>CM077669.1:338867990-340207990 GCA_039707655.1 Elymus sibiricus | reverse complement strand
GATGGATCATTAGCTGCAATAGTTGTGGTTTTAACCTTCGCCACAAGCGTCCGTGAGGACTTGAATCTGGATGGCTGGGTTATACATCCATGGACACGCTAAAAGAGTGAATTTATTATGCATGCGTCGTAATTATGCGCAGCACTAGTATGCCTTTATGTCTGTTAAATCATCTCACTGACACTGAACTCATTTACATGTTTTTTGTACATATCAGTAATGAACAAGTAATGGACCGTTATGTGTTTAAGCCTGCTTGTTTTAGAAAAAACTGCATATGAGAAAGATCTGACTTGCTCCTTTTCAACAAAAAGTTAAATTCAGACAAACGCAAAGTGCAGTACCACAAAACTAAATGAGGGTAGCAACACAGGTTGCATCATCATGGTGCAAACAAGAACGATAAACCATTATCCAACTGCCAATTTAGTCTTCACGGACAACGTTGTCTAAAGAGGGATATAAAGGATGTGAACTGTTGTTTCTAAAAGAAGAGAAAGAAGGAAAAGGCTATTTGAGAATCCAGCCTGAGCTTCTATGTTTCTAAAGGAAGACACAAAAGGAAAATGACATTTGAGAATCCAGACAGAAGGATGTGAACTATGCAAATTTACTCCAAGTCAAACTGTTTCAATGACCGAGGACTGCAGATGATGTCGAATGGCCTATCGATGCTGTCCCGTAATATGGAAATCTCACCCTCGCGCAGCAGTATCTCGCCTTCCTTCAGCTGTACGTCTTTGTCAAGCGATTTGATCTTCTGCTTTAATGAGGCAATATCATTTTGCAGCGCGCTAACAGTTTTTCGCAAATGCTTTGTTTCCTGCCACAAGGCATCCCTTTCATCGTTTACTGATTTAAGGGTGCACCGGAGAGTGATCAACTCCTTTGCAGATTCCTGAAAATCCTGTTGTATCTGGTTAATGCTCTCGTCTTTCTTCAAAACCTGCAAGTTGCAACCAAATATAATGTTAGTGACATGCACATGCATATGACATGAGATGCTCAATAAGTGGGAATTTGGGACACAGTTCTAGATATGGGTATGCTTTAGAATTTTCTGCATTCTTGACGAGAGGATAGAAGCACTTGCTTTCTGCTCATTCATGGGTATACTTTAGAATTTTCTGCATTCTTGACCAGAGGATAGAAGCACTTGCTTTCTGCTCATTCATTAACTGAAGCAACAAACAGGACTTGTTGAGAAGTATGTACATAGAGCACTAGCTGAGAGCAACTTCAGAGGGATTAGCAACTTCTGAGAGCTATAAACATTTGACCGTTCATCTTTAGTGGATAATACGTTGACAACTAAAGCTGAAGTTATGAGTAGCTACACCACCGCCAGCTGAATTTTGGATCTTATTCTACACCGCTCAAGATATGATCCAACTTAATCTCGGTAATAGCTTTTTCAAGGGAAAATCTCGGTAATAGCTTAATAGTGCCACAGATATCAAACATGCATGTCGTCCTTTTTAGTATCTGAATATGCATGTGGGACTTGCACCAATAACTTGAAGGCGGAAATAACAAAACTGGCGATTTGCTGAATGGGAAATGGGATTAACTCATGATCAAACAACATTAGCAGATGTATGGTTACCTGAAGTTCAAAATGCTTCAACTTGTGGGTTACGCGACATAATTCATCCTGAGCTCTACGGATCTCATTTTGCATGGCATCTTCGATCCGGACAACAGATGCTACATCTGACTGCAACTGTTCAATGTCCAGTTCCCTTGACAATAGCTTCTCCTTCAATACTCTATTGAGCAAAGCTTCTTCTTTCAGCTTAATTTCGAAGTCATCCTACATCGCCAAATACAAAATAAGAAAGCTTGGTTAGGTTTCTGCTTCTGCTACTAGCTTCAGCTGGCCATGCCAATATAAATATTATCCGGTTTTTTAATGTTATAGAGTATTTCTTTCAGCAACCTGGCTTCATAATATATTTGTATTATGTGAATTAACATATTTTCTCAAGCACATTTTATGGTAACACCAATTGTACTACTCCCTCCAATCCAAATTAACTGACTCAGCTTTAGTACAACTTCAGTACAAAGTTGTTCTAAAGCTGCGTCAATTAATTTGGATCGGAGGGAGTATCTAAGTTCTAAAAGAATGTTCCTAGCTTCATGTCGTTCTCTAATGGAAAATGATAAACCACTGAACAACTTACACTTTACTCAAGAACAGCAATATGTAAAGCAGGTTTCATACCCTATATAATGTATCATGTCTCACTGTGTTGTCTTCTTCATTGTGCTTTTCAACCAACACAGATTTAACTTTTCTTAGACTAAGGGCAAAATTATCCATTCCTTGTCATAGGTTCTGGCACTTCAAAGTGTATTCAATGGCTGCTAGTGCATCAACACTGCCAATATTCTCACTCTTGGATTTCATGATGTCCAACAACTCGCCACAAAGACAACTAGTATCTTGAAGTAATGATAAACCTTGAATCTGCAAGTTGTCCACTCTAGCGAGAAGTTCCAGGTCAAGACGATGTGAGGATAAACTTAATCCATTCCCACTGCTTTGCAGACGATTTAAAATCCCTATGTTCTCTTGCTGAAGAGACTCTATTTTAAGGTTACAGGACTGAATTTCTTTTCTCAGCTTTTGCTCAACTCCAGCAAGTCTCAGAAGTTCCATTTGCATCCTCGTTATGCTTTCACTACTTCCAACAGATCTCTTCTCTAATTCAGCACTAAATCCTTGCCTCAACCCATTTATTGTTTTTTCCTGCTCATTAGATGCCCTTTGTAACCTTGCAATCACCTTGTGCAGTGCCCTACTGCTATCATCCTTAGATTTTAAGCATTCTTGGATTTGGTTCCTTTCTTCTGCAGCCTTTTTAAAGCTATCATGCAACTCTACCGAGGATCTGTACAGACTGGTGTGCTCAACTTTAACTTTCTCCAGTTCATCATTCAGTTGTTTGTTTTGTAGTTCCAAACATGTAATCCTGTTAGAAGACTCGACTCAATTCGATTCAAACAAAGTAACTTCTCTCTGAAATGACACATTCTACTCTGCTAGCTCCATCACTCTATCCCTTAGTCGTTGTTCTTCGGCTTGAAATCTTGCCAGCCTGGCTGACCAATCATTTGACCTTCTGTCAAGCTCCCGTTCCAAGGTAGTTTGCACATCAGTCTTCTCATTCTCCAGCCTTCTAGTTCTAGAGTCTAATTCTACCTTGGATTGCATATATTGCTCTTTGGCTGCAAACCTTTCTGTAAGACGTGCCTTAATTTGTGAAGATAGTTCGAGTGCCAATTGTTTTCTGTCTTCAATCAAGCTAAAAACCAGCTGCATAATGTCAGTTGAGTTCAATCTCTTATCCCTGAGCATGTTAAGCTCGCTCATTTCTTCAGAAGGAACCATAAAGCATGCATCCAATTCTTTAGTTCTTCTAAGCAACTTATCATCAGTGTCTTGTTCCAAGTTCTTGTTATGAAAACTACAAGATCCATCATGATGACAAGTATCGGCAGCAGAGCATCTTGAGGTTGTTCTGAAAAGAGGATTCACTAAAGATCCATAGAAGCATTGAGGTTGTAGATCTCGTGAGTCCTCATAGATATCTTCCACTGTAGTCACGCTATGTGATTTGCATTCCTCTGAGTGAGAAAAAATATCAGAAGATCCTTCAAATAGACTTGTGTCATTTCCATCTGAATCACACATAGATCTCGCCTTCAAGGTGCTCATTGCCCCTTCCTGAGCAAGTTGATGGTGGCAGGTCAGGGGTAAAGCTCCATCCTCCAAATCTTGCAAAGTATTGTCTATGTTTGAGTAGTTCTCATATATTTCTTTGCAAGATTTTGGTGAAGATGGAGCAGTAGATTGAGGTCGAGGTGGCCTTCCACATCCCAAGTGAGGAGCTGCAGTTCCGATCGGGAATTTCTGCTTATGTTTCTCATGTGCTTCTTGATCACCATCGATGTACAGATCTAGCACTTCATTCTTGTCCAGTAAATTGGCCAACCTGGCAGGTCTGCATTTTAATGCAATAGGAGAGCTAAGAGGAGAGTGTCCTGTTGATGAGCATGAGTAGCATCTTGAACGTGGTGAATCAGTTTCCTGTACGCCATGTGCTTTTGGAACCTTTGTCATGCATTCCTTTGTATTAGGATGTTTTTCTGGCGACCAAGTGTAGCACCTGCAGACAGTAACCTCTATCACTAACATTTTCTACACAACATGCTCCAAAGAATAACATTCAGGTATAATGCACACCATTATGTCATGACTATAAGTAACAGAGATCGTCTAACAACAATGTCATGGTATTTCCATCGGGAACTTAATTCAAAGAATGAGCTAGTGGCAGCAGAATGCTGATTATATCCACGCCAAAGAAAATAATATGAAGACAACGCTAACTGTGACATTTCTGTAGAGAAACTTTTCAAGACGTTTCTCGAAGAAGAAAAAAAATCTTAAGAGGGCATGTTAGTGGCTCACATGAGCAATTGTGTTAGAGTTGAACTTTCAATTGAACCTAAACTTTGCTACCTAAGACCACGGCAAGAATTATGGAACAGAGGGAGTACAGTTTACTTATGACACATAGCCGCCAAACCTAGGATCTCTATACTATCATATTTCAGTTTGCTTTAGATTACATCGAATACATTGAATTCAAATTACAATGTTATAACACTTATAATTATATTGTTAAAATTTGATCGATGTAGGGAAAGGCTGCGTCCAAACGACCCGAAGTGGTCGAACCCTTCCCCGGACCCTACGCAAGTGGGAGCTACGTGCACTGGGCTAGTTTTTTTTTTATCGATGGTGTTTTCACATTTTTGCGAATAGGGAGTGGCAGTTGATGTTACTACAATAAAGTGACTTATAAAGTGGGTACCAAGTATAGGTAATTGACCCACTTACTCAACATCAGCAACATGACAAGGCACATCAGAACTATTAAACCATGGAATATCGCCTGAAAATTTCATTGCCCTTTCATCCAAGGAATGATCAATTGCCGAGGATGTGAACGACATGCATCTCCTGAGCTGCGGATTGGGTGATTCCTCGCTCCTCAATTTTCCATGCCTCCTTCTTGACTTGAGTGCCCTAGTATCAGGGGAATGGGACACACCATTAGTCCCACCCTCATCCAATTTGTTTTCACTCCTTTTATCATGTGCTGGAGCTGGTTCGCCGGCATTGCCTGTGAACGAGCGGAATGTAAAGAACCTTCTCATCTCCTGAAATGTCCAGTAATCTGCTGCATGGGGAAATGTTACAGCCCAAAAAGACGATAGAATTGTTCTAGACCGAAACATAGCAATAATGATGATAATAGTAAAAGTTTGGATCAATAGCTGTTCGAAATGGTTTGCAGGCTGAGTGGTACATTAGACAGGTCAACGTGACTAATTAAACTGTATTAAGAACTAGATGTGCATAAATCTAGGAGAAAGCAAACGAATCACAAGTTCTTTTTGAGAAAATGGAAACGTCCGTAAATTTGGGTAAATTGGTTACAATTCAGTGCCCCCCACTGGTAAATTTTGGTTTAGAAAATTCGTCAAACAGGTTTCAGGCATAGATTTTGATGGGCAAGGAAACACAAAATGTATACACAAGAACCCGGAGAGAATAACAGAACCGAAAGTAGCCTTGACAAATTTGAGACTGACCAAACATAGTGGCAAACCGAGCATAAAACCTGGTCATGAAATTTTGTTCAAGGAAAGCTAGAAGCAAAAACTGTCAAGTGATGGGTCTTCTTGGACTATATGGTTTGGCTTCATATAATAGCTTATCAAAACGGGCGGCAAAGCCTTCCGTCCAAAAAATATGGTAGTTCGCCAATCGCGGGACACTGCATTTTTCTGAGTGCTAGGATCAAAATAGGACCTGAGATCATGGAGTATTATACTATTGCAGAGCTACTATGAACTACTCACTCTGCATCCGTAGAATTAATCACGCCACCAGGTCAGCAACAGTTCAACGCCAAAGACTCAAACAGTATAAATTGAACAAATCAATTCAATAAGCAATAACCATTGAACAGCAACGGTCATTGAGAATAGCCAATCACAACGGAAATTACAGTGCACGATTGCGTTTGTGGTGGAAATTCGCTAATCATGTTGAAATAAGTAAGCACGGTGGACTCGACTCCTACCTGAGAGAGAGGTTGAGGATTTTTCTTATTTCGTGAGGCCGGCCGCCGTAGCGGAGCGCAGCCGCGGCGGCGCTCACGTAGGGTAGGATCGGGCCGGGAAACCAGAGTTAAAGCAGGTCGCAGAGGTGCCGCCGGGGAGGTACGGGGCCAGTGGAAGCGATCCTGGCGGACCGCGGCCACGTTGTCGCCGTCCACTGGAGAAGAGCAGCAGAGCACATGAGACGAGTGCGCTGGCCTAGCAACCGTCGGGGTGGTGGGATTGGACTGACAATGGATCGTAGTGATTGCAAAATTGTACTAGTTCGGTTTGGAAGAGATGAATGGGAGACGAGAATCCTGTGGGGAGGCGGAATTTTAGGGAAGGCAAAGAGGGATTTGAAACGGGGGAGCGGAGACCGGAGGTGAAAATCGTGGGGGGTCGGCGGCGGCCAAAATCCAAAGTTGTGGTGCCGCGGTGGGGCTCGCGGAAGAAGGCCGTTGGCCGTTGGTTTGATGCTTTATCCGGGCCCCGGATTTAAAACGGTACCATATATTCTTCCCTTTTCTTTATCTTTTTTGAAAAGAAGGATATCTCTGGCCTCTGGCATGCATACGACCATCTTTATTAAGTTATTCATCAGAATCTGACAAAAAAATTTACAAAGATCGATTCAAAGCCACGTACGAACAAAGTCGATGTGTCCTGACTGCATCATTGGACACCATCTAATCTAGTGGCCTCGAGAAGTCGCCCGCTTGGCAAGCTAAGAGCATCAAACGGTCTAGGAAACCCACAACGCGCATCGCATACGCACGCTCTAGGATCGCCGTCGCCATCTTCCGTCGTACCATATTCAGGAGGATCAGTGCATAGACCTTGCCAGGCCCATCTGATGTCGACATCACCACGACACCACACAACACCACTAGCCTGCGCGCGTCCATCAAACTGCGTCCAACCCCGAGAATCTACTGCTCCACGCCGCCGAGATCCATTGTCATCAATGTGGTAGATGTAACACCGCTCCTCCTGTTCTCCCGTCCAGACAGCTGTTGATCCAAAACGATCCCACCAGGAGGGAGAATGGCACTGAAGGCGCCGTCATCGTCTGATCCGATAGACCCAAATCTAGGGTTTCCCCCGGAACATCCCGAGCATGGTGGCGCAAACTGCAATGACGATGCCATGAGAAGGAAACGACGTCAGAGACGCCATCATCGTCCGCCATGACCGCAGTCGACGCGATTTTCATCGAAAGTCGCATCGTCCCAATCTTGCAGCTGACTAGATCCGTGCGGTGCCTCGCCAAGAAGACGTACGCTGTCGCCGACATGATGGTAGAGAGCCTCCAGCCGCCCCTCACCGGTCCCTCCACGTGCCACCGGCCATTAAAGGCGACGCAAAGACGGATCAAGACGTGACGCCAGATCCATAGTCACCGCTGCCACCCATCTCCAGGAAGAGCAGTCCACCCCGTCGGCCATGGAGCCCCGGCCCCCGCCGCCACCCATCTCCAGCAAGCAGTCCACCCCGCCGGCCATGGAACGTCGGGCCCGCCCACGAAAGCTCACACAAGAAACGCCCCAGCCGCCTCACGGGAAGGTCCCGTTGTGATCCACCCACCCAGGTGCCCTTGGCACCGGGCTCGCCGCCACCGCGGCTGTGATAGCCCGAGACCGACGCTCCAGATGATTCCCGTTTTATTTCGTTATCGCCGTGTAATTATTGTTTGTCGCATTCATCATTGCATCATTCACATTGCATCGGCACTCCATTGCCATCATTTTTCTAAAACTTGCATCGGTTCATAGTTGCCGCTTCTTCCATTGTCTTCGTCGATCGTTCCGAGACCAACCACACACGCACGCGCCCGCGGCATCGTAAAAATATTGTCTTATAAGTGGGAATAAAATGTTTTCAGAATGGGTTGAAAGTTGGCGAGCGGTCTTAATATATTATAGGTAGACCGCGTGCCAAATTTCATCGCATCGGAGTCCGTTTGATACCCCAACGGATAACTATAGCGGCACTATCGCTGGTCAAATTGTGGGACATTTTTCGGTTTTAAAACTTGTTGTCGGGCTGCCCGTTTCCCTCTTTGCTAAATGCCTAGCCTCTCTGCACAATGCACAAACCCCGCGTGCGCCCGATAACTTCCCCGAACCTGAATCGCCGAGTCATGACTGATGGATCCAAGTCAACCCCGAAATACCCCAAACATCTTCGGTTCTTTGTTTGGACTCCCTTAGCCAATTTATCTCGACCGTCCGATATAATCGGTGTTGGGTTCTACCGTAGGTGCATCGCATGCAAATTAAAATTTCCTACACGCAGAACATCCAAGAACATGCTACGGAGATGGATCACAGATCGTTACGACTAGACACGCGGTGCCGTGCAGCGGAAGTAGAGTTGGGGCAGTGCGTCCGCGTGGTCCGTCTCCACCTCGCCCGATCTCCCTCGAACAGCCGGTCGCCGGATCCCACGTACAGGTTCGCCGGAGTGGCGCAAGTGCACCGCCTCTAATGGTATCCGCGCGTGCAGGAGGAACACCGTGCGGCGGACTGCTAGGTTCGATCACACAGTTCGGCGGTGAGTGGAGGTGGCTAGTTGCAACACATGCAAAGCCCTAATGACGGCGCCTAAGCGATCAACCAGATGGGTGTGCCGCACCTCCACTATATATAGGCATCCGGCGCGGGCTCTAGTAGAGCGTGCCGACTCCAAGTCGGATGAAGCTGGTTAGGCGAACCTGTACATCACACTTCTGTTCCCTTTGCCACACGATATATGTTGTCATGCTCAAGGTGACATGGTCATCCTTGTGCAGCACGACCTCTTTCTCGTTCCTGTGAATCCGAACAACACTTAGGATTATCTCATAATCCTCATCGTATGGCCATGTTGTATCCAGGTCGGATCACCCGAGGGGCCCAGAGTATATCTCTCCTGATCGGAGGGGCAAATCCCATCTTGCTCAACCATGTCTCGCAGCATGGGTCAGGACAAGCCCGAAACCCACCTTTATAACTACCCAGTTATGGAGTAGCGTTTGGTCGGCCCAAAGCAGGTCTATCACCATCCCGAGTACGTGTGTCAGCTCAGGTCTTAGGACATAGAACGTATGTTGTACTAGAGACTCACAGATGACCTATCACTGTGTCTCATAGTTGGGTCTGTCCAACTCAGACCTTATCTCGACTCGGATCCGACTACGTCGAATCCGACCAGATCTTTCTGAGTCCATATTATCCGGTTAGCATCCAATGCTACATGGCTAGTGAGACCGGACCATCCACCGTGCCATATGCTAGTCCAACCGGCTGAGCGTCCACACAGCCTTTACGACTAGGGACCATTTAGGACAGTCATCATACAATGCATAGTCTCACAAACGAGTCGCATACTTGTTAATACACATCATTGATAATGTCCAAGGACTATCTTTATTCATAAACACATAGGAAATATCATCATACATGATTGCCTCTAGGGCATATCTCCAACAATCGGAGGGGTCCAAACCTTTTATATTTCGCTATATATAGACCACCTTCTAGTCCAACCCTAACTCCTAGGAGATCTGTCCCATCCACCTGTCTTAACTATGCGCATTTATAATATCTATCTATCAAGATTTATTCCTTGCAAGTAACGAGTTCAAGGGGCTTGACAACCCTCTTGCCCGCGTTGGGTGCAAGTGTTTTATTCTTTTTGTGAAGGTGCTATTGACGAGGGTTTGTGTGATTCTCATATTGGTTGGATAACCTTGGTTCTCACTGAGGGAAATACTTATCTCTACTGTGCTGCATCTCCTCTCCTCTTCGGGGAAAAACCCAACGTAGTTTACAAGTAGCACATGGTGTCTCCATATGCCTCGGAACGACACTTTCGTTGGATTTGTTCCTGTTCATGCTCAGGTACACAACGTCTAATAATACCATCTACTCCTTCTTTATATAGATGTGGGTCATCCCAAAAGTAATGTCTTAAATCAAAGAAGAACTTTTTCTTTTGTTGGTGTGTGAATTAGGTGGTATATATATTTAGTAACAATGTAATTAGCATAGTCTGCATATCAAGGAGTATTATGGGAAGCATTTATAACAGCTAATTGCTCATCAGGAAAACTATCATCAATAGGCAGTGGGTCATCAAGAACATTTTCCATTCTAGACAAGTTGTGCTCCCTTTTCATTGCTACCGGATTTTTCAGCTCCCTTTCTATCAATAATATGCAACTCAAACTTCTGGAGTAGAAGAACCCACCTAATCAACCTGGGTTTAGCATCTTTCTTTTCCATAAGATATTTAATAACAGCATGATCCGTGTGAATAGTAACTTTTGTTGGAAATATGCCCTAGAGGCAATAATAAATTAGTTATTATCATATTTCCTTGTTCATGATAATCGTTTATTATCCATGCTATAATTGTATTGATTGGAAACTCAAATACATGTGTGGGTACATAGACAACACTGTGTCCCTAGTATGCCTCTAATAGACTAGCTCGTTGATCAAAGATGGTCAAGGTTTCCTAGCCATAGACATGAGATGTCATTTGATAAACGCGATCACATCATTAGGAGAATGATGTGATGGACAGGACCCAAACTATGAACGTAGCATATGATCATGTCAGTTTATTGCTATTGTTTCTGCATGTCAAAGTATCTGTTCCTATGACCATGAGATCATGCAACTCACTGACACCGGAGGAATACCTTGTGTGTATCAAACGTCGCAACGTAACTGGGTGACTATAAAGATGCTCTATAGGTATCTCCGAGGGTGTCTGTTGAGTGGGCATGGATCAAGACTGGGATTTGTTACTCCGTGTGACGGAGAGGTATCTCAGGGCCCACTCGGTAATACAACATCACAATAAGCCTTGCAAGCAAAGTGACTAAAGAGTTAGCCACGGGATCTTGTATTACGAAACGAGTAAAGAGACTTGCCAGCAACGAGATTGAACTAGGTATAGAGATACCGACGATCGAATCTCGGGCAAGTAACATACCGAAGAACAAAGGGAACATCATACGGGATTAACTGCATCCTTGACATAGAGGTTCGACCGATAAATATCTTCATAGAATATTTAGGAACCAATATGGGCATCCAGGTCCCGCTATTGGTTATTGACCGTAGAGGTGTCTCGGTCATGTCTACATAGTTCTCGAACCCGCAGGGTCTGCACACTTAACGTTCGATGACGTTTCGGTAGTGACCGAAGGTTGTTCGGAGTCCCGGATGAGATCCTGGACATCACGAGGAGCTACGGAATGGTCCGGAGGTAAAGATTGATATATAGAAAGTCCCGTTTTGGTCACCGGAAAAAGTTCGGGCGTCACCGGTAGTGTACCGGGAGGGTTCCGGGGGTCCACCGGGAGGGGCCCACTCACCCCAAGGGCCACATGGGCCTAGGGGGTGGCGCACCAGCCCCTGGTGGGCTGGCCGGCCAGCCCCTAAGGGGCCCATGTGAAATAGGAAAGGAGGAGGCCAAGTGGGAAGGAGTCCTCCCAAGACTCCACCTCCCTTGTGGGAGGAGTCCTAGTTGGGGGAGGACTCCTCCTCTATGGTTCGGCCGAACCATCCTTGGTGGAGGGTTTTGGGCTGCCTCCTCCCCTCCCTTCCTCCTATATATACTAGAGGATTTGAGGGCAGCCCTCACCTGAAAAGCCACGGCTGCCTCTCTCTCCCTCTAGATCTGTTCTCCACTAGATCGTCTCGGTCGTGCTTAGCGAAGCCCTGCCGGGACAGCTCCACCACCACCGCCACCACGCCGTTGTGCTGCCGGAGAACTCATCTACCTCTCCGCTCCCTCTTGCTGGATCAAGAAGGCGGAGATCGTCATCGAGCTGTACGTGTGCTGAACACGGAGGTGTTGTCCGTTCGGCGCTAGATCGGAAGGACCGTGATTGGATTGCGGGACGGTTCGTGATTGGATCGCGGGACGGATCGTGATCGGATCGCGGGACGGCTAGCGATTTGGATCGCGAAGACGTTCGACTACATCAACCGCGTTTCTTAACGCTTCCCGCTTAGCGATCTACAAGGGTACGTAGATCCACTCTCCCTCTCGCAGATGCTCATCACCATGGATAGATCTTGCGTGTGCGTAGGAAATTTTTTGTTTCCCATGCAGCGTTCCCCAACAGTGGTATCAGAGCTAGGTCTATGTGTAGATGAGATCACGAGTAGAACACAAAGGAGTTTGGGCGTTGATGTTCAGATTGCTTCCTCCCTTGGTCTTTTCTTAATTCATCGGTATTGTGGGATGAAGCGGCTCGGACCAACCTTACTCGTACGCTTACGAGAGACCGGTTCCATCAACTGACATGTGACTTTGTTGCATAAAGATGCCTGGCGGGTGTCTGTCTCTCCCACTTTAGTTGGATCGGATTCGACAAAGGCGGTCCTTGAGAAGGTTGAATAGCAATTTGTGTATCACCGTTGTGGTTTTTGCGTAGGTAAGAATCGTTCTTGCTAGATACCCGTAGCAGCCACGTAAAACATGCAACAACAATTAGAGGACGTCTAACTTGTTTTTGCAGGGTATGTTGTGATGTGATATGGCCAATTACATGATGGGATATATGTGATGTATGAGATGATCATGTTTTGTATAGAATATCACGACTTGCATGTCGATGAGTACGGCAACCGGCAGGAGCCATATGGTTGTCTTTAATTTATTTTCGCCGTTTTTGCTTTACTTTATCGCTATGAGTTAGCAATAGTCGTAGAAGCAACAGTTGGCGCGACAACCTCATGGCGACACATTGATGGAGATCAAGATTATGGAGATCATGGTGTCATGCCGGTGACGATGGAGATCATGCCAGTGCTTTGGAGATGGAGATCAAAAGCACAAGTTCATGGCCATATCATGTCACTTATGATTTGCATGTGATGTTAATCCTTTTATGCATCTTATTTTGCTTAGGACGACGGTAGCATTATAAGGTGATCCCTCACTAAAATTTCAAGATAAAATTGTGTTCTCCCCGAGTGTGCAACGTTGCGAAAGTTCGTCGTTTCGAGACACCACGTGATGATCGGGTGTGATAGACTCTACGTTCACATACAACGGGTGCAAGCCAGTGTTGCACATGTGGAACACTCGGGTTAAACTTGACGAGCCTAGCATGTACAGACATGGCCTCGGAACACAAGAGACCGAAAGGTCAAACATGAGTCATATAGTAGATATGATCAACATGAAGATGTTCACCATTGAAACCACCTCATCTCACGTGATGATCGGACTTGGGTTGGTGAATTTGGATCATGTGACACTCGAATGACCAGAGGGATGTCAATTTGAGTGGGAGTAATATGATTAACTAAACTCATTATCATGAACATAGTCAAAATGTCTTTGCAAATTATGTTGTAGATTACTAGCTCGCGCTGTAGCTCCCTTGAATTTTTATATGTTCCTAGAGAAATAGAGTTGAAAGATGATGGTAGCAATAATGCGGACTGGGTCCGTGATCTGAGGATTGTCCTCATTGCTGCACAGAAGTCTTATGTCCTTAATGCACCGCTCGGTGCGCCACCCCCTCAAGCGTCGTCTGTAGATGTTGTGAACATCTGACATGCACGTTCTGATGACTACTTGATAGTTCAGTGCGTCATGCATCATGGCTTAGAATTGAGGCTCCAAAACATTTTGAACGTCACGGAACATATGAGATGTTCTAAGAGCTGAAATTGGGATTTCAGGCTCGTGCCCTTGTTGAGAGGTATGAGACCTCCAACAAGATTCTTTGCCTGCAAGATGAAGGAGAATAGCTCAGTCGGTGAGCATGTGCTCAGATTGTCTGGGTGCAACAATCGCTTGAATCGAGTGGGAGTTGATCTTCCAGATAAGATAGTGATTGATATAGTTCTCCAAGTCACTGCCACTAAGCTACTAGAGCTTCGTGATGAACTATGAAATGCCAGGGATGGAAATAATGATCCCCGAGCTATTCGCGATGTTTGACACCGCGAAGGTAGAAATCAAGAAGGAGCATCAAGTGTTGATGGTTAGTAAAACCACTAGTTTCGAGAAGGGCAAGGGCAAGGAGGGAAACTTCATGGATGGCAAGCTAGTTGCTGCTCCAGTGAAGAAACCCAAGGTTGAACCCAAAGCCGAGACTAAGTGTTTCTATTATGAGGAGAACGGTCACTGAAGCGGAACTGCCCTAGATACTTGGTAGATAAGAAGGCTGGCAACGTCAACAGAAGTATATTTGATATACGTTTTATTCATGTGTACCTTGCTAGTACTCCTAGTAGCACCTGGGTATTAGATACCGGTTCAGTTGCTAAATGTTGGTAACTCGAAATAAAAGCTACGGAATAAACGAAGACTAGCTAAAGGGCGAGGTGATGATGTGTGTTAGAAGTGTTTCCAAGGTTGATGTGATCACCATCGCACGCTCTCTCTACCTTCGAGATTAGTGATGAACCTAAATAAATGTTATTTGGTGTTTGCATTGAGCAAGAGCATGATTAGATCATGTTTATTGCAATACGGTTATTCATTTAAGTTAGAGAATAATGGTTATTCTGTTTACATGAATAATACCTTCAAAGGTCATGCACCCAATGAGAATGGTTTATTGAATCTTGATCGTAGTAATACACATGTTCATAATATTGATGCCAAAAGATGCAAAGTTAATAATGATAGTACCACATACTTGTGGCACTGCCGCCAATGTCATATTGGTATAAAGCGCATGAAGAAAACTCCATGTTGATGGATCTTTTGACTCACTCGATTTCGAATCGGTTGATACATGCGGACCATGCCTCATGGGCAAGATGACTAAGACCCCGTTTTCCGGTATGATGGAGCGGGCAAGTGACTTATTGGAAATAATACATGTTGATGTATGCGGTCCAATGAGTATTGAAGTGTGCGGTGGATATCGTTATTTTCTTACCTTCACTAATGATTTGAGTATATATAGGTATATTTACTTGATGAAACACAAGTCTGAAACGTTTGAAAAGTTCAAACAAATTCAGAGTGAAGTTTGAGATCATCGTGACAAGAAGATAAAATGTCTACGATATGATCGTGGAGGTGAATATCTGAGTTACGAGTTTGGTATGCAACTTAAGACAATGTGGAAATTGTTTCACAACTCACGCCACCTGGAACACCATAGTGTGATGGTGTGTCCGAACGTCGTAGTCGTGCTCTATTGGATATGGTACGTACTATGATGTCTCTTATCGATTTGCCACTATCGTTTTGGGGTTATGCATTAGAGACAACTACATTCACTTTAAATAGGGCACCATCTAAGTCCGTTGAGATGACACCGTATGAATTTTGGTTTGGCAGAAACCTAAGCTGTCATTTCTCAGAGTTTGGGAATGCGACGCTTATGTCTGATAAGCTCGAACCCAAAGCGGAAAAGTGCATCTTCATAGGATACCCTAAGGAAACAGTTGGGTATACCTTCTATCTCAGATCCAAGGGCAAAGTGTTTGTTGCTAAAAACGGGTCCTTTCTCGAGAAAGAGTTTCTCTTGAAAGAATTGAGTGGGAGGAAGGTAGAACTTGATGAGGTTATTGAACCGTTACTTCAGTTGGATAGTAGCACGACGCAGAAAGATGTTTCTGCGAATCCTACACCAAGTGAAGAGGTAGCAAATGATGATGATCATGACACTTCGGATCAAGTTACTACCGAACCTCGTAGGCCGACAAGAACTTGTACCGCCTCTGAGTGGTACGTCAATCCTGTCTTGGAGGTCATGTTGTTAGACAACAGCGAACCTACAAGCGATGAAGAAGCGATGGTGGGCCCGGATTCCAACAAATGGCTAGGAGCCATGAAATCCGAGAAAGGATCCATGTATGAAAACCAAGTATGGACTTTGGTAGACTTGTCCGTTGAACGGCAGGCCGTTGAGTACAAATGGACCTTTAAGAAGAAGACAGACGCTGATGGTAAATGTCACCATTTATAAAGCTCGACTTGTCGCAAAGAAGTTTCCGACAAGTTCAAGGAGTTGACTACGATGAGACTTTCTCACCCGTAGCGATGCTAAAGTCTGTTAGAATTATGTTAGCAGTTGCTGCATTTTTCAATTATAAAATCTGGCAGATGGATGTCAAAACAGAGTTTCCTTAACGGTTTCCGTAAGGAAAGGTTGTATGTGATACAACCAGAAGGTTTTGTCAGTCCTAAGGATGCTAAAATGTATGCAAGCTCCAGCGATCCTTCTATGGACTGGAGTAAGCATCTCGGAGTTGGAATATACACTTTGATGAGGTGATCAAAGTTTTTGGGTCTATACAAAGTTTATGAGAAACTTGTATTTACAATAAAGTGAGTGGGAGCACTATAGAATTTCTGATAAGTATATGTGGATGACATATTGTTGATCGGAAATGATGTAGAATTTCTGGAAAGCATAAAGGGTTGTTTGAAAAGGAGTTTTTCAAAGGAAAACCTGGAATGAAGCTACTTAAATATTAGGCATCAGGATCTATAGAGATAGATCAAGACGTCTGATAAAACTTTCAATGAGTACATACCTTGACAAGATTTTGAAAGAGTTCAAAATGGACCAGTCAAAGAAAGAGTTCTTGCCTGATTTGTAAGGTGTGGAGTTGAATGAGACTCAAAGCTCGACCACGGCAGAAGAAAGAGAAAGGACGAAGGTCGTCCCCTATGCCTTATCCATTGGCTCTATATAGTATGCCATGCTGTGTACCGCACCTGGTGTGTGCCTTGCCATGAGTCTGTCAAGGGGTACAAGAGTGGTCCAGGAGTGGATCACTGAACAGCGGTCAAAATTATCCTTAGTAACTAGAGGACTAAGGAAATGATTCTCGATTATGGAGGTGACAAAGAGTTTGTCGTAAAGGGTTACGTCGATGCAAGCTTTAACACCAATCCGGATGACTCTTAGTAGCAATCCGGATACGTATAGTGGAGCAGCCATTTGGAATAGCTCCAAGTGGAGCGTGGTAGCAGTATCTACAGTATGACATAAAGATTTGCAAAGTACACACGGATCTGAATGTCGCAGACCCGTTGACTAAAACCTCTTTCACATGCAAAACATGATCGAACCCCAGAACTCATTGGGTGTGAAATTCATAACAATGTAAATCACATAGCGATGTGAGCTAGATTATTGACTCTAGTGCAAGTGGGAGACTATTGGAAATATGCCCTAGAGGCAATAATAAATTACTTATTATCATATTTCCTTGTTCATGATAATCATTTATTATCCATGCTATAATTGTATTGATTGGAAACTCAAATACATGTGTGGGTACATAGACAACACTGTGTCCCTAGTATGCCTCTAATAGACTAGCTCGTTGATCAAAGATGGTCAAGGTTTCCTAGCCATAGACATGAGATGTCATTTGATAAACGGGATCACATCATTAGGAGAATGATGTGATGGACAAGACCCAAACTATGAACGTAGCATATGATCGTGTCAGTTTATTGCTATTGTTTCTGCATGTCAAAGTATCTGTTCCTATGACCATGAGATCATGCAACTCACTGACACCGGAGGAATACCTTGTGTGTATCAAATGTCGCAACGTAACTGGGTGACTATAAAGATGCTCTACAGGTATCTCCGAGGGTGTCTGTTGAGTGGGCATGGATCAATACTGGGATTTGTTACTCCGTGTGACGGAGAGGTATCTCAGGGCCCACTCGGTGATACAACATCACAATAAGCCTTGCAAGCAAAGTGACTAAAGAGTTAGCCACGGGATCTTGTATTATGGAACGAGTAAAGAGACTTGCCGGCAACGAGATTGAACTAGGTATAGAGATACCGACGATCGAATCTCGGGCAAGTAACATACCGAAGAACAAAGGGAACATCATACGGGATTAACTGAATCCTTGACATAGAGGTTCGACCGATAAAGATCTTCGTAGAATTTGTAGGAACCAATATGGGAATCTAGGTCCCGCTATTGGTTATTGACCGTAGAGGTGTCTCGGTCATGTCTACATAGTTCTCGAACCCGCAGGGTCTGCACACTTAACGTTAGGTGACGTTTCGATAGTATTGAGTTATGTATGGTGGTGACCTAAGGTTTTTCGGAGTCCCGGATGAGATCCCTGACATCACGAGGAGCTCCGGAATGGCCCGGAGGTAAAGATTGATATATAGGAAGTCCCGTTTTGGTCACCAGAAAAAGTTCGGGCGTCACCGGTAGTGTACCGGGAGGGTTCCGGGGGTCCACCGGGAGGGGCCCACTCACCCCAAGGGCCACATGGGCCTAGGGGGTGGCGCACCAGCCCCTGGTGGGCTGGCCGGCCAGCCCCTAAGGGGCCCATGCGAAATAGGAAAGGAGGAGGCCAAGTGGGAAGGAGTCCTCCCAAGACTCCACCTCCCTTGTGGGAGGAGGAGTCCTAGTTGGGGGAGGACTCCTCCTCTATGGTTCGGCCGAACCATCCTTGGTGGAGGGTTTTGGGCTGCCTCCTCCCCTCCCTTCCTCCTATATATACTAGAGGATTTGAGGGCAGCCCTCACCTGAAAAGCCACGGCTGCCTCTCTCTCCCTCTAGATCTGTTCTCCACTAGATCGTCTCGGTCGTGCTTAGCGAAGCCCTGCCGGGACAGCTCCACCACCACCGCCACCACGCCGTTGTGCTGCCGGAGAACTCATCTACCTCTCCGCTCCCTCTTGCTGGATCAAGAAGGCGGAGATCGTCATCGAGCTGTACGTGTGCTGAACATGGAGGTGTTGTCCGTTCGGCGCTAGATCGGAAGGACCGTGATTGGATCGCGGGACGGTTCGTGATTGGATTGCGGGATGGATCGTGATCGGATCGTGGGACGGCTAGCGATTTGGATCGCGAAGACGTTCGACTACATCAACCGCGTTTCTTAACGCTTCCCGCTTAGCGATCTACAAGGGTACGTAGACCCACTCTCCCTCTCGCAGATGCTCATCACCATGGATAGATCTTGCGTGTGCGTAGGAAATTTTTTGTTTCCCATGCAGCGTTCCCCAACAGTGGTATCAGAGCTAGGTCTATGTGTAGATGAGATCACGAGTAGAACACAAAGGAGTTTGGGCGTTGATGTTCAGATTGCTTCCTCCCTTGGTCTTTTCTTAATTCATCGGTATTGTGGGATGAAGCGGCTCGGACCAACCTTACTCGTACGCTTATGAGAGACCGGTTCCATCAACTGACATGTGACTTTGTTGCATAAAGATGCCTGGCGGGTGTCTGTCTCTCCCACTTTAGTTGGATCGGATTCGACAAAGGCGGTCCTTGAGAAGGTTGAATAGCAATTTGTGTATCACCGTTGTGGTTTTTGCGTAGGTAAGAATCGTTCTTGCTAGATACCCGTAGCAGCCACGTAAAACATGCAACAACAATTAGAGGACGTCTAACTTGTTTTTGCAGGGTATGTTGTGATGTGATATGGCCAATTACATGATGGGATATATGTGATGTATGAGATGATCATGTTTTGTCTAACTTGTTTTGTTTCCCATGCAACAACAATTAGAGGACGTCTAACTTGTTTTGTTTCCCATGCAACGTTCCCCAACAACTTTAGAATCAACAATGTAAGGTCTAAACTTATCACATGCAAACACAACTGCTAAAAATTCTTTCTCGGTAGAGCATAATTTCTTTGAGCACTGTCTAAGGTCTTACTAGCATAATGGATAACATTTAATTTCTTAACAACTCTTTGTCCTAGAACAACACCAATATCATAGTTACTAGTATCACACATTATTTCAAACGGTAAGTTCCAATCAGGTGGTTGAACAATAGGTGTAGAAATCAAAGCTTGCTTAAGTATTTCAAAGGCTTCTACACAATCATCATCAAAAACAAATGGAACATATTTTTGCAAAAGATTGGTAAGAGGCCTAGAAATCTTAGAGAAATCCTTAATAAACCGTCTATAGAAACCAACATGAGGAAGGAAACTTCTTATACCTGTAATATCTTTAGGACATGGCATTTTCTCAATTGCATCAACTTTAGCTTTATCCACTTCAATACATTGTTTGGAAATTTTATGCCCAAGTACTATACCTTCATTAACCATAAACTGGCACTTCTCCCAATTCAAGACAAGATTAGTTTCTTCACATCTCTGCAAAACTCGATCAAGGTTGCTTAAGCAATCATCAAAAGAAGTACTGTAAACGGAAAAAATCATCCATTAATACCTCAACAATCTTTTCACAAAAATCAGAGAATATGGTGCATTACATAAACCAAAAGGCATACGTCTATAAGCATAAGTTCCAAAAGGACAAGTAAAAGTGGTTTTCTGTTGATCTTCTTTTGACATGGGTATTTGAGAAAAAACAGAATATCCATCAAGGAAACAAATGTGTGTGTGCTTAGACAATCTTTCTAACATTTGATCAATAAAAGGCAATGGATAATGATATTTTCTAGTAGCTTTGTTTAATTTCCTGAAATCAGTTACCATCCTATAACCAGTTACGACTCTCTATGGAATAAGTTCATTTTTATCATTAGGAACAACTGTTATATCTCCTTTCTTAGGCACACAATGAACAAGACTTACCCATCTACTATCAGCTATGGGATAAATAACACCTTCCTCAAGAAGCTTCAATATTCCAGTTCTTACCACCTCTTTCATTTTAGGATTAAGGCGACGTTGATGATCAACGACGGGTTTAGCGGAAAAAGAAAAATAAAAAGGAAAAAGAGTTAACCTATCTATAGAATTTATAAAATAAACAAAATAGTTAGCAGTAGCGCATTTTGGCACCACACGCGCTATAACTAACTTAGCTATAGCGCGTTTTACAGATACGCACTATAGCTAAGTTAGCTATAGCGCGTTTTACACAAACGCGCTATAGCTAAGTTGGCTATAGCCCGGTCGTTCTTCCCCGATCTCCTCCCCCAATCCTCCACTCTCTCTCACTCTTGATCCTCTCCCTCGCTCTCTCTCGTCCCAGCAGCGGCGATCCCCCTCAGCCCCGGCGACCTCATCCCCAACCCCGAAGACGACGCCAACCTCATTCTCCACCGGCCACCGTCCCTACCCCTCCCCACCGACGTCGTACCTGCTTAGCTGACACCTCCTTCTCCACCATCGTCCCTGCCCCTCCCCACCGACACCCTTGCATCGCCGACGCACCTGCCACGCCGACACCTCCTTCTCCACTGCCGTCCCTGCCCCCTCCAGATTGAGGTGACAAATCTCAACTGCCCCTCCTCCTCCGTCCCTGCCCATCCAGAATTGGAGTTTTTTAGGGTTCATGAGATTTGTACAAGAGGGGGAAATGAGATAGGTAGAGGAGATAGATAGAGATGGGGAAATTTTTGAATGTGCAGAAAAAATCCAGTTAATTAGATAGTAAAACAGAAAATTAGGGTTCTTGTAGGGTTGAAAAATTCAGTTAATTAGATAGTTAATTAGGTTGTAGAAAAAATCCAGTTAATCAGATAGTACAAATTAGTTAACTGAATAAAAAACAATTTCTGTAATTAGTAAATAGTTTCTGAAATTGGATAGTTAATTAGATAGTAGAGGAGAGTGAGGCCGGAAAAATAACAAAACTAATTGTTTTGATGCCCAAATTCAAATGAGATGCTTGCTGTCCAAATGATAATGAGTCAAAACTAGCAAAATAAATTGTTTTCATGCCCAAATTCAAATGAGATGCTTGCTGCCCAAATGAAAATGAGGCAAATGAAAAAGTAAATGAAACTGAAAATGAGGCAAAAGAAAATGAAAATGAAAATGAAAATGAAAATGAAAATCGGATACTAGGTGTTTTTCTATATATCTATGTGTGTCTGTGATTAATCTTGTGAATGCTTGACGCATAGGTAGATCACCGATGTGCCGCTCGATGATGTCGAGAAGATCATCGACACGACACCCGGCCTGAATCCTCGACAAGCAGCTAGTGAGCATCCCAAAAACCACACTATAGCTCTTGATTGAATGTGGGCCTGAGGCCAGAGGATGTTGATAGAATGCGGGACATATCGAGTGTTGTGGGCCTAAGGCCGTTCTTGTTTGCATGGAATGTTGATACAATGTGTTGTGGGCCTGAGGCCGTTCTTGTTTGCAGGGAAACAGATTCTGAGTGGCCTATGTTTTGCCGGAATGTTGATTCATTTCCGTTCTGGCAAATTTCAGGTGCTCTATATGTGCCATTTTTAGCATAGGTCAAGCCGAAATTCTTCGTGAATTTTGACTTTATGTGTGCTTCAAACTAGACATATCGAGTGCCTGAGATTTGCCGGGACGGGAATGAAATGACAGCTAGGCAAAACATAGGCCATTTTTGCACGAGTCATTATTCATTTTATTATATAAAGATCGAGAATTAAACGACTAGATTGAACCCTAGGAAACATGGCTGACAACAATGAAGCCGGAGGTTCTCGCACCCAAGACGGAGAAGCACACGCTTACCTCGACTATCTGGCTAGACAGGAGATGGAGACAACCACTGATGCCAACGCCGATGGCGCCGACACCGCTGACACTGATGCCACCAACACCGGCACTGAGACGGAGACGACCACTGATGGTACCTCCCAAGCCAGTGTAGGAAAGAAGGCAAAGAGGGCACGACGCCCAAATCAGCTCGGCACCTGAAGACTGGTGATCACGGAGGTGCATGAAGGTGATTTCGAGCCAATAGAGCCGCGGGACATGGCAGGGACGTACGACAACCAATTAGCATGCATCCTACGGGATACCGCTAACATCAATGACACAAAAATACGGCAGAATGAACCTTTGCAACACCTGCTCCTAACTAGGTTGCACGCAACATTCTTGTTCCCCGACCGGGATGAAAGGATCAATGACCCATGGGATGATCCTGCCATGAAGAAAATAAACAACAAAGCCCTAACAAAGTTGAGCAACACATTGAGCGCCTGGAAAACAAGGGTGAAAAAGGCGATTGAAGTAGACCATCAAACCTACGCCCAAATTAAAGAAGACAATCCGAAAATTTCGGAAGAGGACTTTGAAAAGTTCAAGGCGACTTGCGCTAAAGAAGCTGCCAAGGCCAGGTCGGAGAAAGGCAAGGAGCTTCAGGCAAGGAACATGGGGAACCACCACCTCGGAAGTCGTGGTTACACGGGCAAGAGGCCCATGTGGGCTAAGGAGGACATGGAACGTGAACGTCTGGGGCTCCCAGACCCCTTGGCTGAGTTCAATGACCAGCAGGAGCATGACTTCATCAGGGCCCGGTTCAAGTGGGACCCAATAAAAAAGGAATTTTACACGGACGGGCCTACGAGGGATTCATGAGAATATTGGTAATTATCATTTTACCACCTTATATTAGCTTCTGATCAAGTCGGCTACGTTCTAGTCACATTCATAATTGATTCATGCTCATTTTGCAGAGAGAGCAACACAAGCTTGCAGCGAAAGCGAATCGTCGACTCAGTCGTCGGCGAAGTACAAGTGGGACACCCCTTTCAACCGGGCAATCAACATAATGTACGGAAAACCGCTGGATAGGCCGCCACAGTATGGACGCGTGCACGCCGCCGGAGACGGCGCCACGTGGAAGTACTACTATGGGGAGGACCCCGAGGCCAAAAAGAAGAGAAACAAGTTAAGTCAAGTGACTATCGATGAGAAGGTGGCGCTGGCATTGGAGAAAAACAAAGTTGAAACCGTAGCTGAGGCAAGAAGGGCAGCAGTAGATGTCTGCAGAAATGATGTGGCAGCTGCATTGACAAGCTTGATTCCAAGTATGGTCAGTTGGGTGCAACAAAATCCACACCGCCCCCAACTGAATTTCCCATGCCCAGCTTCACCTGGAGCAACTCGTTGAACTTCGCACCCGCTCCCTTACCTACTATGGTGACCGCACCCGCACCTATTCTAGTAGCACCTGCTCCCGCACTTGCTCCCACACCTGCACCCTCTGATAGCAGCCCGTGCTCCGTCTCTGGCTTAAATGTCGGACCGTCGGCATTGGCCGAGCTCGATGCCCTCACAGTAAATAAGCGTCGCACGCTCATCAACATGACTAACTAATCTTCAGTTCCCGTTGCCTTTCGAATCTCTGACGCCGCACACATGTCTTTGCAGGCCGACTCCATTTCGTGCACCCTCCTCTACCACATGAACGGCGGGATGGTGGTTGTGGGGAATACTACTATAATGAAGCCCAAGGATCGCTTGTTCCATGGCCGGCAGATGCCTGATAACGCCGTAAGGGTCTCCGTGGCAAGTGTGGAACAGGGCTACAAGGGTTTATGTTTTCCCATACAAATCGGTGCAGAGGATGACGAGACACCGACGTAGCTTGGCGAATCCAGAAATTGGCCAATCCTGTGGCCGAAGAATATTCTTTGTTTGGAGGTGGTCGAGAGCACACGAACGGGACCTGAGCAAGGTATGACCACAACCCCACCTATGCAATTACGACCACCATCTATGCTGCTGGGTGAGGGCGAGCGACACGAGGAAGGGGGTCCAACCGTTCCTGCGCCGGCTGATGATGTCGCCCACATGGATGAGGATATGGATCGGGACATGGAGGACGACATCCCTCTCAAGTGGCTCAATACCGGCGCCTATGAGGACGTAGTGATGAGTCGGCCATATGAGCAACAGCCGGAGCCGGAACGTCCTTGGGAGTGCAAGAAGTCTTTGTTCATGCAAGCCTCATAGGACACCCCTCCAGATGTCGCCTCAACCCAAGCTCAACTAAGCCAAGGTCATGCAATGCTGAGCCCAACGACACTGGGGGCGGTGGTCAGACAGGGTCTGACAGATCCACCAGCACCTGGGTGCACCAAGAAGAAGCAGAGGAAGAGACCGGTGAAGAAAGACCCGGTTGCTGCCAAAGTTGCCAAAGTGGCTTCTAGCAGCCAGCCGCCTCCGCAGACCCGGGTTGCAGACAGTGTACCGATCAAAGGTGCGCCGTCTATCCATATCACGTGAGAGCCAATGTTACCGGAGGATGCGCTAGCCGCCATAACAGGGGATCTCAGGAGACTGTATGACCATGTGCTGTCGACGGAGACAAGCCTTCTCTCCTTGAATGATCCAGGATACCCGCTTTATACGGTCCATGTGCCATGTCATGGCAAGGAGTACGTCCACCACTGCCCTGCGGACCTGTTCTTCCTGCGATTTGACTACATCTTCGAGATGTTACTAATGAGGCGGCTCGATTAGACGTTCTACCGTCTTTATGCGCTTCATATGAACTACATCGTAAGGAGAGAGCAAATCAGTGGTCTTGCGGCCGCGGACCCGTACTACATGCGTGAGGGCTTCTTGTCAGTCGACAAAGCCAACCGTAAATATGTGATGCAGTACATAGAAGAGTTCATGGTCAACAATAAGGACAAGGAAGCGATTCTCGTACCTTATCATCCCAGGTAAGTCATCCGCGGATAGCCACTATAGCACATATATCCTTTCTTGCATTTCAATCATTACTTTGCACGCATGAACACTAACGTGATCATGTATTTATTTTGCGCAGCCACGAGAGCGCCATTCTCATTGTTCTTTACCCACATTGCTCCCGCGCTCTGTATTTGGACCCGTCCATGACTATACAGAAGAAAGATTACACACACATCAAGTATGTTCTGGACAGAGCTCTCCTGGGCTTCAGCATGCGGGGTGGCAGCATCCAATTCAAGAAGACATTTAGGGGCACAGTGTGTTTCGGCCATAAGACTAACTTCTGTTGCGTCCAGTGACCGACAACAAGTAGTAATAAGGATGGATTCTACGTCATCCATCTAACGCTAGAGTATAGAAGGGATCAACAGTTACTTCACATGACATCTTCATCTGATGCCCATATCCAGAGATGGGCTGAAGTCTTAGAAACCGTACCAGATCATCGACTATGAAATGACTTCTACCGCATCCAGTAAGAAATTGCATTGATCATCATGAAAGACGTCATTGAAGAGAATGGGATGTTCTACGGCGGTCCAATATCGCGGCATGACGTCCCCACCCGCATAGCCCTACTACGTCAGGACAACACGCCTTTCACCAAGCTTGGGTGCATCCTCCCGGATATGGACGGATGGCACGAGTGCACTTCTTAAATTAACGATGACACCGTGTCTGTTTAGTGGTTACTTTCTCTACAACCGAAACTTGGAATTTATCTATACGACGTAGCTATTAGATGTAAATGCTACCGCACTCTAGTTAGTTAGTTTCGGTACGATGAATTTCATTAACTATGTTTATGTTTCTTCTATTTTCTAACTCTTTCTCTCCGCAGGCCGACGTCTTATATTATGTTGCATATTATCGTTGAATTCACTTGATGATATATGCATCTCTGACAGGTATATAGATCATCGATGGCGAGGTGGTATGTCGTGTACATAGGGAGGGTTCCGGGAGTGTACGAGGAGTGGCCAGAGTGTCAGGCCCAAGTGTATCGCTTCCCGGGCGGCAACCAGAAAGGGTTTGATGGCAGAAGCGAGGTGGAAGCTAGTTACTTGAGGTGGAGGCTAGCGCGCGAGAGAAATCAGAACCGATGCCTCAAGAACTACTACATAATCCCGCTTTTGCTCACCGTGATCGTCCTTCTCTTGTATGCGATCAGATCATAGCTAGGTTACATAGATGATGAAACATGAGTGTGACCATGGGTAGTTGCATGTATTCGAGACTTCTAATAACCCGTATCGCTATATCTTCGAGACATAAACGTGTTCGACCATTAGTGAAGATGGTGATAGGAGATGAAAGACCTTCTTTTATTCATCGATGCCGACGATTAGATATTTTTGTATCATATCTGTTTTACTGAATATGCATGTTGTTATCGTATAGAAGCTGTATTTGTATAAATAGAGCAAAAAACCCAAAAAAGCATAAAAATATTAGTAGTAGCGCTGGGACAACATTACCAGCAGCGCGTGTATAACAGTAGCGCTCCCCCACTACACGCGTTGCAGATAGTTAGCAGTAGCGCTTGGCAGAGGAGCGCTACTGATATAGAATTTTACCAGTAGCGCTGGGCAAAAAGCATGCTACTGCTAAAAAATAGATGTAGTGTCGTAGCTGTAGCGCGCCTACCAGCGCTACTGGTAGCTAAAAACCCACACTACTTGTAGGGTTTTCCCTAGTAGTGTTGGGGCATGTGTACATCATAGATTTAATCCTCCCCCAAGATTGAGCGATACTTTCTCCTTCACGAGTCCAAAAATTATATATATATATATATATATATATATATATATATATGTATATAATTCCGATCACGATGAACCAAATGCATAGGATAAATTTTTTGATGGAATTCTAGCTTCAATTGGTTCCTATCCCATGTACTAGTATCATCTAATAGCCTATACCAAATCAATGCCTTTCCCTCCAAAGATAAAGGGAAAACCTTCTTATTAACACCTTCCTCGCATAAACCTGCAAGCTTAAATAATGCACAAATTTCATCTATAGATATCAAGTCATACCAGTATGTTTTGTTGCATCTCCTGTATAAGGATTAGCAAACAGTTTCTCTAACATACCCGAGGGAATTTCATAGTAAATATTTTCAGTAGGTTCAGTAGGTTGAGGAGCGGATCTTTCCACTTCCAAATGAGGTGAAGATACCCCGAACAAGCCCCTCAAAGGATTATCCTCCATAGTAACAAGCAACAGTAAATTATAGCACGTAACAAAAATGTTTCCTTACCAAATTCCACTTACCAAAGGCGCTTCAGTCCCTAGCAACGGCGCCAGAAAAGAGTCTTGATGACCCACAAGTATAGGGGATCAATCGTAGTCCTTTCGATAGTAAGAGTGTCGAACCCAACGAGGAGCGGAAGGAAATGACAACCGGTTTTCAGCAAGGTATTCTCTCCAAGTGTTGTAAGTAACAGTGATAGATAGTTTTGTAGCACGATAATTTTGTAACAAGTAACAAGTAATAATAGTAACAAAGGTGCAGCAAGGTGGCCAAATCCTTTTTGTAGCAAAGGATAAGCCTAAAGTGCTCTTATATAAAGCAACACACTCTCGAGGACACGTGGGAATTTCCGTCTAGTCACGTTCATCATATTTAGTTGATTCATGTTTGCTACTTTGATAATTTGATATGTGGGTGGACCAGTGCTAAGGTATTGTTCTTACTTGAACAAACAACCCACTTATGATTACCCCCTCTCGCAAGCATCCGCAACTAAGAAAGAAGAATTCAGATAAATCTAACCATAGCATGAAACATATGGATCCAAATCAGCCGCTTACGGAATAACTCATAAAGTATGGTTTAAGCTTCTGTCACTCTCGCAACCCATCATCTACTTATTACTCCACAATGTCTTCCCTTAGTCCCAAGTATGGTGAAGTGTCATGTAGTCGACATTCACATGACACCACTAAAGGAAGAGTAACATACATATCATCAAAATATCGAACGAATACCAACATCACATGATTACTTATAACCAGACTTCTCCCATGTCCTCGAGAACAAAAGCAACTACTCACAATTCATTTTCATGTTCAAGATCAGAGGGGTGTCGAATATCATTAAGGATCTGAACATATAGTCTTCCACCAAATAAACCAACAAGCATCAACTACGAGATGTAATCAACACTACTAGTAACCCACAGGTACCAATCTGAGGTTTTGAGACAAAGATTGAATACAAGAGATAAACTAGGGTTTGAGATGAGATGGTGCTGGTGAAGATGTTGATGAAGATTGGTCCTCCCATGATGGAGGAAGGATTGGTGATGACGATGGCTTCGATTTCCCCCTCCCGGAGGGAAGTTTCCCCGGCGAGCTCCACCGAAGATCAAAAGTGCTCCTGTCTAGGTTCCGCCTCGAGACGGCGACGCTTCGTCCCGAAAGTCTCCTCTTTATTTTTCTAGGTCAAAACTCTTCATATAGCAGAAGAGGGGGGTCGGAGACCGCCTATGGGGCCCACAAGGCACCAGGGTGAGCCCAGGGGGTGGACGCGCCTTGCTGCCTTGTGAGCGACACGTGGCCCCCTCTGGTATTTATCGGATCTAGTATTTTTTATATATTCCAAAAATATTCTCCGTAAACTTTCAGGTCATTTGGAGTCCAGCGGAATAGATATCTCTGATGTAGCTTTTTCAGGTCCAGAAATCTAGTTGCCGGTAATGTTCCTCTCCATGTAATCCTTGTAAATTTAGAGAGAAAAGGCATTAAAATTGCATCATAAAGTGAAATAATGACCAAAAACAATATAAATAACAGTAGGAAATCATGATGCAAAATAGACGTATCACATCCACGCGCGAACGGTCATGTATGTTTGGGGCGCCATATGCATGCGGTTGCCCCGCGCCCGGCGCCAACATGCAGGTACGTGCGCCATGATGCAGTTAAGCGCTGCAAAAACTGCCATGCGGGCATGTCGAAATTCCAGCATATTCTGGCGCCCACCCACTTATTCCCGCGGTCATTTACCTTCATCTCTTCTACCTTTCGATCATGCCACACAACACAAGGAGCACACCCACGATGACAAATACACAGAGGATGCACTCTTCATCTCTTCAACCTTCCTGTGCGGATCCAATGGCGGCGATCCCAGCGGTTGCCGGCGCCGAGCGGAAATTCACCATTGTTGTCAAAGTGGACACCCACATCAGGAACACGGACCTCTCGGTGGTGTACACCAACCACCCGGTCGCGGTGGAGAACTCCATCGACATTATTGAGCAGCTTCTTGCTGATGATGACAAGTACAAAGTGGTCGGCTTCGACCTCGAGTACATCGGCGGTCGTGCTGGGTATGATCAGAATGTTGTCGTCGCCCAGTTGTGCATGCGCCATCACGTCCTCGTCTACCACTACTGCCTAGCCACAAGGCCTTGCGAGCGTATCACCAGGTTTGTCAACAACCCTGACTACTGGTTCGCAATAGTGGACACCACCAACAATCTAAAGGTACTCAAGACTTCGGGCTTGGCCTGCGAGAAGCTTCTCGACATCCAAGGGCAGTATAGGGTCTGGGCAGCAATAAGGAGACGGATTCCCTGGTTGACCTTGCCAAGACCTTCATTGACCCCTTCTATGAAGACATGAAGGCTGAGTCTGACAATGAGAAGCTTGTCTGGCACAAGGCCTGGGTGAACAAACTGGATGAAGAACACGTCAAGTACGTGGCCACGGACACGTACACAAACTACGAGATGTACATGAGGATCTTTGACATGAGGAAGTGCCTTCTTCCTGTAGACAACGAGGGATAGCCACAAGCAGAGCAGTGGAGGCAACCATCGTCACAATAAGTACATGTTTTGATGATCGTCTACTTCTTGTAATTTTTTATTGAGGAATGTACATGTGTTGTGTAGTCAGTTATGTAATTTGATGTTCAATTTGGTTATGCAACTATGTTGTTGTTCTGTAGACAGAGCATATATAAATGTTGTGCAAAAAGAGCAAATCACATCTCACACGCTTAACCTAAGGAACACGTCGGTGATGATTTCATCAATCGCTAACAATTATTTACCAGCAACCGTTTGCCCACCACACACACAGCTTGTCAGGAGGAATCGTCTCTGTTATTATCTATCTTCCAACACGATTCTGATTACTGACCTGTTTGTCGGGTATCACACACACCTTCTTACGCTAGATCGTCTGTGTTCTGCTGCAGCGCAAACATTTTAACCAATGAATTGTATGTCATAGATCGCACACATCTGTATTTGGTTAACCATTTGCTTTATGTTGGCTCATCACAAATAGTTTGTCTGGATCAACTGTTTGCCACGTATCGCACACACACTTCTTTTCTGAATCGTATTTGATGGATCCACCATCGCACACAGTTCATGTTATTGGCGACGGAGCTAGAACTATACCGTTTGCAATTCATGCTTCACACACAATTTGGTCGAAGGGTCTCAGATTGATGTGTCGTCTTTGTACCTTCCTGCAGTAGTGAGGTCACAATATGGGCATTCCGCTTCACCTTGTACAGCAAACACAATGTCTTTCTCCTCTTTCTTTACCGTCTCTAATACAAGTATGCAACTGTGGTTCATCATTCTTTATTTGATCCTTATGTAATTCTTATTTTTGATGTAATCCTTGAAGATATGTACCTGTGAATGAAATAATGCATTGGTGGTTGAGGCTATATCTATATATGATGGATATGAAAAATGTTATTGCCTACTTTCAAATTCAATTTCCGTAGAATTTTAAATTGCAGCGGTTAAATCAGGGGGAAAATATTCTCTGCAGGTCATTACACCACACACAGTTTGTAAAGCACAACGTGTGTGATTTACCTAATGATCTCACACATTTCATATAAAGAAACTACGTGCGACAATGCACACAATTGCTGTCTAAAAACCATGTGTGATGTCAGCCAATATCAGACATAGTGGGACTGACCTAAATGATTGTGATATTCTTCTTATCTTACACGCTTTATAATGATGAACTGTTTGTTATGTCGTACGCATCAGACACGAGTATGACAGTTGGAGTGTTTGGGAAACTTGATATATCGCAAACAATGCAGTAGGACCAAATCTGTGTGATAGTATCCTTATCATACACGCTTTACAATTATGAACTGTTTGTGGTGCGGTGTGCCTCATAAACAGTGCATCACAAAATACTGACTGCGATGGTAATGCAATCCCACACGAGTAGTAAGGATGGCTCGTTTGGGAAATATGACATATCTCAAATGGTTAACCGATGACTCTCGTTTGTGATAGATGTGGACATCCCATACGCTTAGTTTTGACAAACGTTTGCATTCATCGGCCACTATCGCCGACGATTTTTCCGTGTCGTGTGGGATGGACCCCCCCTGTCGCACACATACGCAAGGCGACGGTTTAAAACTCTGTCATGGAAAGGGGTTAAAAACCGTTTGTATAGGATGTCGCTGCACCAGTGATATAATAGTGACTAGTTCACATTCCATGATGTTGAAATTTATGAGGAACTAATGCTCTATTGTAGAACATTAGAACTAACAGAGCTCTCTCTACAACATGAAGAGGTCTTGAAATATATGGGTGTGTTGGAGAATATTCATAAATGGTGTATTACTAGCAATCTCCATAATTCCCCTTTTATTAAATATTATGAGAGGCGAATTGACGCTTCCCAAGCCTCTATGTTGCAGGAACATAACCTCATAAAAGAATCTGAGGAGATAATCGAGTGATGGGAAAAAAACAAGGGAGCCACCTTCCAAGAAGTGTGTCTAGGAGATAAGCCAAAGAAGGAACATGAAGACGAAGGAGGGAAAGGCTGCCTTCCAACAACTCCTACTGATCACAGTAAATTTCTAGACACCATTAATGCCCAACTTGATGTTCTTTTATCATATCCATGTTCTATTAGAGCTTTCATGGAACCTATTGAAACGATGCTTGAATATTCTCCACCGGAGGATATAGTGAGGGATGATGTTTCCAAGTTTATTGTTAGAGAGGAACTAGATATTGGCATTGTTCCCGACGTGCCTTTGGTAACCCACAAGTGTAGGGGATCGTTCGTAGCCTTTTTTGATAAGTAGGAGTTTTGAACCCAACGAGGAGCTAAAGGTAGAATTAATATCCTCTCAAGTTCTATCGACCACCGATACAACTCTACGCACGCTAACGCTTACTTTACCTAGAACAAGTATGAAACTACTTTGCGGGAAGGAAACTAGAAGTACTTAGTAGGAGTAATAGATAGTATCGCAAGAAAATAAAGAACAAGTAAATAAAGTTAAGGGCTGTTTTAGATAAAGATTAATTAAGTTAGTTGTTTAGTAGAAACCTTTTTTATAACACAATAGAAGGATTTGTTCCTAGGCAATCGATAACTAGACCGGTGATCATTGTTGCAGTTTTATATGAGGGAGATGCATATGCTAACATAGTTTCGTACTTGGATCATATGAACTTATGATTGGACCTCTAGCAAGCATCCGCAACTACTAGAGATCATTAAGGTTAACCCAACCATAGCATTAACACTTAAAGTCCCCTTTACTCCCATACTCAACAAGCCCCTTGATACGTCCATTTTGCATCATGATTTCCTATTGTTATTTATAGTGTTTTTATGCATAATAATGCTTTATGGAGTAATTCTAATGCCTTTTCTCTCATAATATGCAAGGTTTAGACAAAGAGGGAGAATGTCGGCAGCTGGAATTCTGGACCTGAAAAAGCATATCAGAGATACCTATTCTGCACATCTCCAAATAAGCTGAAACTTCACAGAGAATTATTTTGGAATATATGAAAAATACTAGAGAAAATAACTACCGGAGGGGGCCACCTGGTGACCACAAGACACCAAGGCGCGCCAGGCCCCCCAGGCCAGCCCATCTCCGGTGTCCATCTTCTCGTACTTAAGGTCTTTTGACCTAGAAAAAATAAGGAGAGGACTTTCGGGACGGAACGCCGCCGTCTCGAGGCGGAACTTGGGCAGGAGCACTTTTGTCCTCCGGCGGAGCAATTCCGCCGAGGGAACTTCCCTCCCGGAGGGGAAAATCGAAGCTATCGTCATCACCAACAGCCCTCTCATCTTTGGGAGGCCAATCTTCATCAACATCTTCAACAACACCATCTCCTCTCAAACACTAGTTCATCTCTTATGTTCAATCTTTGTACCGGAACCTTAGATTGGTACCTGTGGGTGACTAGTAGTGTTGATTACACCTTGTAGTTGATTACTATATGGTTTATTTGGTGGAAGATTATATGTTCAGATCCATTATGCTATTTAATACCCCTCTGATCTTGAGCATGAATATTATTGGTGAGTAGTTACCTTTGTTCTTGAGGTCACGGGAGAAGTCATGTTGCAAGTAATCATGTGAATTTGATATGTGTTCGATATTTTGATGATATGTATGTTGTGATTCCCTTAGTGGTGTCATGTGAACGTCGACTACATGACACTTCACCATATTTGGGCCTAAGGGAATGCATTGTGGAGTAGTTATTAGATGATGGGTTGCTAGAGTGACAGAAGCTTAAACCCTAGTTTATGCGCTACTTCGTAAGGGGCTGATTTGGATCCACATGTTTAATGCTATGGTTAGACTTTGTCTTAATACCTTTCTCGTAGTTGCGGATGCTTGTGAGGGGGTTAATCATAAGTAGGTTATTTTTGCATTTAATAAAAAATACTGGAGCCGAAAACTATCGGAGGAGGCCCCCCCAGGTGGGCACAACCCACCAGGGCGCGCCATGCCCCCCTGGGCGCGCCCTGATGGGTTGTGCTCACCCAGGCCCACCTCCGGTGCCCATCTTCTGGTATAAATTCCCAAAAAACTAAAAAAATCAGGAGGGGGACGTTCGGGACGAAGCGCCACCGTCTCGAGGCGGAACTTGGGCAGGAGCACTTTTGCCCTCCGGCGGAGCGATTCCGCCAGGGGAACTTCCCTCCCGGAGGGGGAAATCGAAGCTATCGTCATCACCAACACCCCTCTCATCTTTGGGAGGCCAATCTTCATCAATATCTTCAACAACACCATCTCCTCTCAAACCGTAGTTCATCTCTTGTGTTCAATCCTTGTACCGGAACCTCAGATTGGTACCTGTGGGTGACTAGTAGTGTTGATTACCTTGTGTAGTTGATTGCTATATGGTTTATTTGGTGGAAGATTATAAGTTCAGATCCATTATGCTATTCAATACTCCTCTGATCTTGAGCATGATTATTATTTGTGAGTAGTTACCTTTGTTCTTGAGGTCACGGGAGAAGTCATGTTGCGAGTAATCATGTGAATTTGATATGTGTTCGATATTTTGATGATATGTATGTTGTGATTCCCTTAGTGGTGTCATGTGAACGTCGACTACATGACACTTCACCATATTTGGGCCCAAGGGAATGCATTGTGGAGTAGTTATTAGATGATGGGTTGCTAGAGTGACAGAAGCTTAAACCCTAGTTTATGTGCTATTTCTTAAGGGGCAGATCTGGATCCAAATGTTTAATGCTATGGTTAGATTTTATCTTAATACTTTTCTCATAGTTGCGGATGCTTGCGAGGGGGTTAATCATAAGTGGGAGGTTTGTTCAAGTAAGAACAACACCCAAGCACCGGTCCACCCACATATCAAATTATGAAAGTAGCGAATGCGAATCAAACCAACATGATGAAAGTGACTAGATGAAATTCCCGTGTACCCTCAAGAACACTTTGCTTATTATAAGAGACCGTTTTGGCCTGTCCTTTGCCACAAAAGGATTGAGATATCTTGCTGCACTTTATTTACCATTACCGTTACTTGCTCGTTACCAATTATCTTGCTATCAAACTACCTGTTACCTACAATTTCAGTGCTTGCAGAAATTACCTTGCTGAAAACCGCTTGTCATTTCCTTCTGCTCCTCGTTGGGTTCGACACTCTTACTTATCGAAAGGACTACGATTGACCCCCTATACTTGTGGGCATGGTTTTAAATAGCGGATAGCGGGCTGGTAGCGTAGTGGAATGCGGATAGCGGGCGATATTGCGGACGCTATGTTCGCATAGCGGATTTGTAAAAACACTAGATTATTGTATATATTTCTATATCATTAACAAATAGTAATAACATTTAATTTTAGAAGTAGCGGACGCTATTGCGCTAGCGCTATTGCGGACACAATAGCGGATGCTATCTTCGCTATTTGAAACTGTGCTTGTGGGTCATCAAGACTCTTTTCTGGCACCGTTGTCGGGGAGTGAAGCGCTCTTGGTAAGTGGAAATCGGTAAGGAAAAACTTATACTACATGCTGAAATTTATTGTCACTTGCTACTATGGAAAACAATCCTTTGAGGGGTTTGTTCGGGGTATCTTCACCTCGACCGGAACCACAATTAGTTGCTCCTCAACTTACTGCACCTACTGAAAATATTGGTCATGAAATTCCTTCAGGTATGGTTGAACAACTGCTAGCTAATCCTTATGCAGGAGACGGAACTGAATATCCTGATATGCACCTAATACATGTGAATGAAGTTTGTGGATTATTTAAGCTTGCAGGTTTACCCAGAGGTGAAGTTAAGAAGAAGGTTTTCCCTTTATCTTTGAAGGGAAAAGCATTAACATGGTATAGGCTATGTGATGATATTGGATCATGGAACTGGAATCGATTGCAATTAGAATTCCACCAAAAGTTTTATCCTATGCATCTAGTTCATCGTGATCGAAATTATATATATAATTTTTGGCCTTGTGAAGGAGAAAGCGTCGCTCTAGCTTGGGGGAGGCTTAAGTCAATGTTATATTCATGCCCCAATCATGATCTCTCGAGAGAAATTATTATTCAGAATTTTTATGCTCGACTTTCTCATAATGATCGATCCATGCTCGATACTTCTTGTACTCGTTCTTTTAGGAAGAAGACTATTGAATTCAAGTGGGATCTCTTAAAAATAATTAAACGCAACTCTGAAGATTGGGAACTCGACGAAGGTAACCAGTTAGGTATCAAGCTTAAGTTTGATTGTGTTAAATCTTTTATGAATACTGATGCTTTTCACAAGTTTAGCAGTAAATATGGCCTTGACTCTGAGATAGTAGCCTCTTTCTGTGAATCATTTGCTACTCACGTTGACCTCCCTAAGGAGAAGTGGTTTAAATATCACCCCCCTATTAAAGAAGAAATTAAAGAATCGGTCATAGCTAAAGATGAAACTATCATTTACAATGTTGATCTAGTTGTGACTACTGCTTATATTGAAAAACCACCTTTCCCTGTTAGGATAAAGGAACATTCTAAGGTATCAACTATGGTTTGCAAAAGTAATATTAAAGCACCTAAGCCCTCTGAACAAATTAAAGTAGAACCTAGTGTTGCTATGGTTAAGGATCTCTTGGTAGAAAATATTGATGGGCATGTTATTTACTTCTGTGATGAAGCTGCTAGAATTGCCAAACCTGATGAAAAAGATAAACATAGACCCGTAGTTGGCATGCCTGTTGTTTCAGTTAAAATAGGAGATCATTGCTATCATGGTTTATGTGATATGGGTGCTAGTGTGAGTGCTATTCGTTTTACCTTATACCAAGAAATTATGAACGATATAGCACCAGCCGAAATAGAAGACATTGATGTTACTATTAAACTGGCTAATAGAGACACCATCACACCACTTGGGATTGTTAGAGATGTTGAAGTCTTGTGTGGGAAAGTAAAATATCCTACTGATTTTCTAGCTTGGTTCCCCACCAGATGACTTTTGTCCCATTATCTTTGGTAGACCTTTCTTGAACACCGTTAATGCTAAGATAGATTGTCAAAAACAAACTGTCGGTGTCAGTTTTGGTGATGTGTCTCATGAGTTTAACTTTTCCAAGTTTAGTAGATAACCACGTAATAAAAAATTATCTAGTAAGGATCAAATAATTGGTCTTGCTTCTATTGCCGTACCTCCTACCGACCCACTAGAACAATATTTGCTTGACCATGAAAATGATATGCACTTGCATGAAAGAAATAAAATAGATAAAATTTTCTTTGAACAACAACCTCTCCTAAAACACAATTTTCCTATTGAAACTCTAGGGGGTCCTCCTCCACCTAAAGGTGATCCTGTGTTTGAATTAAAACAATTCCCTGACACTTTGAAGCATGCTTATCTTGATGAGAAAAAGATATATCCTGTTATTATTAGTGCTAACCTTTCAGAACATGAAGAAGAAAGATTATTAAAAATTCTTAGGAAGCACCGGGCTCCTATTGGGTATACTCTTGATGATCTTAAGGGCATTAGTCCCACTCTATGTCAGCACAAGATTAATATGGAACCTGATGCTAAACACGTTGTTGATCACCAACGACGATTGAATCCTAAGATGAAAGAAGTGGTAAGAACTGAAATATTAAAGCTTCTGGAAGCAGGTATAATCTATCCCATAGCTGATAGTAGATGGGTAAGTCCCGTTCATTGTGTCCCTAATAAGGGAGGTATTACTGTTGTTCCTAATGATAAGAATGAACTTATCCCACAAAGAATTGTCACTGGCTATAGAATGGTAATTGATTTTAGAAAATTAAATAAAGCTACTAGAAAAGATCATTACCCTCTGCCTTTCATTGATCAAATGCTAGAAAGATTATCTAAGCACACACACTTTTGTTTTCTAGATGGATATTCTGGTTTCTCTCAAATACCCGTATCACAATCTGATCAAGAGAAAACCACCTTCACTTGTCCTTTTGGAACCTATGCTTATACACGTATGCCTTTTGGTTTATGCAATGCACCTGCTACCTTTTAAAGATGTATGACTGCTATATTCTCTGATTTTTGTGAAAGGATTGTGGAGGTTTTCATGGATGATTTTTCCGTTTACGAAACTTCTTTTGATGATTGCTTAAGCAACCTTGATCGAGTTTTGCAGAGATGTGAACAAACTAATCTCGTCTTGAATTGGGAGGCATGCCACTTTATGGTTAATGAAGGTATTGTCTTGGGGCGTAAAATATCTGAATGAGGTATTGAGGTGGATAAAGGTAAAGTTGATGCAATTGAGAAAATGCCATGTCCTAAAGATATTAAAGGTATTCGAAGTTTCCTTGGTCATGCTGGTTTCTATAGGAGGTTTATTAAAGACTTCTCTAAAATTTCTAGGCCTCTTACTATCTTTTACAAAAGGATATTCCATTTGTTTTTGATGATGATTGTGCAGAAGCCTTTGAAACACTCAAGAAAGCCTTAACTTCTACACCTATTGTTCAACCACCTGATTGGAACTTGCCTTTTAAAATTATGTGTGATACTAGTGATTATTTATGTTGGTGCTGTTCTAGGACAAAGAGTTGATAAGAAATTAAATGTTATCCATTATGCTAGCAAAACTCTAGACAGTGCCCAAAGAAACTATGCTACTACTGAAAAATATTTTTAGTAGTTGTGTTAGCTTGTGATAAATTTATATCTTACATTGTTGATTCCAAAGTTATTGTTCACACCGATCATGCTGCTATAAAATATCTTATGGAAAAGAAAGATGCTAAACCTAGACTCATTAGGTGGGTTCTCTTGCTTCAAGAGTTTGATTTGCATATCACTGATAGGAAAGGAGCTGAGAACCCCGTAGCTGATAACTTGTCTAGGTTAGAAAATATTCTTGATGACCCAGTACCTATTGATGATAGTTTTCCTGATGAACAGTTAGCTGCAATAAATGTTTCTCAAAACACTCCTTGGTATGATGACTATGCTAACTACATTGTTGCTAAATATATACCACCTAGTTTCACATACCAACAAAAGAAAAAATTCTTCTATGATTTAAGGCATTACTTTTGGGATGACCCACATCTTTATAAAGAAGGGGTAGACAATATTATTAGACATTGTGTACCTGAGCATGGACAGGAATAAATCCTACGGAAATGTCATTCCGAAGCCTATGGAGGACATCATGCGGGGGGTAGAACTGCTCACAATGTATTGCAATCTGGTTTTTATTGGCCTACCCTCTGCAAGGATGTCCGTAAGTTTGTATTGTCTTGTGATGAATGTCAAAGAATTGGTAATGTCGGTAAGCGTCAGGAAATGCCTATGAACTATTCACTTTTTGTTGAATCATTTGATGTTTGGGGTTTTGATTATATGGGACCTTTTCCTTCCTCTAATGGGTATACTCATATTTTGGTTGCTGTTGATTATGTTACTAAGTGGGTAGAAGCTATTCCAACTAGTAGTGCTGATCATAACACCTCCATTAAAATGGTTAAAGAAGTAATCTTCCCGAGGTTTGGAGTCCCTAGATATTTAATGACTGATGGTGGTTCACACTTTATTCTTGGTGCTTTCCGTAAAATGCTTGCTAAATATGATGTTAACCATAGAATTGCGTCACCCTATCATCCTCAATCTAGTGGTCAAGTTGAACTTAGCAATAGAGAAATAAAATTAATATTACAAAAAACCGTCAATAGGTCCCGAAAGAATTGGTCTAAGAAACTAGATGATGCACTTTGGGCCTATATAACAGCTTATAAAAATCCTTTGGGTATGTCTCCATACAAAATGGTATATGGAAAGGCTTGTCATTTTCCTCTAGAGTTAGAACATAAAGCATTTTGGGCAATTAAAGAACTCAATTATGATTTCAAACTTGCCGGTGAAAAGAGGTTATTTGATATTAGCTCGCTAGATGAATGGAGAACCCAAGCTTATGAAAATGCCAAGCTATTCAAAGAAAAAGTTAAAAGATGGCACAACAAAAGAATCCAAAAGCAAAAATTCGAAGTTGGAGAATATGTTCTTTTGTACAACTCGTTTTAGATTTTTTGTAGGAAAGCTTCTTTCCAAATGGGAAGGACCATATGTTATCAAAGAGGTTTATCGTTATGGAGCTATCAAGATTAATAATGCCGAAGGTACTAACCCGAAGGTGGTCAATGGACAAAGAATTAAACACTATATCTCAGGTACGCCTATTAATGTTGAAGGCAACGTTATCCAAACCATGACACCGGAGGAACATATAAAAGAAACCTTCCAGAAGACTCCAGAATCCTGAAAAAGAGGAGCTACGTGATACGGTAAGTAAACGGACTCTGAAAAACCTGCAAAAATATTTTTTGTTAGTTTTGGAATATTACAAAATTTTGGAAAATAAGAAATAAACAGGAAAGCAACCGAGGTGAGCACAATACACTAGGGCGCGCCTGCCCTGCTTGGCGCGCCCTGGTGGGTTGTGCCCTCCTCGGATACCTCCCCGACTCTGTTTTCCTTCCATATTCTTGCTTCCCAAGATACAAAATCTTTATATATACCCCCGATTGTTTTGACCACCGCATCGCAGAAAAATCCCCTATTTTTGATTCGTGTTGTTTTCTTATCAGATCTATCAAGTCAGGCAACATGTCTTCTCCCTCCTCCAAGAACATAGAAGAAGATGCTTGGTTGATGAAGATGGAGCTGAAGAGAGAGGAGCCAAAAGAAGACAACACTGAAGACAAGGGCAAGGAAGCTATGAGGGATCAAGCTCAAGAAGGAGGGCAATCCATGCCAACAGAAGAGGAGAAAGAAGATATCCTTCGACCTTATTACAATCTTATCACCCCCACTGAAATTGAAGCTTTTAGAACTTTCGAAGTGGTTCATGCTCAGAATAAATTTCTCAGTCGTTAAAATATTTTGCTAGAGGAGCACATCATCACCCTTCGGAGCGTCATCCGTAAATTGGAGTACCTATTGAGGCTTAAGTGTGACACTCCATCACCACCACCTTCATCGTCTTCACCACCAAAGGAGACTTGAGTACACGGTATGGGCACTCCCCTTGGCTTGTGCCAAGCTTGGGGGAGATGCCTCGGTATCGTATCACCATCACTTTTATTTACCTTTACCTATTTTAGTTCGATCCTTAGCTTTTTCGTGATCTAGTTGAATAAGAGTTTAGTATGATCTATTTTCGAGTGCTAGTTTCGTGATCTATCTATCCATGTAATCGAGTGAGAGCTATATAATAAAGTTTAGTTTGAGCTTTTGCTTCTTTACTTTCTTGTTCCAATCAAAATAAAAAGGAAATAAATGAAAAGGATCATATGCTAATCTTATGCTAAGTAATGACATCACATAAGGAAAAGTAAAAGTGGTAAAATTTATTGGAGATTGAAAAACATAGCATTGGTCAATAATGCAATTCATGAAAGAATTAATAAGGGAAGAGAAGATTCACATGCAAATACACTATCTTGGACATCTTTTATGATTGTGAGGCCCCATTAAATATTATATGACAAAATTGTTGACGTTGGACAAGGAAGATAGCATAATGATTTATGTTTGTTCGTATTCACATAGAAGTTATATTGTCATAGATCCTTCAACATGTGGTGATTTCTCAATATCTTTGCTAGCCAAAAATTCCGCACTAAGTAGAGATACTACTTGTGCATCCAAAAACCCTAAACCCAAACTCATGTTTTGAGAGTCCACCATAACTACCTATGGATTGAGTAAGATCCTTCAAGTAAGTTGTCATCGGTGCACTAAGGCAATAAAAAATTGCTTCTAAATGTGTTTGATCAATTAGTGTAAGAGAAAAGTGAGCGTTGTACGAACTTATGATGGCAAAGTAATAAGCGATGGACTACATAATAAAGGTTGCTATCATAGGGGGCAATATAACGTGACAATCTTTTGCATTAAGGGATTTGGCATACAAACCAAAAAGCGCATGACAACCTCTTCTTCCCTTTGCAAAGGGCCTATCTTTTACTTTTATGTATTTACTTTTATGCAAGAGTCAAAGTATTCTTCCCTATTCCTTTTTACTTTTTCTTTTTGCAAGCATCATGTGGTGAGGAAAGATCTAGGCACATATATCCAGTTGGATATGAGTGAGCATGAGTTATTATTGTTGACATCACCTTTGAGGTGAATACGTTGGGAGGCGAAACTATAAGCCCATATCTTTCTATGTGTCCGGTTGAAACTTTTTGCTCATGGGTATGTTGGGAGTGTTAGCAATCATAGAAGATTAAATGATGGTTGAGTATGTGGACTTGCCAAAAGGCTCCGACACGAGACCCTTCCTGAAAATATGATGAATTGTAGTTGCAAAGTTGACTGAGAACATAGTTTGTTGCTTTTCAATAAGTTTTATGCTTTATACTTCTATGTTGTGATGAATTGTTACTTGTCCATGAGAAGTTATATGATGAAGTTATATAATAAAAGTTATATGAATAAGTTCTATGATAAAGTTTGTTGCTGCTATGATAATAAGCATGATGCTACTATGTCCGTATTTTGTTTTTATCGACACCTCTCTCCCAAACCATGTGGACATGTTTTTCGATATCGGCTTTCGCTTGAGGACAAGCGAGGTCTAAGCTTGGGGGAGTTGATACGTCCATTTTGCATCATGATTTCCTACTGTTATTTATAGTGTTTTTATGCATAATAATGCTTTATGGAGTAATTCTAATGCCTTTTCTCTCATAATATGCAAGGTTCACATAAAGAGGGAGAATGCCGGCAGCTGGAATTCTGGACCCGAAAAAGCATATCAGAGATACCTATTCTGCACATCTCCAAATAGGCTGAAACTTCACGAAGAATTATTTTGGAATATATGAAAAAAACTGGAGCAAATAACTATTGGAGGGGGGCCACCTGGTGACCACAAGACACCAGGGCGCGCCAGGCCCCCCAGGCGTGCCCTGGTGGGTTGTGCTCATCCAAGCCCGCCTTCGGTGTCCATCTTCTGGTACTTAAGGTCTTTTGACCTAGAAAAAATAAGGACTTTCGGGACGGAATGCCTCCGTATCGAGGCGGAACTTGGGCAGGAGCACTTTTGCACTCTGGCGGAGCGATTCTGCCAGGGGAACTTCCCTCCCGGAGGGGGAAATCGAAGCCATCGTCATCACCAACACCCCTCTCATCTTTGGGAGGCCAATCTTCATCAACATCTTCAATAGCACCTTCTCCTCTCAAACCCTAGTTCATCTCTTGTGTTCAATCTTTGTATCGGAACCTTAGATTGGTACCTGTGGGTGACTAGTAGTGTTGATTACATCTTGTAGTTGATTACTATATGGTTTATTTGGTGGAAGATTATATGTTCAGGTCCATTATGCTATTTAATACCCCTCTGATATTGAGCATGAATATTATTTGTGAGTAGTTACCTTTGTTCTTGAGGTCACGGGAGAAGTCATGTTGCAAGTAATCATGTGAATTTGATATGTGTTCAATATTTTGATGATATGTATGTTGTGATTCCCTTAGTGGTGTCATGTGAACGTCGACTACATGACACTTCACCATCTTTGGGCCTAAGGGAATGCATTGTGGAGTAGTTATTAGATGATGGGTTGCTAGAGTGATAGAAGCTCAAACCCTAGTTTATGCGCTATTCCATAAGGGGCTGATTTTGATCCAAATGTTTAATGCTATGGTTAGATTTTATCTTAATACTTTTCTCGTAGTTGCGGATGCTTGCAAGGGGGTTAATCATAAGTGGGAGGTTTGTTCAAGTAAGAACAACACCTAAGCACCGGTCCACCCACATATCAAATTATCAAAGTAGCGAACGCGAATGAAGCCAACATGATGAAAGTGACTAGATGAAATTCCCGTGTACCCTCAAGAACGCTTTGCTTATTATAAGAGACCGTTTGGCCTGTCCTTTGCCACAAACAGATTGGGAAATCTTGCTGCACTTTATATACCGTTACCGTTACTTGCTCGTTACCAATTATCTTACTATCAAACTACCTGTTACCTACAATTTCAGTGCTTGCAGAAATTACCTTGCTGAAAACCGCTTGTCATTTCCTTCTGCTTCTCGTTGGGTTCGACACTCTTACTTATTGAAAGGACTACGGTTGACCCCCTATACTTGTGGGTCATCACCCCTTACTCGGGTGTAAGCTTCTGTCACTCTAGCCACCCACTATAAGTGAGTCATGAATGTATTGCAACACCCTACATCGGGAATCCACCATGTGTGTGCGGAACAGAAGGCACCATAGGACATCACCAAAATAAAACATACAACTCAAACCAATCACGATCATCAATCAACCCATAGGACAAAAGAAATCTACTCAAACATCATAGGATAGTCACACATCATTGCATAATAATATATAGCATTAAGCACCATATTTAAGTAGATATTACTGCGGGGAAGAGAGGTTTTACACCGCTGCATAGAGGGGGAGAGTTGGTGGCGACAGCGGCGAAGTTGTTGGTGTAGATCGCCGTCACAATTGTTTCCTCGGCGGCGTTCCGGCGCCACCAGGAGAGAGGGGGGAGAGACCCCCTCCTTCTTATTCTTCTTCCTTGGTCTCACCCCTAGATGGGACGAGAGTTTCCCCTCTGGTCCATGGCCGCCATGGCTCCCGGAGGGCAGCAGCCCCTCCGAGATTGGATCTCTCTCTCTCTCTCTCTCTCTCTCTCTATTTCTCTCCTGTTTTCGTGACTGTTTTCAGACCCCTTCACCGTTTCTTAAATATACGGAGATCCATAAATCCGATTGGGCTGAAATTTTGAGGGGATATTTATCGGGAAATTATCTTTATTGCGGCAAAATTAGGGCACCAACTGATTTAAGGGGTGCCCACAAGCCATCAGGGCGCGGCCACCCCCTGGTCACGCCCTGTTGGCTTGTGGGTACCTCGGGCACCTTGTTTCGTTGATTTTTCTTTCCCAAATTCACATATATTGCAAAAAAAATCTCCGTAAATTTTTATCACGTTTGGACTTCGTTTGATATGGATTTTCTACGAAACAAAAAACACACAAAAAAACAGGAACTGGCTCTAGGTACTGGATCAGTTAGTTAGTCCCAAAAATAATATAAAATGTTGCCAAAGTATATGAAAGTTGTAGAATATTGGCATGAAACAATCAAAAATTATAGATACGATGGAGACGTATCAGCATCGCCAAGCTTAATTCCTGCTCGTCCTCGAGTAGGTAAATGATAAAAAGATAATTTTTGATGTGGAATGCTACCTAACATAATCTTGAACAAATGTCTAATCATGGCATGAATATTAAGATACACGTGATTCAAGGCAACAGTCTATCATTTGACAAAAATACATCCATACTCAGGTTTACTAGCAAACAATCATGTCCTTTCAAAATAACAATGCGAAAGAATGATATCCCTACAATATCATATAGCCTTTCATGCTTAGTCTTCCTAGAATAAAGTATAAATCATGAGCACCCCGGTGTCAAACCAAGCAATTGGATCATACTTTTTAACGTGCTTCAACATTTTTTTACCTCATTCAATACATGAGCGTGAACCATGGACATAACATATAGGTGGAATAGAGTATGGTGGTAGATATCAAAGGAGTCAAAGCGGAAAGAAAGTCTCGCATCAACTAGGCGGATCAACGGGCTATGGAGATGCCCATCAATTGATATCAATGCGAGGAGTAGGGATTGCCATGCAACGAATGCACTAAGAGCTATAAGTGTATGAAAGCTCAAATGAAACTAAGTGGGTGTGCATCCCACTTGCTTTCTCATGAAGACCTTGGGCATTTGAGGAAGCCCATCATCGGAATATATAAGCCAAGTTCTATAATGAAAAATTCCCACTAGTATATGAAACTGACAAATCTGGAGACTCGCTATATGAAGAACATGGTGCTACTTTGAAGCACAAGTGTGGTACAGGATAGTATCAAGTCCCTTCTCTCTTTTTCTCTCATTCAGTTTTTCCTTTTTTTTTTTCTTTTTCCTGTTTTTCTTTCTCTTTTTTTATTTTTTCTTTCCCTTTTTTGTGTGTGCTCATTTGGCCTCCCCCATTTTTGTATTTTCCGTCCAGAATCTCATCCCGACTTGTGGGGGAATCATAGTCTCCATAATTCTTTCCTTACTGGGACAATGCTCTAATAATGAGGATCATCACACTTTTATTTACTTACAGCTCGATATAATGATAAAGCTATACAAGATGACTCTATATGAATACCTCTGGTAGTGTACCAGGATGTGCAATGATCTAGCGTAGCAAAGATATCAAAAAAATGGACAAGCCATGAAAATATCATGCTAGCTATCTTACGATCATGCAAAGTAATATGGCAATGAATGCTCAAGTCATGTATATGATGATGATGGAAGTTGCATGTCCTTATCTCTCGGAATGGCTATGGAAATGCCATGATAGGTAGGTATGGTGACTGTTTTGAGGAAGATATAAGGTGGCTTATGTGTGATAGAGCGTATCATATCACGGGATTTGGACGCACCGGCGAAGGCCGCACCAATCCTCGAGATGAGAATGGGCAATGCACGGTACAGAAGAGGCTAGCAAATATGTGGAAAGGTGAGTGTGCGTACATCCATGGATTCACATTAGTCATAAAGAACTCACATACTTATTGCAAAGCTTTATTAGCTCTCTCAAAGCAAAGTACTACTCGCATGACCCTACGGAGGAGGTTGGTAGGAGTTAACCATCGCACGCCCTCGATTCAACAGCACAAAGGATTTCAATCAAGAATAAATTATGCTCCAACTTCATTGCATAACTAGAGACTATAGGTGCATGCTTCAGGAATCACAAACCTTAACACCAATATTCTTACTAATCCACAATCATCCACTCATGCACCCACATATTACTATCTTAATGTCGCAAAACTATTGCAGGGAATCAAACATATCATATTCAGTGATCTACAAGTTTTATGTAGGATTTTATGACAAACCATGTGAATGACCAATTCATGTTGACTCTATATATAGGTATAAGTGAAGCATGAGAGTTTAATTCTTTCTACAAGACCACACGCTAATAAATATAAGTGAAGCAAAAGAGCATTCTACAAATAACGGTTATATATATATGGACAAACATGCATCCAACTTCAAATGATATAAGTGAAGCACATGAAGCATTCTATAAAGCCATACTCAAAAGATATAAGTGAAGTGCAAAGAGCATTCTATAAATCAACCATGGACTTTCGCATACCAACATGGTGCATTCCTAAAATAAAAATAAAAGGCACATGACGCTCCAAGAATTTACGCATATCATGTGAACAAAACAAAAACCGAGACATACCGATAATTGTTGAAGAAGAAAGATGGGATGCCTTTTGGGGCATCCCCAATCTTAGACGCTTGAGCCTCCTTGAATATTTACTTGGGGTGCCTTAGAATATTGAACTCTTGCCTCTCCTTATTCTTCTCATATTGATACCTCCTCGATCTTTGAACACTTCATCCACACAAAACTTGGCAAAAAAAATTATTAGAAAGGTTAGTACATATAACATCAAATCCCATCATGTCCTGCCATAACATTATTGTATAATTATAATCTAACATTACCTACTATATGCTATCATAATTCTATGGCTCCCAAGTCAATGGGGCTGAACAAGAATTCAAACATAAACAGACAAAGAAACTATAACAGCAATCTGTGAAAAACAGGACAGTTTGTAAAGATGCAGATGAAATCTATACTTATGTAATATTCTGAAAAATTTGGACATAATAAAAAATTGCATAAATATACTGTGTAAAAATTTCAGAATTTTTTCAAGCTCCAGTAAAATATGAAAATTCAAACACTAGAGAAAAAATTTCTGTTTTTACACAGCACATATCAAACAAGCAATTTAAACATCCTAAAGGTAAACCTTGGCACATTATTTTATAATACAATGGATTTGTACAAGGGGATAATTATTTTTGTTGAAAATTTTCTATAATAATGATTCCCAAAGTTTCCATGGGCATGAACAAAAGTTCAAGGACGTCCCCCACTTCAACGGTGCTCATCTTTCTCACTTTCATTTTTCTTCATGAAAAGGTTTTAGGTTCCGCACTTTATTTTTGTGTTTTTAATTATTTTAAAAGCACACAACAGAATAAAATGACTCTCTAAAACTTCCAGGTTGTCTCCCTGGCAGCGCTTTCTTTAAAGCCATTAAGCTAGGCATATAGTGCTCAAGGAATTGATCCACCCGGATCCCAAGGTATATCAAAGCCAATTGTAATTAACAATGATTTGTAATTAAGTAGTGAGCACAAAGTGATATATATATCATGTGACAACGGAGTCTAACTCTCTTCCTATGCATTGGCATGTCATAAAAGAACAATTCATTCACACAAAGTAAAGGCCAATACATAGCATACGTAGTTTCTTGCAATTTTATCATGTTGGAAACATAGAGAGGTGAATATTTGGTTCCTCTCTCATAATAATTGCAAGTAGGAGCAGCAAGCACATGCATATTATATTCATCAAAATTATCATGTGTAATGGTAAAATGCAGCCCATCAATATAATCCTTAATAAGTTAAAACTTTTCCGATATGGTGTAGTTGGGAGAATTCAAAAAGATAATAGGACTATCATGTGTGGGTGCAATAGCAACAATTTCATTCTTAACATAAGGAACTATAGCAAGTTCATCTCCATAAGCATAATTCAAATTGGCATCATGGCCACAAGCATAGCAAGCATCAAGTTCATCAAAAAGGGATATTTCAAACGAATCCAAGGGATCATAGCATTCATCCTTCAGTAAGCATGAGAGGAAATTAAACAATGTATGAGTTGAAGAGTTACTCTCATTAGAAGGTGGGCACTGGTGATCAATCCACTCTTCCTCCTTTTGTTCTTCGCTCCCGTCCTCATCTTTTTCATCTAATGAGCTCATAGTTTCATCAATTTCTTCTTCCATAGATTCCTGCAAAATATTAGTCTCTTCCAAGGCAGCAGACCTTCTTTCAATAAATTCTTTAACATAAGCCTTATAAGCATAGTTTTCATAGCAATATTTAAGTATGGCAAAAATTTCAGATTTGTAAAGAATAGCATCATACTTTTCAATCAAAGAAGCAATTTCATATGCACCCTTAAAAGCAATAAATTCTTCAATTTATTCAATATCATAATAACTATAGACATCCTTGGCATATGATGATAGTATTTCATTATAATTAAACACACATTGATAGGGAAGGTATTTTTAGTGTCTTCAGAACAACAAGTAAAATCATGTATTTCACATAAATTCCAAGCATAGCAACACAAACAATTAATATGATGCCACAAGAGTTTACCTTTTTGAGATAATCGGCGTCGCACAAAATGAGCATGCTCATCTAATGATTTCCCCTCAACTAAGCTAGTTGGGTTTTTAGCACGAGCACAAAGGGATCGAAGATGATCCAAGTAAAAAGCTTCAGTGGTATGGTAGATTTTAGGTGGTTCCTCAATCACTGGGTTAGCAAGTACAACTATTTTTTGGTATTTTCTATTTCCTACCCATAACTAAAGATAGAAAATAACTTAGAACAGAAAAAATAATACTTAGTGATAAAGCAAACAAGCACACACGAGAATATCAACCACTATGCTATTGCTCCCCGGCAACGGCGCTAGAAAAAGGTCTTGATAACCCACAAGTGTAGGGGTCATTTGTAGCCTTTTTCGATAAGTAAGAGTGTCAAACACAACGAGGAGCTAAAGGTAGAATTAATATTCTCTCAAGTTCTATTGACCACCGATACAACTCTACGCATGCTAACGCTTACTTTACCTAGAACAAGTATGAACCTTCTTTGCGGAAAGGAAACTAGAAGTACTTAGTAGGAGTAATAGATAGTTTTGCAAGAAAATAAAGAACAAGTAAATAAAATTTAAGGGCTGTTTTAGATAAATATTAATTAAGTTAGTTGTTTAGTAGAAAGCTTTTTTGTAACACAAGGGAAGGATTTGTCCCTAGGAAATCGATAACTAGACCGGTAATCACTGTTACAGTTTTATATGAGGGAGAGGCATACACTAACATACTTTCCATACTTGGATCATATGAACTTATTATTGGACCTCTAGCAAGCATCCGCAAATACTTGAGATCATTAAGGTAAACCCAACCATAAAATTAACACTTCAAGTCCCCCTTTACTCCCATACGCAACAACCCCCTTACACGGGTGTAAGCTTCTGTCACTCTGGCCGCCCACTATAAGCGAGTCATGAACGTATTACAACACCCTACAGCGGGAATCCTCCACGTGTGCACGGCATGGAAGGCACCATTGGACAACACCAAAATAAAATATACAACTCAAACCAATCACGATCATCAATCAACCCATAGGACAAAAGAAATCTACTCAAACATCATAGGATAGTCACACTTCATTGTATAATAATATATAGAATTTAAGCACCATGTTTAAGTAGAGTTTATAGTGGGGAAGAGAGGTTTTAGACTGCTGCATAGAGGGGGGAGAGTTAGTGGTGACGTCAAGTAAGTTGTTGGTGTAAAGCGTCGTCACGATGGTTGCCCCGGCGGCGTTCCAGCGCCACCGGGAGAGAGGGGGGAGAGCCCCCCTCCTTCTTCTTCTTCCTTGGTATCCCCCAAGATGGGAGGATAGTTTCCCCTGTGGTCCATGGCCGCCATGGCACGTGGAGGGCAGCAGCCCCTCTGAGATTGGATCTCTCTCTGTGTTTCTCTCCTGTTTTCGCAACTGTTTTCTGACCCCTTCACCGTTTCTTAAATATACGGAGATCCGTAACTTCGATTGGGCTGAAATTTTGAGGGGATTTTTATCGGGAAATTATCTTTATTGCGGCGAAAGTACGGCACTGACCAACTTAAGGGGTGTCCACAAGCCATCAGGGTGCGGACCCCCCGGTCGCGCCATGTTGGCTTGTGGGCACCTCGGGCACCGTGTTTCGTTGATTATTCTCCCAAAATTCACATATATTCCAAAAAAAATCTCCATAAATTTTTAACGCGTTTGGACTTCGTTCAATGTGAATTTTTTGCAAAACAAAAAACACAGAAAAAACAGGAATTGGCACTGGGCACTGGATCAGTAAGTTAGTCCCAAAAATAATATAAAATCTTGTCAAAAGTATATGAAACTTGTAGAATATTGGCATGAAACAATCCAAAATTATATATACGACAGAGACGTATCAGCCTTCGATGACTCCTTTTGATGAAACACCAGTTGACATTCATCTTAGGGATGAGATAGCACAAAAGGAGGGTGAGCTGCTTGCATTGAGAGAGTTATCCAAGAGTGATGCAACCACCGTGATGCCTGATTACTCCTCTTTACCTGTGGATTTGTCGATATTGGAAAAATCCCAAATTGCATATTCTAAAATTTATATTGATGATATATGGGATGATTTTCCGCAGGCTCTCCATAGACCTCCTTTGGAAAGTAAATTGCAAAGTCTCATAGATGATATAAGCCTTGTTATTGAATTTGCAAATTTGGATACTAACATTCCCAGGTACACTCAAGACGAGGAAGAAGGTCATGACTTCTAATAGCTCCATATCCTCTTATTTATAAAAGTATTGTTAAATTGCAGCTACTAACCTTGCAGGCATCTCCACTAAACTGGATGCATCGGTGCTCGCCAAGGAGCGAGTATGCATTTTCATATATGATTCCGATGCACCAGAAGCGAGTATGACTCCGACCGAGCTCTGCTATGAGGTTCTCTAAACCCCGGTCGGAGTCTGGTCTGACACTCGGGGTTGATATACCTAGGGATCCGAGTGGATGACCATATGGAGCCCCGAAGCCTAGCTGTATGGCTATAAAGAAAGCACTGCTAGGGAGGTAACCCGGAAGTCCATAGGTGTCTTTCTTAGCTTTGTGTCTTGAGTCTAGATGCATTCATGTTGCATTGGTACTTTTATTTTTGCTTTGAGTAGTTGCTAATTGAGTTGGTTTAGTGTAGTTTTCATTGATGAAATTTATAGCATGTTGGTAGCCTTTATTTTTTGCATGCCTCCTATCATTTTTATTGCAATATTGCTATGTGCTTAACGTGAGGAGGAAGCACACAAAATTTCATGCAGTTCTGCAGCTCCTGAAAAAAATACGGCGTTCCATACGACCATCACGGTTGTACAGGTCGTATGAGCTTGTGGCCGCGAGCAACAACATGTCTAGAATTAAAGAGGACCAACCATACGGGCGTAAGCGCTCGTACGACTGGTCGTATCAACTAGCGGCCACAAAGGAGCGCTTCGCAGAGCTAAAGACAGCGTACCATGCGAGCGCTTGCTCTCGTACGTACGGTCGGATGCCATGTCCACACCGACAAAGAGATTTGCAGAATGAAATATGGCGTCTCATACAAGCACTCACGCTAGTATGGACGCTTGTATCAGAGGGCAGCGCAGGGCATTGACAACTAGAACGCATGACGACGTACCATACGACCGCATCTGGTCGTATGCGCGCTTGTATGAAGGTAAAAATACCTACATTTGATTTATTTTTGATGTCTGAGGTCGCTGAGGTATTTTCAAACCGATTGTTTTATTTCTAATAAATGTTAATTACCTCTGATACCCCGTAGCCAATGAATCTCCGTAGCAACCCCTTTTTGCCGGTTAGGTATAGGAAGTCCGTTCGTATACTGAACCGATGTTTTTATTTTGTGTATTCTTTTCGCACGGGCGTAGACCTTATGTGGTGACATGTACGGTATGGTTCCAACTGTATAAAAGATCCACACAAGCCACTTGGGTGCTTCATCATGGTGAACTTCAACTACAACTGCCAGATAATGTTTTCCAATACGAACCTTGCTCAAATAAAAGTTGCTTAGTAGTGAGCTTCTCACTTTAATTGAGGATCTCCCTTTTAAATAAGCACCTAGGAGTGCACACTGTGTCTATATCTTGTCTCACGCACACTTCATCTCAACCTAGGATACACGCGACTCCTAGACTTAGTTTATCAACTTAAGTGAGGTGCTTACGTAGATGAATCAATCATTGTGAGGCCTATGTTCTATCACCTGTGTTGCTAATCCTCTATGCTAAAAAATGAAAAACCACAACAGCACAAAAATACTTCGTTTTATTTTAGTTTTTTTCAAGTAGGTTTTATCGGAGGACAGTCACTGGACCACAACAAGGAGATCAATTGAAGCAAGGTCCATGTCTATTAGATGAGAGGTCGTATGCACCTCAACGGCAAAAAGTTTCTAACCCTTGCTTCTACATAAGCTTGGGGAGGTAACCACTTCTCGCGCTCTCTTTTAATAATTGCACTTTCTTTTTACTTTCGTAATCTTCTCTAGTTTAGTATGTAAAGTCCTAAGCGTGGGAAGGTTACTTTTGCACGCGTAATGTCTTCTGCAATGCTCTATATCATAAGTTTTTCGTGAAATAGTGTGTCCCGCTGTTTTGACATGCTTGCTTTGCATTGTTTTACTTAGCATGTGGAAGTCTTGTTATCTTCTGAAAACATTGCCATGTTCTTTTATAAAAAAAACCAATAAAGGAATCCTTTGAACTATTGCCTTTCTGTCACCTAATTACATAAGTTGGGGACTCTAGTGGTGGCTTGATTAGCGATTGAATGATCCTAGAGGCTTTTAGCTGATGAACCCAACATCTTTGGTTGATCCGGGACACGCAACGGGGTTTATCCCCGCCAAACTATCCCCTTGGAGTACTTCGCGTTTAACTCTTATGCAACATGACACCGTTATTCTCTTGTGTAGTGTTTGGGTTCTTTATGACTAAAGCAAGTTCGAAGCCTTTTGCACTTCCGTTCATCTTATTTTGCTAGCCTCTACGGTACCGTGCATTGCCAACTCTTACATTGAGACTTGGCGCATACTTCGTAGGTACATTCAAACCCGTAGGAGGACTTTCTCTTGTTCTCCTACACATAAAACACCTCATCTCCTCAAAACAGCCACCATACCCAACCTACATGGCATTTTCATAGCCATTCTAAGCATATCGCCATGCACTATCATCATATTATATTACATGACTAGAGACATGTTTTTCATGTGCCTTGCATGATCATAGTATGGCTAGCTCGATATTTTCATGGATTGTTCGTTTTTTATATCTATGCTATGCTGGATCATTGCGCATACTAGTACACTACCAGATGCATCATCATTTAGAGTTTCTCTCATGTTTTCATTTTTGAGTTATGATTACATCAATTGAAGTGAGTAATTGTAAAGTGTATCATTCATCATTGTAGGGTGTTGCTTCCAAAAAAGAAAAAAAGAAGAGAGAGACCAAATAAAAGATTCACCACGGAGGTGCCAAAAAAGAGAAATAAAGTAAGAAAGAAAAAGAAAAAAGTAGAAAAATAATGAGGAAGAGAGAACAAGCAACACCATTATCCTTTTAAGTATACACTTGTGTTCAAAGTAGCACCACTTCATGCATTATCAAGTAGAAAGTTTCATGAGCTTCATGTTTCATACTAGTGGGGAACCTACACTAAAGAACTTGACTTGTGTATTCCAATGATGAGCATCCTCAAATGGTCGAGGTCTTCATGAGCAAGCAAGTTGGATGCTCCCCCACTTAGTCCATAGTAGCGCTTTCATATATTCATAGCTCTATGTGCATCCTAGTTGCATGGCGATCACTACTTCTTGTGTTAACATCGATCATAAGGCCTTCTCCATTACCTAGTGGTCAGCTGCATTGATGCAAGACCTTCTTTATTTTTGACTTCTCGAAAACCCAACCATTTTCTACCTTTCCCTTAAGTTCGAGGCATAGGCTTGTGCTTAGTGTTGCATAGGTAGTTGAGCAGTTGAATAACGCAGACAAACGATCTTGCTATTGTACTTGGTATGCCTTGGGTTGGTGTTTCTGAAATGATCGGTAATGCTTGATTTCTTTTGTTTTGGATTGTCATTGATGTGTTCCTAACATAATATTTACCCCCCTCTCTAAACCTTTGGTAATGGGAATTTGGGCTCCACAAAAATATTTTCCTCTTTCTCAACCTCCATGGCAATGGAACTCAGGGGATAGCTTGTATTACTCCCTTGCTGGTTAACTTTTGCATGCTTGCACGATGATCATTGATATCATTTTTGGGGTTTGGTTCAATGTAAGCTTTAGAGTTAGTACCAGTGAGATTTTGGTAGTCAACCTTCTATTCAAGGACGAGCAAGGTTTAAGGGTGGGGAAGTTGATGGCTCTATATTTTATGCATTTTCAGAGCTCATTGTTGCATGTTCTCTCTATATGTTATGTCCCATTGAACCAAATATGTGTCCATTATGCATGATTACCAGTTTTTACACTTATCATTGTAAGCATCGCACATTTAGTGTTTTATTTAGTTTTTATTAGTTTCCTTTGTTTTATTGTGTCTACAGGTGTATTGGAGCAACCTAGGACCAAGCACGATGAAAGAATCAAGGATGAGTTCAATATGGAGACACCGAGGGGGAAGACTTAGGCATTTCAGAGGTCGGAAAAAGTCATTTTCCAAATCAAGATCTAATGCGAGATATGGACCGGCACCGTTTATACGAATCCAATGAGCCCCAGAACATCAAATTCCGAGTTCATATGAAGAATTGGTGACCGTTTTACAGGAGGAGGTTAGAACAAATGACGACGTTCCATGCGACCGCACATGGTTTTTTCAGCGGTCGTTTGACGTGCAGGCAGCTCCGAAAATTGCCTCTGAAGATGGGATTCTTCATCGATTTTGTCCACAATTGTTCAACGGGATCCTTGGCTCATAATGAAGGGATTGGGAGAAGATAAGGCTCATCTAGAGCCCTTGGATGACCATATCAACGGAAGAGATACCGGGAGGCCTTCATATAAGCACCATCAAACCTAGGCACCTCCCATCTCCTCATTCATTCCAGTATGCACACGTCGTCCATATCCATTGCTGCTCCAAGACCACCTCCATAGATACGAGAATGGCCAAGACAAGAGGAATAAGAAGGGGAGCCTCCACCGCGTGCATCGGCCTTCGGGCCAGTGCGGTCTTCATCACCAGCGCCGCCACCATCACCATCTCCACCACGGACGCTGCTGCCATCATCACCACCACCATGCTCCTCTCTTCCACTGGCCTCGCGCCGTCTTGTAACTTGCCTTCTCCCTCTCCTATGTTTGAATAGTAGTATTAGTTCTTGAGGAATTGGATGAACCCTTGTATGATTAGTACTTTATTGAATAAGTGATCCAACATTCTCTTTATATGTATTGTGTTGATTGTCTCATGGTGCTATGAAGGGCGCTCACACAGCATTAGCCACTTATGTGCTTGAGGTGATTTATATTGGTGAGAAGGGTAGTTGTGGAGGGTAGGTAGTGATATGACATGTTCTTGCTTCAGCCCTGATCATTGCAATAGGGATTAGTGGAGAATCCTAGAACTTATTGTCGTGACCACGAGGATTCCATTGCCCTTCATCATCACTGTGATAACCGGAGTGGGGAAGCACGGTGGTGGCACGAGTGTACGCAGTAACCGTAGTGGGGATACATACTTTATTGGCTCTGCCCACACGAGATCATATACAAGTGGCAAAGATATACAGCTAGAGAGCCATGTCTATCATGTGTTGTTAGCATCATACTTGTGGTGATGACTCCAATGATCTCCTCGAGAACATTTACTACTCAAGCACCGTTTCACGTAGTTTAGCCTCTTTAATTTCTAGCATTTTATTTCTTGTTTGTAGTTTAGATAAACACTATCCTTTTATTTGTCTTCCTAGCAACTTACTGTAATAGGCTATTTCCAAACTACGGTTTGGGTGCGTACGTAACTACGTCAGTGATAGCATAGTTGTGGGGTTTGTAATTCCTTCCTATTTGCTCCCTGTGGGTTCGACACTTCACTTAGCACGAAAGTGCTACAACAGCCATGTGCACTTGCAGGTCATCACATGCGCCTCAAGATGCTCGTCAATGAACTTTGTGATATCGGCGCCAAAGTCTCCAACGAGCTCATGCTTAGCACCCTCACTACTGGCCTCGATGAGGACGTCGGCAACACTGCATCTAACCTTACCTTGTTGTCGTTGTCCCGTTTTAGACTGTTGTCGCATACCTGTGTTTGGAGGAACGCCAGATACAGAAGGTGAAGAAGCGGGAGCACCACACCGCCCTTGCTGCCGGTACTTCTCGCGGTGCGACCACACCACCACCGCCACTAACGCCGCAGTCACGGCCTCCCACTCCGTCGGGGTACTACCCGCAACCACCAGCGCCCTCACGCCATAGTAGAAGGCTGACGGGGGCCGGCGCAACAAGCACGGTGGGAACGTCCACCCTAGGCAGTAGCAAAAGCAGGGTTACGGGGGGTACAATGCCAACCACGTCCCTTACCGCCCTGGACCATCGGCACCAACCTGTGCGAAGTTACTTGATAGTTGGTGATTATATTCCCCGACAACGGCGCCAGATATCCTTCGTGATACTTGTGATCTGCGTTGGGTTTTCCGTGAATAGGAACGGGTAATTGCAGCACAATATGGATAAGTATTATCCTCAGTTAAGAACCAAGGTTTAGCAAACCAATATGAATATCAATCAACAACCGTCTTCAGTGGCTGCACCCGAAAGAACAAACACTTGCACCCAACGCGGGCAAGAGGGTTGTCAATCCCCTTGGACTCATTATTTGCAAGCAAGTGAAGTGTGTAGATTATAGTAGATAATTGTAAATTGCAAAATAAAATAAAAAGTAAATAATGGCAGCAAGGTAATGACAAGATTTGTAAATATATAAGTGAATAGACCCGGAGGGCATAGTTTTCCAAATGAGGCATCTCTCATTGTCGTAATCGGGGCTCCGCAAAACCCAACTAGGTTTGAACAGTGGGGCGTGTGCGAAGATCTCAACCGGCTCAAAGTCCCAACTTGTCACCCTACGGCCTAGCTACGTCGAATGAGTTTTTGCGAGGAAGAAGATGGAAACAGGGATTTACCCAGGTTCGGGCCACCTTGCGGTGTAAAACCCTACTCCTGCTTTGTGGTGGATTGGCTTCTCGAGGAGGCTATGGATGAACTAGTACAGTGGTTGGGTGGCCTCGCGAGGGCTCTAGGTGGCGATGAACTTGACCTGGTTCAACCTGATCCGACCTCCCCTCTACGATGAGAGCTCGTCCCTATTTATAGGGGCCACAGTCCTCTTCCCTCGTCGAACCGGCGGGAAGGGATCCCACAACGGCCAAATTTGAAAGGGGACAAGAGGTACATCCTATCTTGACGAAAGGTGGTCTTCGCCTGCAAAGCTTCTGGGTGTGACGCAGCGGTGGGCTCGGCGATGACATCCGTCCTGCCGAGCTCGTGGTCTTGGACCTCTTGCACTGAGAAGGAAACCTTTGGGTGGTTCCTTTGGCACCCGCGTACGTCCCTGTCTCCTTTGCGACAAAGAGGAAGCTGTCCTCCCTCTGCGCCCGCTGGCGCCCGCCTGGCTTGGTCGTCAGAACCCACGTCACCCCGGCCTCATGAGGCTGGGGGCTTGCAAAGGAATCTCCGCTCCTCAGGAGGCGGCCTGAAGGGGGGTGCCACTCCACCGGAGGTCTTGGCGTTGTCCTCCTCGCGAGGCAGGGGCTCTCGCGAGGGCCTTGACTTGGGGGGGGGGGGCTCGTTGCAGGGTCGTACCGGGCCTTCATGGTGGGCCACACGCTGGGCCGCAGGCAGGCAGGTTGGGGTACCCCCAATCCCAGAACGCCGACAGTAGCCCCCGGGCCCAAGGCGTGCCAACCTTGGCTTCGAGACGAAGGCACGGAGCGAAGGGCGAAGCGCCGTGGGCCCCCATTTGCCTATGGGCCAGGCTCAACGAGTGGCGCGCGACGGGGAACGGACACCTCCGCCCCCAATCGCCTCGGCAACTGTCCTGGCTGACAAAAGTCTGGCGCCTTTGGCGGAGCCATCATTGCTCTTCTTCCTTGCGCCTTGCTCCCTTGCTCAGATCTCCTTTCCACTGTGAGAAACTCCCCCAGGTCTTGGCGCGGCATCGCTCTTCCTCTTGCCCTTTGATACGTCTCCGTCGTATCTATAATTTTTGATTGTTTCATGCCAATATTATACAACTTTCACATATTTTGGCAACATTTTATATGATTTATTGGACTAACCTATTGATCCAGTGCCCAGTGCCAGTTCCTGTTTGTTGCATGTTTTTTGTTTTGCAGAATTACCATATCAAACGAAGTCCAAACGCGATAAAAAATTACGGAGATTTTTTTTGGAATATTTGTGAATTTTGAGAAGTGGAATCAACGCAAACGGAGGCCCACAGCCCCCACGATACATCAGGGCGCGGCTAGGGGGCCCAACCGCGGCCTGGTGGGTGCTGCCCACCTCGTACGTTGGTTGGAGCTCTCCTTCGGGCGCAAGGAAGCTAATTTTTGGATAAAAATCCTCTCAAAATTTCAGCCCGATCGGAGTTACGGATCTCCGGGAATATAAGAAACGGTTTTCGGCTAGAAAACAGGAACGTGAAACAGAAGAGAACAGAGAGGGAGATCCAATCTAGGAGGGGCTCCTGCCCCTCCGCCGCCATGGCAGCCATGGACCAGAGGGGGAACTCTCCTTCCATCTAGGGGGGAGGCCAAGGAAGAAGAAGAAGGAGGGGGCTCTCTCCCCCTCTCTCCCGGTGGCGCCGGAACGCCGCCAGGGCAAGGATCATGACGGCAATCTACATCAACAATCTTGCTATCGTCAACACCAACTCTCTCCCCCTCTATGAAGTGGTGTAACTCCCCTTCTCCCCGCTGTAATCTCTACTTAAACATGGTGCTCAACTCCATATACTATTTCCCAATGATATATGGCTATCCTATGATGTTTGAGTAGATCCGCTTTGTCCTATGGGCTAATTGATGATCGTGGTTGGTATGATTGTATATTTTATTATGGTGCTGTCCTACGGTGCCCTCCATCTCGCACAAACGTGAGGGATCCTCGCTGTAGGGTGTTGCAATGTGTTCATGATTTGCCTATGGTGGGTTGCTTGAGTGACAGAAGCATAAACCCGAGTAAGTGGGTTGTTGCATATGGGAGTAAAGAGGACTTGATACTTAATGCTTTGGTTGGGTTTTACCTTAATGATCTTTAGTAGTTGTGGATGCTTGCTAGAGTTCCAATCATAAGTGCATATGATCCAAGTAGAGAAAGTATGTTAGCTCATGCCTCTCCCTCAGGTAAAATTGCAAGAATGATTACCGGTCTAGTTATCAATTGCCTAGGGACAAATAACCTTCTTGTTTGATAAAAGCTTTCTACTAAACAACTAACTTTTATTATCTTGCTTTTTACTCGTAGTTTTATTTCCTGCTAAGTACTCCTAGTTTTATTCGTGCAAACTATCCTATCACCTACAAAGTAGTTTCATACTTGTTCCAGGTAAAGCAAACGTTAAAGTGTGCGTAGAGTTGTATCGGTGGTCGATAGAACTTGAGGGAATATTTGTTCTACCTTTAGCTCCTCGTTGGGTTCGACACTCTTACTTATCAAAAAAGGCTACAGACGATCCCCTACACTTGTGGGTTATCAAGACCATTTTCTGGCGCCGTTGCCGGGGAGCAATAGCGTGTGTGCTTGTTTTCTTTATCACTAAGTAATTTTTATTTTCTGTTATTAGTTGTTTTATATCTTTAGTTATGGATATGGAACACGAAACACCAAAAAAATTAGTGGTACTTGCTACTCATGGAGATGGGGAACCTCCTAAAACCCTCGATGCTAGTTATGTGAAACAGGTTAATTACTCCTTCGATAATCTCGAGAAATCCTCAAGGAACTTTATAATGGGATACACATTGGATCAACATGAGTACTTTAGGGATTATCGCTTATCTCAAAAAGGGAAACACTTATGGGATCAAATTAGAATACTGGAATGGTTTACTTGGGATGCATGCTCGAGATGTGACTTTACTTGTTGCTCTAAGATAGAAGCTCGACACCTTCCCTTTCAATGCAAATTTAATGATAATGAAACCTTAGCTTCTTATGCTAAAGGTATTTATGATTACTATGATGTGGAACGAATAGAAGAATTTGTTGCTTTTAAAGGTGCTTATGAAATTGCTTCTTTGCTTGAAAAGTATGATGATGATGTTCCTTACGAATCTGAAATTTTATACATACTTAAATATTGCTATGAGAATTATGATTGCAATGCTGATATTATTGAATTTATTGAAAGGATGACCGCTGCCTTGGAAGAGACTAATATTTTGCAGGGACCTATGGAAGAAGAAGTTGCTGAAATTGTGAGCTCATTAGATGAAAAAGATGAGGAGGAGAGCGAAGAACAAAAGGAGGAAGAGCGGATTAGCTACCCGTGCCCACCTTCTAATGAGAGTAACTCTTCAACTCATACATTGTTTAATTACCCTTCACACGTACCGAAGGATGAATGCCATGATGATTGCTATGATCCCTTGGATTCGTTTGAAATATCCCTTTTTGATGAACTTGATGCTTGCTATGCTTGTGGCCATGATGCCAATATAAATTATGCTTATGAAGATGAACTTGCTATAGTACCTTATGTTAAGCATGAAATTGTTGCTATTGCACCCACACATGATAGTCCTATTATCTTTTTGAATTCTTCCAACTACACTATATTGGAGAAGTTTGCTCTTGTTAAGGATTATATAGATGGGTTGCGTTTAGCTACTACACATGATGATTTTGATGAATATAATATGCATGTGATTGCTGCTCCTACTTGCAATTGTTATGAGAGAGGAACTACATCTTCACCTCTCTATGTTTCCAATACTATAAAATTGCAAGAAACTATTTATACTATGCATTGGCCTTTACTTAATGTGCATGAATTGTTCTTGTATGACATGCCGATGCATAGGAAGAGAGTTAGACTTCGTTGTCACATGATATATATCACTTTGTGCTCACTACTAAATTACAAATCATTGTTAATTAAAATTGGCTTTGATATACCTTGGGATCCGGGTGGATCCATTACTTGAGCACTTTATGCCTAGCTTAATGGCTTTAAAGAAAGCGCTGCCAGGAAGACAACCCGGAAGTTTTAGAGAGTCGTTTTTTTCTTTTGTGTGCTTTTATAAAGTTTAAAAACAAAAAAATATAGGGGGGAACCTAAAACTTCACAAAAGGAAAGGTGAAAGTGAGAGAGATGATGAACATCGTTGAAGTGGGGGACGTCCTTGAACTTTTGTACATGCCCATGGAAACTTTGTGAATCTTGAATCACGGAAGATTTTACAACAAAAATAATTACCCCTTGTAGAAATCCATTGTATTATAAAAATAATGTGCCAAGATTTGCCTTTAGGATGATTAGATTGCTTGTTGGTATGTGCGGTGTAAAAACAGAAACTTTGGCTGTAGTGCGTGAATTTTCACTTTTTACTGGAACGTCAAAAGTTTCTGAATATTTTACACAGTATTGCTATACAAATTTTTTAATTTTTTATAATTTTTCAGAATTTTTGGAGTTACAGAAGTATGGTCAAGGTTCAGATTACTACAGACTGTCCTGTTTAAGACATATTCTGTTTTTGATGCATTGTTTTGCTTGTTTTGATGAAACTATCGATTTTATCGGTGGTGTAAACCATAGAAAAGTTATAATACAGCAGGGATAATGGAAATATAAAATATGAATTGGTTTGCAAAAGTACTTAAAGTAGTATTTTGGTTTATTATACTAACGGATCTTACCAGTCTTCTGTTAAGTTTTGTGTGGATGAAGTGTTCGAAGATCGAGGAGGTCTCGATATGAGGAGAAGAAGGAGAGGCAAGAGTTAAAGCTTGGGGATGCCCAAGGAACCCCAAGTAAATATCCAAGGAGACTCAAGCGTCTAAGCTTGGGGATGCCCCGGAAGGCATCCCATCTTTCTTCAACAAGTATCGGTATGTTTTCGGATTCGTTTCATTCATGTGATATGTGCAAATCTTGGAGCGTCTTTTGCATTTAGTTTTCACTTTTCTTTTATGCACCATGCTGGTATGAGATAGTCCATGGTTGATTTATATAATGCTCATTGCACTTCACTTATATCTTTTGAGTATGGCTTTATAGAATGCTTCATGTGCTTCACTTTTATCATTTGAAGTTTGGATTGCCTGTTTCTCTTCACATAGAAAACCGTTATTTGAAGAATGCTCTTTTGCTTCACTTATATTTATTAGAGCATGGTCTTTTGTAGAAAGAATTAAACTCTCTTTCTTCACTTATATCTATTTAGAGAGTCAACAAGAATTGGTCATTTGCATGGTTAGTCATAAAATCCTACATAAAACTTAGGGATCACTGAATATGACATGTTTGATTCCTTGCAATAGTTTTGCGATATAGAGATGATAATATGTGGGAGGTACTGGTGGATGATCGTGTTTAGTAAGATATTGGTGCTAAGGTTTTTGATTCCCGAATCATGCACGTATAGTCTCCCGTTATGCTAGGAAGTTGGAGCACAATTTATTATTGATTGTCTATCTTTGTGTGAAGGTCGGAGGCGCACGATGGTTAACTCCTACCAACCTCCCCCCTAGGAGCATGCGTAGTAATACTTTGCTTCGAGAGAGCTAATAAAACTTTTGCAATAAGTATGTGAGTTCTTTATGACTAATGTGAGTCCATGGATTATACGCATTCTTACCTTTCCGCAATTTGCTAGCCTCTACGGTACCGTGCATTGCCCTTTCTCACCTCGAGAGTCGGTGCAAACTTTACCGGTGCATCCAAACCCCATGATATGATACGCTCTATCACACATAAGCCTTATTATATCTTCCTCAAAACAGCCACCATACCTACCTATTATGGCATTTCCATAGCCATTCTGAGATATATTGCCATGCAACTTCCACCGCCTCCGTTTTGTTGACTTGAGCATTCATTGTCATATTGCATTACATGATCGTAAGATAGCTAGCATGATGTTTTCATGGCTTGTCCGTTTTTTGATACCTCTGCTATGCTAGATCATTGCATTCATATAGAGTCATACTTTGTTCTACTGTCATTGTAGTATTGAGTTGTAAGTAAATAGAAGTGTGATGATCATCATTATTCATTATTAGAGCATGCCCCAGTGATGAAAGGATGATGGAAACTATGATTCCCCCACAAGTCGGGATGAGGCTCCGGACAAAGAAAGAAAGAAAAAGGAAAAAAAATAAAGAAAAAAAGGAAAAGAAAAAAAATGAAAAGAAAAAAAATGAAAGAAGTAGAAGGGGCATGCTAATTCCACACTTGTGCTTCAAAGTAGCACCATGTTTTTCATATAGAGAGTCTCATGTGTTGTCACTTTCATATACTAGTGGGAATTTTTCATATAGAGTTACATGCATACCCACTTAGTTTCATATTGAGCTTTCATACACTTACATCTCTTAGTGCATCCGTTGCATGGCAATCCCTACTCCTCGCATTGATATCTATTGATGGGCATCTCCATAGCCCGTTGATACGCTGAGTTGATGCGAGACTTTCTTCTCCACTTTTACCCCTTTTAAGCCTACCACCATATTCTATTCCACCCATAGTGCTATATCCATGGCTTGCGCTCATGTATTGCGTGAGAGTTGAAAATGCTGAAGCGCGTTAAAAAGTATGAATCAATTGCTTGGCTGACACCGGGGTAGTACATGATTTATACTTTGTGTTAAGAAGATAGAGCATGACAAGGCTATATGATTTTGTAGGGATAATGTTCTTTAGCCTTGATATTTTGAAAGACATGATTGTTTGTTGGGATGCCTGAGTATTAATGTCTTTCTGTCAAAACTAGACTATTGCTTTGAATCACTTGTGTCTTAATATTCATGCCATGATTAGATATATGATCAAGATTATGCTAGGTAGCAATCCACATCAAAAATTATCTTTTTTTATCATTTACCTACTCGAGGACGAGCAGGAATTAAGATTGGGGATGCTGATACGTCTCTGTCGTATCTATTATTTTTGATTGTTTCATGCAAATATTATACAACTTTCAAATATTTTTGGCAACATTTTATATGATTTATTGGACTAACCTATTGATCCAGTGCCCAGTGCCAGTTCCTGTTTGTTGCATGTTTTTTGTTTCACAGAATTACCATAAAAAACGAAGTCCAAACACGATAAAATTTACAGAGATTTTTTTTGGAATATTTATGAATTTTGAGAAGTGGAATCAACGCAAACGGAGGCCCACAGCCCCCACGATACATCAGGGCGCGGCCAGGGGGCCCAACTGCGGCCTGGTGGGTGCTGCCCACCTCGTACGTCGCTTCGGGCTCTCCTTCGGGCGCAAGGAAGCTAATTTTTGGATAAAAATCCCCTCAAAATTTCAGCCCGATCGGAGTTACGGATCTCCGGGAATATAAGAAACGGTTTTCGGCCAGAAAACAGGAACGTGAAACAGAAGAGAACAGAGAGGGAGATCCAATCTAGGAGGGGATCCTACCCCTCCGCCGCCATGGCGGCCATGGACCAGAGGGGGAACTCTCCTCCCATCTAGGGGGGAGGACAAGGAAGAAGAAGAAGGAGGGGGACTCTCTCCCCCTCTCTCCCGGTGGCACCAGAACGCCGCTGGGGCAAGGATCGTGACGGCGATCTACATCAACAATCTTGCTACCGTCAACACCAACTCTCTCCCCCTCTATGCAGCAGTGTAACTCCCCTTCTCCCCGCTATAATCTCTACTTAAACATGGTGCTCAACTCCATATACTATTTCCCAATGATATATGGCTATCCTATGATGTTTGAGTAGATCCGCTTTGTCCTATGGGCTAATTGATGATCATGGTTGGTATGATTGTATATTTTATTATGGTGATGTCCTACGGTGCCCTCCGTCTCGCGCAAACGTGAGGGATCCTCGCTGTAGGGTGTTGCAATGTGTTCATGATTTGCCTATGGTGGGTTGCTTGAGTGACAGAAGCATAAACCCAAGTAGGTGGGTTGTTGCATATGGGAGTAAAGAGGACTTGATAGTTAATGCTATGGTTGGGTTTTACCTTAATGATCTTTAATAGTTGCGGATGCTTGCTAGAGTTCCAATCATAAGTGCATATGATCCAAGTAGAGAAAGTATGTTAGCTCATGCCTCTCCCTCATGTAAAATTGCAAGAATGATTACCGGTCTAGTTATCAATTGCCTAGGGACAAATAACCTTCTTGTTTGACAAAAGCTTTCTACTAAACAACTAACTTTTATTATCATGCTTTTTACTCGTAGTTTTATTTCCCGCTAAGTACTCCTAGTTTTATTCGTGCAAACTATCCTATCACCTAAAAAGTAGTTTCATACTTGTTCCAGGTAAAGCAAATGTTAAAGTGTGCGTAGAGTTGTATCGGTGGTCGATAGAACTTGAGGGAATATTCGTTCTACCTTTAGCTCCTCGTTGGGTTCGACACTCTTACTTATCGAAAAAGGCTACAAACGATCTCCTACACTTGTGGGTTATCACCCTTCTGCCTCCAGGATTCCTCGGATGGCGCCTGCCGGGAAGACGAAGCCTGAGCTACAGCCTCGGCCCCCTCTTCTCCCTCTCTGGCGCTCGCGACATCCTCCATCGCCAAGGAGGGGGATCTCGCCTCCGTGCTTCCGTTGACCACGGGGGACTCCAATGAATGGGGGAGGACCTTGATCTGGTGCGGCTCAGCCGAGCGGCGCACCCTGGCAAAGACGGTATACCCCTTCTTTCTCCACAACATCTTCTGCGGGCTTGTCCCGCCCTTCTCGGGGTTCTTCTCCGACATCCTTGCGCACTACGGAATCCAAGCTCTCCACCTTCAGCCCAACTCCATCTTGCTCCTGTCGATCTTCGCCTTCTACTATGAGGCCTTCGTAGGCGTGAAGCCTTCTGTGGCCCTACTTCAGCATGCGGCTTCATGACAGCGCGCAGCGGTCGGGGTGCGCTTCCTTCGTTGCGGTCCAGAGCGACAATGTGCTTTTGAAGGCCGGGAAGAAGGTGGAAGGCTACCGGCACTGCTGGGTCTTCTTGGATGTTGAGGGGGTCGATTTGCATTTGGAGCTCCCGACGAAGCTGCCCGAGAAGACCCTCGGGTGGGCCTCCGCGAAGCTCACCGACCCCCGGGCGACGCCCGTCTTGAAGCGGATCTCCTCGGACATGGCAGCCGGGAAACTGACCGGGGCGATGATGGTGAAGGAGTTCGTGACGCAGTGCCTGGCGCCGCTCCAGCAGCACTCGAAGCCCATGTGGGAATACGAGGGCATGGGAGACGCCATCAGGCTCGGATCCGCCAGCCTGACGGGCGAGGAGCGGGAAAAGGCCCTGAACACCTTGCTCTTCAACGATCCTGGGGATCTTCTCGAGGCCTACGCCCCGTTGTACCGCCGCGACAACGGCAGGACGTTGGCCGCCGCCATGCCTGATTTTGATGATCTGGGGCTCACGCTATCCGGGCTCCCCAATCCCACGATGCTGGTGTCCTCTGGCGACACCAGCGGCGAAGAGGATTCAGAGGAGACCGTGGATGGCAGGGAGGGAGCGTCCCCTCCGTCGCAGAGCATGCTCCTCCGCAGCCTTGACGATGATGATGACGACACCGACCAGCCCCCGGCCGCTGGCTCCCGGCGCTTTGCCCGGGTGCACAGGGGGCTGGGGCCTTCCCCTCAAGCCGCTCGGACGTCCGGTCGGTCGCCCCCGAAGAAGCGCATGACTGCGGCTCCTCAGGGCGTCCTCCACACCCCTCCAGGCGACAGCACCACGCCGGGGGTTGGCGAGGGGCATCCCGCTCGCCCCCTGGATGCGGTCAAGTCCCCGCCGAAAGGAAGCGGGGGTGTTCCGACCTGCGCCGAGGTGGAGAAGAAGAGGAAGTGGGTCGCGCGCGAGGAGTAAGTAACCTTCTTCGTCTCCGTTTGATCTTGAACTACGCATGTGCTCACGGCACTCCTCCTCTCATTGGCCAGGGTCGAGGTCGTGCCGAAGAGGAAGAAGGCGAGCATCGAGCCGAAGGAGCCCCCTGCCCTGGGGGCGCCATCGGTTTTGAGCTATGATGGAAGCGAGCCGTGCCAGCCCAGCGCGCCGCTTGGTGGGCCGGCCACCGGGGGCGCGGAGGCTCTCGCGGCGGCGTCTCCTGCCGCTGCCGTGGTGGCCCCGACGCTGATGGAGGGGGCAGCTCCTCGCCCCCTCCCTGTGGAGTCCTCTCCGGTGGTCGCAGAGATGCAGCCTCGGGAGGAGCCAGCCCCCTCTGGCCAGCTGGTCATGGGGTCTCCCACGCTTGTCATGATGGAGGAGAAATTGGAGGCCCCGGCTCCTCGAGTTGGCCATGTTGCCGGGCCCTCGGTCGCGGCGCCTCCCGTTGTGCCAGTGTCGCCTCCTGGCCCGGCTCTCGCGCTCGCGCGCTGCGGTCCTCTGATCGGGCCCGGTGCCTTGGACAAGGCTTACACCATGCTCGGGAGGCTCCGGGCTAATCTCTAGGATGCTGAAAGGTGCCTCGCGAGGGAGCGCCTGGGGCTCATTTCTGGGTGGTCCCAGGCCGGGGCGACCACCCAGATGGCCTAGAGCCGAGCCAAAGCTGCCATCGCGAAGAGAGAGGTGGAGGCCGCCGAGGCCAAGGCAGCCCAAGACGCGGCACTGGACGAGGCGGAGTCTGCCGGGGCGCGCTGCGGCGAGGCGGAGGCCCATCTGAAGGTCTTTCAGGATGAGCAGCCGCACTAGAGCAACAACTCCGTGAGCAGGGGGAGGTCCTCAAGGCCTGGAGGCGGAGCTCGCAGATCGCGACTCCGCGCTATCCCGGGTGGCCGCTGACCAAGCCAAGGAAAGCAAGCGCCTGGCCAAGCTGAAGGAGGAGGTGGAAGAAGCCCAAGCGTCTCACGCCCGACGCGTCTCCGAGACGACGGCCCGGCTGGAGCCCAAGGAGAAGGCCCTCGCCGATGCTGAGGAGAAAGCGGTCGCGGAGCGCGACGCCTTCCCTTCCCTTGAACTCGAGCTTCACAAGTCGTTGCGCTCCATCTGCAGGGGTGGATTTTGGGAGCCTTTGGTGGCCCCCGAAGTCGGCTACGCGGGGCTTTCCTTCAAGCTTGCTGAGGTGCTCGAAGGCGCTTCCACCAGGGGGGACACCATTTTGGAGGACGAGTGCCGCGATCTCCTTGGCACAACCGTGACGCGGGTCTTCAGCCAGCTCTACCTCCGTGAGCCCGGCTTCAACTTCGTTGCGGTGCTCGTTCCGGTTGCTCCTGCGTCCCGCGCCACTGTGAAAGCAGCCGTGAAGGGCCCGTTGGACGCGTTGGTGGAGAAGTTCACCTGCATAGCCACCGCCAAGCCCCCAGCGGTGGAAGCAAGCGGTGGTGACGACGGCAGCAGCGACATCGACGATGAGGTCGCCGCGGCCGGGGCAGTTGGCAACGTCGGCCATGGCGGTGGTGGCCCTTCCTCCTAGGTCTTATCCTGCAACATTTCACTGTGGCTCGTGGAGGTGTGAGACTTGAAATTCGCAAAACATTGAGTGCCTGTAATAATTGCTTGAATTTTCCTTGAGTTTCGTGATTCCCTTCGGTGCCTTGTTTCCTTCCCATTTGCTTTCGTGCTCTATGTTGGCGGGGCCCAATCCCGCGCATACCTCGACCGCCGTTGGAGCATTCGGATCGCCAGGACGAGGCCAAGGGGCGAGGGGCTACGTGACCAGTGAGGCCCCTGAGTCGCGATGCTCAGGGGTCCCCCTTGACGCGCAAGCAACACTTACGAAGGAAACACGGCGACGCCAGGGTAGACTTGGGGCGCCTTGGTGCTCTGCGTCGGCAGTTACCAATCCCGCGCATACCTCGACCGCCGTTGGGGCATCCGGATCGCCAGGATGAGACCAAGGGGCGAGGGGCTACGTGACCAGTGAGGCCCCTGAGTCGCGATGCTCAGGGGTCCCCCTTGACGCGCAAGCAGCGCCCGTGAGGTGAATTCGTACCTTTCCTCACCAGCTTTTACCTGGGAGGGACGCGAGAAGACCAGGTGCCAGAACCTGGTGAGGTGGCTCACGCCAGGCCTGTCCTGAGCGTAGCCCCTGGCCAGCCCCCTCGCGCGTGCATCCCAGGGGAACGCTGCATGACGAGGTTGTGCGAAGAGCCGGGAGGCCATCCTGAGGTTGGTGCAACTGCTAGGGCGCCCTCAGTTGTTTATCCCCCAGCACGGAGCATGGGGCTTTCATTGGGTGTGGGCATAGCCGCTAAGCGACAGTGTCGTCCGCCAGCGCGGAGCATGGGGCTTCCACTTGGGCGTGGGAATGGAGCTCTATGGTAGAGTCTTCGGGCGTGTACAGCCCATTAAGTTCGCACTCGTGGCTTGCATGGCTGAACTGGGAGGTGTATCTGGGCACCCGTGAGCCAGTGCGGGACTCACGAGGCCCTACCTCAAAGGTGGGTTGCGCCTACATTTTTATAGCGCGAGGCGCGCTTGCAGGACCTGTGAGGTGTGGGTAACCTGCGCCGAATGAATCTCCGGAGGCCATCGCATGAGAAGGCCAAACACCAACGGCCCCAGGAGGTGACGTGTGCGGGGCCTGGCCACCAGATAGAGCTCGGCCGCTGGGTTTATCGACGCTGCAGGGACGGAGCCGATCACAGACGCCGTGCCCAGTCTTCTCATGCGACAAACCCGAGGAAAGACACCCGGCGCGCGGTTCCCGTGACGGCGAAGCACCGAACTGCGGTTATTGGAACCGGGCCGCGCGCCCTGACTCACCCACGCTCGATTAGCTCATGCGAGGACAAGCACCAAGGGCCTCAGCGAGGTGACGTACACGGGGCTGGCCCTCAAGACAGAGCTCAGCCACTTGGATTTATCAACGCTGCAGGGACGGACTCGAGCACAGACGCCGTACGATCCCTTAATCATGAGGCAGTCGAAAGAGGGATCATAAGGGCGCGGCGACATTCATGGTGGCGAAGCACCGGGCATGCAGTTGGAATACTTAGGAAATTCATTAAACGCAGAATCAGTCTGCTGCATACGCAAAACGGCACAGCTACGGGGACGGGCCCTAGCAGCTCGAGGATGGTGCAGCCCGAGGGGCGCCCTCAATTGAACAAACCAAAAGTCACCTGGCGCAGGCGCCGCTGAAGCGTCGGGGTAGTCGTTGAAGCTGGGTCATCACGAGCTTGAGTGCTCTGGAGGCTTGGGGGGCCCACGAGGGTCTAGGATCTCCGGGAGGTCCTCGCGGCGTTGGGCCTCATGAGACGCGAAGGCGGTCTGCATGAGGCGCTGGTAAGTAGCACCCGCGTTCATGAGGCCGAAGGGCATGCGAACGTAGCTGCACGGGAAGCCCCTGCTGCGTCCGACACGCGATGGCTAGAAGAGCTCCTGCGACGAAGCCCCGTTGAGGTCGGGGAAGTTGACGCAGATGCCTAGCCTGCCGTCGGGGATGGCTGCCACGCCGGGTGGCGCTGCGCGGTGCTCGCCGTGTAGGGCCTGTGCCTCTTGAAGTTCCTTGATTGCATTGGTGATGAACTCTCTTGCGCCTGGCGCCTCGCGCCTTGCTTCTTGCTTGTGGGGGCGTACGTCGAAAGCACGCCTCCGAGTGGTGCCCGAGCACCTCCCCCATCGTGCTGGTCAGGTCGGTAGCCTTCCGGATGGAAGCCCCCGAGCCTGTCTTGAGGGAGGCGCCGGGCGCGCCTTCCAATGCGAGAGGGAGAGGCGCCCCAGCAGCGGACGCCGAGCCTGTAGCGCTAGCGGTGGAGGACCCAGCCCCCTGGCGGCTTTTGGGGAGGAGCTGCTTCTGCTTCTTGCGGGTGTCCTCGGGAGGCAGGACGTCGCCCTCATCGTCAGAGTTTTCGGCCGCCGCGGCCTCGTATGCGCGCTCGAGGGAGCAGACGACATCCTTCTCGTCGCAGGCGACCGTGATGACGCCGCTGCACCCTGGCATCTTGAGGACGTTGTAGCCATGGTGGACTGCCGCCATGAACTTGGCAAGGGCGGGGTACCCGAGGATAGCGTTGTACGGGAGGCCGATGTGAGCAACGTCGAAGTCGATGAGCTAGGTGCGGTAGTTGTCACGCCTCCCGAAGGTGACTGGGAGGCGCACCTGCCCCAGCGGCGTGGTAGTGCCGTCGGTCACTCCCGAGAAGGGCTTTGTCGGCATGAACTGGTCGTAGGGCACCTGGAGCGTCTCGAAGGTCTCGACAGAGAGGACATTGAGCCCAGTGCCACCGTCGATGAGGGTCTTGGTGACGAGGACGTTGCTGATGACGGGTGAGCAGAGCAAAGGGAGCGCGCCCGCGGTGGCTGAGCACTTGAGTTGGTCCTTGGAGTCGAAGGTGATGGCCCACTTTGACCACATGAGGGGACGCGTGGCCTCCAGCTTCGGGAGGGCGACGTTCACCTCGCGAGAGAACTGCTTGAAGATGCGGTGTGAGGCTGGGGCTTAAGCCCTGCCCAGGATGCAGGCGACCGCACGGGGCTCCTGGAAGCCCCCAGCCCCATCGTCCCGCCGGTCGTCTTCGTTCCTACTTGGTGGCGGCGGCAGCGGAGGGAGGCCAGCCCTGTCCCGAGGATGGGCCTCCCGAGGCTCGTCGCGGCAGGGCCCATCACGAGGCTCACCACACCAGCGGTCATCGCGAGGCTGGTCGCGCCAGTCCTGCCGTGAGTCGCAGTTGTCCCGACGGCCTCCGCTGCAGCCTCCTCCACGGCCGTAGCCACGGCCACCGCGCTCGGGGCGGTGACCGAGGCACTCGTCACGGAGCTCCCTGAGCTCTTGGCAGTCGCTGGTGCTATGGGTGTTGGTGTAGTGGAAGGCGCAAAATGGGCGGTTGCTCTTGAGGGGTTCCTCCTGGTCTCGACCGCGCTTTGCCTTGGGCTCGGCGGCCAGAACAGCGGGGTTCTTGTGCTTCACCTCCTTAGACTTGGCCTTCTTGTCTTCGTGGTTTGCCTCCGGAAGCTCGCGGAGGGAAAGCCGGCCTGCCTCGGCCTTCGCGCACTTGTTTACCAGGTTGAACATCTCCAGTGCAGAGCACAGGTCGTCGTGGATGGCGAGCTCCTCCCTCATCCCGAGGTCCCTGACGCCGTCGGTGAATGCCGAGATGATGGCCTCATCCGACGCCTTTGGAATCTTGAGGCGGACGCTCGTGAAGCGTTGTATGTACTTGTGCAGGGTCTCTCCCTCCTGCTGCTTCACGTGCCGCAGGTCGCTCACCGCTGGGGGGCGGTCCCGGGTGCCTTGGAAGTTGGCGGTGAAGCGCTCACGAAGTTCGTCCCAGGAGGAGATCGATTCCTTCGGGAGGTTGAGGAGCCAGGAACGCACACCATCCTTCAGAGCCATGAGAAACCAATTTGCCATGACGTTGTCGCTGCCGCCTGCCGCCTCGATGCTCAGCGAGTAGAGCTGGAGGAACTCTGCTGGGTCGGCGGTGCCGTCGTAGCGCGGAGGGAGGTCCGGCTTGAACTTGCTGGGCCAGACGACGCGCGCAGCTCCGAGTTGAAAGCACGGCAGGCAGCTTCGCTCTCAGGCACGGCATGGACGGGTGGAGCCTGGCCTTGACGCTCGTTCGCCGCAACCTCCAGCGGCGCATGGTCTTGATGCTGGCGCTGCTGCGGACGGAGCGCACGCGCGTCACCTTGCGGCCGAGGCACCACCTGGCAGCTCACCTCGTCCCAAGCGCACGCTGGTGTCACGCGCGGCTGATCACGGGGGCGCACTTCGCGCCTGGGCTCAAGGTCGGCGCTTTGCAGGGATAGAGGAGGAGGAGGCGCGCCGTGGGCCATGTCGCCCGCCTGGAAGGGCTTGGGACGAAGCGAGTGGGAGGGCGCCGGGGCCTTGCCGGCGGCGTCGACGAGCTCGGCGATGCAACCGAGCCACTCGTCGTAGCGGTCGTTGGTGGGGCGGTAGCGCAATAGCTCGCGCGCCATGAGCAGCGCGGTCGGTGCGTTCTCCGGTCCATGGCGGGAGTGGGAAGACGACGCCGTGACCGGGATGGGGGACGGAGTGGCGGTGTACCCGTCGCGCTGCACGGAGGGTGGCAGCGATGAGTCCTGCTGCTCTTGAGCAGCCGGGCCCGTGGCAGTGTTGGCTGCCAAATAGATGGAACGCCGCGGGGCGCCGTCTGGGTGACGCGAGCGGCTCGGCACTCAGCACGAACTCGGCAGGCATCAACCATAGGAGCGACGGAGTTGAGACGGGGTGAAACCGGAGGAAGATTTCGACACGCCCCTTCCTGGCGCGCCAAATGTCGGAATCGGGGCTCCGCAAAACCCAACTAGGTTCGAACACTGGGGCGTGTGCGAAGATCTCAACCGGCTCAAAGTCCCAACTTGTCACCCTACGGCCTAGCTACGTCGAATGAGTTTTTGCGAGGAAGAAGATGGACACAGGGATTTACCCAGGTTCGGGCCACCTTGCGGTGTAAAACCCTAATCCTGCTTTGTGGTGGATTGGCTTCTCGAGGAGGCTGTTGATGAACTAGTACAGTGGTTGGGTTGCCTCGCGAGAGCTCTAGGTGGCGATGAACTCGACCTGGTTCAACCTGATCCAACCTCCCCACTACGATGAGAGCTCGTCCCTATTTATAGGGGCCACGGTCCTCTTCCATCGTCGAACCGGCGGGAAGGGATCCCACAACGGACAAATTTGAAAGGGGACAAGAGGTACATCCTATCCTGACGAAAGGTGGTCTTCGCCTGCAAAGCTTCTGGGTGTGACGCAGCGGTGGGCTCGGCGATGACATTCGTCCTGCCGAGCTCGTGGTCTTGGTCCTCTTGCACCGAGAAGTAAACCTTTGGGGGGTTCCTTTGGCACCCGCGTACGTCCCTGTCTCCTTTGCACCAAAAAGGAAACCGTCCTCCCTCTGCGCCCGCTGGCGCCCGCCTGGCTTGGTCGTCAGAACCCACGTCACCCCGGCCTCATGAGGCTGGGGCTTGCATAGGAATCTCCGCTCCTCAGGAGGCGGCCTGAAGGGGGGTGCCACTCCTCCGGAGGTCTTGGCGTTGTCCTCCTCGCAAGGCGGGGGCTCTCGCGAGGGCCTTGACTTGGGGGGGGCTCGTTGCAGGGTCGTACCGGGCCTTCGTGGTGGGCCACGCGTTGGGCCGCAAGCAGGCAGGTCTGGGTACCCCCAATCCCAGAACACCGACACTCATGTAGGCAACATACGACGGGTAAACAAATTACTGTTGGCCAATTGATAGAAAAGCACATAGTTATGTGATATTCACGCAATGATCATGTATATAGGCATCACGTCCATAAGAAAATAGGCCGACTCCTGCCTGCACCTATTACTATTACTCCACCCATCAACCGCTATCCAGCATGCATCTAGAGTATTAAGCAAAACAGAGTAATGCTTGGAGAACAATGACATGATGTAGGCAAAGAGAATTCAATTAATATGAACTAACCCCATCATTTTATCCTTAGTGGGAACAATACAAAGACGTGTCTTGTCCCTTTCTGTCACTAGGATATAGAGCACCGCCAGATTGAACCCACTACAATGCATCCCTCTCACCGAAGAAGTATCAATCTAGTTGGCCAAACTATTTCAATAAATCAGAGAGGATTACGAAGCTATAACAATCATGCAAATAAAATACCATTAAGTATTCAATATCTTTTCATGAATAATCTGAACATAAACCCACAATTCATCGGATCCCAACAAACGCACCGTACAAAAGAATTACATTGAATAGATCAAAGAGAAGATGCGATGATCATTGTATTGAAGATCAAAAGAGAGAGAGAGCCATCTAGGTACTAACTACGGGCCCGTAGGTCTGCGGTGAACTACTCACACATCATCATGAGGGCAGCAAGGTTGATTAAGAAGCCCATCGTGATCGATCCCCCCTCCGGTAGGGTGCCGGAACGGAGCTCCAGATGGGATCGCGATGGAAAAGAGACTTGCGGCGGCGGAAAAAGTGTTTCGGGATGCCCTCTAGGGTTTTTGGAATATATGTGAATTTATAGGCCAGATAACGGGGTCAGGAGGTCCACCAGGGAGGAACAAGCCATCAGGGCGCATCGACCACCCTGGGCGCGCCGTATTGGCTTGTGCCTCCCTCGTGCGGCCTCCGGTCTTCTCCCGAAGCTTCCAGGTCTTCTTTTGGTCTAGAAAAAATCATTAAAAAAAGTTTCAGGGCAATTGGACTTCATTTGGTATTGTAAAACTGAAAAGACAAAAACAAGTAGAAAACAACAACTGGCACTGGGCACTGGGTCAATAGGTTAGTGCTCAAAAATAATATAAATTGGTAAATAAATACTCAAAAAGTATCCTAGAATGATAATATGTCAGCATGGAACAATAAAAAATTATATATACGTTGGAGACGTATCAGCACCCCCAAGCTTAATTCCTGCTCGCCCTCGAATAGGTAAATGATAAAAACAGAATTTTTGATGTGACATGCTACCCAATATGTAATCTGTTGCATGTATTCTCATTGAGAAACGATGAATTAACAAACATCAACATAGTAGTATTTATAGGCACAAGCAACATAATCATCAATATTTCAAAGTATACAATCCTAAAAGAATGTTTACCCCCATTCATTTCATCATATTAGTAAGGCATGGCTCCGTCTTCACCACATTAATACAAATGTCAAGCACCACGGTGTCCAAGTATGGCAATTGGGTCGTACTTTTTCAATGTGCATCAACTTTTTATTCTTCACGCAATACATGAGCGTGAACCATGGACATAGCATAAACGTGGAATAGAATATGGTGGTAGATACCAAAGGGGTAAAAGTGGAGAAGAAAGTATTGCATCAACTAGGCGTATCAACGGGCTATGGAGATGCCCATCGATAGATATCAATGTGAGGAGTAGGGATTGCAATGCAAATGATGCACTAGAGCTATAAGTGTATGAAAGCTCAACTGAAGCTAAGTGGGGTGTGCATCCAAATTGCTTCCTCATGAAGACCTCATGCATTTGAGCAAGCCCGTCATCGAAATATACAAGCCAAGTTTTTAATAATGAAAATAATTCCCACTAGCATATGAAAGTGACATAACATGAGACTCTCTATATGAAGAACAAGGTGCCACTTCGAGGCACAAGTGTGGTAAAGGATAGTAGCAAAGTCCCTTCTCTCTTTTTCTCTCTCTTTTTCATTTTTTTATTATGGTGGGCTCACTTGGCCTCTCCCATTTTTATTTCCTCACTGGGACAATGCTCTAATGACGACCATCACACTTTTATTTGCTTACAACTCAATATGAAAACTCGATATGAAGAACTATGAAACAATATGACTCAATATGAATGCCTCTAGAAGTGTACAAGGATGTGCAATGATCTAGCGTGACATGTATCAAAAATATGATGAACGGTGGCTTTGCCACAAATACTATGTCAGCTCTATATGATCACACAAAGTAATATGATGATGAATGATCTAGTCATATGATGTAACGGTGTAATTTGCATAGCAATATATCTCGGAATGGCTATGGAAATGCCATAATAGGTAGGTATGGTGGCTATTTTGAGGAAGATATAAGAAGGCTTATGTCTGACAGAGCATGCCATGTCACGGGGTTTGGATGCACCGGCCAAGTTCGCATCGATACTCGAGGTGAGAATGGGCAGTGCGTGGTACCGAAGAGGCTAGCAAAATATGAGGTGGTGAGATTGCATATGTCCACGGGTTCACATTAGTCATAAAGAACTCATATACTTATTACAAAGTTTTATTAGTTTTATCATAAATCAAAGTACTACTCACATGCCCCGAGGGAGGAGGTTGGGAGGAGTTAACCATCGCGCGCCTCCGACCCGAAACAACACTAGGATTTTAACAAGGAATAGAAATGCTCACACATCCCCACCATGCCTTTTTAATATTTAGACAAATAGGAAATTAACACCTCTTAATACTGATACTTCTACGAACCGACAATCATGAACTCACACCCTTTCACATTACCACATCAATATCGCTACACCACGACACTACAATGACGACACGCATCTGTTGGCATAAGTGTACATTAGCGACACATTGTTTGTTCAAAACAACGCCGACACATCGATTGTCAGAGTTGCTCTAGAGTGACGACGTTCTACCTGTCGGTAATGCTTAAAGCTGTGCAGACATACAATGTGTCGGCGTATGTTATTTTGCTGTTAGATTATCCATCGTTGTTTCTTCGCGATAGAAAAAGTGTCGGCGTAAGTTTGGACCTGGCCCACTTATTTTGAGCCAAGCGGGACAAGTTGCGCGCGAGACACTCCAAATTTTTGGCAAAGCCTATCGTATCTCTTTCTCCGCCCGGTCACCCCATTTTAACTCTATCTCTTTCTCCCACGCCACACACTCTCCCACCTAAACCTAAACGTAGGTCACCTGCCGCCGCCGCCCCCTGACTTGCTAGCCGATTTGCTCGCGCTGCCGCCTCTCCCACCACCGACGGTGCCTCCCAAAGCCTCCTTCTAGCATGTGGTGCTTCCCCACGTTCCAAGCCCAAGGTGATGCCTCGTCAGAAGACAGGACAAGACAAGAGGGAGGGAGATCCACCGCGACCGAAGCAGGCTAGGCATCGGCCATGGCGCGCCCAGATCGGCCAGTGCCGTCGACGTCAAGCTCCTCTGCTCCCAGCGCCAGATCCACCTCGGGATCCATCTCCACAACCACGCACCGGCAGCCGCCATGGAAGGTCTCCTCCCCGCCCCTCTGTCCCCCGGACTGTTGGTTAGTTTTGTTTTGGCCGCTCCCCTTCCTGATGTGGTTTCCTCACAAGCGCGCAGGTGCTCTGTGTGGTTGCTTCTTCCCTTCCGGGGACGCCGCTGCTCCGACGCCATGGACAAATGTAAGCATTTTTCTTCTCTCCCCTTCTGTTCGCTCCTTCCTCTGGCCTGAATTTGCTTACCACACCACAGTAATTATTTATTCAGAGAGGAGAAGAGGAGAGGTCCTGCAATCCAAATTTCCTTCTTGAACAAATGAAGCACAATCCTTTGCAGCACCTGAAGTTTCAGACTGAATAAATTACGTTGGCCACCATTATTTGGAAAATTTACCCGATGTAGCATGTACATTTAGTTTCCTAGAAGGCCATTGTGCTTGTTGTTAATTAGCAACTCACATTCCAAAAGTGCTGGTGGAAAATTGTGAAATTAGTAGTGCAGTTTGCATCTTTGAAACAAAACATGTTATAAGATCAATATTAACACTAAAAGTTGGACTCTGTATGTAGTGTATGGGAAGTTTTAAGTGATTATGCGAATCTGCTTTTCCTTCGGTTGTGCCTCAGATTTCACAATCATTATTTATTTATTTTAGAGACTGAAAAATGAAGAGAGAGATTATGGGGTGTGGTGGCCATTAGTTGCTTCCGCTGTATGTTGACCTACTTGCCTTTCCTTTTGTTATACATGCAGCCAAAATTTATGGGGGTGTTATATAGGTTGGCAACGGATTATATTGTAGACCATCTGCTAGTTACTTCCGCAGCTTGTCTAAGATTGTTGTTATTGCTTCAGGGGTTCATATCAAACATATTTCCCTTTTGATAATCTGGACATGTTATTTCCTAAGGCTAGCTCCAAAACAGGACATGCATTTCCGTAAAAGCTCCAAACTCTGACAATTAATTTGCACAATAAAGTAATTAATGATACACCAATTAAATGTTTTTTTTCTTTTTCTGCACTACTTGTATTGATGTTGCTTCTGTTTCAGAATTTCAGTCACGCGTTTCTATCTATCTATCTACCAACCAATGGATTCAACTCTTGTACCGTAGAATTACGAAAGGTTGATGCAAGCCAGCTCCAGAAGGAGCTCAAGGCATACAAGAAGAATGAGGAGGAGGAGATGAACACAGTTTTGAACCACTACGTCCATTTCTGTGCAATTTCTCTTAAGGTCAGCTTAACCAATTCCATTCTGAAAATCTTGCTGCATATATTTACTTCTCGCCGATTCACAAAAAGAAAAACGAACTTATAGATGCAAGCTGAAACGCTGGTGATCGAGAAGAACAGTCCTGCGAATGGCATCGTCAAGCTCATCGAACAGCATCACATCACAAACCTTGTCATGGGAACATCTTCCTTCTGACCGTGTGTCCAGACCAAATACAGCTTCATAACAAGGTTTCATCGATAAACATGCACATCAAAATTGTCCGTGGACTTCTGCATATATATTTGGGTAGGAGGTCCTATTGTTAAAGGATCTATTTAATCCGCTTGTTCATAGTAAATACTGATTTGTGCACCTGGTCATAGTAAATACTGATTTGTGCACCAAACTTGAGTCATGCCTTGTTCCAACTTAGGCATCCCTGCACTATGCATATATGTGATTTTGTTTTACTGCTAGCAATGTGTCCCATTTATTTTATGCTTCTTACATTTATACTAGATACGAGGAAAACAAATGGAAGCTAAAAATTTACTCCCTCTGTAAAGAAATATAAGAGTGGTTAGATCACTACTTTATAGTGATCTAAACGCTCTTATATTTCTTTACGGAGGGAGTACTTCTTAGATGTTTGCCTTAAACTGGTGCACATAATTTTCACTAGTCAGGTCAGTATAAACTACATGTTTAACAACTACATTTCATTCATTTTTGAAAGAAGCCGGTATATGCCAACCTATTCTACCATGTTCACTATGTAACTTATTTTATGTAGCCTATCCGTCTGAATACCATTTGCACAAATCTCACCACATGAAGTTGCTACGCTTGGTTGTCTTAATACCATGTGTTGCTTAATGACATTTGAAGTGCAGGTTACATCTGATCTCTAATGCATTTGCATTGTAATATTATAAAGTAATCAGTTTTGAAGGTGTTCTTAGTATTTGACAATTCTTATAATTCAATCTTTACTGATGTTACAAATTTAGCATAATTGTAGTATAGACATCTGAAACTGAGAAGACACATTGGTTATATGCAGGCACTAAGATGTGATAAATCATGATGGCACACTATCAACTTATATAAGGTCCTTGAGGGTAAAAAAAAGTAATGAACAAGGTACTAGCTTTCTAGCCATTCTTTTCTTTATTCTGGCGTGAACTATATTGTTCTCCCTTAAATGGTGAAATATGTCTATATAACCATGTTATGCATGATTTTGCCGCTATGTATGTAACATTTCAAGGGCAGCTTCTTAGCTCAACTGATGGCTGGATGTCCTTTCTTACAGTCTTGCATGCTTTAACCATTTGTTCTTTCTTGTCGTGATGCAAGATGTAACACCATTTACTTGCTAAACAAATATGATGATGCATATACTTCTTCCTGTTGACTGTTTTGTGTAAACCGTGTTCTCTTTCTTACATTTTCTAAACAGATTCATCCGAGTTTAGATTCTAAATCAGATCTGCACACTAATGGATATCAATGTTTACGCTAGGTCTGTGAATAGTTTAGTGGCATGTAGATGAACTGAGACATCTAGTAATTAAATGGACTATAGATGAACTCGGAGCACATAGTAAATGGCAGGCATGCTTTTATTATAAATTGTGTGAAGATTATCCTAGCAATTAATTACTCACAGTAGGCTATGCCTAACTAGAGTGCATCTGTTGAACCAAGATACATGTGCAAGCATATGGTCTTTGAAATGGCTTTTTTTACCAAGTGCACTTCCTGCTACTACATATATGAATGCTGGTACATGTATACTTACAAGTGCATATCTGATTATTAGCTGGTTGAGGAACTTCAAATGCAAATCTGTAGAGTTACAATAAGAACCTTATTCCTGATGCCTTCGAACAAATCTGATTGCCTATCAATGAGTGCATAATTTTTATAGTAAGCCATGTGATATGCTAGTTGCTAGCCTGACTTTGGTTGATGCTTTGTTAAGGATATCTTCTGTAACCAAACTATTTGCAGTACATCTTCTATTTTTAGATCTTTGGGATCAAGCACAACTCACAAATTTGAACAAATTCTCATTTCTAAGATTGCTCAAGCATACAAGTTCTTTTGCAGGGACAATGACATGTCCACAAGTTGATATAAGATGTTCTGATGATCGCTTTTGTTCATAACATGTTGACATTTTGTGGATACGGAAGTTGATGTCGGCTTGGTGATCGAAGAGAATTGGTCTCTTCCATAATATTTTGTAGTAGTCAAGTGATAGAACAATTGGTCTCTTTGGAGCTTAGCCATCATATTTTGTAACAGACCATTGTATGCCGACTTACGTATTTCGAGTGAAGCAAACTAATGGATCTTCTATACATGTTTGAGTGAATGTATTGATCAGTGGTATCTTGTGATGAATCGAAGAGTGTGTTTGTTTGTATATGTGTTGCATATTGAACATGAATCGAATATTATGAATGTAATTTCATGTTAAAATATGGTGCATTTGCATTTGTGTTGAAATGTAGAACCCTGGCAGCAAATGTGTCGGCAAAACTATTGAGCGTCGCACTATTTGTCGGCAGAGCACACTGACTGATGAATTGTCGGCATAGCGATGAGTGTCAGAGTATCTGTCGGCATAACACACTGTCAGAGTATCTGTCGGCATAGCACTGTCTGTCGATGTACAAATGTCTGTCGGCGTAGACCTCACCAAGCCTGTCATACTATGTGTCGGCAAAGATTTATCTGTCGGGAAAGACCTTTCCCGGCAGGACTATAGGCGACAGCTCCTTTCTGTCGGCAATTGTCTTTGCCGACACTAAATGTGTCGCCTTAGGTGACCTATGCCGACAGATTGTTTGACGCTGCTTTGAGTGTCGTGGTGTAGTATCATTAACCCAAGATTTCTCTTAAAGGTGCTACATGATGGTTTTGATTATCACTCATTGAATACCTATTATTTTTGGACTAGTCTTATGACCCATGCAAATTACCGTCACTATTTATTAACTCTCAAATAAATATAAATGAAGATCGGGTATTTCTACAAAATCTATACGCCACCGTGCTCAAAAAGATATAAGTGAAGTACTGGAGCAACTGCTAAGCTCAAAAGATATAAGTGAAGCACATAGAGCATTCTAATAAATTATGATGAAGGTGTGTCTCTCTAAAATAGTTGTGTCTAGAAAAATGATGATTGTGGCATAGTAAAAAACAAAAGCAAAAACAAGAAGGCAAACGACGCTCCAAGCAAAACTCATATCATGTGACGAATAAAAATATAGCTCCCAATGACATACCGATGGATTGAGACGAAAGAAGGGATACCTTCCGGGGCATCCCAAGCATAGACGCTTGAGTCTTCCTAGAATATTACCTTGGGGTGCCTTGGGCATCCCGAAGCTTAGGCTCTTGCCGCTCCTTATTCCTTCGTCCATTGTGATACACCCAAAACTTGAAAACTTCAATCACACAAAACTCAACAAAACTTCGTGAGATCCGTTAGTATAAGCAACATATCAAATACTTTAGGTACTGTTATAAATTGATTCATATTTCATTATTGCATAATATTTACTGTATTGTAACTTCTTCATGGCTTATACCCCCCGATACAATCCATAGCATCATCAAAACAAGCAAACTATGCAAGCAAAAACAGAATGTGTCTAAAACAGGACAGTCTGTAAAGATCTGTAGAGAACCTATACTTATGTAACTCTAAAAATTCTGAAAAATTAGTATAACCTGAATAATTTGTATGCAAATACTGTGTAAAAAACTTCATATCAAAAATACGTTCCAGTAAAATCAGAGAAATTCTGCACTAGACATTAAAGTTTCTGTTTTTGCACTGTATCAATTCTACTCATCTTGTAAGATATCCCAAAGGCTTTACTTGGCACAAAATACTAATTAAAACATAAAAATACAATAATTACAGTGGAAATAATCATGTTATAAAAAACCAGAAAGTAAAAAAGCAAAAAGCAAAGATAAAGATAACTATTGGGTTGCCTCCCAATCGCTATTGTTTTATGCCCATAGCTAGGCATAATGCATAGTTTCAAGTGACATCATTCTTAATATTCTCATCTTGCTGAGTAGACTTTTCAAAGACAATTGGAAACACATCATCAAGTAATATCTTGGTATCCTTAATACTACTCTCCTGAAAGCCTTTCATGTTTTCTCTTACTATCCAGGAATATTGCTTATTGATAACATTGAAGATTTGTTGGATAATATGAATAGGAGGAACTTCTTTACTAGTATTTTTATCAAAATTATGGTTATCACGAAACACGTACCTCATCATATAGTCCTCATTATATAAAATTTCATCTATCACAGGATGTTCACAACTCATATTATAGTGTTCAAAGATCTCCCTAGCCTCTTGTACTATATAGTCAAATTCATGCATGAGAATGAGAGTGGCCATCTTCTTGGCTCTAGGGTCTTTTATGACTGGTAACTCATAGAAAAGTCTTTGCAAAGTGGGATGAGTATGCATAAATCTTCTTTAATGTTTAAGTACAAGAGCGGAAATAGCATTGGCGTAACTTTTAGTTCTTTTAAGGATTGGCGCATCCTTGCAAGCTAAAGTACCCACACAATTAAAGAATTCTTGGATAATAATTTTCCCTATGATATCCCCCTTCCCCGCAAAAAAAACTTTTACATCTCGCTGTGGGGGAGCTTCCTCTTTGGGGATTTCACTTGCATCGTCTTTTTCAATAAAGAAATCAGCCATGGTAGCAACTTCAAGCAAACGAAACAAGCAAACAAGCAAGCAAAGAAGCAAACTAGTAACAAGCAAAGATAAATATTTTTTGTATTTTTGATTTTTATGAAGCAAAATAAATATAACAGAAAATAAAAAGAATAACAAGTGAATGATAATTTGTGCGAAGTTACTTGATAGTTGGTGATTATATTCCCCGGCAACGGCGCCAGATATCCTTCGTGATACTTGTGATCTGCGTTGGGTTTTCCGTGAATAGGAATGGGTAATTGCAGCACAATATGGATAAGTATTATCCTCAGTTAAGAACCAAGGTTTAGCAAACCAATATGAATATCAATCAACAACCGTCTTCAGCGGCTGCACCCGAAAGAACAAACACTTGCACCCAACGCGGGCAAGAGGGTTGTCAATCCCCTTGGACTCGTTATTTGCAAGCAAGTGAAGTGTGTAGATGATAGTAGATAATTGTAAATTGCAAAATAAAATAAAAATTAAATAATGGCAGTAAGGTAATGATAGGATTTGTAAATATATAAGTGAATAGACCAGGGGGCCATAGTTTTCCCTAGTGGCATCTCTCATGTAGGCAACATACAGCGGGTAAACAAATTATTGTTGGGCAATTGATAGAAAAGCATATAGTTATGTGATATTCACGGCAATGATCATGTATATAGGCATCACGTCCATGAGCAAATAGGCCGACTCCTGCCTGCACCTATTACTATCACTCCACGCATCGACCGCTATCCAGCATGCATCTAGAGTATTAAGTAAAATAGAGTAATGCTTGGAGAACAATGACATGATGTAGACAAAGAGAAATCAATTAATATGAACAAACCTCATCGTTTTATCCTTAGTGGAAACAATAGAAAGACGTGTCTTGTCCCTTTCTGTCACTAGGATATAGAGCACCGCCAGATTGAACCCACTACATTGCACCCCTCTCACCGAAGAAGTATCAATCTAGTTGGCCAAACTATTAGAGATGATTGCGAAGCTATAAAAATCATGCAAATAAAATACCAGCAAGTATTCAATATCTTTTGATGAATAATCTGAACATAAACCCACAATTCATCGGATCCCAACAAATGCACCGTACAAAAGAATTACATCGGATAGATCAAAGTGAAGATGCAATGATCATTGTATTGAAGATTAAAAGTGAGAAAGAGAGCCATCTAGGTACTAACTACGGACCCGTAGGTCTGCAGTGAACTACTCACACATCATCATGAGGGCAGCAAGGTTGATGAAGAAGCCCTCCGTGATTGATCCCCCTCTGGCAGGGTGCCGGAACAGTGGTCCAAATGGGATCGCGGCGGAACAAAGACATGCGATGGTGGAAAAAATGTTTTGGGATGCCCTCTAGGGTTTTTGGAATATATATGAATTTATAGGCCAGAGAACGGGGCCAGGAGGTCCACCGGGGAGGGACAAGCCATCAGAGCGCGCCGAACCCCCCTGTTGGCTTGTGCCTCGCTCGTGCGGCCTCTAGTCTTCTCTCAAAGCTTCCAAGTCTTCTTTTGGTCCAGAAAAATTCATAAAAAAGTTTCGGGGCAATTGGACTTCCTTTGGTACTGTAAACCTAAAAAGACAAAAACAAGCAGAAAACAGCAAGTGGCATTGGGCACTGGGTCAATAGGTTAGTGCTCAAAATTAATATAAATTGGTAAATAAATACTCAAAAAGTATCCTAGAATGATAATATGCCAACATGGAACAATAAAAAAATTATAGATACGTTGGCGACGTATGACTAACCGCCGACGCCCACGCCACCGATGGAAGGCGGCTACCTGCCGCTGCCCGCACCACCTCATCTCTACGGAGCTTCTCCATTTTGCCGGCTCCCATGCTATGGGATCCCGCTCTCTTGGCCGCACTGCACTCGGCCCCTTCACCGAACAACTACGACGGCGATGAGATTGGTACATCGACATGGGCGCTACCTCCCACATGACATCTCATCCCTGTAACGTAACTTCCACCTTCCGGTTAACACTTCGACTCGCATCACCGTCGGTGATGGTTCTTCTTTACCTATCACGCATGTCGGTCATAGTTCTTTTCCTTCTACATCCATGCCATTATCTATGTCTAATGTTCTTGTCTCGTCTGACCTCATAAGGAATCTTGTTTCTGTTCGTTGTCTTGCTTGTGAGAATCCTATTACGGTCAAATTTGACAAAATTGGTTTTGTGTGAAGGACGCCCATAACCGGATGGTTCTTCAACGTGTGACAGCCTCGAAGAGCTCTACCCGCTGCACTCCTCCGCCACCACCGCCGCCACTTTAGTTGCTCTCTCTGTCGGTGTAGACCTTTGGCATGATCGTTTGGGTCACCCCAATTCGGCCATCGTTCGCCAAATTCTTCCGAGTTTTTCATTCGCATGTAATAAGATCAACGATCATAATTGTGATGTGTGTCATCTCGGCAATCACGTTCGTCTCCCTTTTAGTGCATCCACAACTATTTCCTCTTTTCCCTTCAGTTACTTAATAGTGATGTGTGGACATCATTGGTTGCAAGTAACACGAGCTATCTTTATTATCTTGTGATTTTAGATGACTTCTCTCATTTTGTGTGGACATTTCCCCTTCGTTGCAAATCCGATGCCTTGGCTACGCTCACGGCATTTTATTCCCTTGGCACCACACAATTTGGTCGCCCTATACTTGCTCTCAAAACCGACAATGGAAAGGAGTTTGATAGTGTTGCCATTCGCAATCTTCTTGCCTCTCACTGCACCATCATCCGCCTAACCTGTCCCTACACTTCGCAATAGAATGGTCATGTCGAACGCATCCTACGCACTCTCAATGAATGTGTCCGTACATTGCTCTTTCACTCTAATGTAACTCACCGGTTCTGGCTCGATGCTCTCGCCACCGCCACTCTTCTACTTAACATTAGACCTCGTTGTCCTCATTGGAACTATGCTCCGCACCAACTTCTCTTCGGTACTCCTCCTTCATATTGTCGGAATCGGGGCTCCGCAAAACCCAACAAGGTTCGAACACTGGGGCGTGTGCAAAGATCTCAACCGGCTCGAAGTCCCAAGCCTGTCACCCTATGGCCTAGCTGCGTCGAATAAGTGTGAGCGGGGAAGGAGATGGACTCGGAGATATACCCAGGTTCGGGCCACCTTGCGGTGTAAAACCCTACTCCTGCTTTGTGGTGGATTGGCCTCACGACGAGGCTGAGGATGAACTAGTACAGTGGTTGGGTGGCCTCACGAGGGCTCTTGGCAGTGATGAACTAGTGTGTCTCCCCCATCTCCAAGGTGGGAGCTAGTCCCTCTTTATAGGGGCCACGGTCCTCTTCCCTTATCGCACAGGCGGGAAGGGATCCCACAACGGCCAAATTTGAAAGGGGACAAGAAGTACATCCTATCCTGACTAAAGGTGGTCTTCGCTTACAAAGCTTCTGTGTGACGCAGCGGTGGGCTCGGCGATGACATCCGTCCTGCCGAGCTCGTGGTCTCGGTCCTCTTTCACTAGGAAGGAAACCTTTGGGGGGGGTTCCTTGGGAACCCACGTACGTCCTTGCCTCCTTATCACGAAAGAGGAAACTGTCCTCTTTCTGCGCCCGCTGGCGTCCGCCAGGCTCTGTCGTCAGAACCCACGTCACCCCGGCCTCGGGAGGTTGGGTACTTGCATAGGAATCTCCGCTCCTCGGGAGGCAGCCTGGGGAGATGCCACTCCTCCGGAGGTCTTGGCGTTGTCCTCCTCATGAGGCAGGGGCTCTCGCGAGGGCCTTGACTTGGGGGGCTTGTTGCTGGGCCGTACCGGGCCTTCGAGGTGGGCCACGCGCTGGGCCGCAGGCAGGCAGGTCTGGGTACCCCCGGTCCCAGAACGCCGACAGTAGCCCCCGGGCCCAAGGCGTGTTTGGGCTGGCTTCGAGGCGAAGCCAAGGGGGAAGACCGAGGCGCCGCGGTCCCTAACCGCCTGCGGGTCAGGATCGATGCGTGGCGCGCGATGAGGCGTGGACGCCTCCACTTCCCCACGTTGCCTCGTTAACTGCCCTGACCGACACGGGCTGGCGCGCGTCGCGGGGCCATCATTGCGCGGGATGTGGAGGGACGCCGGTTGGCCTCTGATCGGCTATAAATGGGCGAATGAGGCGAAGCCCCCAACCCATCTTTATCTTCTTGCATCCTTCCTTCAAGCTGCCACCTCCACAGCTATGGCGCCGGTGAGGAGGTTCTCCGTTGCTGAGAAAGGGAAGTACCCCCCTGGAGGGACCGGGCTTGCCGTGACCCAAGAGGGGCCGTGGCCGCCCCCGGAAGTACACCGTGACGCCAGCGGTGGTCCCCTAAGGGCGTGGGCGCACTCCCGCGCGGGCCGGTGGCATACTACTTCTCGAGCATGCGTTGGTTTCCGTGAAGAGGAACAAATGATGCAGCAAAGTAGATAAGTATTTCCCTCAGTTGTTGAGAACCAAGGTATCAATCCAGTAGGAGATACAAGCAAGTCCCCAATAGGTGTACCTACACAAAGAATCAAACACTTGCACCCAACGCTATAAAGGGGTTGTCAATCCCTTCATGGTTACTTGCAAGGATGAGATCTAATAGAGATAGATAGAATAGATTGCTTGAGCGGAAAGTAAAACAAAAGTAAAAAGATTGCAGCAAGATATTTTTGGTATTTTTGGTTTTAGATCTGAAAGTATAAGATGGAAAATAGACCCGGGGGCCATAGGTTTCAATAGAGGCTTCTCTCATGATGGCAAGTATTACGGTGGGTGAACAAATTACTGTCGAGCAATTGATAGAAAAGCGAATAATTATGAAGATATCCAAGGCAATGATTATGCATATAGGCATCACGTCCATGTCAAGTAGACCGAAACGATTCTGCATCTACTACTATTACTCCACACATCGACCGACTCCTGCCTGCATCTAGAGTATTAAGTTCATGAAGAACAGAGTAACGCATTAGGTAAGATGACATGATGTAGAGGGATAAACTCAAGCAATATGATGAAAACCCCATCTTTTTATCCTTGATGGCAACAATACAATACGTGCCTCGCTACCCCTACTATGTCACTGGGTGAGGACACCGCAAGATTGAACCCAAAACTAAGCACTTCTCCCATTGCAAGAATTACCAATCTAGTTGGCCAAACCAAACCAATAACTCGAAGAGACTTGCAAAGATATGAAATCATGCATATAAGAATTCAGAAAAGACTCAAATAATATTCATAGATAATCTGAACATAAACCCACAATTCATCGGATCTCGACAAACACACCGCAAAAGAGTATTACATCGGATAGATCTCCATGAAGATCATGAAGAACATGGTATTGAAGAGCAAAGAGAGAGAAGAAGCCATCTAGCTACTAGCTATGGACCCGAAGGTCTGTGGTGAACTACTCACGCATCATCGGAGGGGCAATGGAGTTGATGTAGATGCCCTCCGTGATCGAATCCCCCTCCGGCAGATTACCGGAAAAGGCTCCAAGATTGGATCTCACGGGAACCGAGGCTCCTGGCGGCGGAAAAGTGTTTTCGTGGCTCTCTCTGGTATACAGGGAATATTTGGGAATTTATAGGCCGAAGATTAGGGTTGGGGGAGTTGCCGTGGGCCCACAAGCCAGGGGGGCGCGCCCCTGTGGCTTGTGGCCACACGGCGGCTCCTCTGCCTTGGTCTCTAAGCTTGGTAGTTGTCTTCTGGTCCAAGAAAAATTATTCCGAAGATTTTATTCCGTTTGGACTCCGTTTAATATTCCTTATCTGCAATACTCAAAAACAAGGAAAAAACAGAAACTGGCACTAGGCTCTAGATTAATAGGTTAGTCCCAAAAATAATATAAAATAGCATATTAATGCATATAAAACATCCAAAACAGATAATATAATAGCATGGAACAATCAAAAATTATAGATACGTTGGAGACGTATCATGGCACCTCCAGCAGCTGTGGGCAGGCTCCCTCCCGCGCAGGCGGCCGATGTGGCCGCGGTGGCTGTGCCCAAGGGGGGGGGCTTGCTGCGGCCATCAGGCCGCCTCGTCCGCGACTCCATTCGGCCGACACCGTCCAGGAGTTCGTGGTGTGGCCGGAGAGGCCGGCGATCACCTGGTTCTCGCTCCCGCGCTTCTTCGCAGAGGCGCTGCCAGCCGGGGGACCTGCTGGCCTATGGCTGTAGGCCGACGGCTGCTACAGCGCGGCTTCGTGGGTGGAAGTCGTGGTCACCCCCGCGGGTGGCAGGCGTTTGCCCGTGCCCGCGGCCTGGAGGGGAGGTGCATCCTCCACTTCAAGCACGACGGGGCGGCGACGCTCTTCGTCAAGATCTTCAGGGAAGACGGCAAGCGCTCGGGGTGCTTCCCAGAGGGCGACGACGGCGACATCGACCGCCTTCCAGCCGGCGATGGGCCTTTGGCGGTGAACTTGCCCTTGGCGACGGCTGCAGCTCCTCCAGCGTTGACAACACCTCCTCCGGGGGAAGCTTGAGCAACGACGATTACGATGAGCCGCCGCGCCCGGATCAGGGAGGGCACCGAGCCGCCCCGTCACTGTGCCTAGGTCAACGAGGAGGAGGACTCCGACTGAGCGCAGGCGGCGCCGGAGCCAGGCCTCGGGCGTGACGGTCCTCGGGAGGCCGTCTTTTGCTTTTGTTTCCTGCACAAAAAACCATGGAGGGCCCCGCGGGGGCGTGTAATGAACTGCGGCGCTTGCGCCTTTATGTTAGCATTTTTCTTTTCGCACTCCAGTTTTTATGTCGCTACAAATTGGAATGTCCCTGCTCGTCGCGATTAGGGTAACTTGTGATTAGGATAACTTAGCTTTGCGCGCTCGCAGTAGGCTCCTACGTCGTGGGGGCGCGTTCCTCCAGAGCTTCTTTCCTTAACCGTAGTGCCCCCGAGCCCCCTTGCGAGGGTCGATCACCGCCGGTGTGCCGGGTCATGATGCCCGACGAGGCCAGGAGATGGGCGCTCCTGAGACCGGGGGGCGGAGGTGATATTATGCGCTAGCTCGCCTCGAGAGCGTCGCGCGAGGATGAGGACGCCAAAGTTTGGGCGAGGTATGTGTGCGTCCCGGAGCCTGCATAACGTACCGTGCCCAGCCCCCGCTCGCGGGGCGCGCGAGAGAGAGCCGACGGGTGCCAAACCCCTTTAGAAAGAACTCAAAACAAGAAAAAGCTGCAAGAAGAAGGTTCCCACCCCATTTTTCGAATAATACGCGAAAACCTCAAACTTCATTCAAAAAGGTGGCAAATTTGGTTACAAAAGAGAGCAAATAACGGCCGCGTCCGGCGCCTAGACTAGTCTTTCCCCAGAGCGGAGCATGGGGCATCCACTGGGCGTGGGCATAGTCGTTGAATGACAGTGTCGTCCGCCAGCGCGGAGCATGGGGCTTCCACTTGGGCGTGGGTGGGAACCCCTCCGCGTCCTCGGGGGGCTCCGGGCGTATACAACACACTCATTATTACGTGAGAGTGTCACGGGTAGAACTTGCGGAGATGCTGGATGTTCCAGGCATTCTGGATGGGGACCCCGTCCTAAGTCTCCAGGCGCACGGCGCCAGGGCTGGAGACGCGGGCCCTCCCACATGGGCGAGAGCTTGTGCAAGCCCTCCCTGGAGAGGACCCACCTCAGGACGAGGTCTTCGACTTCGAGGGTCCTGGAGCGGACGCTGCGGCAATGGTATCGCCGCAGTGCCTGCTGGTACCTCGCTGCACGGAGCGAGGCCTGGCGACGGGCCTCCTCCCTGAGCACAAGGTCTGTCCCCCGCGTGGCATCCTGACGCTCCTCGTTGAATGCCAAGACCAGCGGGGAGAGATGCTTGACCTCGTGCGGGAGGACCGCCTCTGCTCCGTAGACAAGGAAGAATGGGGTTTCGCCAGTGGGCTTAGTCGCAGTGGTGCGGATGGACCACAACACAGACTGAAGCTCACCGAGCCAACCCCTACCATAGGCCTCGAGTTTCTTCTTGAAGCTCCTCGCCTTGAGGCCCCATAGAACCTCCGCGTTGGCGCGCTCACCGAAGCGTAACATATCTGCGTCCCAAGGTTAGCACAATATTCCCTAAAGAGGTTGCTTGTGAACTGTGAGCCATTGTCAGTAATGATACGGTTGGGAACACCAAAGCGGCTCACGAGGCCCCGGATGAACTTGACTGCTGAGCCGGCGGGGATGGTGCGCACAGGCTCCACCTCCGCCCACTTGGTGAACTTGTCGATGGCGACGTAGAGGTAGCGGTAGCCTCCGGCCGCCCGAGGGAAAGGACCCAGTATATCCCGCCCCCAGACCGCGAAGGGCCAGGAGAGCGGGATGGTCTGGAGACCTTGCGCGGGTTGATGAATCTGCTTGGCGTGGAACTGACAGGACTCACAGGATTGGACTAGCTCAGTGGCGTCGTTGAGCACCGTGGGCCAGTAGAAGCCGCTGCGGAACGCCTTTCCCACAAGGGTGCGAGACCAGGAATGGTGCCCGTAGTCGCCACCGTGGATATCGGCCAGCAGCTCGTGCCCCTGCTCCTCAGATATGCACCGCAGCGAGACGTCGTTTGGACGCCTGCGGTACAGCTCACCGTCCCTCAGGCAGTAGGCAGTGGCCTGGCGAACCACGCGCTCCGCGTCCTCCTCCTTCTCTGGCAGTGCACCCGAGTAGGTACGCCTTGAACTCCTCGGTCCAGTCGCCGGCCTGGGATTCCAGCGCCAGGAGCAAACATCCTCCCGAGGCCGGTCCGCAGGCCGGGCCGCTTGAGAGCGGGGCCGGTGGCAGTTCCTCCCGAGGCAATGCCAAGCCTGCGGCCAGTGGCACCGCCCATGGTTTGAAGAGCCTTTCCTCGAAGACGCCAGGCTCCTGAGGCTCGCGGCGCGACGCCCTCTTGGCGATGTCGTCCGCCTCCTTGTTCGCGCCACGCGGGACGTGCTGCAATTCCAAGCCCTGGAAGCGCTTTTCAATTTTGCGTACCTCTTCCAAGTACGCCTCCATGTGCTCGTCCTTCGGCTTGTACTCCTTGTTGGAGAAGTTGATGAGGAGCTGAGAGTCGCCCTAGACGGTGAGGCGCTTGACCCCCGTGTCCACGGCGGCCCTGAGGCCTGCGATCAAGCCCTCGTACTCTGCGATGTTGTTGGAGACCTTCTCGCCATGCTGGAAGCAGAGCTGCATGGCGTAGTAGAGCTTGTCCTGGGTCGGTGAGATGAGTACGACCCCAGCCCCCGCGCCCTGTCGTGTAAAGGCGCCGTCGAAGTTCATGACCCAACCGTCAGGCGCCTCACCACCGGGCGCGAGGGACTGGCCCGCATCTAGCCCCGGTCGGGGGCATCCGTCCATTCCGCCATGAAGTCAGCGAGGGTCGCGCCCTTGATGACCCTGGTTGTGCTGAACTCCAGGTGGAAGGCCTGCAGCTCGATGTTCCACTCCGCCACCCTTCCGGCAATGTTGGGGTTGCGCAGCACCTTCTCCAGCGGGTACGTAGAGACGACCTTGATGGGGTGGCCTTAGAAGTAATGGCGCAACTTCCTTGAGGCAACAAGGAGCGCGAGTAGGAGCTTCTGCTGCATGGGGTAACGCGCGCGCGCATCCCGTTGCACGGTGCTGACGTAGTACACTGGGTGCTCGACGAGGCGCGAGGCATCGGCGTCGCCCTGCTCCTCAGGGAGCGTGCAGGACTCAGGTGCCCCATGAGTCGGTGAGGCGACGAGGGCCTCATGCGGCCCCTTGCGAACCACCTTTCTTCGCGCCTGTGCCGGCGCGCTCCTCCCGGATCGCCACGAGCGCCGCACTGGCCGAGTGGGGGGTTGCCGCCAAGTAGAGCACCAAAGGCTCGCGAACGCGGGGTGCCACCATGACGGGAGGGTTCGTGAGGTACTGCTTGAGTCTTGGAAAGCCGCCTTTGCTTTTGGGGTCCACTCGAAAGGGCCCTTCCTCTTCATGAGCTTGAAGAAGGGGAGGGCACACTCACCAAGCCTGGAGATGAAACGTCCCAAGGCGGTCACGCAGCCCGCCAACTTCTGCATTTCTTTGAGGGTCTGAGGCGGGCACATCTTTTCAATTGCCTTGATCTTTCCTGGGTTTGCCTCGATCCCTCGGTGCGATACCAAGAAACCGAGCAGCTTGCCGGATGGGACCCTGAAGACGCACTTCTCCAGGTTGAGCCTCAGGTTCACCCAACGTAGGCTGGCGAACGTCTCTTCCAGGTCCTCGATCAAGGTCCTCGCCTTCCGCGATTTGACCACGATGTCATCGACGTACGCCTCAGCATTCCTCCCGAGCTGTTGCCCCAGGGCGATGTGCATCAACCGCTGGAAGGTCGCACAGGCGTTCCGCAGCCCGAAGGGCATGCTTGTATAGCAATATACGGCGCACGGGGATAGAAATGCCGTCTTCTCGGCGTCTTCCACTGCCATCTTGATTTGATGGTAACCTGAGAAAGCGTCCAAAAAGCACAGCAGATCGCACTCGGCGGTGGAGTCCATGATCTGGTCGATGCGCGGGAGCGGGAAGGGGTCACGCGGACAAGCCTTGTTGAGACTCGTGAAGTCGACACACATGCGCTCCTTCCCACCCTTCTTGGGGACAATCACAAGGTTGGCCAGCCAATCAGGGTACCGCACTTCCTGAATAACGCCAGCTTCCTGCAGCTTGCGGACCTCTTCGACGATGAAAGCTTGCTTTTCTTATGCCTGTCGCCTTGCCTTCTGCTTTACCGGGCGTGCGTGAGGGCACACCATCAAGTGGTGTTCGATCCCGTCCCTCGGGACGCTCAACAGATCAGACGGCTCCCACGCGAACACGTCCTTATTTGCGCGGAGGAAGTCAACCAGCGCCTTCTCCTGCTCCGGGGGAAGGCCAGTGCCGATGGTGAAGGTGGGGCCTGAGCTTCCTCCGTTAACAAACACCTGCTTCGTCTCAGCTCGGTCCTGAGAAAATAGCTGTTTCTTCTTCGCGGGCGCGGCCTCCAGGGCCTGCACCGCTCCCTCTGCACCGGGCTCAGGGCCGCTGCAGCCCCAGGAGCGGAAGTGTTGCCCTCATCATCGAGGCGCGGGGCCGCCTCATCCCTCGGGGCCTGGGCGGCGCCCTCGGCGCCTGGGCATGTGGCCGATGCTGCCTTGTAGGCGAGCCCGAGGGCTTCAACCGCGTCCTTGGTGTCCCCGGCCACGGAGATGATGCCGCTACTCCCTAGCATCTTGATGATGTTGTAGCCTGGGTGCGTCGCCGCCATGAACTTGGCGAGGGCCGGGTGCCCCAGGATGGCATTGTACGGGAGGCCGATGTGGGCCACGTCGAAGTCGATCATCTCGGTGCGGTAGTTTTTGTGAGTGCCGAAGGTGACCAGGAGGCGCACCTGCCCCAAAGGGGCGGTGGAGCCTTGGGCCACCCCCGAAAAGGGCCTGGTAGGCGCAAGCTGGTCATAGGGCACCTGTAGCGTGTCGAAGGTCTCAACGGAGAGGACGTTGTGGCCGGCGCCGCCGTCAATGAGTGTCTTGGTAACCGCGACATTGCTGATGGTGGGGGTGCACAGCATGGGGATTGCACCAGTGGCAACCGTAGTCCTGGGATGGTCCTTGGAGTCGAAGGTGATGTCGGTCGCCGGTCTCATCTTACCCCGTGGGGCCTCAGGCCGCGGCTGAGCTGCGCCCGCCTGGTGAAGGAGCTGCTTGACGTGGCGACCGGACGCGGGTGCCCGCGATCCGCCGAGGATGCAAGCGACCGTGCGAGGCCTGGGGGCCGCGAGACGCGCGACAAGATGACCGCAAGGCCCTTTACGCGCCTTGAGCAGCGCGCCTTGTGCGCTTGCCGGCCCGGGGCGAGCGCTGGGGGTCGACGCCGTGGCGGAATCAGGGGTCGGGGGAGCGGTGCGGCCGCCACGCTGTACGAAGGGTGGCAGCGACGAGTTCTGCTGCTCTTGAGCAGCCCGACCGGTAGCAGCGCTGGCTGCCGGAGTGGAGCGGTGCGAGACGCCGCGGCCCATGGGCGCCGCCTGGGCGGCGCGGGCAGCCCGGCACTCGGCACGAACCTGGCAGGCATCGGCCATGGGGGTGACGGAGCTGAGACGGGGTGGAACCGGAGAAAGATTTCGACACGCCCCTACCTGGCGCGCCAAATGTCGGAATCGGGGCTCCGCAAAACCCAACAAGGTTCAACACTGGGGCGTGTGCGAAGATCTCAACTGGCTCGAAGTCCCAAGCCTGTCACCCTATGGCCTAGCTGCGTCGAATAAGTGTGAGCGGGGAAGGAGATGGACTCATAGATTTACCCAGGTTCAGTCCACCTTGCGGTGTAAAACCCTACTCCTACTTTGTGGTGGATTGGACTCACGAGGAGTCTGAGGATGAACTAGTACAGTGGTTGGGTGGCCTCATGAGGGCTCTTGGCAGTGATGAACTGGTGTGTCTCCCCCTCTCCAAGGTGGGAGCTCGTCCCTCTTTATAGGGGCCACGGTCCTCTTCCCTTATCGCACAGGCGGGAAGGGATCCCACAACGGCCAAATTTGAAAGGGGACAAGAAGTACATCCTATCCTGACTAAAGGTGGTCTTCGCCTGCAAAGCTTTCGGGTGTGACGCAGCGGTGGGCTCGGCGATGACATCCGTCCTGTCGAGCTCGTGGTCTCGGCCCTCTTGCACTAGGAAGGAAACCTTTGGGGGGGTCTTTGGGAACCCGCGTACGTCCTTGCCTCCTTATCACGAAAGAGGAAATTGTACTCCTTCTGCGCCCGCTGGCGCCCGCCTGGCTCTGTCGTCAGAACCCACGTCACCCCGGCCTCGGGAGGTCGGGTACTTGTATAGGAATCTCCGCTCCTCGGGAGGCAGCCTGGGGAGATGCCACTCCTCCGGAGGTCTTGGCGTTGTCCTCCTCGCGAGGCGGGGGCTCTCGCGAGGGCCTTGACTTGGGGGGCTTGTTGCTGGGCCGTACCGGGCCTTCGAGGTGGGCCACGCGCTGGGCCGCAGGCAGGAAGGTCTGGGTACCCCCGGTCCCAGAACGCCGACACATATGATGGTCTTCGCATATTCGGGTGTATCTGTTATCCTAGTATCCCGTCCACCACACCACATAAGCTTGCACCTCGTTCGCTTGCTTGCATCTTCCTAAGCTATCCTTCCAACACCAAAGGTTACTGGTCTTATGATCCCGTCTCCCATCGTGTGTACAGTTCCTGGCACGTGCACTTTGACGAGAAGTTTTTTCCATTTCACCATGTACCACCTTCCGTAGTGTCTTCGGTGGAGCTCCTTGACACGTCCCCGGCATGGTACGGGTTCTGGTCGCGGCCTGCCCCTGCTACCACTCTTGGCAGACTGCCCTCTCCCCCTTGTATGGCCAAGGCCGCCCCTATAGGCGGAGCTGCCTCAGGCGAGTCGGCCTCGGCAGCCCCCTCGGCCGATGCCAGCTCGGCGGCCTCCTAGGGACCAGTTGTCTCAGCGGCCTCCTCAGGCACCACAACCACGGCCGTCCGCTCTGCCTCGGCCACCACGGTAGCTGACTTGGCTGCTAGCTGTTCCGTGACGGGCTCAACTCCATCATCGCCTGTCACCGCGTCCGCTCCACCAGTGGTCGCCGCTCCGCCTGCCGGTATAATGACCCGGGACCACACCGGTGTGGACCGTCCCAACATGCGCTACACCTTTGATGAGTATGTGTGTGTTGCTTCGATGTCGATGCCGTCACCCATTCCCTCCTCCCCTCACTATAATGCATGAGGAGTTCGACACTTTGCAGCGCAACTGCACATGCCATCTTGTTATGTGGCCTCCCCGTGCTAATGTCATTAGTGAATGGGTGTTCAACCACAAGACACGCCCTGATGGTTCCCTTGAGCACTACAAGGCTCGCTAGGTGGTCCGTGGCTTTCGAAAACATGCAGGCATAGAATTCATCAACACCTTTGCCCCGGTTGTCAAGCCGGGCACAATTCATGCAGTTCTCTAGTTGGCGGTCTCTCGTGCCTGGCCAGTGCACCAGTTGGTTCTCTCCAACGCCTTCCTGCACGGTCATCTTGTCGAGCAGGTGTTTTGTTAGAAGCCCACTAGAGTCGTCGATGCCGATCATTCGGATCATGTGTGCCTACTCTTCAGTTCTCTCTATAGGCTTAAGCAGACACCATAGGCGTGGTACCAGGGTATCGCGGCATTCCTCTAGCAGCTTGGGTTTCGGTCCACCCACTCCAATGCCTCATTGTTCATCTACCATCAGGGCGCTGCTACTACGTATCTTCTGCTCTATGTCAATGACGTCATCCTGACAACATCCTCTAGACCTCCACTGAGCTTCTTCAGCAGCTCACACCTCGCCTTCGTGACGAGTTTGCCCTCAAGGATTTGGGGGCCCTGCATTACTTCCTTGGCATCGAGGTTGTCCGGCGTGCTGATGGGTTCTTTCTGCATCAGCAGAACGCCCATGAGTTACTCAAGCAAGCTAGCATGCTTAACTGCAAGCCCACCACCATGCATGTCGACACGAAGTCCAAGGTTTCTTCCTTGGAGGGCGCTCCTACACCTTACGCCACGTTCTACAGCTCCATCGTTGGTGCTTTGCAGTACCTGACGCTCACATGCCCGGATCTGTGCTATGTTGTTCAACAGGTGTGCCTACACATGCATTCCCACGCAACTCCCGCTGGACTTTGGTGAAGCGTATTCTTAGGTACATACGCGGCACTAGACCTTAGGACTCACACTAACGGCTTTCGCCTGTACCGACATCATCTCCTACTCCGATGCAGACTGGGTCGGCTGCCCTCATACTCGTCGTTCTACATCTGACTACTGTGTCTATCCCGAGCCCTTGCTGGTTTTGTGGCCGTCCAAGCGACAATCCATGGTCTCTCGCCCGAGTACTGAGGTGGAGTACCAAGCAGTGGCTAACGCTGTTGCTGAGTGCTCTTGGCTCCATCAGTTGCTTCAAGAGTTGCTTTATGAGGTTCACAAGGCCACGGTCGTCTACTGGGATAACGTCTTCGTCTTCTACCTATCCGCCAACCTAGTTCATCATCGACAGACAAAGCATATTAAGCTCGACATTCACTTCGTTTGTGAACAGGTGGCACTTGGGCATGTTCGGGTATTACATGTGCCTACCGATCAACAGTTCGCCGACATTATGACAAAGTGACTTCCGACATCCACCTTTGAGGAGTTTCGGTCCACTCTATGTGTGTTCGGCGATGCTTCGACTACGGGGGTGTTGAACATACATTATCGTATGTACATGTATAGGACTACGGTCTTGTATTTATACTGTCGTACCTCCTCTCTCCCTCGTATATTTTTACATCTTGGGAGACAAGTAGATGCTAGCTCACCATGTATATGTGTGTCATGCACCTGATCAATGAATTATCGACGCATGCAATCCCTTCTTTCCATCTAATACTAACCATATTTGGAGGTGGTTAAGGTGAGATGTGGTAGTTGCTCATCTAAAAGGAAAGGAGAAAAGGGAAGTGGAGGCGAGGGAGGATGAGGTAGATGGTTGTAGTTGAATATGGTGGCCACACATGAGGAGAATGATAGCGATATCAAAGAGAGCGGGAGGCCGCTATGGAGTTGAAGGGGTTGGAATAGTATGTCAAACAAATTATGATTAAGATTGGATGATGCTTGAACAATAAAACTTGATGGAAAATGAGAGGGTGGAAATGAGAGCATAGGAGACGATGAGAAGAAAGCAAAATGTAGCCCATGACTGCAAACTTTGAACCAAACATACTTAGTGACAACAGTCGATCACAAGGGGTGTTTTTTCTTAAAATGGTTCCACATCCATTGTTTTGTCTATGTTAATGTCATGTTTTCTAGGAAACATAGTAGAAAATAAAAAAAATCGCCTACGATCAATCAGGAACACTATGAAGGTACAATAATGGTTAGGATCAGATCGTTACCAACTGTAGGATCCAAAGTATGTATAGATGGGGGTGATTAGACTACTTGACGAAATTAAAAATCTAGCCATTTCCCAATTTTAGATGTTGGCAAGTTTTAGCAATTATATCAAGTCAAGAACACCCTACACATGCAAGTCTAAGAGTATAGTAGCGGAAAATAAAGACATGCACATATAAGTAGAGGGAAGAGGTAGGAGGATCAAATGCAATGGGGGACATGAAGATTTTTCCCATGGTTCCGATAGGTGGTGCTATCGTACATCCACATTGATGGAGACTTCAACCCATGGAGGGTAACGGTCGCGAGAGTCCACGGAGAGCTCCACCCAAAAGGGTCCACGAAGTAGCAACCTCGTCTATTCCATCACGGCTTACGTCCATGAAGGAATAGCCTCACTCGGGGTAGATCTTCATGAAGTAGGCGATCTCCTTGCCCTTACAAACTTCTTGGTTCAACTCCATAAACGAAGACAGACGCTCCCAAGCGACACCTAACCAATCTAGGAGACACCACTCTCCAAAAGGTAATAGATGCGGTAAGAATGATGAACTCCTTGATCTTGTGCTTCAAAAGATAGTCTCCTCTACACACAATCACTCTCTCATAGATTTGGCTTGGTAGAAGAGGTTGATTGAGTGGAAAGCAACTTGGGGAGGCTAGAAATCAAGATTCATATGGTTGGAGTGGAAGATCTTGATCTCAACACATGAGTAGGTGGTTCTCTCTCAGTAAATAGATGGGGCAAGTGTTGGTCTGTTCTGCCTCTACGAGTGAGATGTAGGTGGAGGGGTATATATAGGCATCTCCAAAAATCCAACCGTTACAACATTATTGCCCAAATCGGTGAAACCGAAGCAAAAACTCGGTTGCACCGACTAGTGCAAAATGTGGCAACTTTTGGCATTTCGGTGAGACCGATATATAAATCTCGGTGGCTCTGATTTGGCTGACCTAGGCAGTTACCCAAACTCGATGGAACCGATTTGCAAAAATTGGAAATTCCGATTTTTAGAAATAGGATACCCGAGAGTTGGTCACTGATTTCGGTGTCACCGAAAATGGACTTGGTGTCATCGAGACACTAGGGTTTGGCTTAGGATCTGTCTAAGGTGAAACTCAGTAGGGCCGAATTGGAAAAGCAAGAGCTCCCCCTAAATTTGTGCACTATTTTAAATTTGCGTTTGAATGCAAATGCACAATCGATTAGGATCATGGGTCACTCTTCCATGTCCCATACATCTTGGTGGTGCGCATAAATGATATGAATGGATTACAATTGTAAGAGCACATTTCTCCATGTGTGGTTTTGGTAATTGATGACAATCCCTATGGACTAATGGTTGCCTTGAGTTATATTCGAAGGATTTGTCCATAGGCACTTCTTGAAGTCCATCTGTTGGTTTCAAGGAGTTTATATGGTGATCAAGGTGGTATTCAAGGTTTTATCCAAAGATTGGTCATGTGAGAGTTGAGCTTATTGCAAGCATGTCTTGAAGAAGAAGATTGTGTGAGCATTCATGTTTACCTTCAAGGCATCATCTTTATGAAGAGAGAAGATAAGATACAAGGTTGATCAAACTAAGTCAAAGAGTGAATCAAGTTGATAAACATACAAAGCGTACAAGATGTACCGAGAGGGATCAGGTGATCCCATGGTATGCTAAGCATTGTCCATTAAGATTTGTGTACTGACCCATGGTCTACGTGAGAGTTCTATGTGGGGTTAGGTATGTTTCCATGGGCTTGCGTCAAGAGGAAGAACTCATACAACCCATGGAGGATGACATCAAGTGGTGATCGTCATCAAGATTGTGGTGTGCAAGTTCAAGTGGAGCATCACAAAGAGATCATGCTTGAAGCTTGCCGTCCATTGTGGTGATAATGGACTTGTGAAGATGTGCCGAAGAGTGTCTCACCCATACTGGAGTATGGGGGGCAATCAACTAGTCTTCATCGAGCCAACACAATCAAGAAATGTGGTCCATCTTGAGGAAGTCAAGATCATCATCATCTATCTCAAGTGGACTATGTGCAAGGTATAGGTTTGCCCTTGATAGGTTTTTTATTTTACCGGTCTCATGGTGGTAGTTTGGAGACCGGGTTATAGGATCGATTGTCGTACTATCAAGGGGGGCTCTCAAGTGAGTAGCTTGATCGTATCGTTCGTTGAGAGCTCAGACCATTTGCATCCTTGCATCATATTTCTTGGTTCTTGTTTGGTGTTTCTCTTTGTGAGTTTTAGAGCTTATGGTCATCTTCATGACAAGCTCGAGTTCATCGAAAATGGAGTCCATATGCATCTTCTATGATGTTTTCGATGTTGGAATTTTTTGTCGGTTCATCATTCATAGAGGTTTCACATCTATATATCATTGACATTGTTATACTACCTCTTCTTATTATAACTCTTGTCGTCTTGAATCCAACAATCTTGAGTTTGCTCGATTCGGAACTCGTATGCGCAAGTTATGGCAGTTTATTTCTTAGGACAATTTTCAGCTCTCAGGCGGTAGTACCGCTGCTATGGAGCGATAGTACTACTCAGGTGATTCTTGCGTCTGCACCAGACACATGTCTGATGCCCCGCGCCACCCAAGCGAAAGTAGAGCGGCTGTAACAAGCGGTAGTACCACTGGCGGGAGCGGTAGTACCACTCTGGCGGCACTACCGCCTCGAGGTTTCTGCCGTTTGCATGTTTTCTCCTGGAACTACCGCACTAAGCGGTAGTACCGCTCAGCTGAGCGGTAGTACCGCTTGTGCACGACCTGTGCACATAACGGTTGGATTTGGGGAGGCCTATTTAAGGGGCTCTTCTTCCCCAATGGTTCTTATCCTTTGAGCTTGAGTTTGCCCTCCATTGTTGACCTTCTTTGAGGTTGCTAACTCTCAATCCCTCCAATGATTCTTGCTAGTTCTTGAGGGAAAAGAGAGAGGATATCTAGATCCACATTTCCACCAATCACTTTCTCCTCTATGTGAGGGGAACCCCTTGGATCCAGATCTTGGAGTTCTTCGTGTTCTTCCTCCCATTTTCCTCCAAAGCATTAGTTGTTGTGGTGGAATTTGGGAGAGAAGGACTTGGGCACTTCGTGAGCCCTTGCCATTGCATTTGGTGCATAGGTTTGAGTTCTTCACGGTGATACGTGGAAGTGAAGTTTGATAATCTTATTACTCTTGGGTGTTTGGGCACCCTAGACCTTGTGCCTCTTGGGTGCTTTGGCGCCCTAGACGGTTGGTGGTGGCTCGGAGCTCAATCATTATGGTGTAACGCTCCGGGCAAGCGTCGGGGTCTCCAATTAGGTTGTAGAGATTGCCCCGAACATTTGAGGTCACCTCGGAGCCACAATCCATTGTGGTAAAGCTTCGTGGTGTTGTTGGGAGCCTCCAGTTAAGTTGTGGAGTTTACCCCAACCTTGTTTTACGGGTTCGGTGACCGCCCTCAAGGGTCCCTTAATGGAATCACGACATCTTGCATTGTGCAGGGGCGTGAGGACATTACGGTGGCCTTAGTGGCATCTTGGGGAGCATTGTGCCTCCACACCGCTCCAAACGGATATTAGCATCCACAAGGGTGTGAACTTCAGGATACACCGTCGTCTCCGCGTGCCTCGGTTATCTCTTACCCGAGCCCTTTACTTATGCACGTTACTTTCTGATAGCCATATTGTTTCATGTTATATATTTTGCTATCACTTAGTTGTTTATCTTGCTTAGCATAAGTTGTTGGTGCACATAGGTGAGCCAAGTTGTTTTAGGTTTTGTGCTTGACATATTAAACGTTAGTTTTATTCCGCATGTGTTCAAGCCTAAACCGTAATTATTTTAAAGCGCCTATTCACCCCCCCTCTAGGCGACATCCACGTCCTTTCAATAATGCACATAAAACCAAAAATGAGTGAATGATCATCATATAAACATCACAAGGATATAGGAAGTAGTAGCATCAAACACAGAGCGTATGATCAAACACGATGGAGTTTTAGGACAACCACACGCTAAACCAAATGTTTTTAAAACAAAGAGAGCAAACAAAATGCAACACTCTCTCTCGAAGCCCTATGATCTATAGCACTTCTCCCCCTGTGGCAGCAAGTTACCAAAAAGCTCGAAGGTATAGAGCTAAGCGTCACTCTAGGCTCTTTCTCCTCTGGTGGCCGTGGAAGGAGTCGAAAGAACAGTGTCCGCGAATGCTTCAGCTGAAGTCCTCTGAGGTGGTGGAGTAGATACTGGAGGTGCTGAGTGTGCTGATGGAGCTGATGCAGGTGCTGATGAAGATGGTCTCGACTGTGGAACTGGCACGGCAGAAGATCTGACTTGTGTCCTGAACTGAGTGTGAGTCTGGAGAGGAGGACTATCATCATCATCACTGGAGCTGGAGTTGGGGCTAGGCACTACATTCACTTCCTTCTTCATGGCATTTACAGTGGTGGTCAGCTCAGTCACCTTGTTATCTAGATCATGAAATTTTGTTTCCACTATCCTCTCAAGGCTCTTCTGGTTCTTGAGGATCTCACTCACATTCTTTTCTATCCCTTGGATAGTGCTGATGCGATATGACATTTGATCACTCTTCGTCCTCGGTACTCGAGCACTAGTGGCTCTGGCTGCCTCTGCCTGGGCCTCAGCCTCAACCTCAGCCCGTGCTGTAGCTGAAGTGGGATGACTAGGATCCATCACCACAACATTATCCTCAAAATCCGGCTGGAGTGGCAGGTGTGGGCGATCAAGTAGATAGAGGCTCTTTCCAATTTTGGAATTAATGAGCATCTGGATATAGGGAGCATATACACAAGATCTCTTCTGGTCAGCAGCAGTCCTCTTGATTGTCTCAACAATCAAATCCAACACCCTAATCCTGGTGTGGGTGTCTACATGGTGCAACATGTTGATGGAGTACCCCCTGATCATCTTATCATCACCTGATTTTGGCATCAAGGTATCCCTCATAATGGTGTTGGTGGTGGGTAGTCCTGCTTGCAGGAAGTAGACAGCCAAACTTGTGTGTCTTCACATATGCTCTGGGAATAGGATTATACATGTTGGCCATGGAATTGTGGTTCATCTTGGCCTCAGCATAAACATCAAGATCTCCTTATTGCACCTCTGGGGCTCCTAAGATGGTAGCCCATTCATCAACTGTAGACTGGTACGTGGTGCCCTCAGTCATCCATACAATCTTTCCATATGGATAGAAGTGAGTTGTGGAATAGAATTGCATGATCATCTCATCATTCCAAGTTGTCAACTCTCTGCCAACAAAAGCATCAATGTCAATGGCCTTGAAGTTTTCTAGCACATGAGGGAAGTGTCTTCATTCTCCTTGATGAACGTCCAATCAACATATCTCATGTCACTTGCAGCTGGACTTTTGTCTAACAAGACAATCTCATAGAAATCTTGTTGCTCCTTAGTGTGGAAGCGAGCATCTACAACAGTCGTTCTCCTGATAGCATAGGGCTCAGTATCTCTCCACTTGTTGAGCCCTTGATCCTTTCTTTCCTTCATGTTCTTTGCCACTAGATGATCATCATTGTGTTCTAGCAGGTGGGGTCTTAGCTTCCTCAAAACAGCAATATCTTCTTCTTCTTCTTCCCTGGATGAAGATCCCTTGTTCTTGTCAGCAGCTGGGATGTCTCTAGTAGTCCTGTTAGGCTTGGCAGCAGCTGGCTTCTTGGGAGTAGAGGGCTTAGCCTTGGAGGGTGGTTTGCTAGGCATAGCATCAGCCATGAGCTTCCTCTGCTTGGAAGGAGGTGGGTTGGCAGCTGGTTCTTCCTGTTCCTCTTCACTCTGTTCAGGAGTTCTGACCATGGAGGTTGGCCTTCTCTTCACATGAATGGTATGCTTCCTCTCTCTCTTCTTGGAAGGTTTCTTTGCCATAGACTTGGTTTGCCTGGAGGAGCTGGGATTCTCAAGAGTAAGTGTCGTCCCTTTCTTGGCTGTCTCAGGAGTCTTCACAACACCAAACTGGCAGACTCCTTTCTAACAGTCTTCCTCTGGGAGTAACATCATCTGGGATGAAATCTTCATCCTCCTCATTTCAGTTCAACTTCCTTCTGGCCCTGGTGGCTGCCTTGGGCAAGCCATGTGAGCTGGAGGTGTCTGGGTCTGAGGAACTGGCTTCTGGACTAGTGCCAGAATCAAGATCTACACTTGCCTCTTTGAAGGCATTCTGACTGTCATTTGAGCCTGACATCCTGAGAACTGATCCTGTGAATAGATTTAGAGGAGTGTTAATGGATAAGCATAATAAAACACAGCTATTTTGCAAAAAATTGAACTCAAAATCTCAGTTTCAGACTTCTGTTATATGGGTTTCGATTCCACCGAGTTTCACTTTTCGGAGCAACCGAGACAAACATTCTCCTTAACAGAAATATGGTCACCGTTTTTGGTTTCACCGAAAACAGTGACTCGGTCTCACCAAGAACGTTCTCAGAAACCCTATAAACTGAATTGGTGACACCGATTCGTTTCCACTCGGTGACTCCGAGACGCATACGGCGGAAACCTAAACCTAAAATCTTTCGTTCGCCTAATCTTACGGAATTTTCTCGTGGGTAGATGCATTGAAAATGGTGGCAATCGGTGGAACTCATCCTAATGCGCAACAATCGGAGCTTGGAACGCATAAGGGGTCGAAATCTTACCCTAGCTCGGTGAACATTTTGCTATGGTGGAAACGGGGGGAAGGATTCCCGTTGACGACGGCGGACTGCGGCGGCAAGGGCGCACGGGAGGCAAGTAGGACGCCCGTAGACACGAGCGGCGGCAGCAGTGGGGAGCGGGGATGACGTTTGAAGATTTAATTTCAAAGGTCAGATCCGCAGGATATATATACCCATCTGCTGTCAGTAACACCGATTCCGAAATTTTGGTTCCACCGAGATTCTTAACTGCCTAATGACGTGGCTTGAGACTGCATCGGTATTTTCCCAAAGAGGAAGGGATGATGCAGCACAGCTACGGTAAGTATTTCCCTCAGTTATGAAACCAAGGTTATCGAACCAGGAGGAGGACCACGCAACGCTATGTAAACGGTACCTACACACAAAGAACAAATACTTGCAACCCGACGCGTAAGAGAGGTTGTCAATGTCTCAACTGTAAAAAGATAGATTGGTTTGCATTAGATTGGATAAATAGATCACACAAGAACACAAAATAAAAGATGCAAATAAAAAGTGCAGCAAGGTATTTTTGGGTTTTTAGATTAATAGATCTGAAAACAAATGCGGAAAAAGATAGATCAGAAAGCAATGTATTAAAAGAATAGACCCGGGGGCCGTAGATTTCACTAGTGGCTTCTCTCAAGAAAATAGCATACGGTGGGTAAACAAATTACTGTTGGGCAACTGATAGAAGATCAAATAATCATGACGATATCCAAGGCAATGATCAATATATAGGCATCATGTCCAAGATTAGTAGACCGAAACGATTCTGCATCTACTACTATTACTCCACACATCGACCGCTATCCAGCATGCATCTAGTGTATTAAGTTCATGGAGAAACGGAGTAATGCAATAAGAACGATGACATGATGTAGACAAGATCTATTCATTTAGGAATAGACCCAATCTTTTTATCCTTAATAGCAACGATACATGCGTGCCTCGCTGCCCCTTCTGTCACTGGGAGAGGACACCGCAAGATCGAACCCATCACAAAGCACCTCTTCCCATGGTAAGAAAAATCGATCTAGTTGGCCTAACTAAACCAAAGATTTGAGGAAGAAATACGAAGCTATAAATAATCATGCATATAAGAGATCAAAGAAGACTCAAATAATATTCATGGATAGAAACTGATCAAGAACTCAAAATTCATCGGATCCCAACAAACACACCGCAAAAACTCATTACATCAAATAGATCTCCAAGATACCATTGTATTGAGAATCAAAAGAGAGAGAGAAAACCATCTAACTACTGCCTACAGACCCGTAGGTCTATGGTGGACTACTCACGCATCATCGGAGAGGCACCAATGAGGATGATGATCCCCTCCGTGATGGTGTTAGATTGGATCTCGCGGTTCTGGAACTTGCAGCGGCTGGAATTGTGTTTTGTCGACTCCGCTAGGGTTTCTGGAATTTCTGAGGATTTATAGAGCTGAGAGGCGGTGGAAAGGACCTCCGTGAGCCCCACAATACATCAGGGCACGCTGGGGGCCTCTGGCACGCCCTGGTGTATCGTGGGCCCCACGGGCCTCCCCCCAGGTGCTTCCTTGGCTCCCAAGTTGTCTTCCGGTCCCAAAAAAATCTCCAAAAAGTTTCGTGGAAATCGGACTCCGATTGGTACTGATATTCCGCGATGTAAAAAACAAGCAAAAAACAGTAACTGGCACTGGGCACTATGTCAATAGGTTAGTCCCAAAAAATGATATAAAGTTGCTATAAAATGATTATAAAACATCCAAGAATGATAATATAATAGCATGGACCAATCAAAAATTATAGATACGTTGGAGACGTATCAGCATCCCCAAGCTTAATTCCTGCTCGTCCTCGAGTAGGTAAATGATAAAATCAGATTTTTTGATGTGGAATGCTGCCTAACATGTTCATCACATATTCTTTTCTTTTGTAGCATGGACATTTGGACTTTTAGATGGTTCAAAGCAATAGTCTAGTTTTGACATGAAGACTTTAATACTCAAGCATACCAACAAGCAACCATGTCTTTCAAAATATCAACACTAAAGAAAGTTATCCCTAGCCCATCATGCTCAATCATTGATCCATTCATGAAACACACTCGAATATTAGCTACACCCAATGCACAAGTATGATCATAGTGCCCCCTAGTTGGTACTTTATAAGAGAAGATGGAGACTCAAATTAAAAATAAAAATTGCATAAACTAAATAGATGGGGCCTTCGCAGAGGGAAGTAGGGATTTGTAGAGGTGCCAGAGCTCAAAGCTTAAATTGAGAGAGAACAATATTTTGGGTGGCATGCCTTTCCTATCAACGAAAACGACCGAGTAGTTCTCAATACTTTCCATGCTAGATATATCATAGGCGGTTCCCAAACAGGAAATAAAGTGTATTCCTTTTTCCACTATTCTTTCACAATCCATGGCTAGCCGTATCCACGGTTGCCTTCCATACCAACACTTTCCAAGGAATTTATTATTTGACAACATAAGGGACTGGGCATCCCTATTACCACCGTACTCTCATGCAATGACAAGTGAATAAACACTCATCTTGGGAATAACACATCTAGCATGGAAAAATATTGGTCACCCCCTACCGCTTCATGAGCGGTACGAGCACACAAAAAGGAAATTCATTTTGAAAATTAGAGATGGCACATACAAATTTGCTTGGAATGTCATGGAAATACCGCATATAGGTAGGTATGGTGGACTCATATGGCAAAACTGGGTTTAAGGATTTTGGATGCACAAGTAGTATTTCTACTTAGTACAAGTGGAGGCTAGCAAACAAATTGAGAAGCAACCAACCAAGAAACGAAAATTCACATAAACGGGCATTAAGCATAACTAACACCGAGTTACCTTGTCCCTTTCTTGCCTATGAGGGATTTGTGACTCCTTGAACTATTGCATAAGGTTGGAGTTGATTGCATTAGTTCTTGCCAATGATGAATGAGAGTGAATTTTGTTGGTGGAGTCACCCCTCAAGAACTTCTCTAGTTCTTCTTCTTTGGGACCCACATCAACTTGATGAGGATCCTTGGAGTTGAGCACTTGTTGAGGTAGATCTAGTAGTAGCTTTGGGGACCCACTTGACCATGGCTTGGGATTCTTCTTCAAATGAGTCAATGTCTTCTTGAAGCTTGTCCTTGCCCTTGAGCTTGTGATCTTGTGGGAAGGTCATCTTGAGCTTTTATTTCCTTAGGGAGAGTAGGATCATACTTCTCCTTTTGGGGAACAAATTTCGACTTGGGATATTGACCTTCTTCCCATTCAACTCCATTTGCGTTGAAATAGCCAATGCCTTGGTTCTTCTGGTGCCATCCTTGCTTGCACACAATCTCCTCAAATTGCTTACTTCCGGCAAGACTCTTGTAGACACATTTTTCTATAATTCCTTTCAATAAATCGTTTTCTTGCTCAAGTGTAACTTGGCTAAGAGAATCATTAGTGGAATCAATAGAACTACTAGAAGCAACATCATTGGATTTAACATTTGTATTGTTGCTACTAGATGAAGAACCTTTCTTGCCTTTTTACTAGTTTGCTTAGATTTAACTTGTGGCACAAATGTGGACAATTGTAGTCGTTTGTCAAGATAAGAAGAACTCTTCTTTCTAAGATCGTCATTGATAGCTTTAAGAAACTCATGCTCTTGCTCTAAATTTAGCTTCTCGAAGCTTCTCGTGAGTTCTTAAGAGCTCACTATGATCTTATTGAGTAGATTCATGAGCTAACTTAAGAGTGTTTAGTTCTTTAGTTAGATGCTCAATCTCCTTCTTATCATCATCACACGACTTATCTTGATTAGCACGATTATTATCAAATTCATTTTGACTAATATCACTAGTTTTATCAAAGAGCAAGTCATCATATCCTAGTAAGTCATCCTCATCACTATTAAAGTCAATGTATTTGGGGTGTGATACCTTAGGGCCTTTAGCCACGAAGCAACTTCCATTTACTTCATTTGGTGAATCAAATATGTCATAGGAATTGGAGGATACGAGTGCTAATCCAGCAACACTTTCATCTTGACTATAGTCAGAGTTGGAGTGGTAGCTTCTCTTGGATTGATTGTCGGAATCAGAGCCGGAAACCCATTCACCAACATGAGCTTGATGTCTTCTTCTTGTGTAGCTCTTGGTGTACTTGTCCATCTTCTCTGATTCCTTGCTTCTCCGGGAGGGTCTTCGTTCATATCGATCTTCTCTACTCCTCTCTTTACGAGGTGACTCATCTCTTGAGCTTCTTCTTCTAGGCGACTCTTCTCTTATCTTGTGGGGAGCCGTGCACTCATTGGAGTAGTGTCCGGGTCTTCCACAATTGTAGCAATTTCGGTCACGACTAGAGGAACGCTTCTCTTCATATTTTGAGTTGGAGCTTCTCTCTTTGCCTCTATTGTTGTAGAATTTGTTGAACTTCTTGACCATGAGGCTCATCTCTTCATTGGTAATAAGGTTGCCACTTGAAGTGGCGGGAGTGTCACTTGTAGCTTTGTATGCACCGCTTGACTTGGTGTGAAGCGCTTCTTTGTCCTTGAGTGACATTTCATGAGCAACAATCCTTCCAATGACTTCAGTGGGCTTGAGATCTTTGTAGTTTGGCATCATTTGAATCAATATGCACACGGTGTTGTACTTCCCATCCAAGGTTCTAAGGATCCTCTTGAACATGAATTTGTCGGTCATCTCTTCGCTTCCTAAGCCGGCAATCTCATTTGTGATGAGAGACCTAGAGTACATTTCCGCGACTCCTTCACCATCCTTCATCTTGAATTTGTCAAGTTGACTTTGTAGCACATTCAACTTACATTCCCTTACGAATTCGGTACCTTCGTGCATATCAACCAAAGTATCCCAAATTTCCTTTGCATTCTCAAGACGGCTTATATTGTTGAACTCTTCGGGGCATAAGCAGTTAAATAGAATGTCGCATGCTTGAGCGTTGTATTGCAACATCTTCAATTCTTCCGCGGTCGCTTCACGATCCGGTTCCTTTCCATCTCCAAAGAATTCACCTTGCAATCCAACATGAACAACAGCCCAAACGGCGGGGTTATGACCAATAATATACATTTTCATTTTGTGCTTCCAACTAGCAAAGTTTGTACCATCAAAATATGGACCTCTATGATGATAATTTCTCTCACTAGACGCCATACTCTCCTAGGTTGTGAAACCAATGCAATGTAGACCAAAGCTCTGATACCACTTGTAGGATCCAAAGTATGTCTAGAGGGGAGGTGATTAGACTACTTGACCAAATTAAAAATCTAGCCTTTTCCCAATTTTAGATGTTGGCAAGTTTTAGCAATTATACCAAGTCAAGCACAACCTACACATGCAAGTCTAAGAGTATAGCAGCGGAAAATAAAGACATGCACATATAAGTAGAGGGAAGGGATTGGAGGATCAAACGCAATGGGGGACATGAATTTTCCCGTGGTTCCGATAGGTGGTGCTATCATACGTCCATGTTGATGGAGACTTCAACCCACGGAGGGTAACGGTCGCGAGAGTCCATGGAGGGATCCACCCAAAAGGGTCCACGAAGTAGCAACCTCGCCTATTCCATCACGGCTTACGTCCACGAAGGAGTAGCCTCACTCGGGGTAGATCTTCATGAAGTAGGCGATCTCCTTGCCCTTACAAACGTCTTGGTTCAACTCCACACACGAAGACGAAGGCTCCCAAGCGACACCTAACCAATCTAGGAGACACCACTTTCCAAAAGGTAATAGATGCGGTAAGAATGATGAAATCCTTGCTCTTGTGCTTCAAAAGATAGTCTCCTCAACACACAATCACTCTCCCACAGATTTGGATTGGTAGAAGGGGTTGATTGGCTGGAAAGCAACTTGGGGAGGCTAGAAATCAAGATTCATATGGTTGGAGTGGAAGATCTTGATGTCAACATATGAGTAGGTGGTTCTCTCTTAGAAAATGGATGGGGCAAGTGTTGGTCTTTTCTGAGTGCTTCCTCTACGAGTGAGAGGTAGGTGGAGGGGTATATATAGGCATCTCCAAAAATCCAACCGTTACAACATTATTTCCCAACTCGGTGAAACCGAAGCAAAAACTTGGTTGCACCGACTAGTGCAAAATGTGGCAACTTTTGGCGTTTCGGTGAGACCGATATATAAATCTTGGTGAGTCCGATTTGGATGATCTAGGTAGTTACCCAAACTCGGTGGAACCGATTTGCAAAAATCGGAAATTCCAATTTTTAGAAATAGGATACCCGAGAGGTGGTCATTGATTTCGGTGTCACCGAAAATGGACTTGGTGTCACCGAGACACTAGGGTTTGTCTTAAGATAGGTGTAAGGTGAAACTCGGTAGGGCCAAATTGGAAAACTTGGTGGCACCGATTTTGAGTGGTAGGGTTTAGACAGAGAATTTTTTGGGAGAATTTCATGGGTATTTTTGGTGGCTAACTCTAAGCACTTGAGCAACCAGATCATCATGGATACCTCATCCCATTTTGATAGTATTGGCTTTCCTTTGGACTCAAATGTGATTTCTCACAAAATGCAAAATGTAGAGTCTTGAAGCTTGTTGCTAATAGATGTTCCTTGCATCTAGGGGATCTCCACACAATCCTTTGCCAATCCATTCATTGAACTTTTCCTGAAATATACTTGGTAGAAAAATTAGTCCAATGAAATATATGTTGTTATTAATTACCAAAACCACCTAGGGAGTAGTTGTGCTTTCACCAACTCGGAGTTGCAGTGGCAAAAGATGAGATGGTTGTAGATCGTTGACGAAGTCCCTCGAACTGTAGATGAACGATCCCATGAACGTCCCACAAACACTACCTCGAACGGAAGACTGAAAGCACGACCTCTCTACGAGTTGCAAACGTACGGTCTTCACGATCTGGCAGTGCTTCACCGTTCAGAGCTAATCATCACCGGAGAATTAGAGGGAGGATATGAGAACCTCACTCGGATTCTAATTATGAGGATTAGAGGATCTAGGTCTATCTCTAATTGATCAACTAGGACCAACTAGAACTAGAACTAGAGAACTAGAGTAGGCTTCAAAACTTGTGTGTTCAAAGGGTGCCAATACCTCAAGTATATATAGGTGGAGGGGGAGAGAAGGGCACCATGATACGTCTTCATCGTATCAACTTTTCCTCATGCTTTTGCTCTTGTTTTGGACTCTAATTTGCATGATTTGAATGAAACTAACCCGGACTGACGCTGTTTTCAGCAGAACTACCATGGTGTTGTTTTTGTGCAGAAATAAAAGTTCTCGAAACTGGACGAAACTTTTTGGAGATTTATTTTACAATAAATAAAAATTACTGGAGCTAAGAACCACCGGAGGGGGTGCCCTGGTTGGGCACGATACACCAGGGTGCGCCACCCCCTCCAGGCGCGCCTTGGTGGGTTGTGCCCACCTCGGGGCCCCACTGACCCCAATTCCAACGCTATAAAATCCTATTTTCGAAGAAAAAATCAGAGAGAAAGTTTCATCGCATTTTAATATATGGAGACGCCGCCACCTCCTATTCTTCGTCGGGAGGCCAGATCTGGAGCCCGTTTGGGGCTCCGGAGAGGGGAATCTTCGGTCTTCGTCATCGTCAACCCTTCTCCATCGCCAATTCCATGATGCTCCCCATCAGGATTGAGTACTTCCTTCGTAGGCTTGCTGGTCGGTGAGGAGTTGGATGAGATTCATCATGTAATCGAGTTAGTTTTGTTAGGGCTTGATCCCTAGTATCCACTATGTTCTGAGATTGATGTTGCTATGACTTTGCCATGCTTAATGCTTGTCACTAGGGCCTGAGTGCCATGATTTCAGATCTGAGCAGTTTATGTTATCACCATTATATCTATGTTCTTGATCGGATCTTGCTAGTCATACGCACCTATTGCGTGTTATGATCCGTAAACCCCGGAGTGACAATAGTCGGGATACTTTCCGGTGATGACCGTAGTTGGAGGAGTTCATGTATTCACTATGTGTTAATGCTTTGTTCCGGTTCTCTATTAAAAGGAGACCTTAATATCCCTTAGTTTCCTTATGGACCCCGCTGCCACGGGAGGGTAGGACAAAAAATGTCATGCAAGTTCTTTTCCATAAGTACGTATGACTATTTACGGAATACATGCCTACATTACATTTATGAACTGGAGCTAGTTCTGTGTCGCCCTAGATTATGATAGTTATATGATGAATATCATCCACCGAGTTCACCGATCCAGTGCCTACGAGTTTTCCACATATTGTTCTTGCTAAGTTACTACTGCTACTGCTACTGCTATTTTCACACTTGCTACAAAACTATTGCTATCACTGTTACTGCTACTACTGCTATCAAAACTATCATACTACTGTGCTACTGATCACTCTGCTGCACATATCTAGGTGTGGTTGAATTAATAACTGAACTGCTAATACTCTCAAATATTCTTAGGCCCCCCTTGTGTCGAATCTAAATTTGGGTTGAATACTCTACCCTCGAAAACTGTTCGATCCCCTATACTTGTGGGTTATCAAGACCTTTTTCTGGTGCCGTTGCCGGGGAGCATAGCTATATTTGTTGAGTCACTTGGGATTTATATCAATTGATCACTATGAAGGATCTGAAGGATACAAGAACCAAGATTTTTCCCTCTAAAACGAGGGGAGGTAAGGAATTGCCATCTAGCTCTACACTTGATTCACCTTCTGTTATGAGTAAGTTTGTAACACCACCACATGCTATTAATCCTGATCTGTCGCAAGTTATTGATGATGCTACTACTGCTATGAATGATGCTTATGATGATGATGCTAGTACCATGCTTGATTATAATGTGCCACTAGGTGAATTTCTTGATGAACAAATTGCTAGAGCTAAAGAGAATGAAATTACTGAAACTGATGAGATTGCTGAAACTGATGAAGCTTTTGAAACTGATGACTATGAAACACCTATTAGGCCTAGTTCTCCTAGATTTGAAATGCCTAAGATACCTAAAGGTTATGTTATGGATGAGGAGACAACTAGAGAAATCCTTTCTTGTAAGGATAGAAATGATCTTAAGAAATTACTACGCAAGTATAAAGAGAAGACTTTCAATGCTAGAATGAAATGTGATCCTAAGTTTGCTACTTCGCCTATCTTTGTTACCGATAAGGATTATGAATTCTATGTCGACCTAGAGTTAATTACTTTGGTTGAATCTGATCCTTTCCATGGCTATGAAACTGAAACTGTAGTGGCACATCTTACTAAACTGAATGATATAGCCACCCTCTTTGCTCATGATGAGAAGATTCGCTACTACTATATTCTCAAATTATTTCCGTTCTCATTAAAGGGTGATGCTAAGATATGCTACAATACTCTTGCTCCTGGTTGTGTGCGTAGTCCCCAGGATATGATTTACTACTTCTCTGAAAAATATTTTCCTGCTCATAAGAAACAAGCTGCCTTACTGGAAATATTTAACTTTGTGCAAATTGAAGAAGAGAGTCTCCCACAAGCTCGGGGGAGGCTTCTCCAATTGCTTAATGCTTTGCCTGATCACGCTCTTAAGAAAAATGAAATACTTGATATCTTCTATAATGGACTAACTGATGCTTCTAGGGACTTCCTAGATAGTTGTGCTGGTTGTGTTTTTAGGGAACAAACTGTTGAACAAGCTGAGGAACTATTGAATAATATATTGAAGAATTATGATGATTGGACTCTCCCTGAACCACCACTTAAACCCACTCCGAAGACGAGGGGTATCTTATTTTTCAGTCCTGAAGATATGCAAGAGGCAAAGAAATGTATGGAGGAAAAAGGTATTAAAGCCGAGGATGTTAAGAATTTACCACCTATTGAAGAAATACATGGCCTTGACACACCACCACCTCCACGGGTGGTAGAGGTAAATTCTTTATTAAAGTTTGATGAAAGTGATATCCATTACAATAAGAATCCTAGTCAATGCTTATATGAGTTTGACAACTACATTATGAAACAAGATCACTTCAATGCAAATGTTCTGAAACAATTTAAATATAACTCTGATATGATTGCTTGCTTGAGTGACTTGTTATTTAGAATTAGTAATGATGTTAGAGGTGTAGGAAAACATGCCTCTATGGTTCAAACCCAGTTAGAACAAGTTGCTAAATCTCAAAAGGAATTGCTTGATGAAATGAATAATAATATGAATGATTTTGCTGCTAGAGTAGTAACTAGAGGAGGTAGAATGACCCAAGAACCTCTTTATCCTGAAGGTCATCCTAAAAGAATTGAACAAGATTCTCAAAGAATTAACACTGATGCACCTAGTCCTTCTAAAAAGAAAAAGAAAAGGAAAAATGATAGGACTTTGCATACCTCTAGTGAACCTGAGATACAAAAACCTCCTGATAATACCGATGTCTCTATTTCTGATGCCGAAAGTCAATCTGGTAATGAACATCCACCTAGTGATAATGAAAATGATAACGATGATGTTAATGAAGATACTCAACCGAACAATGATAAAGAACCAGATAATGATGTTGAAATAGAGCCTGCTATTGATCTTGATAACCCACAACCTAAAAATAAACGATATGATAAAAGAGATTATGTGGCTAGAAAACATGGTATAGAAAGAGAGCCATGGGTTCAGAAACCCATGCCCTTTCCACCTAAACCATCTAAGAAAAAGGATGATGAAGAATTTGAACGCTTTGCTGAGATGATTAGGCCAGTCTTTTTGCGTACCCGCTTAACTGATATCTTAAAGATGGCCCCTTATGCAAAATACATGAAAGACATCATCACTAATAAAAGAAGGATACCTGAAGCTGAAATCTCCACCATGCTTGCTAATTATTCTTTTAAGGATGGAGTACCTAAAAAACATGGGGACCCTGGAATACCAACTATACCTTGCTCCATTAAAAGAATTTATGTCAAAACTGCTTTGTGTGATTTAGGAGCTGGTGTTAGTGTTATGCCTTTCTCCTTATATAAAAGACTTGATTTGAATAAACTCACACCTACTGAAATATCATTGCAAATGGCTGACAAATCAACTGCCATACCTATCGGTATTTGTGAGGATGTGCCCGTTTTTGTTGCAAATGTTACTATCTTAACGGACTTTGTTATTCTTGAGATGCCCGAGGATGACAACATATCAATTATCCTTGGTAGACCCTTTTTGAATACTGCAGGGGCTGTTATTGATTGCAATAAAAGCAAAGCTACTTTTCATATCAATGGTAATGATCATATAGTGCACTTTCCAAAGAAACAATTCCAAGTGAATGGTATAAATGTTATTGAAGAATCTCCAACACTCACTATTGGAAGTTTTCAACTACCTCTACCTACTGCCAAAAACAAATATGATATACTTATTGTTGGGGATATGCATATCCCCATTGAGGTAACTTAGTATTTTACGAAAGTTCTTCGGTTTCATGCTAATCGGAAGTGGTTGTTAATAAGACTTGATCGACCTTATTAATGGATCATTTTTTAGAGGTATGAAGTTGATGAATCTAGTAGACACAACCTTCTGCTCCCACCTTTTGTTTTCTATTTACTTAGTCAAATAAAATAAAATTCCATGTTTATCCTATTTTCTGTTTTCTCCGTGCAATAAAAAATGACCCAAAAATAAAAGTTCTCAGAATGTCCTGAAAATTTGATACGATTTTTTTCTGAATATTTCTGAATTTCTGGTGCAAATAACATCAGAGGGGGGGTGCACCTGGTGCCCACAAGACACCAGGGCACGCTAGCAACCCTAGGCGCGCCCTGGTGGGTTGTGGCCCCCACGTGGGTCCCCTCACTTATCCCTTTAGCCCATGTCATTCCCTACCTCCAGAAAAAAATCACCATTGCTCTCACTCCCATGTTCTTGCTCACATACCCATGGATTTCGATCTCTTTGCTCGATGCTCCGTTTCCGAAACTGTTTTGGGGGATTGCTACTTGGTATGTGACTCCTCCATTGCTCCAATTAGTTTTTGATTTAGTAGGTTATTTTTAGAGTAATTAGCTACTCTAGGTGCTACTGTAGATGAGCTTGCATGTTGAATTCTTAGAGTTCTAAGTAGTTTGAATGCTTGATATGGCCTCTATGCATCCTTAGGAGTAGTTGCTATCAATTTCACGAAGTTTTGTTAACAAAATTTTGTGTCCCAAAAATATTTCAGAAACTTGTTCGCAGCTAAAAATGCAATTCTTTAGGAGTTCTTCGAGGAGGAGGTCCTCGGAGGCCTCATCAAGCGGAAGATCGGTCCGACAATCTTATGTTGAGCCAAGTGAAAGCTCGATGCGAGATGCCGCTAACAAATCATGTCTATGGCCGTGTGATGAATTCATGGAAGGCGCATGTATCAAGGAGGAATTCGAGCATTTTATCCACAATACAGAACGTGCTCCCTTCATCGCAGATAAGTGCCCTCAACATCTTGAACTCACAAAAACTTTCACGAAGAAATTTAAATATTTTCCCCGTGAGTCTAGAGTTTCATTCAACCTTTATGATCGTCCCTTCACCATGCCTTTAGAATTGTTCTGTGAAGCATGCAAAATTCCATAATGGGGTTCCCTTGATGAACCACCAAAATCTGAGTATGAGTCAATTTTGATTAATCTTTGCTATGATGAAGACAGGGGAGTAACACAAGGAAGAATTAAAACCATCCATTTCCCATCAATACACTACTTTGCACTCTTTAATGGCAAATGTGTCGTAGGCAAACAAGATTGCAGCACACTGTGTGCTCCTGACTTGAGTCTCATACACACTGCTATAACAGGAAATAAATGTTATAATCTTGGAGCAATTGTTGCACGGAGATTGCAGCACAACGTTACTAGTGGTAATTTTTATGGAGGAATTTATGCCTCACGTGTAGCCAAGAAGCTAAATGTATCGCCTTGGCCTAACGATCCCATTTAACCTACTCAGTACTTAGACTTTGAGGCCATGAAACATCATAGGTTCCTTAAGGGCATGATGACCCACAAGTATAGGGGATCAATCGTAGTCCTTTCGATAAGTAAGAGTGTCGAACCCAACGAGGAGCAGAAGGAAATGACAAGCGGTTTCCAGCAAGGTAATTTCTGCAAGCACTGAAATTGTAGGTAACAGATAGTTTGATAGCAAGATAATTGGTAACGAGCAAGTAACGGTAACGGTAAACAAGGTGCAGCAAGGTAGCCCAATCCTTTTGAGGCAAAGGACTGGCCAGAACAATCACTAGTAATAGGCAAAGTGTTCTTGAGGGTACACGGCAATTTCGTCTAGTCACTTTTATCATGTTGGTTTGATTCGTGTTCGCTACTTTGATAATTTGATATGTGGGTGGACCGGTGCTAAGGTGCTGTTCTTACTTGAACTAACAACCTAATTATGATTAACCCCCTAGCAAGCATCCGCAACTACGAGAAAAGTATTAAGAGCAAATCTAACCATAGCATTAAACATGTGGATCCAAATCAGCCCCTTACGAAGTAGCACATAAACTAGGGTTTAAGATTCTGTCACTCTAGCAACCCATCATCTAATAACTACTCCACAATGCATTTCCTTAGGCCCATGAATGGTGAAGTGTCATGTAGTCGACGTTCACATGACACCACTAAGGGAATCACAACATACATATCATCAAAATATCGGACACATATCAAATTCACATGATTACTCGCAACATGACTTCTCCCGTGACCTCAAGAACAAAGGTAACTACTCACAAATAATAATCATGCTCAAGATCACAGGAGTATTGAATAGCATAATGGATCTGAACATATAATCTTCCACCAAATAAACCATATAGCAATCAACTACACAAGGTAATCAACACTACTAGTCACCCACAGGTACCAATCTGAGGTTCCGGTACAAAGATTGAACACAAGAGATGAACTAGGGTTTGAGAGGAGATGGTGCTGTTGAAGATGTTGATGAAGATTGGCCTCCCGAAGATGAGAGGGGTGTTGGTGATGACGATAGCTTTGATTTCCCCCTCCGGGAGGGAAGTTCCCCCGGCGGAATCGCTCTGCCGGAGGGAAAAAGTGCTCTTGCCCAAGTTTCGCCTCGAGGAGGCGGCGCTTCGTCCCGAAAGTCCCCCTCCTAATCTTTTTAGGTTTTATGGGAATTTATACCAGAAGATGGGTACCGGAGGTGGGCCTGGGTGAGCACAACCCATCAGGGCGCGCCCAGGGGGGCCTGGCACGCCCTGGTGGGTTGTGCCCTCCTGGGGGGCCTCCTCCGGCAGTTTTCAGCTCCAGTATTTTTTATTAAATGCAAAAAATATCTCCGTAAAATTCAGCTTCATTGGAGTTGTGCAGAATAGGTATCTTTGACGTGCTTTTCTTGGGTCCAGAATTCCAGCTGCCGGTATTCTCCCTCTTTGTGTGAACCATGCATATTATGAGAGAAAAGGCATTAGAATCACTCCCCAAAGCATTATTATTCAACAAAACAAAGTAAATAATAGTAGGAAATCATGATGCAAAATGGACGTATCAACTCCCCCAAGCTTAGACCTCGCTTGTCCTCAAGCGAAAGCCGATATTGAAAAGTATGTCCACATGGTTTGAGAGAGAGGTATCGATAAAAACAAAATACGGACATAGAAGCATCATGCTTATTAACATAACAACAACAAATTCTAACATAAGAACTTATTTCAATACATCTTTATCATAAAGCTTGTCATGAACAAGTAACAATTCATCACAACATAGAAGTATAAAGCATAAACCTTATTGGAAACCAACAAACTATGTTCCCAGTCAACTTTGCAACTACAATTCATCATATTTTCAGGAAGGATCTCATGTCGGAGCCTTTTGGCAAGTCCACATACTCAACCATCATTTAGTCTTCTATGATTGCTAACGCTCACGGCATACCCATGAACAAAAAATTTCAACCGGACATGTAGGAAGATAGGGGCTTATAGTTTTGCCTCCCAACTCACTCCCTCAAGGGTGATGTCAACAATAATAACTCATGCCCACCCGTATCCAATTGGGTATATGTGCCTAGATATTTCCTCACCACATGATGCTTGCAAAAGAAAAAGTAAAAAGGAATAGGGAAGAATACTTTGACTCTTGCATAAAAGTAAGTGCATAAAAGTAAAAGATAGGCCCTTTGTAGAGGGAAGCAGAGGTTGTCATGCGCTTATTGGTTTGTATGCCCAATCCCTTAATGTAAAAGAACGTCACGCTATATTGCCCCCTATGATGGCAAAGTAATAAAAGCGACGGACTGCATAATAAAGGTTGCTATCATCATGTATTTGCATGTGAATCTTCTCTTCCTTTATTAATTATTTCATGAATTGCATCATTGACCAATGCTATGTTTGTCAATCTCCAATAAATTTTACTACTTATACTTTTCATTATGTGATGTCATTACTCACCATAGGATTAGCCTATGATTCTTTTCATTTGTTTTTCTTTCCTTTATTTTGATTGCAACAAGAAGGTAGAGAGGCAAAAACTCAAACTAAACTTTATTATATAACTCTCACACGATTACATAGATAGGTAGATCGTGGAACTAACACACGAAAATAGATCATGCTAAACTTTTATTCAACTAAAGCAAAGGGAAACTAAAGATCGAACTAAAATAGGCAAGGGTGAATAAAAGTGATGGTGATACGATACCGGGGCACCTCCCCCAAGCTTGGCTCAAGCCAAGGGGAGTGCCCATACCCATGTGCTCAAGTCTCCTTTGGTGGTGATGACGAAGGAGGTGGAGGTGTTGATGTAGGTGGTGGTGATGATGTAGTAAGCTTGTCCTCCAGCTTCCAGGGCAAGGGCTCCCCATCAAAGGTTGACGCGAGAGTCCCCTAAGTCCTGCAACTGGCACCTAAACTCATACCTTTAAATCTTGCTTCATATTCGAAGACTTGGTTTTGAAGATCATAAACTTGGCTCTGCAGAAAATTAATTTGCTCGTTGAGGGCGGAGATGGTGTCCTTCACGGACCGGCCATCCACCGTCTGATCACGAGTGAATTCCGTGATCATGGAGTGATTGGCACTAAGTCCACGATCCACCATCTTCTGGCACTTGAAGGTTTCCTGTTCCACCGCCTCAAGCCTAGCATCCACGCTTCTGGTCTTCTTGGGTCCCTGAACATCGCGGATGTGGAGCACCCCCTCACGCATCTCATGGCTTGAGGGTGCTTCATCACCTTCGGCAAGTACGGGTTGATGGCCTTCTCGAAGAACTTGTCCTTGGAGGAGCTTGGTGGAGCCATGGAGATCTAGATCTGATGAGAAAACAGCAAGAAACAAGAACAGAGGGACTGCGATGCGGTCGTCAAAATAGTCGGGGGTATATATAGAGAATTTTTATTCTTGGGATACAAGTTTTTGGAAGGAAAACGGAGTCGGGAAGGCATCCGAGGTGGGCACAACCCACCAGGGCGCGCCCAGGGGTGCCTGGCGCGCCCTGGTGTATCGTGCTCACCTCGATCACCTTCTGGTTTATTTTTTATTTCCAAAATTCTAAAATATTCCAAAACTGACAAAAAATATTTTTGCGGATTTTTCGAAGTCCGTTTACTTACCGTATCACATACCTCCTATTTTTAAATAATCTGGAGTGTTCCGGAAGGTTTCTTTTATGTGTTCCTCCGGTGTCATGGTTTGGATAACATTGCTTTCAACGTTAATAGGCGTACCTGAGATATAATGCTTAATTCTTTGCCCATTGACCACCTTCGGGTTAGTACCTTCGGCGTTATTAATCTTAATAGCTCCAGAACGTTAAACCTCTTCAATAACATATGGTCCTTCCCATTTGGAGAGAAGCTTTCCTGCAAAAAATCTTAAACGAGAGTTGAACAAAAGAACATAATCTCCTATTTTGAATTCCCGCTTCTGGATTCTTTTGTCATGCCATCTTTTTACTTTTTCTTTGAATAACTTAGCATTTTCATAGGCTTGGGTTCTCCATTCATCTAGTGAGCTAATATCAAATAGCCTCTTCTCACCGGCAAATTTAAAATCATAGTTGAGTTCTTTAATTGCCCAAAATGCCTTGTGTTCTAGTTCTAAAGGCAAATGACAAGCTTTCCTATATACCATTTTATATGGAGACATACCCATAGGATTTTTATAAGCTGTTCTATAGGCCCAAAGTGCATCGTCTAATTTCTTAGACCAATTCTTACGAGACCTGTTGATAGTTTTTTGTAATATTAATTTTATTTCTCTATTGCTAAGTTCAACTTGACCAGTAGATTGAGGATGATAGGGTGATGCAATTCTATGGTTAACATCATATTTAGCAAGCATCTTACGAAAGGCACCAGGAATAAAGTGTGAACCACCATCAGTCATTAAATATCTAGGGACTCCAAACCTCGGGAAGATAACCTCTTTAAGCATTTTTATGGAGGTGTGGTGATCGACACTACTAGTTGGAATAGCTTCTACCCACTTAGTGACATAATCAACCGCAACCAAAATATGAGTGTTCCCATTGGAGGAACGAAAAAGGCCCATATAATCAAAACCCCAAACGTCAAATGGTTCGACAACAAGTGAATAATTCATAGGCATTTCTTGACGCTTACCGATATTACCAACTCTTTGGCATTCATCACAAGACGAGACAAACTTACGGGCATCCTTGAAGAGAGTATGCCAATAAAAACCAGATTGCAATACCTTGTGAGCAGTTCTATCTCCCGCATGATGTCCTCCATAAGCTTCGGAATGACATTTCCGTAGGATTTGTTCCTATTCATGCTCAAGTACACAACGTCTAATAATACCATCTACTCCTTTATAAAGATGTGGGTCATCCCAAAAGTAATGTCTCAAGTCATAGAAAAAATTTCTTTTTTGTTGGTATGTAAAGTTAGGTGGTATATATTTAGCGACAATATAATTAGCATAGTTAGCATACCAAGGTGTGTTGTGTGAGACACTTATTGCAGCTAGCTATTCGTCAGGGAAACTATCATGAATAGGTAGTGGGTCATCAAGAATATTTTCTAACCTAGACAAGTTATCAGCTACGGGGTTCTCAGCTCCCTTCCTATCAATTATGTGTAAGTCAAATTCTTGAAGCAAGAGAACCCACCTAATGAGTCTAGGTTTAGCATCTTTCTTTTCCATAAGGTATTTAATAGCAGCATGATCGGTGTGAACAATAACTTTGGAGTCAACAATATAGGATCTAAATTTATCACAAGCAAACACAACTGCTAAAAATTCTTTTTCAGTAGTGGCATAGTTTCGTTGGGCATTGTTTAGAGTTTTACTAGCATAATGGATACCATTCAATTTCTTATCTACTCTTTGTCCCAGGACAGCACCAACAGCATCATCACTAACATCACACATAATTTCAAAAGGCAAGTTCCAATCAGGTGGTTGAACGATAGGTGCAGAGGTTAAAGATTTCTTGAGTGTTTCAAAGGCTTCCACACAATCATCATCAAAGACAAAAGGAATATCCTTTTGCAAAAGATTATTAAGAGGCCTAGAAATTTTAGAGAAGTCTTTAATGAACCTCCTATAAAAACCAGCATGACCAAGGAAACTTCGAATACCTTTATTATCTTTAGGACATGGCATTTTCTCAATTGCATCATCTTTAGCTTTATCCACCTCAATACCTCGTTCAGATATTTTATGCCCCAAGACAATGCCTTGATTAACCATAAAGTGGCACTTCTCCCAATTCAAGACAAGATTAGTTTGTTCACATCTCTGCAAAACTAGATCAAGGTTGCTTAAGCAATCATCAAAAGTAGTTCCATAAATGGAAAAACCATCCATGAAAACCTCCACAATCTTTTCACAAAAGTCAGAGAATATAGCAGTCATACATCTTTGAAAGGTAGCAGGTGCATTACATAAACCAAAAGGCATACGTCTATAAGCATAGATTCAAAAAGGGCAAGTAAAGGTAGTTTTCTCTTGATCAGATTGTGACACAGGTATTTGAGAGAAACCAGAATATCCATCTAGGAAACAGAAGTGTGTGTGCTTAGAAAGTCTCTCTAGCATTTGATCAATGAACGGTAGGGGGTAATGATCTTTCCTAGTAGCTTTATTTAATTTTCTAAAATCAATTACCATTCTATAGCCAGTGACAATTCTTTGTGGAATGAGTTCATTCTTATCATTAGGAACAACGGTAATACCTCCTTTCTTAGGGACACAATGAACGGGACTTACCCATCTACTATCAGCTATGGGATAGATTATACCTGCTTCAGAAGCTTTAATATTTCAGTTCTCATCACTTCTTTCATCTTAGGATTCAATCACCGTTGGTGATCAACAACGGGTTTAGCATCAGGTTCCATATTAATCTTGTGCCGACATAGAGTGGGACTAATGCCCTTAAGATCATCAAGAGTATATCCAATAGCAGCCCGGTGCTTCCTTAGAACTTTCAATAATCTTTCTTCTTCATGTTCTGAAAGGTTAGCACTAATAATAACATGATATATCTTTTTCTCATCAAGATAAGCATACTTCAAAGTGTCAGGCAATTGTTTCAATTCAAACACAGGGTCACCTTTAGGTGGAGGAGGACCTCCAAGAGTTTCAATAGGCAAATTGTGTTTCAAGAGAGGTTGTTGTTCGAAGAAAATTTGATCTATTTCATTTCTTTCACGCAAGTGCATATCATTTTCATGGTCAAGCAAATATTGTTCTAATGGATCAGTAGGAGGCACAGCAATAGAAGCAAGGCCAATTATTTCATCCTTACTAGATAAAACTTTATCATGAGGTTTTCTACTAAACTTGGAAAAATTAAACTCATGAGACACATTACCAAAACTGACACCGACAGTTTGTTTTTCACAATCTATCTTAGCATTGACGGTGCTCAAGAAAGGTCTACCAAAGATAATGGGACAAAAGTCATCTTGTGGAGAACCAAGGACTAGAAAATCAGTAGGGTATTTTACTTTCCGACACAAGACTTCAACATTTTTGATAATCCCAAGTGGTGTGATAGTGTCTCTATTAGCAAGTTTAATAGTAACATCAATGTCTTCCATTTCAGCAGGTGCTATTTCATCCATAATTTCTTGGTATAAGGTAAAAGGGATAGCACTCACACTAGCACCTAAATCACATAAACCATGGTAGCAATGATCTCCTATTTTAACTGAGACAACAGGCAAGCCTTCTACAGGTCTGTGTTTATCTTTTTCATCAGGTTTGGCAATTCTAGCAGCTTCATCACAAAAGTAGATAACATGCCCATCAATATTTTCTACCAAGAGATCTTTAACCATAGCAACACTAGGTTCTACTTTAATTTGCTCAGGGGGTTTAGGTGCTCTTATATTACTCTTACGAACCACAGTTGATACCTTAGCATGTTCCTTTATCCTAACAGGGAAAGGTGGTTTTTCAATATAAGCAGTAGGCACAACTGGATCAACATTGTAAAGGATGGTTTCTTCTTTAGCTATGACCAGTTATTTAATTTCTTCTTTAATAGGGGGATGATATTTAAACCACTTCTCCTTAGGGAGATCAACGTGAATAGCAAATGCTTCACAGAAAGAGGCTACTATCTCAGAGTCAAGTCCATATTTAGTGCTAAACTTGTGAAAAGTATGAGTATTCATAAAAGATTTAACACAATCAAATTCAAGCTTTATACCTGACCCATTACCTTCGTCGAGTTCCCTATCTTCAGAGTTGCGTTTAATTCTTTCTAAGAGATCCCACTTGAAATCAATAGTTTTCTTCATATAAGAACCAGCACAAGAAGTATCGAGCATGGATTGATCATTATGAGAAAGCCGAGCATAAAAATTCTGAATGATAACTTCCCTTAGAATGTCATGATTGTGGCATGATATAACATTGACTTAAGCCTCCCCCAAGCTAGAGCGATACTTTCTCCTTCACGAGGCCAAAAATTATATATATAATTCTGATCACGATGAACTAGATGCATAGGATAAAACTTTTGATGGAATGCCAATTGCAAACGATTCCAGTTCCACGATCCAAGATCATCACATAGCCTATACCATGTCAATGCTTTTTCCTCCAAAGATAAAGGGAAAACCTTCTTCTTAACTTCATCTCCGGGTAAACCTGCAAGCTTAAATAATCCACATATTTCGTTCACATATAAAAGATGCATATCCGGATGTTCAGTTCCATCTCCTGCATAAGGTTTAGCAAGTCGTTGTTCTAGCATACCCGAAGGAATTTCATAAGTAAAATTTTCAATAGGTGTTGTAGGTTGAGGGGTAACTAATTCTGGTTCCGGTCGAGGTGAAGATACACCGAACAAACCCCTCAAAGGATTGTTCTCCATAGTAGCAATAAATTTCAGCACGTAGCATAACTTTTCCCTTACCGATTTCCACTTACCAAGAGCGCTTCACTCCCCGGAAACGGCGCCAGAAAAGAGTCTTGATGACCCACAAGTATAGGGGATCAATCGTAGTCCTTTCGATAAGTAAGAGTGTCGAACCCAACGAGGAGCAAAAGGAAATGACAAGCGGTTTTCAGCAAGGTAATTTCTGCAAGCAGTGAAATTGTAGGTAACAGATAGTTTGATAGCAAGATAATTGGTAACAAGCAAGTAACAGTAACGGTAAACAAGGTGCAGAAAGGTATCCCAATCCTTTTGAGGCAAAGGACAGGCCAGAACAATCACTAGTAATAGGCAAAGTGTTCTTGAGGGTACACGGGAATTTCGTCTAGTCACTTTTATCATGTTGGTTTGATTCGTGTTCGCTACTTTGATAATTTGATATGTGGGTGGACCGGTGCTAAGGTGCTGTTCTTACTTGAATTAACAACCTACTTATGATTAACCCCCTCACAAGCATCTGCAACTACGAGAAAAGTATTAAGACAAAGTCTAACCATAGCATTAAACATGTGGATCCAAATCAGCCCCTTACGGAATAGCGCATAAACTAGGGTTTAAGCTTCTGTCACTCTAGCAACCCATCATCTAATAACTACTCCACAATGCATTCCCTTAGGCCCATGAATGGTGAAGTGTCATGTAGTCGACGTTCACATGACACCACTAAGGGAATCACAACATACATATCATCAAAATATCGAACACATATCAAATTCACATGATTACTCGCAACAAGACTTCTCCCGTGACCTCAAGAACAAAGGTAACTACTCACAAATAATAATCATGCTCAAGATCAGAGGAGTATTGAATAGCATAATGGATCTGAACTTATAATCTTCCACCAAATAAACCATATAGCAATCAACTACACAAGGTAATCAACACTACTAGTCACCCACAGGTACCAATCTGAGGTTCCGGTACAAGGATTGAACACAAGAGATGAACTAGGGTTTGAGAGGAGATGGTGTTGTTGAAGATGTTGATGAAGATTGGCCTCCCAAAGATGAGAGGGGTGTTGGTGATGACGATAGCTTCGATTTCCCCCTCCAGGAGGGAAGTTCCCCTGGCGGAATCGCTCCGCCGGAGGGCAAAAGTGCTCCTGCCCAAGTTCCGCCTCGAGACGGTGGCGCTTCGTCCCGAAAGTCCCCCTCCTGATTTTTTTAGTTTTTTGGGAATTTATACCAGAAGATGGGCACCGGAGGTGGGCCTGGGTGAGCACAACCCATCAGGGCGCGCCCAGGGGGGCATGGCGCGCCCTGGTGGGTTGTGCCCACCTAGGGGGGGCCTCCTCCGATAGTTTTCAGCTCCAGTATTTTTTATTAAATGCAAAAATAATCTCCGTAAAATTTCAGCTTCATTGGAGTTGTGCAGAATAGGTATCTCTGACGTGCTTTTCTTGGGTCCAGAATTCCAGTTGCCGGTATTCTCCCTCTTTGTGTGAACCATGCATATTATGAGAGAAAAGGCATTAGAATCACTCCCCAAAGCATTATTATTCAACAAAAAAACGTAAATAACAGTAGGAAATCATGATGCAAAATGGACGTATCAGGGCACAACCAATAATTATACTTACAACTTGAGGTTTAATAAAGATCCCGTTGTGCCTGTTATTTTGCCTGCTCCTGCTCTCTTTGATTTTCATAGTAGGGGAAGATACTATGTTCTTGAGAGCGAGGCTAGAGCGAGGCCAGAGCGTACAATGCGGAGGTTGAAGCTGCCAGGAGGGCCGAGGAGGCTGCACCAAGGACCTCAGTGGGCTATCACTCCGACTATTATCCAGGCTACTGATGGTGATTACCAAGCTAGGCCAAAAGCCTAAGCTTGGGGGAGTACGTATATCCACCGACATTATATTCATGTTTACACATTTCATTTCAGTTGTCGGTGTCTACACTTTTTCATTGTATCATCCATGCTAGATTCATTTTCTCACTTTCTTCTTGCGTGTTTGAAAAACTTTGAGAAAACCCAAAAATATTTCCTACTTCTTTTCGGCTTTTCTTTCTAGCTTAAATTAATTGTAGTGTCAAAATAAAACCCAAAAAGATTTCTCGTTTCTTCTTCCACTTGTTGGGAGCTTTCCCGTGTAAATAGTTTTTCTCATTTTTGTTTTTCCCTCTTTAATTTGCTTTCTTCTTGAAAAAACAAAAACTCCAAAAATATTTCAGTGTGTTTCTATGAAATTCTTTTCCTTTTATTTGAGTCGTACCAAGGAGAAGACCACAATGAAAATGTTGAGTGGCTCTCATATGCACTATGGTTAATCTAACAAAAATCCCATATTACTTTGTCTTCTCCTCTTGAATAAAATGTTTGCAGATTCCAGCTTAGTCCATGGCACTCTTGCACTATTAATATTTTCATATCATTCGTTCGTGCAAGTGAAAGGCAATAATGACGATATTTGATGAAGTGACTGTGGCAGAGAAAAGCCGGTATGAACTCAACATGTTTTTGTTTTTGTAAATATGTTTAACCTATGTTTAGCATATTATGATCAAACATGTTTGCAATGACAATTAGAGATTAAAGTTGCTCATGCCATGCTTAAGTAGCTAGGAGTGGATAATGATTTATCTTGGATGTCAACATGCATTAAAATGATTGTGATGTGGTATGATGATATGGTATCCTCCTCTGAATGTTTCAAGTGGCTTGACTTGGCACATGTTCACGCATGTAGTTGAATCAAAACCAACATAGCCTTCATGATATTTATGTTCATGGTGTCCATATCCTACTCATGCTAGTATTCAATGTTTATTATTCGTAATGCATGTTCATGACCGTTTTCGCTCTCTAGCTGGCCGCTTCTCAACCTATTTCCTAGCCTTCACCTGTACTAAGCGGGAATACTGCTTGTGCATCAAAATCCTTAAACCAAAGTTATTCCAGAAGAGTCCACTATACCTACCTATAAGCGGTATTACCCTGCCGTCCCAAGTAAATTTGCATGAGCCACCTCTAAAATTTCAAATAAACATCTGTTTTGTGTGCCTGGACCGCTCATGGAGCGACAGGGGGTGGTCAGTATCTTCCATGTTAAGCGCCTTATTCTCATGATGAGTGTTTATTCACTCGTCCTTGCACGAGAGGGGCAGTAATAGGGATTCCCAGTCCCGAAATAAAAAAATACAAATAATTAAACAAAACTCCCCCAGGAAAGTTGTTGGTATGGACGGTACCTGTGGATTCGGCTAGCCGTGGAGTGTCTTCGTTGGTGGAGGGGGAATAAACCTTTACTTTTACCGCTTGGGAACCGCCGCTAATGTGTTTAGCATGGAAGATATGGATAACTCGTGGTCGTAACGTTGATAGGAAGGGTGCACCTCCCAAAATTATATTTATCTTTGATTTAAGCTTTGAGCTCTGGCACCTCTGCAAATCCCTGTTTCCCTCTGCGAAGGGACTATCTATTTACTTTTATGTTGAGTCATCACCTTCTCAAATAAGCACCAGACCTGAGAGCACTATTGTCATCTTCATGCATTGTGTATAGTTAATGTTGGATGCAGCATGACTGGATCTTTTCTACCATGAATTACAATTTTTAGTCGCTTCTTGAACTTCGGAGGTGCTCTACATTTATGTTTTGCGGTCTCAGAAAGGGATAGTAAGATACCACTGTTGTCATATTATATCATGATTGTTTTGACAAAGTGTTTGCATTTGAGATATTCTATTATTGCTCGCTAGCTTCTTATGTCATTGATATGAGTTAATATAATTTTTAAGAGTTATTGCTGACATGGTTAGTCATAATATTTGCTGAAAACCTGGGTGCTACTTAAGCATATATATGTAAACAAGAACAAAAGAGTTCATAAAAGTTTTTCTTTATCACTTTCAGTTTGTCAACTGAATTGCTTGAGGACAAGCAATGGGTTAAGCTTGGGGGAGTTGATAAGTCTCCGTCGTATCTACTTTTCCTCACGCTTTTGCTCTTGTTTCGGACTCTAATTTGCATGATTTAAATGAAACTAACCCGGACTGACGATGAATTCAGCAGAACTACTATGGTGTTGTTTTTGTGCAGAAATAGAAGTTCTCGGAACTGGTCGAAACTTTTTGGAGATTTATTTTACAATAAATAAAATTACTGGAGCCAAGAACCACCGGAGGGGTGCCCTGGTTGGGCACGATACACCAGGGAGCGCCACCCCCTCCAGACGCGCCCTCATGGGTTGTGCCCACCTCGGGGCCCCACTGCCCCTAATTCCAACGCTATAAAATCCTATTTTTGGAAAAAAATCAGAGAGAAAGTTTCATCGCGTTTTAGGATACGGAGCCACCACCACCTCATGTTCTTCCTCGTGAGGCCAGATCCGGAGCTCGTTTGGGGCTCCGGAGAGGGGAATCTTAGGTATTCGTCATCATCAACCCTTCCCCATCACCAATTCCATGATACTCCCCACCGGGAGTGAGTAATTCCTTCGTAGGCTTGCTGGTCGGTGAGGAGTTGGATGAGATTCATCATGTAATCGAGTTAGTTTTGTTAGGGCTTGATCCCTAGTATCCACTATGTTCTGAGATTGATGTTGCTATGACTTTGCCATGCTTAATGCTTGTCACTAGTGCCCGAGTGCCATGATTTCAGATCTGAACCGTTTATGTTATCACCATTATATCTATGTTCTTGATCCGATCTTTCTAGTCATACGCACCTATTACGTGTTATGATCCGTAAACCCTGGAGTGACAATAGTCGGGATACTTTCCAGTGATGACCGTAGTTTTAGGAATTCATGTATTTACAATGTGTTAATGCTTTGTTCCGGTTCTCTATTAAAAGGAGGCCTTAATATCCCTTAGTTTCCTTATGGACCCCGCTGCCACGGGAGGGTAGGACAAAAGATGTCATGCAAGTTCTTTTCCGTAAGCATGTATGACTATTTATGGAATACATGCCTACATTACATTTATGAACTGGAGCTAGTTCTGTGACTGTTATATGATGAATATCATCCAACGAGTTCACCGATCCAGTGCCTACGAGTTTTCCACATATTGTTCTTGCTAAGTTACTACTGCTACTGTCACACTTGCTACAAAACTATTGCTATCACTGTTACTGCTACTACTGCTATCAAAACTATCATACTACTGTGCTACTGATCACTCTGTTGCAGATATTTAATATCCAGGTGTGGTTGAATTGACAACAAAACTGCTAATACTCTCAAATATTCTTTGGCTCCCCTTGTGTCGAATCTATAAATTTGGGTTGAATACTCTACCCTCGAAAACTGCTGCGATCCCCTATACTTGTGGGTTATCACACCACACAAGGGGGAATGTCTCCCACTTGTGCTGGCCTAGGGGAGGGGAATCCCTCCCCAATTCGGCCTCCCCTCCCTTCCCAAGTGGGAAAGGGGGCGTCACCTCCACTTGGGCCCTTGTGGCCCAAGTTGCCTTCCACCTCTTTGCCTTTTATGACTTGTTGATATTAAATTAAATATAAAAGCCTTCTAACTATTATAATAGAGTTTTACTATTAATTTAACATCTCCGAAAACATTTTCCACCTATATATTATTTATCGATAATACCCGGTATTACCCGATAGTCTCTGAAACCCTTCTGGTGATCCCGGAACGCTTCCAGGTCCTCTCAAAACTATTTTGAATATTAATGAAAAAATCCACAAATATATTCTCGTTACTCTAGTCTTACTAACACTCAGCAAATCATGATTACCTTAAGCTTGTGACCCTGTAGGTTCGGTAACACATAGACATGAACGAAACCCCTTCGTTCAATGACCGATAGCAAATCGTGGACGTCCAAATCGACCCATATGAGTACACGAATGGCATTCAAGTGAACCTTTGGTTATAATGTGATATTACCTTTTCTATGCGATACTTTACAAAACTCAAGATGTATCGGTATCCTCTTGAGTCATGCAAATGCTCACTATATCGTTGTTGTGTTCCCGCATCCCCGTGACATAGTCACCTGTGTCTGTCCAGACAATGATAGATGTCGTCATACTGGGAGTGTCCAAAGAACATCTCTCCATTGTCGGAGGAGCAAATTCCACTCTCGATCTATCTATTCCCTTGTCAAACTTCCTGATGAACCTGTAAGTTGTCGTTATGATCACCTAGTTACAGATGACGTTTGAGCAACCCCAAAGCTCGTTGTATGGTAAGAAGTCACTACGATACTCTCACGGTCTAAGGATCATGAAAACATGTTAAAACTCCATGTTATAATAATTGATTTTAGACGATCTTATCTCAAAGTATAACAAACAAGTTTGGGTCGATTCAATATGATCATTCTTCTAATGTCATACTCTCAATGTTGTTTAGGACTATTGTTACACGTAATGATATCCTAAGATCCGAAAAACATTATCACCAACAGCACTTGAGCCAATCTTAGAGGCAAGACTAGGAAACTTATTTTATCATTTATCATTCCACACGTGCATATGAATTTTCCACTGAATCACATTTCCATGATCGTACCAGTTAAAGCATAGAATATAAACCCTTAATTATGAATATGAAAATATAATAATACAATTTTATTGCCTCTTGGGCATATTTCCAACAGTCTCTTGATGACCCACAAGTATAGGGGATCAATCGTAGTCCTTTCGATAAGTAAGAGTGTTGAACCCAACGAGGAGCAGAAGGAAATGACAAGCGGTTTTCAGCAAGGTAGTTTCTGCAAGTATTGAAAGTGTAGGTACCAGATAGTTTGATAGCAAGATAATTGGTAACGAGCAAGTAACGGTAACGGTAAATAAAATGCAGAAAGGTAGCCCAATCCTTTTTTGGCAAAGGACAGGCCAAGACGGTCTCTTATAATGAGAAAAGCGTTCTTGAGGGTACACGGGAATTTCATCTAGTCACTTTCATCATGTTGGTTTGATTTGCGTTTGCTACTTTGATAATTTGATATGTGGGTGGACCGGTGCTTGGTTGCTGTTCTTACTTGAACAAACCTCCCACTTATGATTAACCCCCTCGCAAGCATCCGCAACTACGAGAAAAGTATTAAGATAAAATCTAACCATAGCATTAAACATTTGGATCCAAATCAGCCCCTTACGGAATAGCGCATAAACTAGGGTTTAAGCTTCTGTCACTCTAGCAACCCATCATCTAATAACTACTCAACAATGCATTCCCTTAGGCCCAAAGATGGTGAAGTGTCATGTAGTCGATGTTCACACGACACCACTAAGCGAATCACAACATACATATCATCAAAATATCGAACACATATCAAATTCACATGATTACTTGCAACATGACTTCTCCCGTGACCTCAAGAACAAAGGTAACTACTCACAAATAATATTCATGCTCAAGATCAGAGGGGTATTAAATAGCATAATGGATCTGAACATGTAATCTTCCACCAAATAAACCATATAGTAATCAACTACAAGATGTAATCAACACTACTAGTCACCCACAGGTACCAATCTGAGGTTCCGGTACAAAGATTGAACACAAGAGATGAACTAGGGTTTGAGAGGAGATGGTGTTGTTGAAGATGTTGATGAAGATTGGTCTCCCAAAGATGAGAGCGGTGTTGGTGATGATGATGGCTTCGATTTCCCCCTCCGGGAGGGAAGTTCCCCCGGCGGAATCGCTTCGCCGGAGGGCAATAGTGCTCCTGCCCAAGTTCTGCCTCGAGACGGCGGCGTTCCATCCCGAAAGTCCTCTCCTTATTTTTTTCTAGGTCAAAATACCTTAAGTACCATAAGATGGGCACCGGAGGTGGGCTGGGCTGACCACAACCCACCAGGGCGCGCCTGGGGGGCCTGGCGCGCCCTGGTGTCTTGTGCCCACCAGGTGGCCCCCCTCCGGTAGTTATTTGCTCTATTATTTTTTATTTATTCCAAAATAATTCTTCGTGAAGTTTCAGCTTATTTGGAGATGTGCAGAATAGGTGTCTCTGATATGCTTTTTCAGGTCTAGAATTCCAGCTACCTGCATTCTCCCTCTTTGTGTAAACCTTGCATATTATGAGAGAAAATGCATTAGAATGACGCCATAAAGCATTATTATGCATAAAAACATTATAAATAACAGTAGGAAATCATGATGCAAAATGGACGTATCAACTCCCCCTAGCTTAGACCTCACTTGTCCTCAAGCGAAAGCCGATATCAAAAAACATGTCCACATGGTTTGGGAGAGAGGTGTCGATAAAAACAAAATATGAACATAGTAGCATCATGCTTATTATCATAGCAGCAACAAACTTTATCATAGAACTTATTCATATAACTTCATCATATAGCTTCTCATGAACAAGTAACAATTCATCACAACATAGAAGTATAAAGCATAAACCTTATTGAAAACTAACAAACTATGTTCTCAGTCAACTTTGCAACTACAATTCATCATATTTTCAGGAAGGGTCTCGTGTCGGAGCCTTTTGGCAAGTCCACATACTCAACCATCATTTAATATTCTATGATTGCTAACACTCACAGCATACCCATGAGCAAAAAGTTTCAACTGGACACATAGAAATATAGGGGCTTATAGTTTCGCCTCCCAATGTATTCACCTCAAGGGTGATGTCAACAATAATAACTCATGCTCACTCATATCCAACTGGATATATGTGCCTAGATATATCCTCACCACATGATGCTAGCAAAAAGAAAAAGTAAAAAAGGAATAGGGAAGAATACTTTGACTCTTGCATAAAAGTAAATACATAAAAGTAAAAGATAGGCCCTTCACAGAGGGAAGCAGAGGTTGTCATGCGCTTTTTGGTTTGTATGCCAAATCCCTTAATGCAAAAGAACGTCACGTTATATTGCACCCAACCTTTGTTATGCAGTCCGTCGCTTTTATTACTTTGCTATCACAAGTTCGTACAACACTCAATTTTCTCTTATACTAATTGATCGAACACATTTAGAAGCAATTTTTATTGCCTTACTGCACCGATGACAACTTACTTGAAGGATCTTACTCGATCCATAGGTAGGTATGGTGGACTCTCAAAACATGAGTTTGGGTTTAGGGTTTTTGGATGCACAAGTAGTATCTCTACTTAGTGCGGAATTTTTGGATAGCAAAGATATTGAGAAAGCACCACATGTTGAAGGATCGACAATATAACTTCTGTGTGAATATGAACAAACATAAATCATTACGTTCTCTTCCTTGTCCAACGTCAACAATTTTGGCAGATAATATTTAATGGGGGCTCACAATCATAAAAGATGTCCAAGATAGTGTATTTGCATGTGAATCTTCTCTTCCCTTATTAATTCTTTAATGAATTGCAACATTGACCAATGCTATGTTTGTCAATCTCCAATAAATTTTACTACTTATACTTTTCCTTATGTGATGTCATTACTCATCATAAGATTAGCATATGATACTTTTCAATTATTTCCTTTTTATTTTGATTGCAACAAGAAAGTAAAGAAGCAAAAGCTCAAACTAAACTTTATTATATAACTCTCACTCGATTACATAGATAGATAGATCACGAAACTAGCACTCGAAGATAGATCATACTAAACTTTTATTCAACTAAATCACGAAATAGCTAAGGATCAAAATAAAATAGGTAAAGGTAAAGGTAATTAAAGTGATGGTGATACGATACCAGTGCATCTCCCCCAAGCTTGGCACAAGCCAAGGGGAGTGCCCATACTGTGTACTCAAGTCTCCTTTGGTGATGAAGATGATGAAGGTGGTGGTGATGAAGTGGTAGGTTTGTCCTCCGGCTTCCAGGGCAAGGGCTCACCATCAAAAGTTGATGCACGAGTCCCCTGAGTCCTGCAACTGGCAACTAAACTCATACCTTTAAATCCTGCTTCATACTCAAAAACTTGGTTTTGAAGATCATAGATTTGATTTTGCAGAAAATTGATTTGTTCGTTGAAGGTAAAGACGATGTCCTTCATGGACCAGCCATCCATCTTGTGATCACGGGTGAATTCCGTGATCATGGAGTGATTGGCACTAAGTCCACGCTCCACCATCCCTTGGCACTTGAAGATGTCTTGTTCCACCGCTTCGAGCCTAGCCTCCATGCTTCCCGTCCTCTTGGGCCCCTGAACATCTCGGATTTGGAGCTCCCCCTCGCGCATATCAATGGCTTGAGGGTGCTTCATCACCTCCGATGGGTAAGGTTTGATGACCTTCTCGAAGAACTTGTCCTTAGAGGAGCTTGGTGGAGCCATGGCGATCTAGATCTGACAGGAAAACAACAAGAAACAAGAACAGTGGAAATTTCTACAGTGCGGTGGTCAAAAAATTGGGGGTATATATAAAGATTTTTATATCTTGGGAAACAAGAATATGCAAGGGAAACGGAGTCGGGAAGGTGCCCGAGGAGGGCGCACCAGACAGGGCAGGCGCGCCCTGGTGTATCGTGCTCACCTTGGATGCTTTCCTGTTTATTTCTTATTTTCCTAATTTTTGTAATATTCCAAAACTAACAGAAAATATTTTTGGGGATTTTTCAGAGTCCGTTTACTTACCGTATCACGTACCTCCTCGTTTTCAGGATTCTGGAGTGTTCCGGAAGGTTTCTTTTATGTGTTCCTCCGGTGTCATGGTTTGGATAATATTGCATTCAACATTAATAGGCGTACCTGAGATATAGTGTTTAATTCTTTGTCCATTGACCACCTTCGGGTTAGTACCTTCGGCATTATTAATCTTGATAGCTCCAGAACGATAAACCTCTTCGATAACATATGGTCCTTCCCATTTGGAAAGAAGCTTTCCTGCAAAAAATCTAAAATGAGAGTTGTACAAAACAACATATTCTCCAACTTTGAATTCCTACTTTTGGATTCTTTTGTCATGCCATCTTTTAACCTTTTCTTTGAATAGTTTGGCATTTTCATAAGCTTGGGTTCTCCATTCATCTAGTGAGCTAATATATAATAACCTCTTTTCATCGGCAAGTTTGAAATCATAATTGAGTTATTTAATTGCCCAAAATGCTTTATGTTCTAACTCTAGAGGCAAATGACAAGCTTTTCCATATACCATTTTGTATGGAGACATACCCATAGGATTTTTATAAGCTGTTCTATAGGCCCAAAGTGCATCATCTAGTTTCTTAGACCAATTCTTTCGGGACCTATTGACAGCTTTTTGTATATTAATTTTATTTCTCTATTGCTAAGTTCAACTTGACCACTAGATTGAGGATGATAGGGTGATGCCTAATCTTGGACGTGATGCCTATATAATGATCATCGCCTTGGATATCGTCGTGATTATTTGATCTTCTATCAATTGCCCAACAGTAATTTGTTTACCCACCGTGTGCTATACTCATGAGAGAAGCCACTAGTGAAACCTACGGCCCCCGGGTCTACTTTTCCAACATATTGCTTTCCGATCTATCTTTTGCCGTTTTTGTTTTCAGATCTATTAATCCAAAAACCAAAAAATACCTTGTTGCCCTTTTTATTTGCTTGTTTTATTTTGTGTTCTTGTGCGATCTATCTATCCAATCTACTACAATCTAATCTATCTTTTTATCGTGGAGAGATTGACAACCCCTCTTACGCGTGGGGTTGCAAGTATTTGTTCTTTGTGTGCAGGTACCGTTTACATAGTGTTGTGTGGTTCTCCTACTGGTTCGATAACCTCGGTTTCATAACTGAGGGAAATACTTACTGTAGCTGGGCTGCATCATCCCTTCCTCTTTGGGGAAATATGAAAGTGCGTTATATCGACTAGAGGGGGGGTGAATAGGCAATTTTTACAAATTCATCACTGAGGAATTTCAACTTGAGGAATTTGAAATGTGATGAATAACTCGCAGCGGAATAAGTACTTAAGTGCATGAGAGATATATCCGAAGCATAGTCATCACGATGAAATAAAGCATGCACAGATTACAGGTAGCGTGATACAGGATAAGCAGGTGAGGAACAAGGTAGCTTGAAGAATTTGAGGTGAGGAATTTAAGAAAGTCTTCAGTCAAATTCTTCAAACAGTAACGATCAATTTCATCAACAAGTAAACGAGGAAATGATAGGGTTGAGGAAATGGAACCAGGTAGTTCGATGAAGACAATGGTTTGATGACCCAGTTCCAACTGCTGTGACAGTCGTACGTCTGGTTTGGAGCGGCCTGGTATTTAAACCAGAGGACACACAGTCCCAGGACACACAGTCCTTACCGTATTCTCCTTGAGCTAAGGTCACACAGTCCTCTCCCAACACTCGTGGTAAGTCTTCAGGGTAGACTTCCAAAACCCTCACAAACTGGTCACCCGGCGATCCACAATTGACTGCTGGATGCTCTAGACCAAGGTCACTTCGTGATCCCCAATTGACTGCAAGATTCACTAGACCATGACGCCTAACCGTCTGGAAGATACACAGTCTTCAAAGGTAACAAGCGTCGGTTCCACACAGGAACAATCTCTTCAGTGATGCTCAATCACTTTGGGTTTGGTGGTTTGGTTTTGGGGTTTTTCCTCACTGATGATTTTCGCTCAAAGTCCTCGAGGAATGGGATGCTCTCAAATGACAAGTGTCAAGTTCTCTCTCGGAGCAGCCAACCAACTAGTGGTTGTGGGGGGTGGCTATTTATAGTCAGGGTGCAACCTAACATGATAAGACATAAATGCCCCCAATGATATGACCGTTATGTGGATAGGATGATTGGGGACAGCTGGCGCTTAGCACAGCAACGGTCGGAATTTCGAACTATGAAAGTCCTCAGGCTTATCATATTCCTCACTTGTAGGCAATTCGCATTGGCGAAATCCTAACTCCTCAGTCAGACCAATTTCCTCAGAGACCAGAAGATCATCGTCTCTATCACTGAAGAACTTGACTGAACTGCAAGAGATTTCCAAAGGCTTCACTCGAAGGATTGGATAGGTTGAGGCTTTTGAGTTGAGCATCAGTTGGAAATTTTCCTTAGTATTACCTCGGCCCCCTTTAACAGTATGGTGTTTCCTATGACTCAAAGAAGGAAATGAAACTACGAAAACAAAAGTCTTCACGCTTCATAGTCCTCGTTCATATCTTCAAGGTCACACCAACTTCTTCTTTTTCAAAGTCTTCAGGGAATACCAAAGTCTTCAACAAAGTCTTCACCAAAGTCTTCAGTTGAAGACATACATTTTTGGGGGTCGATAATCTCCGAATGTATCATACTCCTCAGCGACTTATAAAGCATGTGTACACTTACAAACGCATTAGTCTCTTAACCTATAAGTCTTCAATACACCAAAATCACTAAGGGGCACTAGATGCACTTACAATCTCCCCCTTTTTGGTGATTGATGACAAATAGGTTAAGTTTTCAACGGGGATAATAATATGAAGTGTAAGTACTGAGTTTGAGGAATTTGATTGCAAGATATAGAAGAACTCCCCCTGAAGATGTGCATATTTGAGGAATTTGCTTTGGACTGCAAATGCACATAGCAGGTTAAAAACATGGAGAACTCCCCCTATATCTTGTAATTCATACACGCATTTAACATATGATATGAGGAATTTGAAATGCATGATGAAAATGGTGTCTGACGAAATTCAGCATGTATGCATTAAGGTACTTGAGGAAATAGGCATGCGGAAAGCAGTTCAAAAATGTCAGACCACCATCGGACTGAAGTTTACAACTCAACCAACAAAAACTTCAGAAGAGCGAGAGTTGTATCTTAAACAAAAACATCCCATATATAGAGACCCGCTTGAAGACTAACTCAAATTTTCTCCCCCTTTGTCATCGAAGACCAAAAGGGACGAAAAATGAGGACTAACGCCCCTGAAGAATTTCATGTTGAAGGTGGTGGAGGAGCGCCAGCGTTGTCGGGGTCGGTTGGTGGAGCAGGGCCTGCAGCAGTGTCGTCAATATCCTCAGCTTCATCCGCCTGGCGTGATGAAGAATATGAGCTTGTAACAAGCTGAGGAACTTGAACTTTCTTCCATTTCTTCCTTGGAGGGATGGACCAATCAAAGTCCTGCTGAAATTCCATCTCCTTGAGTTCTTCAGGAGTCTTGAGGTGAGACAGGATGGCCCATGTGCGGTCGAAGACTTCATGAAGATAATAGTGGTTCTTCCTCACAGAATTGTGCGTGACAGTCATGTCTCGAAGAAGTGAACCAAACTGACGCTTTACCCACTTGTGATTGCAATCAATCTTCTGATGAAGACTTAGAAGAAGCTCTCGATCAGTCATCACACGAGGGGCAGTTTCTTGAGGATTTTGCGCTGAGGCTTTTGCAGCAGAATCTTGGGTAGCAGTGTCATCATTGGTAGAATAAGATGCAGCTTTGCGAAACTGTCCATCCAATGGACGAGTACCTTCATCAATGACAGCTTTGCCTTTTCCCGCAACTGAAGAAAATGAGCTCTTGAGGACTTCGATTGGAGGCAGATAGCTAAAGTGATTCTGAAAGTCAGCCTTGAATGGAAGTGAAGACCTTGATCTGATGAATTTCATGATCCAGGGAGCGTAAGGCTTCAATTCAAATGGGGCTGAAGCAGCATTGACCAAAGTCCTCATGAAGAAATCATGGTAATTGATGGGAATCCCATGAATGATGTTGAATAGCATGTTCTTCATGATTCCCTCCACTTCTTCTTCTTCAGAGTTGTGGCCCTTCTGAGGACTGAGGGTTTTGGTCAGAATGCGATAGACTGTCCTGGGCACATAGAGCAAATCCTTCACAAGGAAGGATGTCCTTTGAGGTTGTCCAGGAGCCAATGGCTTCATCAGCACTTGCATCATGTGATTGGGCAGAGCAGGTTCATCAAACAGGCATCTTGCTCCTTCTGAGGGAATTGGTATTGGGACTGACCGTAGTAGTTCAAAGGCTGGAGCAGTGTAGTGAGTGGATCCAGTCATCCAGTCCAAGACCCAAGAATTGGCATCAGAGGCATCACCTGTGATGTGCAAGGTGGCATAGAATTGAAGAATTAGCTCTTCATTCCAATCGCATATGTCCGCACAGAATGGAAGAATTCATGCATCATGAAGGACTGCGAGCACCGGTGTGAAGCATGGGATAGTTTCCATGTCTGCATGAGGAATTTGCTGATGCTCGAAGACTTTCTCCTTGTCAAATAGCACTGATGCATAATAGTTCATCTGTGTGGGTGTCCAGAATCTGGTGCGACCGGCCCTTGCAGAGTCATAAGGATTTGGCCCATTGAAGAAGATGTGCTCGTTGAAGAAATTGGTCTTGATGAATTTGGGGCGCTTTGAGCTTTTGAAGGGCATCTTGGGCTTCGGCTGAAGGTTTGGCTTGAAGCGGCCCACAATTTCCTTAGGCATAGGAGGAACTTCTTCAGACTAAGGAATTTGAACAGCAGTTTCCTCAGTGGCAGTTGGAGCAGCAATTTCTTTAGCTGATGCAGCTGGAATATCTTTAGGGACAGGTGCAGCCAAGTCATCAGATCATGTATGAATTTCTTCAGTCTGGGCTGGAGACTGAGGAATTTGAGTGAGAGGAGTGGTCATTGGTGAATTTGGGTGTGCAGCTTCCCAATATTCATCATTGATGAGAGGAGTTGTGTTTCCAATGTCCACATCCTCTTCCATTTCTTCAAAGCAGGCCTCTTCAGCATTGAACTGAGGCAGGGGCGATGATACCAGTGGGGTTGAAGTATTTGCTTCAACATCAATTTCTTCATCAATCTGCTCTGAGGAAGCAGCAGAATGATGTTCTTCTTGTTCATCATTTGGGATGACATAGTCAACATCAAATGGCACTAATTCATAGGCCGGCACGGAGGTAATGGGAGTTGCATCGATCGGGTCAGTTGAAGAACTTTGAAGTGTCTTCAATTTCTTCACCGCTGAGGAATCTGAAGTTGATGCTTTTCTTTTCTGTGCAACCTTCTTCTCCGCAGCCTTAGTTTTCTTTACTTCTGAAGTAGAAGGAAGGTTGTTGTTCTTCACCCTTGAGGATTTTGCAGTTTCAGCAGAGGGTAAAGGGGGAGCAGTTTCTTCAGGCACGACTGATGCAGTCGTCCTAGTGGTCTCAATTTCATCAGGCGCAACAAAAGTTTCAGCTGGCCTGGCAGTTTCTTCAGGCGCAACAGTGGAGGTTGCCCTGACAGGTTCTTCAGTAGCCTGAATTTCTTCAGCTGCGCGTGCAGTTTCTTCAGCAGGCTGAGCAGATTCTTCAGCCTGAGGAATTTGCGGTTGCAATTGAGCTGCAACCCTTGAGTTGTGGTCCTTAACTGCAGCTTGGGCTGCCCTGACAAATCTTACTTTGGTGCCCTTCCATTCAGCATCATACTTTGCTTGTTCTTCAGTAAGGCAGCGAATCTCAGACTGAACTGTGATGAGTTGATTGGGAGTCAAATTCCTCACATTGTTCCTCAGGAACTTTTCTTTTCTGGCCCTGCTTCTATTAGCTCTCTGAGCTTGATCTCTCTTCCATTTTTCTTCAGCAATGAAGTGTGTGAGGACATGGTCCACACCAAGAGGTAGGTTCAGTGAGGAAAGTGGAGTGCTGGGATCCTCATGCCATATGTCGATGAAGTTGAGGATCATCTTAGGATCCAGCATGAGAGGAACAGAGCTGCCCTTGGCTATTGCAGCTCTCCGCTGACTATTTCTGATGATTTCTTCCAATTCTTCATTATTAGCCTCATCATCATCCTCAGAACCTGAGGGTACATTCACAATAGGTTGGCTATTGTGAGGACTTGGTCTCTGACCTCGTCCAGTAGTTCTCTTTATCTTCATCAAAGTAGGGCTTGTTGAAGATTGTGCTTGGGCTGAGGAACTTGCAGAGACCCCTGAAGCAATTGAGAAGCCAGTAGTCCTCTGACATGTTGCAAGTTTTATAGGTGTTGAGGACTTTGCGGCAGCAGCTGATGATTGTGCAGCTACTGAAGGCATTGCAGTGGCCTTTGAAGAATTTGCATGAGGATTTTGCAGTGAGGACTTTGAAGTTGAGATTTTTGACTTCACTGCAGACTTCTTCACCATCGATTTCTTCGTAGCACTATCAGAGGCTTCAGCAGTGGCAGCAGCAGCAGAATCTTCATTGAATTTCTTCACAGCAGCTTTGGCAGTACTCTGAAGTTTTCGTTGATGCTTTGCCCATTCAGCTGGAAAGTCTTCACCACGAGCAACGCTAGTGGGATCAACTTCTAGATCATCAGCAGGAGGAGCCCTTTTGCAAGGAGGTTTGAGGGCGAATTTTTTCATGTACTTGAGAGTGACATAGCGATAGTCTCTCCACTCCTTTGCCCACCTCCGTTCAATCCTCTGAATTCTGATTTTCCTCTGCTCTTTTGTTTCTTTGCCATGAATGGCCTCATCTGGAGTACAGTAACCGGCATACAGAGGCTCAGGTATCTCAAAAGCAGTGTTCTGTTCAGCCTTCTTTCCACCCTTCTGAGGTATTTTACCATCTGCCATTTTCTTCACTTGATGACTTTGAACTCTTGATGATTCTGAAGATGTATACAGTTTTTCCTCAAGAAACGCTGCAAATGAGTTAAGTTGATGAGAACCTAGTGATTCATCAGCAGACATTTTGTACCTGTGAACAGAGTATAGGTGCGAGGAATTTGAAGAGGTCATATGCGTTCTCAGAAAGTTTTCAAAATACATCAAGTTGAGGATTTTGACCATAGATGTCTTGAGGAATTTCACTAAGTGTTCTTTGTCTTAGGTTCCAGAGTTGTGCGAATATGTTATCCACACAATTGAGGAATCTTGAAGAAAATCATAACTTAGGAAAAAACATCAAGGGATTGAAACATGTAAGGTGCTTAAGAAGATGATTCTTGAAGAATAAACACTTTTGAGAATTTTGTGGAAGACATGAAGATCAAACAAGGGCAGTAAAATTAGATTTTATTTACCCTGATGAAAAACACGACGAACAGAGAGATGAAATCGGGGAAGTTCGTCCGTCCAGATCTCCCACGCCCTAGCTTGGCAGAGGGAGACAGCTACAGCGGCGGCGGGGTGAAGACTTCCGTGGCCGATGCGAGTACGGCGACGGCGAGGTCGAGGCAGTGAAGCTCTTCCTCTCCGGCAGCGATGATTTTAGCGGTGGCGCTAGGTTTGAGCTCGGGAGAGATGGGAGTGAGGAGTAACTTGAGCACAGTGAAGGGAAGGGGGTATATATATAGTGGCAGTAAAAACGAATCGGCCCGAAGATTTTGGACCAGACTGCCCCTAACCCTTGCTCTCCATGCGACATGTGTCACCCACGATCTGAGAAGTGGAGATAGTGGGGGATCGTGGCTTATCCATTCGTGGGAATCGGAACGGTTTGAGCGGGAAGCGCCGGAAAAATTTGATAGTGAATTTTTTTAAAGTTTCCGTTCGCAAATTCTTCAGCTGTCAAGGACACAGTGAAAACTTTAAACGAGTTTCAAAGTAGAACGCATATGAAGAATTTGTGAACAGACTGGGTTGAGTTTAGCATAGAGGGGGAACGGGTCCGATCACATTCACTTAGATGAAAATCAACTTGAAGAATTAGCAATAAGTGAATGTTGTTGAGGACATTGAAAACTCAAATATATATATATATATAGTCAATGAAGAACACCAGTTTCATAGTTTGAAGAATTTGAAAAGTTGAGGAATTTGCAAACTTGAGGAATTTGAAAAATTGAAGAATTTGCAAAATGATGAAAAACTCAACTCTGAGGAATTTCAACTATTGTTGGTGGCGTGACCCACCGTATAAGAATGATGATTTCAGACACCGCGTACAATTGTCGTAGGATTCTGAGAATCAAGTTCTTCATTAATTTCTTCACACTTAGAGAGTTATTCTTCATTGATTGAAGAAAAACGTTACTTCGTGTGTTGCACATCAAAGTCATCAATTTTGCATGAGTGTTAGGATGTGTGTCTTTTCAAAGAACATTCAAAGATTCTAAGATATTTAGCTCACACTGCAACATGCAAAATCTGTTTTCATCCAAGGGCTTAGTGAAGATATCGGCCAGTTGTTCTTCAGTGGGGATGTGGTCGATGGAGATGTCGCCCTTGAGTACATGATCTCGAAGAAAATGATGACGAATCTGGATGTGCTTGGTCTTGGAGTGCTGAACTGGGTTGTAAGCAATCTTGATAGCGCTCTCATTGTCGCAGTAGAGAGGCACATTCTTCACCTTGATGCCATAGTCCTTGAGGGTTTGCATCATCCACAGCAACTGAGTGCAGCATGAACTAGCAGCAATGTACTCAGCTTCAGCTGTAGAAAGTGACACGCAGTTCTGCTTCTTCGAGGACCAACAGACTAAAGATCGTCCGAGGAAATGACATGTGCCTGAGGTTGACTTGCGATCCACACGACCTCCAGCATAGTCAGCATCTAAGTATCCGACGAGGTGAAGATTTGAGCCCTTGGGATACCATAATCCAAGCGTTGGTGTGTGAGCTAAGTATCGAAGAATATGTTTCACAACCTTATGGTGTGATTCCTTCGGTGTTGCTTGGAATCGGGCACACATGCAAACACTCAGCATAATATCAGGCCTAGATGCACATAGATACAATAAAGAGCCAATCATGGAGCGGTATACCTTCTGATCGAAATCTTTACCATTTTCGTCAGTGCAGAGGTGGCCTTTTGAAGGCATTGGAGTTGTGACGCCTTTGCAGTCTTGCATGTTGAATTTCCTCAGAACATCCTTGAGGTATTTCTCTTGTGAGATGAAGATGCCATTGTCTTGCTGACGAATTTGAAGACCTAAGAAGAATTTCAACTCTCCCATCATAGACATTTGATATTCTTCACTCATCATATAGGCAAATTCATCACTGTAACGTTTGTCAGTACAGCCAAAGATAATATCGTCTACATATATTTGGCATATGAATAGTTCATTGTCATAGGATTTAGTGAAAAGAGTTGGGTCGAGTGAACCGGGTTTGAAGCCTTTCTTCATGAGGAATTCCTTCAGAGTGTCATACCACGCCCGAGGGGCCTGCTTGAGGCCATAGAGGGCCTTGTTGAGTCTGAAGACTTTGTCAGGATGCTTAGGGTCTTCAAAACCTGGGGGTTGAGCAACATATACTTCTTCCTCAAGCTTACCATTGAGGAATGCACTTTTCACATCCATTTGATATAAAATGATATCATGATGGTTAGCATAAGCAAGCAATATGCGAATAGCTTCAAGTCTAGCAACAGGTGCAAAAGTTTCATCAAAGTCAATTCCTTCAACATGTGTGTAGCCTTGAGCTACAAGACGAGCCTTATTCCTTACCACAAGGCCATTTTCATCTTGCTTGTTGCGGTAGATCCACTTGGTACCTATGATGTTATGCTTGCGAGGATCTGGCCGCTTGACAAGTTCCCACACGTTGTTGAGCTTGAATTGATGCAATTCCTCTTGCATAGCTTGAATCCACTCAGGCTCCTTGAAAGCTTCATCAACTTTGGTGGGCTCTATGATTGAGACAAAAGCAAAATGCCCACAAAAGTTAGTCAAATGTGAAGCTCTTGAGCGAGTGAGAGGACCTGGTGCATTGATGTTGTCGATGATTTTGTCAATCTGCACTTCATTTGCAACTCTCGGATGAGCAGGTTGACGTGGCTGAGGATTTTCTTCAGCACCATTTTCTTCAGGTGTATCGGCATGAATGTCTTCATTGGTTGGAATGAGTTCCTCAGTAGGTTGAGGATTTTCTTCAGTGGGTACGACATCCTCAGTAGCTTTCAACTTAATGGATTCCTCAGGAGACTTTTCATCTAGCACAGAAGGCAGGTGCTCTCTTTGCGAGCCGTTAGTTTCATCAAACCGCACATCTAGAGTTTCAACAACCTTGTGATGGTAGGTGTTGAAGACTCTGTAGGTGTGCGAGTCCTTTCCGTAACCAAGCATAAAACCTTCATGTACTTTCGGTGCAAATTTAGAACTGTGGTGAGGATCTCTTATCCAACATTTTGCACCGAAGACTTTGAGATAACTTACATTGGGTTTCTTGCCAGTCATGAGTTCATATGATGTCTTCTTGAAGAATTTGTGAAGATATACCCTGTTGATGATGTGGCATGCTGTATCAATTGCCTCAGGCCAGAAGCGACGAGGAGTCTTGTATTCATCAAGCATGGTGTGAGCCATCTCAACAAGAGTCCTGTTCTTGCGCTCCACGACGCCGTTCTACTGAGGAGTATATGGGGCAGATAGCTCATGAGTAATACCAAGTTCATCAAGATATTCATCAAGATTGGTGTTCTTGAACTCAGTCCCATTATCACTCATGATATGCTTGATCTTGACGCCGAAGTTTGTCGAGGCCCTTGAAGCAAATCGTCTGAAGACATCCTGCACTTCAGACTTGTACAGAATAATATGCACCCAAGTGTAACGAGAGTAATCATCAACAATGACAAAGCCATACAAACTTGAAGCATTTGTTAGTGTGGAATAATGAGTGGGGCCAAAGAGGTCCATGTGAAGCAATTCAAAAGGTCGAGTCGTGGTCATGATTGTCTTCGAGGGATGCTTGGATCTGGTCATCTTTCCAGACTCACAAGCACCATAGAGGTGATCCTTGAGGAATTTGACACCTTCAATGCCAATGACGTGCTTTTTCTTCACGAGCGTGTGCAAGTTCCTCAAACCAGCATGTCCAAGTCGTCGATGCCACAGCCAGCCTTCTGAGGACTTTGCAAGTAGGCACGTGGCAGGCTGAGGACGTGTAGAGAAATCAACAATATACAAGTCTCCTCTCCTAAAGCCTTCGAAGACTTTGGAATGGTCAGATTCCATGATGACAACACAACGATATTTTCCAAAGATGACAACCATATCAAGATCACAAAGCATTGAGACAGACATGAGGTTGAACCCGAGGGATTCAACAAGCATCACCTTGTCCATGTGTCGGTCCTTGGAGATTGCAACCTTACCTAGACCCAATACCTTGCTTTTTTCCTTTGTCAGCGTAGGTGATATGCTTCAGATGAGATGGGGCAAGTGGCATATTCATCAGTAGACTCTTGTCACCAGTCATGTGGTTGGTGCATCCACAATCGAGGACCCACTCAATAGCTTTTGGAGTTTCATCCTGCAGATGAATTAGTACAACTTACGAACTCATATGCTTCAGAGTGAAGAATATGACATCAAATTCATCAGGCAGACTTTCATCACACAACATAGTAAGTAAAGCAGTGTGAGGACGTGAGAAATGAGGAATTCATTTCTGCATGATTAGCTTGCGTCCTTTCAAGCATTTCCTCAGGTCTCCAGCAAATTCATCAGACGTTCAAGTTCGTCTGGAGACCTGACCCTGCATAAGAAGTTAGTTCAATTTCTTCACCACCCACATCTGGAGGGGTGGCAAAGAGTTCATCATTCTGCGAGCTCCATATGAGAAGGGAGGCATTGAAGCTAGTGCACTTCGTTTCACAGGACTAGGGTTAGAGTACTCATATGAATAAGCAGAGAAATTCTTCGAGGACTTATGAACATAATGATTTGAAGAATAATGCCCATATTCAGAACTCTTAGATTTTCCCTGCGAAACAGATGCATTAGCACAAGAATGATACTTTTGACCATTTGAGGAATTCGGTCCAAGTGAAGACTTTTGTCCATATGAGGAATTTGATCTGGGGTTCCTTTTCTTCATAGGTGGTGTTGTGAGGACATTCACTTGAAGATTTTCCAAGCAGCTCTTAGGAACCCAGATTTTCCTCACAGGTGAACCGTTCCTGCAGTTAGTTCCAACAAATCTGGCAAATACTTCACCTTTCTGATTTTTGAAGAATTTGTAGTTGGAGTCAAGTGACTCATCAGAGGAATATGAAGTTTCACAAGTAAAGCCAGATAAAGTGGATGGATCCACATGAGGTCCTTTTGCAGCAACCCATGAAGTTTTGGGGTAATACTCAGGTGTCCAGTAGGATCCATCAGCATTGAGTTTCCTCTCAAATGCAATACCCTCTTTCCTAGGGTTCCTGTTCAGAATCTGCTTTTTGAGCACATCGCAAAGGGTTTGATGCCCTTTGAGACTTTTGTACATGCCTGTCACATACAATTCCTTCAACCATGCATTTTCGTCAGTGATACTTGTGGTATCCTCAGATGAGGAATTTGTGACCACGGGGATAGTTGAAGAATTTGCAGCAATAGAAGCATTTGAACATTCAGGTGAAGAATTAGCAGTTTCATGTTCGATGCATTTCAAACACGGTGGAACAAATTCTTCCTGAGCGGTACTGATCTGTTGAGCCAGTAAGGAATCGTTTTCCCTTTGGAGATCCTCATGAGACACTCTTAGTTTCTCAAGATCTTGCTTTCTTTGAAGAAATTCATAAGAAAGCTTCTCATGGTCAACTAAGAGAGCATTATGATGACTCTGAAGGTTATCATACTTTGTCTGAAGACTTTTGAGATCATCAGACAGAGTTTGAGTCCAATCCACTTCCTCATTCAACAGATCATCGCTTTTGTCTAGCAGTTTCTGAAGCTTTTCAAGTGCACTTTGTTGCTTAGTGGCAATATTAGCAAGTTTGGCATAGCTAGGTTTCACATATTCATCAGATTCACCTTCACTTGATTCAGAAGAGGAGTGATGCTTGTGTACCTTGGAACCTTTCGCCATGAGACAAAGTTAAGAAGATGAACCAGGATCTGATTCCTGGGTTTTGAGGATTTTCTTGAGTTCGATGAACATGGGGTCTTGACGAGTGTGATAGCCTTCATTGACGTCCATGATCTTGTCCCAGATGAGCTTGGCGTTTTGAAGATGACAGATGCCCTTGAACATGACGCTTGATAGGCTTGAGCAGATGATGTTCCTCGCCTGAGCATCAAGTTGAGTGTACTTTCGAATTTCCTCAGCATTTGCCATCTTGCAGAGTTCAGTCAGTCCAAATTCAGTAACAGTCCATAGCTCACTGTTCATTGATTTGAGATGCTTCTTCATCAGAACCTTCCACCTAGGATATTCAATGTCATCAAGATTGGGACATTCTGTGAGTGACTTGATGCCTTTCGTCATGAAGCAGTAAGTGGGAGCATATTCATCATTGCTGACGTCAGAGTCATTGGAGTGGTCATTTTCTTCATCGTTAAAGATGGACTTGCTGACGAAAGCAGTAGCGAGAGCAAGGCTAGCAACACCAGAGTCAGACTCCTCCTCAGATTCTTCCTCATCTTCATATTCTTCAGATTCTTCTTTAGAGTCCATTTCCTTGCCAATGAAAGCCCGAGCCTTTCTGGAACCATTCTTCTTGTGCGATGAGGACTTTGAAGATGAAGACTTTGAAGATTTCTTCTTTTTCTTCGAGTCATCAGAACTGTCGTCCTTGTACTTCTTCTTCTTTGATTCTTTTTCCCAGAGAGGACAGTCAGAGATAAAGTGACCAGACTTCTTGCATTTGTGACAAGTTCTTTTCTTGTAGTCGCTTGAGGAATCTGATTTCCTCAAACCACTTTTTGATGACTTTCCAAATCGGCCTCTCCTTGAGAACTTCTGGAATTTCCTCACAAGCATTGCCAGCTCCTGACTCAGTTCTTCAGGATCACCAAGGCTACTATCAGAATCTTCATCTTCGGATGAGGAAATTGCTTTTGCTTTCAGAGCACGAGATCTTCCATAGCTTGGTCCGTAGAGGTCTCTCTTCTCAGCTTGTTGGAATTCATGAGTATTGAGTCTCTCAAGTATATCAGCAGGATCAAGTGACTTGTAGTCTCCACGTTCTTGAATCATCAAAGCCAGAGTATCAAATGAGGAATCAAGAGATCTTAGCAGTTTCTTCACCACCTCGTGGTCAGTGATATCCGTGGCACCCAGGGCTTGAAGCTCGTTGGAGATATCAGTGAGGCGATCAAAAGTTTGCTGAACATTTTCATTGTCAAGTCTTTTGAAACGGTTGAAGAGATTGCGAAGAACATCAACACGGGAGTCATGTTGAGTGGAAACACCTTCGTTGACTTTGGACAGCCTATCCCAGATAAGCTTAGCAGACTCCAAAGCACTCACTCTGCCATACTGACCTTTGCTCAGATGGCCACAGATGATATTCTTCGCTTGTGAATCAAGTTGCTTGAATCTCTTCACATCAGCAGCGTTGATCGTGGGAGTAACGGAGGGAACACCATTTTCCACAACGTACCAGAGATCGTTGTCAATAGCCTCAAGATGCATGCGCATCTTGTTCTTCCAGTAGGGATAGTCCGACCCATCGAAGGTAGGACATCCTGCGGAAACCTTGATCATACATGCAGTCGACATAACTAGAACTCCAGGTGGTTAAACCAAAATCACACAGAACAAGGGAGTACCTTGCTCTGATACCAACTGAAAGTGCGTTATATCGACTAGAGGGGGGTGAATAGGCGATTTTTACAAATTCGTCACTGAGGAATTTCAACTTGTGGAATTTGAAATGTGATGAATAACTCGCAGCGGAATAAGTACTTAAGTGCATGAGAGATATATCCGTAGCATAGTCATCATGATGAAATAAAGCATGCACAGATTACAGGTAGCGTGATACAGGATAAGCAGGTGAGGAACAAGGTAGCTTGAAGAATTTGAGGTGAGGAATTTGAGAAAGTCTTCAGTCAAATTCTTCAAACAGTAACGATCAATTTCATCAACAAGTAAACGAGGAAATGATAGGGTTGAGGAAATGGAACCAGGTAGCTCGATGAAGACAATGGTTTGATGACCCAGTTCCAACTGATGTGACAGTCGTACGTCTGGTTTGGAGCGGCCTAGTATTTAAACCAGAGGACACACAGTCCTTACCGTATTCTCCTTGAGCTAAGGTCACACAGTCCTCGCCCAACACTCGTGGTAAGTCTTCAGGGTAGACTTCCAAAACCCTCACAAACTGGTCACCCGGCGATCCACAATTGACTGCTGGATGCTCTAGACCAAGGTCACTTCGTGATCCCCAATTGACTGCAGGATGCACTAGACCATGACGCCTAACCGTCTGGAAGATACACAGTCTTCAAAGGTAACAAGGGTCGGTTCCACACAGGAACAATCTCGTCAGTGATGCTCAATCACTTTGGGTTTGGTGGTTTGGTTTTGGGGGTTTTCCTCACTGATGATTTTCGCTAAAAGTCCTCGAGGAATGGGATGCTCTCAAATGACAAGTGTCAAGTTCTCTCTCGGAGCAGCCAACCAACTAGTGGCTGTGGGGGCTGGCTATTTATAGTCAGGGTGCAACCTGACATGATAAGACATAAATGCCCCCAATGATATGACCGTTATGTGGATAGGATGATTGGGGACAGCTGGCGCTTAGCACAGCAACGGTCGGAATTTCGAACTATGAAAGTCCTCAGGCTTATCATATTCCTCACTTGTAGGCAATTCGCACTGGCGAAATCCTAACTCCTCAGTCAGACCAATTTCCTCAGAGACCAGAAGATCATCGTCTCTGTCACTGAAGAACTTGACTGAACTGCAAGAGATTTCCAAAGGCTTCACTCGAAGGATTAGATAGGTTGAGGCTTTTGAGTTGAGCATCAGTTGGAAATTTTCCTTAGTATTACCTCGGCCCCCTTTAACAGTACGGTGTTTCCTATGACTCAAAGAAGGAAATGAAACTACGAAAACAAAAGTCTTCACGCTTCATAGTCCTCGTTCATATCTTCAAGGTCACACCAACTTCTTCTTTTTCAAAGTCTTCAGGGAATACCAAAGTCTTCAGCAAAGTCTTCACCAAAGTCTTCAGTTGAAGACATACATTTTTGGGGGTCGATAATCTCCGAATGTATCAAACTCCTCAGCGACTTATAAAGCATGTGTACACTTACAAACACATTAGTCTCTTAACCTATAAGTCTTCAATACACCAAAATCACTAAGGGGCACTAGATGCACTTACAAAATACCGACACAGTCTCAAGCCACGTCAAAGGAAATTCCGGCGCCGTTGCCGGGGAGACATCATCAACATCTATCAGGTTCCTTATCAAAAATCTCATCTCCTTGCAATTTACATTATTTGCCATTTGCCTATCGTTTTCCTCTCCCCCACTTCACCAAATTTGCCATTTTATTCGCCCTCTTTTTCGTTTGCCTTTTTCTCGTCAGATCTCTTGTTTGCTTGCAATCTTGTTTCGTAGTCACGATGACTCAAGAAAATACCAAGTTGTGTGATTTTTCCGATACCAATAACAATGATTTTATTACTACCCCAATTTCTCCTCTCGCCACTAGTGCGGAGTCTTGTGATATTAATGCCGCTTTGTTGAATCTTGTCATGAAAGATCAATTTTCTGGTACTTCTAATGAGGATGCCGCGTCCCATCTAAACACATTCGTAGAATTGTGTGATATGCAAAAGAAAAAAGATGTGGACAATGATATAGTGAAGTTGAAATTATTTCCTTTCTCCTTGCGAGATCGTGCAACAATTTGGTTTTCTTCTTTGCCTCGCAATAGTATCGATTCTTGGGATAAGTGCAAAGATGCTTTTATTACTAAGTATTTTCCTCCCACGAAAATTATTTCCCGTAGAACTCAAATCATGAATTTTAAGCAACTTGAGAATGAACATGTTGCACAATCTTGGGAAAGAATGAAATTGATGCTAAGAAATTGTCCTACTCATGGTTTAAATCTTTGGATGATCATACAAAAATTTTATGCGGGATTGAATTTTGTCTCTAGAAATCTTTTAGATTCCGCCGCGGGTGGTACTTTTATGGAAATTACTTTGGGTGAAGCTACTAAATTGCTAGATAATATTATGGCGAATTATTCACAATGGCATACTGAAAGAGCACCTACTAGTAAAAAAGTCAATTCGGTTGAAGAAATTAGTACTTTGAGTGAAAAAGTTGATGCTCTTATGAAGTTGGTTGCTAGTAAAAATGCTGCTATTGATCTTAATGATGTGCCTTTGTCTACTTTGATTGAGCAAAATAGTGATTTCGTATATGTGAATTTCATCTCGCGAAACAATTTTAATAACAATGCTTATAGAGGTAATTTTAATCCTAGGTCTTTTCCTGGAAATTCCTCTAACAATTATGGTAATCCCTATGGTAATTCTTCTTACAATAATAATAGTAACCCCTCTGATCTTGAGAATAATATTAAAGAATTTATCAATGAGCAAAAGGTTTTCAATACTACGATAGAAGAAAAGTTGAATAAGATTGATGATACATCTAGAAGCATTGATAGAATTTCTCATGATGTAGAAAATCTCAAGTTGAAAGCTTTTGCACCTAAGATTGATGAATCAATTAAAGCTCTATATGTTTCTATGGATGAAAGTAAGTAAAGAACCGCTATGCTTTGAGCTAGAAGAGAATTTTTAGAAAAAGTGTTTTCTAGTGATTGCTTTCATAAAAATGATGAAGATCTTAAAGTGATTGGTGTTTCTTCTATTGATTCCTTGTTTAGTAATATTAAAATTGATGATAAAGGGACTGAAGTAGAGTCAACTTTAGCTAGAAGGCGTCCCAATGCTTTGGAGGGTGAATTTTTTTGACGAAAGTGGGTTTGAAGAGGTCAAAGATTTTAATTATGATAGTTGCTCTTTGATTGAATGTATTTCTTTGCTGTAATCCATGATATATTCGCCCCATGCTTATGAACAAAATAAAGCTTTTACTAAACATATCGTTGATGCCATGATGAAATCTTTTAAAGAAAAGTTGGAGTTAGAGATTTCAATTCCTAGAAAATTACATGATGAGTGGGAACCTACCATTAAAGTCAAGATTAAAAATTATGAGTGCTTTGCTTTACGTGATTTGGGTGCTAGTGTTTCCACAATTCTGAAATCTCTATGTGATGTGCTTGGTCTTACCAATATTGAAGAATGTTCTCTTAATTTGCACTTGGCGGATTCTACTATTAAAAAGCCTTTGGAAAGAATTAATGATGTTCTTATTCTTGCAAATAGGAACAATGTGCCCATAGATTTTATTGTTCTTGATATTGATTGCAATCCGTCTTGTCCCATTATACTTGGTAGACCGTTTTTACGCACTATAGGTGTCGTGATTGATATGAAAGAAGGCAATATTAAATTTCAATTTCCACTAAGAAAGGGTATGGAACACTTACCTAGAACAAGAATTAAGCCACCATATGAATCAATCATGAGAGCATCCTATGGAGCGAAAACTAAAGATGACAACACTTGAATCTATGCATTATGCCTGGCTAGGGGCGTAAAACGATAGCGCTTGTTGGGAGGCAACCCAATGAATAAATTTATTTTCATCTTTTGAGTGTTGAAACAATTATGCTACTGTTATTATTGTGTTTTTATGTTTTAATTAGTGTTTGTTCCAAGCAAAGCCTTTTGGATGGCTCACAAGATGAGTAGAAACAAAGCTGAATCTGAAACCAAAACTTTGACTCCAGTGCAGGAATTTTAATTTTCTACTGGAGCTTGATAATGAGCTAAAATTTTAACACAATATTTCTATACAAATTCTTTACGCTGTCCTAATTTTTCAGAATTTTTAGACTTACAGAAGTATGGTTAGAGTACAGATTACTACAGACTGTTCTGTTTTAGACAGATTCTGTTTTCGTTGCATTGGGTGCTTGTTTTGATGAATCTATGGTTTGTATGGAAGGGTATATGCCATGGTAAAGTTAGAATACAGTATATATAATGCAATAATAAAATATGAATGGGTTTGCAACAGTACTTAGAGTGGTAATTTTCTTTATTATACTAACGGATCTCACGAAGATTTTGTTGATTTTTGTGTGATTGAAGTTTTCAAGTTTTGGGTGAGATCACGATGGATGAAGGAACAGGGAGTGAAAAGAGCCTAAGCTTGGGGATGCTACAGCACCCCCAACATAATATCCAAGGATAAACAAGCAACTAATCTTGGGGATGCCCCGAGTGGCATCCCCTCTTTCTTCTAACGACCATCGGTATTTTACTTGGAGCTATATTTTTATTCGTCACATATCATGAGTTTTGCTTGGAGCGTCTTGTATTATTTGAGTCTTTGCTTGCTTTGCTTTTTAGTTTGTCACAAGTATACTTGCTGGACACACCTATTTGAGAGAGCCAAAATTATGCTATGATTTGTTTGAATTGCTCTATATGCTTCACTTAAAATTTTTTGAGCTATGGAATTGCTCTAGTGCTTCACTTATATCTTTTTGAGCACGGCGTGCTATAAAATTTTGAAGAAATCCTCACATGCTTCACTTATATTAATTTGAGATTTATTAAACTTGGAGAAATTCTCTCATGATTCACTTATACTATTTTGAGAGATGAAATTTTTATGCTCATGTTCTTCACTTAAATTTGTTTGAGCTTGTCAAAAGCAATGGCAATATATGAAACTAGTTCCAAAGTGATAGATATTCAAGAAGGATATAATAAAAACTTTCATGAAGATCATTGGACAAATTAAACTTGATTCCTTGTAATAGTTTTGAGACATGATGATAGTAATATGTGAGTCATGTTGGTGTGTAATTATGCTTTAGTAAGAATATTGGGGTTAAGGTTTGTGATTCCCAACGCAAGCACGAAAGTCAATAGTTGTGCAATGAAATTACATCCTACTTATGGTGCATTATTCGGTGTTAGTTATGCTTAATGCCCGTTTATGTGAATTTTGGTTTCTTGGTTGGTTGCTTCTCAATCTATTTGCTAGCCTCCACTTGTAATAAGTAGAAATACTACTTGTGCATCCAAAATCCTTAAACCCAGCTTTTCCATATGAGTCCACCATACCTACCTATATGCGGTATTTCCTTGCCGTTCTAAGCAAATTTGTATGTGCCATCTCTAATTTTCAAAATAAATTTCCTTTTTGTTTGCTCGTACCGCTTATGAAACGGTAGGGGGTGTCCGATATTTTTCCATGCTAGATGTGTTATTCTCAAGATGAGTGTTTATTCACTTGTCATTGCACGAGAGTACGGCGGTAATAGGGATGCCCAGTCACGAAATGAAAAGGAAATTTACTTTAAGTTGTCAAATAATAAATTCTTTGGAAAGTGTTGGTATGGAAGGCAACCGTGGATATGGCTAGCCATGGATTGCGAAAGAATGGTGGAAAAAGGAATAAACTTTATTTTCTGTTTCGGAATCGCCTATGATGTATCTAGCATGGAAAGTATTGAGAGCTACTTTGTAGTTTTCGTTGACAGGAAAGGCATGCCACCCAAAATATATTTTTCTCTTAATTTAAGCTTTGAGCACTGGCATGTGACACCCTGGTTTTGTGCTACAGTGATCATTGTAATTAAGCACAGTGATGACCATGATCAGTGCCTAATCATTTTGCTAAACAAGATATGATCCAGTTAAAATTCATATCTCAATTTAAATTTCACTTCAAAAGCCTATTGAATTTTATTGTGATAAAATAAATCCTCAAACAGCATAAGAAAAATATTGCACACATGTTAAAAATCACAAAACAAATGTTGTTAAGGAACACAACATCACCTTGATGTTGGAGTGGACCCCACCATCAATAACAGAGCCAAAATTGCATTTGAAATGCCCTTTAAATTCCTTGGATAATACAAACAGATTCCAAAAATCCTCAAACTATGGGAGGCAATGCAGAATATTGCACATTATTTATTGGACTAAGTTACAAATATTTGCTAAGGCAAATAGTAGCTGAAATTAAATAAAACAGAAAGGATTAAAGGAAAACAGAAATTAGAAAAAGAAAAGAATTGGAAAAGGAGAAAATGCACTATGCACTAAAGGTCTAGCCGCTACAGGCTGGCCCGGCCCAGCAACGCCGGCCTTTCTTCCTCCTCGCACCAGAGAGGGAGGCCATGGCGGGCGCGCACCGTCCGAACGGGGATTGCCTCGCTGTTGAGCATCCCGTGGCCCCCTTGAGGATAAGACCGACCCCGCGGACCCATCTCCCTCTCCCGCGAACCCTAGGAACCCAGTAGCCCCCTCTGTATCTCTCTCTCGCTCGCGTTTGAGCTCGGCCGAACGCATCCATGGCCGCGCCGTGGTAGAGCCGTGGCCACAGCCACTCTCTCGCCCCCGGAGTCGGTCCCAGAGCTCCTCGGAGGCACTCACGCCGTCGCCCACAAGCTTCTTCTTCTTCGGGACCCGAAAGCTCGCCGCCGTCGATCTCGTCCCTCCGAGCTCCTCCGGCTGCATCGGGCCTTCTCAGCGCCGCAAGTGAGCACCTCTGCGTCCTCCTCTCTCTCGCATTGCTCCCCTAGGCCACCGCAGCGAGCTTGCACCGTAGCCGCATACTGGCCGCCGCCATTTTCGAAGAGCTCGAGCTCTGGGTGCCTCTGGCAGCCCGTGCATGCTTTAGACGTGCTCCAGAGCCTCCCTAGCATCGATCCCGCACGGTAGTTCGCTCGTTTGCGCCCCGGTTTGCTCGCTGCCATGGACGCCCGAAGCTCCTTCCGCCGCCGTCAACGTTGCGCTCAGCTCCGGCCACCGCAGCAGCTCCTGATGGCTGGAATGGAACGGCGACGACGCCAGCTCGCGAACGCGCCAAGAATGGCTCGATTTGGTGCATCACACGCGAAATCCGAGCCTCGCCCGCCTCTCTGGAGCTCGCCGGAGCTCCTTCGGTGGCCGGCCGGCGCCGCCGCCCACGTGGCCGGGTCGGGGCCACGGCCAGGGTCACTGGCCAGTGGGCCAGGGTGGCCCCGTTGACCTGTTGACCGGGTCAACCTGCTGACTGGACCTGGTCCAGTCTATGACAGGTGGGGTCCGACCCCCCCTGTGAGTATGACAGAGGGCCACCCCTGTCAGTTGCTTAATTAGCAAACAGATTAGTTTAAAGTAATTAATCTGACTAATGTGTCACTGACAATGGACCCCACCCTGTTAATTAAACCTGTTTAGATTAAATTAACACTGGTTTTAAAATGAGCCTATGACCGCTGGGGCCCACTGGTCAGTTTGACCAGTCAGCCCCACTGTTGACTGCTGATGTAGTGATGATGTCAGCATGATGTCATAAATGGATTTTCGAATTTATTTAATTCTGTTAATTTCAGGAAATGATTAAAACTCTAAAAAATCGTATAAAATAATCCGTAGCTCAGATGAAAAAGTTTTATACATGAAAGTTGATCAGAAAAATCCCACGAATGCGAATACGCTATCCGTTCGTCTGTCACATGCTCCTAGCATAGTAAACATGGAACTTTTCCCCTCCGGGTCGTCTGTCCGATAAATCCAAAGACCCGGGAAATATCGTCAGATATTCTCCCGTTCCGTTTGATATGTGTAGTACTGCGTTAGACTATCCCTAGCACTGCGTATTGCCATGTCATGCATTGTGTTGCATCTGTTTGCTTGTATTTATTGTTTCTTCCCCCTCTTCTCTCCAGTAGCCTCCGAGACTGACACTGCTGCCGAGTACGACTACGCCGTTGACGATCAGGCCTTTGCCGCAGTGCAGCAAGGCAAGCAACCCCCCCTTGAGCATTCCGATATCGCCCATTCCCTCTTATTCTTGCATTAGATTTTGCTACTGTATTAGCTAGCTCCTATTCTGATGCATAGCCTGTTTTTGATAAACTGCTACTATACCTGCAACGATATCAACTGTTTAGTATAGGTTGATCAATAAATCCGTAGTGACCCCTTAGTCCTAGTTGCCCCTGCTTCCTCATCGACGACTCGATGACCCAAAGACTTGAAGACTCGGTCAACCGACCGACGAGCCAGGCCCCTCACATCACCGCACACCCCTTAGTTGTACGACTCTGCAGAGCTACTATCGAGTACCGAGGGTGACACCTCGTGAAGTACTCATGATGCTAACTCTGTAGTGTAGCTAGTCGGTCGTGGTTATCAAGGGTGATTCCTCCTTCACCACTCCCGACGATGACTCTGTCGTGCAACCCCTCAAGTGTGGGACCCTCGAGGGTGATTCCTCTAAGTCCACCTTGACGGTTTCATCGAGCGGGGCCCTTTGACGGTGATTCCTCAGGTTCTGTCTTGATGTGTTATACACACAGTTACTATGACCTGGTTACAGAAACATGTTGGTGATGGGTCGGCCCTGAGGGGTACCCACGGTTTGATGATGTTGAGGCGTGGACGGGTAGGAGAGGCCCTTGCCACACATCCTCGAGACGGGGCGACGGGACCGCACTTCATGGGTCGCGCTTGCCCCGCATTGATAAAATGCTAATGGGTTGGGTACTTGATCTGAGTTAGGTCATTGGCCTTAATACGCACTAACCTTCACGTGGGAGAAGTTATGGGTACTCAGCATCGTTGTATCAGCCGAAGCTCTTCGGACGTCAGCAATGGAGCGGCGCGCGCCCGAGTGGTCCGCAACGGCATCGCGCTTGTTACTAAGGGGTGCTAGGACTGACCTCGGCCGCGTTCGCATCGTGCAGGAGTGCAAGGGCAAGTAGGCCCACGAACCTGCGCGCTTAGGATTTAGACCGGCGGGCTGTCCTCTTCGTTGAGCCTAGGTGGGGCGACGACGTGTTGATATCCCGAGGCCAGGCATGACCCAGGAAAGTGTGTCCGGCCGGAGGTGATTCAGGCGTGTTGGGGAATATGTGGTGCACCCTTGCAGGGATGATTAATCTATTCGAATAGACGTGTCCACGGTAACAGGACGACTTGGAGTTGTACCTTGACCTTATACAACTATAATTGAGATTTACATTTGAAATGAATTGTGGCTCCAAGATTGCTTCCTCGCAGGGAGTCGGGGAAGAATCTCTGGGTGTGGTTACTTAATAAAATTGCTACAATAATATGACTATATGTGAGATACCAATCTGCACTCTTCTAATGCTGCAAGATGTTGAAGATGCTAGTCTTCGATAGGACTAGGCCTTCTCCCTATTCTTGCTTTCTGCAGTCAGTCCGGATATAACCCTCGCCTTGATACTGATGCATACTTAGCATAGTTCTGATGTCAGTCTTGCAAGTACTTTGGATGAGTACTCACCGCTGCTTTGCTTTCTCCTTCCCCCCTCGATACGATTACCGCGTTCAGACGATGGAGTCCAGGAGATGGAGTACGCAGAAGACGACTGCTACACCACCGCTGGAGCCTACTACTACGTGGAGGCTGCCCCCGACGCTCAGGAGTAGTTAGGAGGTTCCCAGGCAGGAGGCCTCGCCTCTTTCGATCCGCTGCTTATGTTTGTGCTAGCCTTCTTAAGGCAAAACTTGTTTAACTTATGTCTGTACTCAGATATTATTTGCTTCCGCTGACTCGTGCTTGTCGAGCTTTGTATTCGAGCCCTCGAGGCCCCTGGCTTGTAATATGAAGTTGTATGACTTTAATTTGTGTCTAGTGTTGTGTTGTGATATCGATCAGTGAGTCCCTAATCTTGGTCGTATGCATTGCGTGATTGATTAGCGTACGGTCGAAATTGGGGGCGTCACAAGTTGGTATCAGAGCCGACTGCCTGTAGGTAGCCCCCTTTCCAACTCCTTGGCCGAAGTTAAGTCAAGTCATTGAAAAACTTTTACTAACATTGTTGTGTGGCTTACGGGCCCACATCTCAATCGGGTGGTATTAGGATCTTTTATTCCTCGTCTATGCTCTGGGTTCTGATCTCTCTTCTCTTTCGGGTTAAAGATTTTATTAACTCTAACTCTAGGTTCTCATAACTACTTCCCCCGGAGAGCCCCTCATTCCAGATGATGGTTTGATTCGTCAGAAGATTCCGATGATACTCTCCGATGTTCTCTCAAGAACTTGTGTTCATCGCTCTTGCACCTTCTACCATCAAACCCCCCTATGCTTACCGGGGATTCGTTTGTCCCCAGTTGTTCTTGTCTTTCACAAAATTCTTCGAAACGCTATCCGGTCTTCCAAAATCCTGAGCAGCCTATTGCTCTTGACTTTTCCCACCTGCTTACATGGTGGTTAATTCCATATGTCAAGCAATATCCATTAAAATCCTCTGTGATTTTCATTTGATTTTATTGATTCAACCTGTGTGTGGATGCACGCAGTCATCGGTGGTTTATCATAAATTATCCGTCTGGCTCAGACGTTTTTCCAAACATGAGTTGGTTCCCAACAAATCAACCTTGATTGATTGCCCATCTAAGTCCTTTCATTTTACGTGTAGTTGGTCGAAGCATCTATTTCCGATACACCAATTTGGAAATCTTAATTCCTTTGGTTATTTAAGCATCAAATTAATTGGATATTCTATGATCTGATGCCTTGCATTCTTCTCCCTCTGATTGAGTATCGATACTCACATCAGGTCCTTTGTGGACCGCCAGACCCATTGTCGGGTTATTATCTGATAGCATCCTTCACATTCAAAATTATTGTGATGTTCTTCCCCTGATACATGATGCCATTGGTAAATTGTGCCTTCTCCCTCTAATAAGTTGTATCCTATGCTTTTGTAAGCCATGCTCTGTTGTCAAGCATTTGTTAATTACTCTTGAAGCTTGTGGTATATGTTCCTAAGATGCCCCGATGGGTTGGACCTATGCCTTCCTTAATCCGTGTGAACCCGACATGTTTTCACGAGTCATATTCTCCTGGAGTTTTGCTAGTTAAACTTTCAAAACTACAACTTCATCAAGGGCGAGGTGTAAATGGAAGGTGATGCATTGATGAAGTGGGAGTCGACCTTGAACTTTGTGTTCATGCCCATGGAAACGATGTTGATCTTATCATACAAGCTTCTCCTTTCATATAAACATTCATTTTATGAATTGATATTGTATCTTTGATCTTGTCCTTTGCAATCGTGGTTCCGACCATGTTGTTCTACTTTGATTTCATTCTCAGACAAGTTAAAGTGCCTGTCCTCCACAGATCAATACACTAGTCTAACCTCTATGCTGATCTACCTCCGAGTATTATCCCTGGTATCTTGATAAATATCATGGGTCATTATAACTTCTTATGAGCTCCTCATCAACTATGATATTTCACTGATTCCAGTTTCCTCGTGTTCTAAATTGTTGGACACTCAAGGACACCGATAATTGAATCGAGTACGCATTACGATTCAACAACTCTTCGTAATCTTTTGCTTATGAGTTTGTACTCGATCATGTCATTCCAATTGGGTAGGCTACATCATCATCGTCATGCTAGAGCTTGACCATGCTATCTGTGTCCTTCATCCCAGGAACACAATTCCAACAGTGCTCTAAGCTTACATCGAGTTTGCAACGTCATGTTGGTTGTCTTGAAGGAAATTTCAACTCTGAACTAACACTCTAAACCGTGGTTCCGACCACCCTTCGCTTCATCATTTCTTTACTTGATGTCGTCGATGATCGATTACACCTTCAAGAGACTTCTCGGAAATTGTGTCGTGATCATCATCAACATTCTGAGCTCTTCCAGAATATCATTTGAATTCATGATGAGGAGTTGCATCCTTGTCCGTGGTAATTGGTGTTGTCATTGGCGACTTCCTTGCCATCACCTTTCATTTCTTTGTTCCCGTGTTGTTTCTAACCAGAATACTGACAAATGGGATGTGATGTGTAAATTCAATACTTATGGCATACCAACTCTATCACCTTGGAGTTAATGAACAATAAGTCCATTCTTATTGTATTGGCTGTTGAGTCAGCACTCTAACATTGGTCGTGCTACTTTGTCTGTATCTCGGGTGCACCTTTCGATTAATGTTTAATTGTGGATGTTCCTTCGCGCATACCTCAATATCTCATCTGGTTTTGTTCGCTCAATCGTGGAGATCCTTCTTTGTGGGAATCTCGACGAATTGTTGCTGAGCCCATCAGCCACATCCTTTTCTTCCTCGTGGTTCATGGTGAACATTTAAGCTAGTGCTGGAAACCTTGAAAGCATTATCTTTGTGCCTAGTTCATGAAGAATATGTTTGATAAAAGAAGTGTTTTCTATAAGTTCACGAGCATTTTTGTCACCGTGCTTATGGGAAATTTTTGTCTCGCTTCCTCTGGAATCGTTCCAATTCATTCAGGCATGTGCGAAGTATTCTATGGTTTGAGAGATTTGCTACCTGCACTCCATATGTATTTCCTAGCACGCCAGGCCATTGATTGATTTGATTTGTCCTAGTCCAGACTTACACATGGAACTTTGATATCCTCTGTGATGATCCCCAACCAGAACTTGATTGCATTCCATTCTAGAAACTTCCTTGTGGGCACGAATGTCTAGACATTGTGTTCATATCTCTTGCAGTCTGGCTAATGATTGAAGGCTTGCTTCTGTCGATCATTCCAAGATTCTTGTAGCACCATCTCATAGATCTGTGTTGCATCCTTTTCTTCTCAGGCCTTCTATGTCTGAAGTAGCCTGACACCAACCAGATCTGAATCTAGGGCAGATGCGATGGTTGGATCTTGTCCAGGAATTATAACTTTGGTCTTTGTTACTCGGTAAGGTGATGTTGTAGCTAGTACCACCTGGCCGGATGACCTATTGTTATAATGCTTTGTTCAGCAAGGATTGCCATTCTTCCATGAGGGAATTGTAAGACTTATTTTATAAGTTGTTCCTACTGGATCCTTTGTATCCAAACTCCATCCTTTACTCGAAACATCATATCCTTGCTATCTCGAAGCATGGATGTGGTATATCGATCATCAAAAGGAATAATGTAATCTCAATGCTAATTGTTTATTGATCAATTATTCAAACCCCCATTGTATGGGCATGTCATGGATTTTCCTCGCCCCTTTTACCTAAATGGTTATCTACTTGCTATCCTGTCATGTGTATCATGCTCTATTTTCCTTGGGAAAGATATACTCCTAAAACTTGAGTATAAACGCATTTTCCTTTCCATTGGTTTGTTTAATGTGATAAACACATTTTCCTTTCCATTGGTCTGTTAATGTGATAAACACATTTTCCTTTCCATTGGTCTGTTTAATGTGATGAACGCATTTTCCTTTCCATTGGTCTGTTTAACCTTTCTTGTAATCTAGCTTATCTGGACAGTGGTGATTCCCTGCTTAGGTAAGCACCTCGGTGATCAATTCTGTCAGTAAGGCCCTGTTACTATTGTTGATAACATTCCGGTAACCGCCGGTGGACGGGAACTTTGCCTATTGGTCCGCCTCGTTTCAACGAGCAGGAAAATGGTTCTATTCGTCCCCCGCCCTTGGTACCGACGTTGTTGCCAGCATAACTGACAAGCTATCCTCTGACTTGTCATGCTACCATGACCGTGTAAGATGTCACCGCTCTTCCTGCTCTTAACCACAGTATCGGCCCATAACCCTCGGTTCCACAGGATCGAAACCTGACTCTCCTGTACCTCTTTGACTCCAAAGTATCCTTTGCACATGGCTTCATTTGTAATTCCCGAGCCACCGCCCAAGGGATGGTCTATCCTAATATCAGACGCGATATCTATTCTCGTTGCTCTGAACTTCACCCCCCCCTTTTTTTTCTTCATCTGATCAGGCAACGAATGATTGCCTACCCGTTTGAAACTTTTACACCGTCGCATTTTGCTCTTAGTGACTCCTCGAGTCTTAATTTGAGAAATAAATCTTGTGTTCCTCCCTGAGTTCGCCGTCAGATGCCCAGCTTTGTTTAGATTTGTTCTTCCAGAGTTTTCCCTCTAATGTCATTCGTAGGACGATGAAGATCCCGAAGAAGGGATGACGACTTCATCATGATGACCTGAAGCAGAAACATGAATATATCAACGAAAAGGGATCAACTTCTTCGAGAAGAACAACAAAGACGAGAAGATACGTTAGAACTTCGTAACCAGAGCTTTTCCCCTTACCCTACCTCTTAATTCTCAGGACGAGAATTCTTGTTAGTAGGGGAGAATTGTGACACCCTGGTTTTGTGCTACAGTGATCATTGTAATTAAGCACAGTGATGACCATGATCAGTGCCTAATCATTTTGCTAAACAAGATATGATCCAGTTAAAATTCATATCTCAATTTAAATTTCACTTCAAAAGCCAATTGAATTTTATTGTGATAAAATAAATCCTCAAACAGCATAAGAAAAATATTGCACACTTGTTAAAAATCACAAAACAAATGCTGTTAAGGAACACAACATCACCTTGATGTTGGAGTGGACCCCACCATCAATAAGAGAGCAAAAATTGCATTTAAAATGCCCTTTAAATTCCTTGGATAATACAAACAGATTCCAAAAATCCTCAAACCATGGGAGGCAATGCAGAATATTGCACATTATTTATTGGACTAAGTTACAAATATTTGCTAAGGCAAATAGTAGCTGAAATTAAATAAAACAGAAAGGATTAGAGGAAAACAGAAATTAGAAAAAGAAAAGAATTGGAAAAGGAGAAAATGCACTATGCACTAAAGGTCCAGCCGCTACAGGCTGGCCCGGCCCAGCAGCGCCAGCCTTTCTTCCTCCTCGCACCAGAGAGGGAGGCCATGGCGCGCGCGCACCGTCCGAACGGGGATTGCCTCGCTGTCGAGCATCCCGTGGCCCCCTTGAGGATAAGACCGACCCCGCAGACCCCTCTCCCTCTCCCGTGAACCCTAGGACCCCAGTAGCCCCCTCTGTCTCTCTCTCTCGCTCGCGTTCGAGCTCGGCCGAACGCATCCATGGCCGCGCCGTGGTAGAGCCGTGGCCACAGCCACTCTCTCGCCCCCGGAGTCGGTCCCAGAGCTTCGCACCATTCCCCTCTTCCTCCCCGTGCTCTAGATCGAGCCCCGGAGGCACTCATGCCGTCGCCCGCAACCTTCTTCTTCTTCAGGACCCGAAAGCACGCCGCCGTCGATCTCGTCCCTCCGAGCTCCTCCGGCTGCATCGGGCCTTCTCAGCGCCGCAAGTGAGCACCTCTGCATCCTCCTCTCTCTCGCATTGCTCCCCTAGGCCACCGCAGTGAGCTTGCACCGTAGCCGCGTACTGGCCGCCGCCATTTTCGAAGAGCTCGAGCTCTGGGTGCCTCTGGCGGCCCGTGCATGCTTTAGACGTGCTCCAGAGCCTCCCTAGCATCAATCCCGCACGGTAGTTCGCTCGTTTGCGCCCCGGTTTGGTCGCTGCCATGGACGCCCGAAGCTCCTTCCACCGCCGTCAACGTTGCGCTCAGCTCCGGCCACCGCAGCAGCTCCCGATGGCTGGAATGGAACGGCGACGACGCCAGCTCACGAACGCGCCAAGAATGGCTCGATTTGGTGCATCACACGCGAAATCCGAGCCTCGCCCGCCTCCCTGGAGCTCGCCGGAGCTCCTCCGGTGGCCGGCCGGCGCCGCCGCCCACGTGGCCGGGTCGGGGCCATGGCCAGGGTCACTGGCCAGTGGGCCAGGGCGGCCCCGTTGACCTGTTGACCGGGTCAACCTGCTGACTGGACCTGGTCCAGTCTATGACAGGTGGGGCCCGACCCCCCCTGTGAGTATGACAGTGGGCCACCCCTGTCAGTTGCTTAATTAGCAAAGAGATTAGTTTAAAGTAATTAATCTGACTAATGTCTCAGTGACAATGGACCCCACCCTATTAATTAAACCTGTTTAGATTAAATTAACACTGGTTTTAAAATGAGCCTATGACAGCTGGGGCCCACTGGTCAGTTTGACCAGTCAGCCCCACTGTTGACTGCTGATGCAGTGATGATGTCAGCATGATGTCATAAATGGATTTTCGAATTTATTTAATTCTGTTAGTTTCAGGAAATGATTAAAACTCTGATTAATCGTATAAAATAATCTGTAGCTCAGATGAAAAAGTTTTATACATGAAAGTTGATCAGAAAAATCCCACGAATGCGAATACGCTATCCGTTCGTCTGTCACATGCTCCTAGCATAGTAAACCTGGAACTTTTGCCCTCCGGGTCGTCTGTCCGATAAATCCAAAGACCCGGGAAATATCGTCAGATATTCTCCCGTTCCGTCTGATACGTGTAGTACTGTGTTAGACTACCCCTAGCACTGCGTATTGCCATGTCATGCATCGTGTTGCATCTGTTTGCTTGTATTTATTGTTTCTTCCCCCTCTTCTCTCCGGTAGCCTCCGAGACTGACGCTGCTGCCGAGTACGACTACGCCGTTGACGATCAGGCCTTTGCCGCAGTGCAGCAAGGCAAGCAACCCCCCTTGAGCATTCCGATATCGCCCATTCCTTTCCCTCTTATTCTTGCATTAGATTTTGCTACTGTATTAGCTAGCTCCTATTCTGATGCATAGCCTGTTTTTGATAAACTGCTACTATACCTGCAACGATATCAACTGTTTAGTATAGGTTGATCAATAAATCCCCAGTGACCCCGTAGTCCCAGTTGCCCCTGCTTCCTCATCGACGACTCGACGACCCGAAGACTCGAAGACTCGGTCAACCGACCGACGAGCCAGGTCCCTCACATCACCGCACACCCCTTAGTTGTATGACTCTGCAGAGCTACTATCGAGTACCGAGGGTGACACCTCGTGAACTACTCATGATGCTAACTCTGTAGTGTAGCTAGTCGGTCGTGGTTATCAAGGGTGATTCCTCCTTCACCACTCCCGACGATGACTCTGTCGTGCAACCCCTCAAGTGTGGGACCCTCGAGGGTGATTCCTCTAAGTCCACCTTGATGGTTTCATCGAGTGGGGCCCTTTGAGGGTGATTCCTCAGGTTTCGTCTTGATGTGTTATACACACAGTTACTATGACCTGGTTTCAGAAACATGTTGGTGATGGGTCGGCCCTGAGGGGTACCCACAGTTTGATGATGTTGAGGCGTGGACGGGCAGGAGAAGCCCTTGCCACACATCCTCGAGACGGGGCGACGGGACTGCACTTCATGGGTCGCGCTTGCCCCGCATTGATAAAATGCTAATGGGTTGGCTACTTGATCTGAGTTAGGTCATTGGCCTTAATGCGCACTAACCTTCACGTGGGAGAAGTTATGGGTACTCGGCGTCGTTGTATCAGCCGAAGCTCTTCGGACGTCAGCAATGGAGCGGCGCGTGCCCGAGTGGTCCGCAACGGCATCGCGCTTGTTACTAAGGGGTGCTAGGACTGACCTCGGCCGCGTTCGCATCGTGCAGGAGTGCAAGGGCAAGTGGGCCCATGAACCTGCGCGCTTAGGATTTAGACCGGCGGGCTGGCCTCTTCGTTGAGCCTAGGTGGGGCGACGACGTGCTGATATCCCGAGGCCGGGCATGACCCAGGAAAGTGTGTCCAGCCGGAGGTGATTCAGGCGTGTTGGGGAATATGTGGTGCACCCCTGCAGGGATGATTAATCTATTCGAATAGCCGTGTCCACGGTAACAGGACGACTTGGAGTTGTACCTTGACCTTATACAACTATAATTGAGATTTACATTTGAAATGAATTGTGGCTCCGAGATTGCTTCCTCGCAGGGAGTTGGGGAAGAATCTCTGGGCGTGGTTACTTATTAAAATTGCTACAATAATATGACTATATGTGAGATACCAATCTGCACTCTTCTAATGCTGCAAGATGTTGAAGATGCTAGTCTTCGATAGGACTATGCCTTCTCCCTATTCTTGCTTTCTGCAGTCAGTCCGGATATAACCCTCCCCTTGATACTGATGCATACTTAGCATAGTTCTGAATACAGTCTTGCGAGTACTTTGGATGAGTACTCACCGCTGCTTTGCTTTCTCCTTCCCCCTCGATACGATTACCGCGTTCAGACGATGGAGTCGAGGAGATGGAGTACGCCGGAGACGACTACTACACCACCGCTGGAGCCTACCACTACATGGAGGCTGCCCCCGACGCTCAGGAGTAGTTAGGAGGTTCCCAGGCAGGAGGCCTCGCCTCTTTCGATCCGCTGCTTATGTTTGTGCCAGCCTTCTTAAGGCAAAACTTGTTTAACGTATGTCTGTACTCAGATATTATTTGCTTCCGCTGACTCGTGCTTGTCGAGCTTTGTATTCGAGCCCTCGAGGCCCCTGGCTTGTAATATGAAGCTGTATGACTTTAATTTGTGTCTAGTGTTGTGTTGTGATATCGATCAGTGAGTCCCTAATCTTGGTCGTACGCATTGCGTGATTGATTAGCGTACGGTCGAAATTGGGGGCGTCACATGGCACCTCTACAAATCCCTACTTCCCTCTGCGAAGGGCCTATCTATTTACTTTATGCAATTTTTCTTTTCAATTTGAGTCTCCGTCTTCTCTTATAAAGCACCAACTAGGGGACACTATGATCAGACTTGTGCATTGGGTGTGGCTAATATTTGAGTGTGTTTCATGAATGGATCAATGATTGAGCATGATGGTCTAGGGATAACTTTCTTTAGTGTTGATATTTTGAAAGACATGGTTGCTTGTTGGTATGTTTGAGTATTAAAGTTTTCATGTCAAAACTAAATTATTACTTTGAACCATCTAAAAGTCCAAATGTCCATGCTACAAAGAAAAGAATATGTCATGAATATGTTAGGCAGCATTCCACATCAAAAATTCTATTTTTATCATTTACCTACTCGAGGACAAGTAGGAATTAAGCTTGGGGATGCTGATACGTCTCCAACATATCAATAATTTTTGATTAATCCATGCTGTTATATTATCATTCTTGGATGTTTTACAATCATTTTATAGCAACTTTATATCATTTTTTGGACTAACCTATTGACATAGTGCCAAGTGCCAGTTGCTGTTTTTGCTTGTTTTTTACTTCGCAGAATATCAGTACCAAATGGAGTCCAATCGCGATGAAACTTTCTGGAGATTTTTTTTTGGACCAGAAGACAACCAGTGAGCTAAAGAAGCACCCGGGAGGAGGCCCACGGGGCCCAGAAGACACCAGGGCGCGCCAAAGGCCCCCGGCGCGCTCTGGTGGGTTGTGGTGGCCTCAGGAGTCCCCTCCACTGCCTCTGAGCTCTATAAATACCCAAATATTCCAGAAACCCTAGAGGAGTCAACGAAAAATACTTCCAGCCGCCGTAAGTTCCAGAACCGCGAGATCCAATCTAACACCATCACGGAGGGGTTCATCATCCTCATTGGTGCCTCTCCGATGATGCATGAGTAGTCCACCATAGACCTACGGGTCCGTAGGCAGTAGCTAGATGGCTTTCTCTCTCTCTCTTTTGATTCTCAATACAATGGTCTCTTGGAGATCTATTTGATGTAATGACTTTTTGTGGTGTGTTTGTTGGGATCCGATGAATTTTGAGTTCATGGTCAGTTTCTATCCATGAATATTATTCGAGTCTTCTTTTTATCTCTTAGATGCATGATTACTTATAGCCTCGTATTTCTTCTTCGAATATTTGGTTTAGTTAGGCAAACTAGATCATTTTTTCTTGCCATGGGAAGAGGTGCTTTGTGATGGGTTCGATCTTGCGGTGTCCTCTCCCAGTGACCGAAGGGGCAGCGAGGCACGCATGTATTGTTGCTATTAAGGATAACAAGATGGAGCCTATTCCTACATGAATATATCTTGTCTACATCATGTCATTGTTTTTATTGCATTACTCCGTTTTTCCATGAACATAATACACTAGATGCATGCTGGATAGCGGTCGATGTGTGGAGTAATAGTAGTAGATGTAGAATCGCTTCGGTCTACTAATCTTGGACATGATGCCTATATAATAATCATCGCCTTGGATATCGTCATGATTATTTGATCTTCTATCAATCGCCTAACAGTAATTTGTTTACCCACCGTGTGCTATACTCATGAGAGAAGCCACTAGTGAAACCTACGGCCCCCGGGTCTACTTTTCCAACATATTGCTTTCCGATCTATCTTTTGTCGTTTTTGTTTTCAGATCTATTAATCCAAAAACCCAAAAATACCTTGCTGCACTTTTTATTTGCTTGTTTTATTTTGTGTTCTTGTGCGATCTATCTATCCAATCTACTACAATCTAATCTATCTTTTTACCGTGGAGAGATTGACAACCTCTCTTACGCGACGGGTTGCAAGTATTTGTTCTTTGTGTGCAGGTACCATTTACATAGTGTTGCGTGGTTCTCCTACGGGTTCGATAACCTTGGTTTCATAACTGAGGGAAATACTTACCGTAGTTGTGCTGCATTATCCCTTCCTCTTTGGGGAAATACCGACGCAGTCTCAAGCCACGTCACTGTCACTCTAGCAAGCCATCATCTAATAACTACTCCAGAATGCATTCCCTTAGGCCCAAAGATGGTGAAGTGTCATGTAGTCGACGTTCACATGACACCACTAAGGGAATCACAACATACATATCATCAAAATATCGAACACATATCAAATTCACATGATTACTTGCAACATGACTTCTCCCATGACCTCAAGAACAAAGGTAACTACTCACAAATAATATTCATGCTCAAGATCAGAGGGGTATTAAATAGCATAATGGATCTGAACATGTAACCTTCCACCAAATAAACCATATAGTAATCAACTACAAGATGTAATCAACACTACTAGTCACCCACAGGTACCAATCTGAGGTTCCGGTACAAAGATTGAACACAAGAGATGAACTAGGATTTGAGAGGAGATGGTGCTGTTGAATATGTTGATGAAGATTGGCCTCCCATAGATGAGAGGGGTGTTGGTGATGATGATGGCTTCGATTTCCCCCTCCAGGAGGGAAATTCCCCCGGCAGAATCGCTCCGCCGGAGGGCAAAAGTGCTCCTGCCTGATGTGGCTTGAGACTGCGTCGGTATTTCCCCAAAGAGGAAGGGATGATGCAGCACAGCGACAGTAAGTATTTCCCTTAGTTATGAAACCAAGGTATCGAACCAGTAGGAGGATCACCACCACCTAATAAGCAGCACTTGCACACAAATAACAAATACTTGCAACCCGACGCGTAAGAGAGGTTGTCAATCTCTCTACGGTAACAAGATAGATTAGATAATGATAGATAGGAGAGATAGATCTCTCAAGAACACAAAATAAAAAGAGCAAATAAAAAGTGCAGCAATATATTTTTGGGTTTTTGGTTTAGTAGATCTGAAAGCAAAGCGGCAAAAAGATAGATCGGAAAGCAATATGTTGGAAAAGTTGACCCGGGGGCCGTAGGATTCACCAGTGGCTTCTCTCATGAGAATAGCACACGGTGGGTGAACAAATTACTGTTGGGCAATAGATAGAAGATCAAATAATCATGACGATATCCAAGGCGGTGATCATTATATAGGCATCACGTCCAAGATAAGTAGACCGACTCCTGCCTGCATCTACCACTATTACTCAACACATCGACCGCTATCCAGCATGCATCTAGTGTATTAAGTTCATGGAGAAACGGAGTAATGCAATAAGAACGATGACATGATGTAGACAAGATCTATTCATGTAGGAATAGACCCCATCTTGTTATCCTTAATGGCAACGATACATGCGTGCCTTGTTGCCCCTTCTATCACTGGGAAAGGACACCGCAAGATCGAACCCATCACAAAGCACCTCTTCCCATGGCAAGAAAAATCGATCTAGTTGGCCTAACTAAACCAAAGATTCGAAGAAGAAATACGAGGCTATAAGCAATCATGCATATAAGAGATCAAAGAAGACTCAAATAATATTCATGGATAGAAACTGATCATGAACTCAAAATTCATCGGATCCCAACAAACACACCGCAAAAGTTTACATCAAATAGATCTCCAAGAGACCATTGTATTTAGAATCAAAAGAGAGAGAGGAAGCCATCTAGCTACTGCCTACGGACCCGTAGGTCTATGGTGGACTACTCACGTATCATCGGAGAGGCACCTAGGAAGAAGATGAACCCCTCCGTGATGTTAGATTGGACCTTGAGGCTCTGGAACTTGCGGCGGCTGGATGTGTTTTTCGTCGACTCCCCTAGGGTTTTCTGAATATTTGGGTATTTATAGGCATCAGAGGTGGTGGAGGGGGCTCCCGTGGAGGGCACAACCCATCAGGGCGCGCCGGGGGCCCCCTGGCGCGCCCTGGTGGGTTGTGGCCTCCATAGCCCACCTCTCTGGCACTTCTTTGGCCCACTGGGTGTCTTCTGGTCCAGAAAAAATCTCCAAAAAGTTTCGTCGCGATTGGACTCCGTTTGGTGCCGATATTCTGCGAAGTCAAAAACAAGCAAAAACAGCAACTGGCACTTTGGCACTATGTCAATAGGTTAGTCCCAAAAAATGATATAAAATTGTTATAAAGTGATTGTAAAACATCCAAGAATGATAATATAACGGCATGGAACAAGCAAAATTATAGATACGTTGGAGACGTATCAGCATCCCCAAGCTTAATTCCTACTCGTCCTCGAGTAGGTAAATGATAAAAACAGATTTTTTGATGTGGAATGCTGCCTAACATGTTCATCTCATATTCTTTTCTTTGTAGCATGGACATTTGGACTTTTAGATGATTCAAAGCAATAGTCTAGTTTTAACATAATGACTTCAATACTCAAGCATGCCAACAAGCAACCATGTCTTTCAAAATACCAACACTAAAGAAAGTTATCCCTAGCCCATCATGCTCAATCATTGATCCATTCATGAAACACACTCAAATATTAGCTACACCCAATGCTCAAGTACGATCATAGTGCCCCTAGTTGGTGCTTTATAAGAGAAGATGGAGACTCAAAGTAAAAATAAAAATTGCATAAAGTAAATAGATAGGCCCTTCGCAGAGGGAAGTAGGGATTTGTAGAGGTGCCAGAGCTCAAAGTTTTAAATTGAGAGAGAGAAAATATTTTGGGTGGCATGCCTTTCCTCTCAACGAAAATGACAAAGTAGCTCACAATACTTTCCATGCTAGATATATCATAGGCGGTTCCCAAACAGAAAATAAAGTTTATTCCTTTTTCCACCATTCTTTCACATTCCATGGCGGGCCGTATCCACGGTTGCCTTCCATACCAACACTTTCCAAGGAATTTATTATTTGACAACATAAAGTATATTTTTTTTCTTTTTCATTTCGGGAATGGGCATCCCTATTACCGCCGCACTCTCGTGCAATCACAAGTGAATAAACACTCATCTTGAGAATAACACATCTAGCATGAAAAAATATTGGACCCTCCCCACCGTTTCATGAGCGGTACGAGCACACAAAAGAGAAGTTTATTTTGAAAATTAGAGATGGCACATACAAATTTGCTTGGAACGACATGGAAATACCGCATATAGGTAGTTATGGTGGACTCATAAGGCAAACCTTGGTTTAAGGATTTTGGATGCACAAGTAATATTTCTACTTAGTACAAATGGAGGCTAGCAAAAAGATTGAGAAGCAACCAAACCAAGAAACAAAAATTCACATAAGCGAGCATTGGGCATAACAAACACCGAATAATGCACCACAAGTAGGATGTAATTTCATTGCATAACTATTGACTTTCGTACTTGCATAGGGAATCACAAACCTTAACACCAAAATTCCTACTAAAGCATAAATACTCACTAACATGACTCACATATTACTATCATCATGTTTCAAAACTACTACAAGGAATCAAGTTTTAATTTGTCCAATGATCTTCATGAAAGTTTTTATTATATCCCCCTTGGATATCTATCACTTTGGGACTAGTTTCATATATTGCCATTGCTTTTGACAAGCTCAAACCAATTTAAGTGAAGCACATGAGCATAGAGTTTTCATCTCTCAAAATAGTATAAGTGAAGCATGAGAGGATTTCTTCAACATTTAATAACTCTCAAATTAATCTAAGTGAAGCATGAGAGTATTTCTACAAAAATTTCCAAGCACACCGTGCTCAAAAGTTTAAGTGAAGCATAGAGAGCAATTCTAACAAATCATAGCATAATTTTGGCTCTCCCGAATAGGTGCATCCAGCAAGGATACAAGTGACAAACTAACAATAAAATCAAGCAAAGACACAAATGATACAAGACTCTCCAAGTAAAACTCATGATATGTGACGAATAAAAATATAGCTCCAAGTAAAATACCGATGGTCGTTAGAAGAAAGTGGGGATGCCACTCGGGGGCATCCCCAAGCTTAGTTGCTTGTTTCTCTTTGGATATATCTTGGGGGTGCTATAGCATCCCCAAGCTTAGTCTCTTTTCACTCCTTATTCCTTCATCCATCGTGATCTCACCCAAAACTTGAAAACTTCAATCACACAAAACTCAACAAAATCTTCGTGAGATCCGTTAGTATAATAAAGCAAATCACTACTTTAGGTGTTGTTGAAAACCCATTCATATTTTGTTATTGCATTATAACTACTGTATTTTAACTTTACCATGGCTCATACCCTTCAATATAACCCATAGATTCATCAAAGCAAGCACACAATGCAACGAAAACAGAATCTGTCTTAAACAGAACAGTCTGTAGTAATCTGTACTCTAACCATACTTATGTAACTCTAAAAATTCTGAAAAATTAGTTAAACATAAAGAATTTGTATATCAACACTGTGTTAAAATTTCAGATCAAGATCACGTTCCAGTAAAAAATGGAAATTCTAACACTTGACGCAAAGTTTCTGTTTCAGATTCAGCATCACTTCTACTCATCTTATGAATCATCCTAAAGGATCTACTTGGCACAAACACTAAATAAAACATAAAAACACAATAATAACAGAGGCATAATTGTGTCAACACTCAAAAACATAAATAAAAAGAGGAAAATAAATCTATTCATTGGGTTGCCTCCCAACAAACGCTATCGTTTTATGCCCCTAGCTAGGCATAATGATATCAATGATGCTCACATAAAAAGTAGTAATTGAAATATGCAAAAGAGCATCATGAATAGCATGACAAACACATTTAAGTCTAACCCACTTCCTATGCATAGGGATTTTGTGAGCAAACAATTTATGGGAACAAGAATCAACTAGCATAGGAAGGCAAAACAAGCATAACTTCAAAACTTTGAACACATAGAGAGGAAACTTGATATTATTGCAATTCCTACAAGCATATGTTCCTCCCTCATAATAAATTTCAGTAGCATCATGAAGGAATTAAACAATATAACTATCACATAAATCATTCTTTTCATGATGCACAAGCATAGAATTTTCATTACTCTCCTCATAAGCAAATTCCTTATCATCCATGGTAGTGGGAGCAGACTCAACAAAATAACTATCATGAGACACTTTATTGACATAACCACATTGCAAATTAAAACCATGATGATAAGTTTCATGGTTATCATTACTCATTATAGCATACATGTCATCACCATCATCATAAATAGGAGGCATGCAATCATCATAATAAATTTGCTAATCAAAACTTGGGGGACTAGAAATATCATCTTCATCAAACATAGCATCCCCAAGCTTGTGGATTTGCATATCATTAGCATCATGGATATTTAGAGAATTCATACTAGCAACATTGCAATCATGCTCATCATTCAAGGAACTATCATGAATCACCTTATAAATTTCTTCTTTCAACACTTCATCAAAATTTTCAGATTCATGATTTTCAAACAAAACTTCATAGAGATAATCAAGTGCACTCAACTCACTAGCAATTAGTTCATCATAATTTGGCCTTTTGAAAAGATTAGCAAGTGGATGAGGATCCATATCAATAGATTTTTAGCAAGCGAAGATGCAAGCAAATAGAAGGCATATGGCAACACAAGCAAAGATAGCAAACAAACAAAAAGGAAAACAGAAAAGAGGGCGAATAAAACGGCAAATTGGTGAAGTGAGGGAGAGGAAAACGAGAGGCAAATGGCAAATAATGTAATTGCAAGGAGATGAGATTTGTGATTAGGAACCTGGTAGATGATGATGGTGTCTCCTCGGCGCCAGAGATTGGCACGTAGAAGAGACCGCTTCCTCCCTGGCAACGGCGCCAGAAATTCCTTTGACGTGGCTTGAGACTACGTCAGTATTTCCCCAAAGAGGAAGGGGTGATGCAGCACAGCGATGGTAAGTATTTCCCTCAGTTATGAAACCAAGGTATCGAACCAGTAGGAGGATCACCACTACATAATGAGCAGCACCTGCACACAAATAAAAAATACTTGTAACCCGATGCGTAAGAGAGGTTGTCAATCTCTCTACGGTAAAAAGATAGATTAGGTAATGATATATAGGAGAGATAGATCTCTCAAGAACACAAAATAAAAAGGGCAAATAAAAAGTGCAGCAATATATTTTTGGGTTTTTGGTTTAGTAGATCTGAAAGCAAAGCGGCAAAAAGATAGATCGGAAAGCAATATGTTGGAAAAGTTGACCCGGGGGCCGTAGGATTCACCAGTGGCTTCTCTCATGAGAATAGCACACGGTGGGTGAACAAATTACTGTTGGGCAATAGATAGAAGATCAAATAATCATGACGATATCCAAGGCGGTGATCATTATATAGGCATCACGTCCAAGATAAGTAGACCGACTCCTGCCTGCATCTACCACTATTACTCCACACATCGACCGCTATCCAGCATGCATCTAGTGTATTAAGTTCATGGAGAAACGGAGTAATGCAATAAGAATGATGACATTATGTAGACAAGATCCATTCATGTAGGAATAGACCCCATCTTGTTATCCTTAATGGCAACGATACATGTGTGCCTTGCTGCCCCTTTTGTCACTGGGAAAGGACACCGCAAGATCGAACCCATCACAAAGCACCTCTTCCCATGGCAAGAAAAATTGATCTAGTTGGCCTAACTAAACCAAAGATTCGAAGAAGAAATACGAGGCTATACGCAATCATGCATATAAGAGATCAAAGAAGACTCAAATAATATTCATGGATAGAAAATGATCATGAACTCAAAATTCATCGGATCCCAACAAACACACCGCAAAAGTTTACATCAAATAGATCTCCAAGAGACCATTGTATTGAGAATCAAAAGAGAGAGAGAGAGAGAGAGAGAGAGAGAGAGAGGAAGCCATCTAGCTACTGCCTACGGACCCGTATGTCTATGGTGGACTACTCACGCATCATCGGAGAGGCACCTATGAAGAAGATGAACCCCTCCGTGATGGTGTTAGATTGGATCTTGAGGCTCTGGAACTTGCGGCAGCTGGATGTGTTTTTTGTCGACTCCCCTAGGGTTTTCTGAATATTTGGGTATTTATAGGCATCCGAGTCGGTGGAGGGGGCTCCCGTGGAGGGCACAACCCATCAGGGCGCGTCGGGGGGGCCCTGGCGCGCCCTGATGGGTTGTGGCCTCCACAGCCCACCTCTCTGGCACTTCTTTGGCCCACTGGGTGTCTTCTGGTCCAGAAAAAGTCTCCAAAAAGTTTCATCGCGATTGGACTCCGTTTGGTACTGATATTCTGCGAACTAAAAAACAAGCAAAAACAGCAACTGGCACTTTGGCACTATGTCAATAGGTTAGTCCCAAAAATTGATATAAAATTGCTATAAAGTGACTGTAAAACATCCAAGAATGATAATATAACAGCATGGAACAAGCAAAAATTATATATACGTTGGAGACGTATCACTGCCCAAGTTCCGCCTCGAGACGGCGGCGTTCCGTCCCGGAAGTCCTCTCCTTATTTTTTCTAGCTCAAAAGACCTTAAGTACAGGAAGATGGGCACCGGAGGTGGGCTGGGCCGACCACAACCCACCAGGGCGCGCATCGGGGGTCTGGCTCGCCGTGGTGTCTTGTGGTCACCAGGTGGCCCCCCTCCGATAGTTATTTGCTCCAGTATTTTTTATTTATTCCAAAATAATTCTCTGTGAAGTTTCAGCTTATTTGGGGATGTGCAGAATAGGTGTCTCTGATATGCTTTTTCAGGTCCAGAATTCCAGCTGCCGGCATTCTCCCTCTTTGTGTAAACCTTGCATATTATGAGAGAAAAGGCATTAGAATGACTCCATAAAGCATTATTATGCATAAAAATATTATAAATAACAGTAGGAAATCTTGATGCAAAATGGACGTATCATCTCCCACTTGCACTAGAGTCAATAATCTAGTTTACATAGTCTTTATAACACCTATGCCTTATCCCGTGCTGCTCATGCTTTGCTCGTGGTAGAGCCTTCATCATTAGATTTGACACATACAAATTCGTGTGATATTTTTGCTTTGTCACGGCTGGTCCTTACGTGGGTTCGTTTTGATCAATGGCACTAATATTCACAATAAAGTGTCATTGGTTTCATTGCACTTAGGATCACACCAACTATATCAAGGCACTTCTTGATCCAGACTAAACCATATCAAGACACTTATTGACCCATACTACTTTGAAAGCATCTAAAGTTTCTCAACAAAAAATTCTTTCGCTATATAAGCCACAATATTGTTCCTGCTTATAAATTATTCTAAAACAATAATATAGCCCTATAATAATTTATATCAGTCATGAAGCTGATGTTCGTGTAACCATTTACAACGATCTCTTCATCTCCTCTGTTGACAAGGAGCAAGTCATTTATCCTTCTAAGGCACTTCATTATATTAACAATTACCTAGGTGGTGCTACCGTATGTCCACGTTAATGGAGACTTCAACCCCCGGAGGGTAACGGTTGCGCGAGTCTGATGACCCACAAATATCGGGGATCAATCGTAGTCCTTTCGATAAGTAACAGTGTCGAACCCAATGAGGAGCAGAAGGAAATGACAAGCGGTTTTCAGCAAGGTAATTTCTGCAAGCACTGAAATTGTAGGTAATAGATAGTTTGATAGCAAGATAATTGGTAACAAGCAAGTAACGGTAACGATAAATAAAGTGCAGCAAGGTAGCCCAGTCCTTTTGTGGGAAAGGATAGGCTAGAAAGTCTCTTATAATAAGCAAAGTGTTCTTGAGGGTACACGGGAATTTCATCAAGTCACTTTTATCATGTTGGTTTGATTTGTGTTCGCTACTTCGATAATTTGATATGTGGGTGGACTGGTACTTGGGTGTTGTTCTTACTTGAACAACCTCCCACTTATGATTAACCCCCTCGCATTTTAACAACTCCTTGATGCTTGCGTCAAACCATAGATAGACTTATTGATTACAACTCCTTGATGCTTGCGTCAAACCATAGATAGACTTTTGAAGCTTCACACCTTTCCAGTATTCTCATAATTTGGAAAAACTTTTGGTTGTATCATCTATACATCATATCCATATAGGAAAGTATTCTTGGCATGCATTTGTTCTATACCTTCTATAGGATCAACCAATTTCCAAACTAAATTGTTGTATATGAACTCCAGTTCGGAGTGCATGCTTTAATCCATTCCTTGAGCTGGGTGATGCCATCGCTTCCTTGTAGTGTGTATGTTCATCTTCTTCTAAGATGAATACTTCATTGTGAAATCCTTCAGGAGGTCTGATAACCTTTTCCTGCTCTACATAGTCTAGTGATAACCCACAAGTATAGGGGATCACGATAGTCTTCACGGGTAGTATTTCACCCTAATTTATTGATTCGACACAAGGGGAGCCAAAGAATATTTATAAGCCTTGCCAGTTGAGTTGTCAATTCAACCGCACCTAGGACATCTCTCTGCAACAAAGATTTAGTAGCGCGGCAAATGATTGTAGTAGCGATAATAGTGATAGCAGCAATTTTGGTAACAGTAGTAACAATAGCAATTGAGTAACAGGTGTGACAGTAACAGCAGCAGTAGTAACTTAGCAAGATTCAGTATATGTAAAGCATAGGCCATGGTGGAGTGATGGAAATATATGGATGGCATCAATCATGTAACAGTTACACACTAGGGCGACACAGAACTAGCTCCAATTCATCAATATAATGTAGGCATGTATTCCGTATATAGTCATACGTGCTTGCGATAAGAACTTGCATGCCATCTTTTGTCCTACCCTCCCGTCGCAGCGGGGTCCTATTGGAAACTAAGGGATATTAAGGCCTCCTTTTAATAGAGAACCGGAACAAAGCATTAACACATAGTGAATACATGAACTCCTCAAACCACGGCAATCACCGAAAAGAATCCCAATTATTGTCACGTTGGGCTATGCGGATCAAGACATGTAATAGGTGCGTACAACTTGCAAGATAGGATCCAAATCACTCTTATATTCATGAAAACATAATAGGTTCAGATATGAAATCATGGCACTCGGGTCCTAGTGACAAGCATTAAGCATAGCAAAGTCATGGCAACATCAATCTCAGAACATACAGGATACTAGGGATCAAGCCCTATCAAACTTAACTCGATTACATGATCAATTCCATCCACACCCCTCACCGACCAGCAAGCCTACAAAGGAATTACTCACTCCCGATGGTGAGCATCATGGAATAGTTGATGGAGAAGGGTTAGTGATGACGACGGCGACGAATCCCCCTCTCCGGAGTCCCAAACGGACTCCAGATCAGCCCTCGAGAGGAAGAACGGGAGGTGGTGGCGCCTCCATCTCATAGATCGCGACAAAAACTTCTCTCGGATTTTTTTCTTCGAATATGTGAATATATAGGACTGGTTTTTAGGGTCGGGGAGCCACGAGGTGGCCCAAGCCATCAGGACGTGGCCAGGGGGTGGCCGCGTCCTGTTGCCTCGTGGGCCCTAGGTGCACCCCCTCTAGTGGGTCTTGGCTCCATAATTCATTATAATTCCCACAAAAAAATCACAAAAAGTTTCGTCCAATTTCGAGAACTTTTATTTCTCCACAAAAATAACACCAAGGTAGTTCTGCTAAAAACAGCGTCAGTCCGGGTTAGTTCCATTCAAATCATGCAACTTAGAGTCCAAAACAAGAGCAAAAGTGTTTGGAAAAGTAGATACGGTTGAGACGTATCAACTCCCCCAAGCTTAACTCATTGCTTGTCCTCAAGCAATTCAGTTGATAAACTGAAAATGATAAAGTAAACTCTTACAAACTCTTTTGTTCTCATCGTTATACACATGATTAGCTACTGTTCAAGTTTTCAGCATAAATCATAAATAACCATATCCATGATGACAATTAAACATCATATTCACTCATGGCAATACATAACCAACTAGCAAGCAATAATCTCACATGCCAACAATTTGTCAAAACAATCATGATATAATATGGTGACATGATATTTCGCTAGCCCTTTCTAAGAACGCAAAACATAAATGCAGAGCACCTATGAGGTTCATGCAACGACTAAACATTATAATTCAGGGTAGAAAAGATCCAGTCATGCTCACATCCAACATTAACTGGACTCAATGCATCAGAATGACAATAGTGCTCTCCGGTCTGGTGCTTTTAGTAAGGAGGTGATGACTCAACATAAAAGTAAATAGATAGGCCCTTTGCAGAGGGAAGCATTGATTTGCAGAGGTGCCTGAGCTCGAGGTTTAAAACATAATTGAAATTGTAGTTTTTGGGTGGTGCACTTTTCATGTCAATGTTACGACAAAGGTTTTCAGTATCTTCCATGCTAAACTCATTATCGGCGGTTCCCCAACAGAATTGTAAAGTTTACTCCTATCCACCATCCATACACAAACCATGGCTGACCGAATCCACGGGTGCCTGCCAACATATCAACTGTCCCAAGGAGTTTTGTTTAATTAATTTTGATTTTGCAGGACTGGGCATCCTTTTTACCAGCCTCTCTCGTGCAATGACGACGAATAAATTACCGTCTTGAGAATAACTCACTTAGCATGGAAGATACTGACGCCCCGTCGCTCCATGAGCGGTACGAGTGCACAAAACGGGTGTTTATTTGAATATTAGAGGTGGTACATGCAAATTTACTTGCAATGGCAGGGTAATACCGTATATAGGTAGGTATGGTGGACTCATGTGGAATAACTTTTGGGTTTAAGGATATTGGATGCACAAGCAGCATTCCCGCTTAGTACAGGTGAAGGCTAGCAATATGTTAGGAAGCGACCAGCTAGAGAGCGAAAACGGTCATAAGCATGCATTGTGAATAATTAACATTGGACATCAACATGAGTAGGATATAAACACTCTGAATTTAAACATTATGAAGGTTGCATTGGTTTTGAATCAACTACATGTTTGCACATGGGCCAAGTCAAGCCGCTCGAATTACTCAGAGGGAAATACCATACTACCATACCACATCATAACCATTATAATGCATGTCGACACATAAGGTAAATCATTATCAACTCCTAGCTATTTAAGCATGGCATGAGAAACTATAATCTCTGATTGTCATCATAAACATGTTTACTCATGATATACTAAATCAAGATCGAACGAGCTAAACATATTTACAAAACCGGAAAACAAGAAGAGTTCATACCAGCTTCTATTGCCACGATCACTTCATCAAATATCGTCATTATTACCTTTCACTTGCACGACCGAATGATGTGATAATAATAATAGTGCAAGTGTGTCGTGGACTAAGCTGGAATCTGTAGGGCAGTTTTATACAAAGGAGAAGACATGGTAACATTGGCTCTCTGTTGGATCAACAATAAAGCATATGGGAGCCACTCAACATTTTCATCGTGGTCTTCTCCTTCCATGACTCAAAGAAAAGAAAATAAATTTAGAGAAACACACTTAAATATTTTTGGGGTTTTTGATTTTTCTCGAAGGAAGTGAAATAAGCAAGGGAAAAACGAAAACTAGAAAAACTATTTACACGAGAAAGCTCCCAACAAGTAAAGGAAATATTTTTTGGGTTTTCTTTTAATTCTACAACTAATTAAACGGGAAAGAAAAACCGAAAAGAAGCGAGAAAGATTTTTGGGTTTTCTAAAGTTTTTCAAACACACAAGAAGAAAGCGAAAAAATAAAACTAACATGGATATACATGAAAAAGGATGAGCACCGACAGCTTATATGAAGTGTGTGAACATGAATGTAATGTCGGTGAGAAATACGTACTCCCCTAAGCTTAGGCGTTTTCCTAGCTTGGCGATCACCATGGCTGGTTTGGATAATAGCTGTAATGGTAACTCGTGGATGTGTTCTGCGCCGCCTCCTCGGCCAAGCGTGCGGACTCTATTGCAGCTTTGTGCTCTCGCACCTCGTCCTCAAGAACATAATACCTTTGTTTGTTCTGAAAATCAAAGAGACAAGGTGCAGGCAACGATACATAGGTAGGATTATATTTGTTAAATATTAAGTCGTACTAGTAACCCTAGGGTCTGAGACTTTTTTTTATTCAACTAAGAATAACAAGGAGCAAACTAGTAATACAGAAAATTGTGTCTACTAAATTCATCAACCACATGTCTTTCAAAAAGGATTCATTAATACGTGGGAGGTGTGGGATGAAGATGGTCTCTTTCAAGCAACCCTGCAATCAAATACAAGAAATCTCTTGTGTCCCCAACACACCCAATACAATGGCAAATTGTATAGGTGCACTAGTTCAGCGAAGAGATGGTAATACAAGTGCAATATGGATGGTAGATAAAGGTTTTTGTAATATGAAAATATAAAAACAGCAAGGTAGCAAGTAACAAAAGTGAGCACAAATGGTATTGCAATGCTTGAAAATAAGGCCTAGGGTCCGTACTTTCGCTAGTGCAATCTCTCAACAATGCTAATATAATTGGATCACATAACCATCCCTCAACGTGCAACGAAGAACCACTCCAAAGTTCTTATCTAGCGGAGAACATAAGAAGAAATTGTTTGTAGGGTACGAAACCACCTTAAAGTTATCCTTTCCGATCGATCTATCCAAGAGTTCGTACTAAAATAACACCAAGTTATCCTTTCCGATCAATCTATCTAGAGTTCGTACTAAAATAACACCATATGATATGCATCAACCAACTCTAATGTCACCTAGATACTCCAATGTCACCACAAGTATCCATGAGTTAATTATACGATACGCATCAAACAATTTCAGATTCATAATACTCAATCCAACACAAAGAACCTCAAAGAGTGCCCCAAGATTTCTATCGGAGAACGTAGGACAAGAACGTGCATCAACCCCTATGCATAGATTACCCCAATGTCACCTCGGGAATCCGCAAGTTGAGTACCAAAACATACATCAAGTGAATCAATAGAACACCCCATTGTCACGACGGGTATCCATATGCAAGACATATATCAAGTGTTCTCAAATCCAATATTCAATCTAACATAACGATATCTCAAAGGGAAATATTCAATTCATCACAACATGGTAGCAAGGGAATAACATCATATGATCCGACTATATTAACAAAGCCCGTGATACATCAAGATCGTGACATCTCAAGAACACGAGAGAGAGAGATTGAACACATAGCTACTGGTACATACCCTCCACCATGAGGGTGGACTACTCCCTCCTCGTCATGGCCTCCGCCGGGATGATGAAGATGGCCACCGGAGATGATCTACCCTCTCCAGCAGGGTACTGGAACGCCTCTAGATTGGTTTTACGTCGATACAAAGAGTTGTGGCGGCGAAACTTCTCGTCTAGTGTTATTTCTGGGGGTTTCTGAATATATAGGATTTTTGAGCGTCAGTTTCACGCGGAGATGGGCCACGAGTGGACCACAACCCACCAGGGCGCGCTAGAGGGGCCTGGCTCGCCCTGATGGGTTGTGCCCACCTCGTGGCTCTCCTGGCCCTCCAACGAAGCTTCTAGTGCCTCTTTTATCCCAAAAATAATCGTCAAAAAGTTTCGTTGCATTTGGAGAAATTTGATTTCTGCACAAAAAACAACACCACGGTAGTTCTGCTGAAAAAAGCGTCAGTCCGGGTTAGTTCTAAATAAATCATGTAAAGTGCATCAAAACCATATAAAAGTATTGTAAACATAGGTAATCATGGCATGAATACTTCATCAATTATTGATATGTTAGAGACGTATCATGTAGCAATAGCATCATCATTAATCTCAGAAGTAGCATCATCAAGTTCATGTGACAAATCAGAACGAGCAACAGGTGGTGGTGTTATAAGCTGATTCAGAACAATATGTGAATCAAAAGCAGAGCTAGATGGCAGTTCCTTACCTGCTCCAGTACGAGAGGGGACGATCTTAGTTAGATTATATTTCAGATTCTTTATAGTGGCAATTGGATATCCTCAAGTTAACACAATAAATATAGCTATGCTCCCCGGCAACGGTGCCAGAAAAATGTCTTGATAACCCACAAGTATATGCGATCGTGACAGTCTTCACGGGTAGTATTTCACCCTAATTTATTGATTCGACACAAGGGGGGCCAAAGAATATTTATAGGCCTTGACATTTGAGTTGTCAATTCAACCGCACCTGGGATATCTCTCTACAACAAAGAGTTAGTAGCACGGCAAATGATAGTAGTAGCGATAATAGTGATAGCAGTAATTTTGGTAACAGTAGTAACAATAGCAATTGAGTAACAGGTGTGACAGTAACAGCAGCAGTAGTAACTTAGCAAGATTTAGTATATGTAAAGCATAGGCCATGGTGGAGTGATGGAAATATATGGATGGCATCAATCATGTAACAGTTACACACTAGGGCGACACAGAACTAGCTCCGAATATAATGTAGGCATGTATTCCGTATATACTCATATGTGCTTGCGATAAGAAATTGCATGACATATTTTGTCCTACCCTCCCGTGACAGCGTGGTCCTATTGGAAACTAAGGAATATTCAGACCTCCTTTTAATAGAGAACCAGAACAAAGCATTAACACATAGTGAATACATGAAGTCCTCAAACTACGGCAATCACCGGAAAGAATCCCAATTATTGTCACCTTGGGGTATGCGGATCAAGACACGTAATAGGTGCGTGCAACTTGCAAGATAGGATCCAAATCACTCTTATATTCATGAAAACATTATAGGTTCAGATGTGAAATCATGGCACTCGGGCCCTAGTGACAAGCATTAAGCATAGCAAAGTCATAGCAACATCAATCTCAGAACATACTGGATACTAGGGATCAAGCCCTATCAAACTTAACTCGATTACATGATCAATTCCATCCACACCCCTCACCGACCAGCAAGCCTACAAAGGAATTACTCACTCCTGGTGGTGAGCATCATGGAATAGTTGATGGAGAAGGGTTGGTGATGACGACAGCGACAAATCCCCCTCTCCGGAGCCCCAAACGGACTCCAGAGCAGCCCTCCGAAGGAAGAACAGGAGGTGACGGCGGCTCCGTCTCTTAGATCGCGATGAAAACTTCTCTCTGATTTTTTTCTCCGAATATGTGAATTTATAGGACTGGTTTTTAGGGTCGGGGGAGCCACGAGGTGGACCCAAGCCATCAGGGTGCGGCCAGGGGGTGGGCGCGCCCTGTTGCCTCGTGGGCCCTAGGTACACCCCCTCTGGTGGGTCTTGGCTCCATAATTCATTATAATTCCCACAAAAAGTTTCGTCCAATTCCGAGAACTTTTATTTCTGCACAAAAATAACACCAAGGTAGTTCTGCTGAAAACAGCGTCAGTCCGGGTTAGTTCCATTCAAATCATGCAAGTTAGAGTCCAAAACAGGAGCAAAAGTGTTTGGAAAAGTAGATTCGTTGGAGACGTATCATCTAGCTGCAAGCTTTAACTAGCGTTTCTACATCTGGTGCAGTAACTTCCGGTTCAATTGTGGAGACGACTTTCGGAACAACTTTCGATTTTTTAATCCTGCTAACTTTTGCTGGAGATTCAGTAATCTTGTCTCGCTTGCACTGTGTTCTTACTTACTTCTTTAGCGAGAAAACTCTTTCTCGAAAAAGTGTTTATTCTTTGTGACAAACATTTTGTCCTTGAACTTTTGGTACAAGGAATACCCAATTTATTCTTTGGATAATTTAGAAAATAGCATTTGTCTTCTTTGGGATCTAGTTTATTTGGATACAACTATTTTACATAAGTTTCGTAACCCCAAATCTTGAGATGCGACAAATTGGGTTTCTTCCCATTCCATAACTCATATGGTGTCATCTCAACAGACTTTAGAGGTCCATTATTTAGTGTATATGTTATTGTTTCAATTATATATCCCCAAATTTTAATAAAAGAAGATCAGTATGAAATAATTCTACAATTATTCGAATATTTGCTAAACTCATGACTTAGATATATTTATTCACGACTTGAAGAATCTTTTATCTTTTGCCATAATGATTCTTTAACTTCATTCTGAATCTTATAAACTTTTCCAATATTTCAGATCTTATGTTTCATCAAGTAATCATATCTACTAAAACATTGGTGAAATAAAAGTAAAATATTCACCGCGCCCTGGTTTGCTCATCGGACAACATACACCACTATGTATTTTGTCCATTGATTCAAAAGCAAAAGACTTCAATACTTCATCTACATGAGCATTATTTTTCCGATATAACCAAGCAGTGACACATTTAAGTGGTGTTTTATTAGTCTTCTTAAGATGTTTAGCTTTTAATGTTATAAATTCTAATTCAATATTCATGAATAAACCACTAATAATAGAGGTAAATCCAAAACATATTCTTATAACAACTTGAACAATCATTGTTTAAAACTTATAAGAATATTCGTCGCATAACCCATAACATAATGTTTTACACAACTCCGGAATGAAATAACTATTATTTGGTCCTAAGGTAAATCTTCAAGATAAACTAAAGGCATGACTTCGATGGTCTTGAGTAGCGACCTCATCAACATTCTCGATTTGCATCATGACTTCATTCCTTCTCAACTTGTGAGCTTTCTGTAGTCCCTGCATCGGTTTTTAAATGAGAGCTATCGTTCAGTATCAACTCATGACATACATGAAATCAACAAGTAGAATAACATTAACTTTGTATAACTTTTGTACCTTTACTGGAAGAATCGTTCTTCTTCTTATCCACCAAGTACTTCTTGCAGTTGCGCTTCCATTGTCCTTTTTGTTTGTAGTAGAAACATTCAGTCTCCTTAGTGGCTCCGCTCTTGTTCCTCTTCTGAGACACAGTCTTACCAGCGCCAGTAGACTTCTTCTTGGACTTTCCCTTCTGCTTGAAATTGGCGGTCTTATTGACCATTAACACTTGTTCGTTCTTCTGCATTCCAGCTTCCGCAGTTTTGAGCATAGCAAAAAAATGCGTGTGCACTTCCATCCCATTGATGTTGTAATTCATCATAAAACCATCATAAGATGGAGTGAAGCAAGCACAATATCAGTACTGAGTGTTGGAGGAATTCCAAGCTCAAGAGAAGCCAGTCTATCAACATAGCCAACAAGTTTTATTATATGCTCACTCATTGAGGAACCTTCTGCCATCTTGCATTGAATCAAGGCCTTCATTATTTCAAAATGTTCGGTCCTTGCCTACTTCTTGTACAGGTCAAAAACGTTTTTGTAGTTCAGGATCCATGCAAGTCAAAATGAGGCACTCGACTGACTCATAGTCATCACTACGAGCAATGAAAGCAGTTACAACTTCTTGTAGCACATCCTTTGTAGGAGGATCACCCAGGGGCTGATCCAACACATACTTGATACGTCCATTTTGCATCATGATTTCCTACAGTTATTTATTTTGTTTTGATGAATAATAATGCTTTAGGGAGTGATTCTAATGCCTTTTCTCTCATAATATGTAAGGTTTACACAAAGAGGGAGAATACCGGCAGCTGGAATTCTGGACCTGAAAAAGCACATCAGAGATACCTATTCTGCACATCTCCAAATAAGCTGAAGCTTTATGAAGAATTATTTTGGATTATATTAAAAAATACTGGAGCAAATAACTACCGGCGGGGGCCACCCTGGTGGGCACAAGACACCAGGGCGCGCCAGGCCCCCAGGCGCACCCTGGTGGGTTGTGCCCAACCAGGCCCACCTCCGGTGCCCATCTTCTGGTATATAAGGTCTTTTGACCTAGAAAAAATAAGAGGAGGACTTTTGGGATGGAACGTCGCCGTCTCGAGGCGGAACTTGGGCAAGAGCACTTTTGCCCTTCGGCGGAGAGATTTTGTCGGGGGAACTTCCCTCCCGGAGGGGGAAATCGAAGCCATCGTCATCACCAACACCCCTCTCATCTTTGGAAGGCCAATCTTCATCAACATATTCAACAGCACCATCTCCTCTCAAACCCTAGTTCATCTCTTGTGTTCAATCTTTGTACCGGAACCTCAGATTGGTACATGTGGGTGACTAGTAGTGTTGATTACATCTTGTAGTTGATTGCTATATGGTTTATTTGGTGGAAGATTATATGTTCAGATCCATTATGCTATTCAATACCCCTCTGATCTTGAGCATGAATATTATTTGTGAGTAGTTACCTTTGTTCTTGAGGTCACGGGAGAAGTCATGTCGCAAGTAATCATGTGAATTTGATATGTGTTTGATATTTTGATGATATGTATGTTGTGATTCCCTTAGTGGTGTCATGTGAACGTCGACTACATGACACTTCACCATCCTTGGGCCTAAAGGAATGCATTGTGGAGTAGTTATTAGATGATGGGTTGCTAGAGTGACAGAAGCTTAAACCCTAGTTTATGCGCTACTTCGTAAGGGGCTGATTTGGATCCAAACGTTTAATGCTATGGTTAGATTTTACCTTAATACTTTTCTCGTAGTTGCGGATGCTTGCGAGGGGATTAATCATAAGTGGGAGGTTTGTTCAAGTAAGAACAACACCCAAGCACCGGTCCACCCACATATCAAATTATCAAAGTAGCGAACACGAATCAAACCAACATGATAAAAGTGACTAGATGAAATTCCCGTGTACCCTCAAGAACACTTTGCCTATTACTAGAGACTGTTCTGGCATGTCCTTTGCCACAAAAGGATTGGGCTACCTTGCTGCACTTTATTTACCATTACCATTACTTGCTTGTTACCAATTATCTTGCTATCAAACTATCTGTACCCACAATTTCAGTGCTTGCAGAAATTACCTTGTTGAAAACCGCTTGTCATTTCCTTCTGCTTCTCGTTGGGTTCGACAGTCTTACTTATCGAAAAGACTATGATTGACCCCCAATACTTGTGGGTCATCAAGACTCTTTTCTGGCGTTGTTGCCGGGGAGTGAAGTGCTCTTGGTAAGTGGAAATCGGTAAGGAAAAACTTATACTACGTGCTGAAATTTATTGTCACTTGTTACTATGGAAAACAATCCTTTGTGGGGTTTGTTCGGGGTAACTTCACCTCGACCGGAACTACAATTAGTTGCCCCTCAACCTACTGCACCTACTGAAAATATTGGTTATGAAATTCCTTCGGGTATGGTAGAACAACTGCTTGCTAAACCTTATACAGGAGATGGAACTGAACATCCTGATATGCACCTATTATATGTGAACGAAATTTGTGGATTATTTAAGCTTGCAGGTTTACCCGGAGATGAAGCTAATAAGAAGGTTTGCCCTTTATCATTGAAGGGAAAAGCATTGACATGGTATAGGCTATGTGATGATATTGGATCATGAAACTGGAATCGTTTGGAATTGGAGTTCCATCAAAAGTTTTATCCCATGCATATAGTTCATCGTGATCCGAATTATATATATAATTTTTGGCCTCGTGAAGGAGAAAGCATCACTCTAGCTTGGCGGAGGCTTAAGTAAATGTTATATTCATGCCCCAATCATGATATTCTGAGAGAAGTTATTATTCAGAAGTTTTATGCTCGGCTTTCTCATAATGATGAATCCATGCTCGATACTTCTTGTGCTGGTTCTTTTATGAAGAAGACTATTGAATTCAAGTGGGATCTCTTAGAAAGAATTAAATGCAACTCTGAAGATTGGGAACTCTTCGAAGGTAATGAGTCAGGTATAAAGCTTAAATTGAATTGTGATAAATCTTTTATGAATACCAATATTTTTCACAAGTTTAGCACTAAATATGGACTTGACTCTGAGATAGTAGCCTCTTTCTGTGAAGCATTTGCTACTCATGTTGATATCCCTTAGGAGAAGTGGTTTAAATATCATCCCCCTATTAAAGAAGAAATTAAAGAACCGGTAAAAGCTAAAGATGCAACCATCATTTACAATGTTGATCCAGTTGTGCCTACCGCTTATATTGAAAAACCACCTTTCCCTGTTAGGATAAAGGAGTATGCTAAGGTATCAACTGTGGTTCGCAAGAGTAATATTAGAGGACCTAAGCCCCCTGAGCAAATTAAAGTAGAACCTAGTGTTGCTATGGTTAAAGATCTCTTGGTAAAAAATATTGATGGGCATGTCATTTACTTATGTGACGAAGCTGCTAGAATTGCCAAACCCGATGAAAAAGATAAACATAGACCTGTAGTGGGTATCCCTGTTGTCTCAGTCAAAATAGGAGATCATTTCTATCATGGTTTATGTGATTTGGGTGCTAGTGTGAGTGCTATTCCTTTTACCTTATACCAAGAAATTATTAATGATATAGCACCCGCTGAAATAGAAGACATTGACGTTACTATTAAACTTGCTAATAGAGACACCATCACACCACTTGGGATTGTTAGAGATATCGAAGTCTTGTGTGGGAAAGTAAAATACCCTACTGATTTTCTAGTTCTTGGTTCCCCACAAGATGACTTTTGTCCCATTATCTTTGGTAGACCTTTCTTGAGCACCGTCAATGCTAAGATAGATTGTGAAAAACAAACTGTCGGTGTTAGTTTCGGTGATGTGTCTCACGAATTTAATTTCTCTAAGTTTAGTAGATGACCTCGTGGTAGAGAAGTATCTAGTAAGGATGAAATAATTGGTCTTGCTTCTATTGTCGTACCTCCTACCGATCCACTAGAACAATATTTGCTAGACCATGAAAATGATATGCACTTGCATGAAAGAAATGAAATAGATAAAAAATTCTTCGAACAACAACCTCTCCTAAAACACAATTTGCCTATTGAAACCCTTGGAGGTCCTCCTCCACCTAAAGGTGATCCTGTGTTTGAATTAAAGCAATTGCCTGATACTTTGAAGTATGCTTATCTTGATGAGAAAAAGATATATCGTGTTATTATTAGTGCTAACCTTTCAGAACATGAAGAAGAAAGATTATTAAAAGTTCCGAGGAAGCACCGGGCTGCTATTGGATATACTCTTGATGATCTTAAGGGCATTAGTCCCACTCTATGTCAGCACAAGATCAATATGGAACCTGATGCAACACCCGTTGTTGATCACCAACGGTGATAGAATCCTAAGATGAAAGAAGTGGTAAGAACCGAAATATTAAAGCTTTTGGAAGCAGGTATAATCTATCCCATAGCTGACAGTAGATGGGTAAGTCCCGTTCATTGTGTCCCTAAGAAAGGAGGTATTACCGTTGTTCCTAATGATAAAAATGAACTCATTCCACAAAGAATTGTCACTGTCTATAGAATGGTAATTGATTTTAGAAAATTAAATAAAGCTACTAGAAAAGATCATTACCCTCTACCTTTCATTGATCAAATGCTAGAAAGACTATCTAAGCACAAACACTTTTGTTTCCTGGACGGATATTCTGGTTTCTCTCAAATACCTGTGTCACAATCCGATCAAGAGAAAACCACCTTTACTTGTCCTTTTGGAACCTATGCTTATAGACGTATGCCTTTTGGTTTATGCAATGCACCTACTACCTTTCAAAGATGTATGACTGTTATATTCTCTGACTTTTGTGAAAAGATTGTGGAGGTTTTCATGGATGATTTTTCCGTTTATGGAACTTATTTTAATGATTGCTTAAGCAACCTTGATCGAGTTTTGCAGAGATGTGAGCAAACTAATCTTGTCTTGAATTGGGAGAAGTGCCACTTTATGGCTAATGAAGGTGTTGTCTTGGGGCATAAGATATCTGAACGAGGTATTGAGGTGGACAAAGCTGAAGTTAATGCAATTGAGCAAATGACATGTCCTAAAGATATTAAAGGTATTCGAAGTTTCCTTGGTCATGTTGGTTTCTATAGGAGGTTCATTAAAGACTTCTCTAAAATTTCTAGGCCTCTTACTAATCTTTTGCAAAAGGATATTCCTTTTGTTTTTGATGATGATTGTGTAGAAGCCTTTCAAACACTCAAGAAAGCCCTAACTTCTGCACCTATCGTTCAACCACCTGATTGGAACTTGCCTTTTGAGATTATGTGTAATGCTAGTGATTATGCCATTGGTGCTGTTCTAGGACAAAGAGTTGATAAGAAATTAAATGTTATCCATTATGCTAGCAAAACTCTAGACAGTGCCCAACGAAATTATGCTACTACTGAAAAAGAATAGCAGTTGTGTTTGCTTGTGATAAATTTAGATCCTACATTGCTGACTCCAAAGTTATTGTTCACAATGATCATGCTGCTATAAAATATCTTATGGAAAAGAAAGATGCTAAACCTAAACTCATTAGGTGGGTTCTCTTGCTTCAAGAATTTGAATTACATATCGTTGATAGGAAGGGAGCTGAGAACCCGTAGCTGATAACTTGTCTAGGTTAGAAAATATTCTTGATGAACCACTACCTATTGATGATAGCTTCTCTGACGAACAGCTAGCTACAATAAATGTTTCTCAAAACACTCCTTGGTATGCTGATTATGCTAACTACATTGTCTCTAAATATATACCACCTAGTTTCACATACCAACATGTGACGCCCCCAATTTCGACCGTACGCTAAACATACACACAATGCGTACGACCAAGATTAGGGACTCACTGATCGATATCAAAACACAACACTAGACACAAACTAAAGGTCATACAGCTTCATATTACAAGCCAGGGGCCTCGAGGCCTCGAATACAAAGCTCGACAAGCACGAGTCAGCGGAAGCAAATAATATCTGAGTACAGACATAAGTTAAACAAGTTTTGCCTTAAGAAGGCTAGCACAAACATAAGCAGCGGATCGAAAGAGGCGGGGCCTCCTTCCTGGGAACCTCCTAACTACTCCTGAGCGTCGGCACTCTCCACGTAGTAGTAGGCTCCAGCGGTGGTGTAGTAGTCGTCTCCGGCGTACTCCATCTCCTGGGATCCATCGTCTGAACGCAGATTCGTATCGAGGGGGAAAGAGAAAGCAAAGCAGCGGTGAGTACTCATCCAAAGTACTCGCAAGACTGACATCAGAACTATGCTAAGTATGCATCATTATCAAGGGGTGGGGTTATATCTGGACTGACTGCAGAAAGCAAGAATGAGGGGGAAGGCCTAGTCCTATCGAAGACTAGCATCTTCAGCATCTTGTAGCATTAGAAGAGAGTAGACTGGTATCTCATATATAGTCATATTATTGTAGCAATTTTATTAAGTAACCACGCCCAGAAATCCTTCCTCGGCTCCCTGCGAGGAAGCAATCTCGGAGCCAACATTCATTTCAAATTTAAATCACAGTTATAGTTGTATAAGGTCAAGGTACAAGTCCAAGTCGTCTTGTTACCGTGGACACGGCTATTCGAATAGATTATTCATCCCTGCAGGGGTGCACCGCATTTCCAACACGCCTGATCACCTCCGGCCGGACACACTTTCCTGGGTCATGCCCGGCCTCGGGATAGCAGCACGTCGTCGCCCCACCTAGGCTCAACGAAGAGGCCAGCCCGCCGGTCTAAATCCTAAGCACACAGGGGTCGTGGGCCCACTTGCCCTACGCGCTCCTGCACGATGCGAACGCGGCCGGAAGCGGACCTAGCACACTCCAGTCCAAGAGTTGTACCGTCCAATCCAATCCGGCGCGCGCCGCTCCATTGCTGACGTCCGAAGAGCTTCGGCTGATACAACGACGCTGAGTACCCATAACTTCTCCCACGCGATGGTTTGGTGCGTAAAAAGGCCAACGACCCAACTCAGATCAAATACCCAACCCATTAGCATTTTATTAATGCGGGGCAAGCGCGACCCATAAAGTGCGGTCCCGTCACCCCGACTCGAGGATGTCTGGCAAGGGCCTCTCCTGCCCGTCCACGCCTCAACATAACCCTTTGGATGCCTTACCGGCGCATCCCACCACATCTCACACACGGGTACCCTTGGGGCCGACCCGTCTCAAGGCTGTCGGGAACTCAGGTCCACCTCAACCAGGGTGGTACCGCCTGTCCCTCCAGTCCCGTCTTTCACATGTAAACAATGTCAAGTTAAAGTAAATGTGGGTATAAAACATCAAGGCAGGAACTGAGGGATCACCCTCAATGGTCCCCGCTCGATGAAACCGTCAAGGTGGACCTAGAGGAATCACCCTCGAGGGTCCCACTCTTGAGGGGTTGCACGACAGAGTCATCGTCGGGAGTGGTGAAGGAGGAATCACCCTCGATAACCACGACCGACTAGCTGCACTACAGAGCTAGCATCATGAGTACTTCACGAGGTGTCACCCTCGGTACTCGATAGTAGCGCTGCAGAGTCGTACAACTAGGGGGGTGCGGTGATGTGAGGGGCCTGGCTCGTCGGTCGGTTGACCGAGTCTTCGGGTCATCGAGTCGTCGATGAAGAAGCAGGGGCAACTGGGACTAAGGGGGTCACAGGGGATTCATTGATCAACCTATACTAAGCAGTTGATATGATTGCAGGTATGGTAGCAGTTTATCAAAAACAGGCTATGCATCAGAAATAAGAGCTAGCTAATACAGTAGCAAAATCTAATGCAAGAATAAGAGGGAAGAATGGGCGATATCGGAATGCTCAAGGGGTGTTGCTTGCCTTGCTGCTCTGCAGCCAAAGGCTGACCGTCAACGGCGTAGTCATACCCGGTAGCACCGTCAGTCTCGGGGTCTACCGGAGAGAAGAGGGGGGAAGAAACAATAAATATAAAGCACAGATGCAACACGATGCATGACATGGCAAGATGCAGAGCTAGGCATGCACTAGCGCAGTATTGCACGTCGTAGACGGGTCGGAAGAATATCTGACGATATTTCCCGGGTCTCTGGCTACTACCGGACAGACGAAAACGATGGAAAAGTTCCATGTTCGCTATGCTAGGAGCACGTGACAGACTAACAGACAGCGTATTCGGATTCGTGGGATTTTTCTGAACAACTTTCATGTATAAATTATTTTCATCCGAGTTACGGATTATTTTATATTAATTTTTAAAGTTTTATTAATATTCAGAAATTAAAACAGATTATTTTAATTCAATAATGAATTATGACATCAGCATGATGTCATGCTGACATCAGATATCAACAGAGGCTTTGACTGGTCAAACTGACCAGTGGGCCCCACATGTCATACTCACAGTTTTAATTAAGGTTTAATTAATACTAATCAGATTTAATTAGTGGGGTGGGACCCACCTGTCATACTGTTTAATTAATTAATTAGCAGATTAATTAACAGGTTAATTAATTAATCTAATTAATCTTAATCATCTAATTACCTAATTAATTAATTCACTAATTAATTAATTAATTAATTTAACTAATTATTCATTTTAATTATTTATTTAGTTACTTTTATTTATCTTTTTTTTAAACGTTCTGTGGGGGGTGGGGCCCCCATGTCATCCGGTGGGGGGGGGTGGCCCCACTTGGCAGTGGCCAAGTGCCACACCACACCCACACACGGCCAGGGGAGGGGAGGCAGGCCCTCGCCGGCGGTCTGCCGGCGACCAGGGGGGCGGCCAGGGGCAAGTGCAGGGAGGGGGAGGACGGACAGGGCACAGCGGAGCTCGTCGGTGGCGGGGCGAGGGGCGCGGGGAGCCGCGGCGCAGTAGCATGCGGGGGCCGGGCCACAGCGGAGGGGCGCAGTGGCGTGGCCGCGCGATGGGGGGCAACCTGCGCAGGGCCGCGGTGGCCGGGGGGCGTGCGCGGGCTGGTGCGCGCGTGGGCGGCCGGGGTGAGGGACGAGCGGGTGGGCGCGAGCGCGTGCGGGACGGGGGGGAGGAAGAGGAGGCCGCGGCCTCACCGGATCCGAACGGGTCTGGCAATGGGCTCGGGGGAGGGGGGCGAGGCGGCGGTGACGGCGACGAGGAGGCTAGGAAGGGGTCCGGTGGAGGGGCGACAGCGGGGCGGCGCCGGTGTGGCGACGGGGGGGGGGGGCACGGGATCGGACTGGTCCCGATCCAGATCGGGACGGGGGGAATGGGGGAGGAACGTGGGGGAGTGGGGGGTTAGGGTTAGGTGGGGGGCCTAATAGCCGCCGGCTGGGCCGGGGCCCAGTGGGAGGGGGGTTCTTTTTTTTTTTTTTTAGTTTTAGTTTTCTTTTTCTTCGTTTCCTTTTCTGTTTTCTTTGGGTTTTTTCTGTTTTGCAAAATGTGTGGGTCCAAATATAGTTTTGTAAAATATATGACTTAGCCCAATAATTACAGTGCATTATTTAACACTGATATAAAAAGGTTTTGAGTCCATATAATTTCATTTGGATTTTAATTAATTATAAATGGATTAAATACTTCTGTTTTGTTGCTGTTTCTTGCTGTTAGAGTCACTTAACTAATTTAGTAAATGTTGATTACAATTTTAGAATTGTCTCTGGATTATTTACAATATTATGAACAATTTAGTTTTCAAATTTGAACAACTTTTATTTTCACTTTAAGTTTGAATTTCCATTCGAATTGGAATTTGAAATGAGATATGATACTAATGATGATTAAGCACTGTTAATCATGATGACATGGCATTATCAAAAGGGTGATCACTGTAGCTAACCACTGGGGGTGTTACAAATCTCCTCCACTACAAGAAATCTCGTCCCGAGATTTAGGAGGTAGAAGGAAACAAAGCGGGGTATTCATCACGAAGACGATCCTCGCGTTCCCAAGTGGCTTCATCTTCAGTATGATTTGACCACTGCACTTTGAGGAACTTGGTAGCCTTCTGGCGGGTTCGACGTTCAGTTTCATCAAGAATGCGGACTGGTTGCTCTTTGTAAGAAAGGTCATGTTGCAGCTCAAGCATATCATGATCCACTGCTCGGATAGGATCCTTGAAACAGCGACGAAGTTGTGACACATGGAACACGTCGTGAACCTGAGAAAGGTTTGGCGGTAGTTCCAGTTGATATGCCACCTTACCACGCCTTTCGAGAATAGTGAAAGGACCAATATATCGAGGAGCCAGCTTGCCCTTGATTCCAAAATGGTGTGTACCTCTCATTGGCGTGACTCGAAGATAAGCCTTTTCGCCAGGTTGATAGACCATATCTTTGTGATGACGGTCATACTGACTCTTCTGACGAGACTGAGCAGCCTTCAGATTTGCATGAATAATGCGGACTTGATCTTCGGCATGTTGGATAATATCCGGACCGATAAGTGTACGTTCCCCAGTTTCTGACCAATTCAGAGGAGTCCGACACTTACGTCCATATAATACTTCAAAGGGAGCCATCTTCAGACTAGCTTGATAGCTATTGTTGTAGGAGAACTCAGCATACGGGAGAGATTCCTCCCATTTCTTGCCGAAAGAAATGACACAAGCTCGAAGCATGTCTTCGAGAATCTGATTGACTCTTTCAACTTGACCCTGGGATTGAGGGTGAAAAGTGGTGCTGAATGACAAATGAGTTCCCATAGCTTCCTGGAAACTTGCCAAGAATCTTGAAGTGAATAAACTGCCACGGTCTGAACTAATCACCAATGGAATACCGTGGAGTGAAACAACTCTGGACATGTAAAGATCTGCTAGCTGACTAGCAGTAATAGTTTCCTTGACAGCCAGAAAATGTGCAACTTTGGACAACCGGTCAATGACGACAAGAATAGCATCATTACCTTTCTGCGATCTGGGAAAACCAGTGACGAAGTCCATTTCAACATGGTCCCATTTCCATTCAGGAACTGTAATAGGTTGCAGAGTTCCAGCAGGCTTTTGATGTTCTGCTTTGATCCGACGGCAAATGTCACATTCTGAAACATAGCGTGCAATGTCTTGCTTCATGTTAGACCACCAGAATCTTCGACGAATGTCTTGGTACATCTTGGTACTACCAGGATGAATAGACAGCGGAGTGTCATGTGCTTCCTTCATGACCTCCTGAGTCATATCATTGTTTTCCTCCTTACTCGGTACCACTAGGCGGCCTTTGAAGTACAAAGCGACATCCTCAGCAATAGTGAAGGGTGAGGGCTTTCCTTCTGCGAGATCGTACTTAATCCTCTCGACTTCATTGTCTCACTTCTGGATCCACTTGATGACGTCCACAAGATCTGGTTTAGCAACGAGGGTATTAAGAGAACCCTGGGAAACATTGTGGAGGTTCATTTTGTAGGACCCTTCAGGAGGGGGAGTGAGATAACTCTGAGGAACAATATGGAGGTTCAGCTTGCGAAATTCTTCTCGAAGAAGGGGGTGAACCTTATGAACCTGAAGGTGATTGCAGTACAACTTGCGGCTCAAAGCATCAGCCATTACATTAGCCTTGCCTGGTGTATAAGAAATACCCACGTTGTAATCTGCTATGCGCTCCATCCATCTCTGTTGACGGAGGTTCAGATCTGGCTGAGTAAACAGGTACTTCAGACTTTGGTGATCCGTGTAAATCTCGCAACGATTACCAACAAGGTATTGCCGCCACTCTTTCAGTGCATGAATTACTGCAGCAAGTTCAAGGTCATGAACTGGGTAGTTCTCTTCATGAGGACGCAATTGACGAGATGCATAAGCAACCACCCTGCGTTCTTGCATTAGGACACAGCCCATTCCTTGACGTGAAGCATCACAATAGATGACGAAGTCCTTACGAGTATCCGGAGGAGCAAGCACTGGAGCAGACGTCAGTTTGTCTTTAAGTGCCTGAAAGCTCTCCTGACATTTTTCTATCCACTCATATTTAACACCTTTGTGAAGCAAATTGGTTAAGGGCTTTGCAATCTTGGAGAAGTTCTCGACGAATCGACGGCAATAGCTGGCGAGTCCGAGAAAACTTCTGACTTGCTTGACATTCTTCGGGGGAGTCCAGTCAAGAATAGCCTGAACTCGTTCAGGGTTGACCGCAATACCATCCTTGGAGATCACATGACCAAGGTAGGTTACTTCGTCCATCCAGAACTCACACTTTGAATACTTTGCATAAAGTTGATGTTCTCGAAGCCTCTCCAGTATAAGACGAAGATGTTCAGCATGCTCTTCTTTATTCTTGGAGTAAACCAGGATATCATCCAGATAAACCACGACGAATTTATCGAGGTAATCCATGAATATATAGTTCATCAGGCGAGAGAAGGTTGCTGGGGCATTGGTTAAGCCGAAGGACATGACGGTGTACTCGTATGAACCACAGCGAGTAACGAATGCAGTCTTCGGAATATCCTCTTCACGTACCCGGATCTGATGGTAACCCAACCTCAAGTCGAGTTTGGAAAACACTGACGAACCAGCAAGTTGATAATACAGATCGTTGATCCGAGGAAGCGGATATTTGTTTTGAATCGTTGCTTGGTTGATGGGACGGTAATCTTGGACCAATCGATTCGTACCATCTTTCTTCTTGACAAAGAGAGAAGGTGCTCCCCAAGCAGAGGAACTTGGACGAATGAAACCCAGACGAAGCGAATTGTCAATTTCTTGCTTAAGTTCAAGGAGTTCATGTGGTGGCATCTTATACGGACGCTTGGCTATAGGAGTGGTACCAGGTACCAAGTCGATGACAAACTCGACAGCTCTGGCAGGGGGAATCCCTGGAAGTTCTTCCGGAAAGAATCTTGGAAATCCCGGACAATTGGAATGTTTTCAATCCCCTCAAGAGGTGACACATTTAATGCATTCAAGGCATATAGCCAGGCTTCAGCATCTAACAGCTTGGAATGACATGATCGAGTACAATTCATAATCAAAGAAGATTACCAAGAGTTGTTGAATCGCAATGCGTACTCGATTCATATATCAGTGTCCTTGATTGTCCAATAACTCAGAACACGAGGAAACTGGAGTCAGTGAAATATCATAGTTGATGAGGAGCTCATAAGAAGTTATAAAGCTCCGTGATATTTATCAAGATACCAGGGATAATACTCGGAGGTAGATCAGAATAGAGATTAGACCAGTGTATTGATCTGTGGAAGACAAGCACTTTAACTTGTCTGAGAATGAAATCAAATTATAACAACATGGTCGGAACCACGATTGCAAAGGATAAGATCACAGATACTGGACCAAATTATACCAAGAGAAAATTTATTGTTACGAGAAGCTTCTTTGATAAGATCAACATTGCTCCCATGGGCATGAGCACAAAGTTCAAGGTCGACTCCCACTTCATTAATGCATCACCTTCCATTTACTCCTCGCCTTCGATGAGGTTGTAGCTTTGAAAGATTATCCGGCAAAACACCAGAAGAGTAGGACTCGTGAAAACTGTCGGGTTCACACAGATTAAGGAAGGCATAGGTTCAACCCTTTGGGGCATCTTAGGAACCAATACCACAAGCTTCAAGAGTAATTAACACATGCTTGACAACAGAGCATGGCTGACAAAAGCATAGGATACAACTTATCAGAGGGAGAAGACACAATTTACCAATAGCATCATGTATCAGGGGAATAACACCACAATAATTTGAAAGTGAAGGATGCTATCGGATAATAACCCAACAATGGGTCTGGCGGTCCACAAAGGACCTGATCTGAGTATCGGTACCCAATCACAGGAAGAAGGAATGTAAGGCATCAGATCATAGAACATCCAAATAATTTGATGCCTAAATAACCAAAGGAATTAAGATTTCCCAATTGGTGTATCAGAAACAGATGTTCCGATCAAATGCAAGTAAGATGAAAGGACTTAGATGGGCAATCAATCAAGGTTGATTTGTCGGGAACAAACCCATGTTTGGAAAGACGTCTGAGCCGGATGGATAATTTATGATAAACAACTGATGACTGTGTGTATTCACACACAGGTTGAATCAATAAAATCAAATGAAAACCACAAAGGATTTAGTTAATATTGCTAGACATATGGAATTAACCATAATGCAAGCAGGTGAGAAAGGTCAAGAGCAAAAGGCTACCCAGGATTTCGGAAGATCGGATAGCAATTCGAAGGACTTGCGAAACCCATGTCAACTAACGACGAACGAATCCCCGGTAAGCATAGGGGGTTGATGGTAGAAGGGAAACGCAACAGCGATGAGCACAAGTTCTCGGGAGAACATCGGAGGGTATCTTCGAAGTCTTCTGATGAATCGAGCCATCGTCTGAAATGAGGGGCTCTCCGGGGGAAGTAGTTACGAGAACCTAGAGTTAGAGTTAATAAAATCTTTAACCCGAAAGAGAAGAGAGATCAGAACCCAGAGTATAGACAAGGAATAAAAGATCCTAATACCACCTGATTGAGATGTGGGCCCGTAAGCCACACAACTATGTTAGTAAAGTTTTTCAAGTACTAGACTCAACTTCGGCCAAGGAGTTGGAAAGGGGGCTACCTACAGGCAGTCGGCTCTGATACCAACTTGTGACGCCCCCAATTTCGACCGTACGCTAAACATACACACAATGCGTACGACCAAGATTAGGGACTCACTGATCGATATCACAACACAACACTAGACACAAATTAAAGGTCATACAGCTTCATATTACAAGCCAAGGGCCTCGAGGGCTCGAATACAAAGCTCGACAAGCACGAGTCAGCGGAAGCAAATAATATCTGAGTACAGACATAAGTTAAACAAGTTTTGCCTTAAGAAGGCTAGCACAAACATAATCAGCGGATCGAAAGAGGCGAGGCCTCCTGCCTGGGAACCTCCTAACTACTCCTGAGCGTCGACACTCTCCACGTAGTAGTAGGCTCCAGCGGTGGTGTAGTAGTCGTCTCCGGCGTACTCCATCTCCTGGGCTCCATCGTCTGAACGCAGATTCGTATCGAGGGGGAAAGAGAAAGCAAAGCAGCAGTGAGTACTCATCCAAAGTACTCGCAAGACTGACATCAGAACTATGCTAAGTATGCATCATTATCAAGGGGTGGGGTTATATCTGGACTGACTGCAGAAAGCAAGAATGAGGGGGAAGGCCTAGTCCTATCGAAGACTAGCATCTTCAGCATCTTGCAGCATTAGAAGAGAGTAGACTGGTATCTCATATATAGTCATATTATTGTAGCAATTTTATTAAGTAACCACGCCCAGAGATCCTTCCTCGGCTCCCTGCGAGGAAGCAATCTCGGAGCCAACATTCATTTCAAATTTAAATCACAGTTATAGTTGTATAAGGTCAAGGTACAACTCCAAGTCGTCATGTTACCGTGGACATGGCTATTCGAATAGATTATTCATCCCTGCAGGGGTGCACCGCATTTCCAACACGCCTGATCACCTCCGGCCGGACACACTTTCCTGGGTCATGCCTGGCCTCGGGATAGCAGCACGTCGTCGCCCCACCTAGGCTCAACGAAGAGGCCAGCCCGCCGGTCTAAATCCTAAGCACACAGGGGTCGTGGGCCCACTTGCCCTACGCGCTCCTGCACGATGCGAACGTGGCCGGAAGCAGACCTAGCACACTCCAGTCCAAGAGCTGTACCGTGCAGTCCAATCCGGCGCGCGCCGCTCCATTGCTGACGTCTGAAGAGCTTCGGCTGATACAACGACGCTGAGTACCCATAACTTCTCCCACGCTATGGTTTGGTGCGTAAAAAGGCCAACGACCCAACTCAGATCAAATACCCAACCCATTAGCATTTTATTAATGCGGGGCAAGCGCGACCCATATAGTGCGGTCCCGTCACCCCGACTCGAGGATGTCTGGCAAGGGCCTCTCCTGCCCGTCCACGCCTCAACATAACCCTTTGGATGCCTTACCGGCGCATCCCACCACATCTCACACACGGGTACCCTTGGGGTCGACCCGTCTCAAGGCTGTCGGGAACTCAGGTCCACCTCAACCAGGGTGGTACCGCCTGTCCCTCCAGTCCCGTCTTTCACATGTAAACAATGTCAAGTTAAAGTAACTGTGGGTATAAAACATCAAGGCGGGAACTGAGGGATCACCCTCAATGGTCCCCGCTCGATGAAACCGTCAAGGTGGACCTAGAGGAATCACCCTCGAGGGTCCTACTCTTGAGGGGTTGCACGACAGAGTCATCGTCGGGAGTGGTGAAGGAGGAATCACCCTCGATAACCACGACCGACTAGCTGCACTACAGAGCTAGCATCATGAGTACTTCATGAGGTGTCACCCTCGGTACTCGATAGTAGCGCTGCAGAGTCGTACAACTAGGGGGGTGCGGTGATGTGAGGGGCCTGGCTCGTCGATCGGTTGATCGAGTCTTCGAGTCTTCGGGTCGTCGAGTCGTCGATGAAGAAGCAGGGGCAACTGGGACTAAGGGGGTCATAGGGGATTCATTGATCAACCTATACTAAGCAGTTGATATGATTGCAGGTATGGTAGCAGTTTATCAAAAATAGGCTATGCATCAGAAATAGGAGCTAGCTAATACAGTAGCAAAATCTAATGCAAGAATAAGAGGGAAGAATGGGCGATATCGGAATGCTCAAGGGGGGTTGCTTGCCTTGCTCCTCTGCGGCCAAAGGCTGATCGTCAATGGCGTAGTCGTACCCGGCAGCACCGTCAGTCTCGGGGTCTACCGAAGAAAAGAGGGGGGTAGAAACAATAAATATAAAGCACAGATGCAACACGATGCATGACATGGCAAGATGCAGAGCTAGGCATGCACTAGCGCAGTATTACACGTCGCAGACGGGTCGGAAGAATATCTGACGATATTTCCCGGGTCTCTGGCTACTACCGGACAGACGAAAACGATGGAAAAGTTCCATGTTCGCTATGCTAGGAGCACGTGACAGACTAACAGACAGCGTATTCGGATTCGTGGGATTTTTCTAAACAACTTTCATGTATAAATTATTTTCATCCGAGTTACGGATTATTTTATATTAATTTTTAAAGTTTTATTAATATTCAGAAATTAAAACAGATTATTTTAATTCAATAATGAATTATGACATCAGCATGATGTCATGCTGACATCAGGAGTCAACAGGGGCTTTGACTGGTCAAACTGACCAGTGGGCCCCACATGTCATACTCACAGTTTTAATTAAGGTTTAATTAATACTAATCAGATTTAATTAGTGGGGTGGGACCCACTTGTCATACTGTTTAATTTAATTAATTAACAGGTTAATTAATTAATCTAATTAATCTTAATCATCTAATTACCTAATTAATTAATTCACTAATTAATTAATTAATTAATTAAACTAATTATTCATTTTAATTATTTATTTAGTTACTTTTATTTATCTTTTTTTAAACGTTCTGTGGGGGGTGGGGCCCCCATGTCATCCGGTGGGGGGGGGGTGGCCCCACTTGGCAGTGGCCAAGTGCCACACCACACCCACACACGGCCAGGGGAGGGGAGGCAGGCCCTCGCCGGTGGTCTGCCGGCGACCAGGGGGGCGGCCAGGGGCAAGTGCGGGGAGGGGGAGGACGGACAGGGCACAGCGGAGCTCGTCGGTGGCGGGGCGAGGGGCGCGGGGAGCCGCGGCGCAGCAGCATGCGGGGGCCGGGCCGCAGCGGAGGGGCGCGGTGGCGTGGCCGCGCGATGGGGGGGCGACCTGCGTAGGGCCGCGGTGGCCGGGGGGGCGTGCGCGTGCTGGTGCGCGCGTGGGCGGCCGGGATGAGGGGCGAGCGGGTGGGCGCGAGCGCGTGCGGGACGGGGGGGAGGAAGAGGAGGCCGCGGCCTCACCGGATCCGGACGGGTCTGGCAATGGGCTCGGGGGAGGGGGGCGAGGCGGCGGTGACGGCGACGAGGAGGCTAGGGAGGGGTCCGGCGGAGGGGCAACGACGGGGCAGCGCCGGCGTGGCAACGGGGGGGGGGACGGGATCGGTCTGGTCCCGATCCAGATCAGGACGGGGGGAATGGGGGAGGAACGTGGGGGAGTGGGGGTTAGGGTTAGGTGGGGGGGCCTAATAGCCGCCGGCTGGGCCGGTTGGCCCAGTTGGGCCGGGGCCCAGTGGGGGGGTTCTTTTTTTTTATTTAGTTTTAGTTTTCTTTGTCTTCGTTTCCTTTTCTGTTTTCTTTTGTTTTTTTCTGTTTTACAAAATGTGTGGGTCCAAATATAGTTTTGTAAAATATATGACTAGCCCCATAATTACAGTGCATTATTTAACACTGATATAAAAAGGTTTTGAGTCCATATAATTTCATTTGGATTTTAATTAATTATAAATGGATTAAATACTTCTGTTTTGTTGATGTTTCTTGCTGTTAGAGTCACTTAACTAATTTAGTAAATGTTGATTACAATTTTAGAATTGTCTCTGGATTATTTACAATATTATGAACAATTTAGTTTTCAAATTTGAACAACTTTTATTGTCACTTTAAGTTTGAATTTCCATTTGAGTTGGAATTTGAAACGAGATATGATACTAATGATGATTAAGCACTGTTAATCATGATGACATGGCATTATCAAAAGGGTGATCACTGTAGCTAACCACTGGGGGTGTTACACAACAAAAGAAAAAAATTCTTCTATGATTTAAGACATTACTTTTGGGATGACCCACATGTTTATAAAGAAGGAGTAGATGGTATTATTAGACGTTGTGTACCTGAGCATGAACAGGAACAAATCCTACGGAAATGTCATTCCGAGGCATATGGAGGACATCATGCGGGAGATAGAACTGCTCACAAGGTATTGCAATCTGGTTTTTATTGGCCTACTCTCTTCAAGGATGCCCGTAAGTTTGTCTTATCTTGTGATGAATGTCAAAGAATTGGTAATATCGGTAAGCGTTAGGAAATGCCTATGAATTATTCACTTGTTGTTGAACCATTTGATGTTTGGGGTTTTGATTACATGGGAGCTTTTCCTTCCTCTAACGGGTACACTCATATTATGGTCGCTGTTGATTATGTCACTAAGTGGGTAGAAGCTATTCCAACTAGTAGTGCTCATCACCACACCTCCATTAAAATGCTTAAGTTATCTTCCCGAGGTTTGGAGTCCCTAGATATTTAATGACTGATGGTGGTTCACACTTTATCCATGGTGCTTTCCGTAAGATGCTTGCTAAATATGATGTTAACCATCGAATTTTTTATGCATCACCCTATCATCCTCAATCTAGTGGTCAAGTTGAACTTAGCAATAGAGAAATAAAATTGATGTTACAAAAAACTATCAATAGGTCTCGAAAGAATTGGTCTAAGAAACTAGATGATGCACTTTGGGCCTATAGGACATCTTATAAAAATCCTATGGGTATGTCTCCATATAAAATGGTATACGGAAAAGCTTGTCATTTGCCTCTGGAGTTAGAACACAAAGCATTTTGGGCAATTAAAGAACTCAATTATGATTTCAAACTTGCCGGTGAGAAGAGGTTATTTGATATTAGCTCACTAGATTAATGGAGAACCCAAGCTTATGAAAATGCCAAACTACTCAAAGAAAAAGTAAAAACATGGCATGACAAAAGAATCCAAAAGTGGGAATTCAAAATAGGAGACTATGTTCTTTTGTACAACTCTCATTTAAGATTTTTTGCAGGTAATCTTCTCTCCAAATGGGAAGGACCATATATAATCGAAGAGGTTTATCATTCTGGAGCTATCAAGATTAATAATGCCGAAGGTACTAACCCGAAGGTGGTCAATGGACAAAGAATTAAACACTATATCTCAGGTACACCTATTAATGTTGAAAGCAATGTTATCCAAACCATGACACCGGAGGAACACATAAAAGAAACCTTCAGGAACACTCCAGAATTCTGAAAAAGGGGAGGTACGTGATACGGTAAGTAAATGGACTCCGAAAAATCCGCAAAAATATTTTCTGTCAGTTTTGGAATATTACAAAAATTAGGAAAATAAGAAATAAACAGGAAAGCAACCGAAGTGAGCACGATACACCAGGGCGCGCCAGCCCTGCCAGGCGTGCCCTGGTGGGTTGTGCCCACCTCGGCACCTTCCCGACTCCGTTTTCCTTCCATATGCTTGTTTCCCAAGAATAAAAATTCTCTATATATACCCCCCACTGTTTTGACCACCGCATCGCAGAAAAATCCTCTGTTCTTGTTTCGTGTTGTTTTCTCGTCAGATCTAGATCTCCATGGCTCCACCAAGCTCCTCCAGGGACAAGTTGTTCGAGAAGGTCATCAACCCGTACTTGTCGGAGGTGATGAAGCACCCTCAAGCCATTGAGATGCGTGAGGGGGTGCTTCACATCCGCGACGTTCAGGGACCCAAGAAGACTGGAAGCGTGGAAGCTAGGCTTGAGACAGTGGAACAAGACATCTTCAAGTGCCAAGGGATGGTGGAGCGTGGACTTAGTGCCAATCACTCCATGATCACGGAATTCACCCGTGATCAGATGGTGGATGGCCGGTCTGTGAAGGACACCATCTTCACCCTCAACGAGCAAATCAACTTTGTGCAAAGTCAAATTTATGATCTTCAAACCAAGTTTTTGAATATGAGGCAAGATTTAAAGGTATGAGTTTAGCTGCCAGTTGTAGGACTCATGGGACTCGTGCGTCAACTTTTGATGGTGAGCCCTTGCCTTGGAAGCTGGAGGACAAGCCTACCACTTCATCACCACCACCTTCTTCATCACCACCACCAAAGGAGATTTGAGCACACGGGTATGGGCACTCCCCTTGGCTTGAGCCAAGCTTGGGGGAGGTGCCCCGGTATCGTATCACCATCACTTTTATTCACCTTTACCTATTTTAGTTCGATCCTTAGCTTTTTCTTGATTTAGTTGAATAAAAATTTAGTATGATCTATTTTCAATTGTTAGTTTCGTGATCTATCTATCTATGTAATCGAGTGAGAGTTATATAATAAAGCTAGTTTGACCTTTTGCTTCTTTATTTTCTTGTTGCAATCAAAATAAAGGGAAAGAGAAATAAATGAAAAGAATCATATGCTAATCTTATGATAAGTAATAACATCACATAAGTATAAGTATAAGTGGTAATATTTATTGGAGATTGACAAACATAGCATTGGTCAATGATGCAATTCATGAAAGAATTAATAAGGGAAGAGAAGATTCACATGCAAATACACTATCTTGGACATCTTTTATGATTGTGAGCCCCCATTAAATATTATATGTCAAAATTGTTAACGTTGGACAAGGAAGACAACGTAATGATTTATGCTTGTTCATATTCACATAGAAGTTATATTGTCATAGATCCTTCAACATGTGGTGCTTGCTCAATATCTTTCCTAGCAAAAAAAATCCGCACTAAGTACAGATACTACTTGTGCATCCAAAAAATCAAAACCCAAATTCATGTTTTGAGAGTCCACCATACCTACCTACGGATCGAGTAAGATCCTTCAAGTAAGATGTCATCGGTGCAATAAGGCAATAAAAAATGCTTCTAAATGTGTTTTGCTCAATTAGTGTAAGAGAAAATTGAGCGCTATACGAACTTATGATGGCAAAGTAATAAAAGCGACAGACTGCATAATAAAGGTTGCTATCATAGGGGGCAATATAGTGTGACGTTCTTTTACATTAAGGTATTGAGCATTCTAACCAAAAAGCGCATGACAACCTCTGCTTCCCTCTGCGAAGCGCCTATCCTTTACTTTTATGCAAGAGTCAAAGTATTCTCCTCTATTCCTTTTTACTTTTTGTTTTTGCAAGCATCATGTGGTGAGGAAAGATCTAGGCACATATATCCAGTTGGATGTGAGTGAGCATGAATTATTATTGTTGACATCACCCTTGAGGTGAATACGTTGGGAGGCGAAACTATAAGCCCCTATCTTTCTATGTGTCCGGTTGAAACATTTTGCTCATGGGTATGCTGTGAGTGTTAGCAATCATAGAAGACTAAAGGATGGTTGAGTATGTGGACTTGACAAAAGGCTCCGACAAGAGACCCTTCCTGAAATTCTGATGAATTGTAGTTGCAAAGTTGACTGAGAACATAGTTTGTTGGTTTCCAATAAGGTTTATGCTTTATACTTCTATGTTGTGATGAATTGTTACTTGTTCATGAGAAGATATATGATGAAGTTATATGAATAAGTTTTATGATAGAGTTTGTTGTTGTTATGATAATAAGCACGATGCTACTATGTCCGTATTTTGTTTTTATCGACACCTCTCTCTCAAACCATGTGGACATGCTTTTCAATATCGGCTTTCGCTTGAGGACAAGCGAGGTCTAAGCTTGGGGGAGTTGATACGTCCATTTTGCATCATGATTTCCTACTGTTATTTATTATGTTTTGATGAATAATAATGCTTTAGGGAGTGATTCTAATGCCTTTTCTCTCATAATATGCAAGGTTTACACAAAGAGGGAGAATACCGACAGGTGGAATTCTGGACCTGAAAAAGCACATCAGAGATATCTATTCTGCACATATCCAAATAAGCTGAAACTTTACGGAGAATTATTTTGGATTATATTAAAAATACTGGAGCAAATAACTACCAGAGGGGGCCACCCTGGTGGGCACAAGACACCAGGGCGCGCCAGGCCCCCCAGGCGCGCCTTGGTGGGTTGTGCCCAGCCAGGCCCACCTCCGGTGCCCATCTTCTGGTATATAAGGTCTTTTGACCTAGAAAAAAAATAAGAGGAGGACTTTCGGGACGGAACGCCGCCGTCTCGAGCTAGAACTTGGGCAGGAGCACTTTTGCCCTGCGGTGGAGCGATTCCGCCGGGGGAACTTCCCTCCCGGAGGGGGAAATCAAAGCCATCGTCATCACCAACACCCCTCTCATCTTTGGAAGTCCAATCTTCATCAACATATTCAACAGCACCATCTCCTCTCAAAACCTAGTTCATCTCTTGTGTTCAATCTTTGTACCGGAACCTCAAATTGGTACATGTGGGTGACTTGTAGTGTTGATTACATCTTGTAGTTGATTGCTATATGGTTTATTTGGTGGAAGATTATATGTTCAGATCCATTATGCTATTCAATACCCCTCTGATCTTGAGCATGAATATTATTTGTGAGTAGTTACCTTTGTTCTTGAGGTCACGGGAGAAGTCATGTCGCAAGTAATCATGTGAATTTGATATGTGTTCGATATTTTGATGATATGTATGTTGTGATTCCCTTAGTGGTGTCATGTGAACGTCGACTACATGACACTTTACCATACTTGGGCCTAAAGGAATGCATTGTGGAGTAGTTATTAGATGACGGGTTACTAGAGTGACAGAAGCTTAAACCCTAGTTTATGCGCTACTTCGTAAGGGGTTGATTTGTATCCAAACGTTTAATGCTATGGTTAGATTTTATCTTAATACTTTTTTCATAGTTACGGATGCTTGCGAGAGGGTTAATCATAAGTGGGAGGTTTGTTCAAGTAAGAATAGCACCCAAGCACCGGTCCACCCACATATCAAATTATCAAAGTAGCGAACAGGAATCAAACCAACATGATAAAAGTGACTAGATGAAATTCCCGTGTACCCTCAAGAACACTTTGCTTATTATAAGAGACCGTTTTGGCCTGTCCTTTGCCACAAAAGGATTGGGCTACCTTGCTGCACTTTATTTACCGTTTCCATTACTTGCTCGTTACCAATTATCTTGCTATCAAACTATATGTTACCCACAATTTCAGTGCTTGCAGATCTTGCTGAAAACCGCTTGTCATTTCCTTCTGCTCCTCGTTGGGTTCCATACTCTTACTTATCGAAAGGACTACGATTGACCCCCTATACTTGTGGGTCATCAATACTCCTTAGAGCATCTCCAACAGAAGAGCTATATAAGACGCGCGGCCGAAAAAAACAGCTTTTTAGCGCGCGCGCGACCGAATCGGCAGCTCCAGCAGGCGTGCAAAATCGCGCACGCAAAAAAAACTGCTCCGTGCGCCCAACAAAACTGCACCGCGCGCTGCATCTTTCGGGCGTCTGCTTCCGCGCGCTGAACCGCGAATCGCCCGCGCGAATGCCCACCAACCGCCGGATCTGAAAGCTCCACTCGCGTGCGCGACTTCCCCATCCTCTCCGACGACGCGTCGACGCTTCCTCCCGCCGTTCCCCACCGCGCGTGCCGCTTCCCCCGCTTCCCCGGTGGCCGTCGCTGCTTCCTCCGCCGCGGCCGCTCCTGGAGTGCCCCGTTCCGCCGACGAACAGCGCCCGACGGGGGTTTGCAGCTCGGCGCCCACAAGGTGTTTGACAAAACGCTTGCAAGGTATATATTGCTACCAAACTTCATTTTTGTAGATGATTTTGGAATATTTTGTTTGTAGTGTTAAATTTTAGTTTGAATTCAAATTTATAGATGAGTTCGTCCCATGATTCTTCCGATGAAGAATTTGATCTTCAAGAGGAGGAGGACCTCGCAATGGTCCTAGCTATGCACATCAACAAAAAACCGAAGCACGGTGGTTCGGTTTTTGGTCGTCAAAAAATTGTGGAGGGAAAGGATCGATGCCCATAACAGATTGATAAGGAACTATTTTGCGGAGTATCCCACATACCCCGAGTCCTACTTTCGACGCTGTTTTAGGATGAGCATCGAGTTGTTCAAACACATTGCAGGGAGGCTGGCGAGCCATGATCAGTATTTTCAGCGAAGGAGGAATGCCACCGGAGAACTCGGGCATAGCACCTTTCAAAAGGTGACCGCCGCTTTGCGTATGTTGGCATATGGTATTCCGGCGGATCTAGTTGATGATCACTTGGCCATGGGTGAGAGCCAAGCCATCATGTGTGTAAAGCGCTTCGCGGATGGAATCGTGCAAGTGTTTGGTCCGGAATATTTGAGAGCTCCCAGTGTTGAAGACGCCGCAAGGCTTTTGGAGATGAATAAAGCTCGCGGGTTCCCAGGTATGCTTGGCTCAATAGATTGTATGCATTGGAGTTAGAAGAACTGTCTTAAGGCTTGGCATGGACAGTTCCACAGTCAGAAAAAAGGTGGCACAATAATCCTTGAAGCGGTGGCCGGTCAGGAGACTTGGATTTGGCATGCTTTTTTCGGAATGCTAGGATCTTTGAACGACATCAATGTTTTTGAACGGTCACCACTCATGAATAGTATTGCAAATGGTGAACTGCCACCGGTGAAGTTTGTAGCAAATGGCAATACATACAACTATGGCTACTATCTTGCGGATGGCATCTACCCAAGGTGGCAAACATTTGTGAAGCCGTTGAAAAAACCGTAAGGTAAGAAAAATCTTGATTTCCACAATGCTCAGGCGGCGTCTAGGAAAGATGTGGATAGAGCTTTTGGGATTTTGCAAGCCCAATTTGCTATTGTGAGAGGACCGGCTAGATTTTGGGATCAAAATATCCTTTGGTACATCATGAACGCTTGTGTGATGATGCATAACATGATCATCAAGAACGAGCGTGGCCAAGATTTGGATTATTCTCAGTATGAGTTGATGGGATCTCCCGTACGAGTGTGGAGGAGGGCTAAAAGGGTGGCCCGCTTTGTTGCCTCTTATCATGCCATTCAACGTGCCGAAACGCATGATGATCTTCAAAAGGATCTAATCGAAGAGTGGTGGGCATGGCATGGTCGACAAAGTGCATGATGATGTATGTTTGTTGTGCTTTTTATTTGTTGCATTGGTCATAAACTATTTGTTTTATTGTTTATTTGTTCTATTGGTCATAAACTGTTTGTTGTACTGAAGTTTAATTATTTGTTTCAGTTGTAATAATAATAGAACTAATTTTTGACGATTTATTTTGTGTTTGTTTGATATTCTTTATTTCACATTGAGTGCAAAATGTTGTTTGTGCTGGGCGCGCGCGCTCTATTTTACAGTGCCTGCTGAAGCGGCACACTGGCGCGCTAAAAAATTTAGGTGCCTGGTGAAGCAACTGAGTTGTTCCGCACGCAAAAGCGCTATTTCGGCGCTGTAACAAAAATTAGCGCGCCGCACCTGCGCGCGTCTGTTGGAGATGCTCTTAGCAATCTTGAGAACGAATCTCAGGTTCTAGATCCAATCTGCATAGTTTCCATCATTTGCAGTCAACTTTTCTTTCTCTAATAGGAGTTAAATTGAACATATTGTGAGCCATTGATCTACAACGATAAACACAAATTCATGTAGACATATTTCATAATTAATTTGCACTAGTGTTTAAACAAAATTTAATATAAAGTGCACTCCCACTCAAATCAATATCTCTCATAATTGAAAGTGGGTGATTCAAGACCGTGATCTTGTTCACAACCATTGATGTGGACATCACTCATGACGTGAATTTTGACCGGTGGGCAATCCATTGCCGGTCATATCTCCATATGACTCTTGTTCATCTTTCGATGCTTTGTGCTCTGAGCTCAGAACGATTCTGCTAGAACTTCAAGTTAACCGAGTGCTATCTGCTTGCTAGGTCCGACCTAACCCATCTTACACCTCATGATCTGTTTGTACTCATGTGGACATGACGCACTCCGAAAAGCTACATGTTATAGATGGATGCAACACTAGGAAGAGCACCTTCTTAACTTGATATTTTCCGTGAGAACTCACCCTAATAATTGACTACTACGCAATCAATGGTGCAAAAAACAAAGGGATAAACATTTCAGGCAATTCATAATAGCATGATATGGTATAGACCTGGGCGCCGAGGATGATGCTCCGGGATGATTCTTCAGCCACCACCATGATCTCATGCACCTGGTGAAGCCTCCTTGCTTAGGGGTCCTCCGTAGCACATTCGTCACATCCGTCGATAATAAAATAACGGGTTTTGACACATTGGTCATTAAAGTGACAATCCCTTGGCTCCAGCCATCATGTTGTACTGTAACGCGCAGATCACTTAACGTTGCAACATATAACCATCTATCTCATACATAAACACATTATAATGACGAAGGCTATACCACATCACATGCAACCTACAAAACCAAGTTAGACGTCCTCTAATCGGTTTGGAAATTTTTAATTACATCGTTTCTAGGGTTTCCGAATAACACTAGCTACCTACATCCGCCATTAAGGCGATAATCCTTGTTGCTAGATTAACTTTCGGGGTGTGTGAGGGAAGAGACTTAATTGAAGATCTCTAGCCCCATACTAAACTTCATCAATATGCATGCCCCCTAGAAGATCGATCATTTTCATAACCCTCTCGTGTTTGCGACAATTCACTATTCTTGACTATGATGAAGCCCAAAGAACTGTTAACAGGTCGTCGACAACCAGAGTCGATCAAGTGTCAGAACTTTGTGCAAAGCTAAATCATGTCGTCAATGAACTGAACCGAAGTAACACTCGAGGGAACAATAGCAAGAACTTTAGACCCTCACATCCACATGTGATCTACATCGCAACTTGTATCTACTTATAGAACCGCTCATGATGGCATTGTTGGGAAATGTAGTAAAAAATCGCCCTACGACCAACTAGGAACATTATGAAAATACAATAACGGTTATGATCGGATCGTTACCAACTCCGAGTTGCAACGGAAGAAGACGAGTCGGTGTAGATTGTTGATGAAGTCCCTCGAACCGTAGATGAACGATCCTGCGAACCTCCCATGAACAGTCCCTCGAACGGAAGACCGAAAGCACGGCCTCTCCACGGGTTGCGAGCGTACGGTCTTCACTATCCGGCTGCGCTTCGTCGTCTAGAGCTAATCGTCGCTGGAGAATTAGAGGGAGGATATTAGAACCACACTGGGCTTCTAATTATGAGGATTAGAGGATCTAGGTCTAGCTCTAATTGATCAACTAGGAACAACTAAAACTAGAACTAGAGAACTATAGGAGGCTTCAAAACTTGTGTTTTCAAAGGGTGCCAATACCTCAAGTATATGTAAGTGGAGAGGGAGAGGAGGGGCCACACAAGGGGGGGATCTCCCCCTTGCACCGGCCTAGGTGATGGGAATCCCTCCCCAATTCTGCATCCCCTCCCTTCCCAATTGGGAAAGGGGGCGCCACCTCCACTTGGGCCATTGTGGCCCAGGTTGCCTTCCACATCTTGGCCTTTTAAGGCCCGTTGATATTAAATTAAATATTAAATCCTTCTAACTATTATAACATACTTTATTATCAATTTAACATCTCCAGAAACATTTTCCACCTATTTATTCTTTATCGATAAAACCCGATATTACCCGGTAAGCTCTGAAACCCTTCCGATGACCCCGGAACGCTTCCGAATCTTCTCGAAACTATTTAGAATATTAATGAAAAAATTCTAAAAATATATTCTCATTACTCCCGTCCTACTAACACTTAGCAGATCCTAATTACCTTAAGCTTTTCACCTTGTAGGTTCGGTAACATATAGACACGAATGAAACCTCGTCATTCAATGACCGATAGCGGAACCATGGACGTCCATATCGATCCCTACGAGTACAGAATGACATTCGAGTGAACCTTTGGTTATCATGTGGTATTCCCTTTGCTTTGCGATACTCTACAAAACCCGAGATGTATCGGTATCCTCTTCAGTCTTGCAAATCCTCACTATACTGCTATCCTCGATACTGGATTTGTTCTTCTTTTTCGTTGATGTGTTCCGGCATCCCCATGATATAGCCACCTGTGTCTGGCCGGGCGATGATGGATGCCGTCACATTGAGATGACCCTAAGAATATCTCTCCGTCGTCGAAGGAGCAAGTTCCACTCTCGAGCTATCTAGTCCCTTGTCAAACATTCTGATGAACCTGTAAGTTTTCGTTATGATCACCTAGTTATAGATGACGTTTGAGCAACCATAAAGCTTATTGTACGCTAAGGAGTGACTACGATACTCTCATGGTCTAAGGAACATAAAACACATGTTAACACTCCGTGTTATAACGATTGATTTCAGAAGATTTTATCTCAAAGTATAACAAATAAGTTTGGGTCGATTCAATAAGATCGTTCTTCTAACGGCATACTCTCAATGTTGTTTAGGAGTATCGTTAAACTTAATGATATTCTAAGATCTGAAAAACATGATCACCAACAACACTTGAGCCAGTCTTAGAGGCAAGATTAGAAACCTTATTATCGTTTATCATTCCACACGTGCATATGAGTTTTCCACTGAATCACATATTCCAGGATCATAGCAGTTATAGTATAGATATAAACCCTTAAGTTTGAATACGGAAATATAATAATACAATATTATTGCCTCTAGGGCATATTCCCAACAATGTTTTACTTTCGAAGAATTATCCGTGCCTTTCGAGTCCATTTACCTTGAATTTGTATTCGCTAATCGTATATATTGGGGTACTTTTACCAGCCACACCTTGCTTACGAAATAAACTATGCTTTTATGTTAGTTTCAAAACTATACCACAAGGTATGCTTCAAATTCATTTGGTTTTGTGTTCGATCCCAATAGCCTGAATTCTATTCTTTACGATGAAGCTAGCATTTCTTGTTATTGATGCACATGTTTAAGGCCTCTTTGGTTCAAAGGATTATCACGGAATTTTTGAAGGATTGAATTCCATCCTATTTTTTCCTACGTTGGCAATTTGATTCGAGGGATTGAATCCTACTTGATTTTTCCCAAAGGTTTCCCTTGTACTGCATTCCGTAGGTATTTTAACATTCACTTAAACTTCTTGAAAATAATCCTTTGTTTTTTCTTCTGAACCATTAAACAAATCAAAATCCCATAGGATTCATATGACCATGACACTGCAATTCTATGCCTTTTCTATTCCTTAAAATCCCGCAAATAAGAGGTCCCAATAATTGACTAAGGTCGTATACATAGCTCTTGCCTATGACGTGAGCAACATGGTTGACAAACATTGGCATGAAGTAAAAAATAAAAGGGAGAAGAAGTTTGTTGATAGTGGAGCCCACGTGTCATGGAAATGGAAGAAGAAAACTATTTTGTAAAAACTTCTAAACATGCCCGACCCAAAAACCATCCAAACATGATGCTAAAGTGGCATATGGCCTACAAACATCCCTAGCCAACATCAAATGTTTCCTCCACGACGTCGTTTCAGTCCCTCTCATCTCCTTGTCCAACAGGCTCGTCAACGACAAGAGGAGCAGGGACCCATCCATTTTGCTTTTCTTTTCCTTAAGTATTGGTTCTTTTGCGACATCAACAAGGTGGTGGTGCCAATGACGTGTTGGAATAAAATCTCTCCGGCCACTCCTTGCCTCAATGACGTTCGGTCTATTGCCGATGAAGAGCATGTGAGAGTTTGTGTCGTCAGATCTATTGGTTCTCTTTGGATCTTGGTGGTTTGGGTGTCTATTAAGGAGAGCGGTTGACTAGCTTTTGGCGCGACGATTTTGACATCTTGTTTCGTGTTGTTCTATGACATGGTCCGGTTTCTCCAACTCTCTAGACCGGTGGTAATGTATTACAAGATTTGTAGTGCATGGGGTGATGCTCGAACCAATGTTTTTTCAGCAAATCCTCGTCCCCATATGCGACTCTCTTTTTCTGAAAAAAAAAACATACCCGGAGGATATCTTAGATCTAATAAATATAATAAAATACTCCTTCCATTCCAGATTATAAGGTGTACTAGATCATGGATGGCGCGCGTTGCTGCGCCCGTCCATTTTAACAAAAGATGATAGGAATATTACAAAAATGTATGGACCAAAACTCTCTCGGTTCTTTTTTTTCAAGAATTCACATTATGGTCCCTCATTATAGGCAAGCAATGTCACCAAACAATCTCAAGGTAATCAAAGCATTAAAAAATTCATTCACATCAAATGGCTTTGTTTTTTCGTCTAGAAATTAATTACAAGATTATCGAGAAAATATATAATCATGTAAACATGTTTATAGTATATATTGGATACGCAAGTTATCCTGTAAAACCCGCAACAGCGCCTGAAAATGTGCAAATTCTCAATACACTTGAAGTTCATGCGACACTTATCGAAGATAATGAACTTTCCTACCATGTGGCTCCTGGCTTAGCTCTGATTTTGGCATTATCGCTGGGGTCACCTTCTTCTCCGTATCACCCTTTCCTGCACCCATAGGATCCCATTCATTTTGCAGCCCAAAAGTCAGAAAAGATGCAACTGAGTGTCAATGGAATGTCCTGAATATTCTCCGTATCTCCGAATTAACCGAGTGTCCTGATTAGTAAACTCATCTAAGCTCACCTGTCATAAGCGGGTGGAGCTAGAATATTCAATTGTTTGTTCCAAACCTGAAGAACCAAACCAAGTTGTAAAGTGCCAGCTTGAATATGAAAATTACTACAAATAGATTATTTATTTATTTGCAGGGATACGGATAAAATATTTCGATCGTGCAAGGAAGTAGTATTGCACCAAGACAAAAAAAATGATGCATCTGACCATGAAGCAATGACTATCTGTCACACATGATGCTCAAGTTGCTTACAAATTTTTACACCCTCTTCTATCTTGATTGATAGAAGATTTGTGGTGGCAGCAGCTTCATTATGTTATATCAGGATGACTGATCTATGGAACACTATATAGATTAGCTTTTTATAATTATAAACGTGAACTACTCACAAATACTGGATTGTTCTACTGGACATGGTAAGTAATAAAATTAATGTGGCAGCAGCAAGCATGAATTTAACAGTAAATCTTGTTCGGACACGTTTGCATTGAAAAAAAAGGATCGTATTATGTTAACTTCTAACTCTATCATTGAAGATGGATAAAATAAAGAGAAAAATATATAATGTAATCAGTAGCAAACCATTTTCCATGTGAACCATTTCAGCTATATGCAAAAAAGTTAATTGAGGCCATGTTCTTGAACTCAAAGAAAACTTACTTCCTCCTCTCCACCATCTTCCTCACAAAACAAAATGGAATCCCGATGGCACATCTGTTTTGAGCTTCAGGTGCACTGGGCAAACATCTTGCCCTTGCAAATGCACTGTAAAAAATACAGAGGTAACAACTCAATCTAGAAGCAAAAAATCATTAGTCAAAGTAGCAGGGAAATAAGTAAATACCGAGCTTCCTTGCATGGCACCAACAACAAGACGCTTATAGGATCATAACCAATGGAGATCGACATAACCAGGCTGGTCGACGTACATCCTTAGCAAAAGAACATGGTCGTACATCAATCAAGAGTACATACATAGAACAAATAAATGATGGAGAAAGCTTGTGGTTGGTGTTGCGCATCCGCAACACTTGTTAGACGCAGCTCGACAATGCGCTTCCACGCGTGTGCCACCTTCTTGAGCGTGTCGTTGAACAGCTCCTTCCTGGAGTATCCTTGCGGAACACCTGGATAGATTGCAAAGGAATTAAATATAAGTATCACAAGAACAAAACATACCGCAACCTGATAAAAACATCCACATACAGAATCGAAGACTTTTATTTCCTTCAGGTTACAACCCAATCAGGGTCCTTTTATTTGAATGTGGGAATAAACCAGTGGCTAAAATATGCTAGATAATCTACCATCTAAATTGTAAGTTTGAGACATGAGACATGAGCATACATTTCTATTGGCATGGGACAATTCATTTAAAGAATCTAACAATCATAAACATGCTACTAAGAATTAGACCATAGCAACCATATCTGACGCGGATGCCTGACTTATCAATGGAAGTGGTCAAGTGGACATTATAAATCACATACATGGAAGATTGAATCGGAAAACATGCAAAAAAAATAGGAACACCAGTAGCAAATCTAGGAAGGTAAAAGCAAGATGATGCTGGACATTAATTTATGATTACTTTCTCTTATCCTTGTTTTGGTTGTCTAGAATCACCACAAAAAAATTGGTATAACGGCAGCAGGTTTGCGGGCACTGTTGTTGGCCTTGCAGAACGACCGCTACTTCGTGTGTTCGCTATGGGGGATTTCGGGCTAGTGGGCGCTCCCTTACTTGAAAAATTGATGCCGTCGCCTCTCTTCCTCCTTGTTGCCAACACTGTACCACCCAACTCCGCCGCTACTGTTCCTGCGAGAGGGGAGAGAGAGAGGGGCCGCCGTGGCCACCTGGAAGGGAAAGGGGAAGCAAGCCCGAAGGGTGAGACGAAGGGGCTCAAGCGGCCATCGCGTACAGGAGGAGCTGGGCTAGTGTTTTGCTGAAACAAACGAGGAAGCAGGGATTTTGTAGCTCTTGAAGTAACTAACAAAGGAAAAGGAGGTGAGCCGGCGAGTAACCTCCTTCTCGAAGCAACCGGCGTGCGATGAGATCCACATCAATCGGCGAAGACCTCGCGCACCGAATCCCCTTCTCGCAGTGACCGGCCTCCTTCCCCCTTGGCTCGCACCAATTCTGCTTCTTCCCAATTTTTTCCGGACGGTTTGCGACGATTTTTGGGGGTAGCGAAGCCATCCCTGGACCTCCTTTAGCGAAGCACTCGAATGGGCTGGCCAACGGCCCAGTTTACCAGAGTCCATCATTTCGGCCCCTGGAGCAGCAGCCCACAGGACAGCTTGGCCAAATTTCATACAGTGTCGGCCCAGACGAGATCTGACGGCCAGAAACAGCTAGATCGCGAAAACAGACGGCTGAAAACGCAAATCGCTGAGAGAGCTCGGTTTAGGCTCGGTTTTACTGTCCTTAATTGTTTTCCGTGCAAGTCAACCATTTGAATATTTGACCAAGATTGTAGAATAAACTAACGACATCTACACCATCAAATAGATAAAATATGAAACTACTTTTCATGATGGATCAAATGGTATAAATTTTGTATTGTGGATATAGATATATTTTTCTTAAAACTTGGTCAAACATGGTCTCGTTTGACTTTTGAAAAAACAAATACACCTTATATAAAGGAACGGAGGGAGTAGTAATTAGTACAATCAAAAGAAAAATAATAACAATACAATTGAAAGACAACTGGACGCAAAATGATTAATAAATAATAAAATTGCAATAAAAATTATAATACCTTTCTTCTTCCTTCGATTGTACATTGTTCGCCGAAGTTTTAAAACTAACCCAACAATAAGGGAAAGGAATACCTGCAAACGCCTTCGCCGTACGAGGCTTTTAAACCACAATAGCCACTCACCGCTTGAAACAAGTGCCCCGCACTCGCATGGCCCTGCGAATGTCCGTGGCATATGGCCTTGAGGAACCACGGTTGAGGGTTTGTTTTCAAAATTGTAGACGAAGAACAAGGTTGATCGTAGACCTGATTATACAGTTTCTGTGTTAGTGGTAAGACGAATGTTTCTTTTGAACAAAGTACATACACGAATGCTCACATACACTTATACCTTATCTCTATCAAACATATGTATACCCTGCCTCTGTGAGCATCTTTAGAGTATTTAACAAAAAACAACCAAAATTCGTCCAACGCTACCCACCTACGACCACTTTCCCATTTGTTCCAAAAATTACCACTTTATGCCTAATTTTCTGCTGAAAAGTGCCATGCCTGATTCAGCCAAATTAAACCGGATTATGACAGGGTTGGGCCACAAGTCAGGTTGACCGTTAACTTTGACCGTTATTACAAATGGGACCCATGCGTCAAACTACTTTTTTCACCTCTCTCTCCCATCTTCTGCATTACATCGAATATGGTGTGTGTGTCTCGCCGACGAGTACAGTTCGGTGACCTCCATCATCTCACCATGGCTCGGCCACGGCGCCGGCCTGCCCACATCCGCCACCTGGCCATGGATCCGGACGCCGGCGGTGAGGGGCGTCTCCACCTGCACGCTGGACCTGAGCCGCCGCCGCCCACGCGCTGGACTTGGGCCGATGAGTCGAGTGTGGCCGGGTGCGCCCCGGCGCCGCCGCCAGTGTTCATAACAGTCGTAGCTCGCGCCTTGGCAACTCCATGTTGTCGGACTGGACATCCTGCAGGTAGGGCCGGAATACCCCAAGCCCGGTCATGCCAGCGCATGCGCATCACCAACGCCTCGTCCTCGTCGTCCCCGCGAATCAGGCAGGGCCCACACGAGGTGCACGTCGAGGAAGGCGTCCCGCGTGGCGTGGTCAGGGCCGAGGTGAAGGGAGAAGCCGCCGTTGGTCCTCCTGGCGGAGGAGCAAAGCACGAAGTTCGCTTCGGCGTCCTCCAACGACGCCAGCGAGGACACGTAAGCCGTGGCCTTGCAGAACAACGGATTTTCCCTGTCGACACGTTGACGCCGTGGAGCCGGCGTGGCATCTCGTGGAGCTAGTACACCCAGCTGCCTGCCATGGCCGAGATGGCGAGGTGGGCAGGCTGAAGGAAGGACGAGACTTGGGGATTTTTTTTAGACTGGCATATGGGTCTCACATGTCATAACAACTATCTTGCCGGTCAAACAGACGACGTTGACTTACGTTGTCACGTCGGCTTTGATAAGCGGGTCATCCCTGTCATAATGAGGTTTAGTTTTGCTGAATTGGGTAATTGTCAGACAATGTAGCTTTTAGCAAAAAATTAGGCGTAATGTGGTAGTTTTCGGGACAAAATCTTAAAATGGTAGTAGGTGGGTAGAGTTGGACGAATTATGATAGTTTTTTTTGTTAAATACTCGCATATTTAAGATTTAAAATTGATGAAGTCGTCATAGACGTTTGGTAGTCCTCGTAGTCAAAGAAAACGCCTTTCCGCCGAAAATTCTGAAATAATCCAGAGCATCTTAGCTACGCTCATTTTGCGTAAGACATGAATGTTTCTGTAGAGGACTATGTATAGCAAACGATATTTTCTGGCCATATACAACAATATATTACTCCTGCATTACTACTGGGAAAATGAAACGCTCCTCTCTCAGAAACATAGAAAACGAATAAGTACCTCACAGGAAAAAAAGTCTTTGAAATGACAGAGGAACAAGCTTGCCACGTACTACACCGACTACGTGTAACCAAGCAGCACGGTACGTTTTCTCCCACGAAGAAGCACACGCACGCGGTCCCCATCACGACGCCTTCTCGTCATCCGCGGTCGACATGTCTCCGTGGACCTCATTGCGCTTAGCGTCGGCATCGGGATCGGCATCAGCCGTGGGCTGCGCGTGCGCGTGACCGGCGGCGCCGAGGTGGGCGGCGCTCTGGCGGTGGTGCTTGCAGCGGAAGGAGCCACGGTGCGTAGTGGGCGCGCACACGCACGAGTGGACGACGGACCTGCTGCCCCCTGCGCCGGCGTAGCTGAAGAGCGAGTCGTTGGACCAAGAATTCTTCATGCCGCCCAGGCCCTGCACCTTGGGCGATTGCACGTACCGGTATGCCCTCCGCTCGCTGTCCGTCATCACCGGGCTGTGGCCGTCCATGGCTGTCTGCCTTCGCTGCAGCCTGCAGGCGATCAGAGTTTCCTAAGTCGTGTGTGCTAATTTCAACTGGAGCCGTGCCAAAATGAAAGGGCGCCACAAAAGGTCATGTATATTGATGAATTACGCATGGTACGAACTAAAAAGGAGTCACCGGTGTTGTGCAGGGAGACAATTAACTGGCAACACAAAGATGAAAGCGGAGTTGAGAGCTATCGCAAGCATGCTGTTGTACCTGAGGGCAAGAGTTTGCCGGCCGTCAAACGTTGAAGGAAGAAGGGGATGATCAAAGCTTTGGGCGTCTGCTGAAATCTGCAAAACTGTGAGAGACAGCACGGAACTCCCCTATTAATAGGCTTAAGGTGCCGACTGGGCAAGGGGCGGCATATATGGCACGTCGGCTGCTGCTGTGGCCTGTGCTTGTTGACTCATCCAACATAAGAAAATGCCCCTTCAGTTCAAACCGGCCGTTTCTTTGGACCGAGCACCAAGGTGCACGGCCACATGGCCATCATCGGTCCAGGTAGCCCCATGAGAATCTTCTACACATTTCGATTAGTATAAGTTATCGACTAAAAAAAAGAATTAATGGTATACAGATTAATCAGTTTAGCTCAGTATTAACATCTACCTAAACTTCAGCGCGCCTTCTTGTGCCGTTTCTGAAGGCAAAAAGGAACACAAGATAGCCAACGCAGTCACGTCTTGTTGGCCAACTTCATGGCTGCTTCCGTTTCTTAGATCTTCTGAATCCATATGAAAGCACAATAATCAAGTGGACATTCCAAGATTCTCCTGGCTCCACGCACCTCGGCGCTTCAAGAAGGGTCGGTAGCTTATAAAGCAAAGCAGCCTTTGACTAAACTGGATGAACCGGTGAATTTGGATAATAAACAAAAATATTATTTAAGTCCGAAATTACTTGTCGCTCAAATAAGGTACATTCATTTGACTGACGAATCATTCCGGACGGATGTAGTACCAAAAACACACACGTTGAGATATTAATCAAGGGTGTATGTGCTCCTTTCAGGTAGACAAGTAACATGTTAATTCTTACAAAGATAAACATGTAACAAATAATGTTTATGACGTCGGCTGTTTTTTAGTTTTTACAAAAAGTGAATAAGGACATCTGCAACTCAAGTCGCCAAAACATTCTGAAATGTCCAGACCGGCCGGTCCAAACATATTAAATTTCCGCATGGATCGTTAAAAGCTTCAAGTGCCCAGACTATTCAAAATCTCACAAACTTTCATCAAATTGTGAAAGCTATAGGAGAGTCCGGATGTTTGAGGACACCACCAACTCAGTCTTGGCAAATCCATTATTTTATTCCCTCCTTCTCTCTCCTCTCTCTCCATTGACACGGGGTTGAGAAAATAAGATTTTGCGGTATAACGTTTGATGGTCGGCGAGGCGTTGGATTGTCCACGAACACGTTTGGATGTGTCTGTGGACATTTGATGATGTCCATTTAGTGACTAGTGTTCGGGATGCCCTAAGCATCCTCTTTGCTCCCTTTTACTATGATAGAATACCCCTCGCCCCCTGTGCCACCCAACCCTAGCGGCACAAGAGAACCCTAGCCATCGTCGTCGCTAGGCCCTCCCTCCTCACCTCTCGCTGCTGTTCTGATACGTCACAAACGTATCTACTTTTTCAAACACTTTTGCTCTTGTTTTGAACTCTAATTTGCATGATTTGAATGAAATTTAACTCAGATTAACGTTGTTTTCAGCAGAATTACCATACTGTTATTTTGTGCATAAATAAAAGTTTTTTGGATTGAGCTGAAAATTTACAGAGATTATTTTTAGAATATATAAAAAATATTGGCGAAGAGACCTGTTGGAGGGGGCACGCAGGTGCCACAAGCTCAGGGAGGGCGCCCTGTGAGCTCGTGGGTCCCACGACCCTTTGTTTGCCCTAACTCCAACTCCATAAGTATCGTCTCGGAGAGGAAAAAATCAAGGAGAATTTTTTATCACGTTTTGCGAGACAGGGCCGCCGCCACCTCCTGTTCTTCACCGGAAGGGCTGATCTGGATTCCGTTTGGGGCTTTGGAGAGGGGGATTCGTCGTCGTCGTCATCACCAACCCTTCTTCATCAACAATTCCATGATGCTCAGCACCGGGAATGAGTAATTCCTTCGTAGGCTTGCTGGACGGTGATGGAGTTGGATGAGATTTGTCATTTAATCGAGTCAATTTGTTAGGGCTTGATCCCTAGTATCCACTATGTTCTGAGATTGATGTTGTTATGACTTTGCTATGCTTAATGCTTGTCCTTAGGGCATGAGTGCCATGATTTCAGATTGAAACCTATTATGTTTTCATGAGTACGAGAGTGTTTTGGATCCTATCTTGCAAGTTGTATGCCCTTGTTACGTGTTATGATCCATAGACCCCAAAGTGACTAGTTGGGATCATCTCCGGTGATGACCGTAGTACGAGGAGTTCATGTATTCACCATGTGTTAATGCTTTGTTCCGGTTCTCTATTAAAAGGAGGCCTTGATATCTCTTAGTTTTCCTTTGGACTCCGCTGCCACGGGAGGGTAGGACAAAAGATGTCATGCAAGTTCTTATTATAAGCACGTATGACTATATACGGAATACATGCCTACATTACATTGATGAACTGGAGCTAGTTCTGTGTCGCTCTAGGCTGTGACTGTTACATGATGAATGTCATCCAACACAAATATCCATCACTGATCCAATGCCTACGCTTTTCACATATTGATCTTTGCTAAGTTAGTATTGTTGATGCTGTCGTCGTTTTCTCACGACAGATGCCATGGGGTGGCTTATCGAGAGTGGTTGGGGCCGAAGGACGCCGACGGGCTCCGGGAGCGGGATCAGGCACGAGCGGTGATAGACACACGACGTACCCAGGTTCAGGGTCCTCCGCGGGAGGTAATACCCCTAGTCCTGCTGGTCTTAGTTGGATAGGGAGAGATGTTACAATGGCGTTCCTTGAGCTATTTGTCTAGAGGTGGAAGAAGGAGCAGCCGGCCCTTCTTCCCCTGCTACGTGTGGGTGTGAGAGCGGGGTGAACGCCTCCGTGCGTGTGTTGCTTGCCCGATGCATGGGGGCTCCGGGGGGTTTTATAGGCCAACCCCCCGGTGTACAATATTCTTAAGGTATTACGAGGAGGGACCCGGCTGGCAGCCTCTCCAGCCGGCCAGGGGGCCCGCCGGCTGGGTCGTTTTGTCCCCCGTAGGGCCCGCCGGCTGCGCGGTCCCATCGCCAGCTGGGGCCCGCCAGCCGGCTCTTCTATTGGCCCACGCTCACCTGTCGCGGCACGGGTTGCCCCGTCCGGCGTCGTCTTGCGCCAGCCGGCCGAAGTCAGCGGTACGGCCGGTAGTGTTGTAGCCACGCCGGGGCAGGTAACGGAGTGGACGGTGGCGCAGAGGTACTGTGGCTCCGCCGGGTCTCGATCGGTCCCGGTCAGCGGTACGACCGCCCGGACTGTAGCCATGCGCACCCGTGTGTCAGCAGCCGCTGTAGCTGCATCGGAGTCCGTCGTGGGGGTCGCGTCCCGTCAGCGTACAAGGCCGCAGTGGGAAGGGACGGATACCTGCTCGTCCACGGGTCAGCGGGCGAGCTAGTCGCGTAGCGGCCGGGCACGCCTGGCCGGGGGCCAGACGGCCGGCTCCCGTTCAGCCAGCCGCGAGCCGACTGGCCAGGGGGGCAGCCGGCTCCTCACTGCCGGTCGTGGACCAGCCGGCAGCGGGCCAGCCGGCCACTGACCAGCCGGCCGTCGGCCAGCTGGCCGTATAGTTTTTCTTCGGAAAGGAGCCGGAACTCCCTCTCCTTGGCATACCCAGGGGTGACTACCCCGTCAGTAGTCCCCGAAGCCGGCGGGGGCCCGCGTCCGCACGATGAGGGGCAGCCGGCGGTTTCGTCCGGCAACGCTCGCGTATCGTGCGGGACCGGCCGGGCGGCCGCGCCGGCAACCGCTTCCGACGCCTCGGGCCACGTCGTGCCGCTTCGGGTCCTGTGCCGGACCGCGGCGTGCCACGCGGAGCGTGATGATGCCGCGGGTCCCGCGCCTGTGGCCCGACGGGACGTCTTCCTGGGCCTAGCCTGGTAGGCCTCGGGCCGCAGGCCGGGATCCTCTGCGCCTGGATCCCAGCGGTCGTGGCGCACGATGCCCACGCCCCGCGGATTTCCCGGGGGGGTGGGCGCAGTTAATCCCCACGTCCCCCGAGCGCCGCCCCGCGCTTAAAAGGGGAGGGGGAGGGGCGGAGGCAGCTCACGCGCCCCTCTCCCCTTCGTCTTCCTTTGTCTTCCTTCGTCCTCCTTCTCTCGCGCCGCTCGTCGTTCCGGCTCGCATCGCTGCGTCACCCATCTTCTTCCTCGCGCTCGGTCGCCGCGGAGATGGCTGACAGACCCTCCGGCAGTTGGGGCGGGTCAGTCATCACCGAGGAGGACATCGCGCGCCTCCGCCGCGCCCGGATGCTGCCGTCGGAGGACCGCGTCGCCGCCCGTCCGCCGGGCGGCGAGGTGGCACCCGAACCCCAGGAGGGGGAGTTTGTGGTTTTTGCCTGGCATTTCTCGCGCGGCTTCGGATTGCCGGTGAGCCAATTCTGCCGCTTCTTTATGGATACGTTCGATCTTCAGCCGCACCACCTCGGGCCCAACTCCATCCTCCAACTCTCGAGCTTCGTGACGCTCTGCGAGGGTTACCTCGGCCTCCTCCCCTTCATGGAGCTGTGGAGGAAGCTCTTCTACCTCAAGGCCCTGAGGAACGAGGATGAGCCGTACGCCTGCAGGGGCGCGGTGATATGCGTACGGGGCCCTTTGTTCCCCCGCATCACCCTCATCGAGTCCGTCAAGGGGTGGAACCAGACGTTCTTCTACGTGAAGAACGTCGACCCGGCACGGGACTACATCCGGCTGCCGGCCTTCGTCAACGCCCCATCATCGGGGATGAACTGGACGGGCGAAGGGCCGCCCGGAGATCTGCTCGCGGTTGACCTGGTGGCCGCCTTTATCGACCGCCGGGTGCTGCCCCTGCAGTAGAGGCCGCACCGGATCTGCGACATGTCGGGCCGGCGGGACCCCTGCCGGCTATCCACCTTCGACATGTCGGCGTCGCAGGTGGCGAAGCGGGTGAACGCCGTCACCAACTTCAAGCTGAAGCCGGAGACTTGGAGGTTCGGCAAGCTGATGTACAGCCGGCACAACCCGGCGCCCCTGGTACGCCCTGACGCGGTAACTTTCTTCCTTCTCCGCTTTTCCAGCCGGCCAACTCTCGCTCACTTCGCCGTGCTGACCGCAGCATTTCGTTCGACAGAACATGCCGGACGGCCCGCACCCCAGGGTGTTCCAGGCGGAACGCGCTGAATCCGACCAGGAGGACTTCGAGCTGGGGGGAGGCATCGAGGAAGGAGCCGACTCCTCGGGGGAAGTCGAGGCGGAAGGGACGATGGGTGATCCGGGAGCCGGCGGGTCCCGAGCGGCTGGTGAGTTCCCCTCCGGCCCCTCGATCAAAGATTAGACTGACGACGATGACGATGATGATGATGTCCGGATCTTGGACGCGCCTCCCCCCGCAGCTCGGCGGGAGCCACGCGGACGGAGCGAGGAGCGGCCGGCTCGTGGTCAGACGGCCGAGGCTTCTCGCCGGGAGAAGAGGCCGGCCGTGGGGCAACCGTCGACCCAGCCGCCGGCTCGCAAGAGAGCTCGAGCGGCTGCCGCGAAGCCGCCGGCCCGGGCCAAGCGGGTCCTTCCCGTTGTTGTCGGGTAAGTACTTTTTCTTGACTTTTGTTGGTTTTTCTGGTTTGCGAGCCGGCAAGCACCTGAGGCCCTATTTCTTGTCCGCTCCAGCGACGCCATTGAGCTCCATGATACGGAGTCGGCTGCCGGCCTGGTGGACGCCGCCACCCTGCAGGCGCAGGAGCACACGGCCACGGCGCGGGAAGAGAAGAGGCGGCTCGCGGAGATTCGAGCCGCGAAGGTGGCGGCGAAGGGCGCGCCCTCGCGTTCGGGGGTTTCGAGCGGCGGGAAGCGGAGGCCGTCCACAGACCCGGAGCGCGCGACGGACTCTGCGGCGGAATCGACGCGGAGGTCGAGGCCTCCGTCAAGTGAGCCGCTAGAGCCGGTCGTGGAGACGACCGTGGCCCTGCCCGCGGCGGGAGTGACCCAGCCGGCGGGGACGGTCCCCGAGCCGGCTCCAGGGACGGCCCAGCCGGGGGGGCGGTGGTGACTTCTTCCGCCATCGAGCCGGCTGCGGCGAGCGTGCCTCTCGCCCCGGTTGTGCCGGAGGCGGCACCGGAGGCACCGGATGGAGGGGGGAGTGAGCCGGCCCAGCCGGCTCTCGAACCGGCCCGGCAGGAGGTGGAGCCGGCGGTGCTGGTTGCGGAAGGGCCCGAGGCCAGCTCCCAAGCCTTGGTGGTCACCGCCAATCCCCCTCCGGCTGCTGCCGTGGTGGGCGCCGGGTCGAGCGGCGGATCGAGGAGGACCATGGTGGACGTGATCCGGGACTGGGAGTCGCCGGCTCTCCTTCCGACCGATCCGGCCCCGCCAGCCGGCGCCCCGGCCCTTGTGCCTGGGGAGCCATGCCACATCATGGCGCACTGCCGGGAGGGGCTGGCTAGGTTCGTGGAGGCCGCCAAAAGCAATTTTTGGCGCATGGAGGAGGCGGTGGAGGTGAGACTATTCTGCCTTGTGTTGAATTTTCAGTGGGGGCACGCGAGTGCACCCACTAGGTGTAGCCCCCGAGATTCGGGCCGGCTGCGCGGCCGCGTGGCAGCCGGGCCGGATCTAACCCCCTCTCGCTTGTTTTGACTTCTTGTTTCTTGGCGTGGGCAGGCTGAGAACGCCCGGCGGCAGGCGCTCTTTGATGAGGCGGTCCTCATCCACAACCGCGGCAAGCTTGGCTACTACCGGGTCCAGGAGGAGTTGAAGAAGGCGCAAGGTATGCTTATTCCAGTGGGGGCGCGCGACCGCACCCACTGGGTGTAGCCCCCGAGAGTCGGGCCGGCTGCTCGTCAGCCGGTCCGGGTCTTCTGCGTTCGAGTAGCTCACGCTTGGTTTTTATGCAGAGGAGCTGGTCCCAGTTCGGCTGAAGAGGGACGAGCTGGCCTCCGAGCGGGACCGGCTGGGGCAGGAGCTCCAGGCGGCCACGTCGGAGCGGGGCCGGCTGGGCGGCCAGGTTGCTGATGGTCAGGAGGCGCGGGAGCGCCTGACTGCGGAGCTGCAACGGGAGGTGGCGGCCCGGGAGGACGCCGCCAAGCAGGCGGCCGACGCCATCCAGCGGGTCACCGCTCTTCAGGACGAGGTGGATCGCCTCAAGGGGGAGCTCGAGACGCGCAGGGCCGCCCTTGCTCAGGCGGAGGAGGCGCTAGAGAGGGAGAAGAGCCCAGGCCTTCAGTTCTCCATTGAGATGGATGAGGCCTTCCAGCGTGAGTTCTGTTTTCGAGTTTCTTCCTTTGCCGGCCCACTTTCGCCTTGCTTTTTTGCCTTGTTTGTTGATTCTTCTCCCCCCTCAGACCGGTTCCCAGATACCCAGCGCCGCGCTGAGCGGGCTGTGGCGGATCACCGGGAGTGCCTGCGGCAGCGCGGGCAGGAGGTTGAGGAGGGCGCCGGCTGGGACGTGGCGGAGCTTGGGCTGGCCATTGAGAACCGGTTGATCCACGTCCAGCGCTGCATGGACCGGCTCCAGACGGCCGGCAAAGAGGTGATCGCGGCCCTCTGGCCGGGTCGTGGGGCGCCGGTGGGCCGCGTGGCGCTGTGGCTGGAGAATGCGATGGCCCGGCTCGGTGTTTGGAAGGCGTCGGCGGCTCGGGCCGGGGCGCAGATGGCCCTCCGGTTCGTCACGTCGTGGTACACCGGCGTCAACCTGGACCGGCTGGCCACGATGCGCGAGGTCCCTGAGGCGGAACGGATCGCCCGCGAAGATGCCCTCGTCCGCCGGGCCAACGAGCTGGCCTCGTACGTCGACCCGGACGAGCTCCTGCCGGCGCTTGGCGAGGACGGCGAGCCGGTAGCTAAGGACTCCTTCGGCAACCCCCAAGGACCCGAGGACGATGAGGTCGCCGACAAGAGCACCGCTTCCAGCACCGGCAGCGACACCGAGGCCACGGAGGCAGACCCGAAGGCTGCGGCCTCTCCTGGGCGAACTGTTGAGCCGGCCGGCGACGCACCGGTAGTTTGAGCGGTCCTATGCACTTTGTACCCCTTTTTTTCTTGTTAAGAAACTTGTTTGTCTGAGAAGACACATTTCCACCCACTGGGGGTGTATTGTAAGGGATCCTTGGCCAGCGGCCTTTTGCTTATGAACTTGCTTGAATTCTAAAATGTTTGCGTGCCGGCTCCTCCCCTTCCTTTTACCTTTCGACTCATGTTTTACGCACGGGTTCCTTCCGGCTTCCGCCCCGCCTGTCAGCCAGCCGGGAGCCGGTCTGGGACAGGGACGGAGCATTGTCCTTGGGGGTCTTTAGAGTCGTCCGGCTAGGGTTGGGGCAAGCCGGCAGAGGCGGGTTTCTAAAGATGACACGGTCTGGTTGGACCTGTCCGGCTGCTACTCTTTAGGAGGCGTTCGCATGGTAAGTGCCTTTCTACCCCATGGTTCCGCCAGCCAGACAGCCGGGGGCCGGTCTGTGGCTGGGTAGGGAGGGTAGGAAAAGGTTGATTGCCCACGCTACTTGTCTGCTTCAGAGAAGAGCCGGTCAGCCCCCGGGCCAGGGGGCCGGACCCGGGTGCCCTGCTTGAAAGAATGACAAGCCTTCGAAGGAATTGAAAAAAGGGGCGTGCCCCAAGTGCCGGCTTGGGGCCCCCATTGCATTCATAAGGGAAGATACATACATACATGGGTTTTTTCTTAACAGTAGAATGGTCGGAGGAGTGCTGCGTTCCATGGGAGTTCCGTTTCCTCGCCGGAGTCATCTCTTTTGCGCTTCTGCGACTTCTGGGCATCTATCAGGTAGTAGGCGTTGTTGTGCAAGGCCTTGCTGACGATGAACGGGCCCTCCCATGGGGAGGACAGCTTGTGCTGGCCGGCAGTTCGCTGGATCCGTCTGAGCACCAAGTCCCCCTCGCGGAAGGAGAGGGGCCGGATCCGCTTGCTGTGGTAGTGCCGGAGCTTCTGCTGGTAGATGGCCGTCCGGCTCAGGGCCAGCTCGCGTGCTTCTTCGAGTAGGTCGACGACGTCTTCTCTCGCTTCCTTTGCGTCCTTCTCCGTGTACAGGGCGACCCGAGGCGAATCGAACTCGACGTCTGTGGGGATGATCGCCTCGGACCCGTAAACGAGAAAGAAAGGGGTGTAGCCGGTCGACCGGTTAGGAGTGGTCCTGAGGCTCCAGAGGACAGCCGGCAGCTCGTCCACCCAGCAGCCGGCTGACCGTACGAGGGGAGCCACAAGCCGAGGCTTGAGGCCAGCCAGGATCAAGCCGTTTGCCCTTTCTGCCTGGCCGTTTGACTGTGGGTGAGCCACCGACGCGAGGTCGAGCCGGATGCCCTCTTGGGAGCAGAAGCGCGCCATCGCGCCTTTGGCAAAATTCCTGCCGTTGTCGGTGATGATGTTGTGGGGGACGCCTTAGCGGATCGTGACATCCTTGATGAACCGGACGGCCGTGGGGCCGGCCAGTTTCTTGATGGGTCTGGCCTCGATCCACTTGGTGAACTTGTCGATAGCCACCAGCAGATGCGTCATGCCGCCTCGGGCGGTCTTGAAGGGTCCTACCATGTCCAGCCCCCAGACGGCAAAGGGCCACGAAAGTGGGATGGTCTGGAGGGCAGTGGCCGGTAGGTGGCTCTGCGTGCTGAAGCGTTGACACCCATCGCACTTGTCGACCAGTCGCTTGGCCTCCTCCAAGGCCATCGGCCAGTAGAAACCGTGGCGGAAGGCCTTGGCCACCAGGGTTCTAGAGGCGGCGTGGTGCCCGCACTCGCCCTGGTGGATGTCGAGGAGGATTTCTTGTCCCTTCTCTGGCTCGACGCAGCGTTGGAACACGCCGGTGGTGCTGCGATGTACTAGCTCGCGGTTGATGATGATGTAAGCTGGGGCGCGGCGCTGGATCTGCCGGGCCTTGTCTTCGTCAGGGGGGAGCTCGCCGCGCAGGAGGAAAGCCAGAATGGGCTGTGCCCACGAGGGGGCCGAGACGGGGGCCGGCTCGAGCTCGGGTGGGGCGTCGGGGGCAGCCGGAGCCGGCCCGTCAGTCCCCGGGACCGACCTGCCAGTCCCCGGGACCGGCTCGCCAGTGCCCGACACTCGGACAACAGTGATCGCCGTTAGGACGGCCGTAGCGTCGGAGCCAGCCGCCGCGGGGGTGCCGGAACCGGCAGCGTTGGCGTTGGTGTTGTCGCCGGAGCTGATGGCGTCGGCAGGGCAGCTGGAGCCGGTGGCGCCGGCAGAGCGGCCGGAGCCGGTGGCGCTGGCAGAGCGGCCGGAGCAGCTGGTACGAAGATAGACTCCGATTCGGGGGAAGGCTTGATCGAAGGCTTGAGCAGCCGTTCGAGGGAGACGCCGGCTGAGATGGCCTGTCGGGTGGAGCCGATTTTTGCCAACGTATCGGCCGCCTCGTTGTCCGCTCGGGGGATGTGGTGGAACTCACAGCCCTCGAAGGAGCTGGTGAGCTGCTGGACGAGGAAGCGGTAGCTGGCCATGTTGGCATCCCTGGCGTCCCATTCGCTAGAGACCGGCTGCACCACGAGGTCGGAGTCGCCAAAGCAGATGATGCGCTGGATTCCGATCTCCTTGGCGAGCCGGAGACCGTGGACGAGCGCTTCGTACTCGGCCACGTTGTTGGAGGCGGCGAAGAGAATCTGGAGCGCGTACTTGAGCTGGTCCCCCTTAGGAGACGACAAAACGATGCCGGCTCCCAAGCCGGTTCGCATCTTCGATCCGTCGAAGTGCATGCGCCAATGCGTGGAGTCCGGGGGAGGCGGCACGAACTGGGTCTTGGCCCAGTCGATGAGGAAGTCTGCCATGGTCTGCGACTTGATGGCGGTGCGCGGCTCGTACCGGATCTCGTGGTCGGCGAGGGCGATGGCCCATTTGGCGATCCGGCCGGTCGCGTCCCGGCCGCTCATGATCTCGCCGAGCGGGGCCGTGCTCACCACGGTGATGGTGTGCTCCTGGAAGTACTGCTTGACCTTCTTGGCGGCGAAGTATATGCCGTAGCACATCTTCTGGTAGTGGGGGTAATTCTGCTTGAAGGCGGAAAGGACCTCGCTAAGGTAGTAGACGGGGCGCTGGACCGGCAGCGCTTTGCCCTCTTCTGGCCGCTCCACCACCAACACGACGCTGACCACGCGGGTGGTGGCCGCGATGCACGCGAGCATCGGCTCCTTCTCAGCCGGCGCCGCCAGGATGGGGGCGCTAGAGAGCGCGCGCTTGAGGTCGCGGAACGCCGCATCCGCCTGGTCGGTCCACTCGAACTTGGGTGATTTCCTCATGAGCTGGTAAAGAGGCAGCGCCTTCTCGCCCAGTCGGCTGATGAACCGGCTGAGAGAGGCGAGACAGCCGGCGAACTTCTGGATGTCGACGAGCTTGGCCGGCTTGTGCATGCGCTCGATGGCCCTGATCTTCTCTGGGTTAGCTTCGATGCCGCGGGCGGACACGAAGAAACCCAGGAGCTGGCCGGCTGGCACGCCGAACACGCACTTCTCCGGGTTTAGCTTGATCTTGTGTTCGCGCAGATTGGCGAAGGTCTCCCGGAGATCGTCGAGGAGGCTGAAATGCTTCTTGGTCTTGACGACGATGTCGTCCACGTAGACGTGGACGTTCCTGCCGATCTGCGGCAGGAGGCACTTCTGCATGCAGCGCTGGAAAGTAGCGCCTGCATTCTTCAGGCCGAAGGACATGGTGATGTAGCAGTAGGCCCCGAAAGGGGTAATGAAGGAGGTCTTCAGCCGGTCGGCCGGGTCCAGCTTGATCTGGTGGTAGCCTGAGTAGGCGTCCAGGAAAGACAGCAGGTCGCAGCCGGCCGTGGAGTCGGTAACTTGATCGATCCGTGGCAGGGCGAATGGGTCCTTGGGACATGCCTTGTTCAGGCTCGTGTAGTCGATACACATGCGCCACGTCTTGTTTTTCTTTAGCACCAGGACTTGGTTGGCTAACCAGTCCGGGTGGAACACTTCCATGATGAAGCCGGCTGCGAGCAGCCGGGCGATCTCTTCTCCTATGGTACGCCGCTTCTCCTCGGAGAAACGGCGCAGGGGTTGCTTGACCGACTTTGCGTCCGGCCGCACATGAAGTTTGTGCTCGGCGAACTTCCTCGGAACACCCGGCATGTCTTTTGGAGACCATGCAAAGATGTCCCGATTCTCACGGAGGAAGTCGACGAGCTCGCCTTCCTATTTGCTGCTGAGGTTGGCGCCGATGATGACGCACTGCTTGGGTTAGCCGGGTCGAGCGGCACCTGCCTGGTGTCTTTGGACGGCTGGAACGACGCCTCGCCGGCCTGCCAAGCAGCGCGTGGTAGGGACTGTCTAGGTCCACCACCTCGAACCATATCGGTTCGCGGCGGAAATGGCTCTGGTCACCGAAGAGGACGTCGAGCTCGATCTTGCCGATGGGGGTGCAGGACTTTCCCGGCACGATGCCGTGGAAGACTCTCCGGCTCGCTCGCAAGTCCTTCTCCTTAAGCCCCAGCTTGAGCATCGTGTCGCGGTAGAGGATGTTGATGCTGCTGCCGCCGTCGACCAACACCCGCGAGAAACGGCAGGTGCGCCTCTCGAAGACGATGGTGGGGTCGAGGACGAGGGCATGGCTGCCCAGGTTTGGCATTACGGCCGGGTGGTCCGCCCGGCTCCAGGTGACCGGCTTCTCGGACCAGTGCATGAACTGGGGGACCGAGGGAGAGACGGCGTTCACCTCGTGCCGGCGCTGGCGCACGCTGTGTTTGTCGATCGCTTCACTGGTGAAGACGACGTAGGACCCGTCCTGGCGAGGGAACTGGTCGTGAAGACGGCCGTCATTGGCCGCCAGGACCGGAGCAGGCGGCGTGGCCTGGGCCGGAGCCGGCTCGCGGGGAGCCGGAGGCGGAGGAGCCGGGAGGCCCTCGCCCCGGGCCAGCCGCTGAGAGAAGCTGCACTGCCGGAGCGTGTGGGTGGCCGGCTTGGCCCCGGAGTGATGTTTGCAGGGCAGGTCGAGCATCTGCTCGAAGGTGAGCTTGGGCTGCCAGGCGGCCTTGCCGGTACGCTGACGCTGGCTGGGGGCCTGGGCAGCCGGTTGCTCTTCTTCGATGGTGGCGACCTGCCGGCTCCCATAGCGGGGGTCCGGCTGGTCGGGCTTGTGTTTGTTGTTCTGCTGCTGCTGGTTGTCGGCGGCCGCCCGCGGTGTGGCAGGCGGCGGTGCCGGCTTGGCCGGCGTGGTGACCTTCATCCGCATTGCGGAGTTAGCCGTGGCGTATTTGTCTGCCTTGGCCATTAGGTCCGCCAGGGTGGCTGGCTCGGAGCACAAGAGCTTGTGCTTGAGGTGGGTGCCGTCGCGGCAACCCTCGATAAAGTACTGGATGGCTTGCACCTCGTGCACCCCCTCGCAGGAGTTGCGAAGTTCGGTCCAGCGCGTGAGGTAGTCTCGGAGGGGCTCCTCCGGCCCCTGAACGCACATGGCCAGCTCGCGGGGCCGGCCAGGCCGTTTGTAGGTGCCGGTGAAGTTGCGGACAAATGCCTCCTCGAAGTCCGTCCAGGTGTTGATGCTGCCGGCCGACAGGCTGTTAAGCCAGGTCTGAGCCGAGCCAGTCAGCATTAGGGGGGCGTAGCGCACGGCTACGCGCTTGTTCCCCCTGGCAATGCCGACCGCGGTGGTGTAATCGACCAACCAGTCCTCCGGCTTGGCGGCGCCGTTGTACTTCGGGGTGTCGCGAGGGAGAGTGAAGCCTGCCGGAAACGGTTCGTTGCGAATCCGGGGGCCGAAGCATGCCGGGCCGATCGAGCCCTCCTCCTCGAGGAGGGCCGACTGCGCCAGCTGCTCGATGCGGGTCCGAGCGTCATTCTCGCTCCGTGGGACGCGCGGGCCAAGCCGAGCGGCGAGCTCGGGGCAGACAGTTGGGGCAGGCGAGCGGGCACGTTCCCGCCGTGGAGGCGGGGTATGGTCCCGGCTGCGCCGGCTGCTGCCAGCCGGAGCGTCGTTGTGTCGGCTGGTGACGGCCGGCTGCTCGTCTCGCAGCCGGGTGCGTCCGTTGTGGGACCCAGCGCCCCGCCGGCCGGAGCCGCGAGGAGAAGAGGCCTGCTGGACCGGCCGACGCTGGCCAGCAGTGGGAGGAGGGTCCCCCTCGGGGACGGGGATCTCAGAGCCGGCATTGACGCCGTCGAGCCGGGCCTGCTGGGCGTTGGCGGTGGCGATGAGGTCTCGGATGTGTTGATCCTGCAGTTCTCGCTCTTCGCCCTCCAGGCCGGCGAGGTCAGCGTAAGCCACGTGGGCCGCTCGCAGGTTGGCAGCCGGAGTGTCGTAAGTGGGGAGCCTGCCACCGAGGATTTCCGCGACCACGCGGCCGCGGTCGCGGACGTCACCGCGCCGGCTAGGCACGTTGCCGGCGGGGGTGAGGCCGTAGGCGGAGTTATACTCGCGTTGCGCGGACTCCATCCGGCGCTTGGTGGCGGCAAGCATGGTTGCCTCGTCGAACAGCAGCTGGCGAGCAGCCTCCAGCTCAGCCGTAGCCGTGGCTGGATTCGTCGTTGGCGCGACGGGGGTGCTGAGGCCCCGAAGCGTGGCACCGAGGGGGTCGGAGGTGCCGGCGCGTGCATCCACGGCGGCCGCGTCCGCCTCCGCCCTAGCGCGGCCAGAGGTCGTGGAGGAGCCGGTGGCCATCACCCCCGCGTGGACGCGGGAGTTGCCGGCCTCGCCCAGGGCGAGCGCGTCCACGGACGAGGGCGGGCCGAGGCAGTCGAGCACCTGGCTAGGGTACTCATCGGCTGCTGGCTCGTCGGAGAGGCTCAGCTTACCGACGCGCTTGGTGAGGATGTCGATGTCGACCAGCGGGTCGCTGCCGAGTCAATTGCTGGTGAGACCGGCAGCGTCGTCCGGAGGGCCAGCAGGGGCGGGGCTCCGCCCCGCAGGAGCGAGCCCCACGAGCCTGCAGTTCCGCCCGGACGCGGGGCGGCCGGGGGAGGTGGTGATGGGTCCCGCCCGGAGCATGACTCCGGCCGACGCCACGTTCGGCCCCATGGTGGGCGCCAACTGTCGTCGTTTTCTCACGACAGATGCCATGGGGTGGCTTATCGAGAGTGGTTGGGGCCGAAGGACGCCGACGGGCTCCGGGAGCGGGATCAGGCACGAGCGGTGATAGACACACGACGTACCCAGGTTCAGGGCCCTCCGCGGGAGGTAATACCCCTAGTCCTGCTGGTCTTAGTTGGATAGGGAGAGATGTTACAATGGCGCTCCTTGAGCTGTTTGTCTAGAGGTGGAAGAAGGAGCAGCCGGCCCTTCTTCCCCTGCTACGTGTGGGTGTGAGAGCGGGGTGAACGCCTCCGTGCGTGTGTTGCTTGCCCGATGCATGGGGGCTCCGGGGGGTTTTATAGGCCAACCCCCCGGTGTACAATATTCTTAAGGTATTACGAGGAGGGACCCGGCTGGCAGCCTCTCCAGCCGGCCAGGGGGCCCGCCGACTGGGTCGTCTTGTCGCCCGTAGGGCCCGCCGGCTGCGCGGTCCCATCGCCAGCTGGGGCCCGCCAGCCGGCTCTTCTATTGGCCCACGCTCACCTGTCGCGGCACGGGTTGCCCTGTCCGGTGTCGTCTTGCGCCAGCCGGCCGAAGTCAACGGTACGGCCGGTAGTGCTGTAGCCACGCCGGGGCAGGTAACGGAGTGGACGGTGGCGCAGAGGTACTGTGGCTCCGCCGGGTCTCGATCGGTCCCGGTCAGCAGTACGACCGCCCGGACTGTAGCCATGCGCACCCGTGCGTCAGCAGCCGCTGTAGCTGCATCGGAGTCCGTCGTGGGGGTCGCGTCCCATCAGCGTACAAGGCCGCAGTGGGAAGGGACGGATACCTGCTCGTCCAGGGGTCAGCGGGCGAGCTAGTCGCGTAGCGGCCGGGCACGCCTGGCCGGGGGCCAGACGGCAGGCTCCCGTTCAGCCGGCCGCGAGCCGGCCGGCCAAGGGGGGTAGCCGGCTCCTCACTGCCAGTCGCGGACCAGCCGGCAGCGGGCCAGCCGGCCAGGGAGGCAGCCGGCCGTATAGTTTTTCTTCGGAAAGGAGCCGGAACTCCCTCTCCTTGGCATACCCAGGGGTGACTACCCCGTCAGCTGTTGTTACAATCATCACAAACTGCTACTGTTACTGCTCCTGTTACTATTGCTATTGTTACTGAAACATTCAAAACTATCAAACTATAGTGCTACTAAACATTTTGTTGCAGAAAGTTATTTCCAGGTGTTGTTGAATTCACAACTCAACTGGTAAGGCTCATAATTATTCTTTGGCTCCCCTTGTGTCGAATCAATAAATTTGGGTGAAATACTACCCTCGAAGACTATCGTGACCCCCTATACTTGTGGGTTATCAACGTCAGGGAAGGTGGCGGGGGCGTTTCTCGCTGTCATGGCTCGCGAGGAGGCTTGCATGGTGACGTCACCGCGATGGTAGCGTGCGGTGCTCAGCAAGTGGCGCGAGTTGTAGGGTAACGTAGTAGAAAAAAATCCTACTACACACTAGCTCAGGACCACTATAAACATGCATACAAGGTTAGATTTGACTGTTACCAACTTCGAGCACATCAGAAGAAGAGTTGGCGAAGATCCTTGGTGCAAATTCCCGTAACTAGGATTTACAACCTCCCAACCGCAAGAATTTTCTTCCTCGAACGGAGATTGAAAATATTTCTTGAACGGAGATCTCTACACCGGGTTACATGCATACGGTGTGATCAATCCAGCGGCAATTCGCTGCCTAGAACTAATCATCACCGGAGACTAGGTAGCCTTGCGGCACAACGAAACTATTTCGTGGGGTAGATAGAGAGAGAGGGGATGCAGCTCATTACATGAGCTGCCATTGTTTGAGAGCACAAGTGCTCAACTTGTGTGTTTGGATGGCTCATCTCCTACTATATTTATATTTATAGAGGGGAGGGGGTGGGTGAAAGAAAGCAGTCCAAAGGGGGCCCGTCCACCAACAATGTCCCACGAAAAGGGAAGGCGTTGTCCCCAAGGGGGGGCTCCAAAACATTGTCCCACAAAAAGGGGAGGGTTCCCCTTTTCTCTAGCCGCACCACATGTTGGACGATTGCCCCCAAAGGGCCCCCTCCCAACGCTTTCCACACAAAGGAGGGGGCACCCCTCCAACATATCCCATAAAAGGGAAAACCTTTTCCCCTCCCAACACTTGGTCCTTTGTGTGTGTTTCCCCTTGGGGCCTTCTGAAAAATTCCGGGAGGTTCAGGAACCCTTCGAAAATTTCCAGACACACTTCAAAAAAAAATTGGCTTGATGGTTTTTGTGGTTTTCTTTGAAATGTTTTCGGTTACTTCGAAACACTTTTGATTTTCTCGCAGAAACTTTTTCAACGTCTCTGAAATTTTTCCGGAGACTTTGTCTCAAACTCCTAACCTCCTACTACTCAGCAGGTAGATGACCCTCACGCGTGTGACCCTGTAGGTTAGATGAAGTATAGAAATGACTCAGAACTCCTTGCGATCAATGATCAATAGCGAAACGGTGGACATCCATATTGATCCGATACCCACACGAATGATATTCGAGTGAACCTTTAGTTATCGAGTTTTATTCTTTTTGCTTCGCGATATGTTAGAAAACTCGAGGTGAGATTTATCGGCATCCCTGTGACGGTGTCATCGATTAGGGGGTGCTAATCACGTCGCCCCCCCCCCCCCAATCATGTGTTCGGCAAAGGACCCCCAAACAACTGACAAGTGGGCCACGTTTGCCATACCCCATGGCCTACTCAAGATGGAATCCTCCAAAGTCTTGGCACATACTTCAGGACACGTTTGAATCATTGACATGTTTATCTCTTTGGTGTAACCGACCTACATGTAACCCTAGGTACCCCCGGTGCCTATATAAGTCGAGGGGCTTACATCATAGGGTTAGAGACATTCACATGTGATCTTGAGGTAGATCACCTTGTACATTGAACCCCGTCCACAATCAATACAACATAAGCAGGAAGTAGGGTTTTACCTCTTCGAGAGGGCCCGAACCTGGGTAAAACATGGTGTTCCTCTTTATCATGTTACCATCTAGCCAAGATCACCAGCTCGGGACCCCCTACCCGAGATCCGCTGGATTCAACTCCGACACCCTGTGAATCAACAACTTGTTCACTATGAAATCACATTGTGTCTGGCCAGACGATGATGGATGTCATGACATCGAGTGGGCCCAAAGAATATCTCTTCATTGTCGGAGGAGAAAATCTCAATCTTGAGCTATTTTGTCCCTTACCATATTTTTTCAATCATCTCGTAAGTTGCGTTATGATATTATGTTTGATGTTAGACACACATGCACGTGAGTTTTCCTCTAAGTCTCTTGGATATACAGACTTGAGAACCATTACAATTAAACAAACAAATAATTACGAACATGACGATAAATAATAACTTTTATATTGTCTTTATGACATATCTTCATCACGAGCGGGCGTCGGGCACAAAGATGCCACAACGTGGCCTATCTTCAGAAATGCTGGTATAGTTGACTTGCCTCTGTTCTCGCACCGGTGCCCAGGGTCTGAACCATTAGGTAGAGGATCAACTGAAAGAAAAGGCAGACAGAGATCTTGTGCCAGATCCGTATACATTCAGCACCCTCATTACAACATTTGCTAAGCATGAAAAGTGGTTGGAGCTATGCTTATGTGCACGAAAATGCAGGAGAAAGGATGGCACCTAGAGACGAGGAAGGGCGTAGCAAGCGACGAAATGCTTCGGGGAGTGATGCTAGCGACCATGATGGGGGATTGTTTGTCATGACAACGATTGTTGGGTGAGGGGGTGGCTCGGGTCTCGTGGCGCTGTGACGGCGGACGAGCAGTGGCCGCCTCTCGCTAACGTGGTTCTAGGGGCCCGTTGCGGCTATGCTAAGGTAGCACTAATCAGGCCTGGCCTGGAGTTTGGTGGCGTTGCTCCGGAGGTGTGATATATGGATGCCGACTTCGATATGCAGCAGTGGCGGTGAATTTTTTGGTAGCGCCAACGGTCTCTCGTGGCTAGACGTCGGTGGCCACGATCCCGGCTACAGGTACACGGGAGACAACGTCGGTCTGCTATGTCCTAATACGGTGGTTCTTTGCTCGTACAAGCATGTGACGACATGGTCCCACAATGCTAGGTGATTGCCACGATGGGATAGGGGTTCTTGGATCTTCTGATATCGCGCCAACGACGAGTATGTATTGCCGACCGATTTGGCTGCCACAGATGAGAACGATGGAGCATGAGGATGGTGTGGGATCGTCTAAATGTCCTGAATTGGGATTTGGCGGTGTCGATGACCTTCCCCCTCATTCTCCATCACAATGTGTGATGATGACCCTCACTGTTCATAGCCTTTGGTGTGTGTGTGTGGGGGGGGGGTCGACTCTGTCACGACTCGACTGCCTACTTGTGCGAACATGGTATTCACTTGCATGTCATCTCACATCAAGACCATGTTATGCACGTAGCTACTGTGATCGTGGAAAGTGGTGGCGGCAACACATGATGACTTCGATTTGGTGGTGCTTTTTACGTACTGATCTTGAGATTCGGATGAAAAGCCAGGTCTATCATTTGGTGGTTGGATCTGATAATGGAGCCCTTTGAGTGTCGCTCCCTTCCTGAAAGCGTTGTTGAGGAACCTTTTTCGTTGTACATGTGAGGTCAAGAGATGATTTAGGTGGATATGGTCGTTGATGTACCTTGTTGATCAATTTTTCGACCGGTTCAGAGTTTTTCCTTTTCTTTTCACTCCACCATGGCATAATTCGGTTTTGTATGACTTTGCTAGTTGCCGATGTGATTTTCTTTTGCGTGTGCGTTGATATTTACTGTGTGTATCGTAACTAATATGCATATTGTATGTATTCATGGTGTTTGTATTCATTTAATGCTTCATTTTAAGTTAATAAAATCCATCATTAGTCCAAAAGGATCTATGTTCTCTTTGCAAAATGAAAAAGAGTTAGGGTCTGATACTTTTTTTATTCATTCTTCTTCTCATCATTTTTTTTTGAAAAACATGAGATCTTTATTCATTTGCAATAACAAGTACATCATTTAGGAGGATTGGTACAATTTCACTCAGTGGCTCCTCAAAACCAGTCATAGTTGTAGAAACTTTAACTAACTTAGCAAGTTCATGAGCAACCTTTTTTGCTTCCCTATTATAGTGTTCGAATCTAGTCATAGGAAAATCACAAGCCAAATAATAAAAATCATCAAACACTGTCGCCGATGTACTCGCCATCCGTCCTCCGTTATTCATGGTTTCAATGACCTCCAAGTTATCTGAGTTAATAACAAGACGGTTGCAGCCCGCCCTTTGAGCAATTGATAGACCATATCTAAGCGCCAAAGCTTCAGCTGTCAGGACATCTGTGCACTACTCAATTATCCAATTCCATCTTGCAATGAATTTTCCTTTATCGTCCCTCAGAACAGCACCAGTCGTGCACCTAAGCGGGTCATGATCAAATGAGGCATCCACATTAAGTTTGATAAACCCCCTTGGAGGTTGGATCCAACCCCCTCTTTTCATTGTGGCCTTCGGTGCTATAGCCTTAACATAGTTTAACGTAATAGCACGAATCCCCGTAGAGATCTGGTTAGCATCTTGGATTTTCTCTTTATGGACCAATTTTTGCCTCTCCCACCATAAGTACCAAGTTGTAATTGCAATCATTTCACGCACATTCAGAATACCCAAGATAGTGAACTCATGTAGAGGCACGAAAAGTAAAAATTCAAGAACCGCCTCACCAGCATAATCCACTTCGCAAGATCTTTTAACGACATGATCCAATCCCAACACTCTCCAAACCTCCTTTGTTTTTTGACATTGGAATAACATATGTTTTGTGTCTTCTGATCCAAAAGGACATGCATGACAATTGGATAGGACTTTTATGTGTCTGTTCGCCAAAGTAACCCAGCACGGAAGAGTGCCATGCAACATGCGCCAAATGAAAATTTTAACCTTCGAGGGACAAGATAACTTACAAATCTCACTCCAAATAGGATTAATAGTTAGATGTCCCATATCATTGATTCTTCTAAGTTTTCTCCCATGTTGGTATTCCCATTCCACAACATAAGTTGATCGAACAGAAAAAGATCCATTTTTTGAATAGCTGCAAGCAACAAAATCCTACATATCATGTTGGCGCAATGGTTTGCTTGGACCCTCTGTGTATCAACTGGCCACAACATTTGTGTAACTATATTTTCGTCCCAATTATCAGTACCAGGGTCAATTAAATCAGATACCTTTGAGATCAATTTACTCCCCCCAGGTGTGATTACTTTTCCATTTGTGTAGTTCGGGATCCACACATCTTCCCAAATATTAATGTTGAGACCATTTCCAACACGCCATATATAACCATGATTTAGACAATTGACCCCTTCCATAATACTCTGCCAAGTGAAAGAGGAGCCCTTCTTTAAACTTGCATTCAATGAATCACCATTTAGGAAGTATTTAGCCATCAACACAGTTGCACATAGGGATTCTGGATTCTCAAGAATACACCAAGCTTGTTTTGCCAACATTGCGAGGTTGAAACAATGAATATCCCGGAATCCCACCCCCCCCCCTTGATTTTTGGATACACACATTTTCCACCAAGCCATCCAATGCATTCGTTTTTGGTTGTCCTCGTCCACCCACCAAAAATGAGACATCGCCTCAGTGATTCCCTTACAATTTTTTTAGGGATTTTAAAGATGGACATCGCATAGGTGGGGATCGCTTGTACAACCGACTTCGGTAAGATTTCCTTCCCTCCCGCGGATAAAAGTTTTTCTTTCCATCCACTTATCTTCATAATGATCCGGTCAATCAAATACTGAAAACTATCAGACTTGTCCATACCCACACTTGCTGGTAACCCCAATTATTTATCATTCAAAGCTTCTGTCATAATATTGAGAATGGTACAAAGTTGCTCCCTGATCTCCACTTTCGTATTAGGGCTGAAAAATATGCTTGATCTGTCAACACTCACCATTTGCCCAGAGGCGTTACAATACGAATCCAGAATGGCATTCAAAGCCTCAACATTGTGTATATTTGCCTTCATTAGGATCAACGAGTCATCCACAAAGAGGAGGTTCGTAACAGATGGGGTCTCTCTACATACCTTCACACCTTCTATTTTACCAGTCTACTTCGCATGTGACAAGAAAGCGATCAGTCCCTCTATACATAACAAAAATAAATAAGGAGATAACGCGTCTCCCTGTCATAATCCTATGGAGGGCTTAAAACTCTCAATTTCTTCTGTATTAAACCTAACTGTTATTTAACCTCGGACACACATTGCATAATAAACTTGACCCAACTCTCTTGAAAGCCTAATTTCAACATAATCTCCTTCTGTAAAACCCATTCAACCCGGTCATAGGCTTTATGCATGCCAAGTTTAATAGCACACAAACCTTCCTTTCCACCCCTCTTATTTTTTATTTTGTGAAAAAGTTCATAGGCCACTAAAACATTATCAGTAATCATTTTCCACGCACAAAAGCACTCCGAGTCGGACTGATAATTTCTGAAAGAAAAACCTTCAACCGAGCGGCCACCATTTTTTATATAACCTTGTAAATGACATTTCAAAGCCTAATAGGTCTGAACCGAGTTACCTCATCTGGAGAATTAACCTTAGGGATCATCACTATCGTAGTATCATTCCAGCCCTCCGGAATAGTACACGTATTCGCTGCCTGCAATACTTCGTGAACGAGATAGCATAGGCCAAAATCTTTTATAAAAAATAGCATGGAGTCCGTCAGGTCATGGTGCCTTTAAATCTCCAATATTAAAAAGAGATTTACGGACATCATCAAGATTATACGGTGCGAGGAGAGCATTATTCATCTCATCTGGCACTCTTTTCCTAACAAGAGATAAAACTTTCATATTCGGTTCCAGCACTTCGGAGGTAAAAAGATTTAAAATATAGCCCTTGATATGATCCTTTAACTCCGTTCCTTGCCGTCAAATACCAAAGTCATCAAGAAGTTTTTTAATATTTTTCTTTTTCTTCCTTACCGTAGCAGCATTATGAAAAAAAGATGTATTACGATTCTCATGTATCAACCAGTTAGCTCGTCCTCTTTGTAGCCAAAAAAATCTCCTCTTGATCTAACAAATTCTCAATCAAAACAAAAACTTGCTTCTGGCGAGATTGAGATTCCGCATTCATGGGGGAGACTTGTATGAGATCTCACATTTAGGTGAGACCGTGAGATCAACACCAAAAAATCATATTTAGACATTTCGAAAAAATCTGAAATTATTTGACAACATTCTTGTGTGATATGTCTACCACTCGGGAAAAAAATCAGCTCAAAACTCGATGTATATTAAGAGATTCAAAAAAGACAAATTCGAATGTGAATAGTAGCAGCTTTGGCTGAATAGTACTTTGACACTATTCACACTCGATTTTTTCTTTTTTATTTCTATTAATGTGAGTGAATTAGGAGTTGAAACTTTTTGAGGTTGTACATCAAACATTCATGAGTGTCTACCAAAAAATTGAGAATGTTTAAACATGTACTTTTTTTTCAAAAAAATTGATCTCATAGATCTCACCTAATGTGAGATCTCACACAAGTCTTCCCCCCGCATTCATAGGTCCCCGCCTCCATCTCTCCAACTCCTTTTTTAATTTACTAATTCTTGACTTTGGTCCTTTTAGAGTCTCTGGTCCCAAATGTGTAAATCAACCTGCATTGTCCGTGTACATGCAGCAAGCGATGGACCAATACGTGCTAGTTTAGCCTTATCCCACGCAGTTCGCACAATTTCTCCGACAATCTCCTCTTTGAGCCATATAGCTTTAAAATTCTTCACACGGTCTTTGGGGTATTAAATATATTTCCATCAAAATGGTCTGTGTAAAGAATTAAGCGATGATGGTCAGAAGGCACCTGTTCCTCATTGATAACGGCCGCCTTTGGGAATTTAATTGTGCATTCGACATTACATACCGCCTTGTCAAGCCTCTCCCTAATTTTCGTTCTTTGCATGATGTTCGTTCTTTCTTCCCTCATTTTCCCCTTTCTTTATTCTCTTGTCCCTTCTGCCGTATTTAGAATTTGAAGTGCAAGAGAAAAGCTGTTATGCCACTGTAGTCGCGCATACGAGTAGTCCGCTTTCTAGTTCTCTTGGCGTAAAAGAAAGGTTCCAGGCACACTCAAAGGCTCCCAAGCCAAACCGGAAGGGTAAAGCAGTAAATTGAGAAGCGAAGCGAGGGTTTCGGCCTCCCGTGCTCTTTATCTACCAAGCTCCGTGAGGCGACCATCACCAACCAGGTGCTCGAGGAGGTCGATCGATGGCGTCGGAGAAAGACGCGGCGCTCGCCGCCGTGCCCAACGACAACCCCACCATGTGAGATCCTAGCCTGTACCCCTCTCTCCTCCTCTCGCAAAGCCGGCACTAATCCTTCGCTATCGTATTTGTTCCGGCGCTGACTGCTCGATCTGTCGGATTGCGCTTCGCTGGCAAAAGCCGTGGCATTACAGATTTTGGTGGTTTCACATGTTATGATTTCTCACTACTGTCTCGAGTAATTGTGCGGGGGATTGATGAATTAGTAGTATTTGAAATGGGTAGTGCAGGATCAGTGACTAGTTTTGTCCCTAAGCTCCCCCAATGATTGTATGCTGCTTGACTGCTGGGAGATCATCAGTAATGCTGTAATCTGAAATATTTGCTAAAACATCAAAATTTACAGCAGTAGCTTCTTGTTTCTCTACTAATTTGTTGATGAAGGATTAAGGACCATGCCCTGGGTTAATGGGAGATATTGTACTGTTATCAACACTTAGTGCTAGTTATTTCTCAGTTACAGAATTGGCTTGCCGAATAGATCAACTAATGCCTAAAAGGTTGTGAAGGAGCGAGTATTTAAATTATGTATAGCAAAGCCTTTGAGTAGGTGCATCCATTTCTGACATATGCATGTGCAGATTTGACAAGATCATCAAGAAGGAGATACCATCTACAGTGGTGTATGAGGACGAGAAGGTACTGTGTAATATTTGCCTGTCTCCATAGTCAATTAGGACAAACAATATTTTAGTGCTAACATGACTGATACAAGGTTGCACTATCAATATTAATGAAATGTCCCACAGTGAAACTACAGAGTAGATGCACATACATTGAGTTCACTTGCGAAGAATGGGTTTTGTTAGAATATACCAGAGATGCAATTCATGCCATATAATCCCTTCAACAACTTGGATTGCGATGCATTTCAGCTATAATCAAGGTTAGAAAAGTGCTAGGTGTAAATTCCTAGTTTTGTGTATACCCGGCGCCTATCTTTCCCAGGTGCACACATAGGCATGCTTAATATAAGTACACGCCTAACAGCGCTTAAGCTAGGTGTTCTGTTGCCGAGCTAGCGCCTAAGAATCTGCTTAAGCACACACATATGAGTACTTCTTTTAATCGTTGACTATAATGATGTTACTACTTACTACTGCTGTTCAAGCCATTCTTGGACTGCATACCAATGGTTGGAATTCACAATATAGTTAAGCCTCAGTGTGTATCTGACATTCTGAATCTTTCCACGGTGGATTTGTTGAGTTTTATTGACTTCAGACTAAAGTAAGGAGTAACTGTAATAAATGGACCCATGATTTACACCGAGACCATGCATTATGCTACTCATAGATGTCCGTTCCTCGTGTAGACGCCCAGCATGTACACATAATTTTATGATAAGTCCATGCAGAAAATTTAGTTGCCCCCCTCCATGTTCACCCACTTGCAGATTGGTAAGGATCAATTGAAAATGGTGCATGAGTCATGCGGTAAATTTCTCGTTTTGCCAGTCAATCCACGCATCCATGCCCTGCTATGAATTTGACATAACATTCTTTGGAGGGCCTTACGCTATATACTTAAAAATACTTAAATTGTTGAAGTCCATCAGTCTTCTGTTCTTATGTTTGTGGCTGAACGCTTAAGTTTGGTTATTTCATCTCTATACTGCATCTGCTACTGTACCATATACTTGAAAATAAGTTTGATCAGTGGTTTCATTTTCCAGGTCCTCGCTTTCAGAGACATAAATCCTCAAGCTCCGACCCACATCGTAATCATTCCCAAAGTCAAGGATGGATTAACCGGCCTTTCAAAGGTAATGTTCCACTGTTCATCCATAATCGCAGTTTAAGTTTTCCAATTTAATCCAACTGCTCATCATATGGTAGATCTATTAAAGTTTCCTGGAATTTAATGTGCTTGAGAGAAAAATGATTTTCATTTGTAATAATCTCTCCAGGCAGAAGAGAGGCATGTAGAGATACTTGGCTGCCTCCTCTACGCTGCAAAAGTTATCGCAAAGCAGGAAGGACTTGAAGATGGCTACCGTATTGTCATCAATGATGGCCCTAGTGGATGTATGCCCCCAGTTCAATGTGCTATTGGTTTTTAACACCTATTCTTGTGCCCACTTGTCCATCGGTGTCCTGATATCTGTGTTTGCAGGTCAATCTGTGTACCACATCCATGTCCATCTCCTTGGAGGCAGGCAGATGAACTGGCCCCCAGGCTAAGAAGCTCCTGGTTGTTGATCAATCTTCATGGCAGCATGTCCTTTGCATCTCAATCGAATAATTCCTGTAATTGACATAACAGTTTGTGCGAGGAACATTTGCTCTATCTATGGAATTGCTGAAACTATCCTGCTGTGAATGTATGGAGAGGAAACTTGAACCTGAATCGGCTCATTGACGCTTGTTTTTTTTTTCTAGTCAGTCTGCTATTTTACCTGTTTAGTAGTTCTGGTTATCGGTCTTACCTATATTTCTGTGTATGCATCACGATCTTGACGTCTGCATGAATGATGCGTATTTGTGTTCATAGTACTCCATCACTATAGCAGAATGAACCTGCTGGTATGTGCCCAATTGTATCATGATTGTCTGCCTATGGTGTGAACATTTGACAGCGCTTTAGAGCATCTCCAACAGGCGCCCAAAAACAGCCCCGCGCTGAATATTTCCCTTTTTTAGTGTGCGCGCAGCAGACCCGAGCGCTCCAGCGGCCGCGCAAAAAACGCGCGGGGCATAAGTGCTTTCGCGCGCGGAGCGAAATGGCATCGCGCGCCGCTTATTTCGTGCGCTCGCTTCCACGTGCGGAAGCACTCGAGCGCTCGCACCTCTTCCTCCGGCCGCGCTGCTCTCGCCCCGCTCTGCGCTGCCGCCGGCGAAATCGCCCGATGGACGACCGCGGCGACATCCCCCTCACCCTTTCCTACACCCGCGACCTCGCCGCCGCTGCCGCCGCAAACCCTAGCGCGGGGAGCTTTGGCTTCGCCTCCGTCGGTGCTCCTCCAAGCACCGGGCTCGCGTGCGGGCTTTTCATGGCGCCACGGACGACCTCGGCGGGTGGCGTCGCGCCGGCGCCCATCGTGAAGCCACGTGACCCCCTCTCGAAGCTCTCAAATACGGCGGCGGCAAAGGCGGGGAAGGTGACCGGGAAGAAGAAGGCGGCGTACGACTCTTCTAGGCGGACGAGGAAGAAGCTTGCAGGGCGCGTGACCGAAGCGCGGGCGAGCGAAGCGCCGGCGAGCTCGCTTGTTGCGCCGGCGGCCGATGCGCACAAGGTGTACGATGAAATGCCAACAAGGTATGACTTCACCAAAAAAAAATCGTTGTTGTTTTTTACATGAATGAATACATATGGATAGCTTATTTGTTTTGTTGTATATACTTTGTAGTTTCAATGATGAGACCTATATGTCAACTATGGGTGTTGGCTCCAACAATTCTCATTGGTCTCAAACCAATGATGAGTTTGAGGGGGACGAGGATGGTGAGGGTATCTTCGATGCTCCGAAAGGAAGAGCGGGCAACTACACCATGGACGAAGACAAATTGATATGCAATACATGGTTGAAAGTGTCTAGGAATGCCATCGTTGGAGGGGATCAAAGTAGAGATGCGTATTGGATCCGGATGAAGGAGCACTTTGATTTACACAACAAGAGTGGAATTGACCGCACGGAAAGATCTCTTTGCTCCCGGTGATCGACAATAAACAAAGATTGTCAAAGATGGGCGGCCGCACTTAAGGCAGTTGACACGCTAAACCCAAGTGAAACTAATGATAACGATAGGGTAAGTGTCATTTCTTTCATGATTCTTTCATGTTCATGCTTCTTTCATGTCCATGCTTTTTCTTCGGTGTTTCAAGTGCTAACTTGTTTTTTTGTGTGTAGCTCGCTATCGTACAAAACTTATTTCAAGGAGAGGAGAAGAAGAACAAGAAGGGGAAGATCAAGAAAGGGAGACCATTTACCTTGCCCCATTGCTATGAAGAGTTGAAGGATGATGAGAAATGGAAGCCACGTGAAGGTGTCGATGAGGAGACCAACAAACGCAAGCGAACTATTGATTTGGATGATGATGATGAGGAGGCATCAACTGATGACGGCAAGAGAAGCCCTACACCAAACTTGGTTGCCTACTCGAAGCCAAAAAGACCAAATGGAGACAAGAAAGAAAGACAAGACAAGAAGAAGAGGAAAGGAGATGATGACCTAAGAAATGTTATGGAAGCTATTGTGAAGGCAAGAAAAGAAGCGAACGAGGATAGGAAGATGTCAAGGAACCAAGATGCGGCGGCCGATGAGAGGAGGGTGCCGGTCGAGGAGAGGAAGATGGCATTGGAGGAGAAGAAATTGGCCATGGAGGAGCGAACTAGATTGTTAGAATGGGAGAAGAACTTGTTCGACACATCTACCCTTGATGAGAAGCAAAAGGAGTACGTCAATCTTGCCCGTGAAAAAGTCTTGGTCCAAAAAAGAGCCATGGCCATGGAAGGCATGGGAGGCATGGGAGCTACCATGGGAGGCATGGGAGCTCCCATGGGAGGAATGTAAGCTATCATGGGAGGGATGCGTGGCATGGGAGCTACCATGGGAGGCATGGGAGCTACCATGGGAGGCATGGGTAGCATGTGTGGCTTTGGAGCTACCATGGGCGGCATGGGAGGCATGAGTGGCTTCCGAGGTACCATGGGAAGCATGAGAGGCATGAGTTTTGCTACACTCATGGAAGGCATGGGAGCACCTCCGGGTGACATGGGTGGACGCATGTCTTTCGATGTGCCTCACATACCTTCGGCATCTCCGGGAGACAATGAAGAGGAGGACGAAGATGAGACTTCGGATGAGGAAGAAGAATCGGGGGAAGAGGAGGACGAAGATGAGGATGCGGCATGATTGATGATGTGCCATTTGTTTGTGTGAACTTGTTTATGTCATGAACTTCGTTTGTGATTTTAAACTTGGTTGGATGAGATGATGTGACATGATTTTAAACTTCCTATGTTTTTTTGTGTTTTGATTTTTGATAAAATATCATCAATTGTCTTCAAAAAATGCATGTTGCAAGCGACGGCTGTTCGCGCGCGCTGTAATTTAGCGCGTCTGCTGGAGCGCCGCGCGCGCTATTTTTTGCGGCGGCCGCTGGAGCCAGCGCTCAGCTGCGCGCTAAAATTTACAAATCGCGCTGTAAACCCCTTTTTTGCGCGCCGCTCGGTGAGCGCGAGATGCTCTTAGGATCCTTTTGGGCAAGACGTCTCTTCAGATTTTTCAGTCCCAGCTAACCCACCGGATTACTGTATCTGATGATTAGACCCAATTTCCTAAAAATAATCTGATGATTAGACCCTGGGTCTCCGGAATCTAGATATGTGATGCTGTGCAGACCCGTGCAATGTACGTGAGGTCGGCGAACGTGCTGGTGTGGCCGTATGGTTGCAATTGTCATTAGTGAGGGCAATGCATCTACTTTGATTACCTCCTTAATCGATATAAAGGTACCCAAGGAAAAACATGGCCTTCTGTTACTGTGTACTGAAACAGGAAACCGCGTTTGCGACGGTTCTTGGCGTTGCCAGCGCTGACACTCAATATATGCTGCTCCAAGATGCTTCTATTGTGACCCTTCAAGAGAACAACAACTCGATAAGCACAATGACAAGCCTCGTTGTCACTCTCCTGCGCCTCTTCTCCCTCTTCGTCGTCGCCGCCGTGGAGGCCATCCGCCGCCTCGTCGGGTGGGCACGTCCGGCGCCCGTGCAGGAATGCCCGGAGGCGGTGGTGTGCTCCACGGAGCTACCCGTGGCGCGGTGCGATGAGCAGCGTGGAGCGGGGCGCGAACGCTGCGTGTTCTGCCTGGGCGGCATGGAGGAGGGCGACGAGGTGAGGGTGCTCAAGTGCCAGCATCTGTTCCACCGCTGCTGCCTCGACCGGTGGCTGGCTGCGCGGCCGGAGGCGACCTGCCCGCTCTGCCGTGGCAAGCTCATCACGGTCACAGCCGCCAAGCGCGCCGGGGAGGAGGAGGAGAGGAGCATCGAGGGGATGTGCATGGTCATGCTCATGGCCTACGTGCATAGACGTACTACTTCGGTTCCGGCGGTTTAACACGCATATGTCACGGTGGACGGCGACGGGTCCAACGACCTGATCGTTGTGGACATCACTCGTCCTCCTATCCGTACCGTGGGATTGGTTGTTGTAATGGTAGTTCTCAATTTTACTGCCTTGGATGGATTTTTAGAAGAAGAGAAGCAAGTCTGCGATGATACTGCCACAATGAAATCCACCACAATAGATCAGTTTTAGTGCATCTCTCCAACGCCGTCCAACAAAACGTCGACGTGTCCGCAGAGATTGAAGGGTGACAGTCATCCAACCTCATGCATAAAATGTCCGTTCCGGGTCCGTTTGCCATGCATATGTAGTTCAATAGCAAACATATAGAAATATACTTAAATCGCAACCAAAAAACATATAATCCAAAAAATTGCAAGTCCGTCTGTCCGTGCAAAAAATCTTTTTTTTTAATCTCCCAAACCGGTTGTCCATGCCAAGTTCTTTACTGTATGGCCGGCTCTTTCTCATCGGCCGGCTCCTCCAAATCGGCTGCTAAGCGCTTTAACATCCTAGCATGGTAGGCTTGCATGATCTTCTGCGTTTGTTGGGTGTCCGACATCTGAGTGTGCATCTATTGTGTGTTCGTCGCCTCCGGCTGGGATTCGTCCACTTGGATCATGTTCATCAGTGCCTCCTCCTTATCGACACCCAATTGAGATATTTCGACGGACATAGACCGGATGTCAACATGCATGGAAGCCGACATCCGTGGACGGACAAGCACCGACGACTGCGCCCATGAAGGTGTTCTCCGTGTTGTTGAGATCGACGATGTACGACACGTGATGGCTGGCGATGACGATGGACGCGGACTGCTACTGCGGACCGAGCTGCCGGGCGGCAGAGTAGTATGTCGGATGCAACCGTGTCGCCTAGGGTGATTGTGATTGCACAACCTGCACCCGTTGATTCACATGCTTAACCGCAGGAGGTACTCGGTGACCGACCGACAGCCGCCAAAGTTTCCTCCCTCTTCCTCTATTTGTGCGGTGGGTGGTACGTGTCGCTGTGTTGGCCTTGCGGGCGACCACCACTGACTGGTCCTCCGCCTTCAGGAACATCTCCGTCAACACCTCCTCCGGCTCCATTGCGATGGTGGGCAATGAAACGAGCGAGAACTAGGTGGGTGGTTGCGGCGCTTGGGCGATGTGGACGACTACTCTTACATGGAATGAAATCCAAATGAGTGGTTGTCCACCTAAAGTGAGCCCCGCAGTGGAGATATTTCTCCCATTTTCTGAGAGCATTGTTGCATCCAAACATTAGGATTGTCACGAAACAAGATGAGGTACAACGTCGGAGAAAGACTTCACCGTCCGATCGTGCGCTTGGACGCTCAAGATCGCGCCTTCATCGTACTCTTATCCACGACTCCCTCCATGGCTTCTCTTCTCCGAGCAGCGCCCTCCCCCTCTCCCCGTCCCGACCGCTGCCTCCATCGAGGAGGTAGGAGTCTAAGATCAGCGAGCTGGTTGGCGGACAGCTCTTGCGGAGGGCCATCACAGAAGCTACGCCGTACGCGAGGCGGTCGCGCAGGCCAGGTTCCGGCGCGGTTCGCCAAGCAGTCGCCCGCCCCCAGTTAATAGATTAGTTGTGCCATGGCGAGGCTTCCCGGTCTGCGTTGCTGCGACCTTGCCGCGCGCGGCTCCCTCCCTCCTCTCGGCCTTGCCTGCCGCCCTCGCAGGTCGCCCCGCGCCTCGGCTCTCCGCTACTCGTCTCTCCAAGGTACACCGCCTAGCTTCACCAATGCTCAGAGAATCGTATGACGCGCGGAAATTCGTTACCTCAGAAGTCGAATTCTTCTTGCATTTCTCGGGGTTACTTCTCGCGATGCTAAAAATGGGTCGGGATTACTTTGCCGGAGCATTCTGATTTTGAACACGTTATTTTTTCCATGCATTGGTGTATTTAAATCCATCCTATAAAGAGAAGAAGGCCAAAGGAGTACTAATTATAAGCACCAAGATGGTTCTGCATTTGTTCTTTCATACTAATCCCGTGGCCTCATTGTTGGAACTGATAGCTGGTGACAGTTTCGGGGAGGATGTCTTGCGCATGTTCCTTGAGGATAGGCAGACGAATGGGGACTTGGTCTCCAAAGTCGCTGACATGGTTTTGAGGAGAAATGACACAGGGCTTGATGTGCTAGAGGCTACCACGGATCAAGAAAATGCTGCGGATGTTGGACAACCTGAAGATGTAAGTTGTAACAATCGTGTTGTCTACTTATCTACTGTTGCAAGGCATAACTGACTGAACAATGGAATGCAGTTCAGGGACAATGTTATGAGTGAGGAAGATTTTATGTCCGGTGAGGCCAGCCTTACTGTGAGAAGGAGGCTTTCTGCTCTAGTATGTCATGGCCGTGTTTCAGGATCATTACTGTTCGTTATCTTGACTTTTGACCATGTTTTTGGAGAGGTAATTGATAGATTGGCATGTTCTTGCAAAATGATGACAGGCTGGGCAGAAAGAGAGTGATAAAAGGAAGGAATTCAACCTTCTGAGATATGAAGCAGTAATTTTCACCACCAGTGTTTCATCTTCTGATGCATTCAGTAGAAAAAATAAATCATATCCAGTTGCTCATGCTTTTTTCCCCACAGATCAAGGACGAACTGTTGCTCTTGACCGTAGGAATTGGAGCCGCTTGCACTATATATTGTGTCCTAGTCTTCTCTCTGGAGGTATTTTGGCCCTGAACTTTATATCAAACCAGACACACATTTTTGCACTGCCCATGTAATGATTGAATAGTTTTGTGTGACCATGTGCCACAATTAAGTGATGTCCTGTTTGTTGGGTTTATCCCACATCGGTTGTGGGAGGAGACAAAACACGACTTATAAGGGTGGGGGTGTCCCCTCCTAACATGCTAGTCTTTTGGGGGGAGAGGGCCCAAGGCCTCTCATAAGTCCGTGTTGCTCTACGGTTGGGCCTGGTTGACGCAGGTGGGTCGGAAACGCTGGTGTGAGCGGACCCGAAATTGTGTAACACTGTTTAACTGGAATTTTTCAAATTCAACCATTTGGGATTGGATCTCCAGGTTACCATTTTTTTTGGAGAGAGAGAATCTGCAATCTACCAGTAGATAACTATGTTGTTTTAGGTCAAATTTGTGAGCTTTGTGAGCATCACACTGTTGGTGGCTCATATGATCTTGGAATCATTGCCTTCAGAGCATCTCCGACATGACCACCCACATCCCCCCTATATTTCTGGGCAGACAGCCCGGACAGAAAACGGCCACCCAACCGGACCACCCATACCTAGCCCAAATGTCCGGGCTGTCTGGCATCCCTTAAACCCAGCCCATATGTGGGCGGATTTGGGGCCGCCCCGGACGGGTTTATCATGTCAGACCGGCGCATCCTGACCCACAAAATCCCGTCCCTATCTTCACCCGGAGCAAACTCTAGCCATTTGTCTCAGTCTACTCCACTTCCAGTCTGCTCCGGCCCCACCCCCTCCTCTCCGGCATGGCTAGCAGTGAATCTGAATGCTGTCGGTTCGGATCCGTTGACTGGGAGCTTGCCGCCTGCTCGGAGGAGGAGATAGCCGGCTGGCTTGCGCTCCGCCGATCCCGGGAGGATACCCGAGCTCTGCCGTCGGAGCCACCCACCGCGGATCCACCAGCCGTGCGCCTTCACCGCCATGCCGGCTAGGATCCAGCGTTGGCTCGTGGTGCGAGTCCGCTCCATCACCGCATCAGGCATGTGCCGGTGAAGGTTCCGGCACGCCGGCGAGAGCGGCTCCTTGGCATGCCGGTTCTGTGTCCTTGTCCCCACGATGTTGGCCTCGGAGTCTGAGGCCAATGGCAGCAATGCGCAGGGCTATGGATGCGCCAGTGCCTGCCGTGAGAGGGAGAAGGCACGCTGCGACGCGGAGGGCAGTGAGGAGGCCTGTGCCCGGATTCTGTCGAAGTGGCAAGCCCGGGCCACCCATGCCCTTGCGGTGGAGCCAGCTTGGGTCCTCTATGCCCTCGCCGGCCTTCCCCTGAAAGAGGACGATAACATGTCCGGTGCTGCGTCCGACACATACAGTTCTGGCCTCAAGCAGATCCACTTCGATCCCTATGCCGTCTTCGAGAGCTACTATCGCGACAAAGAAGACAAGGGCAAGGGCAAAGGCGGCATCAGCGAACTTCCGCTATCTATAGTCCTACTTTTAGTTGTGAACTAGTAGAACATGCCGTCGTTTTGGTAGTCCGATGGTGTCATGAACTCTCCTATGCTATGTCCGGACCATGTATGAGCTATGTGCTATGGAATGAAAGTATGTGTGTTGATCTATGTTGCATGCTTGTGTATGGATTTGGGGGTTTGGATATGAGGGGGATGGCTGCGGACGCGGAAAATGAGCGGCGAGCCAGAGCTGTCCGCGGACGCGTCTGCAAAATAGCTATGTCCGATTGGAGATGCTCGGGTGACATAAAAAAATGTGCATTGGTATTTGGACTTGAACATTGGACATTGTGACTGGTCTTGGCGTTTAATGGCCATATACCTGCCTAGACAAGCTAATAAGCTCTGTTTGGATAAATCAGCAACTAAATTTCGCTGAATGGTGATCTGACTGAATCTTTGATGTTCTTATTGAACAGGCTGGCATCAGTTATGCTTTTGGAGTTGCTTTCAGGTTAGCTAAACAGGATTCTTTTACAACTCAAGAATTGAAAGTTCATGATGATTATTTTGGAGTGCTGCCATGAATCCTGTCTAATGATACTCAAATATACAAGAAAGTTTTAACTTGTGTTTCATTCTCAATGATATAATATAAATCTAACCACTCACATTATATTGAGCAGCTGGTTGTATCTTCAACTTCTGTATCGACGCGCAGATAACCTGTCAAAGGAAGATGTTCCTGAAGTTTTTCTAAAGAAGAAAGTGAAGAAGTAGGTTTGGAAATGTCTTATGTCTGCGATCTCTACTCAGTCTCCTATCCGTCATGTTCTGACTGTTTGATCTATTATTGTTGTGTACATGCAAATGCTAGAATCGGCATTCGAAGCGAGGATTTGAAGGATACATTAGAGAAGACATTGGGTGGCTCTCTATTTGTTCTTTCATCCCCAAGGCTTATAATTCCTGCAGTGATTTTTGGACTGTCAACCTTTTCTAATCATTTTCAAAACAGCATTTTTAACTTTGAGGTAAAGTACAGCTCTTTGTCATTATAGATCTCACTCAATTGGTGGTGCTTATGTTAGATTTATGTTGACCTTATGAATATGTAATTCTCTGTTTGCAGCTTGTTCCAGGGATGATGGGGTTCTTTGCGTACAAGGCCGCAGCTTTGGTACAAGTCTACAGAGATAACGATGATCTTAGATTGATACTCCCCGAAGACGATCCTGACTACAGCTGAAAAGTTTTGAGTACGAGAGTTTTTCCACCTAGTTTTTTTTATAAAGTAAGGATCACAATGATGTATAGTTTATGTTATAGTTTTAAATAAATCCCGCTGATCTTTTGTGTGAACGATAAAAGGTAATAATGCAATGCCAGAAGGGATGGTAAAGAGCTGGAATATAACCGCTAGGCTAGCAATTCTGTTTCCAGATACGTACAGCATTACAGCTTAACTGGAATACTCTTGCAATCACAGGCTGCAGAAAGCAATGCACCAGTTGGGGAAAAAGACAGGATAGGAGTACAATGCCGGGTGCAGCAGCCGGCAATTGCCATGCATCACAGCTGGTCGGAGACTGCAGAGGAGTATTCTTACTAGTACTTTCTAGCTAAATGTTTTCCGGAGTAGTCAGTTACAAATTTTGCAAGCTTAGTGCTGGGCAGTTCACCACTAGTACTATTAACATGATGATCAGAAGCTGGCCGAGTTCCTCCGCCGGAGCTGGTTCTTTGGCTCCTGCTGCGGCGCACAGTGCACCACCGGTTCAAATGCCTGCATCACACAGCAATTCGACGGGTCAGGTCTGCAAATCAAAGCTGAAGATACGTTTTGCCTCGCACGCACACGGGTTTGGGCTCACAATTTTCTAGGCAGTGGGGGTCAGGATTTCGTACGCCCGAAAAAATGCAGACAAGGACACAAATCTCACCTTTCGGAGATGTGGTCACTGGCAGGCTTATACATGCTGTCTTCAGATTTCATGACATGTGCATGGAAAGGAGCACAAGACTAGTACTAGTACAAAAAATCCCAGAAAACGAAAAATGTGCGGTGCGAGGTAGATGTGCAAAATTTCCATGGATATTAGTAAAATTTTGCACATCAAAGCTGAAACAGATGGGCAACAATGCTATTTATTTATCAGCATGGAGATGGGGAGGAGCTTATTATCTTACTACTACTAGCAACTGCTGTGATGCTGACTGCATGGTAGTAAATTGGTAATGAAGGGACTGAGCTGGCAGACAACGAGATAAAACCTTCCCAAAGCCCTAATTTTAGTTCCATCCAATAGGTTAAAAAAAATGACCATCTTCTTATCCTATGTTAATGAACTATTGTGTCCAATCAGCAGGGAATATGCATTGACTATTATTCCTCGAAAGGGAGGTGAGATAGATAGAAATGAAAATGATTGATCCTCCACCGTGTTATCCATTGATGATCAGGCAAATGCAGCATGTTGGCTAATTATTTAGAAGAAAAAAACACTAGAAAAGGTAGTTTTCGTAGGGTGAAAAATATTGACATAAGGCAACGAGATAAGTTTTTGTACAAGATGAAGCAGTCAGAAGGTGTCCATTTGATTGGGCAGAACTTTATGGTCCATCCATCATCATCTGACATCCTCTGGTAACCACTCCAGAGCAAAGCCAACGACGCACAGACAGCGAAAGAAAGAAACACTGGGCGGGCTCATCAGCAATAGCAGACCACGCTATACATGCATCAGCACGACAGGAGAAGCAGGGAATTTTTTTTTCAGAAATGAACAGTTTGGCTCCCACTGATTGACCACCCGACGTTGAGTGGCAATGGATAGCGGTTTGTTTTCGTGCGAGCTTTGTCCTATGTTTGCCCCTAATATTACGGGATTACTGTATATTCGACAAGACTAGTATTGTTGATGGAATTCATCGATCTCTTGAGCAACTTGAGAGGTGTGGATTTGGTTGGGAGCAGTAGTACCTTGTAACTCCTGAGCTGCTCGTTCTCCTCTTCCAGGCGGGAGATCTTGTTCTCAAGCTCGTTCGTGTACGCCTGCCGTAACAGCCAAATTGGAGCGGGTGAGCGTGCAACAAATGCAAGGGAGATTTGGGGTCTCGAGGGGGGCCCACCTGCTTCCTCGCGCGCGACCTCGCCGCCGACTCCCGGTTCTTGATCATCCGCTTCTTCCGCCGCTCCACCGTCTTCTCGCCCGGGCCGCCCACGGCGGCACGCTTCCGCCCGGACATGGTGATCCCGTCGTGGTCGTGCACTGGGTACAGCGCGTCCAGCACCGGCCCGGCGCCCACCCCCAGCGGCCGCGGCAGGGGACGCCCGACGTTGTTGTGGCGCTGCTGCCCCGGCACCGGGGCCGGGGCCGGGGCAGGGGGATTGTACTGCTCGGCCCAGTGGGCGGCCCCCGCGTCGCCAGCGGGCCTGGACAGGAAGTCCTCCAGCGTCATCTGGGCCCGCGGACGGCTGGTGCCGCCCTGGATGTCCCGCCACACCTCGTCAGCCGTCTTCCTGGCCGAGCCGGCCGTGCGGAGGAGGTCGTCGAGGTTGACGCCGTGCAGCTGGCCCTCGACGTCGCTCAGCGTGAGGCTGCAGAGCGAGCCCTGGCGCGAGATGGCCCCACCGGACGGCATTGCCTGAGCTCCCATTCACTCACTAGCCGCGCGGACACCACACAAGAAACACCTGCAAGAAACGTAAGCGTACACTTGCATGGCAACACGGGAGGAGAGATGCCGCTCCACCGCTTCTTCTCTCCTTCCCCTTGGTGGCGAGGCTGGTTGGTCAGCGGAAGAAGAAGGAGGTGGAGGCAGAGGGGGGTTGGGGAGGCAAGGATTTACGATTCCTCAAAGGGAGTGGTGGGCTTGGGCCGATGGGGGCAGACAGGCGATGCCTCAAGATGGGAAGAATCCAAAAAGGGAGGAGGGAGAGGGGGAGAGAGGAAAAGAGCCCCTGGCTTTTTAGCGAGGCCAGCCAAGGTTCCTGGCTTTGCTTTCAATTCCATCCCCTTTTCGCCCGGTGGAATTTTTAGTTTAGTTTATTTATACTTGTGGTGGGCGGGCGCTGCAGTCTCTGCAGGCTGGCTAGCGAGCAGTGGCAGCGGGTCAGCGAGTGCCACAGAGACCGGGCCCGCTAAAATAGTCCGTTCCTTTCAGACGCGCTGTGCAAAATTTGCTGGGATTTCGACCCAGTAGCAAATACTCCATCCATACGTCTAAATATAAGTCTTTCTATATACGAACTACACACGGATGCATATTTTAGAGTGTAGATTCATTCATTTTGCTATGTATATAGTCCATAGTGAAATCTTTAGAAATATTTATATTCAGGAACAGAGGGAGTAGTAAACCATGCCGTATCTCTCAAAGCAAAGCAAAACATTCCGAGCGGGAGCCGAAAGTAGACAAAGATTCAGGGGCGAATCGTGGCGTGAATATACCACTTATGTGAACCACAACGGCTGCATTGGTTTGACCTCTGGCTGTAGGAAGGAGAAGCCTAGGACGCGAGAGCTAGGCTGGTGCCGAAATACAGGGATGGTCGGATGAGCCCGGTTAATGAGGGGTGACTCAAGACCTTGATTGCGCCCACGATACGGTTGAAATCGTTTAACTTGATCAATGAGTAATTGGTAAGGTATGTTAGCAATTTGCATTGCTACAATAAGGTGATACCTTGGGTGACCTTGGTGGCACTCCTTCGTGGAATGCCAGATATTGTTTCTGCGACGGTGGGTGTCTTGTTTGCTGCCTTGGTTTTACAGAGTCATGGTTTATCGTGAGGAGAGGAAGTCACACATAGGTTGGTAGCACTTCTCAGCTAATGAGGTTTTAGTTTATGTTACCACAAGATTAAGTAAGAGATTACATTAGAGAGAAATATTTTTTCTGGAAATGTGGTCACATGGGAGAGTTGCCCCACCCGAATTTTCATTTAGAACATTGATCTTTTTTACTGTGCATTGTACCCGGGGTGGCCCATCGGCTGGAGGCTTGTCAACGGACCGACCTTAGGGCCCAGGAGGCCTGACACACATGCAATAGCCCTTCGTTTGACAGAAAGCCTGACTTCCAATGACCACCAACTTGACATTAAAGCCAAGGTCCCCTTGACCACGAGGAAAGGTAGGTTAGGAAACTTGTAAACCCTAACTCTCGTCCTCCTTTATAAGGCAAGGCTAAGGGTAGGGTGAAGGTGATATGATTCATAGCCGATATCTCGATAGCCATCAATAAAAACAACACGACTAGGGTACTATCTCGACCATGAGAGCCTGAACCTGGTTTTAAAACCCGTGTGTGATCCCTCTGGTACATCATGTCACACTCTCCACCCTACCGAGGACATCCATGCACTAGTGCAGAAAAGCCTAGCTATGGCGTGGCAAAAATGGCCCTGCTGGCGTAGACACCTGACGCCACCAATATGGCGCCACTGTTAAAATCTACTGGTGGCGTTGGAGACGACGCCAGCAGTATTTTGAATACCTGCTGGCGTCAGGTAGAGTTGCACGCCGGTACTGTCATATTTAGGTAATAAAAAAAATACCAGCTTCACAAAAGATACTAAACATTTCATTCACAAAAGATACCAAACATGTCATTCACAAAAGATACCAAATTCACAAAAGGAAAGTACCAATTACTTCTGACAATGTATATATCGATCTTCCCCTCTCTTGATCGACACTACCTAGCTAGTTTTTCCTAAGGACTAACTTCATCTCACGAAGCTTATTCCTATTCGTCTGCCCCTCCTTGATGTAATGCGCTTTCTCCGTCTTCAGCTGAGTCCTCTGGGCCTTCAGGACTATGTCCTTATTGATCTCAGTTATCTCGAGGTTCAACGCCGTGATCTGACATTCGAGACTGAAAATCTTATCATAGACAATAGCATTGTCATCGATAATTTTGTCCTTCTCCTTCATCAGGGAGTCATTCAACTCCTGCACGGCCTTGAGGGTACTCTCACGTGACGCGATCAGCTCGTGACTGAGCATGTTGATGTCACCTGAAGACTGCACAATGACAGCCGGCGAAGACGGACCTCCTAAGTATGCTTGCCAAGGGTTTCAAATCATGAACAATTAATTAGTGGTAAGATACGTGTGTGTGTGTGTGTGTGTATGGATGTTTGCAATGCTAATGCATGTTTTTGTAACCTTAATTACCTGGTTGGTGCTCACATCACCTTTATCTTCAAAAAATCCCGACCAATGATCAGAGGAGCCTACCCACAGGCTAGAGTCGGCCATGCTATTTGGCTAAAGAATGAAAAGAGTGTTTAATGCATAAAGAATAAAATGAAGGAGCCTACCAAAAAGAATAGACGATATACGAGTCCGTCAGAAATTACTCCCATTTTTAACTTAAGAATAAGAAAGATGAACCAAGTTTGTTACCAGGGAGGGACCTAGATGCCCCACAAGAGATCTACCTTTGATGCATGTGAATTCTAGAGATGCATCCACTGCTGCTCTGAGTTGTGGCTGTCAAGATTAGCTTTAGGCTTTGGCCTCTGATGGTCACTATTTTGGCATCTCTGTGATGTGCTTGCACGGAATACCTGGCCTGTTTTCTAGGCACTGAAACCTAGCTATTCCTTCTCATTTGCTAAATGCTACAGTTTGAAAGTATGGCATAATCCTATGGTGTGATTTTGCTTGTTTGCTGATGGTATGAATTTACTTACATGCCTGACTGGATTTTGTTGGGTGCTACTGCTGTCAGACAACAACATACATGCTCTACTACCGAATGAGATACACATTGCATTGTTGGCTAATTGATTTGCTTTCTTACTTGCTGATCCAAATTTAGTAAATTTTAGTTGCATGCCTCTTTGAATCTTGTTGGGTGGCACTTCCGTCAAAAAGCACTCCCGCTCTACTTCTGAGATAAACATTTATATTCATTTGTTTGTGTGTAGAGTTAGGCTGGATAGAACCGTTCTTTTTTTGAATGGCAGGATGGTTTCAGTTTGCAGGCTTGCTGCTCCGAATCCAGTAAAATTTAGTTACATGCCTCTTTGAATTTTGGTGAGTATGTGCTACTGCTGACACATACCATACGTGCTCTACTGAATTAGATACACTGGATTGTTTGCTACTTCTGTCAAAAAGCACACCTGCTCTACTTCTAAGAGCAACACTGATATTGATCTGTTAGTGTGTATAGTACAAATAGGCTGGATAAAATTGGTGGTTCTTTTGTAAATGACATGATGATTTCAACTTGCAATACTCCACATCCAATTTACTAAGATTCTAGCATTGTAGCATTCTAGTTTTTTCTTTGCATAAAAAAGCGAAGATAGCAAAATACCAGTGACGGAGATGAGGAGGTGCTCGGCGGCGAGGAGGGTCTGCGGGCGGCGGCGGGCGCGGCGGCGACGGGCTACGTCGGGCGTGGGGTCGGGTGGGGCGGCGGGCGGGGCGGCGACGGGCGGTGTCGGACAGGGCAACAACGGACGGCGTCGGGTGCGGCGGCGGTGATCGAGAGGAGGACGAGGGAGTTGGGGCTCGAGAGAGTGGGGAGTAGGGGCGCGGTGCGGGGATTAGACAGATTAGTGCTGGCGTGGGCGTAATGGGCCTAATGTGCAACGCCGGCTGATACGTCTCCAACGTAGCTATAATTTTTGATTGTTCCATGCTGTTATATTATCATTCTTGGATGTTTTACAATCATTTTATAGCAACTTTATATCATTTTTTGGGACTAACCTATTGACATAGTGCCCAGTGCCAGTTGCTGTTTTTTGCTTGTTTTTTACTTCGCAAAATATCAGTACCAAACGGAGTCCAATTGCCACGAAACTTTTTGGAGAATTTTTTTGGACCAGAAGACAACTTGGGAGCCAAGGAAGCATCTGGGGGAGGCCCGTGGGGCCCATGATACACCAGGGCGCGCTAGAGGCCCTCAACGCGCCCTGATGTATCATGGGGCCCACGGAGGTCTTTTCCACCGCCTCTCAGCTCTATAAATCCTCAGAAATTCCAGAAACTCTAGAGGAGTTGACGAAACACAATTCCAGTCGCCGCAAGTTCCAGAACCACGAGATCCAATCTAACACCATCATGGAGGGGTTCATCATCCTCATGGGTGCCTCTCCGATGATGCGTGAGTAGTCCACCATAGAACTACGTGTCCGTAGGGAGTAGCTAGATGGCTTTCTCTCTCTCTTTTGATTCTCAATACAATGGTCTCTTGGAGATCTATTTGATGTAATGACTTTTTGCGGTGTGTTTGTTGGGATCCGATGAAGTTTGAGTTCATGATCAGTTTCTATCCATGAATATTATTTGAGTTTTCTTTGATCTCTTATATGCATGATTATTTATAGCCTCGTATTTCTTCTTCGAATCTTTGGTTTAGTTAGGCCAACTAGATCGATTTTTCTTGCCATGGGAAGAGGTGCTTTGTGATGGGTTCGATCTTGCGGTGTCCTCTCCTAGTGACAGAAGGGGCAGCGAGGCACGCATGTATCGTTGCTATTAAGGATAACAAGATGGGGTCTATTCCTACATGAATAGATCTTGTCTACATCATGTCATCGTTCTTATTGCACTACCCGGTTTCTCCATGAACTTAATACACTAGATGCATGCTGGATAGCGATCGATGTGTGGAGTAATAGTAGTAGATGCAGAATCGTTTCGGTCTACTAATCTTGGACGTGATGCCTATATATTGATCATTGCCTTGGATATCGTCATGATTATTTGATCTTCTATCAATTGCCCAACAGTAATTTGTTTACCCACCATGTGCTATTTCCTTGAGAGAAGCCACTAGTGAAATCTATGGCCCCCGGGTCTATTCTTTTAATATTTTGCTTTCCGATCTATCTTTTTCCGCATTTGTTTTCAGATCTATTATTCCAAAAACCGAAAACACCTTGCTGCACTTTTTATTTGCATCTTTTATTTTGTGTTCTTGTGCGATCTATTTATCCAATCTAATACAAACCAATCTATCTTTTTACCGTGGAGAGATTGACAACCTCTCTTACGCGTTGGTTTGCAAGTATTTGTTCTTTGTGTGCAGGTACCGTTTACATTGTGTTGCTTGGTTCTCCTACTGGTTCGATAATCTTGGTTTTCATAACTGAGGGAAATACTTACCGTAGCTGTGCTGCATCATCCCTTCCTCTTTGGGGAAATACCGACGCAGTCTCAAGCCACGTCAAAGGAATTTCTGGCGCCGTTGACGGGGAGACATCATCAACATCTATCAGGTTCCTAATCACAAATCTCATCTCCTTGCAATTTACATTATTTGCCATTTGCCTCTCATTTTCATCTCCCCCACTTCACAAAAATTTGTCGTTTAATTCGCCCTCTCTTTCGTTCACCTTTTTCCCGTTCGATCTTTTATTTGCTTGTCATCATGAGTAATTTTGGTATGGCAGAAACAGATGATGGTAGGACTCCTAAAATTGGACGTTCTGGTAATTTGGATGCTAAAACTTTTGTTTTGGGGAAAGGGAACGTTATAGGAAAAGAAACTATCCAATAATTCTTCAATTGTGTTGGAAATTTGACTCTTGATGATGCTCCTATACTTAAAATAACTAAAACTTATGCGGAAGCTATTTCAGCTCTAGTTCTGAAACTCAAAAATAGGTTTATCCGCACCCATCCTACCTTGCAAATATTGTTTTATGAGCTACCCGTTATAAAGGATCCTAAAGCTAAAAATTTAGCTACCCTTGTTCTTATGAATGAATTTGATCACATAGTATGAGAAGCTAGGGAATTTTTTGATTTTTTTGGTATGCGCCATGAAAAACCGGTAATAGATGAGATCCTTTACAATAGTGACTACATGTTGAGACATCTGCTTGGAAATAATCGAATTTTTGATGAGAACCTTAAAAAGGAAATCCCCGTTTTAGATATGATCCAACAAGTTTCCAATGATGTTAATCAACAATATTCTTGGATTGTGGTCGGGAATCAAAGAGGGTACGTAGATGGACAACTTGATAGTGCTAAGATTTCTATGGATAACGTGTTTCAAGTTATATTTGCAAAACCTCTTGACAGAAATACATCTATGGAAAATAAGAAGAAAGATGACGACACTTGAATCCATGCATTATGCCTAGCTAGGGGCATAAAACGATAGCGCTTGTTGGGAGGCAACCCAATGAATTAAATTTATCTTTACCTTTTTATTTCTGTTCTCGAGTGTTGACACAATTATTCTACTGTTATGATTGTGATTTTATGTTTTAATTAGTGTTTGTGCCAAGTAAAGCCTTTGGGATCATGTTGGGTGATAGTTGATTTGATCTTGTTGAAAAACAGAAACTTTTGCGTCCAGTAGCAGAATTTTCAAAAATCACAGAAATGACGAAAAAATCTGAATTTTTTATACAAGATTGATATAAAAATTACTTACGTTGTCCTAATTTTTCAGAATTTTTGGAGTTACAGAAATACAGTTAGAGTACATATTACTACAAACTGTTCTGTTTTTGATAGATTCTGTTTTCCTTGCATTGTGTGCTTATTTTGAAGAATCTATGGTTTGTATTGGAGGGTATAAGCCATGGTAAAGTTAAAATACAGTAGATATATGCAATAATAAAATATGAATGGGTTTTCAACAGTACTTAGAGTGGTGATTTGCTTTATTATACTAACGGATCTCACGAAGGTTTTGTTAAGTTTTCTGTGATTGAAGTTTTCAAGTTTTGGGTGAGATCGCGATGGATGAAGCAATAATTAGTGAAAAGAGCCTAAGCTTGGGGATGCTATGGCACCCCAAGATAATATCCAAGGAGAAACAAGCAACTAAGCTTGGGTATGCCCCGAGTGGCATCCCCTCTTTCTTCTAACGACCATCGGTATTCTACTTGGAGCTATATTTTTATTCGTCACATATCATGAGTTTTGCTTGGAGCGTCTTGTATTATATGAGTATTTGACTTATTTGCTTTTTATTTTGTCACGAGTATCCTTGCTGGACACACCTATTTGAGAGAGCCAAAATTATGCTATGATTTGTTAGAATTGCTCTATATGCTTCACTTAAACTTTTTGAGCTATGGAATTGCTCTAGTGCTTCACTTATATCTTTTTGAGCACGACGTGCTTTAAGTTTTTGAAGAAATACTCCCATGCTTCACTTAGATTAATTTGAGAGTTAGTAAATTTTGAAGAAATTCTCTCATGCTTCATTTATATTATTTTGAGAGATGAAATTTTTATGCTCATGTTCTTCACTTAAATTTATTTGAGCTTGTCAAAAGCAATGGCAATATATGAAACTAGTCCCAAAGTGATAGATATTCAAGAGGGATATAATAAAAACTTTCATGAAGATCATTGGACAAATAAACTTGCTAGTCTCCACTTGTACTAAGTAGAAATACTACTTGTGCATCCAAAATCCTTAAACCCAGTTTTGCCATATGAGTCCACCATACCTACCTATATGCGGTATTTTCATGCCGTTCTAAGCAAATTTGTATGTGCCATCTCTAATTTTCAAAATGAATTTCCTTTTTGTGTGCCCGTACCGCTCATGAAGCGACAGGGGGTGTCCGATATTTTTCCATGCTAGATGTGTTATTCTCAAGATGAGTCTTTATTCACTTGTCATTGCACGAGAGTATGGCGGTAATAGGGATGCCCAGTCCCAAAATGAAAAAGAAATTTACTTTATGTTGTGAAATAATAAATTCCTTGGAAAGTGTTGGTATGGAAGGCAACCGTGGATACGGCTAGCCATGGATTGTGAAAGAATGGTGGAAAAAGGAATAAACTTTATTTTCTGTTTGGGAATCGCCTATGATATATCTATCATGGAAAGTATTGAGAACTGCTCGGTCATTTTCGTTGACAGGAAAGGTATGCCACCCAAAATATTTTCTCTCTCAATTTAAGCTTTGAGCTCTGGCACCTCTACAAATCCCTACTTCCCTCTGCGAAGGGCCTATCTATTTACTTTATGCAATTTTTACTTTTATTTGAGTCTCCATCTTCTCTTATAAAGCACCAACTAGGGGGCACTATGATCATACTTGTGCATTGGGTGTAGCTAATATTCGAGTGTGTTTCATGAATGGATCAATGATTGAGCATGATGGGCTAGGATAACTTTATTTAGTGTTGATATTTTGAAAGACATGGTTGCTTGTTGGTATGCTTGAGTATTAAAGCCTTCATGTCAAAACTAGACTATTGCTTTAAACCATCTAAAAAGTCCAAATGTCCATGCTACCAAAGAAAAGAATATGTGATGAATATGTTAGGCAGCATTCCACATCAAAAATTCTATTTTTATCATTTACCTACTCGAGGACGAGCAAGAATTAAGCTTGGGGATGCTGATACGTCTCCAACGTATCTATAATTTTTGATTGTTCCATGCTGTTATATTATCATTCTTGGATGTTTTACAATCATTTTATAGCAACTTTATATCATTTTTTGGGACTAACCTATTGACATAGTGCCCAGTGCCAGTTGCTGTTTTTTGCTTGTTTTTTACTTCGCAGAATATCAGTACCAAACATAGTCCAATTGCCACGAAACTTTTTGGAGATTTTTTTGGACCAGAAGACAACTTGGGAGCCAAGGAAGCACCTAGGGGGAGGCCCGTGGGGCCCACGATACACCAGGGCGCGCCAGAGGCCCCCGGCGCGCCCTGATGTATCATGGGGCCCATGGAGGTGTTTTCCACCGCCTCTCAGCTCTATAAATCCTCAGAAATTCCAGAAACCCTAGATGAGTCAACGAAACACAATTCCAGCTGCCGCAAGTTCCATAACCACGAGATCCAATCTAACACCATCACGGAGGGGTTCATCATCCTCATGGGTCCCTCTCTGATGATGCGTGAGTAGTCCACCATAGACCTACGAGTCCGTAGGCAGTAGCTAGATGGCTTTCTCTCTCTCTTTTGATTCTCAATACAATGGTCTCTTGGAGATCTATTTGATGTAATGACTTTTTGCGGTGTGTTTGTTGGGATCCGATGAAGTTTGAGTTCATGATCAGTTTCTATCCATGAATATTATTTGAGTTTTCTTTGATCTCTTATATGCATGATTATTTATAGCCTCATATTTCCCCTTCGAATCTTTGGTTTAGTTAGGCCAACTAGATCGATTTTTCTTGCCATGGGAAGAGGTGTGATAACCCACAAGTATAGGGGATCGCAACAGTTTTCGAGGGTAGAGTATTCAACCCAAATTTATTGATTCGACACAAGGGGAGCCAAAGAATATTCTCGAGTATTAGCAGCTGAGTTGTCAATTCAACCACACCTGAAAGACTTAATATCTGCAGCAAAGTATTTAGTAGCAAAGTAGTATGGAAGTAACGGTAACGATGGCAAAGTGACAGTAGCAGTTTTGTAGTGATTGTAACAGTAGCAACGGAAAAGTAACTTAGCAAAGATCAATATGGAAAAGCTCGTAGGCAATGGATCAGCGATGGATAATTATGTCGGATGGCATTTATCATGCAACGGTTATAACATAGGATGATACAGAACTAGCTCCAATTCATCAATGTAATGTAGGCATGTATTCCATATATAGTCATACGTGCTTATGGAAAAGAACTTGCATGACATCTTTTGTCCTACCCTCCCGTGGCAGCGGGGTCCTAATGGAAACTAAGGGATATTAAGGCCTCCTTCTAATAGAGAACCGGACCAAAGCATTAGCACTTAGTGAATACATGAACTCCTCTAACTACGGTAATCACTGGAAAGAATTCCAGTTATTGTCACCCTCGGGGATGCGGATCATAACTCGTAATAGGTGTCTACAACTTGCAAGATAGGATCAAGAACACATATATATTCATGAAAACATAATAGGTTCAGATCTGAAATCATGGCACTCGGGCCCTAGTGACAAGCATTAAGCATAGCAAAGTCATAGCAACATCAATCTCAGAACATAGTGGATACTAGGGATCAAACCCTAACAAAACTAACTCGATTACATGGTAGATCTCATCCAACCCATCACCGTCCAGCAAGCCTACGATGGAATTACTCACGAACGGCGGAGAGCATCATGAAATTGGTGATGAAGGATGGTTGGTGATGACGACGGCGTCGATTTCCCCTCTCCGGAGCCCAAATCAGGCTCCAGATCTGCCCCCCCGAGGAGGAACGGGAGGTGGCGGCGGCTCTGTATCGTAAAACGCGATGAACTCTTCTCTCTGATTTTTTTCTCCCCGAATAGGAATATATAGAAGTGGAAACGAGGTCGGCGGAGCTGCACGGGCCCCACAAGACAGGGGGCGTGCCCTAGGGGGGGCGCCCCCTGGCTTGTGACCAGGTGGTGGCCCCTCTCCAGTTGATTCTTTTGCCAATATTTTTTATTAATTCCAAAAATATTCTCCGTAAATTTTCAGGTCAATCCGAGAACTTTTATTTCTGCACAAAAATAACACCAAGGCAATTCTGCTGAAAACAGCGTCAATCCGGGTTAGTTTCATTCAAATCATGCAAATTAGAGTCCAAAACAAGGGCAAAAGAGTTTGGAAAAGTAGATACGTTGGAGACGTATCAACTCCCCCAAGCTTAATCCATTGCTTGTCCTGGAGCAATTCAGTTGACAAACTGAAAGTGATAAAGAAAAACTTTTACAAACTCTGTTTGATCTTGCTGTTGTAAATATGTCTAACTGATGTTTAGATTTTCAGCAAAGATTATGGACTAACCACATTCACAATAACATTTAGGTCTCACATTTACTCATATCAATGGTATAACCAACTAGCGAGCAATAATAATAAGTCTCGGACGACAACAATTTTATCAAAACAATCATGATACAATATGACATAATGGTATCTCGCTAGCCCTTTCTGAGACCGCAAAACATAAATGCAGAGCACCTCTAAAGAACAAGGACTCACTAAACATTGTAATTCATGGTAAAAGAGATCCAATCAAAATCATACTCAATATCAATTAATAACAAAGCATACAAATGACGGTGGTGCTCTCTAACTGGTGCCTTTTTATAAGAGGATGATGACTCAACAGTAAAGTAAAATAGATAAGCCCTTCGCAGAGGGAAGCATTGATTTGCAGAGGTGCCAGAGCTCGAGCTTTTAAAATAGGGATGAATAATGATTTTGAGTGGTATGCTTTCATTGCCAACATAACAACCAAGAGATTTCGGTATCTTCCATGCTAGATACATTATAGGCGGTTCCCAAACAGAATAGTAAAGTTTTTACTCCCCCTCCACCAATCCATCACACTCCACGGCGGGCCGAATCCACGAGTACCGTCCATACAAACACAATCCTGGGGGAGCTTTGTTTTATTATATTTTGATTTAAATTTCGAGCATGGAACTGGGCATCCCGAATACCAGCCACTTTCTCGTGAATGATAGTGAATCAACACATATCGTGAGAATAACCCACCTAGCATGGAAGACACCGACAGCCCCTAGTCACTACATGAGCGATTCGGGCATACAAAACGGAATATTATTTGAAGGGTTAGAGTATGGCACGTGCAAATTTACTTGGAACGGCAAGTAAATACCGCATATAGGTAGATATGGTGGACTCATATGGAACAACTTTGGGTTTATGGAAATGGATGCACAAGCAGTATTCCCGCTTAGTACAAGTGAAGGCTAGCAAGAGACTGGGAAGCGACCAACTAGAGAGCGACAACAGTCATAAACATGCTTTGAGATTAACCAACATTGAATGCAATCATGAGTAGGATATAAATCACCATGAACATAAATATTGTGGAGGCTATGTTGATTTTGTTTCAACTACATGCGTGAACATGTGCCAAGTCAAGCCACTCGAATCATTTAGAGGAGGATACCATCCTATCATACTACATCACAACCATTTTAAAATGCATGTTGGCACTCAAGACAAACCATTATACACTCTTAGCTAATTAAGCATGGCATGAGTAACTATAATCTCTAATTGTCATTGCAAACATGTTTCATCAATAATGAGCTGAATTCAGAACGATGAGCTAATCATATTTACAAAAAACAAGATAGGTCGAGTCCATACCAGCTTTTTCTCCATCTCAATCATTTCATCATATATCGTCATTATTGCCTTTCACTTGCACGACCGAACAGTGTGAATAATAATAAGAGTGCACGTGCACTGGACTAAGCTGGAATCTGCAAACAATAACTCAAAGGAGAAGGCAAGGTAATATGGGCTCTTTGTAAGATAAACTATGATGCATATGAGAGCCACTCAACATTTTCATCGTGGCCTTCTCCTTGCGACCCACAGAAAAGAAATTTCGAAACAAGAACGAGAAAAACTATTTACACGGGAAAGCTCCCAACAAGCAAAAGAAGAACGAGAAATCTTTTTGGGTTTTCTTTTAATGACACAACTAAACAAACTAAAAGGTAAAGCTAGAACTATTTTTTTTTGGATTTTTCTCAAGTTTAATCAAGCACACAAGAAGAAAACGGAAAGGAGAAGTAAAATACCATGGATGATACAAAGAAAAAGTATGAACACCGACTACGGAAATAAGTGTGTGAACATGAATGTAATGTCGGTGAGAAATACGTACTCCCCCAAGCTTAGGCTTTTGGCCTAAGTTGGTCTAGGGCCATGGCTGAAAATAACCATCTCCGGTATACTCCGGAGGATACTGAGGGTTCCACTGATTGGCGAGCTCCTATGGCTCCCACTAAAAAACTGGATCCCGATACGGATCAAGGGCTAGTACCGACTCAGGTGCTGGGGGTTGCGACAGACCCCAATATCTGTAGATGTCATCGGGCATAATAGTGTACCTGCCTGAATAAATATCGAACAAAGAAGAAGCAGGCAGAGTAATAATCTCACAAGTACCCTGACTAAAAACTAGGTTGTAAAGCAGCCTTCTATCTTTATCCTTTCTAATAAAATCATGTGCTACCATACTATCATAGTCTAAATATCTCATAGGTAGTAACATTTCATCTTCCTCATCAAGCCTAATGGGTATTTCAAAGTGTTTGGCTAGACGAGATGCGTAGATACCTCCGAATATGGGGCCCTTTGAATGGTTTAAGTTCAACCGTTGGGCCACTATAGCGCCCAGACTAAAAGTTCTATCAGCAAGTAAAGCGTGGCGCAAAATGGCGAGGTCAGGTGCACTAAGGCTTCCACTCTCCCCACGACCAACTAAACATCTCCCCGCGAATAATGAATAATAGCGTAGAACAGGAAAATGTAAACTAGCCGCTCTTGCCTTTGACACACCTCTCTGTTCCCCACAGTGATTGCGGCAATAAAGTCCTCCATGTCTCTAGGACGTGGCTCACTGATGCTGCCCTCAAAAGGTATTTTGCAAACATTGCAAAAATCGTAAAGTGACATTTTCTTAGGCACGTCATATAAGTGAAATTCTACCGTAGGAGGGTCTTCCCTATAATGAAAGTGAAAGTTTTGCACAAAGGTATTAGTGAGCAAGAGGTATTGGTCACACTTATTGTTGAGGAAGTCGGTGATGCCTGCGTTCTCTGCCAAATAATAGAAATCTTCATAAATTCAGGCCGCCCTCAAGAATGCATCACTTGGCCATTCACATGGCCGAACCTCCGCGGTGCGGGGAATGTTGTATCTGGGCTTATTATTTTCATTTTCTGTAGAGCCCCGGCTTGAAGAGCCTCTTAACAACCTCCTCATCATTTTTTTCTGAAAAATTTCTGAAATTTTTAGTGACTCGCAATAAAGGTGAACGAAACTCAACAAAACTCATAGAAACTACTCCCACAAGTGCCTAGAGGCTATAACATGCATCAAAACTACTTGGGACCATATAAATTTGACATGCAAGCTCAAGAACAAGGTCACCACAACAGCAAAAATTTGCAATATATAAAGCACTAGAACAAAAACTAATTGGACCATTGGAGGAGTCACATACCGAAGATCAATCCCCCAAAACAGTTTTGCAAATGGAGCTTTGAGCAAGGAGATCGAAAATGGCAGCAAAATGAACTAGAACACGAGTTTGAGCAATGGTGGGATTTTTTCTGGAGGAAGACGAAGTGGATGGTGGCTAGAATAAGTGAGGGGGCCCCACGTGGGACCCACAAGCCAGGGGGGCGCGCCCAGGGGGGTGGGCGCGCCCTGTAGGCTTGTGGCCCACTGGTGCAGCCCCCTGATGTGTTCTCAGTGCCAAAAATTCTAAAATATTCCAGAAAAAATCATACTACATTTTTAGGGCATTCTGAGGACTTTTATTTTCAGGTCATTTTTATATTGCACGGATAAAACAGAAAACAGAAAAATAATAGCATTTTTACTCTATTTAAACTAAATAACAGAAGGTAAAAGTTGGGTACAGAAGGTTGTGCCTCCTAAATTCATCCATCTCATGCTCATCAAAAAGAATCCATCAATAAGGTTGATCAAGTCTTATTGACAAACTTTTTTCGAATGACACGGAACCGGAGAATTTTCGAATGACACTAGGTTACCTCAATGGGGATATGCATGTCCCCAACAATAAGTATATCATATTTCTTTTTGGGAGTAGGGAGAGGAAATTCAAAACCTCCAATAATAACCGTTGAATTTTTTTTCAATGGAGTTGATACTATGAACTTGAGGTTGTTTCTTCGGAAAGTGTACCGTATGCTCATTACCATTAACATGAAAAGTGACATTGCCCTTGTTGCAATCAATAACAGCCCCTGCAGTATTCAAAAAAGGTCTACAAAGGATGATCGACATACTGTCGTCCTCAGGAATATCAAGAATAACAAAGTCCGTTAGGATAGTAACATTTGCAACTACGACAGGCACATCCTCACAAATACCGATGGGTAAAGCAGTTGATTTATTAGCCATTTGTAAAGAGATTTCAGTAGGTGTCAACTTATTCAAATCAAGTCTACGATATAAAGAGAAAGGCATAACACTAACACCAGCTCCAAGATCACAGAAAGCAGTTTTAACATAATTTCCTTTAATAGAGCATGGTATAGTAGGTACTCTGGGATCTCCTAGTTTCTTTGGTATTCCACCCTTAAAAGTATAATTAGCAAGCATGGTGGAAATCTCAGCTTCCGGTATCTTTCTTTTATTTGTCACAATATCTTTCATATACTTAGCATAAGGAGACATTTTCAGAATATCAGTCAAGCGCATACGCAAAAAGACAGGTCTAAGCATTTCAACAAAGCGCTCAAAATCCTCATCATCCTTTTTCTTGGATGTCTTAGGAGGAAAGGGCATGGGTTTCTGAACCCATGGTTCTCTTTCTTTACCATGCTTCCTAGCAACAAAGTCTCTTTTATCATATCTTTTATTCTTAGGTTGTGGGTTATCAAGATCAATAGCAGGTTCGATCTCCACATCATTATCATTACTAAGTTGAGCATCAACATGAACATCATCATTAATATTATCACTAGGCTCATGTTCATTACCATATTGTGTCTCAACATCAGAAATAGAAATATCATTTGGGTTTTCATGTGTATCTATAATAGGTTCACTAGCAGCATGCAAAGTCCTATCGTCATTCTTTTTCCTACTATTACTAGGACGATTAGGTGCATCAGAATTAATTCTTTGAGAATCCTGCTCAATTCTCTTAGGATGGCCCTCAGGATACAAAGGTTGCTGAGTCATTTTACCACCTCTAGTCACAACTTTAACAGAATGATCATTGTTCTTACCATTCATCTCATTAAGCAAATCATTTTGTGCCTTAAGTACTTGTTCTACTTGAGTAGTTACCATGGAAGCATGTTTACTAATAAGCTTAAGATCATTGATAGTTCTACTCATATAATCACCTAAGCGATCAAGCATGTAAGCATTATGTTTTAATTGTCTACTAACATAAGCATTGAAATTTTCTTGCTTGACAATAAAGTTATCAAATTCATCCAAGCATTGGCTAGCAGACTTATTATAAGGAATATCACCTTCATCAAATCTACGGAGAGAATTTACCTCTACTACCTGTGTCGGGTTATCAAGACCATGTATTTCTTCAATAGGTGGTAGATTCTTAACATCTTCAGCTTTAATACCTTTTTCCTTCATAGATTTCTTTGCCTCTTGCATATCTTCAGGACTGAGAAATAGAATACCTCTTTTCTTCGGAGTTGGCTTTGGAGGTGGTTCGGGAATAGTCCAATCATTATCATTGCTCAATATATTATTCAATAGGAGTTCAGCTTGTTCAACAGTTCGTTCCCTGAAAACACAACCAGCACAACTATCTAGGTGGTCCCTAGAAGCATCGGTTAGTCCATTATAAAAGATATTAAGTATTTCGTTTTTCTTGAGAGGATGATCAGGCAAAGCATTAAGTAATTGGAGAAGCCTCCCCCAAGCTTGTGGGAGACTTTCTTCTTCAATTTGCACAAAGTTAAATATTTCCTGCAAGGCAGCTTGTTTCTTATGGGCAGGAAAATATTTTTCAGAGAAGTAATATATCATATCCTGGGGACTATGCACACAACCAGGAGCAAGTGAATTAAACCATATCTTAGCATCATCCTTTAATGAGAAAGGAAACAACTTAAGAATATAGTAATAGCAAATTTTTTCCTCATGAGTAAATAGGGTGGCTATATCATTCAATTTAGTAAGATGTGCCACAACGGTTTCAGATTCATAACCATGGAAAGGATCAGATTCAACCAAAGTAATTAACTCAGGATCGATAGAGAATTCATAATCCTTATCAGTAACAAAGATAGGTGAAATAGCAAACTTAGGATCATATTGCATTCTAGCATTCAAAGATTTTTCCTTCCACTTGCATAACAATTTCTTAAGATCATCTCTATCTTTACAAGCAAGAAAGTCCCTAGCTACCTCTCCTTCCATAACATAACCCTCAGGTATATCAGGCAATTCATATCTAGGAGAGCTAGGTCTAGCAGGTGTCTCATAGTGTTCAGTTTCAATAATTTCATCAGATTCAGAGATATCATCTGTTCCAGCATTGACTCTAGCAATTTGTTCATCAAGAAATTCACCCAGTGGCACAGTAGTATCAAGCAAACTATCATCATAAGCATCATGCATAGCAGAAGTGGCATCATCAATTACTTGCTACATATCAGAATTACTAGCAGGTGGTGGTGTCGCAAGTTTACTCATAACAGAAGGTGAATCAAGTGCAGAGCTAGATGGCAGTTCCTTACCTCCCCTCGTAGTAGAGGGATAGATCTTGGTTTTTTGTCTTTCAGATTCTTCATAGTGATCAACAGATATAAATCCCAAGTGACTCAGAGAATAGAGCTATGCTCCCCGGCAACGGCGCCAGAAAAAGGTCTTGATAACCCACAAGTATAGGGGATCGCAACAGTTTTCGAGGGTAGAGTATTCAACCCAAATTTATTGATTCGACACAAGGGGAGCCAAAGAATATTCTCGAGTATTAGCAGCTGAGTTGTCAATTCAACCACACCTGAAAGACCTAATATCTGTAGCAAAGTATTTAGTAGCAAAGTAGTATGGAAGTAACGGTAACGATGGCAAAGTGACAATAGCAGTTTTGTAGTGATTGTAACAGTAGCAACGGAAAAGTAACTTAGCAAAGATCAATATGGAAAAGCTCGTAGGCAATGGATCAGTGATGGATAATTATGTCGGATGGCATTCATCATGCAACGGTTATAACATAGGATGATACAGAACTAGCTCCAATTCATCAATGTAATGTAGGCATGTATTCCATATATAGTCATACGTGCTTATGGAAAAGAACTTGCATGGCATCTTTTGTCCTACCCTCCCGTGGCAGCGGGGTCCTAATGGAAACTAAGGGATATTAAGGCCTCCTTTTAATAGAGAACCGGACCAAAGCATTAGCACTTAGTGAATACATGAACTCCTCAAACTACGGTAATCACTGGAAAGAATCCCAGTTATTGTCACCCTGGGGGATGCGGATCATAACTCGTAATAGGTGTCTACAACTTGCAAGATAGGATCAAGAACACATATATATTCATGGAAACATAATAGGTTCAGATCTGAAATCATGGCACTCGGGCCCTAGTGACAAGCATTAAGCATAGCAAAGTCATAGCAACATCAATCTCAGAACATAGTGGATACTAGGGATCAAACCCTAACAAAACTAACTCGATTACATGGTAGATCTCATCCAAATCATCACCGTCCAGCAATCCTACGATGGAATTACTCACGAACGGCAGAGAGCATCATGAAATTGGTGATGAAGGATGGTTGGTGATGACGACGGTGTCGATTTCCCCTCTCCGGAGCCCAAATCAGGCTCCAGATCTGCCCTCCCGAGGAAGAACAGGAGGTGGCTGCGGCTCCGTATCATAAAACGCGATGAACTCTTCTCTCTGTTTTTTTTCTCCCCGAATAGGAATATATAGAAGTGGAAACGAGGTCGGCGGAGCTGCAGGGGCCCCACAAGACAGGGGGGCGTGCCCTAGGGGGGGGGAGGGCGTCCCCTGGCTTGTGACCAGGTGGTGGCCCCTCTCCGGTTGATCCTTCCGCCAATATTTTTTATTAATTCCAAAAATATTCTCCGTAAATTTTCAGGTCAATCCGAGAACTTTTATTTCTGCACAAAAATAACACCAAGGCAATTCTGCTGAAAACAGCGTCAGTCCGGGTTAGTTTCATTCAAATCATGCAAATTAGAGTCCAAAACAAGGGCAAAAGAGTTTGGAAAAGTAGATACGTTGGAGACGTATCAAGGTGCTTTGTGATGGATTCTACCCGGGATATAACCCCGCGGTATAACCCATCCTATTGGGCCGGGTCAATATAATGGCGGCTCTGGAGCTATGCTCAAGATGGGCCATGCCGTGAAGACAAGGCTGGCAAGGCAATTACTAAGTAAGCCGCCGGGCGGCCCAAGCGCGTGGAGACGGCGACTCAAGGCCCAGAGGGCAGAAGACGCCAGAAGATTCCTTGCTTAGGAGGCAAGGCATGTTTGAGACATGATAGGTTACGAGTTGTAATATGACTCGGACTCTGTTGTAAACCCTAGGACTTGACTTGTATATAAAGGCGAGCCCCTGGGGCCGAAAGACTTAAGTTACACACCCTCAAAAGCCAGGTTAGCGATTCCGCACCCTTGTAATCGAGATCATCATCAATATAGACACAAAGCAGGACGTAGGCTATTACTTCCATCGGAGGGGCCGAACCTGGGTAAACTCGCCTCCCGTTCCCGTTTAACCACTTTGAGTCGCCACCTAGTGGCGATGGCCTCACACCTAAGTCCTTGCACGAGGACATCTGTCGTGACAAAACCACGACAGTTGGCGCCCACCATGGGGCTCTCTCCCGATGAAGTTGAGTTCTCAAGGGGAGCCCTTCCAGGGTTCGGGAGCTACGTGGCGGGTCGCATGACCAAGAGCCGCCGCGGCAAGATCTACATTGACAATTCAGGCTGGGGCCCCGAGGCCGAGTCAATTGAGTACGGGTACCGGGTCCCCTTCGGCAAGATCCATGTCTTCATTGGCCAGATCGGCGCGTCGGTGCCCGAGTCGGACATCTGCACCAACATCGTCGAGCCGGCTTGGCGCGCCCAACCCGGCCGATGTCAAACCGGCCAGCGTCACGAGACCAAGATCCTCAAGGAGGTTCACGAGTCACCTCGTCAAGTTGCTGTCTCTATAGCAGGAATCGCGGCGGCCCAAGCCCCGCCCACGGCTGGAGCATCGGGCGGCTCTGGCTTGCCACGAGGTGGCTCAGGAGCTAAATCTCATCACCACCACAGGGACGGTGATGGACAACTTCTTGATCAAGGCAATCAGCAGCATAGCAACCAAGGCGTCTTCCAAGGTAATCCCAAGCAGCTGAATAGCGGCCAGTACCATGTTTTCACCACCAGTACTTGCAAGCGAGACAGTAAGGTCAAGAGCAGAGCCGTCAACATGGCTGAGCCGGCGGTGCCCAGGTATCTCAACTGGTCTGGACATTCAATTACCTGGAGCAGGGAGGACCACCCCTCCCAGGTTGACTACCCTGGCGGTTTGGCTTTGGTGGTGGCACCTCAAGTTGGCGGTTACACTTTGTCCAAGGTTCTTATGGATGGAGGCAGTAGCATAAACATCTTGTACTACAAAACTTTTCGCCGGATGAATCTACCTGAGAGCAGGCTGCTCCCCTCAACGACGGTTTTTCATGGGATTTTCGTGGAAAGTCGGCTTATCCGATCGGGCGGATCAAGCTTGACGTCGCCTTCAATAATGAGCACAATTACAGATGCGAGCCTCTGATGTTTGAGGTGGTCAAGATAAAGAGACCTTATCACGCCCTCTTTGGGCGGCCGTCTTATGCTCGTTTCATGGCCCGTCCTTCTTATGTCTATCTCAAGCTCAAGATGCCTGGACCGAAAGGCACGATTACCATGGACGGAGGCCGGAAGATAGCTCAGGAGCGCGAGGAAGGGGATGCGGCCTACGCCGAGTCAGCTTGCGCGGCTGAAGAATTGAAGTTCTATACAGCCAACGTTGACCCGTCTGATATGAGCCCCCTCAAGAAGCCCAATACCGAGTCGGAGCCTTCGCTCAAGTTTAAGCCGACAAAAGATACAAAGCTGATCGATTTCACGCCAAGCGATTCGTCCAAGTTGTTCACTATTGGGACCGGCTTGGATCCCAAATAGGAAAGCGCGCTCATCGAGTTCATCCGTGAGAATCGGGACATCTTTGCATGGAAACCTTCTGACATGCCTGGAGTCCCGAGAGAACTTGTTGAGCACCACCTTAATGTGGATCCAAAGATGAAACTAGTACGCCAATACCTTCGTCATTTTAACGAGGAGAGACGCAAGGCTATTGGGGAAGAAGTAGCCCGGCTCCTAGCTGCCGGGTTTATCGTTGAAGTTTTTCACCCTGAATGGTTGGCTAACCCGGTGCTCGTTCTAAAAACGAATGGCACTTGGCGCATGTGTGTTGACTACACAGATCTCAACAAAGCTTGTCCAAAGGATCCTTTTGCTCTACCACGTATTGATCAGATCATTGACTCTACGGCGGGTTGAGCATCTATGCTTCCTAGATGCATACTCCGGCTATCACCAGATCAAGATGGCTGTTGAGGATCAGGAGAAGACAGCTTTCATCACTCCTTTCACTGCCTTCTTCTATGTCTATATGCCCTTTGGGCTTAAGAGTGCAGGGGCCACTTACCAACACTGCGTCCAGAATTGCCTTCAACCACAGATTGGGTGCAATGTTCATGCTTATGTCGATGACATTGTGGTGAAATCTCAGAAGAAGGAAACGCTCTTGGATGATATCAAAGAAATGTTTTATAACCTTCGAGTGTACCAGATGAAACTTAACCTGGCTAAGTGCGTTTTTGGTGTTCCTGCTAGCAAGCTATTGGGGTTTCTAGTTTCCGAGAGAGGCATCAAAGCTATCCCAGACAAGATCAAGAGGTGACTTCGCTGGCTGAGCCGGCAAATATAAACCAGGTTCAACGCCTTGCGGGTCGCATCGCGGCTTTAAGCCGGTTCATAAGCCGTCTGGGAGAAAAAGCTATTCCTTTTTATCAATTGCTGAAGAAGACATGCGACTTTAAGTGGACTGATGCTACTAATGAAGCTTTTGAAGCGCTCAAGCAACAGCTTGTTAACCCGCCCATCTTAGCCACCCCTCCTGACAAAGAGCCAATGCTCCTATACATTGCCGCCTATTCCAAAGTGGTGAGTGTAGTAGTTGTTGTTGAGCGGAAAGAGGAAGGGAAGGAATATCCGGTTCAGCGACCAGTTTACTTCGTTAGCGAAGTTTTAACTTTGTCCAAGCAGCGGTACCCGCATTGGCAAAAGTTGTTCTTCGGAATTTTTATGGCAAGCCGGAAGCTGAAGCACTATTTCCAGGTGCATCCAATCACTGTGGTCAGTTCGGCACCCTTGGTGATATCATACAAAACCGGGAGGCCACTGGACGGATTGCTAAGTGAGCTATTGAACTTGGTGATCACCATCTGAAGTATGTGCCCCGAACCGCCATCAAGTCACAAGCGCTGGTAGATTTCATCAATGATTGGACAGAGTTGCAGATTCCAGAAGATAGGCCAGATAACACGTACTAGACTATACACTTTGATGGATCTAGACAGTTGGAGGGCTCGGGGGCTGGAGTTATATTGTCTTCTCCACGAGGTGATAAACTTTGTTATGTCCTACGGCTCATGTTCCCTTGTACAAATAATGCAGCTGAATACGAGGCCCTCCTACACGGACTCAGAATAGCTAAAGAGATGAATCTGAGCCGGGTCAGGTGTTTGGGCGACTCAGATTTGGTGGCTCAGCAAGTTTCAGAGACTTGGGATTCTAAGGACCCACTGATGGCAGCTTATCGACGGGCGGTCTCTGATGTGGCGGGTCATTTTCAAGGCTATCAAGTCGATCATATAGATCGCAGACTTAATGAGGCGGCCAACGCCCTGTCAAGACTCGGCTCACAGAGGAAGCCGGTTCCCCCAAATGTCTTTTTTAAATGTCCTTCATAATCCCTCGGTCAAGTTGCCATCTGAGGAGGACATAGCTATTCCTGACCCGGAGGCACATTTGGTGGCAGCTCTCCACGCTACTCCTGACTGGACTATTCCATATCTGGCTTATCTGACTCGAGGCGAGCTCCCAGCTGAGGAAACCATCGCTCGATAGATAATTCGGTGGTCCAAATCAATGACTATCGTCAATGGCGAGTTACATCGGCGAAGCAGCACTGGCGTGTTCCAACGTTGTGTTTCCCCTGAGGAAGGCCGTGAGATTCTTAATGAAATCCATGCTGGCGACTGTGGACACCATGCCGGCTCACGATCCCTTGTGACAAAAGCTTTTCGACATGGGTTTTATTGGCCGACGGGTCACGCACACGCAGAAGAAATTGTGCACAAGTGCGATGGGTGTCAAAAGTTTGGTCGACAAGCTCATGTGTTGGCTCAAGAGTTGCGTATGATCCCAATTACTTGGCCATTTGCGGTTTGGGGGCTTGACATGGTTGGCCCATTCAAGCCGTCTTCTGATAAGAAAACCCACCTCTTGGTGGCGGTTGATAAATTGACCAAGTGGGTTGAAGCAGAACCAGTGAGTAGTTGTGAAGCTGAGACTGTGGTCAAGTTTTTGAAAAAATTGATTTTCCGTTTTGCCTACCCTCACAGCATTATCACTGATAACGGTACCAATCTATCCAAGGGATCCATGGAACAATTTTGTCAACGAGAGCACATCCGGCTTGACCTAGCAGCAGTTGCGCATCCACAGTCCAATGGACAAGCTGAACGAGCTAATCAGAAGATCCTCAGAGGGATCAAACCCCGGCTTATGGTGCCTCTTGAGCATACTCTAGGTTGTTGGGTTGAAGAACTTCCAACAGTACTTTGGAGTATTCGTACAACTCCAAATAGATCCACTGGATACACACCTTTTTTCCTGGTTTATGGAGCCGAGGCAGTTCTACCAAGCGACATTCGCCATGACTTGCCTCGGGTTACTGCCTACGTTGAGGCGGACAATGAGGTAGCACATCAAGACTCCCTGGATGCCTTGGAAGAAGAACGTGACTTAGCGGCAGCCAGATCTGCCATATATCAGCAAGACCTACGTCGCTATTGCTACTTCTTGAGCATGCGTTGGTTTTCCCTTGAAGAGGAAAGGGTGATGCGGCAAAGTAGATAAGTATTTCCCTCAGTTGTTGAGAACCAAGGTATCAATCCAGTAGGAGATACAAGCAAGTCCCCAATAGATGTACCTACACAAATAATCAAACTCTTGCACCCAACGCTAAAAAGGGGTTGTCAATCCCTTCACGGTTACTTGCAAGGATGAGATCTGATAGAGATAGATAGATAGGATTGCTAAAACGAAAAGTAAACTAAAAGTAAAAAGAAGGCAGCGAAGTATTTTTGGTATTTTTGGTTTATAGATCTGAAAATATAATATGGAAAATAGACCCGGGGGCCATAGGTTTCACTAGAGGCTTCTCTCATGAAGGAAAATAATACGGTGGGTGAACAAATTACTGTCGAGCAATTGATAGAAAAGCGAATAATTATGAAGATATCCAAGGCAATGATTATGCATATAGGCATCACGTCCGTGTCAAGTAGACCGAAACAATTCTGCATCTACTACTATTACTCCACACATCGACCGACTCCTGCCTGCATCTAGAGTATTAAGTTCATGAAGAACAGAGTAATGCATTAGGTAAGATGACATGATGTAGAGGGATAAACTCAAGCAATATGATGAAAACCCCATCTTTTTATCCTCGATGGCAACAATACAAATACGTGCCTCGCTACCCCTACTTTTGTCACTGGGTGAGGACACTGCAAGATTGAACCCAAAACTAAGCACTTCTCCCATTGCAAGAATTACCAATCTAGTTGGCCAAACCAAACCAATAACTCGAAGAGACTTGCAAAGATATGAAATCATGCATATAAGAATTCAGAGAAGATTCAAATAATATTCATAGATAAGCTGATCATAAACCCACAATTCATCGGATCTCGACAAACACACCGCAAAAGAGTATTACATCGGATAGATCTCCATGAAGATCATGAAGAACATGGTATTGAAGAACAAAGAGAGAGAAGAAGCCATCTAGCTACTAGCTATGGACCCGAAGGTCTGTGGTGAACTATTCACGCATCATCGGAGGGGCAATGGAGTTGATGTAGATGCCCTCCGTGATCGAATCCCCCTCCGGCAGATTACCGGAAAAGGCTCCAAGATTGTATCTCACGGGAACAGAGGCTTCCGGCGGCGGAAAAGTATTTTCGTGGCTCTTTTCTGGTATCCAGAGAATATTTGGGAATTTATAGGCCGAAAAATAGGGTTAGGAGGGCTGCCATGGGGCCACAAGCCAGGGGGGCGCCCCCCCTAGGGCGCGCCCCTGTGGCTTGTCGCCACACGGCGGCTCCCCTGCCTTCATCTCCAAGTCTTCTGGGTTTCGTCTGGTCCAAGAAAAATCATTCCGAAGATTTTATTCCGTTTGGACTCCGTTTAATATTCCTTATCCGCAATACTCAAAAACAAGGAAAAAACAAAAACTGGCACTAGGCTCTAGATTAATAGGTTAGTCCCAAAAATAATATAAAATAGCATATTAATGCATATAAAACATCCAAAATAGATAATATAATAGCATGGAACAATAAAAAATTATAGATACGTTGGAGACGTATCAAGCATCCCCAAGCTTAATTCCTGCTCGTCCTCGAGTAGGTAAATGATAAAAACAGAATTTTTGATGTGGAATGCTACTTAACATATTTATCCATGTAATATTCTTTATTGTGGCATGAATATTCAGACCCATAAGATTCAAAACAAAAGTCTAATATTGACATAAAAACAGTAATACTTCGAGCATACCAACAAGTCAATTGTGTCCTTTCGAAATAACATGGCCTTAGAAAGTTATCCCTACAAAATCATATGGTCTGGCTATGCTCCATCTTCCCCACACGAAGTATCTAAATCATGCACAACCCCGATGACAAGTCAAGCAATTGTTTCACACCTTTTATGTTCTCAAACCTTTTCAACTCTCACGCAATACATGAGCGTGAGCCATGGATATAGCACTATGGGTGGAATAGAATATGGTGGAGATTGTGAGGAAAAAGGAGAAGATAGTCTCACATCAACTAGGCGTATCAACGGGCTATGGAGATGCCCATCAATAGATATCAATGTGAGTGAGTAGGGATTGCCATGCAACGGATGCACTAGAGCTATAAGTGTATGAAAGCTCAAAAAGAAACTAAGTGGTTGTGCATATGATGAAAAATTCCACTAGCTATATGAAAGTGACAAAATAGGAGACTCTCTATCATGAAGATCATGGTGCTACTTTGAAGCACAAGTGTGGAAAAACATAGTAGCATTGTCCCTTCTCTCTTTCTCTCATTTTTTTTCTCTTTTTTTTTTATTTTGGTGGGCATCTTTGGCCTTTTTTTTTATTTGGGCTTCATTGGCCTCTTTTATTATTTATAAAGTCCGGAGACTCATCCCAACTTGTGAGGGGTTCATAGTTTCCATCATCCTTTTCTCTCATGGGACAAATGCTCTAATAATGAAGATCATCACACTTTTATTTACTTACAACTCGATACCTAGAACAAAATATGACTCTATATGAATGCTTACGAATGCAAGGCAATATGAAAATGATGGTGCATGTCATGAAAAACGGAACGGTGGAAGTTGCATGGCAATATATCTCGGAATGGCTATGGAAATGCCATAATAGGTAGGTATGGTGGCTTTTTTGAGGAAAATATATGGTGGCTGTTTTGAGGAAGGTGGGTTTGATGCACCGGCAAAAATTGCGCGGTACTAGAGAGGCTAGCAAAGGTGGAAGGATGAGAGTGCGTATAATCCATGGACTCAACATTAGTCATAAAGAACTCACATACTTACTGCAAAAGTCTATTAGTTATCGAAGCAACGTATTAGACGCATGCTCCTAGGGGAGAGGTTGGTAGGAGTTAACCATCGCGCGCTCCCGACCCTCACACAAAGGTTGACAATCCTTAAACAAATCATGCTCCGACTTCGTTACATAACGTTTCACCATACGTGCATGCTAAAGAATCACAAACTTTAACACAAGTATTTCTTCCAATTCACAACTACTCTCTAGCATGACTCTCATATTACCATCTCTATATCTCAAAACTATATGTAAGGAATCAAACTTCTCATAGTATTCAATGCACTTTATATGAAAGTTTTTATTATATCCCTCTTGGATGTCCATTATATTAGGACTAAATTCATAACCTAAACCAATTACCATGCTTTTTAAAGAGACTCTCAAAATAATATAAGTGAGGTACGAGAGTTTAATAATTTCTGTAAAATAAAACACCACCGTGCTCTAAAAAGATATAAGTGAAGCACTAGAGCAACATTGCCTAGCTCAAAAGATATAAGTGAAGCACATAGAGTATTCTAATAAATTCACGATTAACGCGTGTCTCTCTCAAAAGATGTGTACAGCAAGGATGATTGTGGCAAACTAAAAATCAAAGACTCATATCCTACAAGACGCTCCAAGCAAAACACATATCATGTGGTGAATAAAAATATAGCCTCAAGTAAATTTACCGATGGATTGAAGACGAAAGAGGGGATGCCTTCCGGGACATCCCCAAGCTTAGGATTTTTGGTATCCTTGAATATGGCTTGGGGTGCCTTGGGCATCCCCAAGCTTAGGCTCTTTCCACTCCTTATTCCATAGTCCATCAAATCTTTACCCAAAACTTGAAAACTTCACAACACAAAACTCAACAGAAAACTCGTGAGATCCGTTAGTATAAGAAAAATAAATCACCACTTTAGGTACTGTTGTGAACTCATTCTTTATTTATATTGTTGTAATATCTACTGTATTCTAACTTCTCCATGGTTCATACCCGCCGATACAACCCATAGATACATCAAAATAAGCAAACAACACAAAGAAAACAGAATCTGTCTAAAACAGAACAGTCTGTAGCAATCTATAGACTTCGAATACTTCTGTAACTCTAAAAATTCTGAAAAATTAGGACAATCATGGAAATTTGTATATAAATCGTGTGTAAAAATTTCAGATCAAAATCACGTTCCAGTGAATTTACAAAATTCCTGGACTGAGAGCAAAAGTTTCTGTTTTTCCGCAAAATCAAATCACAAACACCGTAGACCATCCCAAAGGTCTTACTTGGCTCAAACACTAATTTAAACAAGAAAACACAATTACTACAGAGGTAATAATGTGTGGAAAACTCAAAAACAAAAGCAAAAACAAAAGCATAAAAATAAAATTGGGTTGCCTCCCAACAAGCGCTATTGTTTAACGCCCCTAGCTAGGCATAACGCAATAGATCTAGGTGTTGTCATCTTTGGTATGCAATCCATAAGTAGCTCTCATAATAGATTCATAAGGTAATTTTATTTTCTTCCTTGGAAAGTGTTCCATGCCTTTCATTAATGGAAATTGGAATCTAATATTTCCTTCCTTCATATCAATAATTGCACCAATCGTTCTAAGGAAAGGTCTACCAAGAATAATAGGACATGTAGGATTGCAATCTATATCAAGAACAATGAAATCTACGGGCACATAATTCCTATTTGCAACAATAAGAACATCATTAATCCTTCCCAAAGGTTTCTTTATAGTGGAATCCGCTAGATGCAAATTTAAAGAGCAATCATCAAGATCATGGAAACCTAGCACATCACATAAAGTTTTCGGAATCGTGGAAACGCTAGCACCCAAATCACACAAAGCATGGCACTCATACTCTTTAATTTTAATCTTAATAGTAGGTTCCCACTCATCATAAAGTTTTCTAGGTATAGAAACTTCCAACTCAAGTTTTTCTTCAAAAGATTTCATCATAGCATCCACGATATGTTTAGTAAAAGTTTTGTTTTGATTATGAGCATGAGGAGAATTCAACATGGATTGTAACAAGGAAATACAATCAATCAAAGAACAACTATCATAATTAAAGTCCTTGAAATCCAAAAGAGTGGGTTCATTGCTAAGTAAAGTTTTGACCTCTTCAATCCCACTTTTATCAACCTTAGCATTAGGATCTATAAACTCCGAATCATTGGGACACCTTTTAACTAAAGTTGACTTATCTCCAGTCCCATCTTTATCAAGATTTGTTTTAGAAAACAAAGATTCAATAGGTGTCACATCAATCACTTTAAGGTCTTCATCATTATTTAAAGATTCTGGTTTTGCGGCCATTTTATTGACTAAGGTAGCTTGTTTATCAGAAATTTGGCCTACTAAAGTTTCAAGATGAGCGAACTGAGATTTTAACGCATAAAACTCCTTAGACATATCATCATGTTCCTTATTCATGTATTCCCACATAGTCTTTTGCTCTCTAAGCTCGTTTCTAAAGAAACTATTATGGTCAAATTGAAGTGACATAAAACTTTTAGCATTATTCTCGATATCTTCCAACTTCCTAAGATAAGGATCAAAGCTTTTGGGTTGAGCCATAAGCAAACGATCTAACACACAAGCAAGCGAAAAGCAAACGAAAAGGCGAACGGAAGAAGGGCGAATAAAAAGGCAAATCTTTTTGGAAAAACGTTTTAGAAGTGCGGGAGAGGAAAACGAGAGGCAAATGGCAAATAATGTAAATGCAAGAGATGAGTTTGTGATGGGTACTTGGTAGGCTTGACGTAGATCTCCCCGGCAACGGCGCCAGAAATCCTTCTTGCTACTTCTTGAGCATGCGTTGGTTTTCCCTTGAAGAGGAAAGGGTGATGCGGGAAAGTAGATAAGTATTTCCCTCAGTTGTTGAGAACCAAGGTATCAATCCAGTAGGAGATACAAGCAAGTCCCCAATAGATGTACCTACACAAATAATCAAACTCTTGCACCCAACGCTAAAAAGGGGTTGTCAATCCCTTCACGGTTACTTGCAAGGATGAGATCTGATAGAGATAGATAGATAGGATTGCTAAAACGAAAAGTAAACTAAAAGTAAAAAGAAGGCAGCGAAGTATTTTTGGTATTTTTGGTTTATAGATCTGAAAATATAATATGGAAAATAGACCCGGGGGCCATAGGTTTCACTAGAGGCTTCTCTCATGAAGGAAAATAATACGGTGGGTGAACAAATTACTGTCGAGCAATTGATAGAAAAGCGAATAATTATGAAGATATCCAAGGCAATGATTATGCATATAGGCATCACGTCCGTGTCAAGTAGACCGAAACAATTCTGCATCTACTACTATTACTCCACACATCGACCGACTCCTGCCTGCATCTAGAGTATTAAGTTCATGAAGAACAGAGTAACGCATTAGGTAAGATGACATGATGTAGAGGGATAAACTCAAGCAATATGATGAAAACCCCATATTTTTATCCTCGATGGCAACAATACAAATACGTGCCTCGCTACCCCTACTTTTGTCACTGGGTGAGGACACTGCAAGATTGAACCCAAAACTAAGCACTTCTCCCATTGCAAGAATTACCAATCTAGTTGGCCAAACCAAACCAATAACTCGAAGAGACTTGCAAAGATATGAAATCATGCATATAAGAATTCAGAGAAGATTCAAATAATATTCATAGATAAGCTGATCATAAACCCACAATTCATCGGATCTCGACAAACACACCGCAAAAGAGTATTACATCGGATAGATCTCCATGAAGATCATGAAGAACATGGTATTGAAGAACAAAGAGAGAGAAGAAGCCATCTAGCTACTAGCTATGGACCCGAAGGTCTGTGGTGAACTACTCACGCATCATCAGAGGGGCAATGGAGTTGATGTAGATGCCCTCCGTGATCGAATCCCCCTCCGGAAGATTACCGGAAAAGGCTCCAAGATTGGATCTCACGGGAACAGAGGCTTCCGGCGGCGGAAAAGTATTTTCATGGCTCTTTTCTGGTATCCAGGGAATATTTGGGAATTTATAGGCCGAAGAATAGGGTTAGGAGGGCTGCCGTGGGGCCACAAGCTAGGGGGGCGCCCCCCCCCTAGGGCGCGCCCCTGTGGCTTGTCGCCACACGGCGGCTCCCCTACCTTCATCTCCAAGTCTTCTGGGTTTCTTCTGGTCCAAGAAAAATCATTCCGAAGATTTTATTCCGTTTGGACTCCGTTTAATATTCCTTATCTGCAAGACTCAAAAACAAGAAAAAAACAGAAACTGGCACTAGGCTCTAGATTAATAGGTTAGTCCCAAAAATAATATAAAATAGCATATTAATGCATATAAAACATCCAAAACAGATAATATAATAGCATGGAACAATCAAAAATTATAGATACGTTGGAGACGTATCAGCTATGACAGCCGTAGAGTCCGAAGCTGTACTTTTCAAGAAGACGACTTAGTGCTACGACTGATTCAAGATCAGACAGGGATGCACAAAGTTTCCCCACCTTGGGAGGGTCCTTTCGTCATCAACAGAAACCTCAATAATGGTTCATACTATCTGGTGGATTTACGAGAAGGATCATACACCTCTGAGGAGGAGACAACCCGGCCCTGGAACATTGCTCACCTGCGGCCTTATTATACTTAAGAGCCACTGGCTCCCTTTTTGTAATCTCCCCCCCTGCAAATTCTGTACATACTTCTTTATGTTCAAATATAATAAAGCCGACACCCTCGAAACTCGGGCTCTCTGTCGTTTCAGCCTACAAATTGAGCATGAGTCTTTATTGTTTGACACATAAGTCACTTGGGGGCTTCCAACTCACCGAGTTTAGCTTTCTCACCCTCTTGACCCGGCCAAAACGCCACAATATTTGATTAAACCTGCCTGTATACTTGATGCGACTCCGATCTGGTGGCCCCGTGTACTCTTGACAAGTCAATCCTTTTTTGGACCCTGAACTTCTCAAGGTTAAAACACCGGCTTGATTCACGTGAGAGCCGGCATACAGAAAGCTAGGATAAACCATGGGTTATCATGCCCGCTTCATTGAAGCAAGACTTGAGCCACGAAAGCCAGTCTCTTTTTGCCGAGTCTCATTGAGCCGGCTTATTAACAGTATTTCATATAAATAATTTTTTATTTATCACATTATGAATTTTTAGAAACAACATTATCCCTATTACCGGCTCATATATGAGCGTCCGGGTTAACAAACTGCGGTCCTATTATGACCAGGTTTAAATCGTCTATTCTCAATATCATTGGGGAAAGGTTCAACAAAGACTTGGGCCTCGAAAGTCAAGTTATTTTGCCGGCTTGTTTTTGACTTATTCTTTCTGTTTCAATCAAGCGACTCATTGAGCACAACAAACTGAGATATTCAAAGATAAGCAAGAAAGTAGCATAAATCCTATTTCAGCAAACAGCTCGAAAGATGGGAGTTCTGCACCAACAAAGGTGCACACGTGCACGACGGCACGACCAAGCATTTCAAAAGAAGTTTTAAGACTACCCCTATTACATGCCCATAAAGGAGCCACACAGTACTCATGTTTTCCCCAAACACTTGGGGGCTAGTTCACTTTGGCGACTCATTTATCTCCGGAGTTGCCTTCATGCCTTCTCCTCATCAGCCGCCTATGGATCTGAATCCACCGGCTCTTCATCCTCGTCAACCTACTGGCCCTTTTGTTCCCACCGAATTGAGATCAAAGATTCAAAATTGGACGTTCCCTTAACAAGAGATGATGTGTCAACATCAGGAGCAAAAGGTCTCTTACATCGGGGAGGCACCAACTCAGACGGCTCATCTTTGGGCGCATTGATACGCTCATTATCACTGGAGTACGCAGGATGGTACTTCGAGAGGTCAATCTCTTCAGCTATGAGAGTTGCCAGCGGTCGAGTCTCTGTGACGCACTTAGCGTAGTCTGAATGAGTAAATGTGGAGCCATCAAGTTTGAACTCAGGAAAGCCGCCTTTTAAGAGCTCCACATCCAGTTCAGGTAAATATGCTTTTGCTCGAGCAAGAGCCATATTTGCTCCTCCTCGAGCCGCCGCTTTCCGGGTCTCGGTGACCCATTGTGGCACGATGGAGAGCTGCTTCAACATATCCTTGATATTTCTGGGCGGGTGATTTAAATTCTTTACCGCCATAATGGAGTAGACAGATCCTGTGAACAGTTGCTCTACATATGTGAAGATGGCCTTCAATTTCACAATAGGCATCTCTACAAGATTATGGTCTTTTCATCCTGCAAATAAAGCAAACGAGAGACAATGAGCCGCCATACCATCGTTAGCCGGTATATTTACAAAAGAGACATAATACATACCGAAGATTGCCATCAACATCTCGTTTATCTGTTTCACAAGAGTGGCATATTTTTCCTTCAACAGACCAAGTTTCCCTTCTGCCTTTTTAGCACGTTTTAGGAGGGTGGTCTTTTCCGCCTCAAACAACTTAACGGCTTGTTCGAGGCGTTCGTTAGCCTGCCGTGCAGAATCCTCAAAACGAGCCGCCATGAGCTCAGCATCAGCTTTCAGTTTCCTCTCTTCCTTGAGCCGTTTCTGTAGTTTCACAACAATAGATTTAGCACCCCCTAGATATTCCTGACAGACATACAAGAAATGTCAGCAAATATTTCTACAAAAGCTTCAAGTCGCCCTATGACGGACTACTTATTTTTATATATTATCAAAGTCCCAAGCAGATTGCAAGCAATATCCTCGACACTTGGGGGCTAATGCCTGCCAATTTTTCTTCAAAATCTTAGCATGGAAAGACCCGACTCATCTCACGAAGATGAGTCGTCCCTTGGGGGCTACATGTTGATTTCCTCTAGCTTATTAAACAAAGACCCGACTCATCTCATTGAGATGAGACGGCCCTTTGATAACCCACAAGTGTAGGGGGTCGTTTGTAGCCTTTTTCGATAAGTAAGAGTGTCGAACCCAATGAGGAGCTAAAGGTAGAACAAATATTCCCTCAAGTTCTATCGACCACCGATACAACTCTACGCACACTTTAACGTTTGCTTTACCTAGAACAAGTATGAAACTATTTTGTAGGTGATAGGATAGTTTGCACTAATAAAACTAGAAGTACTTTGCGGGAATAAAACTACAAGTAAATTGCAAGATAATAAAAGTTAGTTGTTTAGTAGAAAGCTTTTGTCAAACAAGAAGGTTATTTGTCCCTAGGGAATTGATAACTAGACCGGTAATCATTATTGCAATTTTATATGAGGGAGAGGCATGAGCTAACCTACTTTCCGTAATTGGATCATATGCACTTATGATTGGAACTCTAGCAAGCATCCGCAACTACCAAAGATCATTAAGGTAAAACCCAACCATAGCATTAAGTATCAAGTCCTCTTTACTCCCATATGCAACAACCCACCTACTCGGGTCTGTGCTTCTGTCACTCACGCCACCCACCATAAGCAAATCATGAACATATTGCAACACCCTACAACGGGGATCCCTCACGTTTGCGCGACACGGAGGGCACCATAGGACAACACCAAAATAAAACATACAACTCATACCAACCACGATCATCAATTAGCCCATAGGACAAAACGGATCTACTCAAACATCATAGGATAGCCACATATCATTGGGAAATAATATATGGAGTTGAGCACCATGTTTAAGTAGAGATTACAGCGGGGAAGAGAGGTGTTACACCACTGCATAGAGGGGAAGAGAGTTGGTGTTGACGGCGGCGAAGTTGTTGGTGTAGATCATGATGATTGCCCCGACGGCGTTCCGGCGCCACCCGGAGAGAGGGGGAGAGAGCCCCCCTCCTTCTTATTCTTCCTTGGCCTCCCCCTAGATGGGAGGAGAGTTACCCCTTTGGTCCATGGCCTCCATGGCGGCGGAGGGGCAGGAGCCCCTCCGAGATTGGATCTCCCTCTCTGTTCTCTTCTGTTTCACGTTCTTGTTTTCTGGCTGAAAACCATTTCTTTTATTCCTGGATATCCGTAAATCTGATTGCGCTGAGATTTTAACACGATTTATGAGGTGAGCACAAGACATCACCACGCGCTTGGGCCCTCGGCCGTGCCCCGGTGTCTTGTGGTGGCTGTGGGCCTCCTTTTGCGTTGATTCCACCTCCCCAAAATCACAAATATTCCAAAACAATTCTTCGTAAATTTTTATCGCGTTTGGACTTCGTTTGATATCGATATTCTACGAAACAAAAAACATGCAACAAACAGGAACTGGCATTGGGCACTGGATCAATATGTTAGTCCAATTAATCATATAAAATGTTGCCAAAAATATGTGAAAGTTGTATAATATTGGCATGAAACAATCAAAAATTATAGATACGACGGAGACGTATCACCCTTGGGGGCTACTGGTCGATTTTCTTTAGAATAATAATAAAGACCCGACTCATCTCACGAAGATGAATCGGCCCTTGGGGGCTGCATGATTTCAAATTTTCATATTGTTGGGTTTCTTATAAAGGAAGACCCGGCCTACTCAATGAGATAAGCCGACCCTTGGGGGCTACAGCTACCGGTCATATTTATTTTATGGAACCAACTTAACGTAATAAGCTGGTCCTTGGAGGCTAATGACAGTATAAAGATAGTGGTAAAACAAGAATATTACCTCATACTTTTCCTTCAAAGCATTTATCTTGCTGATTTCAATTTCCCGGCTCTCAGACAGCCGGGTCAAGTATTGCTGGTGTAAATCTTCAGTACCAAGTGCAGACAACTCTGGAATCTCCAGTTTGGCCTTCCCTCTGTTCAGATCCAATGGCTCATCTTTGGCCACAATTTTAGCCAAGGAGGTGGAAACAATTGGAGTTTGGAAGCTTTCCTTAACAATAAAGACATCTGGAATATCTTCATCAGCTGGCGGCATGGGGTCATCCGCATGGGTCGACGGGTTGGAAGAACGAGCCGGGCTTGGCAGACGGGCAGATGGGTTGTACGACGTGCCTTGGTCCTCCGTCCAAGTTCTCCAAGAACAACTCAAGCGGGTCAAAGGGAAAGCAACGTGTGAGGACCTGCTACAACTGTGGTAATGTGAGTCACTTTGTGGTGGATTGTCCATATGAGGAGGGAAGACAATAGTGGCAATCTCATCCGCAAAGATAAGGCCAAGTCTTTCCCCAACAAGACCAACTTCACCAAGAAGGCTCCTCACAAAGTGTTGGTGGCACAAGAAGAGTATGTTTTCGATGATGACGGAGATGACGAAGACACAAGTGGTGAAGGAATGGCAATGGCATCTGTGGCGATTGCATCTTCTACGGTTCTACCCCAACAAAGGTGTCACTCTTCGGTTCCCCCAACGAGAACCACATTGCTCGGTGCCTCATGGCTAAAGGTATCACGAAGGTAACGTCCAATGCCAAAACCTCAAACATTAATACGTCTATTTCTTCCACTCCATCTTTAGATTGCGTGGATGAACATGAGGAGGCAAAAGAGAGTGAGAATGAGTTTGACAAGTTATTATGTAAACTCAAGGGAGAATCCAAGAAGCACTTCGTTGTTCTTGGAACAACTAGGTTAGGCTAATGACACTATTGATTCTCAAGAAGAATATCTTGAGGAGTTGAGAGGGCATAGTCGTGATTATGCCGACGAGATAGCAGATCTTTCTATTGCTCTTGAGGAAGAGCGAGGTCTTCGTTTGACTCTTGAGGAGTCACAAAATGATGACCTTGCTAAATTACGTAAATATTATGATCATGCTGTCGTTCTTAACCATGTGCTCAAATCTAAAAAGGTTGCACTTGGGATTGGGCATGATCGTCTCAAGGATGAGTTTGACACACTTGACAATGCTCACAAGGCATTGAAGAGTGTTCATTCTTCTCTTAAGGAGTCACATGATCAACTCCAAGTAAAACTCACTAAGGAAATTGCTACGTGTCCTCCTTTTGTTTTAATTGATAATGCCTCTGCTACTGACCCGTGTTGCGAGCATGCACATCTTGTGGAGGAAAATGCCAAGATGAAAGAGCAGCTTGAGAAAGGCCTTGTGACATGTATCCAAGGTGAGAAGAATCTCAATGACCTTTTGAGCAATCAAAAGGAAGTGGTTGCAAAGGAATGAGTTGGGTTTGCACCGAAGTCCAAAAAGAAGAAGAAGATGAAGAACACGCAGGTTCCTCCGCTCAAGGAAACATTTGTCAAAGCGGGGAACTTTACTCATGAGAAGAAGAAGGACAAGGTTGTGAGTGATAGTGCCAAGAAAGTCAAGATCACTCCCTCCAACAGGGCCGATGATTTTAACCCCTCCTATGTTTTGTGCCGTGCTAGTGATGGGCATGTTTATGCCAAATATGTTGGTTCTTCTTATGAGTACATTGAGTGGTCTATTTGGGTACCTAAGACCCTTGTCACTAACATGATAGGACCCATTCAAGAATGGGTACCTAAATCCAAGCATTGATCTATTGTAGGACTTTGCTTCCGGGGGAGTCTCATGGTTGCTCTATAGTAGAGCAACAAATCATATGACCGGAAGCAAGGACTTGGTGGTGGGTGTTTGACCCGATGCATCCGTGGCCACCCAAGTCTCCTTTGGCGATGACGCAATCTCAAAGGTATTGGGTCTTGGCAAGGTGGTTATCTCTCCAACCTTAACCATTGAGAAAGTCATGCTTGTTGAGACCCTTGCATACAATTTACTTTCCGTTCGTCAACTTGCACTTATGGGCTTTAGTACCTTCTTTGGCATTGATACCATGACCCTTTTGTGGAGCAAGACTCTTAAAGTATCCTTCGTTGGGCATGTCGAAAATGTTCTCCATGTGATTAACTTCTCGGAGCGACCCACTAAGACCGCGACATGTCTAATGGCTAAAGTTGATGTGGGATGGCTTTGGCATCGCTGACTAGCCCATGTTAATATGAGATCTTTGCAATCTCTTCAAAGGGGATCACATTCTTGGACTAACAAATGTGAGTTTTGCCAAAGATTGTGCTTGCAGTGCTTGTATCGAAGGAAAGCTACATGAAAAGGCTCATCATCCAACTACTACAATCTATTCAAAGAGGACCTTAGAGCTCCTTCACATGGATCTCTTCGGGCCTCCATCTTTTGACAGCCTTGGAGGAAGAAGGTACTGCTTGGTGATTGTGGATGATTACTCAAGATACACATGGGTATATTTCTTCAAGAGGAAGAGTGAGACCCAACATACCGTCATCAACTTTGCAAATAAAGTCCAACGTCAACATGAAGCAAAGATTTTGATGATTAGAAGTGACAACGGCACTAAGTTCAAGAACTACACCCTAGATGAGTTTCTCAGTGATGAGGGGATAAAACACCAATATTCCACACCTTACACCCCTCAACAAAACGGTGTTGCGGAGAGGAAGAACCGGACGTTGATGGATGCGGCAAGAACCATGATGGCAGAGTTTAAATCTCCGTACAACTTTTGGGCCGAAGCCATCAACACCGCGTGTCATGCATCAAATTGGCTCTATCTCCATAAAGGCTTGAACAAGACTCCTTATGAGATTCTTACAGGGAACAAGCCCAACCTCAAATACTTCCGGGTGTTCGGTTGTAAGTGTTTCATTCTCAAGAAAGGTGTTCGTTTGTCTAAATTTGAATCTAGAGCCCATGAGGGCATATTTGTTGGTTATGCTGCAAACTCTCATGCTTGCCGTGTCCTCAACAAGTCCACGAGACTCATTGAGGAGACGAGTAACATAGAGCTTGATGAAAATAATGGCTCCCAAGTGGAGCAAAGTGGTCTTTGTGATGTAGGTGATGAAATTCCTCCCCAAGCCATAAGAAGAATGGGTGTGGGATACTTCCTACCCATTGAGGAACCCCTTGTGGCTGAAGGAGAAGGACAATGTTCCACTCAAGTGGAACCATCACCAACGCACGACCCACAAGCTTCCGAAGAACAAAGTGAAGGCCCGCAACCCCGTGATCAAGATCAAGAGCAAGATCAACTTGATGGTGATGATTCTACTTCACATGATGCTCAAGATTTTGCTCACACCCCCATGCAAGCTCAAGATCAAGATGAAGCTCATGACCAAGATCAAGCTCACGAAGGTCAAGCTAAAGATCAAGACCATGCTCAAGATCAAGAGCTAGCCAGTGCTAGTACCGAAGTTCGTCAAGTTACCAAGCCTCAACTTTCCATGGAGCAAATTCTTGAAAGACGAGCTGCCAAGATCGCTTCCAAACTAAGAGTCAAGCAACACCTATTAAAGAATGTTTATGGAAGTTTGAAGAGAGGGGTAACTACTCGCCGTCAATTAACAAACTTTTGTGCACATCATGCGTTTGTTTCTTGCTTTGAACCCCTCAAGGTACAAGACGCGCTCGAAGACAAAGAATGGCTTGAAGCCATGCATGATGAAATCAACAACTTCGAGCGCAACAAAGTGTGGCGATTGGTGCCAAGACCAAAGGAGAAGCACAATGTCATTGGAACCAAATGGATCTTTAAGAACAAGCAAGATGCACATGGCATTATTATTCGCAACAAGGCAAGACTAGTGTCTCAAGGCTACTCCCAAGTCGAGGGTATCGACTACGGTGAAACCTTTGCCCCTGTTGCTCGCCTTGAATCTGTTCGCATGCTGCTTGCTTATGCCTCACATCATGACTTCATATTATATCAAATGGATGTAAAGAGTGCTTTTCTTAATGGTCCTCTTAAGGAGTTGGTGTATGTCAAGCAACCCCCGGGGTTTGAGGATCCCAAGTTCCCCAATCATGTATACGTTCTTGATAAGGCACTCTATGGCCTTAAACAAGCCCCACATGCGTGGCATGAGCACCTTACCGAGATGTTGCAAGATCGTGGGTTTATGGGAAAATTGACCCCACTCTTTTTACTAAGAGGGTTAACGGGAACTTGTTCGTATGCCAACTATATGTAGATGATATTATCTTTGGCTCTTCTAACAAAGCTTTTAATGATGAGTTCGCCGCACTAATGACCAAAGAGTTTGAGATGTCTATGAGGGGGGAGTTGAAGTTCTTCCTTGGATTCGAAGTCAAGCAACGAAGCCAAGGAACCTTCATCAACCAAGCCAAATACACTCAAGACATGCTCAAGAGGTTCAAGATGGATGAGCTCAATCCTCCCAAGGCCAACACTCCAATGCCACTCAAATGCCAACTTGACAGTGATCCCAATGGTAAAGCTGTGGATCAGAAGGTATATCGCTCCATGATTGGATCTCTGCTTTACCTTTGTGCATCTAGGCCGGATATCATGTTGAGTGTGGGAATTTGTGCACGATTTCAATCTGCACCTAAGGAGAGTCACTATGTGGCTGTCAAGCGAATCTTTCGATATTTGGCGCATACCCCAAACTTTGGCTTATGGTACCCCAAAGGTGCTTCATTTGATCTCATTGGATATGCTGACTCGGATTGGGCGGGAGACCGTGTGGAAAGGAAGTCCACTTTTGGAGGTTGCCAATTTCTTGGCCGCTCTCTGGTAAGTTGGTCTTCCAAGAAACAAAACTACGTTTCTCTCTCGTCCACCGAGGCCGAGTATGTAGCCGCCGCAAGCTGTTGTGCTCAGATTCTTTGGATGAGGCAAACCTTAAAGGATTATGGGGTCAACTGTGACAAAGTGCCTCTTTACTGCGACAATGAAAGCACGATCAAGATCTCCAACAACCCGGTTCAACACTGCAAGACTAAGCATATTGAGATTCGTCATCACTTCATCCGGGATCACATCAAGCGTGGAGACATTGATCTTATTCATCTCTATACTAAGGAACAGCTTGCAGATATATTCACGAAGCCATTGGATGAAGCAAGATTTTGCGAGTTAAGGCATGAGCTAAATATCATTGATTCGAGCACTGTGGCTTGACTTTGTGCACACCCCACCACACTCATCATCATGTCTTGTTTAGGTGTAGGCATGGACATTGGGGGAGTCTAGTTCTCTCAATGAACTATCCCTCCTCCTATTATGCATAAATTGATCAAGTCTTTCACATTAGTCATTTTTGATGACACTTGTGCTTCAAAGACGAGTTTTGGTCATGGGCCCAAGGTAAAAATCTTCGCAGTGCCATACCAATTGACTCAAACATAGGTGGCTTCGGCCACCGCCCCCATCTCCTAGTGAGGCATTTGCATTCTAGAGCGTATTAGTTCGAATGTGTTGATTAAAGTCTTTGTCTCTTTGTGTTTGGTTTCTCATAAAGACTTGGAATAACTTCTTTTATGTATTTTAGTAGAACGTCTTGATGCTCTTCATCGTCTCAGAATTCTCGTCCACCATAAAACATGTTTTTCGTCTGTTTTTGTGCTGGGAGCAGTTTTTGGTCATAAGCGGTACTACCGCTCGGGTGGACAGTACTACCGCTCCAGCGGAAGTACCGCCCGTACCAGCGGTACTACCGCTTCGGGGGCACTCACGGCCGATTCAAGTGATGGACAGGGGGAGTTATAACTCCCCCATACCCATTCACTGTCTCTTCTCTGGCCTTGGCGACCAAATCTCTCCCGGAGGCCGGCTCCGGATCTCCCATTCCGTGCCGGTCTTCGCATTTCCGTCTGGTGGGGTTGCTCCCCATCTCTTCCTCATGCCATGGACCCCGGTATTGCCCTCGATCTTCCTCTTTTTGACCTAGTTTTCTTGACTCTTGCATCTAGGGCAATGCGTGCGATTTCTCGTGTTTCTCACTAAATCTTGGCATGAGTAGGACGTGAGATGATTACTAGAGATACATATACTTGTTAATCACTCGTTTTGTGTTGGATCCATGGTCACTTCCCTGCCGCAGGATCTTCCCGTCGCCAGGGCGGTACTACCGCTCGGGCATGCCTGGTACTACCGCTCCAAGCGGAAGTACCGCTCCTGCCCAGCGGTACTACCGCTGGTCACTGGATCCCTCACTGCCTGTGCTGTATTCTCTCTAGTAATTTTTGCTTGGATTTTTCTGGTTATTTACAGTTGGTGTGTCTCTTTCTATTCTTTTTTGTTCCAGGTGATGGCAGTTCTGCTCCTCCTCGTCGCTTGAATCCTGGACGACCAGGTGGTTCTAAGAGGTTTCGCACTTCAGAGGCTGCAGGGGCTAGTTCTAGTGCTCAACCGGTGAAGCGGACCGTCAGCAAGAAGAAGGTGGCCAAATCTCCTGAGGATATGACAAACAAGGAGTTTGTGGAGTTTCACCAGCATAACTCGTATCGCCGTCCTTAGGACGAGGCGCCGGTTGGACGTCCTTTCTGGACCAAGGAGCAATCTCTCATTTACGTGGGGGTCCTAAAGACCAAGACCAATCTATATGTACCTGATGCCAAGTCCATTGATACGGGGCACATGAACAACAACCCCCACTCTGACTATTTTGCTGAGGCTCGTGCTCTATGCGCTCAATGGGGTCTGGATCCTATCATCAGCTTCAATAAGGACTTCGATTTTGAGATTGTGGCTCAATTCTATGCCACCCTTCACTTTCACACTGATGAGGAGCGCAACTTGACTTGGATGACTGGCAGCAGAGTTTTGCGCTCCAACTGGAAGACCTTCATGAACTCTCTGGGCATTGCTGATCAGGGTCTGGATGTGCCTATTGGACCGAGGCCTCACACTGAAGAAACAGCTATTCACAAGTCCAAGCTTGTTCGCTATTCCAGGGTGGTTCAGACAGGCAAGGGTACTCGCACTGAGCTCATTCCATTTCTTGACATTATGCATCGTATCTTCCACAACACTCTGTTTCCTCGTGTTGGGAACAAGGATCAGGTTCACTCCTACCTTGTGAATCTTCTGCTGTTGTGCATTAAGGAGCGTGGCCGTGACTCTACATTGGATATTTCCCACATCATGTGGAAGGAGCTTCGGTCTGCTGTCCTTGACCGGAAGGTGCCTATCTATGGTCCTTATCTGTTTAAGCTCATTGAGGACACCTGGGCTGCTTCGTTCCCTGGTGAGGATCTAGTTACAGAACACATGGTGACTCATGGTATACTTAGACTTCGTGTGAAGGAGAACTGGGGCATTGCAACTGCTGTTCTTGAGATTGCTCCAACTGACTCTGATGATGAGCCAAAGCCGGACTATGCTGATGACACTTATGTTCCTCCCTCTGAGCACGTGCCATCATGGGCTGCTAAGCTGAAGCAGAAGATGAAGAACCTTCTCTGCTTCCAGATCAAGGGACAGTATAAGGCACATGTTGATGCCAAGAAGGCCCGCAGCCGTGACAAGATCATTATGAGGAAGCTTGGCCTCACTGTTGACAGTGGGTCTGAGGACCGGATTACTGAGGAGGAGGCATGGGTCGAGAAGCACTGTCCATGGGCTGCGTCAGACGAGGATGTCCCTGCTACCTCTGATGAGGAGGATGATGATGAGGAGGACTGATCTCTTTTAGGCTTCCATCACCTTGACTTACTTTAGTCCTCTATGCCTCTTTTGGTGTCTCGATGCCAAAGGGGGAGAGAGTGAGTAGGGATTTGGATTTGTTGGCTTTGGTGAGTCACGAGTGTTTATTCTATCTATGCATTTTATCTCTCATGAACTCTTTTCTTTGCTTGCTTTGGTTTATGTGGTCCAGACCTATGAGTACTAATGTATGGTGTAAGACATGCTATCCATCCTATCTTGTTATGCTTACATTAGTTACTTTATGAAACTACCTGCTTATATCTCTCTATCTGATTAGCAAGTTAATTGGCTGTGTCTCTAAAATATAGGGGGAGTGTTGATCCTAGCCATGTGCACTTTGCATTCCAAAGGCATATTAAAATAGTGCACACATCTAGGGGGAGCCCCTCTATATTTGGTAGTTGTCGGGTTTGTCTATATCATTACTGCTTATTGTTTTTGGCAAATCCCGTGTTGTCATCAACCCACCAAAAAGGGGGAGATTGTAAGTGCATATTTCTCCCTAAGTAGTTTTGGTGGTTGATGACAATACCCTTGCGGACTAATCGTGTGCATTCAGTTTTCAGATATTATCAGGTAGCACGAGATGGCGTGTGAGCCCCTCGGTTGTAAAAAGAGAAGACGGCGTTTTCCTATTGATTTAGTGTTGGTGGACTTTAGTCATAGGAAAATCCGTACTATCAAGAGGGGGCCCGTACGTGGAAAGGTTGGGAGAATCAAACACGTACACATCCGCTTTCTTCCCTTTTCCCGGCACAATGGAGCTGCCCCTATCTTCAGGGCCCTGAGTAATAGGTTAAGCGGAAGTACCGCTCCAGTGCGCGGTAGTACCGCTCCGGCGGTAGTACCGCCCTGCACTACCGGGGTACTACCGCTTATTTATTGCTCTCTGGCTTCCTCGGGTGGGCATGTCCATTTTAAGCGGAAGTACCGCTTGGTTGCGCGCGGTAGTACCGCTTATGCGGTACTGCCGCCCTCCCCTTCCGGGTCTCTTCCGCTTATATTTGGCTCTCTGGCTTTCTGTCACTTGAGTGAATTTTGAGCGGCAGTTGTAAGCGGAAGTACCGCTCTGAGCGGTACTGACTTATTGCCTCCTTCCTATTCATTAAGCCTGGGCATCCCACAGCGCTAAGCGGAAGTACCGCTTGCGGGAGCGGTAGTATCACTCCGGCGGAACTACCGGCTCTTTGACTACCGTCAGTTGTGTGTGTTGCCCGGTACTTCCGTGCAAGCGGAAGTACCGCTCCCCAGAGCGGTACTACCGCTTATGCACGACCAGTGGGCAGAAAACGGTCAGATTCCCACCTCCCTATATAAAGGGGTCTTCTTCTCTAGTGAGAGATGCCTCTTTCCTAAAAAGCTCCATTGTTACTCCAAAAGCTTACTCTTGCCCGATCTCTCTCCCTAGCCATCGATTCTTGTTGATGCTCTAGGTTTTGGAGGAGAAGGCCTTGATCTACACTTCCACCAAGAGAAATTTGATTCCCCCACTAATCCCTTGCGGATCTTGTTACTCTTGGGTGTTTGAGCACCCTAGACGGAAGAGGTCACCGTGAAGCCATACTCCATCGTGGTGGTGTTGGGAGCCCCAATTAAGTTGTGGAGATTGCCCCAACCTTGTTTGTAAAGGTCCGGTTGCCGCCTTCAAGGGCACCACTAGTGGAATCACGGCATCTCGCATTGTGTGAGGGCGTGAGGAGAATACGGTGGCCCTAGTGGCTTCTTGGGGAGCATTGTGCCTCCACACCGCTCCAACGGAGACGTACTTCCCTTTACCGGGAAGGAACTTCGGTAACACATCCTCGTCTCCATTGGTTCCACTTGTGGTTACTTCTTACCCTTACTTTGTGCAAGCTATTTGTATTGTTTATCTCCTTGCTTGTATGGTTATTGTTGTTAGCATCATATAGGTTGCTCACCTAGTTGCATATCTAGCCAACCTATTTGTTCCTAAGCCTAACTTGTTAAAGAAAAGTTAAAAAGTGGTAGTTGCCTATTCACCCCCCTCTAGTCAACCATATCGATCCTTTCACCCTCGAGCCTAAATAGGGATAGGACCGCATCTTGGGCGTTACACCACAACTACTAATAGTTTTATTAGGATAAACCCAACCATAGCATTAAGAAACATTGGTCCCCCTTCGATCCCATACGTATCGATCACTACACTCAGCCTTGGTAATATATGTCACTCCGCCGGCCTATGGTGTGATCACGCGCGCGCTCAACATACAACTAACCCTATGGTGTGATCCACGCGAACGCTCATATGATGGGCACCAAAGGATAGTAATATAACCACATGTTGTTGGAAATATGCCCTAGAGGCAATAATATTGTATTATTATATTTCCATGTTTATAATTAAGAGTTTATATTCTATGATATAACTGCTATGATCCTGGAATGTGCAATTCCGTGGAAAACTCATATGCACGTGTGGAATTGTAAACGGTAAAACCTGATTCCTAGTCCCGCCTCTAAGACTAGCTCAAGTTTTGTTACTGATCATGTTTTCAGGAACTTAGAATATCGATAAGTGTAAGATAGTCCTAAACAACTTTGAGAACGTGACGTTGGAAGAACGATCATATTGAATCGACCCAAATTTGTTTTCTATACTTTGAGATACAATCGTCACAAGTCAATTCTTATAACACGGAGATTTAACATGTGCTTTAGTTCCTTAGACCATGAGAGTACCGTAGTTTCTTCTTATTGTACGATGGACTTTGGGGTTGCTCAAACGCCATCTGTAACACGATGATCATAACGACAACTTAAAGGTTCATCGAAAAGTTTGACAAGGGACTAGATAGCTCAAGAGTGGGATTTTCTCCTCTAACGATGGGGAGATATTCTTAGGACCCTCTCGATGTGATATCATCCATCATCGTCTGGCCAAATGATGTCTACTATGCAACTTTATTCTTGTAGACTTTCTTGGCCTCCAAGCACAGAGTTTTGTAGGACTGTAGCAATTTTCCCTCAAGTGGATGACCTAAGGTTTATCAATCCGTGGGAGGTGTAGGATGAAGATGGTCTCTCTCAAATAACCCTACAATCAAATACAAGAAATCTCTTGTGTCCCCAACACACCCAATACAATGGAAAATTGTATAGGTGCACTAGTTCGGCGAAGAGATGGTGATACAAGTGCAATATGGATAGTAGATATAGGTTTTTGTAATCTGAAAATATAAAAACAGCAATGTAGCAAGTAGTAAATAGCAAGCAAAACGGTATATTAATGCTTGGAAACAAGGCCTAGGGTCCGTACTTTCGCTAGTGCAATCTCTCAACAATGCTAATATAATTGGATCACATAACCACCCCTCAACGTGCAACGAAGAATCACTCCAAAGTTCTTATCTAGCGGAGAACATAAGAAGAAATTGTTTGTAGGGTACGAAACCACCTTAAAGTTATCCTTTCCAATCAATCTATCCAAGAGCTCATACTAAAATAACACCAAGTTATCCTTTCCGATCAATCTATCTAGAGTTCGTACTAAAATAACACCATATGATACGCATCAACCAACTCTAATGTCACCTAGATACTCCAATGTCACCACAAGTATCCATGAGTTAATTATACGATACGCATCAAACAATTTCAGATTCATAATACTCAATCCAACACAAAGAACCTCAAAGAGTGCCCCGAGATTTCTATCGGAGAACGTAGCACAAGAACGTGCATCAACCCCTATGCATAGATTACCCCAATGTCACCTCGGGAATCCGCAAGTTGAGTACCAAAACATATATCAAGTGAATCAATAGAACACCCCATTGTCACTACGGGTATCCACATGCAAGACATATATCAAGTGTTCTCATATCCAATATTCAATCCAACATAACGAAATCTCAAAGGGAAAACTCAATTCATCACAACAAGATAGAGAGGGAAACACAACATATGATCCAACTATATTAACAAAGCCCATGATACATCAAGATCGTGACATCTCAAGAACACGAGAGAGAGAGATTGAACACATAGCTACTGGTACATACCCTCAGCCCCGAGGGTGGACTACTCCCTCCTCGTCATGGCCTCCGCCGGGATGATGAAGATGGCCACCGGAGATGATCTACCCTCTCCGGCTGGGTACTGGAATGCCTCCAGATTGGTTTTTTGTCGATACAAAGAGTTGCGACGGCAGAGCAGAGAGTCTAGGGTTATTTCTGACGGTTTCTATATTTATAGGATTTTTGAGCGTCGGTTTCACGCGAAGATGGGCCACGAGGAGGGCACAAGACACCAGGGCGTGCCTAGGCCCTCTGGCGCGCCCTGGTGGGTTGTGCCCACCTCGTGGCTCTTCTGGCCCTCCCACGAAGCGTCTAGTGCCTCTTTTGTTCCAAAAAAAATCGTCAAAAAGTTTCGGGCGATTTCGAGAACTTTCATTTTATGCACAAAAACAACACCACGGTAGTTCTGCTGAAAATAGCGTCAGTTTGGGTTAGTTCTAAATAAATCATATAAAGTGCATCAAAACCATATAAAAGTATTGTAAACATAGGTGAATACGACATGAATACTTCATAAATTATCGATACGTTGGAGACGTATCAGCATCCCCAAGCTTAATTCCTACTCGTCCTCGAGTAGGTAAATGATAAAAGAACTAATTTATGAAGTGTGAATGCTAGCATAGTATATAAGTGTGATCAATGATAATTCCAATCGATTTTTCTAGCATCATAACCAGCAATTTTTTCTCATAAAATTCATCATGATAAAGTAGCAACCAGTTCACATGTTATGGTTCAAACAATGAATTCTCTTGAAACTTAACAACCTATGTTCTTAGTCACCAAACAATTGCAATTCAAATTATTCTCAACAAAGTCTAAGTTAGAGCTCCACATACTCAATCATCATATAGTCTTTTATGATTGCTAGTACTCAAAGCATATTTTTGGAACAAATGGCATCCATCGAACACAGAGAAAGATAGGGGCTTAATGTTTTGCCTCCCAACTCATTTATCATAGAGATAATTGTCAACAATAATAAATCATGATCAAATATATTTGACTGGATATATATGTTTGGATCTTTCCCCACCACATGATGCTTGCCAACTAATAGAAGTAGGTTGGAATAAGAAGTTGACTCAACCTGAAAAGTAAATAACATGAAAGTAAATAGATTGTCCCTTCGCAGAGGGAAGCAGGGATTTGCATATGTGCCAGAGCTCATTGTTTAAAACAGAGATAAATTTATTTTTGGGAGGTGCACCCTTCCTGTCAATGTTACGACCAAGAGTTATCAATATCTTCCGTATTGAACACATTGGCGGCGGTTCCCAAGCGGTAAAAGTAAAGGTTTACCCCCCCTCCACCAACAAACACACTCCACGGCTAGCCGAATCCACGGGTACCGTCCATACCAACAACATTGCTGGGGGAGTTTTGTTTCATTATTTGCATTTTTTTTATTTCGGGACTGGGAATCCCTATTACCGCCCCTCTCATGAAAGGACGAGTGACTAAACACTCATCATGAGAATAACCCGCTTAACATGGAAGATACTGACCGCCCCCCGTCGCTCCATGAGCGGTCTAGGCACACAAAACAAATGTTTATTTGAATGTTTAGAGGTGGCACATGCAAATTTACTTGGAATGGCAGTGAAATACCATATATAGGTAGGTATGGTGGACTCTTATGGAAGAAACTTGGCTCAAGGATTTGGAAGCACAAAAGTAGTATCTCTACTTAGTACGAAGTGTTGGCTAGCAAAAGGTTCTAAACAAGCACCACATGTTGGAGGATCCATAACAATATAACTTCTATGCAAATATACACAACCATAACTCATTACGTTGTGTTCCTTGTCCAACGTCAACTAATTTGTTCAAGTTTGAAAATAATTAATGAGTATTCACAATCATAGAAGATGTCCAAGATAATATATTTGTATGTGAAAGTTCTCTTCCTTATACTAATCATTCAAGAATTGCTTGTATGACCAATATTGTGATTGCCAAACTTCAATAGATTTTACTTTATAAACCAGATGTGAAACTACTACTAAGCATAAAGCACATTGATAATTTCAGATTTATGATATTCAATTCATTCATGATTTACTCTTAGGATATAAGTAAAGCACAAGAGTAAACATCAAACTACTCTCAAAAGATATAAGTGAAGATCAATGAGTAGTCACACAATTAAGTAGCTACGTGAGGACTCTCTCTCTTAATGAAGATTTTCAGATCTGAGTATTTTATTCAAACAGCAAACTAAACAAAAATAGAACTCTAAGAATAGCACGCATCATGTGAATGAATAAAAATTCAGGCTCAACATAGGCTAACCGATAGTTGACGAAGAGAGGTGGGATGCATAGCATCCCCAAGCTTAGATGCTTGAGACTTCTTGAAATATTTACTTGGGGTGTCTTGGGCATCCCCAAGCTTGAGCTTTTGTATCTCTTTCAGTCCTCTCATACCATGGCTTCACCTATTCTCAAAAACTCCATCCACACAAAACTTGAAAAGAACTCGTGAGATAGGTTAGTACACATAAGAATAAATCAACACTTCATGTACTGCCAAGACAAGTTGCATAATAATTTCCAAACATTATCGACTGTATACTATCATTTCCACAATTTATATCTACCAATATAGGCTATGGAAACTATAGGATAAGTAGATAACAAGACTATGACAGCAATCTGTCCAAACAGAACAGTCTGTAGCAATCTATTAAACCAGTGTACTTATGTAACTCAAAAAATTATGAAAATTTAGGACATGCTGAATAATTTATATGAAAATACTGTGTAAAAATTTCACAAACTTTCCACGTTCCTGTAAAATATGAAAATTCAAACACTACAGAAAAAGTTTCTGTTTTTACACAGCACACATCAAAACATGCAATGCAAGTATCCTAAGGTAATTCTTGGAACTTTTTATTGAAAAAAAGATTATAAATAACACCTAACAGAAAATAACAAAATATAATGACGATCCAAGAAAAGCACATATTATGTGACGAATAAAAATATAGCTCTAAGTAAGATATACCGATAATGTTGAAGACGGAAGAGGGGATGCCTTCCGGGGCATCCCCAAGCTTAGGCGCTTGAGTCTTCCTTGGATATTACCATGGGGGTGCCTTGGGCATCCCCAAGCTTAGGTTCTTGTCACTCCTTATTCTCCTCATATCGGTGTCTTTCCCAAAACTTGAAAACTTCAATCACACAAAACTTAACGGAACTTCGTAAGAAGGGTTAGTGTAATAAGTAAAGATCATTCACTTAGGTACTGTCAAGACATGATTCATAATTGTTCTCACATGATACCTACTTTATTTTATCATTCCCATAATTTATATCACTGAATATAAGCTACGGGAACACTAAAACAAGCAAACTATGCATGCAAAAAAGAATCTGTCAAAAACAGAACAGTCTGTGAAGATCTGTAGTGTAACCATACTTCCCTGTCCCTAAAAATTCTGAAAAATTAGGAAAACCTGAAGAATTTGTATATGAAGACTTTTTAAAAACATCAGCTCATTATCACGCTCCAGTAAAAAATGAAAATTCTTGTACTGGAGTCAAAAATTTCTGTTTTGGTTCAGCATCAATTCTACTCATCTTGTGAGTCATCCCAAAGGCTTTACTTGGCACTTTATTGAAATAAAAGACACAAAACATGATTACTACAGTAGCTTAATCATGTGAACATACAAAAACAGAAAGGATAAGTGTTGGGTTGTCTCCCAACAAGCGCTTTTCTTTAATGCCTTTTAGCTAGGGATGATGATTTCAATGATGCTCACATAGGAATAGTAATTGAAACATGCAAGAGAGCATCATGAATCTCATGACAAGCACATTTAAGTCTAACCCACTTCCTATGCATAGGGATTTTGTGAGCAAACAATTTATGGGAGCAAGAATCAACTAGCATAGGAAGGCAAAACAAGCATAACTTCAAAACTTTGAACACATAGGGAGAAAACTTGATATTATTGCAATTCCTACAAGCATATGTTCCTCCCTCATAATAATTTTGAGTAGCATCATGAAAGAATTCAACAATATAACTATCACACAAATCATTCTTTTCATGATGCACAAGCATAGAAATTTTATGACTCTCCACATAAGCAATTTTCTTTTCATTCATAATAATGGGAGCATCAAATGAAACTCGAATACTATAAATTGTTTCCACATTGAAAGAGTAATGTTCAGTAAAAGGATATCCAAAATCATGACAACAATTATCACTACTTTTTATAACATAAGTATCATCACAATAATCATCATAAGTAGCAACTTTGTTCTCATCATAGTCAAGTGAAACCTCTTCCGAAATAGTGGAATCATTACTAAATAAAGTCATGACCTCTCCAAATACACTTTTATCATTATAATAAAATTCAACACCCTCCAAAATAGTGGGATAATAATTATATAAAGTTGACACTCTTTCAAACCCACTTTCATAAATATCGCAATCATCATAAATAGGAGGCATGCAATCATCATAACAAATTTGATCATTCAAAGTAGGGGAACTAAAAAGATCATCTTCGTTAAGCATAGCATCCCCAAGCTTGGGACAAACATTAATTGCAGCAAATAAATTCTCAAACATATCATTCTCATCAAACTTAGCATCCCCAAGCTTGTGGTTTGGCATATCATAAGCATAATCACTCTCATCATTAATAGTATGAATAGCACCAATAGTATAACAATTATTATCATAATAATTTACCAAGTTGCTGCCAAAAAGATTTTCAAGATTATAAGTAGTATCATTATCTTCCCAATCATAGTCATCACAACAAGCAATTGGCATAACAAAATCATCATCAAGTGTATCATCTTCCACAATTATTTTTGATTCATCCTCGTGAGGCACAACAATAATAGGAGCAACATAATTTGGAAGAGATACCTTTTTACCTCTACTCTTTCTTCTTTTCTTCTTCTTCACCACATCATGTGTGGGTTTAATTATTATTTTCGAGCTTCTTATTGATGAGATTGGTTGAATAGGGAGCTCCTCCTCATCACCTATTACATCATGAGAGACAATAGGAGGGAAAGTGGAATTCTTTATCCTTTATTAGTATTCCTTTTATATTCTATTTGTTTTCCCATCTTTCTATAGTTGGCAATATAAGCATTCTCATTGCAATTTACCATGCAAAACATATAGATATTTTTCCATTAGTTTCAATGTCGTCCGTGAGAATGAATACTTCAAACCAACTATTTTTGTGTGTCAATTCTTCACTCCCCAAAAATAGAGAAAGCTCATCATAAAGTTCAAGGGTGATCAAGTCATTACAATATTTGGCCATGATTTGATCATGAAAAAGTTTGCATTGGAAATTAAGATGACCAACTTTATTGCAAAGCTCACAAGTAATAGGATCAACAGAACATAATTTTGTAGCAAATTCATCTATCACCTTGAGCAAAAAATTGGTTCTATCATGTTTATGCTTCTTACAAAATTTATCATCCCTATAAGGCGCGTCTTCACAAACTTTATGCACTCCACAAAAATTGACATGCTTATAAGAAACATTTTAATCATGACTAGTGCAATCATCATTAATATTTTGGATATTCATAGAATTCATACTAACAACATTGCAATCATGCTCATAATTCAAGGAATTCTCATTGCGTATTTTCATAATTTCTTCCTCTACCAATTGAGCACAATTTTCTGAATCCTTATTTTCACGAAAGACATTATAGAGATGAAACAAAATGATGCAACCTAAACTCCATTTTTTTGTAGTTTTCTTTTATAAAACCAAACTAGTGAAAAACAAGAATCTAAAAGATTCAATTGCAAGATCTAAAGATATACCTTCAAGCACTCACCTCCCCGACAACGGCGCCAGAAAAGAGCTTGATGTCTACTACGCAACTTTATTCTTGTAGGCTTTGTAGGGCCTCCAAGCGCAGAGTTTTGTAGGACAGTAGCAATTTCCCCTCAAGTGGATGACCTAAGGTTTATCAATCCATGGGAGGTGTAGGATGAAGATGGTCTCTCTCAAACAACCCTGCAATCAAATACAAGAAATCTCTTGTGTCCCCAACACACCCAATACAATGGCAAATTGTATAGGTGCACTAGTTCGGTGAAGAGATGGTGATACAAGTGCAATATGGATAGTAGATATAGGTTTTTGTAATCTGAAAATATAAAAACAGCAAGGTAGCAAGTAGTAAACAGCGAGCAAAACAGTATATTAATGCTTGGAAACAAGGCCTAGGGTCCGTACTTTAGCTAGTGCAATCTCTCAACAATGCTAATATAATTGGATCACATAACCATCCCTCAACGTGCAACGAAGAATCACTCCAAAGTTCTTATCTAGCGGAGAACATAAGAAGAAATTGTTTGTAGGGTACGAAACCACCTTAAAGTTATCCTTTCCGATCGATCTATCAAAGAGCTCGTACTAAAATAACACCAAGTTATCCTTTCCGATCAATCTATCTAGAGTTCGTACTAAAATAACACCATATGATTCGCATCAACAGACTCTAATGTCACCTAGATACTCCAATGTCACCACAAGTATCCATGAGTTAATTATACGATACACATCAAACAATTTCAGATTCATAATACTCAATCCAACACAAAGAATCTCAAAGAATGCCCCGAGATCTCTATCGGAGAACGTAGCACAAGAACGTGCATCAACCCCTATGTATAGATTACCCCAATGTCACCTCGGGAATCCGCAAGTTGAGTACCAAAACATATATCAAGTGAATCAACATAACACCCCATTGTCACTACGGGTATCCACATGCAAGATATATATCAAGTGTTCTCAAATCCAATATTCAATCCAACATAACGAAATCTCAAAGGGAAAACTCAATTCATCACAACAAGATAGAGAGGGAAACACACCATATGATCCAACTATATTAACAAAGCCCATGATACATCAAGATCGTGACATCTCAAGAACACGAGAGACCGAGATTGAACACATAGCTACTGGTATATACCCTCAGCCCCGAGGGTGGACTACTCCCTCCTCGCATGGCCTCCGTCGGGATGATGAAGATGGCCACCGAAGATGATCTACCCTCTCCGGCAGGGTACTGGAACGCCTCCAGATTGGTTTTTCGTCGATACAGAGAGTTGCGGCGGCGGAGCGGAGAGTCTAGGGTTATTTCTGATGGTTTCTATATTTATAGGATTCTTGAGCACCGGTTTCACGCGAAGATGGGCCACGAGGAGGGCACAAGACACCAGGGCGCGCCCTGGTGGGTTGTGCCCACCTCGTGGCTCTTATGGCCCTCCCATGAAGCGTCCAGTGCCTATTTTGTTACAAAAAAATCATCAAAAAGTTTCGGTCAATTCCGAGAACTTTCATTTTCTGCACAAAAACAACACCACGGTAGTTCTGCTGAAAATAGCGTCAGTCCGGGTTAGTTCTAAATAAATCATATAAAGTGCATCAAAACCATATAAAAGTATTGTAAACATAGGTGAATATGGCATGAATACTTCATAAATTATTGATACATTGGAGACGTATCACCAAACACAGGTGACTAGGTCACTGGAATGACCGAACATGTCAACGAGATAGAAGAACAAAACCGGTAACGAGGAGATCGGTATAGTGAGCATGAGAATGACTCAAGAGGATACCGATATATCTCACCTCGGGTTCTGTAAAGTATCGTGAAGCAAAGGGAATAGCACATGATAACCAAAGGTTCACTTGAATGTCATTCGTGTACTCATAGAGATTGATATGGATGTCCACGGTTTCGCTATCGATCACTGAACAAAATGGGTTTTGTTCATATCTATGTTTTACCGAACCTACAGGGCCGCAAGCTTAAGGGTATCATGATCCGCTGAGTGTTAGTGGAGAAAGATTTATTAGAAAATATTTATGAAATAGTTTCATTAATATTCAAAATAGTTTCGAGAGAAACCGGAAGCATTTTGGGGTTACCGGAAGGGTTTCGGGGTATACTGGGTAATATCGGTAATTGATATATAGGTGGAAAATGTTTTTGGAGATGTTAAATTAATAATAAAATACTCTAATAGTTATTAGGAGGTTTTTATATTTAATTAAATATCAACGGGCCAAATACAAATTTGAACATCAAATAATTCAATACCCATCCATGAATTCCTGAAGACGCGTAAGATCGTGAGGATTTTTTGACTCTGTGAGAGAATCCAAGTAGTAAATTGTGTTGCGCTTTGGAACAATGACTACCAAGATCCAGTGATTGCTACATATTAAGGAAACAATGAAATTACGAACAATGTGAAAAACCGAAAGACGATCAATATATGCATGGTTGTATATTGAACTTACCATTCATGATATGGCCAAACAAAGAATTCTGCTATGTGTAACATATACAAGATCTTTGCGACCTGGTCCATGGAGTCCCTACGTACGACATTGCTTTGTAATAATGTGTCGTTTGTTACATCAGGATCTATGAAATACGCATGCTCCCTTATTGATCTCTGCTTGATCGATCCCCTAAGAGGAATACAATACAGTTAGCTTTTTTCGTTTACAACCTTGTATGGAGAAGGTCGATCAGCGAGTGCCACTGAGACCGGGCCCACTAAAATAGTCTGTTCCTTTCAGACGTGCTATGCAAAATTTGTTGGGATTTCGACCTAGTAGAAATACTCCATCCGTCCGTCTAAATACAAGTCTTTCTATACGAACTACATACGGATATATATATATAGACATACTTTAGAGTGTAGATTCATTCATTTTGCTTTGTATATAGTCCATAGTGAAATCTCTAAAAAGAATTATATTTAGAAACGGAGGGAGTAGTAAACCATGCCGTATCTCTCAAAGATAAGAAAAACATTCCGAGCGGGAGCCGAAAGTAGACAAAGATTCAGGGGCGAATCATGGCGTGAATATACCACTTATGTGAACCACAACAGCTGCATTGGTTTGACCTTTGGCTGTAGGAAGGAGAAGCCTAGGACGCGAGAGCTAGGCTGGTGCCGAAATATAGGGATGGTCGGATGAGCCCGGTTAATGAGGGGTGACTCAAGACCTTGATTGCACCCATACCTTTGAAGCCTTAGCCTTAAGGCAAAAGTGAGGAGCAATAGATGATGATATTGTATCCATTGAAGCACCATTGAAGACCATATCTTGTTCCATGGAGTGTTGGATTTTCTCTACATTGTTAGCATAACAACTAGAGGAAATAGATGCATTTTTATCATGGCAACAAGATATAGTAAGAATATCATCATGAGATTTAGTCGAGCAATTTCTACATGATATGCATGGACTATGAACACAAGCATGTGAACCATTTATAGTGCTCGAAGTGTTTGAGTCCATAAAAGTAGCATGGCAATAGATAGTGATGAAGGATGAGCAACAATAAGCTCACTATCACAATTGCAATGACTAGCACTACTTACCATTTCATTACCTTGTGGAAAACCACATGTTGGTGAAGTAGAAGAAGTTGAAAACACTACGTGACCGTAGGTGGAGGGAGAACAATCATCCTTACAAATCTTGGACATACCATATTTATCTTGAACCTTTGTCCACAACTCATGAGCATCCCAAAGCGACATGAGTTGAAATACAACTACATTCCTCAAAGCATCGAAAAGCACATTAGAAGCTTGAGCATTGAGATTAAAGTTTTTCTCACCGTCTAAAGATAGCTTTTGAGAATCCTTTGGAGGAGAAAAACCCATATCTACAATTCACTCTAAATTTTGGTTCATGACCCTAAAGAGATTAAGCATGTGAATTACCCAAACATCAAAATTTGTGCCACAAAACTAAGAGTGTCAGAGAATCCTAATCCCCTATTCGACATCCTTACTCTCTAGACGGTAAAGCCTAATAATGTGACCTAGCTCTGATACCAATTGAAAGGACGTGGATGTCGCCTAGAGGGGGGGGGGTTGAATAGGCGCTTTAAAATAATTATGGTTTAGGCTTGAACTAATGTGGAATAAAACTAGCATTTAATTTGTTAAGCATAAGACCTAAAACAACTAGGCTCACCTATGTGCGCCAACAACTTATGCTAAGCAAGATAAACAACTAAGTGATAGCAAGATATATCACTAGAAACACTGTGGATATCAGAAAGTAAAGTGCATAAGTAAAGGGCTTGTGTAAGAGATAACCAAGGCACGCAGATACGATGATGTATCCCAAAGTTCACACCCTTGCGGATGCTAATCTCCATTTGGAGCGGTGTGGAGGCACAATGCTCCCCAAAATTCCATTAGGGCTACCGTAATCTCCTCACACCCTCGCACAATGCAAGATGTCCTGATTCCACTAAGGGACCCTTGAGGGCGATGACCAAACCCATACAAATGACAACCCTTGGGGGCTATCACTGAACCCGTACAATTGGCAAACTTTGGGGGTGGTCACCGACACCCGTAGAAATTGCTTGGGGCTATCTCCACAACCTAATTGGAGACCCCCGACGATTGTCTCAGATCTTTCCACCAGAATGATTGAGCTCCATGACACCACCAACCGTATAGGGAGCCCAAGCACCCAAGTGGAACAAGCTCTAGGGTGCCCAACACCCACGAGTAATAAGGTTCTCAACTTTTCACTTCCACGTATAACCATGGAGAACTCAAACCGGTGCAACTAATGCAATGTCAAGAACACACGAAGTGGTCAAGTCCCTCACTTCCGAATCCCACCACAACAACGAAAGATATGGAGGAAGATGAGAGGCATAACAAGGAGAACACAAAGAACTGCAAGATTTAGATCCAAGGGGTTCCCCTCACTTAGAGGAGAAAATGACTGGTGCAAATGTGGATCCAGATCTCCTCTCTATTTTCCCTCAAGAACTAGCAAGAATCATTGGAGGTATTGAGATATAGCAAGCTTCAAGGGGTCAAAAATGGTCGGGGAAAACTTGCACAAAGGGATTGGGGTAGGAGGAGGAATAAGGGGGTATTTATACCCCCAAGGAGAATATGGCCATTGCACACAACCGCAACATGGGGCACCTGGACTAAAGAGGTCCGGGCACCCGAACTCACCAGAGAAAATATCCAACAAAAGTGAAGAGGATCGGTCACCCCGTGGTGAAACCCCGGGCACTCGTGGCTGCCGAAGCAAGGGGTCCAGGCACCCGGGGGTGGGACCCTGAGCACCCGGGAGACCGCACACAGGGGGGTCCGGGCACCCGGGGGTGGCCAAACCAAACTGTAAACTTGTGGGTGATCCCAGGAACCCGGACTTGGGACCCGAGCACCCGGGGGTAAGATCCCGGGCACCCGGACCCAGCCAAACCCGTTCATGAGAAACTAAAATAGCCATAACTTTTGCAAATGAAATCCGATTTCAACAAAATCAAGTTTGTTAGAAAGCACATGACGAGAGCTAACACAAGCTTCATAGAAATATTAAGAAATAGTAATGGAGAAAATACAAATAAAAAATGGCAACAACCTTTCCTCAAATAAGAATCGGTAAAATCTCCAACACCAAAAACGCGATAGAAGATGCACAGGAAATCTGTTTTGGATGAACTAGACCTTATCACAAAGATAACCACAAGATCTCGAATCTCACAAAGATAAAAGCCAAACAAGAACCAAAAAAGATGATGATGCCAAGAATGCAATGGTTTGAGCTCTCTACGAATGATATGATCAAGCTACTCACTCGAGAGCTCCCCTTGATAGTACGGCTACCGATCCTATAACCCGGTCTCCCAACTATCACCATGAGACCGGTAAAATAGAAAACCTATCAAGGACAAACCTTTGCCTTGCGCATAATCCACTTGAGCTAGATGATGGTGATCTTGTCCTCCTCAAGATGGACCAGCTTTCTTAATTGCGCCGACTCGATGAAGACTAGTAGATTGCACCCCCATACAAATAGCATGCTTCAAGCATGTGATCTCTTCGTTATGCTCCACTTGAACTTGCACACCGTAATCTTGATGACGATCACCACTTGATGTCATCCTCCATGGTTTATATGATATCTTCCTTTTGATGCATGCCCATGGAAACATACCTAACCCCACAAGGAACTCACTCAAAGACCATGGGTTAGTACACAAAGCGTAATGGACAATGCTTACCTATCACTTGATCCTTCTCGGTACATCTTCTACGCTTTGTGTGTTGATCAACTTGAATCACTCTTTCTACTTATCTTGATCAACCATGTATCTTGTCTTCTCTCTTCATAAATATGATGTCTAGAAGGTAAACATTATGATGTCTAGAAGGTAAACATTAATGGTCACACACTCTTCTTCTTCAAGACATACTTGGAATAAGCACAACTCCCACATGACCAATCTATGGATAACTCCTTGAATAACACCTTGGTCAACACATAATCTCCTTCTTATAACCTTGAAACTAACAAATGATCTTCAAGCAATGCCTATGGATAAACCTTAAAGTAAATCAAAGCAACCATTAGTCCATAGGGATTGTCATGAATTACCAAAAGCAAACATGGGGACACCATGCTCTGTCGGTTGGTCACTGCTTTTTGGTTCCACCGAATGCAGTCTCGGTTACATCGGGAAGTTAGGGTTTAGCTTAGGGTTCTATCTGGGATTAACTCGGTAAGACCAAAGTGGGAAACTTAGTGGAACCGGAGTAGATTTAGGGTTTTGGACAGAAATGTTTGTGAGGAAATGTTTGAGGTTTTTGGTGACAAATCTCTAAGCACTTGAGCAACCAGATCATCATCGGTACCTCATCCCCTCTTAATAGTATTGGCTTTCATATGGACTCAATGTGATAAAACCACTTAAAGTAGAATGTAGAGTCTTGAAGCTTTTGCCAATATGACTCCTTTGCATCTTAGAGGTTCCTCTTCAAATGTCCTAGCCATTCCAATCATTGAACATTTCCTGAAATATACCTGATAAAACTATTAGTCCAAGATACAATGTATGTTGTCATTAATCATCAAAACCACCAAGGGAGCATTTGTGCTTTCAATCTCTCACCTTTTGGTAATTGATTACAACATACAATCAAAGCTTTAATTTGAAACATGCAACATAATACGATAGCTTTCAGAGACATATGACGGGATCAAACTCCCCCTATAGTGTGCAATTCTTTCTAAAGAATTGTTGCTTTTGGAATGCATGAGCACACATAGATGAGATGGCATGCCAAGTCATATGTATCTTGGCTATAAGCAACAAAACAAGGATGTGAATGGAGTATGTTCATGTTCATGAGTCTCTCTTGCAAACAATATGTGCAAGAAGCAAGAGATCATTGTGAACATGAGAGAGATGCATATACTTACCTTAAAGTACTAGAGCATTTTGAATGGAGGAAACATACTTGAGAAAACAGAGGTTAAATAACACAAGAATGTTCCTATAATGCAAACGCAAGAGTTTCAACAATACCAAGATTGGGATGACATGTAGAAGAATTGATATTCCGTTGAGATTAAAATGTCCCCAAAATGTTTTAAAAGGATTTTTAATGCAACATCAATAGATCTTTCTCCCATAAATAAGGAACTTCTTCTCCCCCTGAATCTTAGCAAGTAGACACTGGGAGTAGGTAAGGTGAGATAAATCCAAAACACAGATCATGTAGAATCATGTAGAATGATCAAGATCAACCAATAAATTTATAATCTCTATATTTCTCCCCTCTTAGAAACATAAGGCATTTGATATCTCTCCTTTTTAGGTCATTCTCCCCTTTGAAATATCAATATGTTTATGCCTTTAGGACATCTCCAAGGCGGACCCGCAAACCTCCCGCAACCGTCCGGACCGCACGGTCCAGACCATGGAAGCCATCCAACGCGATACTCTATCGCTCCGCGGGGCAGTACATACGCGATTTCTCCCGCAAACCGGAGACAAACGTGGGGGAGGTTTGCGGGAGTCCAGACTACTACTTCGCCCGATACTGACCGCCCTGGCCTACCAAAAAAGACCACCCGCCCTTCTCGCGCCTTCCATCCCACTTGCCTTGCCGCTTGCCGCGCCGCAGTCATGACGGCCCAGAGCATGCAGCGGCCGTCATTGAAACCACGATTTGATTGAATGGGAAGGCGGCGTAGACGGACGCAACCTCTCGGGCCTCGCCGCTTCAATGCAGACGTCTCATCCCGAGGAACCAACTTCGGCAGTTGTGCCACATTGAAGCAGGTTGACCTTCCCACCGCCCACCTTGGCCGCGGCTATTTAAGCCGCATTCCGACGTCGTGGAGGAGAGCACAAAACCTTCCTCCTCTCTCCCACCTCCCCGTGTCTTTCCTTCTCTGCCACCTCTCCGAGCTAAGATAGCAGCGATGCCGAAGTCCTGGTTATCTGCGCCAGTAGGCAGCCCTGGTGGGAGCTCATCGTCTGGCGGATCTTGGCGCCGCCCTCGGTCATTGGGGACATTTGCTTCCACGACGGCAGGCAACGAAGGCAAGGAGGATATAGTCATCTCCTTCGGAGACGAGGAGGACCAGCCATAGCAGCGGCCATGCCTACTGTCGGAGGCGGCCCTAGTGGACAAAGAATTCGTCCGTCTGATGGAGATCATGACGGAGCGTTCGCTCCATCAGATGGGACATTTGCCACCATCACCGGCGCGAGTCAAGGTCGAGCCGGCGTCCGCGCTTCGGTGGGTGAAGGACAAGCCGCTATCCCCACCACGCAACTGTGGCCTCCACATTGGTGGCTGTGCGAAGGACGAGCCGGCATCCCTTCCGCGCAACCGCGGCCTCCACATCGGCGGCCACGTCAAGCCTGAGCCGCCATCACCGCCGCACAGCTGCAACATGCGGATCGATGAGCCATCGTCGTTGCCTCGATGCCACCGCCCCCAGGGGGTGCCGCATCCTCCATTAGCTGGGAGGCAAAGGTTTTGGCGGTGCCTCCGGCTCTCTGGCGGTCGTGTTCGAGGCCGAGCGAATGGTGCGACAGCAGGCAAGGTACGACCGGCACAATGTCGCTCACCGCTCCGCGTTCGCCAAGACAGACGTGGTGCTAGAATGGGTCCGCAACGACCCGAACCTCGCTGCGGTGCGGACGCTCGACCGCTCCGTGACCACCACAGAGACGGTCGTCAGGCGTCATCACCGCCTTGACGACGAGCTCACTAAGATCGGCGAGGAGGGGTCGCTTAGTGCCTGCTCCACCAACGCCGGTCGCGGCAAGGCCACCGCCAGGGCTCCAAAGGCCCCATCAGTAATGGCTGGAGCGGTACTCTTCACGGCACAACAGGAGGCGGATCGGCTCCTTCGCGAGCGGCATGCAACCGTCGGACAAGGCTGCCGCGGCACTACGATGTCGTTCCGCCGCTGGAGGGTCCTCGACGACGACAACGACGACACCGACATAGATGGCAGTGCGGCAGGGCAGGGCGGCCACTCATACGAGGTGGTCGTCCGGTATAGGGTTTAGTTTTTTTCTAGTTTTTAGTTAAATGGTCAAAATATTGACCTTTTGATGTAAATTATATCTTAAATCCATCCGGTTTCAACAAATTTTGGCCAGTTGGTTCGAGTTGTGGTCAAAATGTATGCGGCTACGGTTGGATGTCTCCCTCCCGCATCCGTGTCCATGCCCTGACCCCCCTGTCCGCGGACGGATGTGGGAGGAAATTTGCGGGTTGCCGTTGGAGATGCCCTTACGCTTTGATCTCTCTCCCCCTTTATATCTTTAAGCTTTGATCATTCTCCCCCTTTGACATCGATTTCCAAGAAGCGTCAGGAGGTAAGGGATCCTTGAGAGTATCAGCACCTTAGGGAGGAATGTATCATAGTGAATAGGGTCATAGAGCACAGCTGGAAAGTATATTCAAGTGGAAATTTTTGGCAAATTAGTTTGACAGTTGCAAAATCGGTGACTCCGGGTGAGTTCTGATTGGTGCGACCGAAATAAGATTTCAGTCTTTGGGGCGCATCGGTGGCACCGAGTGGTTTCATGTCGGTGGTACCAACGTGGTTGCTATTTTGGTGACGCCGATTTGTTTCAATTGGAGGCACCTAAGAGAAAACAAAAGCCTGGCTTTGGCAAACTCGGCTCATTTGGCAATGGAATTTAGAAAGATTTTCAAAGAATTTGGATAATATTTGCAAGGAATTTGTATAAGATTTGCAAGGATTTTTTTCAACTAGATGAAGATTGATTGTTAGCAACAAGAGGATGCAAATGAGGTTTAAATCAGCCAAGAAACTTCATTTAGGTGATGGTCGGTGACTAGGTCACCTATGTTAGAGTATATTGACTTAGGAGCCAAGTGAGAACACTTGATCATAGGTCATACTCATTGTTAAGCTCAACATGGGGTTACCATTTTCCGTTTAAGCATTTTGATGTTTCCATATCACTAGAGATGCTTTGACTCATGGCTTGGAGTAAAGCTTCTTCGAGGATATGATTACATACCTTTGAGTGGTGTTGATGATGAAAGCATGTAGGTAGACTTGTTGTGGATGCTCAAGTGTTTGAGTTTGGAGCTATCCTTCTTTCTTTGAAGTAGGTCCTCCTACATGGGTTAGTCATGCAAGGAATAACATGTAATATATCCAAAATGAAAAGAGTGAAGTTGAGTCAAATATTGTCAAGGATATAGTTTGTGTTGTCTTCCTTCATCACGATAGATAGTTGTTGATACTTGACCAAGACAAGATTGCTTAAGATTTGAGTTGATAGAAATCTTGTAGAGTGAGATCCATCCAAGTACCTACAAAATGTTAGATGCAATATAAGGGAGCAATGTTTTCCAAGATATGAGATAGTATCATGTTGAGCATATCAAGGAGTATTCAAGTAAGCTCATGCCCTTGCATGCATCGGAGTGAGTCTCTAGAACAAGTTTGAAGCATCTATGATGTTCAACTCACTCAAGTGAAAAAACACTTCCTTATCGAGCGGTTTTGTGAAGATATCCGCCAATTGCTTGTCAGTAGGAACATGCTTAAGATTAATATCCCCTTTGGCAACATGATCACGAATGAAATGGTGACGAACTTGAATATGCTTAGTTCGAGAATGTTGCACGGGACTGTGTTCAATCTTGATAGCAGTCTCATTGTCACAAAACAATGCAACATGTTTCACATGTATCCCATAATCTTTGAGAGTTTGAGTCATCCATAGTAATTGCACACAACATGAACTGGCGGCAATGTATTCCACTTCGGCGGTAGATAGATATACCGACTTTTGCTTCTTGGAATACCAAGACACAAGAGATCTCCCAAGAAATTGAAAAGTACCTGAAGTGAATTTTCTATCAACCTTATCTCCGGCATAGTCCAAGTCGGAATAGCCAATAAGGTCAAAGGAAGATCCTTTGGGATACCAAATGCCAAAGTTTAGTGTATGTATCAAGTATCTCACAATTCTTTTCATGGCCTTAAGATGACATTCTTTAGGTGCCACTTGATATCGGGAACACATGCACACACTTAGCATGACATTAGGACGGGAGGCACATAGATATAACAATGAACCAATAATTGATCGATAAAACTTTTGATCAACTAGTTTGTCCTCCTTACTGAGGTAAACATGTCCACTAGTAGGCATGGGGTTTTTCATACCTTTGCATTCTTGCATGTTGAACTTTTTGAACAAGTCCTTGGTACACTTGGTTTGAGAGACAAATGTGTCATCTCTCGTTTGCTTGATTTGCAAACCAAGGAAGAAATTCACCTCACACATCATGGACATCAACCTTCCAAATTTCTCACTAAAATGAGGGTTAGTAGAAACAAACATGACATCATCCAAATAAATTTGGCACACAAATAATTCACCATTAACCCTTTTAGTGAACAAGGTTACATCAATTTTACCAATCTCAAAACCTTTTTTGTAAGAAACTTCGTCAAGCATTTGTACCAAGCTCGAGGAGCTTATTTAAGACCATAGAGAGCTTTGCGAAGTTTATAAACATGATTAGGTTTCTTAGGTTAATAAATTTGGGAGGTTGTTTAACATGGACTTCCTCCACAATTTCACCATGTAAAAAGGCACTTTTAAAGTCCATTTGGTAAAGTGTGATATCATGGTGATTGGCATAAGCAGGAAGAATGCGAACGGGCTCAAGTCTAGAAATGGGGGCATATGTCTCACCATAATCAATACCTTTGACTTGAGTGTAGCCTTGAGGTGCAAGGCGAGCCTTGGTGCATACTACTTGTCCATCTTGATCTTGCTTGTTGTGAAACACTCATTTGATTCCAGTGATGTTTTGCTCATCCTTGGATTTCTCCACTAGAGTCCCAACTTCATTCCTCTTGAAGTTGTGTAGCTCTTCATGTATGGCATTTATCCAATCCGGATCTTCGAGAGCTTATTATACCTTCATAGGCTCAATACTAGAGATAAATGAGTAATGCTCACAAAAGTTAGCCAAACGAGTTTTAGAGCGCGTGATTCTCCTTGATTTGATGTCACCCATAATTTGTTCAAGGGGATTATTCTTGTCCACTCTTTGTCAAACTCAAGGTAGCTTTTGAGTTCTAGATGCTGGAACATCCTCACCATCATATTCTTCTTCATTGTTGTTGTTGAAGTCGTCATTTAATTGAGGTGGTGGAGATGGATGTTGTGGTGGATCTTCTAGTTGCACTTCCTCATTTCCTTCATCTTGACGTGTACCACTTGTGGATACCTCCATGTCATTTTATTGTTCACCTAGGTGTGAAGTAGGGTCTCCACTTGAATGGATGTATTACTTTCCTTCACCTTCATGGGACGAATCTTGCCTATGGATAGATCTTGGATTGCTTCCGAAGGGTCTTTGTCTCCTACATCAATTGGCAATTGTTCGACATGCAAACCATTAGTCTCATCAAACTTCACATCTACAGTTGCTTCAACTTTTCGAGTAAAGTTGTTGTAGACACGGTAAGTGTGAGAGTTTGACCTGTAACCAAGTAGGAAACCTTCATGTGATTCAGGAGCAAATTTAGAAAGACGATGCTTATCAAGAATGTTGCACTTTGAGCGGAATACCTGAAAGTATACAACTTGGGGTTTATTACCGGTGAGTAGCTTGTATGCCTTTACCGAGAAGCTTGTGAAGGTACAGTCTGTTTGTGGCGTGACAAGCTATTTCCACCGCTTCCGCCCAAAAGTGTCTTGGAGTTTTGTACTCATGAAGCATCGTTCTCGCCATCTCTATGAGAGTCTGGTTCTTCCTCTCAACAACTCAAATTTATTGAGGTGTGTACGTAGATGAGAACTCATGTGAGATCCCTTCTTCGTCATAAAAGGTATCCACATTCGTGTTCTTGAACTCCAATCCATTGTCGCTCTGAACTTTTTTGATCTTCACTTGAAACTGATTTTGGGCCTTCCGTGCGAAGCTTTTGAAGATGTTGTGAACATGTGACTCGTCATCAATAAAGAATACCCACATAAATCTGGAAAAATTATCAACTATGACTAAACTAAAGGAATTTCCATCGAGGCTCTTATAAGCATTGGGATCAAAAAGATCCATGTGAAGCAACTTGAGTGGTCTTTTAGTAGTCACGATATTCTTTACGGGATGACTTCGTCCAACTTGTTTTCCTGCTTGACAAGCGCTACAAAGTCTATCTTTGTCAAAGATAACATCTTTAACACCAAGAATATGATCACCTCTGATAAGCTTGTCATTATGCATACCAACATGTCCTAGCCTTCTATGCCATAACCAACCTTTATAGGATTTTGCAATAAGACAAGTGCGAGGTTGGGCTTTGTTAATTAAATCAACAATGTATAGATCACCTCAAGGAAACCGGTAAAGACCATGTTATGATTATCTTGACGAAATAGTTGGCAATCTACTTTAGTAAATAGCACATTGAAACCGATGTCGGCAAGTCTAGATACGAAAACAAGATTATAGCCAAGGGATTCAACAAGCATGACATTTTGAATGGAGCTATCATGAGATATGGCCACCTTACAAAGGCCAAGTACCTTACCCTTGGAGTTGTCTCCAAACGTCACATACTTGCATGGTCCATCATTTGGTGTAGTCTCACGAAACATGTCTGTATCTCTGGTCATGTGATCGGTGCATCCACTATCGAGAATCCACTCCTTTTCTCCGGACATGTAGTCTTTAAAGTTGGCCATGATACTAAGATTCTCCATAGTCTTCTCAAATTTGATGTTGAACTCCTCATCTTCATCATAGTAGCCATGTTCCACATCGTCATCATCAAATGGGGCGTTCTTGTCCCAAAGATCAAGTGAGTCGTTAGATTTGTGACCATGACAATTTTCAAGATTATGAATGTGAATGGCTTCTAGAATGATATTATTGATAGTTCTAACATCTCCTTTAGCACGTACGAGGTCACGAAGCTCAAATAGACATTTATCAAACTTGGGATCACTAGGCTTAATTTTGTGGAATGAAGTAGTTTTATGGAGAATGACATCAAGATTCTTTAGAGATAAGTTTGGATATCTCTTTTCCAAATCTTTCCACAAAGTGTAAGCACACACATAGTTTTGCATGGAGTTAAGCACAATTCTAGGTAATCCTCTAATAATGAGATTGATAGTCCTTCGATTACGAAGCATGCCAATTTCTTCCTCATGAGTTGGGTGTAAAGGATCAACAGGAGGCACATAGGGGCTATAAACATACTTGCACAAGATGAATTCATCAAACATATCAAGCATTTCATCTCTGCAATGACTATAGTACTCCCCATTGAGAATAGGCACTCCACATCTAACACTCCCAAAAGTAGACATATCCATCTTCCTCCAATGGTGATAAAACCAATACAGTGGAGACCAAAGCTCTGATACCAATTGTGGGATCGAGAAGTGGCGTCTAGAGGGGGTGAATAGACACTTAACAAGTCAAATGTGCAGTTCTTAGTTTGCTTGAGTTTTAGGCAGATTTTAGCATAATTTAAGATACATCCAAAAGTTCATATACTTGGATATCAAGGGATTGAGAATCGGAAAGTAAATATAATGCACTTGCAGGAAACATAAAGGATGGTAGAGTTGGAAGATCAAACGCAATGAAGACATGAATATTTTTGGCGTGGTTTCGATGGTCACTGGTTTTCGGTTCCGCCGAATGCAGTCTCGGTTGCACCGAGAAGTTTGGGTTTGGTTTAGTGTTTGATACGTCTCCAACGTATCTACTTTTCCAAACTCTTTTGCCCTTGTTTTGGACTCTAATTTGCATGATTTGAATGGAACTAACCCGGACTGACGCTGTTTTCAGCAGAATTGCCTTGGTGTTATTTTTGTGCAGAAATAAAAGTTCTCGGATTGACCTGAAAATTTACGGAGAATATTTTTGGAATTAATAAAAAATATTGGCAAAAGAATCAAGCCAGGGGGTCCACCTGTTGGCCACAAGCCAGGAGGGCGCCCCCCCCAAGGGCGCGCCCTGGTGGCTTGTGGGCCCCCTGTTGCTCCTCCGACCTCGATTCCACTTCTATATATTCACATCCGTGGAGAAAAAAATTAAAGAGAAGAGTTCATCGCGTTTTACGATATGGAGCCGCCGCCACCTCCTGTTCTTCCTCGGGAGGGCAGATCTGGAGTCTGATTTGGGCTCCGGAGAGGGGAAATCGACGCCGTCGTCATCACCAACCATCCTTCATCACCAATTTCATGATGCTCTCCGCCGTTCGTGAGTAATTCCATCGTAGGCTTGCTGGACGGTGATGGGTTGGATGAGATTTACCATGTAATCGAGTTAGTTTTGTTAGGGTTTGATCCCTAGTATCCACTATGTTCTGAGATTGATGTTGCTATGACTTTGCTATGCTTAATGCTTGTCACTAGGGCCCGAGTGCCATGATTTCAGATCTGAACCTATTATGTTTTCATGAATATATATGTGTTCTTGATCCTATCTTGCAAGTTGTAGACACCTATTACGAGTTATGATCCGCATCGCCCAGGGTGACAATAACTGGGATTCTTTCCGGTGATTACCGTAGTTTGAGGAGTTCATGTATTCACTAAGTGCTAATGCTTTGGTCTGGTTCTCTATTAAAAGGAGGCCTTAATATCCCTTAGTTTCCATTAGGACCCCGCTGCCACGGGAGGGTAGGACAAAAGATGTCATGCAAGTTCTTTTCCATAAGCACGTATGACTATATATGGAATACATGCCTACATTATATTGATGAATTGGAGCTAGTTCTGTGTCACCCTATGTTATAATCGTTGCATGATGAATGCCATCCGACATAATTATCCATCACTGATCCATTGCCTACGAGCTTTTCACATATTGATCTTTGCTAAGTTACTTTACCGTTGCTACTGTTACAATCACTACAAAACTGCTACTGTCACTTTTGCCATCGTTACTGTTACTTCCATACTACTTTGCTACTGAATACTTTGCTGCAGATATTAAGTCTTTCAGGTGTGGTTGAATTGACAACTCAGCTGCTAATACTCGAGAATATTCTTTGGCCCCCCTTGTGTCGAATCAATAAATTTGGGTTGAATACTCTACCCTCGAAAACTATTGCGATCCCCTATACTTGTGGGTTATCATGACCTTTTTCTGGCGCCGTTGCCGGGGAGCATAGCTCTATTCTCTGAGTCACTTGGGATTTATATCGGTTGATCACTATGAAGAATCTGAAAGATGCTAAAACCAAGATCTATCCCTCAACTACGAGGACAGGTAAGGAACTGCCATCTAGCTCTGCACTTGATTCACCTTCTGTTATGAGTAAACTTGCGACGCCACCACCTACTAGTAATTCTGATATGTCGCAAGTAATTGATGATGCTACTTCTGCTATGCACGATGCTTATGATGATACTTTGCTTGATAATACTGTGCCACTGGGTGAATTTCTTGATGAACAAATTGCTAGAGTGAATGCTGAAACTGATGATATTTCTGAATCTGATGAAATTATTGAAACTGAACACTATGATACACCTAGTCATCCCAGTAATAGTAGAAAAAAGAATGATGATAGGACTTTGCATGCTGCTAGTGAACCTGTTATAGATACACATGATAACCCAAATGATATTTCTATTTCTGATGCTGAGACACAATCTGGTAATGAACACGAGCCTAGTGATAATATTAATGATGATATGCATGATGATGCTCAACCTAGTAATGATAATGATGTGGAGATTGAACCTGCTGTTGACCTTGATAACCCACAACCTAAGAATAAAAGATATGATAAAAGAGACTTTGTTGCTAGGAAGCATGGTAGAGAAAGAGAACCATGGGTTCAGAAACCCATGCCCTTTCCTCCTAAGCCATCCAAGAAAAAGGATGATGAGGATTTCGAGCGCTTTGTTGAAATGCTTAGACCTATCTTTTTGCGTATGCCCTTGACTGATATTTTGAAAATGTCTCCTTATGCTAAGTACATGAAAGATATTGTGACAAATAAAAGAAAGATACCGAAAGCTGAGATTTCCACCATGCTTGCTAATTATACTTTTAAGGGTGGAATACCGAAGAAACTAGGAGACCCCGGAGTACCTACTATACCATGCTCTATTAAAGGAAATTATGTTAAAACTGCTTTATGTGATCTTGGAGCTGGTGTTAGTGTTATGCCTTTCTCTTTATATCGTAGACTTGATTTGAATAAGTTGACACCTACTGAAATCTCTCTGCAAATGGCTGATAAATCAACTACTTTACCCATCGGTATTTGTGAGGATGTGCCTGTTGTGGTTGCAAACGTTACTATCTTAATGGACTTTGTTATCCTTGATATTCCCGAGGACGACAGTATGTCGATCATCCTTGGTAGACCCTTTTTGAATACTGCAGGGGATGCTATTGATTGCAACAAGGGCAATGTCAATTTTCATGTTAATGGTAATGAGCATACGGTACATTTTCCGAACAAACAACCTCAAGTTCATAGTATCAACTCCATTGGAAAAATTCCAACGATTATTATTGGAGGTTTTGAATTCCCTCTTCCTACTGCTAAGAAGAAATATGATATACTTATTGTTGGGGACATGCATATCCCCATTGAGGTAACCTAGTGTCATTAGAAAATTCTCCGGTTCCGTGTTATTCGAAAAAAGTTTGTCAATAAGACTTGATCAACCTTATTGATAGATTCTTTTTGATGAGCATGAGATGGATGAATTTAGGAGGCACAACTTTCTGTACCCAACTTTTACTTTCTGTTATTTAGATTAAATAGAGTAAAAATGCTATTATTCTCTTGTTTTCTGATTTATTCGTGCAATAGAAAATTGACCTGAAAATAAAAGTTCTCAGAATGCCCTGAAAATTTAGTATGCTTTTTTCTGGAAAATTTTAGAATTTTTGGTATTAAAATCACATCAGGGGGCTGCACCAGTGGGCCACAAGCCTGTAGGGCGCGCCCAGCCCCCTGGGCGCGCTGGCTTGTGAGTCCCACGTGGGGCCCCCTCACTTATTCCAGACACCATCCACTTCATCTTCCTACAGAAAAAATCCCACCATTGCTCAAACTCGTTTTCTAGCTCATTTTGCTGCCATTTTCGATCTCCTTGCTCAAAGCCCCATTTGCAAAACTGGTTTAGGGGATTGCTCATCGGTATGTGACTCCTCCAATGGTCCAATTAGTTTTTGTTCTAGTGCTTTATATATTGCAATTTCTTGCTGCTGTGGTGACCTTGTTCTTGAGCTTGCATGTCAAATTTGTATGGTCCCAAGTAGTTTTGATGCATGATATAGCTTCTAGGCACTTGTGGGAGTAGTTGCTATGAGTTTTGTTGAGTTTTGTTTACCTTTATTTTGAGTCACTAAAAATTTCAGAAATTTTTCAGAAAATGTTGAGGAGAATGTACCAAGGTAGTTCCTCGAGCAAGAAAACTCCTAGACTCGCGATATGTGAGCCCGATTTTGAACCACCGAGGGCTGCTCAAGTACGGCCTTGTGAATGGCCGTCGGATCAATTCATGGACCATGCCGGATTCAAGGAAGAGTTTTACGCGTACATACGGAATGCTGGCCTTGAAGATTTCATCTCAGATCAGTGTGGGCAGTATTATCAACTTACTGATTCCTTCGTGCGGAGGTTTGAATTTTCATCCAAGCGTAATAATCATTCAGTTCTATTTAATCTTTATGATGAATCTTATACCTTGGATCTAGAAGATTTTAATGATGCATGCAAAATTCCACAATGGGGTAGTTATATTAAGCCACGCAAAACTGAATATATCGATTTTCTTGCTAGCATCAGTGTGGGAGAGACTAAGAACATCAGACAGACTACCATAGGGAGCATTCACTTTCCTGCCTTACATTATTTCGCTCTCTTTATAGGTAGATGTATTAATGGTAAACATGATCATAGCCACCTTTGCGCATCAGATCTTAGCGTCCTCAAGTGTGCGGTAATGAATGATAGACGCTATAATTTGGGGGCTAATATTGCCAGGAGGCTACATTTGAACGCCAAAGAAGGGGATTTCTTTGGCGGGATTTATGCCACCCGTTTAGCTAAATACCTTGGGGTACCCATAAGGGAGAATGATATTGAGTTACACCCCACTTTTCTTGATCATGAGGCTATGGTGCGCTACCAGTTTCTTGAAAGAAACGAACAATCCCTCCTGTACCGACTAATTTTTGACAGACAACGTGCTGTCCATATTACCCTTCCTGCTCCTGCCTTCTTTAACTTTCAGGAAAAACGGAGATACTTTATAACCAGAGAGGAGGCAAACGAGTACGAGAGAGAGGCGGAAGCCGCTCGCCTTCGTGCTGCAGCTGCTCAAGCAGTAGCCGCAGCAGCCCAGTACAACCCCGACTATAACTTTGGATATTATCCGGGCCAGCCATGGCCCTAGACCAACTTAGGCCAAAAGCCTAAGCTTTGGGGAGTACGTATTTCTCACCGACATTACATTCATGTTCACACAGTCATTTTAGTTGTCGGTGTTCATACTTTTTCATTGTACTATCCATGGTAGTTTATTTCTTCTTTTCGTTTTCTTCTTGTGAGTTTAATAAACTTTAAGAAAATCCAAAAAAATTAGTTTAGCTTTACCTTTTAGTTTGTCTAAGTTGTAGTATTAAAAGAAAACCCAAAAAGATTTCTCATTCTTCTTTTGCTTGTTGGGAGCTTTCCCGTGTAAATAGTTTTTCTCGTTCTTGTTTTGAAATTTCTTTCCTTTGGGTCGTAAGGAGAAGACCACAATGAAAATATTGAGTGGCTCTCATATACATTATTGTTTACTTTACAGAGAGCCCATATTACCTTGCCTTCTCCTTTGAGTTATCGTTCGCAGATTCCAGCTTAGTCCAATGCACGTGCACTCTTATTATTATTCACACCGTCCGGTCGTGCAAGTGAAAGGCAATAATGACGATATATGATGAAATGACTGAGATGGAGAAAAGCTGGTATGAACTCGACCTATCTTGTTTTTGTAAATATGATTAGCTCATCGTTCTGAATTCAGCTCATTATAGATGAAACATGTTTGCAATGACAATTAGAGATTATAGTTACTCATGCCATGCTTAATTGGCTAAGAGCATATAATGGTTTGTCTCGAGTGCCAACATGCATTTTAAAATGGCTGTGATGTAGTATGATAGGATGGTATCCTCCTCTGAATGATTCAAGTGGCTTGACTTGGCACATGTTCACGCATGTAGTTGAAACAAAATCAACATAGTCTCCACGATATTTATGTTCATGGTGATTTATATCCTACTCATGATTGTATTCAATGTTGGTTAATCTCAAAGCATGTTTATGACTATTGTCGCTCTCTAGTTGGTCGCTTCCTAGTCTCTTGCTAGCCTTCACTTGTACTAAGCGGGAATACTGCTTGTGCATCCATTTCCATAAACCCAAAGTTGTTCCATATGAGTCCACCATATCTACCTATATGCGGTACTTACCTGCCGTTCCAAGTAAATTTGCACGTGCCATACTCTAAACCTTCAAATAATATTCCGTTTTGTATGCCCAAATCGCTCATGTAGTGACTGGGGGCTGTCAGTATCTTCCATGCTAGGTGGGTTATTCTCACGATATGTGTTGATTCACTATCATTCACGAGAAAGTGGCTGGTATTCGGGATGCCCAGTTCCATGCTCAAAATTCAAATCAAAATATAATAAAACAAAACTCCCCCAGGATATTGTTTGTATGGACGGTACCCGTGAATTCGGCCCACCGTGGAGTGTGATTGATCGGTGGAGGGGGAGTAAAAAACTTTACTATTCTGTTTCGGAACCGCCTATAATGTATCTAGCATGGAAGATACCGAGATCTCTTGGTTGTAATGTTGGCAATAAAAGCATACCACTCAAAATCATTACCCATCTCTATTTTAAAAGCTCGAGCTCTGGCACCTCTGCAAATCAATGCTTCCCTCTGCGAAGGGCCTATCTATTTTACTTTACTGTTGAGTCATTATCCTCTTATAAAAAGGCACCAGTTAGAGAGCACCGCCGTCATTTGTATGCTTTGTTATTAATTGATATTGGGTATGATTGTGACTGGATCTCTTTTATCATGAATTATAATGTTTAGTCAGTCCTTGTTCTTTAGAGGTGCTCTGCATTTATGTTTTGCGGTCTCAGAAAGGGCTAGCGAGATACCATTATGTCATATTGTATCATGATTGTTTTGATAAAATTGTTGTCATCCGAGACTTATTATTATTGCTCGCTAGTTGGTTATACCATTGATATGAGTAAATGTGAGACCTAAATGTTATTATGAATGTGGTTAGTCTATAATCTTTGCCGAAAATCTGAACATCAGTTAGACATATTTACAACAGCAATATCAAACAGAGTTTGTAAAAGTTTTTCTTTATCACTTTCAGTTTGTCAACTGAATTGCTTGAGGACAAGCAATGGGTTAAGCTTGGGGGAGTTGATACGTCTCCAACGTATCTACTTTTCCAAACTCTTTTGCCCTTGTTTTGGACTCTAATTTGCATGATTTGAATGGAACTAACCCGGACTGACGCTGTTTTCAGCAGAATTGCCTTGGTGTTATTTTTGTGCAGAAATAAAAGTTCTCGGATTGACCTGAAAATTTATGGAGAATATTTTTGGAATTAATAAAAAATATTGGCAAAAGAATCAAGCCAGGGGGGTCCACCTGTTGGCCACAAGCCAGGAGGGCGCGCCCTGGTGGCTTGTGGGCCCCCTGTTGCTCCTCCAACCTCGATTCCACTTCTATATATTCACATCCGTGGAGAAAAAAATTAGAGAGAAGAGTTCATCACGTTTTACGATATGGAGCCGCCGCCACCTCCTGTTCTTCCTCGGGAGGGCAGATCTGGAGTCTGATTTGGGCTCCGGAGAGGGGAAATCGACGCCGTCGTCATCACCAACCATCCTTCATCACCAATTTCATGATGCTCTCCGCCGTTCGTGAGTAATTCCATCGTAGGCTTGCTGGACGGTGATGGGTTGGATGAGATTTACCATGTAATCGAGTTAGTTTTGTTAGGGTTTGATCCCTAGTATCCACTATGTTCTGAGATTGATGTTGCTATGACTTTGCTATGCTTAATGCTTGTCACTAGGGCCCGAGTGCCATGATTTCAGATCTGAACCTATTATGTTTTCATGAATATATATGTGTTCTTGATCCTATCTTGCAAGTTGTAGACACCTATTACGAGTTATGATCCGCATCCCCCAGGGTGACAATAACTGGGATTCTTTCCGGTGATTACCATAGTTTGAGGAGTTCATGTATTCACTAAGTGCTAATGCTTTGGTCCGATTCTCGATTAAAAGGAGGCCTTAATATCCCTTAGTTTCCATTAGGACCCCGCTGCCACGGGAGGGTAGGACAAAAGATGTCATGCAAGTTCTTTTCCATAAGCACGTATGACTATATATGGAATACATGCCTACATTATATTGATGAATTGGAGCTAGTTCTGTGTCACCCTATGTTATAACCGTTGCATGATGAATGCCATCCGACATAATTATCCATCACTGATCCATTGCCTATGAGCTTTTCACATATTGATCTTTGCTAAGTTACTTTACCATTGCTACGATTACAATCACTACAAAACTGCTACTATCACTTTTGCCATCGTTACCGTTACTTCCATACTACTTTGCTACTGAATACTTTGCTGCAGATATTAAGTCTTTCAGGTGTGGTTGAATTGACAACTCAGCTGCTAATACTCGAGAATATTCTTTGGCTCCCATTGTGTCGAATCAATAAATTTGGGTTGAATACTCTACCCTCGAAAACTGTTGCGATCCCCTATACTTGTGGGTTATTAGGGTTATGTCTGGGATTGACTCGGTAAGACCAAAGTGGGAAACTCGGTGAGACTGGAGTAGCTTTAGGGTTTTGGAAAGAAATGTTTGTGAGAAAATGTTTGAGGTTTTTGGTGGCAAATCTCTAAGCACTTGAGCAACCAGATCACCATCAGTACCTCATCCCCTCTTAGTAGTATTGGCTTTCATATGGACTCAATGTGATAAAATCACTTAAAGCAGAATGTAGAGTCTTGAAGCTTTTGCCAATAGGATTCCTTTGCATTCCAGGGGTTCCTCTTCAAATGTCCTAGTCATAACAATCATTAAACATTTCCTGAAATATACTTGATAAAACTATTAGTCCAAGATACAATGTATGTTGTCATTAATCATCAAAACCACCAAGGGGGAATTTGTGCTTTCACAAGCATCTGTGGCAACTGGAGCGAGGCTGATGAGGGGCCCAACCGGCCAACAACAACCTCCATCCGCTCCAAAAATCCCCCGACCAGAGTCGTCCACCCGTGTAAAGTAATCATCACGTCACGATCTGGTTGGATTAGCTCCTCCAAATGAGGGACGGGCAAGGCCCTCATCTCAGAGCACAACACTTCCATCTGAGTCGGCAGGAGAGGCTCGAGAAATCCCAAATCAGCAGCAACAGACTTGTTGGGATCTGCTACAACCGAGGCCAAAGAGCGTCGTTGCTAATATAGAGATCCAGGAGTCGAGTGGTTGCAGTGGCGAGGAGCTCGGTGGTCTTCCAGGTCCCTCAGACGAGGTGGGGAAGCCGGAGGTGAGTGGGAACCGAGGTGAGGACCTTCCCCCGTTGGTTGAATCGAGGGACAACCATGTTCACGATGGCCCAAGTGGCCACATCCCAGGCAGTTGACAAGGCCGTGACAATCGGCGATGAGATGTTCCAATGGCAAGCAACGAAAATAGAGGCCATAGTCTCTCCATTTGAAGGCGAGGTAGCTGACAGTCACCTTCATGCACGGCGGCATGGATGCGAACTCCTGGCACGAACGTTGTCGGTCCCCCACCTTATCTCGTATATGCTCCGATGTGGCTTCAGGAGCAACAACGACTAGCTGCGGCACGAAGTTTGGTTGTATATGAGCCTGAGGAGCTGATAGCAGGAGCCGGTGAAGGGAATGGACGAGGCCTCGTACGCACACCAGAAAGTACTCGCGTTGCTCAACCTATTAGGGCATCTGGTAGCCAATGACATCAGTGGGGCCAGCTCCTCGCCATCAACGATGTCGCCTTTCTCATTGGTGAGGGAAGCCCACCTCATAGCTAGCGAATGCTTGGCAGTCGGCGACGCCAGAAGAGAAAGCTCGCCATCATCCTCAATGTCATGGACGTCGGAGCTCCAATGGCCTGGCCTTCTGAGAGTTGCACCTGCGGGGATCGACGCTAGGGTGGGCAGAGGCTGGTCGGGGCAGGCACTGGCCAGGGCAGCAAGCGCAGCGATCGTTAGTGCCGAAGTGGCCGGCTTGTGGAGGTGGCCTCGGATGGTTGGGCTTGCCTTGCAGAGGGGGAGGGCGGTAACGGCAAGCTGAGCAGCGGCCAGCGAGGTTGGAGTGGGCGCCGGCATTGGTCAAGGAGTCGGAGGAGCTCGAAGGAGGGGCGGTGGAAGATGACGTGGTGGAGGTCCCAGATCTGGTAGCGGTGGCGCGCTCACCCGTCCTAGGCAAGGACGCAAGAGCCTTTCTCGCACGGCATCGCTCATTTCCTCATAGGAACGGTTATTCATTCCATGATCGAATTACACTCAGCGTGTGCCTGTTTATAATAGCGTATTTTTTTGCCGAGGTTGTCTTAGAGCATCACGAGTGTATAGAGGCAACCTTGTCTTTAAGATAGGCTTCACATAGTTTGCTTCTTACCAAATGAAAAACCCACGATGTATAGAGACTCTCGTCAGCCTCTAAGGTGAGCCCTAGCACGAACTAAAAGGTATTGATTAGCACCACATTTGTCTAACCAACCATCTTTTCTCGTACTTTATTATGACTTTCTAAGGCTAACAAGTGGGACTAGATGGATTGTTAAAGTGTTGGAGGCAGCCTCTAAGATTACATGTGACGCTAGCCAATTTTTTGTTAAAGGCAACTCATGCATAATATGGAGACTGCCTCTAAAAGGAGAGAGGAGGCTTAGAGGCAGAAAAAAACATACAATGTGGGTATCCTAAGATTCATGCGTTGGGAGTCCACATGCGGTCACGTTGTAACGATTTTGGTCCGTCTTTTCACCAAATAACCAATCTATTCTTTTTTTAAGGGAAATAACCAATCTATTCTTAATTAATCAACAAGGCAAAACCGTCTCCAAAGAAAATTTTCTACGTGCATCAGTTATGTCCCCGCTTAAGGAGAACTAGTAAAATGCCCGTGCGTTGCCACGGGCTTTCAAAATATTTTATTGGATTTATATAAAGATAATGAATGTTAAATTTTATATATAAATACAATATAACACTGACACAATTGGATAATAATTGAAGCCCACTCACTTGCGATTATTAAGTAGAAAGGTTATGCGATTGGTCTTACACCATCATGCAAGAACATATTATATTTCATAAGGCATTCCAACTCCGGAAATCATTGTTTTATAACAAGACATCTTCAGTGTCCACAAACTTGGTTTTCATGGCGCCGGACATGATTGATTCTATGAGTGTAATATATCTAGGGGTACAAACATAGTTTACCGTCAGACCTTACTCTATTTAGAAAATATTGTTTTACTTCCTGATTGCTAAAAGAGAGACGTGAAGACGGAGTGGCGATGAGATTGGGCAAGATTTCCTTGCCGGGCTGGCCGAGGGCTTCCTTGTGTGTGTGTGTGTGTGTGTGTGTGTGTGTGTGTGTGTGTGTGTGTCTGTTCAACCTGGACAGCGAATTAAGACTATAATTGTTAACCTGGACAGTAACAACACTCAACATTGTTTAATCTCTCAATGTGAGCAAATAAGATTTGTTTCCAGAGCTTTAAGAATTTCTTTCAAACATGTTATTCATTTCCCGGGATAACTTATATATGCATTGTAAAGTGAATGAGACTAAAAAGTTATGATTTCGGCAACAAAAAAGTATATGACACACTTGCAGAATTTTGCTTGATGTGCTATAGGAAGAAACATTGGGAAAATACATTTAGCCACTCATGTTAAGCTAAGAATATATCATGGATCAAATACTGAAAATCTAAAATTATAGCCCAAGGAAGTAAACATTATGTGCATATAAAAAAGTAAAGGAAACAAGTCACATGATCTGAAACAAGATACTCATAGAGTACTTATAGTTGCCTCCTTGATTTCTTCAGTTTAGGGAAGAAACATTAGACCAACCAATCTTTACCATACACGGTTCCTGATGTTCATACATTTAGCCACTCATGTATAGCTTCCACTTTTACTTTTTCTCTATTTGTAAATTTTGCTTTTTGTTTGCTCACCTTGTAATCAACTCTGTATAGGTGCCTGTAAATGAGAGGGAGAAAGAAAAAGGCAGAATGGAAAACAGCCAATAGACAAAGAGAGTGAATTAGTATCAATTAGTATCAATTGTAGTGTGAAATAAAAACAAAGAGAGTGGTCTGCTTCCCAGGAGTGAATTAGTATCAATTAGTAACAATTGTACTGTTTAAGTTCTGTTTATTTTCCTGATCAGTGGTCTGCTTCCCTGGGTAGGAACCATCGAAGATCAGGAACCAAAGAAGATCAGGAACTATAGAAGGTTATGAACTATCGAAGATCCCTGTGCGTGCAAATACCTGTGCATGCAAGCCTCTAAGGTCAGGAAGGAGATTGTGGTCCTCGGCGACCTGGAGGTCCACAGCGAACGTGGCGGCGGCGGCTCCTCTAGGCGAAGGGATCCGGGATCCGGGATGCGGTGCAGGCCTTCGGGATGGCAACAAAATCAGTCCCGCGTGGCTCCTTCGCCGCCGAGCTGCGTTGTGCCGGGGACTGCACCACGCACGCATCGGGGGCTGCACCTCGCAAGGGAGACCTTGAGCGGCGCGAGGCCTAGATGCGATCTTGTGCTCCTCCACAGGAAGGAGGGGGAAGGTGGACGGGGGCAATCTGGGGTTCGCGATTGAAGCGTGGGGTTTTTCCTTCGGATTTTTCTCTCGTTACGTGCGTGGAGCGTCGAACGGCTTTTTTTCGTCCCTTTTTCTTCTCGTTCCGTAGGTGGGACTCCCTTCGTCCGGTTTTCCAGTCGGCAGTGCGAGGGGATTACGTGCGTACGCCCTGGTTTGTAGGAGGTGGGAGTGAAGACTAAAAAAAAGCAGATGGAGGTGGGAGGGATGACCAAAAAACCCCAAGAAAGAAGCTACCAAGTCCCACTTTAGGAGTAGAGATACTAGTACAATATATGCATGTGGCGGATAATGGTAATGGATGGTGGCAAGATCGAATCAACATGCGTTTCTTGTTCAAATCGTAACTTCAGGATCTACCAACATTTCCTTAGATTATCATTCGTCAGAAAGTAATGACGTGATAGCACCGCCCCGCTGTAGTGCACAAAGATGCTGACTAGGATGACAACAATATATTGGTCGTTAGATAAATTGAGGAAAATTACGAGGATCATCGCTGTCTTTCATGTTAAGTATATTATCTGTCACCGGTCAATTTTGGGGTGGTTAGAGAGAAAGCGAAGTAAATAAACCAGCAGCATTGTCTTGATTCCGATAAGCTTCTCCGTGGTAGCACTGCACAACTGTACTGATGGTTGCCGCATCTGTAAGTCCTTTTTGATTCGCAAGATTTCTAAATCACGAGAATAGTGAAAGCACGGGAATATAATGGCATGCCATGTTTTTTTACCCTCTCCATATTTATTTACTTCTCATATTAGCTTTGATCAAAGTCAAACTTTATAAACTTTGACAAAGTTTATAGACAAACATATTAACATATATAATACCAAATCAATACCATCAGTAACAAAGTACATTCAATAATGAAGTACATTCAAAAGTGGTGCGTTGGGAGGAGACGCAACACGCATCGGGTAAATGTTACGGGTAAATGTTCATATTGTTTGTTACGGGTAAATGTTTATATTGTTTACTATAAAATTTGTCAAGCTCTACGAAGTTTAACTCTAGTCAACTCTAATATGCAGAGTAAATAAAAACGAAGGAAGTACTATATAGGATTTTATATGTGTTTGATGTGTCAGAAAAATCAAAAGATTATTTACATGAAGTTGTACTAGATTAATTTTTTTCTATAAAATTTGATGCCTTGATAGATAACCATTCGATCTCCCGCCATGTTAGTGTCGACGTTCAAAAGTGGCATTTTTAGGGCAGTAAAACTGAGCTACTTTCAAGCCCTCTCACCGGCTCGTCTCACGTATCCACACTCCTGTGTCGTCAGATTTCTTTTTAGGACGTCTAGGGCCATCCGGTTGGAGTTTAGGTCGCGGACTGGGCTAGTTGTGCTAATGGGTTGTTATTCACGTAGCATTTTTAAGGCATGTGATTAATCCTGGTTTGTGGGACCTCCTATACTGCTGGTGGTGCATTGGGAGGAGACGCAACACGCATCCCCGCTCCCCCAGCGCGCCTTTTTGGGCCAGCCCATGTGCGGGCGCCATGTTTTCTTTAATTTTATCGTTTTTCTTTTTCTTTCTTTTTTGTTTCCGTATTCTTCCAACTTTAAATAATTTGGAATTTCATAGAATTTCCTAAATTAAGACAAAGAGAATTTGAAAAACCATAGGGCAGTAAAACTGAGCTACTTTCAAGCCCTCTCACGCACCCACATTTCTGAGCCGTCAGATTTCCTTTTAAGACGTGCAAGGCCATTCGATTGGAGTTTGGGTTCCTAACTGGGCTAAATGTCATAATGGGCTACTATTCCTGTAGCGTTTTTGAAGGCTTGTGATTAATCCGAGTCCGCGGGACCTTCTATACCGCGCGTGGCGCACTGGGAGCCAACGCAACGCGCATGCCTCACTCCCCCATCGCACCCTCTTAGTCCGGCGCATGTTCGGGTGCCATGTTTTTTAGTTTTGTTTTTCTATTTCTTTTTTTTCTTTTTCGTTTCCGTTTTCCTTCTACTTTAAATAATTTGAAATTTGAAAGAAGTTCCAAAATTAAAAAAAAAACTAAAATTTTGAAAAACAATGTTCAATAAATCATAAAATGTCCGTGGGTTCAAAAACGTTCGCATATTAAAAGAATGTTCACCATTTTGAACAATGTTCATGTATTCAAGAAATGTTCATCAGTTTGAATAAAAATTGAAATTCAAATAATGTTCATGAAAATTTCAAAAAAGGTTCAACAAAAAAGGAAAAATGTTCGTGAATTCAAAAATTGTTCCCAATTTTTAAAAAACATCATCAGTTCAAAATGTTCGCTGATTTATAATATGTTCATGAATTCAAAAAATATTATCAAACAGAAAAAGGTTCATGCTTTCCATATGTTCCCCAAATTTAAAAATAATGCCGATTTAAAAAATGTTCACGAGTTAAAAAAAGGCTCGAAATTCAAAAAATGTTCGCGAATTTGTAAAACAATTCATGAATTTTACAAAATGTTCACAATTTATATGAACATTCACGAATTTGAAAGAATGTTCACGATTTCAAAAAAATGTTCATGGATTTGAAAGATGTTCGGTAGGTAGGGGTGTGTGTATACGTTTCGAAGACGAGCGATGTTCGAGTTAGGCTCTCCCAGATTTTCCTAACAATCCGTGCATAAAGAAACTAGAGAATCTTCCATATGTCACTCGGGTGCCAGCCGGGCAAGGTCCTCCGCGGCGAGGATCTAGGCAGGAAAGCCCGTGTAAATTTGAGTAATGCAACAAGCCCGGGGAAGGGCCAAGGGTGCTGGCAGGCGGACCCGGCCTGTCGGAGCAGGGGCTAAGGCCAGGCAGGTGGTAGGCTAGCAAGGTCGGCCAACCTGTCCCTCACTGTGCATCCCGTTCTCATCCAGTGTGGGATTCATTTGGTAGGTTTGCTTGGTTTCTTTCTGCTCGTGTGATTCTGGGTGTAAACGACCAACTCCGGCGTCGTATGACGTGGAGTTTGTTGTCGGTCTTTCTATCAAATCGGTTGCTTGGTTTCTCTAGATGACTTGCACGCCTCAACTCTTGCTATTCATGGCTCTGTTTGTTTGGTGTGTCTGCGAATGCTTGTCCTACCTTTGGATGTCAGCTGACTTGGTCAGCTGGTGTTTCGAGTATGTTTCTCTGTTTTGGACATTGTGGGTTCTGTCGGTGTCAGTAAAAATGGGGTATTACTAACCCGGTAAGAAGATCCTTGGCGATGAAGGCATAAATATTTCTCCATCCAGAGAATACCTTTTGAAAACCCTGATACGCCCAACGGACTACAACATGGTTCGTCGGGAATAGTCCAAGAGGAGAATGCGGTTCACCTCGGGGAAGTCCTTCGCAGGGCCTTCCCGGGAGGCCACGACAATGCAATACCTGTACCTTCGTGAGGGGTAAGCTTTGAATCTGAAGGTCGTATGATGGCCTATATCGGGGAACACTGCTGCCTGTGTCAGGTAGGGACGAAGGTCGAATGACTAGCCCTTGAGCGTGGGCTTCGGCAAGACCCGTGTTGCTGAAGACATCCACGACATCTACAACAAGATTCACCTACCGTTTGCATCACTACAGTGGTGGTACCTCGCTACCAGCCAACGAATACCTGAAGAGTTAGGTAAGTATCCGGTGGTTAACACGCTACCTCAAAAGGACGTCATCATCGCTCGTACAAGCGTGCCATGGGCAACCATGTCGCCGTGGTACATGCTATACTCAAGTGCAAATTGAACCAATTGGAGCCTACGACAAGGCCTCCCTCGGCACTATCAATAGGGGAGACTGAGGCCTTGAAGGAGGTCGATATTTCCACCATTGTAACACGCATTGTAGCTCTCTACTATTACAACACAACAAAGCAGGAGTAGGGTATTACACCAAGGTGGCCCGAACCTGAGTAGTTCTTCGTGTTCATCCACCACATTCAATTCATGACTTTGGATAGTTGGGCGTGTTCAGTCTTTGGCCGAACTCTCAAAGAGTTGTTGCTCACAACTCATATGTAGGTTGTTAGAAATCCACATTTGGCGCGCCAGGTAGGGGACTGAGGCGTTTTCGGCTGTCTTGGTCCACTTCCTTCGTTCCTCCAAGCACCTGATCCGACAAGCGCTCCGCTAAAGATGGTTCAGGCCAGGATCCCTCGTCCTACGACACACGCCCACGTGCATCGACCTAGGCAAGTTCTCTTCCCGCCGTGCTCCGTCCACGCGTTGCCCACCTGGGCGACACGCGGTTGTAGAGGCGCTTTGGGGGGAGTCCCGTGCCCGAGGAACCACGGGACATTGAGGCACACATTGACTTCCCTCCCTCATCTTCGGTAGAGGCATGGGGAGTAGCTCGGGAGCTATGTCGCTCGTTTCCGCCAGCTGCACGCGTAGACCCGAGGCATTCTGGAGGCCACCATTGTTACTGTATTCTTCTAAACTGTCAACACCCTTGGAGTCCACGCGGAGCTCGCGGCACAGGTGGTGAAGACTGGCGGATCTCTACTGTGTGACAGGGCACTGCATTCGGTTTGTGGAGGCCGGTATCCTGCTCGGGTCTCACCGCTTTCGTCGCAGTGAGCCAGTTCTCCCAGGAGTGGTTGTTTCCCTGAATGGGATTGAGCAGGCCCAGTTGGCATCACGGGAGGGAACCGCCTTTGTGAGTTCTCCTGCTCAAGCCGGGTCAGTTGCCGTGCAGGCCTCCCCGACAGGACTGACCGTGGTGGCGCCGCCCAAGGAGTTTGAGAAGATTTTGTTCACCATCGAGATTGCCTTTAGCGCGGATACATCCTGCAACATCTCCGTCAAGGCGGACTACTCCGTCGCGTAGGCCTGGGGGCTGCGTCTGATCTCCTAAAACATGACGACTTGCCGCTTCATGGGATGACGCGCCACCAGGAGATCACTGACCGTAGGCGTATCAAATTACCCGCGGCAGGCTCAGAGAAGGACTGACTATTTTGTGTCTAAAAGCTAAGTACTCCACTAGCCATGTACTCGGGTTCTCCCCCGTCAAAAAGAGCATCATGGCATACCCTAGCTATGTACTATTGTAGCCTTGTTCCCTTTCGTGCCACTTGTATGCCCCGTGTGTAATCACCAAGTCGGGAAAAAGGGGCGCAAGCACCCCAGCGCTCTTGCCTTAAGTTGTTCCTTTCCCGAATCCCTTCATGGTGTAATCCGTCCTGGCCGTGAAACGGGGGCTTCCTGGGATATTGAGCATGTGACCTGCTCCCGGGAATGCTTTGTCGTCTCAAGAAGCAAAACATACACGCTACGTTTCGAACCCGCTGCAACGTATCTGCGTCGTATTGTTCTTGTCATCGGTGGCACTTACTCTGGCTACATGGGATCACATTGATTACGCTACAGGTTTTGGGAAGAACAACGTACGCACACACTTATGAAAAAGACATGCAGGATTCCAACGAAAAATCCTTTAAGCTCTTACAAACTAAGGCAAGTGTACTTAAAAGATCTATCCTACTATGCAGCTCTGCCACTGAAGCTGTCTCCTGGGCCGACAAAAGTCTCGCCGAGAAGCCTACGTTCCAGCCGAAGATACAGAGATTGCTCCAGCCAAGCTTAGAGGCCGCTGTAGTCCCCACTCTTCTCCTCCCGCACCACAACAGACACATGGCTCGCCATGGTTATCAGGGACCGCGCCCGGTCCTCGGGTGCGAGGTCCTCCATGATGGTGTCCATAGGTAAGAGGGGGTCTTGGTGATGAAGGGAGGAAAGTATACGCGAGGCCACCGCCACGGCGGCCCGGGATTTCTCTTTCTCCAGATTCTCACTGATACGTCCCAAATGTATCTACTTTTCCAATCACTTTTGCTCTTGCTTTGGACTCCAATTTGTATGATTTGAATGAAACTAACCCAGACTAACGTTGTTTTCAGCAGAACTACCATGTTGTTGTTTTATTGCAGAAATAAAAGTTCTCGGATTGAGCTGGAAATTGACGGAGAATTATATTGGAACATATAAAAACTAGCGCAAAAAATCCTAGCTATGGCGTGCCAAAAAGGGGCTTGCTGGCGTGGACACTTGACGCCACCAATATAGCGCCATTGTTAAAAAATAATGCTGGCGTTTGATACTTGTAAACTCCGTTGGGATTTTCCCTAAAGAGGAGGGGATGATGCAGCACAGTAAAGGCAAGTATTTGCCTCATTAAGAACCAAGGTTATCGAACCAATAGGAGAACCACGCAAACTCCCATCTTCAACGCCTATGCACAAAAGAGCAAACACTTGCACCCAACACGGCAAGAGGGTTGTCAATCCCCTTGAACTCGTTACTTGCAAGCGATAAGTAGTGATAGATAGATAATTTGATAAATATAAATCATAAATAAAAAGAAAGTAAAATATGGCAGCAAGGTATTTAGAGTTTTTGTAAATATATTTGTGAGGAGACCCGGGGGCCATAGTGTTCCCTAGAGTCTTCTCTCTCGAAGAAGGCATACGGTGGGTAAACAAATTACTGTTGGGCAATTGATAGAAAAGCGCATAGTTATGCAATATTTATTCACGGCAATGATCGTGTATATAGGCATCACGGCCATAAACAAGTAGACCGACTCCTGCCTGCATCTACTACTATTACTCCACCCATCGACCACTATCCAACATGCATCTAGAGTATTAAGTAAAAATGGAGTAATGCTTCGAGGATGATGACATGATGTAGACAAAGTAAATCCAATTAATATGAATGAACCCCATCGTCTTACCCTTAGTGGAGGCAATACAATATGTGTCATGTCCCTTTCTGTCACTGGGATTGAGCACCGCAAGATTAAACCCACTACAACGAACCACTCCCACTTGAAGATAAATCAATCTAGTTGGCGTAACCAAACCGATAGATCAGAGAGCATTACGAAGCTATAAAAATCATGCATACAAAATACCAGCAAGTATTCAATATCTTTTCATGAATAATCTGAACATAAACCCACAATTCATCAGATCCCAACAAACACACCGCAAAGATTGATTACATAAGATAGATCACCGTGGGAATCGTGGTGTTCTTGGCAATTAAGAACATAGAAAGAGAGATACCCATCTAGGTACTAACTATGGATCAGTAGGTCTGCGGTGAACTACTCACACATCACCATGGGAGCAGCAAGGTTGATGTAGAGGCCCTTCGTGATTGATCCCCCCTTCGACAGGGCACCGGAACAGGGCTCCAGATGGGCACACGGCAGAATAGAGACTTGCGGTGGCAAAAAAGTGTTCGGGAGGCTCTCTAGGGTTTTTAGAATATATGTGAATTTATAGGCAAGAGATCAGGGCTAGGAGAGTGGGGAGGTGGCCCCAAGCCATCAGGGCATGCCCTGTTGGCTTGGGGGCACCTCGTGTGCCCTCCAGTCTTCCTCCGAAGCTTCCAGGTCTTATTTTGGTCCAGAAAAAATTATCAAAAAGTTTTGGGATATTTGGACTTCGTTTGGTACAGTATTCGTGAAATGTTAAAACACATGCAGAAAATAGCAACTAGCACTTGGCACTGGGTTAAATAGGTTAGTGCTCAAAAATAATACTTCCTTCATGTGAGAAAACTTGTCACCAGCGTAGTTTAATTGTAATTTTGCAAAAAAAAAACCTTATCATTTTAAATATCGTGTTAATCAGTCATTCTTCCTCCCCCGACGCCCGTGGGAACCGTGCGCCCAAGCCTCCATCTCCCCCCTTGCCCGAGGGCACCGCGTGCCCCAACCGGCGTAGGGATCAGCCGGCGACGAAGTCCCACTTGCGCCGCCACCCACCTGCCTCGCGGCTGCCATCTTGCGCTGCCCCTGCTTACCTGTGCGCACGGAGGCAATCTTCGCCGCCGCCCACCAGCTCCTCCGCCGCGACGCCTTGACAGGTGGCGGTTCCACGGCTCACTGGCGACTCCTTCTCATCATCCAGCTCGCATCCCTGGCTGCATCCCCAGCCCGCCAAGGCCAGCCACTCCGGTGCGGGAGTTGGGCAAGACTCCGGCTGCCGTTGCTCCACCGCCGTCCACCGAGGTGACCAGCGCATCCATCGTCGGGCCCAGCACCGCCGCCCACCTGCTACAGAGGTGACCACTGCCGCCCACTGATACGTCTCCAATGTATCTATAATTTTTGATTGTTCCATGCTGATATATTATCATTCTAGGATACTTTTGGGTCTTTATTTACCAATTAATAATATTTTTGAGCACTAACCTATTGACCCAGTGCCTAGTGCCAGTTGCTGTTTTCTGCATGTTTTTGCCTTTTCAGGTTTACAGTACCAAAAGAATTCCAATTGCCACAAAACTTTTTGATTATTTTTTCTGGACCAAAATAAGACCTAGAAGCTTCGGAAGGAGGTCGGGAGGCGCACGAGGGCCCCACCAAACATCAGGGCGCGCCCTGATATGTGGTGGCCCCCTCGTGGCTCTCCCGACATCCCTCTTCGGCCTATAAATTCTCTAATATTGCAAAAACCCTTAAGGCAATCCCGAAACCCTTTTTCTGCCACCGCAAGTCTCTGTTCAGTCGCGAGGCCATCTGGAGCTCCATTCCGGCACCCTGTCGAAGGGGGGATCGATCACGGAGGGCCTCTTCATCAACCTTGCTGCCCTCATGATGATGCGTGAGTAGTTCACCACAGACCTACTGGTCCATAGCTAGTACCTAGATGGCAATCTCTCTATCTCTTGATCTTCAATACAATGATCATCGCATCTTCGCTTTGATCTATCCGATGTAATCCTATTGTGTAGTGTGTTGCTTGGGATCCGATGAATTGTGGGTTTATGTTCAGATTATTCATGAAAAGTATTTGAGATACCTCCGATATATATTGTCTCTTAATTGCATGACTATTATAGCTTCATAATGCTCTCTGATCTATTGATGTGCTTTGGCCAAGTAGATTGATATTTCATCGGTGGGAGTGGTGCGTTGTGGTAGGTTCAACCTGGCAAGTTTCTATATCCCAGTGACAAAGTAGGGGAAAAGATGCGTCTTTGTGTTGTTTCTACTAAGGATAAAGCAATGGGGTTCATTCATATTGATTGAGTTTACTTTGTCTACATCATGTCATCGTTCTCCAAGCATTACTCTGTTTTACTTAATACTCTTGATGCATGCTGGATAGCGGTCGATGAGTGTAGTAATAGTAATACGTGCATGCAGGAGTCGGCCTATTTGTTTATGGACGTGATGCCTATATACACATGATCATTGCCATGAAAATCGCATAACTATTCGCTTTTCTATCAATTGCCCAATAGTAATTTGTTACCCACCGTATGCTGCCTACATGAGATATGCCGCTAGGGAAAACTATGCCCCCCCGGGTCTATTCACTTATATATACAAACGCTACAATTATCTTGCTGATGTTATTTACCTTTTATTTTATTTTGCAATTTATATTTATCAACAATTATCTACACAACTCATTTGCTTGCAAATAACGAGATCAAGGGGATTGACAACCCTCTTGCCCGCGTTGGGTGCAAGTTGTTTGTTCATTTGTGTGCAGCCGCTGAAGATGGTCGAGGATTGATATTCCTATTGGTTTGACAAACCTTGGTTTCATAACTGAGGGAAATACTTACCCACTTTGTGCTGCAATTATCCGTCCCTGTTCACAGAAAATCCAACGCAGATCACAAGTATCAGGAAGGATTTCTGGCGACGTTGCCGGGGAATATCATCATCAACTATCAAGTAACTTCAGACAAATTTTCATTCACTTGTTCATCTTTTTATTTGATGTTATATTTAGTTTGTCTCATAAAAATAAAAAATACAAAAAAATGGAGCTTAGGTTGCCTCATATGCTTCGTCTTTATAATTTCTTCCGTGAAAATAAGGATTCGGAAAATTCTGCTCAATTGTTAGAGGAAGAAATTATAAAAATGCTTAATGTGAGTTCCTTTAATGATGAGCATGATAGAAATATTATTAGTATGAATTGTCTGAATATCCATGATGCTAACGATTGCAAGACCACAAGCTTGGGGATGCTATGTTTGATGAAGATGATATTTTTTGTCCCCCAAGTTATGATGAGCAAATTTATTATGATGATTGTGGTGATGACACGTATGCTGTAATTAGTAATGATAACCATGAAACATGTCATCATGATTTAAATTTTCAATTTGGTTATGACAATCAAGTGGAATTCCTTCATGATGCTACTGAAAATTATTATGAGGGGGGAATATATGCGTGTAGGAATTGCAACAATATCAAGTTTCCTCCCTATGTGTTCAAAGTTTCGAAGTTATGCTTGTTTTGCCTTCCTATGCTAGTTGATTCTTGCTCCCATAAATTGTTTGCTCACAAAATTTCTATGCATAGGAAGTGGGTTAGGATTAAATGTGATTTTCATGTGCTTCATTGTGCTCCCATTGTGTTTCAATTCTTTACTTTTATGTGAGCATCATTGAAATCATTATGCCTAGCTAGGGGCATAAAACAATAGCGCTTGTTGGGAGGCAACCCAATAGTTATCTTTAAATTTTTGCTTTACACTTTCTGTTTATTTTTAATAACATGATTATTGCCTCTGTAATGATTATGTTTTTGTGTTTAAATTAGTGTTTGTGCCAAGTAAAGCCTTTGGGATGACTCACAAGATGAGTAGAATCGATGATGAAACAAAACATAAACTTTTTACTTCAGTACAGGAATTTTCATTTTTTTCTGGGGTGCTATAATGATCTGAAATTTTTACACAGTGTAGATATACAAAATTTCGAGGTTGTCTTAATTTTGCAGAATTTTTAGATTTGCAGAAGTACAGGTTCTCTACAGCTTTCTACAGACTGTTCTGTTTTAAACAGATTCTGTTTTTGCTTGCATAGTTGCTTGTTTTGATTATGCTATGGATTATATCGGAGGGGTATAAACCATGGAGAAGTTATAATATAGTACCTATTATGCATTTATGAAATTGGAATCAATTTATAACAGTACTTAAAGTACACAATATGTTTCTTATACTAACGGATCTCATGAAGTTTTGTTGAGTTTTGTGTGATTGAAGTTTTCAAGTTTTGGGTGTTATCGTGATGGACAAAGGAATAAGGAGTAGCAAGAGCCTAAGCTTGGGGATGCCCAAGGCACCCCAAGGTAATATTTTAAGGGAGACTCAAGCGTCTAAGCTTGGGGATGCCTCGGAAGGCATCCCCTCTTTCGTCTCAAATCCATCGGTATGTCACTTGAAGCTATATTTTTATTCGTCACATGATATGAGTTTTGCTTGGAGCGTCGTTTGCTTTTACTTTCAGTTTGCCACAATCATTGTTTGCTGGACACATCTATTTAAGAGAGACACACCTTCATCATTATTTGTTAGAATACTCTATGTGCTTCACTTATATCTTTTGAGCTTAGCAGTTGCTCTTGTACTTCACTTATATCTTTTTGATCACGGTGGCGTGTAGATTTTATAGAAATAATTTCACTCTCGTTCTTCACTTATATTTGTTGGAGAGTTAATAAATAGTGACGGTAATTTGCATTGGTCATAAAGACTATTCCAAGAATATTAGGTATTCAATGAGTGATAATCAAAACCATCATGTAGCACATATAAATAAATTGTGGGTAAATGATATTGATGTAGTAATATGAAGTAGGTGTGAGTTCATAATTGTTAAACCGTAGAAGTGTCAATATTAATAAAGGTTGACCCTTTTGTTCATCTAAAAATTAAAGAGGCATGGTGATGATGTGTGAGCATTTCTATTCCTCGTTGAAATCCTAGTGTTGTTTCGGGTCGGAACCGCGCGATGGTTAACTCCTACCAACCTCTTCCCTCGGGGCATGCGAGTAGTACTTTGATAATTGATAAACTAATAAAACTTTGCAATAAGTATATGAGTTCTTTATGACTAATGTGAAACCATGGACATACGCAATCTCACCTTTTGATAATTTGCTAGCCTCTTCGGTACCGTGCATAGCCCGTTCTCACCTCGAGGATCGGTACAACTTCGTCGGTGCATCCAAACCCCGTGACATGATACGCTCTGTTGCACATAAGCCTTATTATATCTTCCTCAAAACAGCCACCATACCTACCTATCATGGCATTTCCATAGCCATTCCGAGATATATTGCCATACAAATTGCATCGTCACTTCACATGACTAGTACGTTCATCGTCATATTGCTTTGCGTGATCATATAGAGCTGACATAGTAATTGTGGCAAAGCCACCGTTAATCATATTTGATACATGTCACGCTAGATGATACGTCTCCAACGTATCTATAATTTTTTCTTGTTCCATGTTGTTATATTATCATTCTTGGATGTTTTACAATCATTTTATAACAACTTTATATCATTTTTTGGGACTAGCCTATTGACATAGTGCCAGTTGTTGTTTTTTGCTTGTTTTTTACTTCATAGAATATCAGTACCAAATGAAGTCCAATCACTACGAAACTTTTTGGAGATTTTTTTGGACCAGAAGAAGGCCAATGGGCCAAAGAAGTAACCAGGAGGAAGCCCAGGCCGCCCACAAGACACCAGGGCGCGCCAGGGGCCCCAGGTGCGCCCTGGTGGGTTGTGGCCGCCTCGGGAACCTTCTCCACCGCCTCTGAGCTCTATAAATACCCAAATATTCTAGAAACCCTAGGGGAGTCGACGAAAAATACATCCAGCCGCTGCAAGTTCCAGAACCGCGAGATCCAATCTAACACCATCACGGAGGGGTTCATCATCCTCATTGGTGCCTCTCCGATGATGCGTGAGTAGTCCACCATAGACTTACGGGTCCGTAGGCAGTAGCTAGATGGCTTCCTCTCTCTCTTTTGATTCTCAATACAATGGTCTCTTGGAGATCTATTTGATGTAATGACTTTTTGCGGTGCGTTTGTTTGGATCTGATGAATTTTGAGTTCATGATCAGTTTCTATCCATGAATATTATTTGAGTCTTCTTTGATCTCTTATATGCATGATTACTTATAGCCTTGTATTTCTTCTTCGAATATTTGGTTTAGTTAGGCCAACTAGATCGATTTTTCTTGCCATGGGAAGAGGTGCTTTGTGATGGGTTTGATCTTGCGGTGTCCTCTCCCAGCGACAGAAGGGGTAGCGAGGCACGCATGTATCATTGCTATTAAGGATAACAAGATGGGGTATATTCCTACATGAATAGATCTTGTCTACATCATGTCACCGTTCTTATTGCATTACTCCGTTTTTCCATGAACTTAATACACTAGATGCATGCTGGATAGCGGTCGATGTGTGGAGTAATAGTAGTAGATGCAGAATCGTTTCAGTCTACTAATATTGGACATGATGCCTATATAATGATCATCGCCTTGGATATTGTCATGATTATTTGATCTTCTATCAATTGCCCAACAGTAATTGGTTTACCCACCGTGTGCTATATTCATGAGAGAAGCCACTAGTGAAACCTACGGCCCCCGGGTCTACTTTTCCAACATATTGCTTTCCGATCTATCTTTTTGCCGCTTTTGTTTTCAGATCTATTATTCCAAAAACCCAAAAATATCTTGCTGCATTTTTAATTTGCCTCTTTTATTTTTTGTTCTTGCGAGATCTATCTATCCAATCTATCACAACCTAATCGATCTTTTTACCGTGGAGAGATTGACAACCTCTCTTTTGCGTCAGGTTGCAAGTATTTGTTCTTTGTGTGCAGGTGCTGTTTACATAGTGTTGCGTGATCCTCCTATGGGTTTGATACATTGGTTTCATAACTAAGGAAAATACTTACCGTCGCTGTGCTGCATCATCCCTTCCTCTTTGGGGAAATACCAACGCAGTCTCAAGCCACGTCAAAGGAATTTCTGGCGCCGTTGCCAGGGAGGAAGCAGTCTCTTCAACGTGCCAATCTCTGGCGCCGAGGAGACATCATCAACATCTATCAGGTTCCTAATCACAACTCTCATCTCCTTGCAATTACATTATTTGCCATTTGCCTCTCGTTTTCCTCTCCCCCACTTCAACAAATTTTCCGTTTTATTCGCCCTCTTATTCGTTTGCCTTTTTCTCGTCAAATCTCTTGTTTGCTTGCAATCTTGTTTGCGTAGTCACGATGACTCAAGAAAATACCAAATTGTGTGATTTTTTCAATACCAATAACAATGGTTTTATTAGCACTCTGATTGCTCCTTCCACCACTAGTGCGGAGTCTTGTGATATTAATGCCACTTTTTCGAATCTTGTCATGAAGGATCAATTTTCCGGTACTCCTAATGAGGATGCCGCGTCCCATCTAAACACATTCGTAGAATTGTGTGATATGCAAAAGAAAAAATATGTGGACAATGATATAGTGAAGTTGAAATTATTGCCTTTCTCCTTGCGGGATCGTGCAAAAATTTGGTTTTCTTCTTTGCCCCGCAATAGTATCGATTCTTTTGAATAAGTGCAAGGATGCTTTTATTACTAAGTATTTTCCGCCCGCGAAAATTATTTCCCTTAGAACACAAATCATGAATTTTAAGCAAATTGAGCATGAACATGTTGCACAATCTTGGGAAAGAATTAAATTGAAGCTAAGAAATTGTCCTACTCATGGTTTAAATTTTTGGATGATTATACAAAAAATTTATGCGATTGAAATTTGTCTCTAGAAATCTTTTAGATTCCGCCGCGGGTGGTACTTTTATGGAAATTACTTTGGGTGAAGGTACTAAATTGCTAGATAATATTATGGCAAATTATTCACAATGGCATATTGAAAGAGCACATACTAGTAAAAAACTCAATTCGGTTGTAGAAATTAGTACTTTGTGTGAAAATGTTGATGCTTTAATGAAGTTGGTTGGTAGTAAAAATGCTCCTATTGATCTTAATGATGTGCCTTTGTCTACTTTGATTGAGAAAAATAGTGATTCTGTAGATGTGAATTTCATCTCGCGAAACAATTTTAATAACAATGCTTATAGAGGTAATTTTAACCCTAGGCCTTTTCCTGGAAATTTCTCTAATAATTATGGTAATTCCTATGGTAATTCTTCTTACAATAATAATAGGAACCCCTCTGATCTTGTGAGTAATATTAAAGAATTTATCAATGCGCAAAAGGTTTTCAATACTACGATAGAAGAAAAGTTGAATAAGATTGATGATATGTCTAGAAGCATTGATAGAATTTCTCATGATGTAGAAAATCTCAAGTTGAAAGCTTTTGCCCCTAAGATTTATGAATCAATTAAAGCTTTATATGTTTCTATGGATGAAAGTAAGAAAAGAACCTCTATGCTTAGAGCTAAAAGAGAATTTTTAGTACAAGCGTTTTCTAGTGATTGCTTTCAGAAAAATGATGAAGATCTTAAAGTGATTGATGTTTCTTATATTTATTCCTTGTTTATTAATATTAAAATTGATGATAAAGGGACTGAAGTAGAGTCAACTTTAGCTAGAAGACATCCCAATGATTTGGAGGGTGAAAATCTTGATGAAAAATTTGATAAAAGTGGGTTTGAAGAGGTCAAAACTTTAACTAGTGATGTGCCCATTATTTAGGATTGCAAAGTTTTTAATTATGATAGTTGCTCTTTGATTAAATGTATTTCTTTGCTGCAATCCATGGTAAATTCACCCCATGCTTATGAACAAAATAAAGCTTTTACTAAACATATCGTTGATGCCAAGATGAAATCTTTTGAAGAAAAGTTGGAGTTAGAGATTTCTATTCCTAGAAAATTACATGATGAGTTGTAACCTACCATTTAAGTCAAGATTAAAAATTATGAGTGCTTTGCTTTATATTATTTGGGTGCTAGAGTTTCCACGATTCCGAAATCTCTATGCGATGTGCTTGGTCTTACCAATATTGAAGAATGTTCTCTTAATTTGCACTTGGCGGATTCTACTATTAAAAAACCTTTGGGAAGAATTAATGATGTTCTTATTCTTGCAAATAGGAACTATGTGCCCAAAGATTTTATTTTTCCCTAGAACAAGAATTAAGCCACCATATGAATAAATCATGAGAGCATCCTATGGAGCAAAAACCAAAGATGACAATACTTGAATCTATGCTTTATGCCTAGCTAGGGGCGTAAAACGATAACGCTTGTTGGGAGGCAACCCAATGTATAAATTTATTTTCATCTTTTTATTTCTGTTTTTGAGTGTTGACACAATTATGCCTCTGTTATGATTGTGTTTTTATGTTTTATTTGGTGTTTGTGCCAAGTAAAGCCTTTAGGATGATTCATAAGATGAGTAGAAACAACGCTGAATCTGAAACAGAAACTTTGACTCCAGTGCGCGAATTTTCCTTTTTTACTGGAACGTGATAATAAGCTGAAATTTCAACACAGTTTTTCTATACAAATTATTTACGTTATCCTAATTTTTCAGAATATTTAGAGTTACATAAGTATGGTTAGAGTACAGGTTACTACAGACTGTTCTGTTTCAGACAGATTCTGTTTTCGTTGCATCGTGTGCTTGTTTTGATGAATCTATGGTTTGTATTGAAGGGTATAAGCCATGGTAAAGTTAAAATACAGTAGGTATAATGCAATAATAAAATTTTAATGGGTTTGCAACAATACTTAAAGTGGTGATTTGCTTTATTATACTAACGGATCTCACGAAGGTTTTGTTGAGTTTTGTGTGATTGAAGTTTTCAAGTTTTGGGTGAGATCACGATGGATGAAGGAATAAGGAGTGAGAAGAGCCTAAGCTTGGGGATGCTATAGCACCCCCAAGATAATATCCAAGGAGAAACAAGCAACTAAGCTTGGGGATGCCCCAAGTGGCATCCCCTCTTTCTTCTAACGACCATCGGTATTTTACTTGGAGCTATATTTTTATTCGTCACATATCATGAGTTTTGCTTGGAGCGTCTTGTATAATTTGAGTCTTTGCTTGTTTTTCTTTTTAGTTTGTCACAAGTATCCTTGCTGGACACACCTATTTGAGAGAGCCAAAATTATGCTATGATTTGTTAGAATTGCTCTATATGCTTCACTTAATTTTTTTGAGCTATGGAATTGCTCTAGTGCTTCACTTATATCTTTTTGAGCACGGTGTGCTTTGAAATTTTGAAGAAATACTCTCATGCTTCAGTTAGATTAATTTGAGAGTTAGTAAGTTTTTAAGACATTCTCTCATGCTTCACTTATACTATTTTGAGAGATGAAATCTTTATGCTCATGTTTTCACTTAAATTTGTTTGAGCTTGTCAAAAGCAATGAAAATATATGAAACTAGTCCCAAAGTGATAGATATTAAAGAGGGATATAATAAAAACTTTCATGAAGATCATTGGACAAATTAATCTTGATTCCTTGTAATAGTTTGAGACATGATGATAGTGATATGTGAGTCATGTTGGTGAGTAATTGTCCTTTAGTAAGAATATTGGTGTTAAGGTTTGTGATTCCCTATGCAAGCACGGAAGTCACTAGATATGTGAGACAGGAAAGGCATGCCACCCAAAATATTTCTTCTCTCTCAATTTAAACTTTGAGCTCTGGCACCTCTACAAATCCCTACTTCCCTCTGCGAAGGGCCTACCTATTTACATTATGCAATTTTTATTTTTGCTTAAGTCTCCATCTTCTCTTATAAAGCACCAACTAGGGGGCACTATGATCATACTTGTGCATTGGGTGTAGTTAATATTTGAGTGTGTTTCATGAATGGATCAATGATTGAGCATGATGGGCTAGGGATAACTTTCTTTAATGTTGATATTTTGAAAGACATGGTTGCTTGTTAGCATGCTTGAGTATTAAAGTCTTTACGTCAAAACTAGACTATTGCTTTGAACCATCTAAAAGTCCAAATGTCCATGCTACAAAAGAAAACAATATGTGATGAACTTGTTAGGCAGCATTCCACATCAAAAATTCTGTTTTCATCATTTACCTACTCGAGGACGAGTAGGAATTAAGCTTGGGGATGCTGATACGTCTCCAACGTATCTAAAAATCCTTACAAAGGGGGAAAAATCATCAACAAGTTTCGTGGCAATTGGACTTCGTTTGATACAGTAAACCTGAAAAGGCAAAAACATGCAGAAAACAGCAACTGGCACTGGGCACTGGGTCAATAGGTTAGTGCTCAAAAATATTATATATTGGTAAATAAAGACCAAAAAAGTATCCTAGAATGATAATATATCAGCATGGAACAATAAAAAATTATAGATACGTTGGAGACGTATCACACCACACATCAGGGCGTGCCCTTGGGGGGGGGGGTCGGTGTCAAAACCGGCGGATCTCGGGTAGGGGGTCCCGAACTATGAATCTAGGATCGATGGTTAACAGGGGACGAAGGAGACGATGTTTACCCAGTTTTGGGCCCTCGTGAGGAGGTAAAACCCTACGTCCTGCTTGATTGTATTGATGAGTATGATGGTTACAGAGTTGATCTATCTCGAGATCAAATGAGCTAAACCCTAGATGAGTTGACTTGTCCCTCTACGAACTAAGTCCCCTGGTTTATATAGACACCAGGGGTACCTCGGGTTACACATGGTTGGTTTCCATTCGGGCATAGATACACCCATTCCTACTTGGAGGACACACCAAGTCTTCAGAACCTTACCCCCCCCCCCCCCAAGCATGGGGTCATTCTGTAGTCCGGCCTTCCCGCAGATGCCACAAGGCGGCCCACCGGGTTGGTCCATAGAAGATAAGCCAATGGCCCGAGGACCCCTTAATCCCGGACTCCCTTAGTAGCCCCGAACTAGCCTCCAACGCTGGTCTTCATGACATTTAGCTGCTCCACACGTCCTGAGTGTTCGGCTTGCGGGTGAGTTCTTTTCTTCATGCTCGGTCACTCTTTGCTCGGCCACCGATGACACCCTGCTTTCCGAATATATCTTGCCTAGCCTCAAAGGCCAAACGCCTGAGTATGAACAGTGCCTTTGCTGACAACCTTTCTGACGAAAGGATAAGATAGGCCGCGGCCACTTAACCAGTTACAAGAACTCGATTCGCGGTTCGAGGCCGCCCTTTTATTGGCACGTCTAATCGACATGAAGATCGTGCTCCATTTTTCACGGGATATGATTAATGATTTGGGTTATCCCACGCATGCGTAACGGAGCGGTTGCTTCGGGAAATGACGCAGCCCTTGGCGCAGTAAGAGGACGCTTGGTATTACGGCCTTCCATAAAAGGGAGAAAAATCCCCAAAGCTTCTCCATGCTCCTCAGATTTGTCCTCTCAAGCCTCCTTCGCTCCAAGCGCACATATCTGATCTTCTTCCAGCTTCCTCCAAGACACTCCTCCCCCTCAACAAGCGCGGCTATGGTCGGCTCAGGCTCGCAAGGCAAGTGGGAGGTTTCGTGCGTCACCGAGGACGACATCCAGGAGCTGAAGCACGCCGGCTACCTCCCAGTCGACGTCGTCCACCGCGCCCCCGAAGAGGGTCAAGTTATACCCACGCCAAAACCCGAGGAGCGGGTGGTGTTCATTCCCCATTTCATTCGGGGACTGAGCTTCCCGCTGCACCCCTTTGTAAGGGGCTTGATGTTCTTCTACGGGTTAGACTTCCACGATCTTCCCCCGAACTCCATCATGCACATATCGGCCTTCATCATCATCTGTGAGGCCTTTTTGCGGGTCTAGCCGCATTTCAGCTTATGGCTGAAGGTTTCAACGTCAAGCCGAAGACCGTAAGTAGCCAGGGCGTAGATTGTGGAGGGGCGGTGATCAGCAAGCACTCGCGGGTCCAGTGGCCGGAGGGCACCTTCATCGACACTGTCAAGGCCTGGCAAAAGGAGTGGTTCTACATCACCGAACCACGTGCTGCAGACTGGGCAGCACCTCCCGAATTCAGATCCGGACCCCCCGTGAGGCTGAGCTCGTGGATCAGGAAAGGCCTGGACTAGGGGCCGGCCACGGAAGTGAAAGCGCTGCAGGATCGCATCGCGCAGATGCTAGAAGCGAACGTTGGACTGACCAACGTGATCCAGGTCATGCTCCGCCGTTGTCTCCTCCCTTGCCAGCTCCGGGCGACGCTAATGTGGGCCTACAAGTCTGACGACTCTCCCACCGTGCGCAAGCTTTACTGCAATACCCGGGAGAAGCTATGGAAGGCATTGTTCAAGCCTCAAGAGGAGTGGCCGGCCAAGGAGGAAGACACCGGCCTGGACGTCGAAAACCCTCCGCTCAAGGTAAAGTTTCTATTTTTATGTTCAGGTTCAATCTCTTAGCAAGGATTTTAACCTCTCCCTCTTTGTCTCCATAGGGATGGCTGGCTAAGGCCCTGTGGATCAATGTTCCCGCCCCGCTGCCCGAAGCCCCCAGATCGTCCCTTTTGACGACGATGCTGGTCGTGGCGCCGTATTCGGCGCCAAAGAAGAAGGAGAAGAAGAAGAAGGGCGAGAAGAAGGAGACCCGAGAAGGTCTTCGCCCAAGAGGCTCTCCGGATGCCAGGTCCGGGGAAACCCAGGCCTCCTCTTCTCATGAGAAGGAGTAGACAGAGGAAGAGGGGAAGTCGATTCCCCCCAGACAAGGAAGAGGGTGGCATCCGTGGATGTCGAGGAGGATCCAGCTCCCCCCTCCCCAAAGAGACCCTGCAGGGCCAAAGTTGTCCTGCCCGATGTCAGCCCAGATTCTGATGAGGAATCCAAGGCCTTCGAGAGGATCCCTCGGATAACCCCCAGGGCCAAGCCCCCGACCCAGAGGTACCTTGTCCGAACACTTTATGTTATACTTATACAAAGTTTCTGTTACTGACTGGACAAATGTCTTTCGCGTTGCAGCCTGGCCCGCGATCTCCCGACCGAACAGGTCTCAGAGGGAGATCCCCCGCCAGCCGAGCTGGCAGAGAGCGGAACTGCATCCCGCACCTCTCCCCCTCAGACCGCTGAAGAGGCCGTGGAGGTGATATCCCGACGGATCCCTCCCCGACCGAATACTGAGGGTGAGGAGGTCATGACCGAGGCTCATACCTCGGTGACCGAAGACCAGGAGGTCGAGCCCCTCCTGGCAAGCAAAGAGGGAGGCCGTGACTCATCGGAGCTCCCTCCGAAGATGGCTCCGGAGACCTCCAAACCTCCGCCGTCGATGATTCTACCTTCTCAAGAAGGGGGAGCTGAAGTGCCGCCACCGGTGCTGCCCATGACGGGGCAGGCCACAACCGGGTGGCCAGCTATGATGGAGGAGGCCTTGCATAGCTCCTCCATCGCCGAAGATCACCGCACCCTTATGGATGCGGTTTTGCAAGGAATTCAGTCCGTTGACAGCGGACTGAAGGAGGCCTCGGCGGTCTATTGGCGGGCTTCAAGGTAAGTCATGTAATGTTCTTTTCTCTAGGGGAAATTTATTTGTGGGGTTTATATATCCCGTATAGGTATAGCATCCCCGAACCGTGGGTGAGTTTGAAAAACTTACCCGGGGATCATAGAACCTAAGGTTTTGAGCAAAACAATTTGGAAGTGTGTCTAGGACCAACAGCTCAGAAGTGTGTCTGACCCAAGTGTGCTTTGCAGGCCTCGTCTTCAGCGGCGGCTGCCAATGACGTGGAACTGGTCGAGCTGAACCGGAAGCTCAAGAGTTCAGACGAGGAGCTTGACCGCCTGAACAAACGGTTTGATGAAATGCAAAGTAAGTTTGAATTATGCTGCGGAGACCCTTTATCATCCTCATTAATTGAGTTTTTTGGGTTTTCATTGCTAAAATCAGGCTTCCCATTGTGTTTGCAGCCGTGAATGCCGAGGTCGAGAACCTCAAGGCTGAGCTGGAGAGGGCCAAGTAGGAGGCCGCCGATCATAAGATGGCGGCCGAACAAGCGGCTGCCGAATTGAGCTCCCTAAAGGTTGCCAGCGACAAGCACGAAGCTCGGGTGGCCGAGGTGCAGCAGGAGCTCCAAGATGCAAGCACCAAGTGTGAGGCCCTCGAGCAAAAGACCAAGAACCAAGAGGCCGAGTTGTCCTCGCTATCCTCCGAGCTTTAATCGGAGCGTGTAGATAGGCGGTCTTTTGAAGAAGAACTTCGCCAAGTCAGGATGATCGCGGATGGTAAGACGTACTTACTGCAATGTGCCTTTGGTGGTAATAGGTTTGCTCGTCTTACATGGCTGTGGCGTTCATCAAGCGCCTTTACGGATCTCCCGAGGAGTGCAGCGGACGCGGCCAAGCACTTTGCGACTCGGGATGGGGATGCGGAACAAAGACTATTCTGGGCGCAATTTCAGACCCCCGAGCCCCGTCCCCTTCTCAGCTATTAAATGAAGCGGCTAATGGAGCTGCATAGGATGGCGGAGCCGGCCTTAATGGACCTCTGCATTCGGTTGTGGCCTGCAGAGCCACTACCGAGTAGTTATTTCGGCCTGGTGCAGAAGCTTTGCGACGCCTCCTCCCGGATTGAGGTCCTGAAGCGCTCCGTATGTATTGAGGGAGCGCGGATGGCCTTTGCGAGGACCATGATGCACTGGCCAGGGATGAAGCCACTCGAGATGTCTACTGCGCTCCCACCTCCAGGGAAGGAGCATAGGCGCCCCGAGCTCTACTTTGCCGTTGCGATGGAGGGTGCTCGGTCGGTAGAGACCCAATGCCCCAAGGATGTAATTTACGAATGAACACATTATTGTATGGCCAATGAACATTTCGTTTTATAATGCGTATGCACGGTTTATCGTGCTTTTGAGATTTGGATTATTTTGACTCCTGTGTGACCGTTTGAAACTGAAAGTTGCCAGTCGTCGGCTGATATGTCTCCAACGTATCTATAATTTTTTATTGTTCCATGCTATTATATTATCTGTTTTGGATGTTTTATATGCGTTAATATGCTATTTTATATTATTTTTGGGACTAACCTATTAATCTAGAGCCTAGTGCCAGTTTCTGTTTTTTCCTTGTTTTTGAGTATTGCAGATAAGGAATATTAAACGGAGTCCAAAGGGAATAAAATCTTCGGAATAATTTTTCTTGGACCAGAAGACAACTACCAAGCTTGGAGACCAAGGCAGAGGAGCCGCCGTGTGGCCACAAGCCACAGGGGCGCGCCCTAGGGGGGGCCGCGCCCCCCTGGCTTGTGGGCCCACGGCAACTCCCCCAACCCTAATCTTCGGCCTATAAATTCCCAAATATTCTCTGTATACCAGAGAGAGCCAGGAAAATACTTTTCCGCCGCCAGGAGCCTCGGTTCCCGTGAGATCCAATCTTGGAGCCTTTTCCGGTAATCTGCCGGAGGGGGATTCGATCACGGAGGGCATCTACATCAACTCCATTGCCCCTCCGATGATGCGTGAGTAGTTCACCACAGACCTTCGGGTCCATAGCTAGTAGCTAGATGGCTTCTTCTCTCTCTTTGCTCTTCAATACCATGTTCTTCATGATCTTCATGGAGATCTATCCGATGTAATACTCTTTTGCGGTGTGTTTGTCGAGATCCGATGAATTGTGGGTTTATGTCCAGATTATCTATGAATATTATTTGAGTCTTTTCTGAATTCTTATATGCATGATTTCATATCTTTGCAAGTCTCTTCGAGTTATTGGTTTGGTTTGGCCAACTAGATTGGTAATTCTTGCAATGGGAGAAGTGCTTAGTTTTGGGTTCAATCTTGTGGTGTCCTCACCCAGTGACATAGTAGGGGTAGCGGGGCACGTATTGTATTGTTGCCGTTGAGGATAAAAAGATGGGGTTTTCATCATATTGCTTGAGTTTATCCCTCTACATCATGTCATCTTACCTAATGCGTTACTCTGTTCTTCATGAACTTAATACTCTAGATGCAGGCAGGAGTCGGTCGATGTGTGGAGTAATAGTAGTACATGCAGAATCGCTTCGGTCTACTTGACACGGACGTGATGCCTATATGCATAATCATTGCCTTGTATATCTTCATAATTATTTGCTTTTCTATCAATTGCTCGACAGTAATTTGTTCACCCACCATAATACTTGCCATCATGAGAGAAGCCTCTAGTGAAACCTATGGCCCCCGGGTCTATTTTCCATCTTATACTTTCAGATCTAAAACCAAAAATACCAAAAATATCTTGCTGCAATCTTTTTTACTTTTGTTTTACTTTCCGTTCAAGCAATCTATTCTATCTATCTCTATTAGATCTCATCCTTGCAAGTAACCGTGAAGGGATTCACAACCCCTTTATAGCGTTGGGTGCAAGTGTTTGATTCTTAGTGTAGGTACACCTATTGGGGACTTGCTTGTATCTCCTACTGGATTGATACCTTGGTTCTCCACAACTGAGGGAAATACTTATCTACTTTGCTGCATCATCCGTTCTTCTTCACGGAAACCAACGCATGCTCGAGAAGTAGCAAGAAGGATTTCTGGCGCCATTGCCGGGGAGATACATAGCAAGTCAAGACAAGAACTTTTCCGTCAACTTGTCAATTTCTGACGTGGTTGCCGGAGAGATTTACATCAAGCCATCCAAGTACCCATCACAAACTCATCTCTTGCATTTACTTTATTTGCCATTTGCCTCTCGTTTTCCTCTCCCCCACTTCTAAAATGATTTTCCAAAAAGATTGGCCTTTTTATTCGCCCTCTTTTTCGTTTGCCCTTCTTCTCGCCGGATCTCTTTTTGTTTGCTTGTGTTGCCATGTGCCTTCTATTTGCTTGCATCTTCGCTTGCTAAAAATCTATTGATATGGATCATCATCCACTTGCTAATCTTTTCAAAAGGCCAAATTATGATGAACCAATTGCTAGTGAGTTGAGTGCACTTGATTATCTCTATGAAGTTTTGTTTGAAAATCATGAATCTGAAAATTTTGATGAAGTATTGAAAGAAGAAATTTATAAGGTGATTCATGATAGCTCCTTGATTGAAAGCATGATTGCAATGATGTTAGTATAAATTCTATTAATGTCAGTTATGCTAATGATATGCAAAGCCACAAGCTTGGGGATGCTATGTTTGATGAATATGATATTTTTTGTCCCCCAAGTTTTGATGAGCAAATTCATTATGATGATTGCATGCTCGTGTATCATAAAAAGAATGATTTATGTGATAGTTATATTGTTGAATTCCTTCTTGATGCTACTGAAATTTATTATGAGGGAGGAACATATGCTTGTAGGAATTGCAATAACATCAAGTTTCCTCTCTATGTGTTCAAAGTTTTGAAGTTATGCTTGTTTTGCCTTCCTATGCTAATTGATTCTTGTTCCCATAAATTATTTGCTCACAAAATCCCTATGCATAGGAAGTGGGTTAGACTTAAACGTGTTTTTCATGAGATTCATGATGCTTTCTTGCATATTTCAATTACTACTTTTTATGTGAGCATCATTTAAATCGTTATGCCTAGCTAGGGGCGTTAAACAATAGCGCTTGTTGGGAGGCAATCCAATTTTATTTTTGCTTTCTGTTTTTTGCTTCTGTTTTGGTGTGTTTTGCAAATTATTACTTCTGTAATAATTGTGTTTTCTTGTTTAAATTAGTGTTTGAGCCAAGTAAGACCTTTGGGATGGTCTACGGTGTTTGTTGATTTGATTTTGCTGAAAAACAGAAACTTTTTCTCTCAGTCCAGGAATTTTGTAAATTCACTGGAACGTGATTTTGATCTGAAATTTTTACACAAGATTTATATACAAATTTCCCTGATTGTCCTAATTTTTCAGAATTTTTAGAATTACAGAAGTATTCGAAGTCTATAGATTGCTACAGACTGTTCTGTTTTAAACAGATTCTGTTTTCTTTGGGTTGTTTGCTTATTTTGATGTATGGGTTGTATCGGGGGGTATGAACCATGGAGAAGTTAGAATACAGTAGATATTACAGCAATATAAATAAAGAATGAGTTCACAACAGTACCTAAAGTGGTGGTTTATTTTTCTTATACTAACGGATCTCATGAGTTTTCTGTTGAGTTTTGTGTTGTGAAGTTTTCAAGTTTTGGGTAAAGATTTGATGGACTATGGAATAAAGAGTGGCAAGAGCCTAAGCTTGGGGATGCCCAAGGCACCCCAAGCCATATTCAAGGATACCAAAAAGCCTAAGCTTGGGGATGCCCCGGAAGGCATCCCCTCTTTTGTCTTCAATCCATCGGTACATTTACTTGAGGCTATATTTTTATTCACCACATGATATGTGTTTTGCTTGGAGCGTCTTGTATGATATGAGTCTTTGATTTTTAGTTTGCCACAATCATCCTTGCTGCACATCTTTTTGAGAGACACACGCTGAATCGTGAATTTATTAGAATACTCTATGTGCTTCACTTATATCTTTTGAGCTAGGCAATATTGCTCTAGTGCTTCACTTATATATTTTTAGAGCACGGTGGTGTTATATTTTATAGAAATTATTGAACTCTCGTACCTCACTTATATTATTTTGAGAGTTTCTTAAAACAGCATGGTAATTTGTTTAGGTTATGATTTTAGTCCTAATATAATGGGCATCCAAGAGGGATATAATAAAAACTTTCATATTAAGTGCATTGGATACTATGAGAAGTTTGATTCCTTGCATATAGTTTTGAGAAGATGGAGATGGTAATATGAGAGTCATGCTAGTGAGTAGTTGTGAATTGGAAGAGATACTTGTGTTGAAGTTTGTGATTCCCGTAGCATGCACGTATGGTGAACCGTTATGTAACGAAGTCGGAGCATGATTTGTTTAATGATTGTCAACCTTTGTGTGAGGGTCGGGAGCACGTGATGGTTAACTCCTACCAACCTCTCCCCTAGGAGCATGCGTCTAATGCTTTGTTTGATGACTAATAGACTTTTGCAATAAGTATGTGAGTTCTTTATGACTAATGTTGAGTCCATGGATTATACGCACTCTCACCCTTCCACCTTTGCTAGACTCTCTAGTACCGCGCAACTTTCGCCGGTACATCAAACCCACCTTCCTCAAAACAGCCACCATATATTTTCCTCAAAACAGCCACCATACCTACCTATTATGGCATTTCCATAGCCATTCCGAGATATATTGCCATGCAACTTCCACCGTTCCGCTTTTCATGACATGCACCACCACTTTCATATTGCATATAGAGTCATATTTTGTCATAGGTATCGAGTTGTAATTTTTCTTTTGAGTTGTAAGTAAATAAAAGTGTGATGATTTTCATTATTAGAGCATTGTCCCGTGTGAGAAAAGGATGATGGAAGCCATGACTCCCTCACAAGTTGGGATGAGTATCCGGACTTTACAAAAAAATAAAAGAGGCCAGCGAAGCCCAAATAATAATAATAAAAAGAGGCCAAAGATGCCCCCAAAAAAAATGTGAGCAAAGAGAGAAGGGACAATTGCTACTATATTTTTTTTCCACACTTGTGCTTCAAAGTAGCACCATGATCTTCATGATAGAGAGTTTCCTATTTTGTCACTTTCATATAACTAGTGGATTTTCATCTTGCACGACCACTTAGTTTCCTTTTTGAGCTTTCATACACTTATAGCTCTAAGTGCATTTGTTGCATGGCAATCCGTACTCACTCATATTGATATCTATTGATGGGCATCTCCATAGCCCGTTGATACGCCTAGTTGATGTGAGACTATCTTCTCCCTTTCCCTTGCAACCTCCACCATATTCTATTCCACCTATAGTGCTATATCCATGGCTCGCGCTCATGTATTGCGTGAGAGTTGAAAAGGTTTGAGAACACCAAAAGTGTGAAACAATTGCTTGACTTGTTCATCGGGGTTGTGCATGATTTAGATACTTTGAGTGGGGAAGATGGAGCATAGCCAGACCATATGATTTTGTAGGGATAACTTTCTAAGGCCATGTTATTTCGAAAGGACACGATTGCCTTGTTGGTGTGCTCGAAGTATTACTGTTTTTATGTCAATATTAGACTATTGTTTTGAATCTTACGGATCTGAATATTCATGCCACAATAAAGAATATTACATGGATAAATATGTTAGGTAGCATTCCACATCAAAAATTCTGTTTTTATCATTTACCTACTCGAGGACGAGCAGAAATTAAGCTTGGGGATGCTTGATACGTCTCCAACGTATCTATAACTTTTGATTGTTCCATGCTATTATATTATCTGTTTTGGATGTTTTATATGCGTTAATATGCTATTTTATATTATTTTTGGGACTAACCTATTAATCTAGAGCCTAGTGCCAGTTTCTGTTTTTTCCTTGTTTTTGAGTATTGCAGATAAGGAATATTAAACGGAGTCCAAACAGAATAAAATCTTCGGAATAAGTTTTCTTGGACCAGAAGACAACTACCAAGCTTGGAGACCAAGGCAGAGGAGCCGTCGTGTGGCCACAAGCCACAGGGGCGCGCCCCCTGGCTTGTGGGCCCACGGCAACTCCCCCAACCCTAATCTTCAGCCTATAAATTCCCAAATATTCCCTATATACTAGAGAGAGCCACGAAAATACTTTTCCGCCGTCAGGAGCCTCGGTTCCCGTGAGATCCAATCTTGGAGCCTTTTCCGGTAATCTGCCGGAGGGGGATTCAATCACGGAGGGCATCTGCATCAACTCCATTGCCCCTCCGATGATGCGTGAGTAGTTCACCACAGACCTTCGGGTCCATAGCTAGTAGCTAGATGGCTTCTTCTCTCTCTTTGCTCTTCAATACCATGTTCTTCATGATCTTCATGGAGATCTATCCGATGTAATACTCTTTTGCGGTGTGTTTGTCGAGATCCGATTAATTGTGGGTTTATGTCCAGATTATCTATGAATATTATTTGAGTCTTTTCTAAATTCTTATATGCATGATTTCATATCTTTGCAAGTCTCTTCGAGTTATTGGTTTGGTTTGGCCAACTAGATTGGTAATTCTTGCAATGGGAGAAGTGCTTAGTTTTGGGTTCAATCTTGCGGTGTCCTCACCCAGTGACATTGTAGGGGTAGCGAGGCACGTATTGTATTGTTGCCATCGAGGATAAAAAGATGGGGTTTTCATCATATTGCTTGAGTTTATCCCTCTACATCATGTCATCTTACCTAATGCGTTACTCTGTTCTTCATGAACTTAATACTCTAGATGCAGGCAGGAGTCGGTCGATGTGTGGAGTAATAGTAGTAGATGCAGAATCGTTTCGGTCTACTTGACACGGACGTGATGCCTATATGCATAATCATTGCCTTGGATATCTTCATAATTATTCGCTTTTCTATCAATTGCTCGACAGTAATTTGTTCACCCACCGTAATACTTGCCATCATGAGAGAAGCCTCTATTGAAACCTATGGCCCCCGGGTCTATTTTCCATCTTATACTTTCAGATCTAAAACCAAAAATACCAAAAATATCTTGCTGCAATCTTTTTACTTTTGTTTTACTTTCCGTTCAAGCAATCTATTCTATCTATCTCTATTAGCTCTCATCCTTGCAAGTAACCGTGAAGGGATTGACAACCCCTTTATAGCGTTGGGTGCAAGTGTTTGATTCTTTGTGTAGGTACACCTATTGGGGACTTGCTTGTATCTCCTACTGGATTGATACCTTGGTTCTCAACAACTGAGGGAAATACTTATCTACTTTGCTGCATCATCCGTTCCTCTTCACGGAAACCAATGCATGCTCGAGAAGTAGCATCGGCTTTAGCCCCCATGTAAACATTACAAGTGGTGTTCCGACCTCCACAACTTTACACTTAGCCGAATTATCGGAGCCCGGAGGCGGTGGTGCGAGAGGGAGGAACAAGGCAATCAGACTATGTGGCTTTAGTGCTTTCACTTAGCCAAAGGAGCTTGACTGCGGGGGTTGGTTACTAGCCCCACTGTTTTGTGATATTCGGGTATACCGAGGTAAAAAACATTACCACATGGTTTGTGAAGGTACAAACCCATCGTGTGACATGGAATAACCTCCATCGATTTTTAGTTTGACACTTGTGCTCGGATTGCAGACCGGTTCTCGCTTATTATGACAGTCAATTTTCGGCTTTCTCCACTGAGGTACTTGACCAGGCGAGCTGGAAATACAATCGCAGTGGTTCTCCCTTTACCCTTTTAGCCGAACGAGCGGAACGTAAGAGGGTAAGCACAGGAGCTAGGCAACCCAACCTTTGACCTAAGACATAATTCAGAACCGATTCATATAACACAAAACCCGAGACGCCGGACATATAGAGGATAATGCGGGGGCGATGCTTGGGGCGAGCTTTTATGGTCAAGCCCCCGGTCTGTTAGCCGATTGCATCTAACATGTACTGAACAATTTTATTTCCAGAGGCGGGGAGTGGGAAAACACTTTATAAAACGCCATAAACAGACCGTAAAAGATGATCTTTATATATGATGAATTTTTACAATTCATACTACGGACACTACTGTTACAGGTATTTTGTTTGAGAAACAAATTTCTACAAAGGGAAAGGTTCACTCGGGGTCCTTGATAGGTGGCTTGATGTCCTTGGCGTGTCCTGATCCGCCTCGGCTCCTTTGCTCTTGAGGGGTTGTGTGCTCCTTTAAAGGTGGTTTCTATCTGCGAACGGACCTTTTAGAGAGGTACATGTAGAATCGCCGTGACATGCATGAGCTTGACGCTTGGCAGGTCCTGGATGGCGCCTGCTGTGTTGAGAGTAGTTCGGTCGAGCTGACCACTCGGTTTAGATAGTGTGTCCCCCCAGCTGCCCATGCTATTTTAAGCGCGAAATTGTGCCTTCTAGGTACGTACCTGACGGGTAGCGGGGCCATGCTATGGGGGGCGTATCCCTATCTGTGGTGAGCAGGGGATTGCTTCGGGAGATCGGGTCATGCCTGAGCCCGCTTGCTCGCCTGTCGCAGCTTGTCGTCTGGTTGGGGCCTTGGCGTCTCGATGCCGGACTGGAATTCAGTTGCTAAAACCGCTGTGTGTTCCTCAGTCCGGAAGGAGCATTATGTATTGCCGTTGACGGTGATGACCTGTTGGGTCTAGGCATCTTGAGGTTGAGGTATGCGTAGTGTGGAATGGCGTTAAAGCGAGCAAACGTTGTACGGCCAAGCAGTGCATGATAGCCGCTGCGGAAAGGGAGATATCGAAGATCAAGTCTTCGCTGCGAAAGTTGTCGGGCGAGCCGAACACTACTTCTAGTGTCACGGTACCCGAGCAGCGTGCTTTGACGCCAGGGATGACTCCCTTGAAGGTAGTGTTGCTGGGTTTAATCCTTGAAGGGTCAATTCCCATCTTTTTCATAGTGCCTGAGTAAATCAGGTTAAGGCTACTTACTCCATCCATGAGGACTCTAGTGAGGTGGAACCCATCGATGATGGGATCTAGTACAAGGGCAGCCGAGCCTCCATGACGGATACTGGTCGGGTGATCCCTACGATTGAAGGTGATCGGGCAAGCCGACCATGGGTTAAACTTCGGGGCTATGGGCTCTACGGCGTAGACCTCCCAAAGTGTGTGTTTCCTCTCCTTTTTTGGTATATGTGTGACATATATCATGTTCACAATTTTTACCTCAGGAGGGAATTGCTTCTGCCCACCATTGCTCAGGCCGCGAGGCTCTTCATCATCCTCACTGCGCGGGCCCTTGCTCTGCTCCTCAGCCGCGAGCTTGCCGGCCTGTTTGAATACCCAACAGTTTATGTTGGTGTGCGTGGCCGACTTGTCTTGTGTGTCGTGGATCTGGCAGGGCCTATCCATGATTTTGTCCAAAGCGGTAGGTCCATCCCTATTCCCTTTGGAGGGCTTCTTCCGTTGTCCGGATTTGGAATTGCGGAAACCGGCGTTTACGGCCGTGTCTTCTGAGTCGCCGTTGCTATGGCGGCGTTTGTTCTTATTGCACCTTGGCTTCCTTTACCATCCCAAACTTCAGAGGTGTCGGGGTCTTCGGGATTGTGGCTTCAATGAGCCAGCCAATTGTCCTCGCCCGCGCAAAAGCGGGTTGTCGGGGTACACAAACAGGGGTGTTCATTTCCCCTGACTTGTGCATGGATAATAAGCCTCCGGCCTTCATGGCCTGAGCCCGCCGGGACAAGCCACCAAACAAAGCAAGCATTTAAGACCCAGGCTCCGGCAGCAGCAACCTACAAAAGGCCAGGCGAACGCCAGCAAGACCAGCACAACAGCCCAGGAGGGGCCCAAGACGCGCTGGCCACGTCCCCGGTGCCTGCCGGGGACCGAGGCGCGCACATCTTCAGGAAGACCCTACAAGCCATCCCCCGGCAGGCACGAGCTGATCGGCCACCGCTTCACCGCATCACGACGCCAGTCGCTTGTCAATGTGGTGTCGAGCCCTCAGGTGGCCAAGTGGCTCCCACTAAGCATGTGGCGACGCACCAGAAGACAGATTATGCCCAGTTGACACCCGTCTAGAAGCGTGTCAAGATCCTAAGCAACATCCAGCTAAGCGGTGGCAAGAGCTTGCCGGGGATGCATCCCCGCGCGCCACCTAGACTAGCAATCATGGTATTTTGTCCTAAATGCCAGAGTTAGGTATGATACTCTGTTAGCTATCTAATCGCTAGATAAAGACTGTTTTGCCACTGTGGTTGCCCCTTGCATTATAAAAGGAGGCCCAAGGCAACCTAGCTCAAGATTCGGACCTTTGGACACTTGTATCATCGTAGTTGCTCACTCGAAGGCAACCCTTGCCGGGTTAGAGCGCTGTGCGTGCTTCATGTTCCCTGAGATCAATCCACCAAAGCAGGAGTAGGGTTTTACGCTTCTCAGCGGCCCGAACCTGGGTAAAAACACCAGCGTCCCCATCGTCGTGCTGCCTCATGATCTCCGCTCTTTGTGCAACGTGACCTCCTCTTGCCGAACCATAAAGGGGCCTCTGGTCCCATAGGTGATCGTCTGCATCTGTGCCCCGACATCTTTGGCGCGCCTGGCAGGGGACCGAAGCGTCATTTGTGCGAACCCGAGTTCGTGGGCAGCGAGTCGATCTTCATCATCGTCTTCTTCGTCCATGGATCCCAAGAAGAAGACCGGCGCGACCGTGCGTCCCTCAACTTCAAAGGCTCCCTCGCATGCAGCCGCGGGCGCCAATGGCGCCACGGCGGCTGCGGGTGAGGCAGGCATCATGGGCGATGCGACGGGCACAGGCGCCGCCGCCGTCACGTCCCCCACGGCCAAAAATGGAGCAAGGAACGCCGGAAGGAAATGTGCCCACCTGATCGCCAGGGAGGTGCGGCTAAATCCGATATTCCAAGAAAAGAAAAAGGTACACGACTATGCTTCCTTTTCCTTTCCTTCCCTGCCTGTGACAGGTTCTGCGCGGAGGCAGTGCCTCCGATGTTGATGAGCTCGCATGCAGCTCGGTCCTGCATTTGCCCCATAAGGGCAAATCGCGAGCCGAACGCTAGAGCGAATCCATTGGTCGGCACCCCCGGCAGACGGACAACAGCAAGGTCCCGTCCACCGACACTCCCGACGTGTTGGTCGTTTCGGGACCGTTGGGAGCGAAGGAAAGGAGGGAAGACTCGACCGTTCGGGTTCCCCCCCGTTTCATCTCGTTAGTTACAAATGTTTACATTAACCCGGCAGAGTCGTGCTGCGGATTGTACTCATGACTAACGGATCTCCAAGTTTCTCCATTTCGCCTCTCTTCGTGTTCCCTTCCTCTCAGAACAGTAGTGGGTACGCGCTCATGCGCGCACCGGGGAGCACGAAGAAGAGAGGCGCCAGTGGATGAAGGGAAGGGTGATGAACGTAGATAAACATGCGCCGCGGCAGGAGAAAAGCCATGACAAAAGCTAAGTTGACATGGATATCAACTTCCATTAGAATTCACATTTGCATACCCCTTCGTCAAACCAGAGGTTTCATATGATAAATCATGCGTGTGATGGAACCTTACCGTGTTTGTTTGCGCCCGTGTTTTGTTTCGAGCCTGCTCAACGAAACACGCGGTAGAATCAAATGCCGCCAAGGGAAATCTCACCGGCAGCGTGCCCTTGCCAGCAGAATGCTAAGGACTCGGTCCTCAGAGCAATCGCGGCAACACATTGTTGGCGGGTGACCGGAACGCGCAAGAAAAACAACCATACAAACGCCAGTAGGGAAACGAAGGGGATAGCATACGTTTGCATAAAAGCATCAGTTCAGTAAGCATTAAAATAAAGAAAGTGCATGCCCTAATACAAAATACCTACTGTGTCTTAAGTACATGACAACATGGCAACAAGGAAAACTCAAAGTTAACCTTGGTGGCTCCCCTGGGTCCTTGGGACTGCGAGGACCCTGTCAGCAAGGGGACCGACCTTCTTCGCGGCGGCAGAGGTGTCGGCACCCGACGGCAGCTTCTTGAAACCATCGGAGAGGTCGAGCTCCGGGTGGAAGAAGGCGAGGTTGCTCAGGACCAGGAAGAGGGCGTCGTGTGCTAGCTTCCTGGATTCGTTGGCGAAGCAGACGGCCCTGCCTTCCTCGTACGTCTTCAACCTCTCGATCAGGCCGTCGAAGAAGAGTGTCATCTTGACGCTTGGAGCCTCGTGTCTACCGACGGTGAAGGCCCTGCTCTTCATCTCCATCTTTGCGATCTAGGCAGTGAGGTGATACGTCCATTTTGCATCTTGATTTCCTACTGTTATTTACTTTGTTTTGTCAAATAATAATACTTTGGGGAGTGATTCTAATGTATTTTCTCTCATAATATGCAAGGTTTAGACAAAGAGGGAGAATACCGGCAGCTGGAATTCTGGACCCAAGAAAAGCACGTCAGAGATACCTATTCTGCACAACTCCAATGAAGCTGAAACTTTACGGAGATTATTTTTGGAATTAATAAAAAATACTGGAGCAAAAATATACTGGAGGGGGGCCACCTGGTGAGGAGCACCCACCAGGGTGCGCCAGGCACCCCCTGGCGCGGCCTGGTGGGTGGTGCTCACCCTGGCCCACCTCCGGAGCCCATCTTCTGGTATAAATTCCCAAAAAACCTAAAAAAATAGGAGGAGGACTTTCGGGATGAAGCACCACCGCCTCGAGGCGGAACTTGGGCAGGAGCACTTTTGCCCTCCGGCGGAGCGATTCCGCCGTGGGAACTTCCCTCCCGGAGGGGGAAATCGAAGCTATCGTCATCACCAACACCCCTCTCATCTTTGGGAGGCCAATCTTCATCAACATCTTCAACAGCACCATCTCCTCTCAAACCCTAGTTCTTCTCTTGTGTTCAATCTTTGTACCGGAACCTCAGATTGGTACCTGTGGGTGACTAGTAGTGTTGATTACCTTGCGTAGTTGATTACTATATGGTTTATTTGGTGGAAGATCATATGTTCAGATCCATTATGCTATTCAATACTCCTCTGATCTTGAGAATGATTATTATTTGTGAGTAGTTACCTTTGTTCTTGAGGTCACGGGAGAAGTCATGTTGCGAGTAATCATGTGAATTTGATATGTGTTCGATATTTTGATGATATGTATGTTGTGATTCCCTTAGTGGTGTCATGCGAACGTCGACTACATGACACTTCACCATTCATGGGCCTAAGGGAATGCAATGTGGAGTAGTTATTAGATGATGGGTTGCTAGAGTGACAAAAGCTTAAACCCTAGTTTATGCGCTACTTCGTAAGGGGCTGATTTGGATCCACATGTTTAATGCTATGGTTAGACTTTGTCTTAATACTTTTCTCGTAGTTGCGGATGCTTGCGAGGGGCTTAATCATAAGTAGGTTGTTAGTTCAAGTAAGAACAGCACCTTATCACCGGTCCACCCACATATCAAATTATCAAAGTAGCGAACACGAATCAAACCAACATGATAAAAGTGACTAGACGAAATTCCCGTGTACCCTCAAGAACACTTTGCCTATTACTAGTGATTGTTCTGGCCTGTCCTTTGCCTCAAAAGGATCGGGCTACCTTTCTGCACCTTGTTTACCATTACCGTTACTTGCTCGTTACAAATTACCTTTCTATCAAACTATCTGTTATCTACAATTTCAGTGCTTGGAGAGAATACCTTGCTGAAAACCGCTTGTCATTTCCTTCTGCTCCTCGTTGGGTTCGACACTCTTACTTATCGAAAGGACTACGATTGATCCCCTATACTTGTGGGTCATCAAGACTCTTTTCTGGTGCCGTTGCCAGGGAGTGAAGCGCTCTTGGTAAGTGGAAATCGGTAAGGAAAAACTTATACTATGTGCTGAAATTTATCGCTACTTGCTACTATGGAGAACAATCCTTTGAGGGGTTTGTTCGGGATATCTTCACCTCGATCGGAACCACAATTAGTTACCCCTCAACCTACAGCACCTACTGAAAATATTGCTTATGAAATTCCTTCGGGTATGCTAGAACACTTGCTTGCTAAACCTTATGCAGGAGATGGAACTAAACATCCTGATATGCATCTTTTATATTTGAACGAAATATGTGGATTATTTAAGCTTGCAGGTTTACCCGGAGATGAAGTTAAGAAGAAGGTTTTCCCTTTATCTTTGGAGGGAAAAGCATTGACATGGTATAGGCTATGTAATGAGCTTGGATCTTGGAACTGGAATCATTTGCAATTGGAATTCCATCAAAAGTTTTATCCTATTCATCTAGTTCATCGTGATCGGAATTATATATATAATTTTTGGCCTCGTGAAGGAGAAAGTATCGCTCTAGCTTGGGGGAGGCTTAAGTCAATGTCATATTCATGCCCCAATCATGAATTCCAAGGGAAGTTATCATACAGAATTTTTATGCTCGGCTTTCTCATAATGATCAATCCATGCTCGATACTTCTTGTGCTGGTTCTTATATGAAGAAGACTATTGATTTTAAGTGGGATCTCTTGGAAAGAATTAAATGCAACTCTGAAGATTGGGAACTCGACGAAGGTAATGAGTCAGGTATAAAGCTTGAATTTGATTGTGTTAAATCTTTTATGAGTACCCACACTTTTCATAAGTTTAGCACTAAATATGGACTTGACTCTGAGATAGTAGCCTCTTTCTGCGAAGCATTTTCTACTCACGTTGATCTCCCTAAGGATAAGTGATTTAAATATCACCCCCCTATTAAAGAAGAAATTAAAGAACCGGTCATAGCTAAAGAAGAAACCATCCTTTACAATGTTGATCCAGTTGTGCCTACCGCTTATATTTAAAAACCACCTTTCCCTGTTAGGATAAAGGAACATGCTAAGGTATCAACTGTGGTTCGTAAGAGTAATATAAGAGCACCTAAACCCCCTGAGAAAATTAAAGTAGAACCTAGTGTTGCTATGTTTAAAGATCTCTTGGAAGAAAATATTGATGGGCATGTCATTTACCTTTGTGATGAAGCTGCTAGAATTGCTAAACCTGATAAGAAAGATAAACATAGACCTATAGAAGGCTTTCCCGTTGTCTCAGTTAAAATAGGAGATCATTGCTACCATGGTTTATGTGATTTAGGTGCTAGTGTGAGTGCTATCCCTTTTACCTTATACCAAGAAATTATGAATGAAATAGCACTTGCTGAAATGGAAGATATTGATGTTACTATTAAACTTGCTAATAGAGATACTATCTCACCACTTGGGATTGTTAGAGATGTTGAAGTCTTGTGTGGGAAAATAAATACCCTACTGATTTTCTAGTTCTTGGTTCCCCACAAGATGACTTTTGTCCCATTATCTTTGGTAGACCTTTCTTGAGCACCGTCAACGCTAAGATAGATTGTGAAGAACAAACTGTCGGTGTCAGTTTTGGTAATGTGTCTCATGAGTTTAATTTTTCCAAGTTTAGTAGACAACCTCGTGATAAAGCGTTACCTAGTGAAGATGAAATAATTGGTCTTGCTTCTATTGCCATGCCTCCTACTGATCCATTAGAACAATATTTGCTCGACCATGAAAATGATATGCACATGCGTGAAAGAAATGAAATAGATCAAATTTTCTTCGAACAACAACCTCTCTTGAAACACAATTTGCCTATTGAAACTCTTGGAGGTCCTCCTCCACCTAAAGGTGATCCTGTGTTTGAATTGAAACAATTGCTTGACACTTTGAAGTATGCTTATCTTGATGAGAAAAAGATATATCCTGTTATTATTAGTGCTAACCTTTCAGAACATGAAGAAGAAAGATTATTAAAAATTCCGAAGAAGCACCGGGCTGCTATTGGATATACTCTTGATGACCTTAAGGGCATTAGTCCCACTCTATGTCAGCACAAGATTAATATGGAACCTAATGCTAAACCCGTTGTTGATCACCAACGGCGATTGAATCCTAAGATGAAGGAAGTGGTAAGAACTAAAATATTAAAGCTCCTGGAAGCAGGTATAATCTATCCCATAGCTGATAGTAGATGGGTAAGTCCCGTTCATTGTGTTCCTAAGAAGGGAGGTATTACCGTTGTTCCTAATGATAAAAATGAACTCATTTCACAAAGAATTGTTACTGGCTATAGAATGGTAATTGATTTTAGAAAATTAAATAAAGCTACTAGAAAAGATCATTACCCTCTGCCCTTCATTGATAAAATGCTAGAAAGACTATCTAAGAACACACACTTTTGTTTTATGGATGGATATTCTGGTTTCTCTCAAATACCTGTATCACAATCTAATCAAGAGAAAACCACCTTTACTTGTCCTTTTGGAACCTATGCTTATAGACGTATGCTTTTTTGGTTTATGCAATGCACCTGCTACCTTTCAAAGATGTATGACTTCTATATTCTCTGATTTTTGTGAAAAGATTGTGGAGGTTTTCATGGATGATTTTTCCGTTTACGCAACTTCTTTTGATGATTGCTTAAGCAACCTTGATCGAGTTTTGCAGAGATGTGAACAAACTAATCTTGTCTTGAATTGGGAGAAGTGCCACATTATGGTGAATGAAGGTATTTTCTTGGGGCATAAAATATCTGAACGAGGTATTGAGGTGGATAAAGCTAAAGTTGATGCAATTGAGAAAATGCCATGTCCTAAAGATATTAAAGGTATTCAAAGTTTTCTTGGTCATGCTGGTTTCTATAGGAGGTTTATTAAAGACTTCTCTAAAATTTCTAGGCCTCTTACTAGTCTTTTACAAAGGATATTCCATTTGTTTTTGATGATGATTGTGTAGAAGCCTTTGAAACACTCAAGAAAGCCTTAACTTTTGCACCTATCGTTTAACCACCTGATTGGAACTTGCCTTTTGAAATTATGTGTGATGCTAGTGATTATGCTATTGGTGCTGTTCTAGGACAAAGAATTGATAAGAAATTAAATGTTATCCATTATGCTAGCTAAACTCTAGACAGTGCCCAGCGAAATTATGCTACTACTGAAAAATAATTTTTAGCAGTTGTGTTTGCTTGTGATAAATTTAGATCCTACATTGTTGATTCCAAAGTCATTGTTCACACCGATCATGCTGCTATAAAATATCTTATGGAAATGAAAGATGCTAAACGTAGACTCATTAGGTGGGTTCTCTTGCTTCATGAATTTGATCTACATATAACTGATAGGAAAGGAGCTGAGAACCCCGTAGCTGATAACTTGTCTAGGTTAGAAAATATTCTTGATGACCCACTACCCATTGAAGATAGTTTTCCTGATGAACAGTTAGCTGCAAAAATGTTTCTCAAAACACACCTTGGTATGCTGATTATGCAAATTACATTGTCGCTAAATATATACCACCTAGTTTCACATACCAACAAAAGAAAAAATTCTTCTATGACTTGAGACATTACTTTTGGGATGACCCACATCTTTATAAAGAAGGAGTAGATGGTATTATTAGGCGTTGTGTACCTGAGCATGAACAGGAATAGATCCTACGGAAATGTCATTCCGAAGCTTATGGAGGACATCATGCGGGAGATAGAACTGCTCATAAGGTATTGCAATCCGAATTTTATTGGCCTACTCTTTTCAAAGATGCTCGTAAGTTTGTCTTGTCTTGCGACGGATGTCAAAGAATTGGTAATATCGGTAAGCATCAAGAAATGCCTATGAATTATTCACTTGTTGTTGAACCATTTGACGTGTGGGGTTTTGATTACATGGGGCCTTTTCCTTCCTCTAACGGGTACACTCATATTTTAGTTGCGGTTGATTATGTCACTAAGTGGGTAGAAGTTATTCCAACTAGTAGTGCTGATCACCACACTTCCATTAAAATGCTTAAAGAGGTTATCTTTCCGAGGTTTGGAGTCCCTAGATATTTAATGACCGATGGTGGTTCACACTTTATTCATGGTGCTTTCCGTAAGATGCTTGCTAAGTATGATGTTAACCATAGAATTGCAGCACCCTATCATCCTCAATCTAGCGGTCAAGTAGAACTTAGCAATAGAGAAATAAAATTAATATTACAAAAAACTATCAATAGGTATGATAAGAATTGGTCTAAGAAATTAGATGATGCACATTGGGCCTATAGAACAGCTTATAAAAATCCTATGGGTATGTCTCCATATAAAATGGTATATGGGAAAGCTTGTCATTTGCCTCTAGAACTAGAACACAAAGCATTTTGGGCAATTAAAGAACTCAATTATGATTTCAAACTTGCCGGTGAGAAGAGGCTATTTGATATTAGCTCACTAGATGAATGGAGAACCCAAGCTTATGAAAATGCCAAGCTATTCAAAGAAAAAGTAAAAAGATGGCATGACAAAAGAATCCAAAAGCGGGAATTCAAAATAGGAGATTATGTTCTTTTGTTCAACTCTCGTTTAAGATTCTTTGCAGGAAAACTTCTCTCCAAATGGGAAGGACCATATATTATTGAAGAGGTTTACTGTTCTGGAGCTATCAAGATTAATAACGCCGAAGGTACTAACCCGAAGGTGGTCAATGGGCAAAGAATTAAGCATTATATCTTAGGTACGCCTATTAACGTTGATAGCAATGTTATCCAAACCATGACACCAGAGGAACACATAAAAGAAACCTTCCGGAACACTCCAGAATACTTAAAAAAGGGAGGTACGTGATACGGTAAGTAAAGGGACTCCGAAAAATCCGCAAAAATATTTTTTGTCAGTTTTGGAATATTTTAGAATTTTAGGAATAAAAAAATAAACCGGAAGGTGATCGAGGTGAGCACGATACACCAAGGTGCGCCAGGCACCCCTGGGCGCGCCCTGGTGGGTGCTACCCACTTCGGATGCCTTCCCGACTCCGTTTTCCTTTCAAATACTTGTTTCCCAAGAATAAAAATTCTGTATATATACCCCTGACTGTTTTGACGACCGTATCGCAGAAAAATCCTCTGTTCTTGTTTCGTGCTGTTTTCCTGACAGATCTGAAAATATGTCGGCTCAAGATTCAGATGGGAAGAGCCACGTTGACCCCTATGTTCCAGACCCGAAGATCTTTAGGGAGATTTACCCTTATCTATGGACTTCGGAGGAAGAAGAAGATTCTACCATGCAGGAAACAAAAGATGACAGCTCTAAGGAAGAGGATGATCCATTGCCTCAACCCAGATACATGCATGTGGAATTCAAGACGTCAAGCCTCCCTAGAAGATACAAACCTAAGGTCCAATTTATCCCGTCTAGTTTTCTGCAGGAAAGCAGGGAGGCCTTATGCCAAAGGATATTAAAGCTTGAATTGGAGAATGATGATCTAAGGGAGGAAAACTTTATGCTTAAATATAAGTTGAAGAAGAAGGCTTCTTCTACACCTCCACCTTCTTCATCACCACCATCAAAGGAGACTTGAGTACATGGGTATGGGCACTCCCCTTGGCTTGAGCCAAGCTTGGGGGAGGTGCCCCGGTATCGTATCATCACCACTTTTATTCACCTTTACCTATTCTAGTTCTATCTTTAGTTTCCCTTTGCCTTAGTCGAATAAAAGTTTAGCGAGATCTATTTTCGTGTGTTAGTTTCATGGCCTACCTATCTATTGTAATCATGTGAAAGTAATATAATAAAGTTTAGTTTGAGTTTTTGCTTCTCTACTGTCTTGTTGCAATCAAATAAAAGAAAGACAAATAAATGAAAAGAGTCATATGCTAATCTTATGGCGAGTAATGACATCACATAAGGAAAAGTATAAGTAGTAAAATTTATTGGAGATTGACAACCATAGCATTGGTCAATGATGCAATTCATGAAAGAATTAATTAGGGAAGAGAAGATTCACATGCAAATACACTATCTTGGACATCTTTTATGATTGTGAGCCCCCATCAAATATTATATGTCAAAATTGTTGACGTTGGACAAGCAAGACAACGTAATGATTTTTGTTTGTTCATATCCACATAGAAGTTATATTGTCATTGATCCTTTAACATGTGGTGCTTGCTCAATATCTTTGCTAGCCAAAAATTCCGCACTAAGTAGAGATACTACTTGTGCATCCAAAAACCCAAACCCAAACTCTTTCCTTGAGTGTCCACCATACCTACCTATGGATCGAGAAAGATCCTTCAAGTAAGTTGTCATCGGTGCAACAAGGCAATAAAAATTGCTTCTAAAAGTGTTTTGATCAATTAGTGTAAGAGAAAATTGAGCGTTATACGAACTTATGATGGCAAAGTAATAAAAGCGACGGACTGCATAATAAAGGTTGCTATCATAGGGGGCAATATAGCGTGACGTTCTTTTACATTAAGGGATTGGGCTTACAAACCAATAAGCGCATGACAACCTCTGCTTCCCTCTGCGAAGGGCCTATCTTTTACTTTTATGCACTTACTTTTATGCAAGAGTCAAAGTATTCTTCCCTATTCCTTTTTACTTTTTCTTTTGCAAGCATCATGTGGTGAGGAAAGATCTTGGCACATATATCCAGTTGGATATGGGTGGGCATGAGTTATTATTGTTGACATCACCCTTGAGGTGAGTAAGTTGGGAGGCAAAACTATAAGCCCCTATCTTCCTATGTGTCCGGTTGAAACTTTTTGTTCATGGGTATGCCGTGAGTGTTAGCAATCATAGAAGACTAAATGATGGTTGAGTATGTGAACTTGCCAAAAGGCTCCGACATGAGACCCTTCCTGAAAATATGATGAATTGTAGTTGCAAAGTTGACTGAGAACATAGTTTGTTGGTTTCCAATAAGGTTTATGCTTCATACTTCTATGTTGTGATGAATTGTTACTTGTTCATGAGAAGCTATATCATAAAAATATATTGAAATAAGTTCTTATGTTAGAGTTTGTTGCTGCTATGCTAATAAGCATGATGCTTCTATGTCCGTATTTTGGTTTTATCGACACCTCTCTCTCAAACCATGTGGACATGCTTTTCAATATCGTCTTTCGCTTGAGGACAAGCGAGATCTAATCTTGGGGGAGTTGATACATCCATTTTGCATCATGATTTCCTACTGTTATTTACTTTGTTTTGTCGAATAATAATGCTTTGGGGAGTGATTCTAATGCCTTTTATCTCATAATATGCAAGGTTTACACAAAGAGGGAGAATACCGGCAGCTGGAATTCTGGACCCAAGAAAAGCACGTCAGAGATACCTATTCTACACAACTCCAATGAAGCTGAAACTTTACGGTGATTATTTTTGGAATTAATAAAAAAAATGGAGCAAAAATATACCGGAGGGGGGCCACCTGGTGAGGAGCACCCACCAGGGCGCGCCAGGCACCCCCTGGCACGGCCTGGTGGGTGGTGCTCACCCTGGCCCACCTCCGGAGCCCATCTTCTGGTATAAATTTCCAAAAAACCTAAAAAAAATTAGGAGGAGGACTTTCGGGACGAAGCACCGCCGCCTCGAGGCGGAACTTGGGCAGGAGCACTTTTGCCCTCCGGCGGAGCGATTCCGCCGGGGGAACTTCCCTCCCGGAGGGGGAAATCGAAGCTATCGTCATCGCCAACACCCCTCTCATCTTTGGAAGGCCAATATTCATCAACATCTTCAACATCACCATCTCCTCTCAAACCCTAGTTCATCTCTTGTGTTCAATCTTTGTACCGGAACCTCAGATTGGTACCTGTGGGTGACTAGTAGTGTTGATTACCTTGCGTAGTTGATTACCATATGGTTTATTTGGTGGAAGATTATATGTTCAGATCCATTATGCTATTCAATACTCCTCTGATCTTGAGCATGATTATTATTTGTGAGTATTTACCTTTGTTCTTGAGGTCACGGGAGAAGTCATGTTGCGAGTAATCATGTGAATTTGATATGTGTTCGATATTTTGATGATATGTATGTTGTGATTCCCTTAGTGGTGTCATGTGAACGTCGACTACATGACACTTCACCATTCATGGGACTAAGGGAACGCATTGTGGAGTAGTTATTAGATGATGGGTTGCTAGAGTGACAGAAGCTTAAACCCTAGTATATGCGCTACTTCGTAAGGGGCTGATTTGGATCCACATTTTAATGCTATGGTTAGACTCTGCCTTAATACTTTTCTCATAGTTGCGGATGCTTGCGAGGGGGTTAATCATAAGTAGGTTGTTAGTTCAAGTAAGAACAGCACCTTAGCACCGGTCCACCCACATATCAAATTATCAAAGTAGCGAACACGAATCAAACCAACATGATAAAAGTGACTAGACGAAATTCCCGTGTACCCTCAAGAACACTTTGCCTATTACTAGCGATTGTTCTGGCCTGTCCTTTGCCTCAAAAGGATTGGGCTACCTTGCCGCACCTTGTTTACCGTTACCGTTACTTGCTTGTTACAAATTACCTTGCTATCAAACTATCTGTTACCTACAATTTCAGTGCTTGCAGAGAATACCTTGCTAAAAACCGCTTGTCATTTCCTTCTGCTCCTCATTGGGTTCGACACACTTACTTATCGAAAGGACTACGATTGATCCCCTATACTTGTGGGTCATCATGAGGCACTCGGCGATATCAACCATGCTCTTGATCCAGAGGTCGCGCTGCTCAATTAGGTTCTCCAGCTTATCCTCAGCGTCCTTCTAGAGGGTCTTCGCGTTGTTCAAGTCTGCCAGCAGCAGTTTTTCGCGGACCCCAGCAGATTCAAGGTCTTTCTCCAAAGAAGCAAGCCTGGATTTCATGTCTGAAACGGTGTCGCTCGCGGCATCAAGATCTTGGCTCTTGGAGGAAAGCCGTGATTGCGCCTCTCCCAGGGTAGCTTCTGCCTTACGCGCTTACTCCTTGAGGGCCTCGATCTCCTTGGTGCTCCCGGCAAGGTCCTCCGTCAGCTTGGTCAGTTGAACCTCGAGTTTGGCCTTGGCAGCAGATGCAGCAGCTAGCTCATTAGCCACTTTCTTCAGTTGAGCTGCAGACTCCAAGGAAAATGCATCAAGAGTGGTCTTGTGGCTGTCCTCCAGCTCCTTGGTACACTGCCGGACGCGGGCCTCCAGCTCCTCTTCCTTGCCATGGAGAGTAGCCTCGAGGGCCCCTTCCCGGGAGGAAATGCTTTTCTCTCTGGCATCTAGAAGCGCTTCGCGCTCTGCCAATCGAGCCTTCTGGGCAGCAACGTCCTCTCTGGCCATGGATAGCGTCTCGTGCTGCCTCTTGAGAGAATGGACCTGCTGGTTATACCACTCCCGTAGCTCGCTCCCTTTGTTCCTCAGCTGCTGATCCACGAGCTCAGCCGAGTCACGCTGCTCCTTGACTGCCTGCCATTTGAGGCTATACCTGCTCTGCGCATCCTTGAGCCCTGCTGTCATGGATTCCAGGAAAGCCAGATCTTTGGCGGTATCGGCGGAACCATCAGCTCCTTCTATCCTCTGAGATAGCGGCGCTAGTATCCTGCTGATTTCCTCATCGAGGTTTGCGCCCGCTAAGAAGGGTGAGCCAGGAGTTGTGGGACCTAGCTGAGCAGTGACCAACGTCGGGTGACTCTGGGGAGATCGCAGAACCGATGCGAGAGGATAGCTTGGCGAGGAGGGCCCCATGGACCGAAGGGGAGTTTTCTCCTAAATCACTGTATCCAGACCAGGTGCACTGCCGGAATTTGGTTCCGTCCTTTCTAAGGACTCCTGAGCGTCCCCGGCAATCTGCCCGTGGCCCTCTGCGGCAGCGATCTTCATCGCCTCCATGGCAGCATCCTTCCCAATATCAGCCACCTCTTCCAGCAACTCAGGCTCTTCAAATAGCGGAGCTATGGATTAGAGCAATAAATAGAAGTATGGAAGTCAGAAATCAATATGGCACGTAAGAGGAGAGAGCAGGAAAAGTAAAAATGCAGGCGAGTGGGATACCACATGGAGGTTGCTGTGGAAGGACATCCCCTTCCCCGGCAACATCAGTTGCCGGCGTGCGGTTTGTCACCACCCTTCCAGTGAAGACCTCGACATGATCAAGCTCTTCGGTGGAGGCCCTTGCCGGCGAATCTTTCTCACAGGCAACGGTTGACGAGAAATCTTGAAGGGAAGGTTCCTCCTGGCGAGCCTCTCCCTGATAATTTTCTCCCGTCTCCCTGTCGGGTGTAGGGAGACGCCCTTCCTCATCCTGTCAATGGACGAGGTCCGCGCTTGGATTTCACGAAGAGGGCTGGACTGGGGGCTAGGCACCGGGTTCTCCTCCGCGTCTCCTGCCGGGCTCATGCTTACCACGGAATCCGGCCCTGCCGCGGATTTGGCCCGCTTGACCCTATGCACAAGGGTCTCCTCGTCCTCATCCCTGTCAAAATCAACCATACAAGATCAGTCAAGAAGTCAAGGACAGAAAGCACTCGACAAAGGTCGTCATTGGGTAACTTACTCCGAGGCGATGAGCATGGAGCCCAGCTCGTACGATGCAGGCGGCGGAGTTGATCTGCCCCTTTTCAGACTTTGAGAGGCGGAACTTGGCAGAGGAACCGGGACTCCCGGCAAGGGCGAGCTTGGCGAAGAAGTTAGGCTTGACGGGGGGCTGAGGTCCACCCCTATAACCCTCCATCGCTTGACAGGAGAAGTCTTGGCTTGATAGAGGCGGGAGGATTGGCGGAGTGCTACTTCGCGCCCGCCTCCCTTGGAGGTCGTCTTCTTCAACTTCGAGGGGCACCGCGAAGATGCAGGGGCCGTTGGTTCTCGGTTGACGCGTTGACGGAGGCGGCACCCTGGTTGTGGAGCTTGAGGGCCCTTTTGAAGCCCCTCTTCCTCCACCTCCAGCTCTTTCGCCTCCTCCGCTTCGGTCCCCTCCTGGGTTCCTGTCGCCGTGGCCTGGGAGCCCCCGGCCCCGGCAGACTCCAGCCCGGCAGCCTCCCCCAGAGCAAGATTTCCGCCGTCCTCCTCGGAAGAATTGTCATTTTCGGATTCCTCCTCCTCCTCTTCCCCGGAGGGTGCTCCCTTGGCGGCTCTAACATCCTTGTCTTCCGCAATCCGAGCGGCGATGAATGCCCTCTCTGCCGTCCTGGTTGGCGCGGTCAGGTTATCCTCCTGCCTGGAAGCTCTTTCCTCCAAGTTGGAGACCCACTCCATCTCGCTGTCCAAGGCGGGCAGCTCCCAATCAAGCTTGACTCTGGAGGCGTCGCAATCAGGCATCCATTGCAGGATCTGGTTCCGGGCAGAATTGCGGTGCAATGGGACGACTCCTACCGGCAAATGGAATGGCCCAAGGCGGTCGAACAACTGATCACACAACCAACCATGGCCATAAAGTGTCAGGTTGTTGGCAGGGCCTGGGTATAGTCGCATCCAGTCGGCAGGACCGTTGAACTCCCATGCAAACCTATCCCTCTTCTGCAACGGCGCGATGCGGCGACGGAGGAAGTCAGCTCCCACATGCTCAATGGTCAGCCCGACAGCTTTGAGACGGATGATCCTGTTCAGCGCCAGGTGGAGTTTGCCGTCGGTGAGGCCCGGCTTGCCCCAGTCGCTGTCGCGCACGACGCATCCAGTCCGCGCCAAGCAGAACTCGGGGGCTCTGTCGTCTTTGATCCAGCACTAGTCACCCCTCCATTCTTCCCACTTCCCACGTTGCTGTCCAGGAAGGTAATCCCAGTCATCCTTCCTGCCCCGGGGGATCCAGCTTATATTACCCGAGCGGTGGGATTTGTCCTCAATCCGAGGAACGAAGAAGTGCCTGAACAAGTCCACATTGGGGGAAACCCCGACGAAGTTCTCACACAAGTGGGAAAAAATCGCCATGCATGCCATTGCATTGGGCGTGAAGTCCAGAAGGTGGAATCCATATGCCGCCATCATGGCGCAAAATAAATCAGAGAAGGGGGGAGACAGGCCACAGTAGAAGTACGCGCAGAAGAAGCGGTACGAATCTAATGGCGCCTTCTTTCTGGGCTGTCCGACAGAACCACGGGCGCTTTATGCCCCTTTGTTTCTCTCCCCCACATATAGGCGTACCTGTTGATCAAGGTATTGCCGTCCAAGCTCGACGGGGAGATGACAACATCTCTCTGTCGCTGCTTCTCCAGCTCTTCCGCTTTTCTCTTCCTCTCCTCAGCCACTGGGTCCGCAGATGCGGCCGCCTGCTTCGCCTTGCTGGCAGCCGTCTTCCGCCCCATTCCTAAAGCTTTCAAGGGCGGCGGATGATCTAGCAGTGCTTGGTGGGCTGGAGGTGGCGGCGGGAGCGGTTTTCTCTTGGCTTGAGGAGGAAGATGAAGGACGGAGAAACGGATGCGAATGAGCAGCACCCTTGTGCATTGCCCTTTTTATTTGGGGGACCCACACGGGGGTTGGCCCTTCGCTATCTTTTTGGAAAACTGCCGTTTTATTACTAGTAAATTTTTACTCTCCAACGGCTACAGTTCCATGATCCCACGACCTGCGGTAATTGTGCGGAGTGGACGTGGGACAGGAGGACATAATTTCTTCGACGCGTGTCCGTGCACTGTTTGGGGCCTAACCCAACATGCCAAGCGACACGTGTGCCTCTGTCCCGGGGGCTTCTGTCGGGGTACACAAATAGGGGTGTTCATTTCCCCTGACTTGTGCACGGACAATAAGCCTCCGGCCTTCATGGCCTGAGCCCGCCGGGACAAGCCACCAAACCAAGCAAGCATTTAAGACCCAGACTCCGGCAGCAGCAACCTACAAAAGGCCAAGCAAACGCCGGCAAGACCAGCACAACAGCCCAGGAGGGGCCCAAGACGCGCCAGCCACATCCCCGGTGCCTGCCGGGGACCAAGGCGTGCACATCTTCAGGAAGACCAAGCAAGCCATCCCCCGGCAGACGCAAGCTGATCGGCCACCGCTCCACCGCATCACGACGCTAGTCGCTTGTCGATGTGGTGTCGACCCCTCAGGTGGCTAAGTGGTTCCCGCTAAGCACATGGCGACACACCAGAAGACATATTATGCCCAGTTGACACCCGTCCTGAAGCGTGTCAAGACCCTAAGCAACATCCAGCTAAGCGGTAGCAAGAGCTTGCCGGGGATGCATCCCCGCGCGCCACCTAGACTAGCAATCATGGTATTTTGTCCTAAATGCCAGAGTTAGGTATGATAGCTCTGTTAGCTATCTAATCGCTAGATAAAGACTATTTTGCCACTGTGGTTGCCCCTTGCACTATAAAAGGAGGCCCAAGGCAACCTAGCTCAAGATTCGGACCTTTGGACACTTGTATCATCATAGTTGCTCACCCGAAGGTAACCCTTGCCGGGTTAGAGCGTTGCGCGTGCTTCGTGTTCCCTTAGATCAATCCACCAAAGCAGGAGTAGGGTTTTACGCTTCTCAGCGGCCCGAACCTAGGTAAAAACACCAGCGTCCCCATCGTCATGCTGCATCATGATCTCCGCTCTTTGTGCAACGTGACCTCCTCCTGCCGAACCACAAAGCGGCCTCTGGTCCCATAGGTGATCGTGTGCATCCGTGCCCCGACACGGGTCATAAGTGAGGTGAGGGCGGACATTGTTCTCGGCTTATCCTGGCCGAGCTGGCGGGCTAGCCATTCGTCCCCGATGTTGTGTCTGAACGAGGCTATTGCCTCGGCATCTAGACAATCGACGATTTGGTTCTTCTTAGTCAGGAACCGATTCCAGAATTGCCTGACTGATTCACCGACTTTCTGGACGACGTTGCTTAAATCCAAAGAATCCGGGGGCCGCACATAAGTGCCTTGGAAGTTAGATCGGATAGCGTCCTCGAGCTCCTCCCAACTCCCAATGGAGTTTTCGGGGAGGCTGTTTAACCAGTGCCGAGCTGGTCCTTTCAGTTTGAGTGGTAGGTATTTGATAGCATGGAGATCGTCGCCTCTGGCCATATCAATGTGAAGGCGGAAGTCCTCGATCCACACGGTCGGGTCCGTCATTCCGTCATATGGTTCTATGTTTACGGGCTTAAACCCTTCAGGGAACTGGTGCTTGACGTGGATTGAGACTGCGTCGGTATTTCCCCAAAGAGGAAGGGATGATGCAGCACAACGACGGTAAGTATTTTCCTCAGTTATGAAACCAAGGTTATCGAACCAGTAGGAGGATCACCACCACCCAATAAGCAGCACCTGCACACAAACAACAAATACTTGCAACCCGACGCGAAAGAGAGGTTGTCAATCTCTACGGTAAAAAGATAGATTAGGTAGTGATAGATAGGAGAGATAGATCTCTCAAGAACATGAAATAAAAAGAGCAAATAAAAAGTGCAGCAATATATTTTTGGGTTTTTGGTTTAGTAGATCTGAAAACAAGAGGCAAAAAGATAGATCGGAGAGCAATATGTTGGAAAAGTAGACTCGGGGCGACGTAGGTTTCACTAGTGGCTTCTCTCATGAGTATAGCACACGGTGGGTGAACAAATTACTGTTGGGCAATTGATAGAAGATCAAATAATCATGACGATATCCAAGGCGATGATCATTATATAGGCATCACGTCCAAGATAACTAGACCGACTCCTGCCTGCATCTACCACTATTACTCCACACATCGACCGCTATCCAGCATGCATCTAGTGTATTAAGTTCGTGGAAAAACGGAGTAACGCAATAAGAACGATGACATGATGTAGACAAGATCTATCAATGTAGGAATAAACCACATCTTGTTATCCTTAATGGCAACGACACATGCGTGCCTTGCTGCCCATTCTGTCACTGGGAAAGGACACCGAAAGATCGAGCCCATCACAAAGCACCTCTTCCCATGGCAATAAAAATCGACCTAGTTGGCCTAACTAAACCAAAGATTTGAAGAAGAAATACGAGGCTATAAGTAATCATGCATATAAGAGATCAAAGAAGACTCAAATAATATTCATGGATAGAAACTGATCATGAACTCAAAATTCATCTTTACATCAAATAGATCTCCAAGCGACCATTGTATTGAGAATCAAAAGAGAGAGAGGAAGCCATCTAGCTACTGCCTACGGACCCGTAGGTCTATGGTGGACTACTCACGCATCATCGGAGAGGCACCTATGAAGAAGATGAACCCCTCCGTGATGGTGTTTAGAATGGATCTCGAGGTTCTGTAACTTGCGGCGGCTGGAATTGTGTTTCGTCGACTCCCCTAGGGTTTTCTGAATATTTGGGAATTTATAGGCGTCGGAGGCGGTGGAGGGGTCCCCGTGGAGGGCACAACCCACCAGGGTGCGTCGGGGGCCCCCTAGCGCGCCCATGTGGGTTGTGGCCTCCACAGCCCACCTCTCTAGTACTTCTTTGGCCCACTGGGTGTCTTCTGGTCCAGAAAAAATCTCCAAAAAGTTTCGTCGCGATTGGACTCCGTTTGGTACTAATATTCTGTGAAGTAAAAAACAAGCAAAAACAGCAACTGGCACTTTGGCACTATGTCAATAGGTTAGTCCCAAAAAATGATATAAAGTTGTTATAAAGTGATTGTAAAATATCCAAGAATGATAATATAATGGCATGGAACAAGAAAAATTATAGATACATTGGAGACGTATCAGCATCCCTAAGCTTAATTCCTACTCGTCCTCGAGTAGGTAAATGATAAAAACAGAATTTTTTATGTGGAATGCTGCCTAACATGTTCATCTCATATTCTTTTCTTTTGTAGCATGGACATTTGGACTTGTAGATGATTCAAAGCAATAGTCTAGTTTTAACAAAATGACTTCAATACTCAAGCATGCCAACAAGCAACCATGTCTTTCAAAATATCAACACTAAAGAAAGTTATCCCTAGCCCATCATGCTCAATCATTGATCCATTCATGAAACACACTCAAATATTAGCTATGCAAAATGCTCAAGTACGATCATAGTGCCCCCTAGTTGGTGCTTTATAAGAGAAGATGGAGACTCAAAGTAAAAATAAAAATTGCATAAAGTAAATAGATAGGCCCTTCGCAGAGGGAAGTAGGGATTTGTAGAGGTGCTAGAGCTCAAAGTTTTAAATTGAGAGAGAAAAATATTTTGGGTGGCATGCCTTTCCTGTCAACGAAAACGATAAAGTAGCTCACAATACTTTCCATGCTAGATATATCATAGGCGGTTCCCAAATAGAAAATAAAGTTTATTCCTTTTTCCAGCATTCTTTCACTTTCCATGGTGGGCCGTATCCACGGTTGCCTTCCATACCAACACTTTCCAAGGAATCTATCATTTGACAACATAAAGTAAATATTTTTTCTTTTTCATTTCGGGAATGGGCATCCCTATTACCGCCGCACTCTCGTGCAATGACAAGTGAATAAACACTCATCTTGAGAATAACGCATCTATCATGGAAAAATATTGGACACTCCCCACCGTTTCATGAGCGGTACGAGCACACAAAATAGAAAATTTATTTTGAAAGTTTAAAGATGGCACAAACAAATTTGCTTGGAACGGCATGGAAATACCGCATATAGGTAGGTATGGTGGACTCGTATGGAAAAACTTGGTTTAAGTATTTTGGATGCACAAGTAGTATTTCTACTTAGTACAAATGGAGGCTAGCAAATAGATTGAGAAGCAACCAAACCAAGAAACGAAAATTCACATAAGCGAGCATTGAGCATAACTAACACCGAGTAATGCACCATAAGTAGGATGTAATTTCATTGCATAACTATTGACTTTCGTACTTGCATAGGGAATCACAAACCTTAACACTAATATTCCTACTAAAGCATAATTACTCACTAACATGACTCACATATTACTATCATCATTTCTCAAAACTATTACAGGGAATCAAGTTTATATATTCCAATGATCTTCATGAAAGTTTTTATTATATCCTCCTTGGATATCTATCACTTTGGGACTAGTTTCATATATTGCCATTGCTTTTTTGACAAGCTCAAACAAATTTAAGTGAAGCACATGAGCATAAAGATTTCATCTCTCAAAAAGGTATAAGTGAAGCATGAGAGGATTTCTTCAAAATTTACTAACTCTCAAATTAATCTAAGTGAATCATGAGAGTATTTCTACAAAAATTTCCATGCACACCGTGCTCAAAAAGATATAAGTGAAGCACTAGAGCAATTCTATAGCTCAAAAAGTTTAAGTGAAGCATATAGAGCAATTCTAACAAATAAAAGCATAATTTTGGCTCTCTCAAATAGGTGCGTCCAACAAGGATACAAGTGACAAACTAACAAGCAAAGCAAGCAAAGACTCAAATGATACAAGACGCTCCAAGCAAAACTCATGATATGTGACGAATAAAAATATAACTCCAAGTAAAATACCGATGGTCGTTAGAAGAAAGAGGGGATGCCACTCGGGGGCATCCCTAAGCTTAGTTGCTTGTTTCTCTTTGGATATATCTTGGGGGTGCTATAGCATTCCCAAGCTAAGGCTCTTTTCACTCCTTATTTCTTCATCCATCGCGATCTCACCCAAAACTTGAAAACTTCAATCACACAAAACTCAACAAAATCTTCGTGAGGTCCGTTAGTATAATAAAGCAAATCACTACTCTAGGTGCTGTTGCAAACCCATTCATATTTTTTATTGCATTATACCTACTGTATTTTTACTTTACCATGGCTCATACCCTTCAATATAACCCATAGATCCATCAAAACAAGCACACAATGCAACGAAAACAGAATCTATCTTTAACAGAACAGTTTGTAGTAATCTGTACTCTAACCATACTTCTGTAATAGTAAAAATTCTGAAAAATTAGGACAACGTAAAGAATTTGTATAGAAATACTGTGTTAAAGTTTCATCTCAAGATCACGTTCCAGTAAAAAATGAAAATTCGAACACTGGACGCAAAGTTTCTGTTTCAGATTCAGCATCGCTTCTACTCATCTTATGAATCATCCTAAAGGCTCTACTTGGCACAAACACTAAATAAACCATAAAAACACAATCATAACAGAGGCATAATTGTGTCAACACTCAAAAACAGAAAGGAAAAATAAAAAATAAATTTATTCATTGGGTTGCCTCCCAACAAGCGCTATCGTTTTACGCCCCTAGCTAGGCATAACGCATAGTTTCAAGTATTGTCATCTTTGGTTTTCAACTCTTCAATCACAGAACTAGATTTCTTCAAGGATTTAGCATGCATACTCTCGATGACAACACTCCTTGGAAGAAGACCAAAGAATTCATTTTTGTAAATATGGTCTCTTATGATTTCAACAAAGTCGGGATGAATACTAATCATTTTAAGATCTCCCTTCTGACCACTAGGTGTAGCAACTTTGTTCTTAGTGACTTGCGTGGTCTTGCCAATTTTTACAGGAGTTTTTTCAATAGTTTTGACAGAAGAAAAAGTTGAACCCAAGTTACTAAAGATTTCTTCTAACTTATCAATCCGGTACGGGCTCTCTTCAACCCTTTCGTTAACTACGGTTTTCTTTCCCTTTAACAATTTAAAAGCATCTCCTGCCTTAGCCCCAAATTTATTAGCAAGATCATGCATTTTCTTATCCAAATCTTCAAGATGTTCTTTGGTAATCATTTTCTTTTCAATAGCATCTAATCTTTCCATAACATATTTGAGAGTTAAAGTTGTTTCGTTGATCATAAGAGGTGGTGATCCCACTAAACTTCTCATAGCATTAAAAGCATCCAAAGATGGACACATCAAGAAATTCCCACCGGTAATCATATCAAGGACGAATCTATACCAAGTGGTGATACCAACATAAAATCTGGGAAGAAGAACAATGGTAGATTGCTTATGGATAGATCTATTATGAGCATTGCAAATCCTATACCAAGCATCCTTTAGGTTCTCCCCTCCCCTTTGCTTAAAATTAAGAACCTCATTATCGGGAGTACGCGCGATAAAGGAAGAACTAGCCATAATGACAAGGCAAGAGATCTGACGAGAAAAAGGCAAACGAAAAAGAGGGCGAATAAAATGGCAAATTGGTGAAGTGGGAGAGAGGAAAACGAGAGGCAAATGGCAAATAATGTAATTGCAAGGAGATGAGATTTGTGATTAGAAATCTGGTAGATGATGATGGAGTCTCCTCGGTGCCTGAGATTGGCACGTAGAAGAGACCGCTTCCTCCCTGGCAACGGCGCCAGAAATTCCTTTGATGTGGCTTGAGACTGCATCGGTATTTCCCCAAAGAGGAAGGGATGATGCAGCACAGCGACGGTAAGTATTTCCCTCAGTTATGAAACCAAGCTTATCGAACCAGTAGGAGGATCACCATGTTGGGGAACGTTGCATGGGAAACAAAAATTTTCCTACGCACACGCAACATCTATCCATGGAGATGAGCATCTACGAGAGGGAGAGTGGATCAACATACCCTTGTAGATCGCTAAGCGGGAAGCGTTAAGAAACGCGATTGATGTAGTCGAACATCTTCGCGATCCAAATCGCCGAGCGTCCCGCGATCCAATCACGATCCGTCCCGATCTAGCGCCGAACGGACGGCACCTCCGCGTTCAGCACACGTACAGCTCGATGACGATCTCCGCCTTCTTTATCCAGCAAGAGGGAGCAGAGAGGTAGAGGAGTTCTCCAGCAGCACGACGGCGCGACAGTGGTAGTGGAACTATTCCAGCAGGGCTTCGCCTAAGCACTGCTGAAAACTAGAGGACTTGATCTATCGGGGAGAGAGGGCTGCACCGTGGCTTAGGGTTTTCTGGTGCGGCTGGCCTCTCTCCCCTCCGGTATATATAGGAGGAAGGGGAGGGAGGCCGGCGCCCCTGGGGTTCCCCTTAGGGTGCGGCCGAAGTGGGGAGGTAGAGGAGTCCAACTCCAATCCTACTAGGAGTAGGATTCCTCCCCCACTTGGTTTTCCTTTCTTCCACTTGGACTTTCCCACCCCTAGCCGCATGGGCCTTATTGGGGGGGGGGGGGTTGGCCAGCCCACTAGGGGCTGGTTTACCTACTCCCACAGTCCATGAGGCCCTTTGGGGCGAGAAGCCCCTCCCGATGGTCCCCCGGTACCCACCCGGCACTCCCGGTACACTACCGAAGTACCCGAAACTTTTCCGGTGACCAAAACGGGACTTCCTATATATCAATCTTTACCTCTGGACCATTCCGAAGCTCCTCGTGACGTCCTGGATCTCATCTGGGACTCCCAACAACCTTTGGTCACCACCATACGTAACTCAACTATACCGAAACGTCAATGAACCTTAAGTGTGCAGACCCCGCGGGTTCGAGAACTATGTAGACATGACCGAGACACCTCTACGGTCAATAACCAATAGCGGGACCTGGATGCCCATGTTGGTTCCTACATATTCTACGAAGATCTTTATCAGTTGAACCTCTATGTCAAGGATTCAGTTAATCCCGTACGATGTTCCCTTTGTTCTTCGGTATGTTACTTGCCCGAGATTCGATCGTCGGTATCTCTATACCTAGTTCAATCTCGTTACCGGCAAGTCTCTTTACTCATTCCGTAATACAAGATCCCGTGGCTACTCTTTAGTCACATTGCTTGCAAGGCTTATTGTGATGTTGTATTACCGAGTGGGCCCTGAGATACCTCTCCGTCAGATGGAGTACAAATCCCAGTCTCGATCCATGCCAGCTCAACAGACACCTTCAGAGATACCTGTAGAGAATCTTTATAGTCACCCAGTTACGTTGTGATGTTTGATACACACAAGGTATTCCTCCGGTGTCAGTGAGTTGCATGATCTCATGGTCATAGGAACAGATACTTGACATGCAGAAAACAATAGCAATAAACTGACACGATCATATGCTACGTTCATAGTTTGGGTCTTGTCCATCACATCATTCTCCTAATGATGTGATCCCGTTATCAAATGACATCTCATGTCTATGGCTAGGAAACCTTGACCATCTTGGATCAACAAGCTAGTCTACTAGAGGCATACTAGGGACACAGTATTGTCTATGTATCCACACATGTATCAGTGTTTCCAATTAATACAATTATAGCATGGATAATAAACGATTATCATGCACAAGCAAATATAATAATAACTACTTTTATTATTGCCTCTAGGGCATATTTCCAACAGTCTCCCACTTGCAATAGAGTCAATAATCTAGCTCACATCTCTATGTGATATACATTGTAATGAATCTAACACCCATACAGTTCTGGTGTTGATCATGTTTAGCCCTTGGAAGAGGTTTAGTCATTGGATCTGCAACATTCAGATCTGTGTGCACTTTGCAAATATTTATGTCGTCCTCCTTGATGTAATCGCGGATGGAATTGAAACGTCGCTTTATGTGTCTGGTCCTCTTGTGAAACCTTGGTTCCTTGGCTAGAGCAATGGCACAAGTGTTGTCACAGAACAGAGTCATTGGGTTCAGTGCACTAGGCACTACTCCAAGATCTGTCATGAACTCCTTCATCCAGACACCTTCCTTCGCCGCCTCCGAGGCAGCGATGTAATCCACTTCGCATGTAGAATCAGCTACCACGCTCTGCTTGGAACTGCACCAGCTTACCGCACCCCCATTGAGAATAAATACGTATCCGGTTTGAGACTTAGAGTCATCCGGATCAGTGTCAAAGCTTGCATCGACATAACCCTTAACGACGAGCTCTTGATCACCTCCATAAACGAGAAACATGTCCTTAGTCCTTTTCAGGTACTTCAGGATATTCTTGACCGCCGTCCAGTGTTCCATTCCTGGATCACTTTGAAACCTTCCGGCCATACTTATGGCAAGGCTAACATCGGGTCTTGTGCACAACATTGCATACATGATAGAGCCTATGGCTGAAGCATAGGGGATGACACTCATCTTTTCACTATCTTCTGCGATCACTGGGCATTGAGTCTTACTCAACTTCACACCTTCCAATACAGGCAAGAACCCCTTCTTGGACTGATCCATTTTGGACTTCTTCAAAACTTTGTCAAGGTATGTGCTCTGTGAAAGTCCTATTAAGCGTCTCGATCTATCTCTATAGATCTTGATGCCTAATATGAAAGCAGCTTCTCCTAGGTCCTTCATTGAAAAACTCTTGTTCAAATATTCCTTCACGCTTTCTAACATTTCTATATTGTTTCCAATCAGCAATATGTCATCCACATATAATATTAGAAACGCTATAGAGCTCCCACTCACTTTCTTGTAAATACAAGCTTCTCCGTAAACTTGTATAAACCCGAACGCTTTGATCACCTCATCAAAACGAAGATTCCAACTCCGAGATGCTTGCACCAGTCCATAAATGGATCGCTGGAGTTTGCAAACTTTGTCAGCATTCTCTGGATCGACAAAACCTTCTGGTTGCATTATATACAACTCTTCCTTAAGGAAACCATTAAGGAACGCTGTTTTGACATCCATCTGCCAAATTTCATAATCGAAAAAGGCAGCTATTGCTAACATGATTCTGATGGACTTAAGCATCGCTACGGGTGAGAAGGTCTCATCATAGTCAACTCCTTGAACTTGTCAAAAACCCTTTGCCACAAGTCGAGCTTTATAGACGGTGACGTTACCGTCCGCATCCGTCTTCCTCTTAAAGATCCATTTGTTCTGAATGGCCTTTCGCCCTTCAGGTAATACTTCCAAAGCCCATACTTTGTTTTCATACATGGATCCCATCTCGGATTTCATGGCCTCTAACAATTTCTTGGAATCCGGGCCCGTCATCGCTTATCCATAGCTTGTAGGTTCATCGTTGCCCAACAACATGACCTATAAGACAGGGTTGCCGTACCACTCAGGAGCAGTACGCGTCCTTGTCGACCTACGAGGTTCGATAGGAACTTGATCCGAAGCTTCATGATCATCATCATTAACTTCCTCTTCAACTGATGTAGGCTCTACAGAAACATCTTTCTGCGTTGCGCTACTCTCAGGTTGAAGTAAAGGTTCAACAACCTCATCAAGTTCTATCTTCCTCCCACTCAATTCTTTCGAGAGAAACTCTTTCTCAAGAAATGTTCCGTTTTTGGCGACAAACACTTTGCCTTCGGATTTGAGATAGAAGGTATACCCAACTGTCTCTTTTGGGTATCCTATGAAGACGCATTTTTCCGCTTTGGGTTCCAGCTTTTCAGGATGAAGCTTTTTGACATAAGCATCACATCCCCAAACTTTAAGAAACGACAACTTTGGCTTCTTGCCAAACCACAGTTCATATGGCGTCGTCTCAACGGATTTCGATGGTGCCCTATTTAAAGTGAATGCAGCTGTCTCTAATGCATAACCTCAAAACGATAGTGGCAAATCGGCAAGAGACATCATAGATCGCACCATATCCAATAAGGTTCGATTACGACGTTCGGACACACCATTACGTTGTGGTGTTCCAGGCGGTGTCAAATGTGAAACAATTCCACACTGTCTTAAGTGACTGCCAAACTCATAACTCAGATATTCTCCTCCTCGATCAGATCGTAGGAATTTAATCTTCTTGTTACGATGATTCTCAACTTCACTCTGAAATTGCTTGAACTTTTCAAACGTTTCAGACTTGTGTTTCCTTAAGTAAATATACCCATATCTACTTAAGTCATCAGTGAAGGTGAGAAAATAACGATATCCACCGCGCGCCTCAATGCTCATCGGACCGCACACATCAGTATGTATTCTAACAAGTCACTTGCCCATTCCATTGTTCAAGAGAACGGGATTTTAGTCATCTTGCCCATGAGGCATGGTTCACATGTGTCAAGTGATTCAAAATCAAGTGACTCCAAAAGTCCATCAGCATGGAGCTTCTTCATGCGTTTTACACCAACATGACCTAAACGGCAGTGCCACAAGAAAGTGGTACTATCATTATCAACTCTACATCTTTTGGCATCAATGTTATGAACATGTGTATCATCACTATCGAGATTCAATAAGAATAAACCCCTCACATTGGGTGCATGACCATAAAAGATATTACTCATATAAATAGAACAACCATTATTCTATGATTTAAATGAGTAACTGTCTTGCAATAAACAAGATCCAGATCTAATGTTCATGCTTAACGCAGGCACTAAATAACAATTATTTAGGTTCATCACTAATCCCGATGGTAATCGAAGAGCGAGCGTGCCGACAGCGATCACATCAACCTTGGAACCATTTCCCACGCGCATCGTCACTTCGTACTTTGCCAGCCTCCGTCTATTCCGTAGTTCCTGTTTTGAGTTGCCAATGTGAGCAACCGCACCGTTATCAAATACCCAGGCGCTACAACGAGAGCTGGTAAGGTACACATCAATAACATGTATATCATATATACCTTGTTTGTTGTTGGCCGCCTTCTTGCCAGCCAAATACTTGGGGCAGTTCCGCTTCCAGTGACCAGTTCCCTTGCAATGAAAGCACTCAGTTTCTGGCTTGGGTCCAGCCTTGGGTTTCTTCATGGGAGGGGCAACTGCTTTGCCACTCTTCTTGGAGTTACCCTTCTTACCCTTGCCATTCTTCTTGAAACTAGTGGTTTTATTGACCATCAACACTTGATGCTACTTCCGAATCTCAGACTCAGCGACTTTAAACATCGCAAACAGCTCGGCGACTGACTTGTTCATCCCGTGCATGTTATAGTTCAACACGAAGCTCTTGTAGCTAGGTGGCAATGATTGAAGAACTCTGTCAGTGATCGCCTCTGCTGGAAGGGGCATTCCCAATTCAGCCAGACGGGTGGAATACCCAGACATTTTGAGTATGTGTTCACTGACAGACCCGTTCTACTCCATCTTGCAGGCATAGAACTTATCGAAGGTCTCATACCTCTCGATCCGGGCATTCTTCTGAAAGATAAACTTCAACTCCAGGAACATATCATATGCTCCATGACGTTCAAAACATCTTTGAAGTCCCGGTTCTAAGCCATACAACATTGCACATTGAACCATTGAGTAATCATCAGAACGAGCCTGCCAGGCGTTCGCAACGTCTGGAGACTCTACTGGAGCGGGTGGATCACCAAGCGGTGCATCAAGGACATAAGCCTTTTGGGAAGCCGTAAGGATAATCCTTAGATTACTGGCCTAGTGCACAAAGTTACTTCCATCATCTTTCAACTTAGCTTTCTCTAGGAATGCATTAAAATTCAGGGGTGCTACTGCGCGAGCCATTGATCTACAACATAAATTTTGCAAAGACAACTTAGACTATTGTTCAAGATAATGAGTTTAGTTAATCATATTACTTAAAAATCCCACTCAAATTGACTTCCCTCCGGTCATTCGAGTGTCACATGATCCAAATTCACCAACTCAAGTCTGATCATCACGTGAGTTGAGATGGTTTCAATGGTGAACATCTTCATGTTGATCATATCTACTATATGACTCATGTTCGACCTTTCGGTCTGTTGTGTTTTGAGGCCATGTCTGTACATGCTAGGCTCGTCAAGTTTAACCCGAGTGTTCCGCACGTGCAACACTGGCTTGCACCCATTGTATGTGAACGTAGAGTCTATCACACCCAATCATCACAAGGTGTCTCGAAACGACGAACTTTCCCAACGGTGCACACTCGGGGAGAACACAATTTTATCTTGAAATTTAAGTGAGGGATCACCTTATAATGCTAACTTCATCCTAAGCAAAATAAGATGCATAAAAGGATTAACATCACATGCAAATCATAAGTGACATGATATGGCCATGAACTTGTGCTTTTGATCTCCATCTCCAAAGCACCGGCATGATCTCCATCGTCACCGGCATGACACCATGATCTCCATCAACATGTTGCCATGAGGTTGTCATGCCAATTGTTGCTTCTACGACTATTGCTAACTCATAGCGATAAAGTAAAGCAAAATGGCGAAAATAAATTAAAGACAACCCTATGGCTCCTGCCGGTTGCTGTACTCATCGACATGCAAGTCGTGATATTCTATACAATACATGATCATCTCATACATCACATATATCTCATCATGTAATTGGCCATATCACATCTCAACATACCTTGCAAAAACAAGTTAGACGTCCTCTAATTGTTGTTGCAAGTTTTACGTGGCTGCTACGGGTATCTAGCAAGAACAATTCTTACCTACGCAAAAACCACAACGGTGATACGCAAATTGCTATTCAACCTTCTCAAGGACCGCCTTTGTCGAATCCGATCCAACTTAAGTGGGAGAAACATACACCCGCCAGCCATGTTTATGCAACGAAGTTACATGTCAGTTGATGGAACCGGTCTCTCATAAGCGTACGAGTAATGTTGGTTCGGGCCGCTTCATCCCACAATACCGCCGAAGCAAGAAAAGACCAAGGGAGGAAGCAATCTGAATATCAACGCCCACAAACTCCTTTGTGTTCTACTCGTGATCTCATCTACACATAGACCTAGCTCATGATGCCACTGTTGGGGAACGTTGCATGGGAAACAAAAAATTTCCTACGCACACGCAAGATCTATCCATGGTGATGAGCATCTACGAGAGGGAGAGTGGATCTACATACCCTTGTAGATCACTATGCAGGAATCGTTAAGAAACACGGTTGATGTAGTCGAACGTCTTCGCGATCCAAATCGCCGAGCATCCCGCGATCCAATCACGATCCGTCTCGATCTAGCGCCGAACGGACGGCACCTCCGCGTTCAGCACACGTACAACTCGATGACGATCTCCGCCTTCTTGATCCAGCAAGAGGGAGCAGAGAGGTAGAGGAGTTCTCCGGCAGCGTGACGGCGGTGGTGGTAGTGGAACTATTCCAGCAGGGCTTCACCTAAGCACTGCTGAAAACTAGAGGACTTGATCTATCGGGGAGAGAGGGCTGCACCATGTCTTAGGGTTTTCTGGTGCGGCTGCCCTCTCTCCCCTCCAGTATATATAGGAGGAAGGGGAGGGAGGACGGAGCCCCTAGGGTTCCCCTTACGGTGCGGCCGAAGTGGGGAGGTGGAGAAGTCCAACTCCAATCCTACTAGGATTAGGATTCCTCCCCCACTTGGTTTTCCTTTCGTCCACTTGGACTTTCCCACCCCTAGCCGCATGGGCCTTGTTGGGGGGGGGGTTCGACCAGCCCACTAGGGGCTGGTTTACCTCCTCCCACAGCCCATGAGGCCCTTTGGGGCAAGAAGCCCCTCCTGATGGTCCCCCAGTACCCTCCCGGCACTCCCGGTACACTACCGAAGTACCCGAAACTTTTCCGGTGACCAAAACGGGACTTCCTATATATCAATCTTTACCTCCGGAGCTCCTCGTGACGTCCTGGATCTCATCTGGGACTCCAAACAACCTTCGGTCACCACCATACGTAACTTAACTATACCGAAACGTCACCGAACCTTAAGTGTGCAGACCCTGCGGGTTCGAGAACTATGTAGACATGACCGGGACACCTCTACGGTCAATAACCAATAGCGGGACCTGGATGCCCATATTGGTTGCTACATATTCTATTAATATCTTTATCGATTGAACCTCTATGTCAAGGATTCAGTTAATCCCGTACGCTGTTCCCTTTGTTCTTCAGTATGTTACTTGTCCGAGATTCGATCGTCGGTATCTCTATACCTAGTTCAATCTCGTTACCGGCAAGTCTCTTTACTCGTTCCATAATACAAGATCCCGTGGCTAACTCTTTAGTCACATTGCTTGGAAGGCTTATTGTGATGTTGTATTACCGAGTGGGCCCTGAGATACCTCTCCGTCACACGGAGTAACAAATCCCAGCCTCGATCCATGCCAGCTCAACAGACACCTTCAGAGATACCTGTAGAGCATCTTTATACTCACCCAGTTACGTTGTGACGTTTGATACACACAAGGTATTCCTCCGGTGTCAGTGAGTTGCATGATCTCATGGTCATAGGAACAGATACTTGACATGTAGAAAACAATAGCAATAAACCTTGACCATATTTGATCAACAAGCTAGTCTACTAGAGGCATACTAGGGACACAGTATTGTCTATGTATCCACACATGTATCAGTGTTTCCAATTAATAGAATTATAGCATGGATAATAAACGATTATCATGAATAAGGAAATATAATAATAACTACTTTTATTATTGCCTCTAGGGCATATTTCCAACACACCACCACCCAATAAGCAGCACCTGCACACAAACAACAAATACTTGCAACCCGACACGAAAGAGAGGTTGCCAATCTCTCTACGGTAAAAAGATAGATTAGGTAGTGATATATAGGAGAGATAGATCTCTCAAGAACACGAAATAAAAAGAGCAAATAAATAGTGCAACAATATATTTTTGGGTTTTTGGTTTAGTAGATCTAAAATCAAAGAGGCAAAAAGATAGATCGGAAAGCAATATGTTGGAAAAGTAGACCCGGGGGCCGTAGGTTTCACTAGTGGCTTCTCTCATGAGTATAGCACACGGTGGGTGAACAAATTACTGTTGGGCAATTGATAGAAGATCAGATAATCATGACGATATCCAAGGCGATGATCATTATATGGGCATCACGTCCAAGATAAGTAGACCGATTCCTGCCTGCATCTACCAGTATTACTCCATTCATCGACCGCTATCCAGCATGCATCTAGTGTATTAAGTTCATGGGAAAACGGAGTAATGCAATAAGAATGATGACATGATGTAGACAAGATCTATTCATGTAGGAATAGACCCCATCTTGTTATCCTTAATGGCAACGATACATGTGTGCCTTGCTGCCCCTTCTGTCACTGGGAAAGGACACCGCAAGATCGAACCCATCACAAAGCACCTCTTCCCATGGCAAGAAAAATTGATCTAGTTGGCCTAACTAAACCAAAGATTCGAAGAAGAAATACGAGGCTATAAGTAATCATGCATATAAGAGATCAAAGAAGACTCATATAATATTCATGGATAGAAACTGATCATGAACTCAAAATTCATCGGATCCCAACAAACACACCGCAAAAGTTTACATCAAATAGATCTCCAAGAGACCATTGTATTGAGAATCAAAAGAGAGAGAGAGGAAGCCATCTAGCTACTGCCTACGGACCCGTAGGTCTATGGTGGACTACTCACGCATGATGGCAGAGGCACCTATGAAGAAGATGAACCCCTCCGTGATGGTGTTTAGATTGGATCTTGAGGTTCTGAAACTTGCGGCGGCTGAAATTGTGTTTCGTCGACTCCCCTAGGGTTTTCTGAATATTTGGGAATTTATAGGCGTCAGAGGCGGTGGAGGGGGGCCCCGTGGAGGGCAAAACCCACCAAGGCGCATCGGGGCCCCCCTAGCGCGCCCATGTGGGTTGTGGCCTCCACAACCCACCTCTCTAGTACTTCTTTGGCCCACTGGGTGTCTTCTAGTCCAGAAAAAATCTCCAAAAAGTTTCGTCGCGACTGGACTCTGTTTGGTACTGATATTCTGCGAAGTAAAAAACAAGCAAAAATAGCAACTGGCACTTTGGCACTATGTCAATAGGTTAGTCCCAAAAAATGATATAAATTTGTTATAAAGTGATTGTAAAACATCCAAGAATGATAATATAACAGCATGGAACAAGCAAAAATTATAGATACATTGGAGACGTATCAGTGCTGCATTACCTCGTATGTGAAACATAGTGGGTGTGCGGCGCCTCTAATCCGAGCTACGTCGCGCCGGAAGTCGGTTGTTGTCTGGGCCCGGTATTGTTCCCGGTTTCTGTGGTTGCGGTCGAGCCATGATTGGTAGCCATCCCGTCTAGCGGGAGAGAATCCCCTAGATCCGTAAATAGATTTGGTGTGACCTACTCTATAGTCCAGGTCCTGCCCCTAGATCGTATCGATCCTCAGGCTGTGCTGGCCCCTTTCCTCTCCTGTGGGGTGACGTGGGCCGGTATTCAGCGTCTCCAGCCGCCTTGTCCCGTCCTCGAGGGGGGCGGTCTGGCTGGTCGTATTAGGTACGCTTGGGAGATTCGGGCTCAAAGGCCTCGTCTTTGAATTGCGGCAGCAGGCGTCAGCGTGGGTAACTCTTGTTTTGATCCGACCGCTCAATGCCGACTCCTTCTTCGGCTGCCAGGACTTTCGTCCATCTGTTGTTGATGGTGTCTTGTTCGGCTTTGAGCTACTGTTGCTTTGCCTTTAGGCTCCGAGCGGTGGCTATGAGCTGCCGCCTGAATCGTTCCTGGTCCTCAGGGTTTTCGGGGTGGGTGAAGTCTTCGGCTTCGAGGCTTTCCTCCTCCTCGGCGGGGGGGGGGGGGAGGTAGTTGTCGTCCTCGGAATCATTGAGGTCATCGGCGTCCTGTCGATCCTCGAGCCTCTCCGGGTCCTCTAGCTGCTCCTCGGGGGCTTCTAGGTCGCCGAGGTCCTCCGGGGTGTCAATTTCACCGGTGCCTGTGATGCCTTCCCTTCCCTTGTTTGTCTTGGATCGTTTGCTCTGTTTCCGGCGTTTTGACGCTTTGCCGGATTTATAACCGTTCTTCTTGGGGGTGTGGTTGTCCCTATCATTAGGGGGTGTCCACCATATAGACATCGTAGGTGGAGGTGGCTGTCCGCCGCCCAGTAGTCACAGGGGCGGGGCGCCAATCTCTTCATCCATGTCTTCTGCCTCCTCGGAGGCGTAGTCCAACATGTCGGTTAAATCTTCGACTGTGGCTACTAAATGGGTTGCGGGTGGGCCGTAAAATTTCTCATAACCGGCCTCTAGATCGGCCAGAACGTGGGTTGAGGTCGGATCGTCCTCGATTCTCATTGACTGGATCCGGTCTAGAGCCTCGTTCAACCACGAGAGGTCGACCGGATCAGTTTCCTGGGGGCCCTTGGAGCTAAACTCCAGGGTGTCTCGTGATGGGCGTGTTCGGTAAGGACCAAACCCCGGTACTCAGGTACTATCAATGGATCCGAGCTCAAGGCTAGTCCTCCGATGGGGATAGATCTGAGGGTTGAGCCGGATAGAGGGTCCGAAGTTAAAGCTTCGGGACTTTCGGGCCCGTCGGACGAAGCTGAGGGCCCCGCAAGAAACAGATCGCCACGGGAGTTGGCGGTGAACTCTAGATCCCCGAACCTGATCTCCCGACCGTGAGTGAAATTTTAGATCCGGCCTAGATGGCCGGTCGAGTCAGCATGCAGTACAATGCTGCCGAATGCGAAGATCTGTCCCGGGAAGAAGATGTCCTCGTTACAGACCTGTTCGTTGATGATTAGGCGAGCCATCGATCCACAGGTGATCTCATAGTGGAACTCTCAATGAAAGCACCTATGTCGGTGTCAAAACCGGCGGATCTCGGGGTAGGGGGTCCTGTCACGCCCAAGATGCGGTCCTCTCCCTATTGTGGCGCGAGGGCCTCGACGGGGATAGAAGCACATCTAGTCGTTTCGCAAGTACAGGAATCATTGCATACATGTAGGAAGAGATGAGTATATGAGTTGGCTTACACTCGCCACAAGCTATCTTACAAGTCCACACAATTATTCATACATTCATCCAGAAGACAGGGTCCGGCTAAGGACGAAATCAAATGATAAAAGAAGCAACGAAAAACTGCCTTGCTATCCCAGGAACACCACCACGAATGTGGGGACCCCGACTCATAAGTCGTGATCACCGAATGTACGTGCACAGTGATCCCAGAGATCAATGCTCACTGAACACACAGAAACTGGAATACAAGAGTCTTACATCCTTACATACCGTCTTACACAAATAGGTGCCAGCTAGGTCAAGTTTTACATAGATAGGGCCGCAAGGGCCAAACACTTAAACATAATAAGCAGCGGAAATCTTGATCGAAAGCATGAACCCATGCCATCTGCCTTAAACCTACATGCATTCTGACTGGGAAGCGTCCTAGTTCGCATGTTCGTCACCAACGAACTCTTCGCCATAATCCTGCTCTTCCATGCTTGGCCAATTAAATAACCAGTGGCAAGCCAATGAGTACTTTGAATGTACTCGCAAGCAACCCAAGTTGTGGAACAAGGTATAACAATGCATGATGTAGCACTAAGTAGGTAAGTTTTGCAGAAAGCTGATTTTTAAATGCAATGACATGATCAAGTAATCTTGAGTAAGCATGCATCAACTGCTAACAGGTACTCATGTGAACAAGTCTCAGTTATCATAATAGGCAGGGGTTGAACATCTCATGTTCATCATCATGCCAAGTCATCGGACTTAGCTCAAGTGTCATCTTTGTCACCAACACACACACAAACACCAAGTTTATTAAACATTTGGACGTAGCACAAGAGCGGTTATCCAACTGTCCTTGACCGTGGACACGGCTATTCGAATAGTTTTACACTCTGCAGAGGTTGCACACTTTACCCACAAGACTCGAGGAACTTCCGTGTCATCCACGACTCGCGGTATATCACATACCCGAGGTAAGCACCCAAACAATGCCTTTCCCCTGACGATACTAAGCAAAGAGTCCGCTCGATTGGTACACAGCCCTCATGATGTACATCATACGAGCTTCGCTCCAGATCGTACCATCCATGAAGGGACCAACGGTGTGCCCGGTGCCTGTGAAGACAGCGCATGATCGTCCATTCCGGTACGACCCCGTATCAAGAGTGACCACTTCACTCCCGCCACTAGTAATGCAGGCTCTATGCTAGTACCCACCAAGGTAGTCAACAAAGCCCCGTCCCATAAGGGGTATCGTGGTCGTACATGTAAGGTTGGAATAACGGTCGCAACTTACACCAATCCGTTTTCGAAAACCACACACACTCACTTGCTCCGGTACACCACTTCTTTATCAAGTGGCTACCTAGCTCATCATCATCTCCCTCGGGCATTAGTGGCACCCGACGGGGTTGTCAAAAAAAAGTCTTTGAAATCATTTGTTTCCCTCGCCATTCATATTCTCGAACCCACTTGCGTAGCATCTACTAGCAACCTATCTACTCCCACCCGCACAACCCTCATAAGGATGGTAGGGTCATGCCCGATGCAAGTATCAATGGTAAAGAATCGGAGGCATCCCACCGAAGGGGGGGGACACCACATCATGATCAAATCATTGGAACAACAAGTGCTATATGTCATGCATGAAAAAGTTTCTTATCATGGTCAAAGGGCTGCTTGCCTGGCTCAACAAAGTCTTTGGGGTCTTCAAAGTCTTCGTGTCCAATCCCTTCGTCAACAACGCAATCTATCGTCACGGAATAAACTGGCAAAAATAAGCATCACACAAAAACAGAGCACAAAAGCCACTTTCAAAATGCTACCCTACTCTGATAAACACTACAAACTATTCTAAGAATATTTGTCTAGGGTTTTGTAGTTAAAAAGGTTTTTCAAACTATTTAAAACAGAGGCTAAAAATGCCCAAAAGAGGTTTTAAAATAAATCAGTAGATAAAAGGTTTTCAACAAATTATACAAATGGCACTATTAAATTCTACACAATATTTCAAGATTTTTGGTGGAAAAATATTTGGCATAGGATTTTCATTTAATCCTGTGGGATTTTTGGAAATCCTACTGAAAAAGAAAAAGAAAAAGGCCTCAGTGCCTTGGGCCAAATGGCCAGCCTTCTGGGCCGGCCCAGTCGCCAACCAGGCCAGGCGAGCCGGTGCCCCCGCGCGCGTCAAGTTTCAAACCTGACGGGCGGGGCCCGGTGGCTAGCGACAGAGAGGGGGGAGAGAGAGGCGCGGGAGAGGCCGACAGGTGGGGCCCCCCCTGTCGGGTCTTTCTCCCACCTCGGGACAGGAAGGGGAGGGCCTCATCGGCGGCAGCTCCGTCCACGGCGAGGGAAGGCGAAGGCGGGAATCGCTACAGGAGGTCGCCGCGGGTCAGGAGGTACCGGATTTGGTCGCCGGAGAAGCCTGAGTCGCTGGCGACGAGGAGGCAGGGCGGCGGCGCTTCGGGAGGGGGAAGCCTCGGTCGCCCTGAGCTGCAAATGGAGGGGGGGAAACGAGGGGAAATAGTCAGGAGCTCGCGCTGGATCCAAATCGAGTTAGAGCGCGGGCGGGGGAGGCCTCTACCGTGCGGTTGTCGGTGAGCCGAGACGGCGGAGCTCCGGTTCGATCTCGAGCTCGGGGCCTCCTTGGGGTGGATGGACTGAGCGCGGGCTCGATTAGGTGAGGGAGAAGGGGTCCGGAGGGTAGAGAGAGGTCCGAGAGGGGCTATTTATAGCCTCCCCGCGGTCTACCGCACGGTGGTGCGCCGGTGAGGTCATAGCCCACGGCACAGAGCAAGGGGGTGAGCTTGGGCTTGTCTAGGGCATTCCTGGGAGGGGTCCAGGCGCGAGGGAAGGGAGAGATGGAGAGGGGAGTGCGCGCGTGTGGAGCTGCGGGTTGACCGAGCTGGGCGGCGTCGGGCACGCGCGGGGGAGGCCGCCGCAGAGAGAAGGAGGAGGAGGCCGACAGGGTAGCGTGTCCCGAACGCCAAGGTGGCCTCGGGGGACACAATTTGGAGGCCCGAGGCGGTCGGGGAGGGGGATTGGGTGGCGGCTACAGTGCGGTCGGGCACTGTAGCGCGCTCTGGAGCACGCGTTTGGCATGCCATGGCATGCCAACGGTGTCCTGGGTGCGGCCATAGGTGTCTAGGGGGTCTAGGGGGGAATAAGAAAGTTGGGAATAGCCTTGGATGCTCTGGAGAGTCAAGGGAGAAGGAGAGAGGCCAAGGAAGAGAGAGAAAGGGACTGTCCAGAGGAGAAAAGTGGGTTTTTACCCCACTTAAGTACTGATTCTTGGCCAGAAAAAGTTACTGGAGGTGCAAGGCAATACTACAAGGTTGTGGTAAAAATTTGAAGTGGAGGAGAATAGCAGAAGGGGGTCAAACAGGGTTTTTACCTCCTGGGAAAAAAGTGTTTGATGATGGTTTGGCTAAGCAAATGAAGTTTGCTTGACTTGAGATTTAACAGGGTCAAATGGTGGTTGGAAATAGGGTTGACCACCAAGTTTGAGCTTTATTGAAGAAAGTTCACAATGTAACTTTGTGAAACCCTAGAAATCAACAGAATCAGATTTCTGTAGATCTAGGCATGCATTTAACTTCCCACAAATCCACCACTTGGTGTGGCATCCTCATTTGGGGTTTAGAGCATGCCCACAAAGTTTGGGGTCAAGGGAAGAAACTTCACAATGTAAAGTTGTTCAAATTTGGCTCTGGACAGGAATGGTTTTGGAATAGTTTGATGAAGCAAATTAATTGGGATTGAGATGAAACCTTGCAAGATCATCACATATGACATGTGTAAATTGGTGGAATTTTCTTGGAATTTATTGAGAATATTTCTTATAGAAATATTTCAAAAGCTTGATTTGCGCAGAAAGGGTTTTGAGGGGTTCTGCCCATGATTTTGAACATTACCATGTATTGAAACTCATATTTTTGGAAAATATATGTCCACTGAGTTTCCCTAAATTTTCTCAAATATTTTGAAAGCATTTAAATAATTTTTCCCTATGAAAAACCATTTCTGGACTTAAGAAAAAGCCTTTAAATAAAATAGGAAAATAATCTTTAAAATTAATATTTGGTGGTTGTGGGAATCCATATATATAGTAGGTTTCAAAAAAAGCATTTTGGGAAAAAGGATCCACCCAATTTGAGGACTTGCAGTACAAACCTCAATTCAGGGGTTTTTCAAAACCTAATTTGAATAAATCCTTTTTGGCCAAGATAATATTTGATTAAAATTAGTTTTGGGTACTATTCACATGGCATGATCATTGGGCAAGAATTTTGGGTCAAGGAAGATGAATATGGAGAGGAGTAGAACCTAAGAGTGCCAAACATAATCAACCAAACAATCAACAAGCAACAATTCAAACAGGCATGCACTCAAAAAGTTTTAATTGGTTCCAAATTTTGTAAATCCAAGCATAGCAAAGTGATACAAACACAGGGTGTGACAGACCTACCCCCCTTACAAGAATCTCGTCCCCGAGATTCCTAGGCTAAGCGCTAAAAAGATAAGGGAATTCAGATCTAAGATAGTCTTCACGCTCCCAGGTTGCTTCAGCTTCAGTGTGGTTGCTCCATTGGACCTTGAAGTACTTGATGGTGTGGCTTCGGGTGCAACGCTTCGCTTCATCCATAATGCGAACTGGCCTCTCACGATAAGTGAGGTCTGGCTGAAGGTCGATTGCTTGATGGTCGATGTCCTTGTAGAGGTCGGGGCGGTTGGGAACTTGGAGGCACTTCCGGAGTTGTGACACGTGAAAGACATTGTGCACATCTGATAGCTCGGAAGGTAGCTCTGGCTGGTAGGCAACTTCTCCTCATCTGTCAGTGATCTTGAAGGGGCCGATGTACCTTGGTGCAAGCTTCCCCTTGACATGAAAACGCTTGGTTCCTTTGAGAGGCGTGACTCGGAGATAAACATGGTCTCCAACACGGAAACTCATGTCCCGACGGTGAGAGTCGGCGTAGCTCTTCTGTCGGGTCTTGGCGGTCTTGAGATGTTCTTGGACGAGTTGAACTTGCTCTTCCGCTTCGCGGAGGATATCTGGCCCAAAGACCAATCCTTCTCCAGTTTCTGACCAGTTGAGGGGAGTACGACACTTGCATCCATACAGCACCTCAAATGGTGCCATCTGAAGACTGGACTGATAGCTGTTGTTGTAGGAGAACTCGGCGAATGGTAGGCATTCTTCCCACTTGGCTCCATATGCCAAAACACAAGCACAGAGCATATCTTCGAGTATCTGATTTACTCGCTCGGTCTGTCCACCGGTCTGGGGGTGAAACGCAGTGCTGAAGGAAAGCTTGGTTCCCAAGGCTTCTTGGAACCTATTCCAGAACCTTGAGGTGAACTGGGTGCCTCGGTCCGATACAGTCTCCTTAGGAACTCCGTGAAGACTCACGATCCGGTTGATGTAGAGGTTGGCCAGTTGGTTCCCATTGTAGGTCGTCTTGACGGGAATGAAGTGGGCTACCTTGGTCAGGTGATCGACAATGACCCAGATGGAATCATGTCCTTTGCTCGACCTTGGTAGTCCGGTGATGAAGTCCATCCCGACTTTGTCCCACTTCCATTCATGCACTTTGAGAGGTTGCAATAACCCAGCGGGTCGCTGATGCTCAGCTTTTACTCTCTAGCATATGTCACACTTAGCAACAAAGGTGCCTATTTCCCGTTTCATACCATGCCACCAGAATCTTGCCTTGAGGTCTTGGTACATCTTGGTTCCTCCAGGATGGATTGAATATGGAGTGTCATGAGCTTCTTGCAAGATCAAATTCTTGAGCTCCTCTTTGTTGGGTACGCAGATGCGATTCCCAAACCATACGACTCCTTGCTCATCCACTGAGAATCCTGGGGCCTTTCCTGCCTTGATCTTCCTCTTGATGCCTTCAATGCTCTCGTGTCCCTTCTGAGCTTCCTTAATATCATCCATCAAGGTAGGCTTTGCTTCGAGGCTGGCTAGGAATCCAGGTGCAACTAGTTCCAAGCCGAAGCTTTCAAGTTCTTCATACAGGGCGGGTAGCCTTTCCTTAATCATAGCATTCAAGGAACAAGTCTTTCTGCTTAAGGCATCAGCTACCACGTTAGCCTTTCTGGGGTGGTATTGAACACTGAGGTCATAGTCCTTGATCAACTCCAACCATCTTCACTGCCTCATGTTCAATTCCCTCTGAGTGAAAATATACTTCAAACTCTTGTGGTCTGTGTATATCTCGCATCGCTTCCCCAGAAGGTAATGTCGCCATGTCTTCAAGGCATAAACTACGGCTGCCAACTCAAGATCATGAGTAGCGTAGTTCTCTTCATGAGGGCGTAGCTGTCTGGATAAATATGCTACGACTCTGCCTTCTTGCATCAGAACACCTCCAAGCCCGGTTCTCGATGCATCACAATATATCACAAACTCCTTGTGAATATCGGGGGTGGCCAAAACTGGGGCTGTGGTCAATCTCTTCTTGAGCTCTTGGAAGCTTTCTTCGCACTTTGGTGTCCATTCGAACTTCTTGTCCTTCTTTAAAAGCCGAGTCATGGGTCGGGCAATGCTCAAAAATCCTTCGACGAACTTGCGGTAATATCCCGCGAGTCCGAGGAAGCTTCTGACTTCCTTCACATTGGTTGGGGATTGCCATTCAGTCATGGCTTCAATGTTGGTAGGATCCACTGACAATCCCTCTGCCGTCAACACATGACCCACGAATCCAACTTCATGCAGCCAGAATTCACACTTGCTGAATTTGGCATAAAGCTGGTGCTCTCGAAGCTTGTCTAGGACCAATCTCAAGTGTTGCTCATGCTCTTCTTCAGACTTGGAGAAGACGAGTATGTCATCAATGAAGACGACAACAAACTTATCCAAGTATTCCATGAAGACCTTGTTCATGAGGTACATGAAGTAGGCAGGGGCATTGGTCAACCGAAATGACATGACCGTTTATTCATACAGGCCATACCGGGTTACAAACGCCGTCTTCGGGATGTCTTGGGGCCTGATCTTCAACTGGTAGTACCCAGACCTGAGATCGATCTTGGAAAACACCTTGGCTCCATTTATCTGATCAAACAGGTCTTCAATCTTGGGGAGTGGGTACTTGTTCTTTATCGTGACTTCATTGAGAGAACGGTAATCGACACAGAGTCGGATAGTTCCGTCCCTCTTTGACACAAACAGAACAGGTGATCCCCAAGGAGAGGCACTAGGGCGAATGAATCCCTTTCGGAGCTGCTCTGCCAGTTGCTTCTTCAATTCAGCCAACTCTTCGGTTCCCATTCTATAGGGCTTCTTTTAGATGGGTCCTGCTCCGGGCATTAGCTCAATGATGAACTCAATGTCGCGGTCAGGAGGCATTTCGGGCAGTTCATCAGGAAATACATCCGGGTATTCACATACCACTGGTACTTGATCCAACTCAACTCCCGATAGACAGTTAGCCTGAGGGGCTTGAGCGGAGGCAGGGTTGGGGACATACTTGACTTCTACTCCTTGGCTATTGGTTATGGTAACGATCCTCTTGGCACAGTCCAAGTAGCCTTGGTTCTTGGTTAGCCAGTCCATGCCTAGGATCACATCCAAGCCTTCTGACTTCAGGATGATAAGGTCTGCTAGGAAGTCTACCCCGTTGATGTTAATCTCAACTCCTTTACAACCTATCTTGGACTTCATAACTGATCCCGGGGTTTGTATCAACATATGACTACCCAGGGGTGTAGGCTTCATACCACTCTCTAGTGCAAACTTTTGAGTGACAAAAGAATGCGAAGCTCCACAATCAAACAGTACGGTTGCTGGGGTTGAGTTGACGAGGAACGTACCCAGTATGACGTCCGGGTCTTCCTGGGCTTCCTCAGCGGTGACGTGATTCACACGACCCTTGCCATTGTTGGGCTGGTTACAGGGAGCTGGGTTCCTTGGTGGCGCTCCACGGCCTTGACCTTGGTTGGGCGCATTGGGGCGCGGTGCATCTGGCTTCTTGTTGGGACACATCCTAGAGATGTGTCCTGGCTGACCACATCCAAAGCAAGTGACTTGTCCAGGGTTGTTGTTGTAGTTCCCGCCGCCATTGTTGTTATTGGGGTTGTTGTAAGCTATCCTGGGATTGGCATACTGCTGAGGCTGGTAGCTCGGACGAGGTGCAGGAGGTCTAGCCTGCTGCGGCTGATAGGTTGGCTTAGCTGGGGCTGGCTGCCGGGGGCGAGGCTTCTGGTTGCTGGAACTACCCTTGCTGATCATCCTGCGCTTGCGAGTGTCGTCTATGGCATGACGCTTGTCTTCCAGCATGAGGGCCTTGTTCACCAGGTCGAAGAAGGTCCAACAGTCGCAGACGATAAGCTGATACTGCAGGGTCTGCTGAAGTCCTTCCATGAAGCGTCCCATCTTAGCAGCCTCCGTGTTGACATCTTCAGGTGCATACCTTGACAGCAGGTTGAATTTCTGCAGGTACTCCTTGACAGAGCCACTTCCTTGCTTTAGCGCTCGGAATTCTCTCTTCTTGATAGCCATAATCCCAGAAGGAATGTGGGCGGTGCGGAATCCTTCCTTGAAGTTATCCCAGGTGATCACACGATCGCCTTGCATGACCTTGAATCCATCCCACCAAGCTCTGGCGGTACCTCCGAGGCAGTGAGAGGCATACATCACCTTCTCACGATCCTCATTGCAGTTGACCAGTGCAAGGAGGTCCTCGATGGTGCGGATCCAGTCGTCAGCATCCAAGGGTTCAGCAGTCTCGGTGAAGGTTGGGGGCGAATTCCTCATGAACTCACACAGAGTGTAGCGGCCATTGTCGTTCCTGCCTTGCTGCTGGTTGTTCACAAGGACTTGAGCCATCTGCTGAATAGCAGCAGTGTTGGCTTGGCGTTCCTCCCGGAGAACTTGGAGAAACTGAGCTATGGTCATGTTCTCCGGTGGAGGTGGTGGCGGGCGAATGTCGCCTTGTGGCTGCTCCTGGTGTCCTTCAGCCTGAGCAGTCCCACCAACTCCCTGCCGCTGGCTGGAGTTGCCGGCTTCAGGGTTGGTGAAGAAGCTGTTGCGGGTTGCAGTCACCATCCTGTTTGGAGCAGCCAAGTCAAATAACTGGGATAGACGAGAGGGAAAGCAGTACGGAGAAAGTGCGCCTAAGGGGGTTGGTATAGTGCATGTGTGGTAACACAAAGGTCGAAAGACCAACACATATATTAAGATAAGATAGACGATGGGGTCGCTTACATGTTGCCTAAGGCAAAAGCGCGACTTGCATCGGAACACCAACAACAAAACAAACAACAAGCACACATGGTTTCATATGAACCATTACACGGACTCGACTTCGCATGAGGGGTACATGACTGATCCTACCCTAGGGGTTCTCGGACTCAGGTGGTGGAGTGCTCGGTCTCGTAGCCATGCTCCTCTGGGTCTTCCTCCTGTTCATCATCTGAACGGGCATCGTTTCCGGTCGAAGGGGTCGGAGAACGAGGAGGTCCATCCCGACGACGCTTCGTCGGTGGGTCAGTGAAGAGCGCACGGTACTCCTTCGCACTCACGCGACGACGGCGTGTGGGTGCATCCCTAGCTTGGGGTACTCCTCCTCGGTGGGCGATAGCTGGTCGTCCCTCAGGGGCTCCATCCTTCTTGATCCTATCTGGCTTCGTCTTGGCTTGTCGAAGTAGCTCTCGGGTGTGGTGAAGTTCCTCGCGGAGCTTCATGGACTCCTTAATCAGGTGGTGAGCCAGACTGTTGGCGGAGAGGCTGAAGTAGGTCTGGAATCTGAGTGGTGTCCCATCCTCCTTGGATGGGACCAACGTCCAACTCTCGCCAATATCATCCCTCCTGAAGGGTAGATAGCGAGGAGCGGGTTCGTCAGCCATCTCTGGGATGATTCCTCGAAGGTGGATGAGTGCCTTCCGTGCAGCTGTCCCGACTGCGAGTGCCAGGGTCTCCATCTGTGATCCTTCAAAGAACCAACTAGTCGGGGAGTCGTTTGCCTTCACGACCACATCAATGTGGTACTCCTTCGTGTCGGCATCGACCCAGTGCTCGTGATAGAGGAAAACGGGTGGTCGGCGATACTGGCACTTCTCCAGGCTATCCTCAAGGAGTAGGGGAAAGCCGGATGCTAGGAGGGCTTCGGGTACGACGGCCATCTACAAAGGGTTGAAGGGAGGAAAGTCAGCAGAGTGTTGTGTGAAGAATAGAAGAGGTAATAAGTGCAGAACTCCTAAGTATGGGTGCTAGGTGTAGCTTTGAGAACAGTTTTATCCAATCTAACGTCCATGCTAACTAAGGGCTTCCTACAGTTAGGATGGCTCTGATACCAGCTCTGTGGGGACCCCGACCCATAAGTCGTGATCACCGAATGTACGTGCACAGTGATCCCAGAGATCAATGCTCACTAAACACACAGAAACTGGAATACAAGAGTCTTACATCCTTACATACCGTCTTACACAAACAGGGGCCAACTAGGCCAAGTCTTACATAGATAGGGCCGCAAGGGCAAACACTTAAACATAACAAGCAGCGGAAATCTTGATCGAAAGCGTGAACCCATGCCATCTGCCTTAAACCTACAGGCATTCTGACTGGGAAGCGTCCTAGTTCGCATGTTTGTCACCAACGAACTCTTCGCCATAATCCTGCTCTTCCAAGCCTGGCCAATTAAATAACCAGTGGCAAGCCAATGAGTACTTTGAATGTACTCGCAAGCAACCCAAGTTGTGGAACAAGGTATAACAATGCATGATGTAGCACTAAGTAGGTAAGTTTTGCAGAAAGCTGATTTTTAAATGCAATGGCATGATCAAGTAATCTTGAGTAAGCATGCATCAACTGCTAACAGGTACTCATGTGAACAAGTCTCAGTTATCATAATAGGCAGGGGTTGAACATCTCATGTTCATCATCATGCCAAGTCATCGGACTTAGCTCAAGTGTCATCTTTGTCACCAACACACACACACACCAAGTTTAGTAAACATTTGGACGTAGCACAAGAGCGGTTATCCAATTGTCCTTGACAATGGACATGGCTATTCGAATAGTTTTACACTCTGCAGAGGTTGCACACTTTACCCACAAGACTCGGGGAACTTCCGTGTCATCCACGACTCACGGTATATCACATACCAGAGGTAAGCACCCGAACAATGCCTTTCCCCTGACGATACTAAACAAAGAGTCCACTCGATTGGTACACAGCCCTCATGATGTACATCATACGACCTTCGCTCCAGATCGTACCATCCATGAAGGGACCAACGGTGTGCCCGGTGCCTGTGAAGACAGCGCATGATCGTCCATTCCGGTACAACCCCGTATCGAGAGTGACCACTTCACTCCCGCCACTAGTAATGCGGGCTCTATGCTAGTACCCACCAAGGTAGTCAACAAAGCCCCGTCCCATAAGGGGTATCGTGGTCATACATGTAAGGTTGGAATAACGGTAGCAACTTACACCAATCCATTTTCGAAAACCACACACACTCACTTGCTCCGGTACACCACTTCTTTATCAAGTGGCCACCTAGCTCATCATCATCTCCCTCGGGCATTAGTGGCACCCGACGGGGTTTTCAAAAAAAAGTCTTTGAAATCATTTGTTTCCTTCACCATGCATATTCCCGAACCCACTTGCGTAGCATCTACTGGCAACCTATCTACTCCCACCCGCACAACCCTCATAAGGATGGTAGGGTCATGCTCGATGCAAGTATCAATGGTAAAGAATCGGAGGCATCCCACCGAAGGGGGGGGGGACACCACATCATGATCAAATCATTGGAACAACAAGTGCTATATGTCATGCATGAAATAGTTTCTTATCGTGGTCAAAGGGCTGCTTGCCTGGCTCAACAAAGTCTTCGGGGTCTTCAAAGTCTTCGTGTCCAATCCCTTCGTCAACAACGCAATCTATCGTCGCGGAATAAACGGGCAAAAATAAGTATCACACAAAAACAAAGCACAAAAGCCACTTTCAAAATGCTACCCTACTCTGATAAACACTACAAACTATTCTAAGAATATTTGTCTAGGGTTTTGTAGTTAAAAAGGTTTTTCAAACTATTTAAAACAGAGGCTAAAAATGCCCAAAAGAGGTTTTAAAATAAATCAGTAGATAAAAGGTTTTCAACAAATTATACAAATGGCACTATTAAATTCTACACAATATTTCAAGATTTTTGGTGGAAAAATATTTGGCATAGGATTTTCATTTAATCCTGTGGGATTTTTGGAAATCCTACTGAAAAAGAACAAGAAAAAGGCCTCAGTGCCTTGGGCCAAATGGCCAACCTTCTGGGCCGGCCCAGTCGCCAACCAGGCCAGGCGATCCGGTGCCCCCACGCGCGTCAGGTTTCAAACCTGATGGGCGGGGCCCGGTGGCCAGCGATAGAGAGGGGGGAGAGAGAGGCGAGGGAGAGGCCGACAGGTGGGGCCCCCTTGTCGGGTCTTTCTCCCACCTTGGGACAGGAAGGGGAGGGCCTCACCGGCGGTAGCTCCGTCCACAGCGAGGGAACGCGAAGGCAGGAATGGCTTCAGGAGGTCGCCGCGGGTCGGGAGGTACCGGATTTGGTCGCCGGAGAAGCCTGAGTCGCCGGGGATGAGGAAGCAAGGCGGCGGCGCTTCGGGAGGGGGAAGCGTCGGTCGCCCTGAGCTGCAAATGGAGGGGGGAAACGAGGGGAAATAGTCAGGAGCTCGCGCTGGATCCAAATCGAGTTAGAGCGCGGGCGGGGGAGGCCTCTACCGTGCGGTTGCCGGCGAGCCGAGACGGCGGAGCTCCGGCTCAATCTCGATCTCGGGGCCTCCTTGGGGTGGATGGACTGAGCGCGGGCTCGATTAGGTGAGGGAGAAGGGGTCCGGAGGGTAGAGAGAGGTCCGGGAGGGGCTATTTATAGCCTCCCCACGGTCTACCCCACGGTGGTGCGCCGGTGAGGTCATAGCCCACGGCACAGAGCACGGGGGCGAGCTTGGGCTTGTCTAGGGCATTCCTGGGAGGGGTCCAGGCGTGAGGGAAGGGAGAGATGGAGATGGCAGTGCGCGCGTGTGGAGCTGCGGGTTGGCCGAGCTGGGCGGCGTCGGTCACGCGCGGGGGAGGCCACCGGAGAGAGAAGGAGGAGGGGGCCGACAGGGTAGCGTGTCCCGGACGCCGAGGTGGCCTCGGGGGACACAATTTGGAGGCCCGAGGCGGTCGGGGAGGGGGATTGGGTGGCGGCTACAGTGCGGTCGGGCACTGTAGCGCGCTCTGGAGCACGCGTTTGGCATGCCATGGCATGCCAACGGTGTCCTGGGCGCGGCCATAGGTGTCTAGGGGGTCTAGGGGGGAATAAGAAAGTTGGGAATGGCCTTCGATGCTCTGGAGAGTCAAGGGAGAAGGAGAGAGGCCAAGGAAGAGAGAGAAAGGGGTTGTCCAGAGGAGAAAAGTGGGGTTTTACCCCACTTAAGTACTGAGTCTTGGCCAGAGAAAGTTACTGGAGGTGCAAGGCAATACTACAAGGTTGTGGTAAAAAATTGAACGGAGGAGAATAGCAGAAGGGGGTCAAACAGGGTTTTTACCACGTGGGCAAAAAGTGTTTGATGATGGTTTGGCTAAGCAAATGAAGTTTGCTTGACTTGAGATTTAACAGGGTCAAATGGTGGTTGGAAATAGGGTTGACCACCAAGTTTGAGCTTGATTGAAGAAAGTTCACAATGTAACTTTGTGAAACCCTAGAAATCAACAGAATCAGATTTCTGTAGGTCTCGGCATGCATTTCACTTCCCACAAATCCACCACTTGGCGTGGCATCCTCATTTGGGGTTTAGAGCATGCCCACAAAGTTTGGAGTCAAGGGAAGAAACTTCACAATGTAAAGTTGTTCAAATTTGGCCCTGGACAGGAATGGTTTTGGAATATTTTGATGAAGCAAATCAATTGGGATTGAGATGAAACTTTTCAAGATCATCACATATGACATGTGTAAATTGCTGGAATTTTCTTGGAATTTATTGAGAATATTTCTTATAGAAATATTTCAAAAGCTTGATTTGGGCAGAAAGGGTTTTGAGGGGTTCTGCCCATGATTTTGAACATGACCATGTATTGAAACTCATATATATGGAAAAGATATGTCCACTGAGTTTCCCTAAATTTTCTCAAATATTTTGAAAGCATTCAAATAGTTTTGCCCTATGAAAAACCATTTATGGACTTAAGAAAAAGCCTTTAAATAAAATAGGAAAATAATCTTTAAAATTAATATTTGGTGGTTTTAGGAATCCATATATATAGTAGGTTTCAAATAAAGCATTTGCGGAAAAAGGATCCACCCAATTTGAGGACTTGCAGTACAAACCTCAATTCATGGGTTTTTGAAAACCTAATTTTAATAAATCCTTTTTGGCCAAGATAATATTTGATAAAAATTAGTTTTGGGTATTATTCACATGGCTTGATCATTGGGCAAGAATTTTGGGTTAAGGAAGATGAATATGGAGAGGAGTAGAACCTAAGAGTGCCAAACATAATCAACCAAACAATCAAACAAGCAACAATTCAAACAGGCATGCACTCAAAAAGTTTTAATTGGTTCCAAATTTTGTAAATCCAAGCATAGCAAAGTGATACAAACACAGGGTGTGACAACGAAGCTCCCTACTTATCAGGATACGTAATGTACATATGCCTACGTTCTTCATCGTACTCCCACTGGAGCTGGGACACATCATCTGGCACGCACTCGTTAACACCTGTACCTGTATTGTTGTAATCTGTGAGCCACATGGACTCAGCAATCTCATAACCCGGGTACCGAAACTATGTAAGCCAATAGGTGAAGAATGGTTAAGTGGTGAGGCTGCAGCAAGCACTAAGCATATATTTGGTGGCTAACTTATGAGAACATGAAGGTAAATATGGTGGCCTACGCAAGACGGTCGTGAACTAGCATGATCACTAAGTGATCCTGAACACCTACTTACGTCAATCATAACTCCACCGTGTTCTCTCTTGGTTCATGTTCACGAGCAAAGACAGTCATCGTTATGCACACAGTTGGTGTATTTTATTTGAGTTTACTTCAAGTTAACTATAACCGGGTGTTAAACAAATTAACAAGTTGCCACATAACCGCGGGCACGACTTCTCGAAAAGATTTAACCCTGCAGGGGTGCTCCAACTCATCCATCACAAACTAACCACACATCGCGGGAATAACCTCGACCACGAGTCCCATGATCTCCTAGGCAATTCCGCTGGAAAACCTCAACCTCGAGATAGCCCAAAGTATCTTCGGAATTCCATGCGCAAGACATTCGAGAAAGGTAAAACAAGTCCAGCAAGACCGCCCGGCAGGCTAGATCCCAATAGGAGCCGCGTGTATCTCTTCTCAGGGCACTACCAGATGACCAAGACGTTGGGTTGGCTGAAACCCCGGGTGACCAGGGGGCACCAGACATCGCTCGGTTTGGACCAACACTCATGAGGACCACTGGCCCGGGGGTTGATTAAATTATCCATGGGGTAGCTAAGCCCTATGCATTTTAATTAAGTTGTTTAACAAATGTAGTACCAAAGTTGGGTCTTGCCAGACAAGTTTTAATCTAAAACGATTGGTCAAGGGGGTCCCCATAACAACCCCGAGCATGTTAGGAGCGCAAAATATGGAACATAACACCGGTACTCGGAACTAGTGCGGCAAAAGTGGTACAAAACACCGGGCAAAAGGCCAAGCCTTCCACCTTTGCCAGATATATATGTGCATTAATTTAAATAATAGTAAATAAGGTGATATCTCCCAATATCCATGTTGGTACATGGAAAAGCTTGCACCTGCAACTAGCAATGTATAAGATAAGGGCTAAGCAGCGGTAACGTAGCCAATCAACGTTTTGCTAGGAAGTGGAGGGGTTAGAGGCTTTCATGGAAATTTAGGAGGATGACAGTTTAAGTGGTAGGTAATGAAAACATAACGGTAGAAGCGAGACATCTAGCATAGCAAAAATAGGGTCGGGATCCGGGTATGATCATCTTGCCTGTTGGGTCTTCAGAGGGACAAAGAGCTGGGTCCTCGTAGTTGTACTCTCCGGGATCCTCATACTAAGGCTTGACACTCGCGTCTACCCAAAGATAAACAACACCAAATAAACATACAATCAAAGTGCAATGCGCAACCAAAAATGATGCATGACCAATTGAAGTATTTAACATGGCAACCCTATGCTAGTCATGTTTCTCATGCAGTTTTTAAGTTCTTTAGTATTCTGGACAGAATCTCAAGATTAGTTATATGAACATGCATGATCATGGAAAATATGAATGCTCCATGTAAAATCGATGCAAATGCATATGTGGAACGTTACAAACGGAGCAACGAAGCTCACGATACACTCACGGCAAGGTACGAACGTTAACGGAGACAAAGACAAAGAATAAGAGGGCCATGGGGCTTTTCCTTGGTATTCCAGGGATGCCACTGGATTGGAAATGAAAATCTAGCAAGAATAGAGCTAAAAAAATCATGCAAAACAATGGAGTATAGCTCCCACAAGTCACAAAACATTCAAACACACAATCTGTCCATAAACAGCAACATGTCATCTTGCAACACACATAACCAGAGCTACAACAAGTTTCAAATCACAACCAAGGCATGGTCATGAAGTACACAACATGCTTAACAATTCATCTATTCACAGGAACATGAAAGGAAGCATGGATCATTGGCAAATGAGCTCACAAGATGGCATGTTGAAACAGTTTTCAGGGACTTAGTGAAAATTCCAGTTTTACAGAATCTGAGTTAACATGATAGCATCTTGACAGCAACTTTTATATATGCTACAAGAACTTTCCTGGCATGAAAATTAACAGGTTGATAGAGGGCAACATGTACTACAATTAACTACATTATGGCAACATCAAAATATGCATGTATCAATGGCTACCATCCTCACACTATGACATATTGAGAATAGCAGATTCTCAGACTTAGTGAAATTCAACAAGGGGCAAACATGGCACTTATTAACAGAATGGCATGTTGACATCAAGTTTTGTATAAGATGCAATAGCTTAATCCACAAGATCTTGGCACACATTTACAGAGGATGACAAGCACAACAATGCATACAATTGTGCCAACCCCAAAGAAGCAACACACACATGGGAATCATCTAGATAACATGGCAACAAAATAACAGATTTCGACACTTAGAAATATTTGAGCATTTGGAAACATTATTTTGGGGACATGTTGACAGCAAGAAAGCCACTCATATCATGATCTATCATGGCAAGCAAAAATACCAGGGGCTAGAGCACACACTAATAGACATATTTCATGCTGACAAGATTATCATATGATGCAAGGATTAATTCATGTGAAAAAGACAAAATGCCATATGATCACAATGTAACATTTTTTGCAAACATGCTCAAATGATAAAACCAACACCACCATTGGATTCTCTGGATTTTTCTACCCCAAAATCATCTATCACATGCCTATGTTCCTATGAACAAAACACTCACAATTGCATTTGGAAAAATGACAAGGCCACTTAATACAACCTATATGCCAAATTTGGCATATCCTAGGATTATGGACAGAATTGGAAACTGCCTAAACAGGGATATTTCCTTAAGAGGAAATAACCAGAGAAAACACAGAAACTAATAAAACAAACAAAAAACAAAATGCAATAAAAAAATGGGGCCACATGGCAGTGAGCCAGGGGCCCTGTGGGGCTGACTGGTGGGCCACGGGCCCACTGTCAGGGGCGCTACAGAACTTGAGAAAAAATGGGGGTTTAATCTGCCCCTGCGGGGATCGAACCCATGACCCCCCGGTTGGAACGCACAGGCGCTACAACTGAGCTATGAGCGGGCGTCTGAACCTATAGGGCCTCGGCTCCTCTTCACCCGACCACGGGGCTGGGACTCTGTCGAAATTGAAGAATCTTCAGAAGGCAGAGCTGCAGAAGCGGGAGCTCGAGAATGAGCTCATGCTCGCCTTGATGGCTAAGGCGCGGGGCTCAGGGAGGCCATGGTGCTAGCGGTGCGGGCAGGACGCGGGCATGCAGGTGCGGCAACGGGAGGAGCTCAAGGCAGGGGCTTAAGCACCTTGCCACGGTTCCCATGGCAGACAGATCGGGCGCGGTGAAGAACTACGGCTACTACTACGGCGAACCGGACCGAAGAGGGCTATGGGGATGGACTGCTCACCCCGGGTCCCTTAGGACAAAAAGATGCGGTCGGGGATGCACGTGCATGGCCGGGGAAGGAGGAAGCTATCGTGCGAAGGAGCTATTGATGCACGACGAAGATGATCACGGAGCCAACGATGTGGAGGTGCTCTCCTCCTCCTAGCTCCGAGAACGGGTCAAGGAAGAAGTCATGGCGCTAGACTACATGACGGACGGGCGAAGGGATCCCGCCGGAGAAGAGGACGACGTCGACGACGCGAGCCGCTCTCTCCTCTTGACTGAATCTCTCTGTCGGTGCACTAGTACAGGGGTACCCAGTGCCCTAATGTCGACGTTCTGGGAACGGGGGTACCCAGACCTGCCTGCCTGCGGCCCAGGGCATGGCCCACCTCGTCAGCCAAGCACGGCCTGGCGCGACTTCACTCAAGACAAGGCCCTCGCGAAGGCCCTAAGCTCGCGAGGAAGAACAACACCAAGATCAGCGAAGGATGGGCCTCCTCAGGCCCTCTCCGGAGTGGCAGAGATCCCTATGCAGAACCGGGCCTCAGAAGTCAGGGATGACGCAAGGAAGGACAGGCGGGCGCCAGCGCGCCAGGCGGTGCAGTTTCCCCTTTGGTGCAAAGGGAGCAAGGACGTACGCGGGTTCCCAAAGCGCTCCCAAAGGTTTCCATTCCGGTGCAACAAGACCACGACCACGAGCCTAGCAAGACGGATGTCATCGCCGAGCCCACCTCTGCATCATCGACGGCTACTTTGCAGGCGAAGGCCACCTTTGGACTGGGCGGGGATGTACTCCTGTCCCCCTTCAAATTTGGCCGTTGTGGGATGCCTTCCCGCCATTGCGATAAGGCAAGAGGACCCGGGCCGCTGCTATATATAGAGGCTAGATTGCACCGTAAAGAGGGGGAAAAGAGGAGAGACAACAGACAAGGCAGAGAGCCAAGAACACCACCCGAGCGCCCTCGCGAGGCAACTCACCACTGTACTAGTTCATCCACCACACCTCCTCAAGAGGCAATCCACCAAAGCAGGAGTAGGGTATTACGCTTCGCAGCGGCCCGAACATAGGTAAATCTCCGTGTGCATCTTCTTCCTCGTCATCGTGCGAGTTCGTCGTAAGATTCATTGGGTAGCAAGCTAGGTTGGGCGAGGCTGTAGAGGATCTTCGCCCATGCCCCTGTGTTCGAACGTTAAGGGTTTTGCGGAGCCCGAAATCCGACATTTGGCGCGCCAGGTAGGGGGCGTGTCGGAGTCTTCCTCAAGCCGCGCTCTTTCTCCCCCTCGCCGCCCCGATGTCTGACGCTTGCCGAGCCCGCGCCGAGCGCCGAGCTGCCCGCGTCGCCCAAACGGTGCCCGTGGGCCGTGTCGCCGTGCGCCGGTCCCCCTCTCCTGTGGCCAACACCACCACGGGCCCGGAGGCTCATGAACAACAGGACTCCTCCCAGCCGGTCACCGCGCGGCGCGACGGTCACACCGCCACTCCGTCGATCGTTCCGGCTACCAGGTCATCCTCCCATGCTCGACCCGGGCCGGCGCGCGGCTCGGGCGCACTCGCCATGGCGCGCGAGCTGCTTCGCTACCGCCCTGCCCCCGACCGCCATGACGACTGGCTCGGGCGCATCGCGGAGCTCGTCAGTGCTGCCGGCGACGCTTCAGCGTTCTCCTACTTGTTACGACCCCAGCCTTCCTTGGCAGACGACGTGGCCCACGATGCGCCGCCACCTCCTCTACAACGCGGCGTCGACCCCGAGCCCAGGCATGAAGCGCGCCCGCGCGACCAGCCCCGCGAACCGCGGACAAGGGCGAGAGATGAAGTAAGCTGCAAGGTGGTGCCCCGGCCGTGCGTCGACGCGCGTGTGCTCCCCGCTCTACCGAACCAGCGTCGCGACCGGGCACCGCTCGAGGCGGCCCCTCAGGAGCGTCAAGACCGGGTCCCTCCCGCACACGTAGCACCCGTCGAGCCGGTGGGGTGCCACGCAATCGCCCCGGAGCTCCATCCAACCACGTGGCCATGCAAGTTCAAGCCTGACCTACCCCCTCGCTACGACGGCACCCCGGATCCCGCCGAGTTCCTACAGCTCTGCTCGCTGAGCATTCGGGCGACCGGTGGAGACGACAAGGTCATGGCATGCTGGTTCCCCATGGCGCTCAAGGGCGGCGCGCTTTCCTGGCTCCTCAACCTCCCGGAGGGATCCATCACTTCCTGGGACGACCTGCGCAAGCGCTTTGTCGCCAACTTCCAAGGTACCCGCGACCGCACGCTCACCATGAACGACCTGCGGCGTGTGAAGCAGCAGGAGGGAGAGACCCTGCACAAATTCATACAGCGCTTCATGACTACACGCCTCAAGGTCCCGAGGGCGTCGGATGAGGCTATCATCTCCGCGTTCACCGATGGCGTCACGGACCTCAAGATGAAGGAGGAGCTCGCCATGAACGACGAACTATGCTCAGCCCTAGAGATGTTCAACCTGGCGAACAAGTGCGCCAAGGCCGAGGAGGGCCGCCTTTCGCTCCGTGCGCTACCGGAGGCGGAGCCAGAAGACAAGAAGACCAAGACCAAGGAGGCAAAGCGCAAGGCCCCAGCGGTACTTGCGGCCGAGCCTGAGGCGAAGCGCAGCCGAGGCAAGGAACACCCCGCAGGAGGGAGACCATCCTGCATCTTCCACGACACCAACAACCATGACACCGTCGATTGCCAGGAGCTCAGGCTGGTCCGCAATGAGCACTTCGGCCGGCGCCCTGGATGCGTGGACCGTGGCTTCAGACGCGGCGGAGGCTGCGGCGGAGGCCGCTGGGACAACCGGGAGCCGCGCCAGGAGTGGCGAGACCAGCCTCGGGAGGACCGCTGGCGCAATCAAGCTCGGGAGGACCGCTGGCGTGACGACCCTCCGGAGGGGTCACGCCGTGGCCAGCCTCGTGAGGCCCATCCTCGTGAGGCCGACCTACCACCACTACCGCCGCCACCCAGAAGGAAGGAAGAGGACATGCAAGACGGTGGGGCTGGGGGCTTCCAGGAGGTCAGGGCGATAGCCTGTATCCTGGGCGGCGCCCAAGCCCCGGCGTCGAACCGCATCTTCAAGCAGTTCACGCGGGAGGTGAACGCAGCTCTCCCGAAGCCCAGGCCATGCGCCCCCTCAAGTGGTCCCAGACTGCAATCACCTTCGACTCGAGGGATCAGCTCAGGTGCTCGGCCATGGCCGGCACGCTCCCCATGCTGTGCACCCCGACCATCAGCAACGTCGTCGTCACCAAGACCCTCATCAACAGTGGAGCGGGGCTCAATGTCCTCTCCATTGAGACCTTCAAGACGCTCCAAGTACCGTACGACCAGCTCATGCCGACCAAGCCCTTCTCGGGAGTCACTGACGGGTCCATCGTCCCCATTGGGCAAGTGCGCCTGCCCGTCACCTTCGGCGGACGCAAGAACTACCACACCGAGATCATCGTCTTCGATGTCACACACATCCACCTCCCGTACAACGCGATCCTTGGGTACCCGGCCCTCGCCAAGTTCATGGCGGTGACTCATCATGGCTACAACGTCCTCAAGATGCCAGGGAGTGGCAGCGTCATCACTGTCGCCTGCGATGAAAAGGATGCCGTCTGCTCCCTCGAGCGTGCTTACCGCGCTGCGGCGGCCGAGCGCTCGGACGACGAGGAGGATGCCCTACCTCGTGAGGATGCACGCAAGAAGAAGAAGCAGCTCCTCCCCGCAGAGCGCCAGAGGGCTGGGACCTCCAAGGACGGTGCCTCAGGCTCTATGCCCGGGGACGGGGCCCCACCCTCCATCGCATAGGAAAGCGCGCTCGGCGCCCCCCTTGGGTCTGGCTCGGGGTCTTCCATCCGGGGAGCTTCCGGCTTGGCCGGTGAGACAAGGGAGGCGCTCGGGCACAACCTGAAGGCTCGTCCTGACACGCGTCTGCCTGAGCCAGGAGCACGGCGCGAGGCGCCAAGCTCGCAAGAGTCCGTCATCAGAGCGATCGAGGAGGTTCAGGAGGCACAGGCCATGCGAGGTGGGAGCTGCCCTGCACTACCAAGCGCAGCCACCATCGTCGGCCCGGTCAACAAGCCGCGCGTCTGCGTCAACGCGCTCGCAATCAATAGGGCCGCGTCCCAGGACCTCTACTGGTCGACGCGCGCCGATCGCGGATGGGTCTACCCGCGCAACTACGTCCGCATGCCCTTCGGCCTGGCGAACGCAGGCACCACGTTCCAGCGCCTTGCCTAGGCCATGCTCATACCTTTCCGAGCGAGGCGCGATGAGGAGTTGGAGGAGATGCCTGGACCGAGCAGGGGTACCGAACCCCGGGAGACGATGGGCTCATGAGGGTCACGCTCACGGAGGTGCAAGATCAGGCCACAACGGCAGCTTCGACTCTTCAGCGGCGTGGCCACCAGGTGATTTTTTGGTTTGTGCCAGGTAACTTTTTGGTTTACTCCATTTGAGGGCGCCCACCGGGCCGCATTATCCTCAGGCGACTAGGGCATACCCCTGCAGCCGCCTCATTTACGCATGTTTCAGTAACTTTTCATGCATGTGATCTATTTCCTATCATTTCACCTTGCCTGCACGGCTCTTTGCCGGCGTGAATGTCGCCGTACCCGAATGATCCTACCTTCGACCGCCTCATCAGAGGACTGGGCACGACATCTGTGCTCAGGTCCGTCCCTGCAGCGTTGATAAATCCAGCGGCTGAGCTCTGTCTGGCGGGCTGGCGTCGCTCACGTCACCTCCTGGGGCCACTAGTGCTTGGCCCTCTCATGCGATGGCCCTCGGGAGCACATTCGGCGCAGGCTTCTTCAAAATTTGCAGGACCTCGGACGGTGCTATCTACAAGAAGATCCAGGCGCAAACCGCCTTTGAGGTAGGGACCTCGCGAGGCCAAAGCGCCCTCGCGAGCTCCCAGATACACCTCCCAGTTCTACCGTGCCAGCCACGCGTACGAACTCAATGGGCTGTACACGCCCGGAGCCCCCCGAGGACGCGGAGGGGTTCCTTCCCACGCAATGTGGAAGCCCCATGCCCTGTGCTGGCGGACAACACGGTCCACCAATGACTATGCCCACGCAAGGTGGAAGCCCCATGCCCCGTGCTGGCGGACAACACGGTCCACCAATGACTATGCCCACGCAATGTGGAAGCCCTACGCTCCGTGCTGGGGATAAACAACTGAGGGTGCCTCAGCGGCCGCATCCAACCTCAGGAAGGCCCCTCGCGGCCCCGTCTCGCTGCGTTCCCCTGGGATGTACGCGTGAGGGGGCTGCATGGGGGCTACTACCGGACCAAGCCTAGTACACGCCACCTCCCCAGGTCTGCCAAACCTGGTCTTCATGCGCCCCTCTCTGGAAAAGCTAGCGAGGAAAGGTATGGTAGCCGCTCGTACATCAAGGGGGACTGTTGAGCATCGCGACTCAGGAGCCTCAATGGCCACGTAGCCCCTCACCCCTTGGAACCTTCCTGGTGATCCGGTCGGCCCAATGGCGGCTAAGGTATGTGCGGGGCCAGGCCCTGCCGACGCAGAGCTCAAAGCGCTCAAAACCCCTAAGGTGGACGTTGGAGCTCGTACGTCAAGGGGGACTCCTGAGCATCGCGACTCAGGAGCCTCACTAGCCACGTAGCCCCTCACCCCTTGGCACCGTCCTGGTAATCCGGACGGCCCAACGGCGGCTGAGGTATGCGCGGGGCCGGGCCCTGCCGACGCAGAGTGCAAGGTGTTCGAAATTTCCAAGTTAACCCAATCTTCACCATGTTCCGCTCATGAGGGCTGCTCGTACGTCAAGGGGGACTCCTGAGCATCGCGACTCAGGAGCCTCACTGGTCCTGTAGCCCCTCACCCCTTGGCACCGTCGTGGTGATCCGGACAGCCCAACGGCGGCTGAGGTATGCGCGGGGCCGGGCCCTGTCGACGCAGAGCATCATAGCAAGCAAGAAGGAAACAAGGCGAAGAAAGGAATCACACAGTTCAACAGTTATTACAAGCATTAAAAGTTTTCGCAAATACAAACAAGTTTAACGCCTCCGCGAGGCACGATGAGCGTTGTAGGAAAGGAACAAGGAAGAGGAATTAGGAGGAGCCACCGCCACCACTCGTCCCGGCCGCAGGGAACTCGTCGTCAACATCGCTGGCGTCGTCTTCTTCGCTGCTAACCCTTGCAGCTTCAAGAGGCGGAGGAACGGTGATGCAGGTAAACTTCTTCACCAGCGCCCTTCACTGCCGCCGCAGCGCTGGCGCAGACCTCGGGGGCAACCGGGCGGATCACGGAGTCGAAGTCGAACCCCGACTCGCGAAGGTGAAGATGGCTGAAGACGCGCGTCGTGGCCTCAGAAAAGAGGTCGCGGCACTCGCTCTCCAAGACCCCCTCCACCTTGGCAACGGCGCCCTCCAGCGCCTCGACGAGCTTCGAAGCGAGCTCCGTGAAGCCGCTCTTCGGAGCCACCAGGGGCTCCGCAAACCCATCCCGGCAGAGGGACTGGAGCGCTTGGCGAAGCCTGAGCTCGACGGAGGGAACGGCGCTGAGCTCCGCGGCCTTTTTCTCCTCAGCCGCGACAAGAGGCTTCTCCCTGGTGTCGAGTCGGGCCTTCTCTGAAGCGACTTCCCTCTCCCGCGCGTCCAGGTGCTCTCGCTCCGCGGCTCGATTGGCCACCGCCTGGGGCAGCTCAGAGTCCTGATCGACAAGCTGGGCCTCGCAGGTCTTGAGGGCTTCCCCTTGCTGACGCAGCCATTTCGCAAGCGCGGACTTCTCTTCCTGAAGAACCTTCAAGCGGTCCTCCGCTTCGTCACAACGCCTTGTAGCAGACGCCGCGTCGGTCAGTGCTGCCTCGTGGGCTGCCTTGGCTAACGCGGCCTCCTTCTCGCTCTCTGCCGTGGTGGCCTTGGCCTGGCCCCAAACCGCCATGACAAAGGCGTCGGCCTGGAGCCACCCGGAGAGGAGCCCCAGGCGCCCACTCGCGAGGCGATCGTCAGTGCCCCCGAGGGCGTCCCGAACCTGACCCAGAGCGGTGTAGGCCCCGTCTAGGATGTCGGGGCCACGCAATGCAGACACCCAGGCCTCGTCAGGGGGAGTCGCCTATGCCATCACAGGAGATGCCCCTGGGGCGGCAGAAGCACGAGGAGCCGGAGGCTCCGCCACGACCACAGGTAAGGTGGATGCAGACGAGTCCAAGGGCAGCTGGCCCTCGGGGGCTGGCTCCCGGGGCAGCAACGCCGACGTGCCCCCAAAAGCAGGAGCGGTAGCACCAATGCGCATCGGGGGCTCTGGGGGCTCTGCGGCGGTGACCAGGAGGGTTGCCTCGCGAGCCCCCACCCCCGCGGCGGCAAACGCCTCGACAGGCGATGGCAGGATGACAGGAGCGGGCGATGCATCGGAAGGCGCCTTCGGCTTGACGCTCGCCTTCTTCTTCCTCATCCTCAGCGCGGCGGCATTTCTGGTCACCAAGCAAAGGAAGAATCATCAACGCACGAGCTACCGGCAGGCGGCCAAGGTCGAGCCAGATTACTCACTCTTCGACGTCGACCCACTTCCTCTTCTTCTCCGCCTCGACGACGACGGGGGCGCCCTCACCTTTCTCCGGGAGGGCACCACCACGCGGGGGAGCAGGAGCACTGTCCGCAAGGGCAGCAGCTAGAGGGGTCACCATGTCCCCGGCCTCGTCTGCCTTGCCCGCGAGCTGCGGTTCCGGCGGGGGCGAGGCCGGCGCATTGTCCGCCTTGCCAGCAGAAGCAGGACCCACCAGAGGAGGCTCCGCCCCGCGCTTCCTGGGGGTCGCCAGGCAGGCAGACCGTGTGGCACGAGGGGCCGGTCCCGACCCCCTGAGGACCTTGGTGGGACCCAGAGAACCTGCAGCAGAAGCTTCACCAACATCGTCGTCGTCCTCAAGGTCACGCAAGAGCATGCTCTGCGATGGGGGAGACGCCTCCGCCAGGTCATCGTCCGCTGTCTTCTCCGAATCCTCCCCGCCTGTGGTGTCGCCGGAGGACACCGTCACCGGGGAGCCAAGGCCCTCAGCTGGGGAGAGCCCCAGTTCGTTGAAGACAGGCATCGCAGTGACCAAATCGGCTCCGTCGTCGCGGTAGTACAACGGGGCGCAGTCGTCGGGAAAATCTCCGGGGTCGCCGTTGAGCAGGGTTGTTACAAGTCTGTTCAGCTCCCCGGAGGGCATGGGGGCAGGCCAAAGCCTGAGGTCGTCACCGCTGCCCCAGTATTCCCACAAGGGCCTCGAATGCGACTAGAGGGGTGCCAGGCGCTGCTTCAAGAACTCCTTCACTATCATCCCCCCAGTTAGCTTCCTGGCACTGATATCGCGAGAAATCCGCTCCAGAACGGGCCTGGCCCAGGGGTCTGAAACTTTGCGGAGCTCCACGCGGGGGTCTTCTCCTGCAGCCCCTTCAGCAGATCCAAGCGGGGGTTGGTTCTCTTGAGATCCATGAAGACCCAGCGGTGCCTGAAGTTCTCCACCTTCTTCCTGGCCTTTAAGAGCATGTTACCGCTCTGGACCGCGACGAAGGAAACGCATGCCGACCGCTGAGCGCCGTCGTGCACGAACAAGCTAAAGAAATGGCGGAAGAGGGCCACTGAAGGCTTCACGCCCACGAAAGCCTCGCAGTAGAAGGCGAAGACGGACAAGAGCAGGATGGAGTTGGGTTGGAGATGAAGGGCTTGGATCCCGTAGTGGTCGAGGACGGCGGTGAAGAACTTGGAGAAGGGTGGGATGAGCCCAGTGAAGACGCTATGGAGAAAGAAAGGATAGGCCGACCTGGACGAGGGCCGCTTCTCCGAGGAGCCACCCCATATCAAGGTCCGCCCCCACTCGTTGGTCCCGTCTGCCGTCGACGGGAGCACCGGGACGAGGTCTCTGTCCTTGGCAATGGTGGACTCCGAGAGCGCCGGTGAGATGGGAGCAGAGGCTGAGGTCTGGGCCTCTGGCTTCGACTTGCTGGCGAGAGCCATCGGGAAGTTCGTGGGGCCGACGCGGCAAGGAGGAGGACGGAGCGGCGCCAGGATCTGGAGAGGTCTCTGCTAAGGCCGGGGATCTGGGAGTAAGAGCAGGTGCCCAAAAGAGGAAAGCAGTAATGGCTCGGCGCTGGAAGTCAGGCTTTTGTCGATTCGAGCGGTGGCCGAAGCGGCGTTGGATGCCCGACATCAACCGCACGACGCGTGCCAGTCCTGGCCCGCAGGCGTTTGGGGCCCGCAGCGCTTCGGGCCGTCCTCAGCGGCTTCACCCAAAAGCCGGCTCGAGCGTGCCTTGGGCCCGGGGGCTACTGTCGGCGTTCTGGGAACGGGGGTACCCAGACCTGCCTGCCTGCAGCCCAGGGCATGGCCAACCTCGTCAGCCAAGCACGGCCTGGCGCGACTTCACTCAAGACAAGGCCCTCGCGAAGGCCCTAAGCTCGCGAGGAAGAACAGCACCAAGATCAGCGAAGGATGGGCCTCCTCAGGCCCTCTCCGGAGCGGCGGAGATCCCTATGCAGAACCTGGCCTCAGGAGTCAGGGATGACGCAAGGAAGGACAGGCGGGCGCCAGCGCGCTAGGCGGTGCAGTTTCCCCTTTGGTGCAAAGGGAGCAAGGACGTACGCGGGTTCCCAAAGCGCCCCCCAAAGGTTTCCATTCCGGTGCAACAAGACCACGACCACGAGCCCAGCAGGACGGATGTCATCGCCGAGCCCACCTCTGCATCATCGACAGCTACTTTGCTGGCGAAGACCACCTTTGGACAGGACGGGGATGTACTCCTGTCCCCCTTCAAATTTGGCCGTTGTGGGATCCCTTCCTGCCATTGCGATAAGGGAAGAGGACCCGGGCCGCTGCTATATATAGAGGCTAGGTTGCACCGTAAAGAGGGGGAAAAGAGGAGAGACAACAGACAAGGCAGAGAGCCAAGAACACCACCCGAGCACCCTCGCGAGGCAACTCACCACTGTACTAGTTCATCCACCACACCTCCTCAAGAGGCAATCCACCAAAGCAGGAGTAGGGTATTACGCTTCGCAACGGCCCGAACCTGGGTAAATCACCGTGTGCATCTTCTTCCTCGTCATCGTGCGAGTTCGTCGTAAGAATCATCGGGTAGCGGGCTAGGTTGGGCGAGGCTGCAGGGGATCTTCGCACACGCCCCTGTGTTCGAACCTTAAGGGTTTTGCGGAGCCCGAAATCCAACACCTAACTTATGCATAGGCGGTAGAGCAGAGAACCCCGATAGCAATCAAGACCAAGACTCCAGCAAGCACAGCGCGACAACCCAAGCCTGGGCTGTGACGCGCCAAGCATGTCTCCGACACTGCCGACGACCAGGACGAATGCACCTTCCAAGAAGACCCGGCAAGCCACTCACCGGCAGGCACGAGCCAACCAGCCACCGCTCCACCACATCGCTACGGCTGTGACTTATCAATGCGGTGTCGAGCCTTCAGGCAGCTAATCAGCTCTCGCTAAGCACGTGGCGACACTTCGGAAGACAAGTTACGTCCGGTCGACACCCGCCCTGTATCGTGTCAAGATCTCAAGAAGCGATCAGCCAAGCGGTGGCAAGGGCTTGCCGGGGATGCACCCCCAAGCGCCACCTAGGCAAGTAATCATGGCATTTTTTCCTAAATGCTAGAGTTAGGTATGATAGCTCTGCTTAGCTATCTGATCGATGGATAATATCTGTTTTGCCACTGTGGTAACCCCTTGCACTATAAAAGGAGGCCCAAGGCAACCTATCTCAAGGTTAGCAACTGGAACCCCCGAACGCTTGTACTCGCACATCCACTCTTTCCCCGGCAGCAGCCCTTGCCGGGGTTAGACGTCTTGCGTTATTCGTGTTCCTCCAATCAATCCACCAAAAAGTAGGAGTAGGGTTTTACGCTTAGCAGCGGCCCGAACCTGGGTAAAATGCCTGACCCCTGATCGTTGCGCCGTCTCATGATCTTCGCTCTTCGTGCAACGTGACCCCCTTGCCAAACCACAAGGGACCTCTGTTCACACAGATGATCGTAAGCATCCGTGCACCGACACTCTCTAAACCTCTCTACTCACTGAACTTACAAGGAGGAAGAAGGGGAAGGGAAGGAGGTGGCGGCGGCGCGGAGGAAAAGGGGGAAACCCTAGGGAGGGGGAACGCACTGGCCTCGGCGTCCGTGAAACTTCACGGCACCGGTACTGATGCTCTCTCCCTCGCTGTTTCTGAAGGAGACGACGGCGTCAGGGAGGGGGCAGGTGGCCATCTCGAGCGAGCTGGGCCAAGAAGGCTTGCGGCCCAGGTGGGCTGCGGCTGGGGACAGGCCGGGCTGGGCTGCCACTCTCTATCTCACTTGGCAAAAGGGATTTCCTTTTATTATTAAAACGGAAGAAAGCAAGACACAGAGATAAGAGAGGGGTGTTTTGAAAAAAAAGTAAAAATATATATATTTGAACTCACAAGAATACGCACTATTTTATAAAAATGGTCTGGGCATTTTTAGGGCAAACAAATTAAACCACATATAATTATTGTGGGGATATGTTTTGGAAAGTTACAAAAGGCAAAACACTCAAACATGACTTAGAGCTATTTTAACATGCATAACAGAATATTAAGACGAAGAGCAACATTTTTAATGAGATGAACAGCAAGCAAAATATTCACATAACTAGCATAGCCATTAGAGGGGAGGGGTTGCATAGTTGAAAAAGAATTTAAGGAAGGGTTTCAACACAACCATAACCCCACTAGCAAGCACACCTCTACCCCATACACTCACATCACAACAGCACACCAATTATGATGCAACAATTAATTTATGTGATGATGCCATGATGCCATGATGCATGAGGAATGACATGAAGCAAAATATTATTACTCAACCACAAGGTGGCATACATGAAGGTTCCACATGGAATATGTTACAAAGGTTGGAAGGAATGCTCTTGGGCTGTTACAACTCTCCCCCACTACATGAGGATCTCGTCCCAAGATCTAGGAACAGAAGAATTCGGGAAATTCGGAACGGAGAAGGTCCTCTCATTCCCAAGTGGCTTCTTTGTTGGAGTGATGCGACCACTTCACCTTAAGAAACTTGATTGATTTGTTGCGAGTCTTACGCTCAGTCTCTTCAAGGATAGCAACTGGATGCTCGTGATAGGATAGGTCTGCTTGGAGATCAATGTCTTGGAGATCAACGGTGCGCTCAGGAGTCTTGAAACACTTCCGGAACTAAGAGACGTGAAACACATCATGCACATTTGAGAAATTGGGTGGAAGCTTGAGTTGGTAGGCAAGGTCACCCCTCTTGCCCACAATCTTGAAAGGACCCACAAAGCGTGGAGCAAGCTTTCCTTTGATGCCAAAGCGTTGAGTGCCCTTCATGGGAGACACTCGGAGATAGACAAAATCATCGATCTGAAAGGTCAAGTCACGATGCTTGCTATCATAATAGCTCTTCTGACGAGATTGAGCAGCTTCGAGATTTTCACGAATGACACGGCACATTTCTTCTGCTTCAGTGATCATGTCATTCTCAAGAATTTGACGCTCACCGGTTTTAGACCAATTGAGCGGGGTGCAGCATTTCCTGCCATAGAGCAACATTTTTACAGGGATGAACAGCAAGCAAAATATTCACATAACTAGCATAGCCATTAGAGGGGGGGGGGGTTGCATAGTTGAAAAAGAATTCAAGGATGGGTTTTCACACAACCAAAACCCCACTAGAAAGCACACCTCTACCCCATACACTCACATCACAACAGCACACCAACTTATGATGCAACAATTAATTTATGTGATGATGCCATGATGCATGAGGAATGACATGAAGCAAAATATTATTACTCAACCACAAGGTGGCATACATGAAGGTTCCACATGGAATATGTTACAAAGGTTGGAAGGAATGCTCTTGGGCTGTTACAGGTCCCGAACCTTGAATCGAGGATCGTTGGTTAACAGGTGATGAAGGAGACGATGTTTACCAAGGTTCGGGCCCTCATGAGGAGGTAAAACCCTACATCCTGCTTGATTGTATTGATGAGTATGATGGTTACAGAGTTGATCTACCTCGAGATCAAATGAGCTAAACCCTAGATGAGTTGACTTGTCCCTCTATGAACTAAGTCCCCTGGTTTATATAGACACCAGGGGTACCTAGGGTTACACATGGTTGGTTTCCATCCGGGCATAGATACGCCCATTCTTACTTGTAGAACATACCAAGTCTTCGGAACCTTACCCCCCAAGCCTGGGGTCATTCTGTAGTCCGGCCTTCCCGCAGATGCCACAAGGCGGCCCACCGGGTTGGTCCACAGAAGATAAGCCAACGGCCCGAGGACCCCTTAATCCCGGACTCCCTCGGGGGGTGCCCTAATATGTGGTGGCCCCCTCATTGCTCTCCCGACGTCCCTCTTCGGCCTATAAATTCTCTAATATTGCAAAAACCCTGAAGGCAGTCCCGAAATCCTTTTTCCACCGCCTCAAGTCTCTGTTCTGTCGCGAGGCCATCTGGAGCTCCGTTCCGGCACCCTGCTGGAGGGGGGATCAATCACGGAGGGCCTCTTCATCAACCTTGCTGCCCTCATGAATTTGTGTGAGTAGTTCACCACAGACCTACGGGTCCATAGCTAGGACCTAGATGGCAATCTCTCTATCTCTTGATCTTCAATACAATGATCATCGCATCTTTGCGTTGATCTATCCGATGTAATCCTATTGTGCGGTGTGTTTGTTCTGATCCGATGAATTGTGGGTTTATGTTTAGATTATTCATGAAAATTATTTGAGATACCTATGATATATATTATCTCTTAATTGTATGATCATTATAGCCTGATCTATTGATGTGCTTTGGCCAAGTAGATTGATAATTCATCGGTGGGAGTGGTGCGTTGTGGTAGGTTCAACCTGGCGAGTTTCTATATCCCAGTGATGAAGTAGGGGACAAGATGCATCTTTGTGTTGTTGCTACTAAGGATAAAGTGATGGGGTTCATTCATATTGATTGAGTTTACTTTGTCTACATCATGTCATCGTTCTCCAAGCATTACTCTGTTTTACTTAATACTCTAGATGCATGATGGATAGCGGTCGATGAGTGGAGTAATAATAATAGGTGCAGGCAGGAGTCGGCCTATTTTTTTTATGGACGTGATGCTGATACGTCTCCAACGTATCTACTTCTCCTGACTCTTTTGCCCTTGTTTTGGACTCTAATTTGCATGATTTGAATGGAACTAACCCGGACTGACGCTGTTTTCAGCAGAACTACCATGGTGTTGTTTTTGTGCAGAAATAAAAGTTCTCGGAATGGAACGAATCTTTTTGGAGATTTATTTCAGAATAAATGAGAATTATTGGAGCCAAAATACACCGCAGAGGGTGGACAGGGTGAGCATCACCCACCAGGGCGCGCCAAGCCCCCTGGGCTCGCCCTGGTGGGTTGTGCCCACCTCGTGGCCCCACTTGCCCTAACTCTGCCACTATAAATTCCTAAATTCGGAGAAAGAAACTAGGGTGAAAGAATTATTGCATTTCACGATACGGATCCGCCGCCACCTCATGTTCTTCATCGGGAGGCCAGATCTGGAGCCCGTTTGGTGCTCCGGAGAGGGGAATCTTCGGTGTTCGTCATCACCAACCTTTCTCCATCGCCAATTGCATGATGCTCCCCACCGGGAGTGAGTAATTACTTCGTAGGCTTGCCGGTCGGCGAGGAGTTGGATGAGATTCATCATGTAATCGAGTTAGTTTTGTTAGGGCTTGATCACTATTATCCATTATGTTCTGAGATTGATGTTGCTATGACTTTGCTATGCCTAATGCTTGTCACTAGGGCCCGAGTGCCATGATTTCAGATCTAAACCGTTTATGTTATCATCTCTATATCTATGTTCTTGTTCCGATCTTGTCTGGTCATCTGCACCTATTACGTGTTATGATCCGTCAACCCCATAGTGACAATATTAGGGATACTTCGTGGTGATGACCGTAGTTTGAGGAGTTCATGTATTCACCATGTGTTAATGCTTTGTTTCGGTTCTCTATTAAAAGGAGGCCTTATATCCCTTAGTTTCCTTATGGACCCCACTGCCACGGGAGGGTAGGACAAAAGATGTCATGCAAGTTCTTTTCCATAAGCATGTATGACTATTTACGGAATACATGCCTACATTACATTGATGAACTGAGCTAGTTCTGTATTGCCCTAGGTTATGACTATTACATGACGAATATCATCCAACGAGTTACCGATCCAGTGCCTACGACCCTTCCACTTATTGTTCTTGCTAAGTTACTATTGTTGCTGTTGTTGTTCCAACTGCTACAAAACTATTGCTGCTACTGTCACCGCTACTGTTACTGTTGCTACTGCTACCAAACTATCATATTACTGTGCTACTAATCACTCTGCTGCACATATTTAATCTCCGAGTGTGGTTGAATTGACAACTCAACTGCTAATACTCTCAAGTATTCTTTGGCTCCCCTTGTGTCGAATCTATAAATTTGCATTGAATACCCTACCCTCGAAAACTGTTGCGATCCCCTATACTTGTGGGTTATCAAGACCTTTTTCTGGCGCCATTGCCGGGGAGCATAGCAATATTTGTTGAGTCACTTGGGATTTATATCAATTTATCACTATGAAGAATCTTAAGGATACTAAGACCAAGATTTTTCCCTCTACTACGAGGGGAGGTAAGGAACTGCCATCACACTCTGCACTTGATTCGCCTTCTGTCATGAGTAAGCTTGCAACACCACCACATGCTAGTAATCCTGATATGTCGCAAGTTATTGATGATGCTACCTATGCTATGAATTATGCTATTGATGATGCTAGTACCATGCTTGATGATAATGTGCCACTAGGAGAATTTCTTGATGAACAAATTGCTAGAGCTAAAGAGAACGAAACTGCTAAGATACCTGAAGGTTATGTTATGGACGAGGAGATAACTAGAGAAATTATTTCTTGCAAGGATAGAGACGATCTTAAGAAATTACTATGCAAGTATAAGGAAAAGACTTTGAATTCTAGAATGAAATGTGATCCTAAGTTTGCTACTTCACCTATCTTTGTTACCGATAAGGATTATGAATTCTCTGTCGATCCAGAGATAATTACTCTGGTTGAATCTGATCCTTTCCATGGCTATGAAACTGAAACCGTAGTGGCACACCTTACTAAGCTGAATGATATAGCCACCCTCTTTGATCATGATGAGAAGATTCGCTACTATTATATCCTTAAGTTATTTCCGTTCTCAATAAAGGGTGATGCTAAGACATGGTACAATACTCTTACTCCTGGTTGTGTGCGTAGTCCCCAGGATATGATCTATTACTTCTCTGAAAAATATTTTCCTGCTCATAGAAATCAAGCTGCTTTACAGGAAATATTTAACTTTGTGCAAATTGAAGAAGAGAGTCTCCCACAAGCTTGGGGGAGGCTTCTCCAATTGCTTAATGCTTTGCCTGATCATCCTCTCAAGAAAATGAAATACTTGACATCTTTTATAATGGACTAACCGATGCTTCTAGGGACTTCCTAGATAGTTGTGCTGGTTGTGTTTTTAGGGAACGAATTGTTGAACAAGCTAAGGAATTATTGAATAACATATTGAAGAATTATGATGATTGGACTCTCCCTGAACCACTGCCTAATCCCACTCCGAAGAAGAGGGGTATCTTATTTCTCAGTCCTGAAGATATGCAAGAGGCAAAGAAATCTATGAAGGAAAATGGTATTAAAGCTGAGGATGTTAAGAATTTGCCACCTATTGAAGAAATACACGGCCTTGACACACCACCACCTCTAGAGGTGGTAGAGGTAAATTCTTTATTAAAGTTTAATGAAGGTGACATTCCTCACAATAAACATCCTAGTCAATGCTTATATGAGTTTGACAACTATATTATGAAGCAAGATCATTTCAATGCCCATGTTCTGAAACAATTGAAATATAATTCTGATATGATTGCTCGCTTGAGTGACTTGCTATTTAGATTCAGTAATGATGTTAGAGGTGTAAGAAAACATGCCTCTATGGTTCAAACTTAGTTAGAACAAGTTGCTAAGTCTCAAAAAGAATTGCTTGATGAAATGAATAATAATATGCATGATTTTGCTGCTAGAGTAGTAACTAGAGGAGGTAGAATGACCCAAGAACCACTTTATCCTGAGGGTCATCCTGAAAGAATTGAACAAGACTCTCAGAGAATTAATATTGATGCACCTAGTCCTTCTAAGAAGAAAAAGAAAAAGAAAAATGATAGGACTTTGCATACGTCTAATGAACCTGAGACACAGAAACCTCCTGTAAATAATGATGTCTCTATTTCTGATGCTGAAACTCAATCTGGTAGTGAACATTCACCTAGTGATAATGAAAATGATAATGATGATGTTCATGATAATGCTCAACCTAGTAATGATGTAGAACCAGATAATGATGTTGAAATAGAGCCTGCTCCTGATCTTGATAACCCACAACCTAAAAATAAACGGTATGATAAAAGAGACTTTGTGCCTAGGAAACATGGTAAAGAAAGAGAGCCATGGGTTCAGAAACCTATGCCATTTCCACCTAAGCCATCTAAGAAAAAGGATGATGAAGAATTTGAGCGCTTTGCTGAAATGATTAGGCCGGTCTTTTTGCGTACCCGCTTAACTGATATTTTGAAGATGGCCCCTTATGCTAAGTATATGAAAGACATCATCACTAATAAAAGAAAGATACCGGAAGCTGAAATCTCCACCATGCTTGCTAATTATTCTTTTAAGGATGGAGTACCTAAAAAACTAGGAGACCCTGGAATACGAACTATACCTTGCTCCATTAAAAGAAACTATGTCAAAACTGCTTTGTGTGATCTAGGAGCCGGTGTTAGTGTTATGCCTTTCTCCTTATACAAAAGACTTGATTTGAATAAACTCACACCTACTCAGATATCATTGCAAATGGTTGACCAATCAACGGCCATACCTATCGGTATTTGTGAGGATGTGCCTGTTGTTGTTGCAAATGTTACTATCTTAACAGACTTTGTTATTCTTGAGATGCCCGAGGACGACAACATGTCGATTATCCTTGGTAGACCCATTTTGAATACCGCAGGGGCTGTTATTGATTGCAATAAAAGAAAGGTCACTTTTCATATTAATGGTAATGAACACACGGTGCACTTTCCGAAGAAACAATTCCAAGTGAATGGTATAAATGTTATTGAAGAATCCCCGACCATCACTATTGGAAGTTTTCAATTACCTTTACCTACTGCCAAAAAGAAATATGATATACTTATTGTTGGGGTTATGCACATTCCCATTGAGGTAACTTAGTGTTTTATGAAAGTTCTTCGGTTTCATGCTAATCGGAAGTGGTTGTTAATAAGACTTGATCAACCTTATTAACGGATCTTTTTTGAGAGGTATGAAGTTGAGGAATCTAGTGAGCACAACTCTCTCCTCCCACCTTTTATTTTCTGTTTTAGTTAGTCAAATAAAATAAAATGCCATGATTATCCTGTTTTCTGTTTTCTCCGTGCAATAAAAAAATGACCCAGAAATAAAAATTCTCTGAATGCCCTGAAAATTTAACAAGATTTTTTTTTCAAATATTTATGAATTTTTGGTCCAAATAACACCAGAGGGGGGTGCACCTGGTGCCCACAAGATACCAAGGCGCGCCAGCACCCCCAGGCACGCCCTGGTGGGTTGTGGCCCCACGTGGGCCCCCCTTACTTATCTCTTTAGCCCACATCACCACCTACCTCCAGCAAAAAATCACCACATCCACCATTTTCGTGTTCTTGCTCTCAAACCCGCGGATTTCGATCTCTTTGCTCGAAGCTCTGTTTCCGAAACTGTTTGGAGGGATTGCTTCTTGGTATGTGACTCCTCCATTGCTCTAATTATTTTTTGTTTTAGTGGGTTACTTTTAGAGTAATTAGCTACTCTTGGTGCTGTTGTTGATGAGCTTGCATGTTGAATTCTTAGAGTTCTAAGTAGTTTGAATGCTCAATATGGCCTCTATGAAAGCTTAGGAGTAGTTGCTAACAATCTTACAAAGTTTTGTTTACAAAATTTTTGTGGACTAAATTTTTTCAGAATTTTTATAGGAATAAAAATGTAATTCTTTAGGAGTTGTTCGAGGAGGAGATCCTCGGGAGCCTCATCTAGTGGAAGCTTAGTTCGACAGTCTTATGTTGAACCCAGCGAAAGCTCGATGCGAGATGCCGCCACCAAATCATGCCTGTGGACTTGCGATGAGTTCATGGAAGGTGCAGGTATTAAGGAGGAATTTAATCCATTTATTCACAACACAGAGCTTGTCTCCTTCATCGCAGATAAGTGCCCCCAACACCTCGAGCTCACGAAAACCTTCACAAAGAAATTCAAATATTTTCCTCGTGAGTCTAGTGTTTCGTTCAACATGTACGATCATTCCTTTACTATGCCGTTAGAAATGTTTAGCGATACATGCAAACTTCCATATGAGGGTTCCCTCGATGAACCAACAAAATCTGAGTACGAGTCATTTTTAGTTAATCTTTGCTTTGGCGAAGATAGGGGGGTTACACAAGGGAGAATTAACAGTATCCATTTTCCATCACTTCAATATTTTGCGCTCTTTAACGGTAAATGTGTTGTAGGCAAACAAGATTCTAGCACATTGTGTGCTCATGATTTGAGTCTCCTACACACTGCCATAACTGGGAATAAGGATTATAATCTTGGTGCAATTGTTGCACGGAGGTTGCAGCTTAATGCTGCTAGTGGTAATTTTTATGGAGGAATCTATGCCAGATTAAATGTTTCACCATGGCCTAATGACCCCATCCTACCCACTCAGTATTTAGACTTTGATGCCATGAAGAGTCATAAGTTCCTTACGGGCACGGCCACCAACTATACCTATAGCTTGAGATTTTATAAGAAACCTGTTGTGCCTGTTGCTTTGCCTGCTCCTGCTCTCTTTGATTTTCACACTAGGGGAAGATATTATGTTCTTGAGAGCGAAGCCTATGCGTACACCGCGGAGGTTGAAGCTGCCAGGAGGGCCACAGAGTCTGCTCCGAGGTTATCAATGAGCCATCGCCCAGATTATTATTCATACGGATGGTGATTACCAAGCTAGGCCGAAAGCCTAAGCTTGGGGGAGTACGTATTTCCACCGACATTACATTCATGTTCACACATTTCATTCCAGTTGTCGGTGTTCACACTTTTTCATTGTAATATCCATGCTAGATTTGTTTTCTCGCTTTCTTCTTGTGTGTTTGAAAAACTTTGAGAAAACCCAAAAACATTTCCTACTTCTTTTTAGTTTTTCTTTCTAGCTTAGTTTAATTAAAGCATCAAAAGAAAACCCAAAAAGATTTCTCGCTTCTTCTTTTACTTGTTGGGAGCTTTCCCGTGTAAATAGTTTTTCTCATTTTTGTTTTTCTTCTTTAATTTGCTTTCTTCATGAAAAAAAAACTCCAAAAATATTTCAGTGTGTTTCTTTGAAATTCTTTTCTGTTTACTTGAGTCGTATCGAGGAGAAGACCACAATGAAATCGTTGAGTGGTTCTCCTCTGCATTATCGTTTATCTAACAAAGAGCCCATGTTACTTTGTCTTCTCCTCTTGAATAAAATGTTTGCAGATTCCAGCTTAGTCCACAACACTCTTGCACTATTATTATCTTCTTATCGTTCGATCGTGTAAGTGAAAGGCAATAATGACGACATTTGATGAATTGACTGTGGCAGAGAAAAGCGGGTATGAACTCAACTTGTTTTTGTTCTTGTAAATATGTTTAACCTAGTATCCCTTGATTCGGCTTATTATGATCAAACATGTTTGCAATGACCATTAGAGATTATAGTTGTTCATGCCATGCTTAAGTAGCTAGGAGTGGATAATGATATATCTTGGGTGTCAACATGCATTAAAATGGTTGTGATGCAGTATGATGATATGGTATCCTCCTCTGAATGTTTCAAGTGGCTTGACTTGGCACATGTTCACGCATGTAGTTGAATCAAAACCAACATAGCCTTCTTGATATTTATGTTCATGGTGTCCATATCCTACTCATGCTAGTATTCAATGTTGATTATATGTAATGCATGTTCATCACCGTTTTCGCTCTCTAGCTGGCCGCTTCTCAATCTAATTGCTAGCCTTCCCATGTACTAAGCGGGAATACTGCTTGTGCATCAAAACCCTTAAACCAAGTTATGCCAGATGAGTCCACCATATCTACCTATATGCGGTATTACCCTGCCGTTCCAAAGTAAATTTGCATGTGCCACCTCTAAAAATTCAAATGAACATCTGTTTTGTGTGCCTGGACAGCTCATGAAGCGAGAGGCGGCAGTCAGTATCTTCCATGCTAAGTGGGTTATTCTCATGATGAGTGTTTATTCACTTGTCCTTACACGAGAGGGGCGGTAATAGGGATTCCCAGTCCCGAAATCAAAAATCAAAAATAATTAAACAAAACTCCCCCAGGAATGTTGTTGGTTTGGACGGTACCCGTGGATGTGGCTTGCCATGGAGTGTGATTGTTGGTGGAGGGGGAGTAAACCTTTACTTTTACCGGTTGGGAACCGCCGCTAATTTGTTTAGCATGGAAGATATTGATAACTCTTGGTCGTGACGTTGACAGGAAGGGTGTACCTCTTAAAATTATATCTATCTCTGTTTTAAACTTTGAGCTCTGACACTGCTGCAAATCCATGCTTCCCTCTGCGAAGGGACTATCTATTTACTTTTATGTTGAGTCATCACCTTCTCAAATAAGCGCCAAACCTGAGAGCACTATTGTCATCCTCATGCATTGTGTATAGTTTATGTTGGGTACAGCATGACTGGATATTTTCTCCCATGAATTACAATGTTTAGTCGCTGCTTGAAATTTGGAGGTGCTCTGCATTTATGTTTTGCGGTCTCAGAAAGGGCTAGCGAGATACCACTATTGTCATATTGTATCATGATTGTTTTGACAAAGTGTTGGTGCTTGAGATATCTTATTATTGCTCGCTAGTTTCTTATGTTATTTTTATGAGTAAATATAATTTCTAAGAGTTATCGTTGACATGGTTAGTCATAATCTTTGCTGAAAACCTGGGTGCTACTCAAGCATACATATGTAAACAAGAACAAAAGAGTTCAGAAAAGTTTTTCTTTATCACTTTCAGTTTGTTAACTGGATTGCTTGAGGACAAGCAAAGGTTTAAGCTTGGGGGAGTTGATACATCTCCAACGTATCTACTTTTCCTCACTCTTTTGCCCTTGTTTTGGACTCGAATTTGCATGATTTGAATGGAACTAACCCGGACTGACGCTGTTTTCAGCAGAACTACCATGGTGTTGTTTTTGTGTAGAAATAAAAGTTCTCGAAATGGAACGAATTTTTTTGGAGATTTATTTCATAATAAATGAGAATTATTGGAGCCAAAATACACCGCAGAGGGGGGCCAGGGTGAACATCACCCACCAGGGCGCGCCAGGCCCTGGTGGGTTGTGCCCACCTCGTGGCCCCACTTGCCCTAACTCCGCCACTATAAATTCCTAAATTTGGAGAAAAAAATCAGGGAGAAAGAATTATCGCGTTTCACGATACGGAGCCGCCGCCACCTCCTGTTCTTCATCGGCAGGCCAGATCTGCAGCCCGTTTGGGGCTCCGGAGAGGGGAATCTTCAGTCTTCGTCATCACCAACCTTTCTCCATCGCCAATTCCATGATGCTCCCCACCGGGAGTGAGTAATTCCTTCGTAGTCTTGCTGGTCGGTGAGGAGTTGGATGAGATTCATCATGTAATCGAGTTAGTTTTGTTAGGGCTTGATCACTAGTATCCATTATGTTCTGAGATTGATGTTGCTATGACTTTGCTATGCCTAATGCTTGTCACTAGGGCCCGAGTGCCATGATTTCAGATCTGAACCGTTTATGTTATCATCTCTATATCTATGTTCTTGATCCGATCTTGCCTACTCATATGCACCTATTACGTGTTATGATCCGTCAACCCCATAGTGACAATATTTGGGATACTTCGCGGTGATGACCGTAGTTTGAGGAGTTCATGTATTCACCATGTGTTAATGCTTTGTTCAGGTTCTCTATTAAAAGGAGGCCTTAATATCCCTTAGTTTCCTTATGGACCCCGCTGCCACGGGAGGGTAGGACAAAAGATGTCATGCAAGTTCTTTTCCATAAGCACGTATGACTATTTACGGAATACATGCCTACATTACATTGATGAACTGAGCTAGTTCTATATCGCCCTAGGTTATGACTGTTACATGACGAATATCATCCAACGAGTTACCGATCCAGTGCCTACGACCCTTCCACTTATTGTTCTTGCTAAGTTACTATTGTTACTGCTGCTGTTCCAACTGCTCCAAAACTATTGCTGCTACTGTCACCGCTACTATTACTGTTGCTACTGCTACCAAACTATCATATTACTGTGCTACTTATCACTCTGCTGCAGATATTTAATCTTCAGGTGTGGTTGAATTGACAACTCAACTACTAATACTCTCAAGTATTCTTTGGCTCTCCTTGTGTCGAATCTATAAATTTGGGTTGAATACTCTACCCTCAAAAATTGTTGCGATCCCCTATACTTGTGGGTTATCAGATGCCTATATAGACATCACCATTGCCATGAAAATTGCATAACTATCCGCTTTTCTATCAATTGCCCAATAGTAATTTGTTACCCACTGTATGCTGCCTACATGAGAGATGCCGCTAGGGAAAACTATGGCCCCCGGGTCTATTCACTTATATATTTGCAAACGCTATTATTACCTTGCTGCTTTTATTTACTTTTATTTTATTTTGCAAATTACAATCATCTACAATTATCTACACAACTCATTTGCTTGCAAATAACGAGATCAAGGGGATCGACAACCCTCTTGCCCGCGTTGGGTGCAAGTTGTTTGTTCATTTGTGTGCAGCCGTTGAAGACGGTTGAGGATTGATATTCCTATTGGTTCGATAAACCTTGGTTTCATAACTGAGGGAAATACTTACCAACTTTATGCTGCAATTACCCGTTCCTCTTCACGGAAAACACAACGCAGATCACAAGTATCACCCACCTGCTCCTCCTTGCCTATTTCTTCTTCTTCTTTGTCCAGGCGACCCAGCTCCTCCTCGCCGCCTCTGCTGCTACCGAAAAGTATCCAGCGCCCTGAAATTAATGCCAACTTGATGTTAATTTGTTGTGTAGATCAAATTGATGTCAAACTAAGGTGAATTAGAGTAGCAGCGGATCATCCAGTCTATAATTTTGCATTGACTGCTATCAACTTGAACCTACACAAACTTGTTTTATGGCCACATGAACCTACTGAGCTTACGATTTAATCAGATCACCCAGTTGCCCGGGTTATTTGATTACCCACATCACGGGAAGTCACAATTTATTAGGTGATATGCAGAAGAGTTATGGATGGTAATGCTTTATGCAGAATAAAAGTGAAGCGCGCATATGAAAATTGCTAACACAACACTGGCCTAATCAAGTGCTTATAAGTAGACCTAATAAACTCCAAACTAACTAAACTGACCATTTTCACAACTCCAAATTCTGTAATTTTGTAGCATAAGTAGACCTGATAAACTCCAAACTCTGTTAGCCCCGATAATTCCATAATTCTGTAAACAAATTCTGTAATTATGTAATTTTGCAGCATAAGTAGACCTGATAAACTCCAAATTATGCAATTTTGTAGTATAAGTAGACCTGATAAAATATTTGTGCATTTTCGTGTTTGGGTGTTTGGATTTATATGGATTTATTTGAATTAGTCATAGAGGAAAAAGAATGCAGAGTAAATGCTTTAAAGCTTTACATGGATTTGGATTTATATGGATTTATTGGAGTGTTTCCTCTGCTATCATGAACAAGGGAAAAGGAAAGCTTTAAAGATTCTTTTATCTGGTTTCCTCTGTTATCATGAACAAGGAGTACAAACTGAATGCAAAGTATAGACCATTAGCAACATATCATGGTTCAAAGTTGCAATTTTGATTTTTGGGGGCAGTATGATGGATTGCTCGCTCACCTATTTGGAACACAAGGAAAAACTTATATCTATACATGGTCGTGCAACAGAACAACTGAGAGACGGAGCCGAAATCAGTGCAAGAGCAACATAGGTGAGTGCTGCTGAGCAGGTCATGCACCATTGCCAACTAAGATCCACATCAGTGAAACTAGCAAAATTCAATAAAATTATGGAGCTCTAACAAAATATTGCTCCAAGTAATACAGAGATGTGGCTTGGGGAAGAAGAACAAAGTTATTCAAGGGACTACGGCTAGGAGTATTTTCTCCTAAAACATTGGAGATAAGTATCCAAATAGACTCCTTTGCACTATCCATAGGAGTAGTTCCTTAATTTATAATCCCATGTAACATAAGCAGTATGTAAATTGCATTATTTCGTGGTGAACATTTTGCTATAAGTTCTGACTAAATTTAGAAATGTCAAATTTCCCAATGTAACATAAGCAGTATAATGAGCAATGTCAATATTCAGTAATCAATCTCGAGTACAGCAGTAGCATCAATCTGTACAACAACCGGAGTTAACTAAATGTGTGTGTGTACCTGAAGTACAGTTGTAGCATCAATCTGTAGAACAACTGTGTGTGTACCTGAAGTAGTAACCGTCTCACTCAGCATCAGCAATAGTGGCCCGAAGCACACAGCCACACCTGCAAAACAAATTCACTCATTGTTTAGTGTCAGTTAACAGGAAAACATGTAATAAGTTTTTGAATGTCGACATTGAAACACACAATTATATGTTAACAAAAATGACTGGAGTGTAATGATTGATACGTCCATTTTGCATCATGAATTCTTGTTGATATTTATGTTATTCTTGTCCATTATTCCTCATTATGATACAATTATGCCTTTTCTCTCTGAATATGCAAGGTACATCACAAAGAGGGAAATCACTGGAAACTGGAATTCTGGACCTGAAAACCAAGAAAATGGCTGAAAATTCACTAGACTCCAAATGGCTTAAAACTTCACAGAGATTTTTTATGGAATATATAAGAATTATTGGGCCAAAAATATATCAAAGGGGGGCCACCTTTTGGACACAAGCCAGCAGGGCGCGCCCACCCCCTGGGCGCGCCGTGTTGCCTTATGGGGGCCCAGCAGGTCTCCCGAGCCCCCTCTTCTCCTATATGGTGTGTTTTACCCTAGAAAAATTCAAGAAGGAACTTTCCGGACAAAGAGCCACCGTCTCGAGGTGGAAACCTGGGCAGAGGCCCTTTGCTCTCCGGTAGAGAGATTCTGCCGGGAAAACTTCCTCCGGGAGGGGGAAATCGAAGCCATCGTCATCACCAACGCTTCCTCCATCATGGGAGGACCAATATTCATCAACATATTCACTAGAAAAATCTCATCTCAAACCCTAGTTCATCTCTTGTATTCAATCTTTGTCTCAAAACCTCAGATTGGTACCTGTGGGTTACTAGTAGTGTTGATTACATCTCGTAGTTAACGCTTGTTGGTTTACTTGGTGGTATTGTGTTTAGATCCTTGATCTCCATTATTACACCTATGATTTTGAACATGTTGATGATGTGTGAGTAGTTACTTTTGTTCCCGAGGACATGGGAGAAGTCTTGTTATAAGTAATCATGTGAAGTTGGTATTCGTTCGATATTTTGATGGTGTCTATGTTGTTGCTTCTCTTAGTGGTGATGTGTGAACTGATTACCCACAAGTACAGGGGCTCAATCGTAGTCCTTTCGATAAATAAGAGTGTCGAACCCAACGAGGAGCAGAAGGAAATGACAAGCGGTTTTCAGCAAGGTAATTTCTGCAAGCACTGAAATTGTAGGTAACAGATAGTTTGATAGCAAGATAATTGGTAACAAGCAAGTAACGGTAACGGTAAATAAAGTGCAGCAAGGTAGCCCAATCCTTTTGTGGCAAAGGACGGGCCAAAACAGTCTCTTATAATAGGCAAAGTGTTCTTGAGGGTACACGGGAATTTCATCTAGTCACTTTTATCATGTTGGTTTGATTCGCGTTCGCTACTTTGATAATTTGATATCTGGGTGAACTGGTGCTTGGGTGCTGTTCTTACTTGAACAAACCTCCCACTTATGATTAATCCCCTTGCTAGCATCCGCAACTACGATAAAAGTATTAAGATAAAATCTAACCATAGCATTAAACGTTTGGATCCAAATCAGCCCCTTACGAAGTAGCGCATAAACTAGGGTTTAAGCTTCTGTCACTCTAGCAACGCATCATCTAATAACTACTCCACAATGCATTCCCTTAGGCCCAAGGATGGTGAAGTGTCATGTTGTCGACGTTCACATGACACCACTAAGGGAATCACAACATACATATCATCAAAATATCGAACACATATCAAAGTCACATGATTACTTGCAACATGACTTCTCCCGTGACCTCAAGAACAAAGGTAACTACTCACAAATAATATTCATGCTCAAGATCAGAGGCGTATTGAATAGCATAATGGATCTGAACATATAATCTTATAAATAATTAAACCATATAGTAATCAACTACAAGATGTAATCAACACTACTAGTCACCCACAGTTACCAATCTAAGGTTCTGGTACAAAGATTGAACACAAGAGATGAACTAGGGTTTGAGAGGAGATAGTGCTATTGATGATGTTGATGAAGATTGGTCTCCCAAAGATGAGAGGGGTGTTGGTGATGACGATGGCTTCGATTTCCCCCACCGGGAGGGAAGTTCCCCCAGCGGAATCGCTCCACCGGAGGACAAAAGTGCTCCAGCCCAAGTTCTGCCTCGAGACGGCGGCGCTCTGCCCCGAAAGTCCACTGCTTATTTTTCTAGGTCAAAAGACCTTATATACCAGAAGATGGGCACCGAAGGTGGGCCGTGCTGCGCACAATCCACCAGGGCGCGCCTGGGGGGCCTGGCGCGCCCTGGTGTCTTGTGCTCACCAGGTTGGCCCCCTCCGTTAGTTATTTGCTCCAATATTTTTTATATAATCCAAAATAATTCTCCGTAAAGTTTCATCTTATTTGGACATGTGCAGAATAGGTATCTCTGATGTGCTATTTCAGGTCCAGAATTCCAGCTGCCGGTATTCTCCCTCTTTGTGTAAACCTTGCATATTATGAGAGAAAATGCATTAGAATCACTCCCTAAAGCATTATTATACATCAAAACATTAACAGTATGAAATCATGATGCAAAATGGACGTATCAACTCCCCCAAGCTTAGACCTCGCTTGTCCTCAAGCTAAAGCCGATATTGAAAAGCATGTCCACATGGTTTGAGAGAGAGGTGTCGGTAAAAACAAAATACGGACATAGTAGCATCATGCTTATTATCATAGCAGCAACAAACTTTAACATAGAACTTATTCATATAACTTTTATTATATAACTTCATCATATAATTTCTCATGAACAAGTAACAATTCATCATAACATAGAAGTATAAAGCATAAACCTTATTAAAAATCAACAAACTTGTTCTCAGTCAACTTTGCAAGTACAATTCATCATAATTTCTGGAAGGGTCTTGTGTCGGAGCCTTTTGGCAAGTCCACATACTCAACTATCATTTAGTCTTCTATGATTGCTAACACTCACAACATACCCATGAGCAAAAAGTTTCAACCGGACACATAGAAAAATAGGGGCTTATAGTTTCGCCTCCCAACGTACTCACCTCAAGGGTGATGTCAACAATAATAACTCATGCTCAATCACATCCAACTGGATATATGTGCCTAGATCTTTCCTCACCACATGATGCTTGCAAAAAGAAAAAGTAAAAATGAATAGGGAAGAATACTTTGACTCTTGCATAAAAGTAAAAACATAAAAGTAAAAGATAGGCCCTTCGCAGAGGGAAGCAGAGGTTGTCATGCACTCTTTGGTTTGTATGCACAATCCCTTAATGTAAAAGAACGTCACGCTATATTGCCCCCTATGATAGCAACCTTTATTATGCAATTCGTCGCTTTTATTACTTTGCCATCATAAGTTCATACAACGCTCAATTTTCTCTTACACTAATTGATCAAACACATTTAGAAGCAATTTTTATTTCCTTATTGCACCGATGACAACTTACTTGAAGGATCTTACTCGATCCGTAGGTAGGTATGGTGGACTCCCAAAACATGAATTTGGGTTTTGGGGTTTTGGATGCACAAGTAGTATCTCTACTTAGTGCGGAATTTTTGGCTAGCAAATATATTGAGCAAGCACCACATGTTGAAGGATCTATGTCAATATAACTTCTATGTGAATATGAACAAACATAAATCATTATGTTGTCTTCCTTGTCCAACGTCAACAATTTTGACATATAATATTTAATGGGGGATCACAATCATAAAATATGTCCAAGATGGTGTATTTGCATGTGAATCTTCTCTTCCCTTATTAATTCTTTCATGAATTCCATCATTGACCAATGCTATGTTTGTCAATCTCCAATAAATTTCACCACTTATACTTTTATTTATGTGATGTCATTACTTACCATAAGATTAGCATATGATTCTTTTCCATTTATTTCCACCCTTTTTTATTTTGATTGCAACAAGAAAGTAAAGAAGCAAAAGCTCAAACTAAACTTTATTATATAACTCTCACTCGATTACATAGATAGATAGATCATGAAACTAACACTCGAAAATAGATCATACTAAACTTTTATTCAACTAAATCACGAAAAAGCTAAGGATCGAACGAAAACAGGTAAAGGTGAATAAAAGTGAAGGTGATACGATACCGGGGCACCACCCCAAGCTTGGCTCAAGCCAAGGGGAGTGCCCATACCCGTGTACTCAAATCTCCTTTGGTGGTCAAGATGATGAAGCGGTGGTGATGAAGTAGCCTTCTTCTTCAACTTATATTTGAGCATAAAAAATTTCTCCCTTAGATCATCATTCTCTAACTCGAGCTTTAATATCTTCTTGCATAATGCAGCCTTGCTCAGGTTTGTATCCTTTAGGGAGGCTTGACTTCTTGAATTTCACATGCATGTCTCCGGGCTGAAGTAGTGGGTCCTCCTCTTCCTCAGAGCTATCATCCTTTGTTTCCTTCATGGCGGCGTCTTCCTCCTCATCTGTGGTCCATCCATAATGATCCCCCTCTCCATAGACCTTAGGGTTTGCAATATAGTCAGCAACATACCTCTCGCCCTCTAAATCTTGAGACGACATATTTTCAGATCTGTCAAGAAAACAGCACGAAACAAGAACAAGGGATTTTTCTGCGATGCGGTGGTCAAAACAATCGGGGGTATATATAGAGAATTTTTTATCTTGGGAAGAAAGAATATGGAAGGAAAACAAAGTCGGGGAAGTGTCTGAGGTGGGAACAACCCACCAGGGCGCGCCTGGTGGGGCTGGCGCGCCCTGGTGTATCGTGCTCACCTCGGTTGCTTTCCTGTTTATTTCTTATTTTCCTAATTTTTGTAATATTCCAAAACTGAAAGAAAATATTTTTGTGGATTTTTCCGAGTCCGTTTACTTACCGTATCACGTACCTCCTCTTCTTCAAAATTCTGGAGTGTTCCAGAAGATTTCTTTTACGTGTTCCTCCGGTGTCAAGGTTTGAATAACATTGCTTTCAACACTAATAGGCATACCTGAGATATAGTGTTTAATTCTTTGTCCATTGACCACCTTCGCGTTAGTCCCTTCGGCATTATTGATCTTGATAGCTCCAGAACGATAAACCTCTTCGATAATATATGGTCCTTCCCATTTGGAGAGAAGCTTACCTGCAAAAAATCTTAAACGAGAGTTGTACAAATGGACATAGTCTCCTACTTTGAATTCCCGCTTTTGGATTCTTTTGTCATGCCATCTTTTTTAACTTTTCTTTGAATAGTTTGGCATTTTCATAGGCTTAGGTTATCCATTCATCTAGTGAGCTAATGTCAAATAACCTCTTCTCACCGGCAAGTTTGAAATCATAATTGAGTTCTTTAATTGCCCAAAATGCTTTATGTTCTAACTCTAGAGGCAAATGACAAGCTTTTCCATATACCATTTTGTATGGAGACATTCCCATAGGATTTTTATAAGCTGTTCTGTAGGCCCAAAGTGCATCATCTAGTTTCTTAGACCAATTCTTTCGAGACCTATTGACAGTTTTTTGTAATATTAATTTTATTTCTCTATTGCTAAGTTCAACTTGGCCACTAGATTGAGGATGATAGGGTGGTGCAATTCTATGGTTAACATCATATTTAGCAAGCATCTTATAGAAAGCACCATGAATAAAGTGTGAACCACCATCAGTCATTAAATATCTAGGGACTCCAAACCTCGGGAAGATAACTTCTTTAAGCATTTTAATGGATGTGTTGTGATCTGCACTACTAGTTGGAATAGGTTCTACCCACTTATTGACATAATCAACAACAACCAAAATATGAGTGTACCCATTAGAGGAAGGAAAAGGTCCCATATAGTCAAAACCCCAAACATCAAATGGTTCAACAACAAGTGAATAATTCATAGGCATTTCCTGACGCTTACCAATATTACCAATTCTTTGACATTCATCACAAGACAAGACAAACTTATGGGCATCCTTGAAGAGAGTAGGCCAATAAAACCAGATTGCAATACCTTGTGAGCAGTTCTATCTCCCGCATGATGTCCTCCATATGCTTCGGAGTGACATTTCCGTAGGATTTGTTCCTGTTCATGCACAGGTACACAACGTCTAATAATACCATCTACCCCTTCCTTATAAAGATGTGGGTCATCCTAGAAGTAATGTCTTAAATCATAGAAGAATTTTTTCTTTTGTTGGTATGTGAAACTAGGTGGTATATATTTAGCGACAATGTAATTAGCATAATCAGCATACCAAGGAGTGTTTTGAGAAACATTTTTGCAGCTAACTGTTCATCAGGAAAACTATCTTCAATGGGTAGTGGGTCATCAAGAATATTTTCTATCCTAGAAAAGTTATCAGCTACGGGGTTCTCAGCTCCTTTCCTATCAGTTATATGTAGATCAAAATCCTGAAGCAAGAGAACCCACCTAATGAGTCTAGGTTTAGCATCTTTCTTTTCCATAAGATATTTTATAGCAGCATGATCGGTGTGAACAATGACTTTGGAATCAACAATGTAGGATCTAAATTTATCACAAGCAAACACAACTGCTAAAAATTCTTTTTTAGCAGTAGCATAATTTCGTTGGGCACTGTCTAGAGTTTAGCTAGCATAATGGATAACATTTAATTTCTTATCACCTCTTTGTCCTAGAACAGCACCAATAGCATAATCACTAGCATCACACATAATTTCAAAAGGCAAGTTCCAATCAGGTGGTTGAACAATAGGTGCAAAAGTTAAGGCTTTCTTGAGTGTTTCAAAGGTTTCTACACAATCATCATCAAAAACAAATGGAATATCCTTTGTAAAAGACTATTAAGAGGCCTACAAATTTTAGAGAAGTCTTTAATAAACCTCCTATAGAAACCAGCATGACCAAGAAAACTCCGAATACCTTTAATATCTTTAGGACATGGCATTTTCTCAATTGCATCAACTTTAGCTTTATCCACCTCAATACCTCGTTCAGATATTTTATGCCCTAAGAAAATACCTTCATTCACCATAATTTGGCACTTCTCCCAATTCAAGAAAAGATTAGTTTGTTCACATCTCTGCAAAACTCGATCAAGGTTGCTTAAGAAATCATCAAAAGAAGTTCCGTAAACGGAAAAATCATCCATGAAAACCTCCACAATCTTTTCACAAAAATCAGAGAATATAGAAGTCATACATCTTTGAAAGGTAGCAGGTGCATTGCATAAACCAAAAAAGCATACTTCTATAAGCATAGGTTCCAAAAGGATAAGTAAAGGTGGTTTTCTCTTGATTAGGTTGTGATACAGGTATTTGAGAGAAACCAGAATATCCATCCAGAAAACAAAAGTGTGTGTTCTTATATAGTCTTTCTAGCATTTTATCAATGAAGGGCAGAGGGTAATGATCTTTTCTAGTAGCTTTATTTAATTTTCTAAAATCAATTACCATTCTATAGCCAGTAACAATTCTTTGTGGAATGAGTTCGTTTTTATCATTAGGAACAACGGTAATACCTCCCTTCTTAGGGACACAATGAACGGGACTTACCCATCTACTATCAGCTATGGGATAGATTATACCTGCTTCCAGGAGCTTTAATATTTCAGTTCTTACCACTTCCTTCATCTTAGGATTTAATCGTCGTTGGTGATCAACAACGGGTTTAGCATTAGGTTCCATATTAATCTTGTGCTGACATAGAGTGGGACTAATGCCCTTAAGGTCATCAAGAGTATATCCAATAGCAGCCCGGTGCTTCTTCAGAATTTTTAATAATCTTTCTTCTTCATGTTCTGAAAGGTTAGCACTAATAATAATAGGATATATCTTTTTCTCATCAAGATAAGCATACTTCAAAGTGTCAGGCAATTGTTTTAATACAAACACAGGATCACCTTTAGGTGGAGGAGGACCTCCAAGGGTTTCAATAGGAAAATTGTGTTTTAGGAGAGGCTGTTGTTCAAAGAATTTTTTATCTATTTCATTTCTTTCACGCAAGTGCATATCATTTTCATGATCTAGCAGATATTGTTCTAATGGATCGGTAGGAGGTACGGCAATAGAAGCAAGACCAATTATTTCATCCTTACTAGATAATTCTCTATCACGAGGTTGTCTACTAAACTTGGAAAAATTAAACTCTTGAGACACATCACCAAAACTGACACCGACAGTTTGTTTTTAACAATCTATCTTAGCATTAACGGTGTTCAAGAAAGGTCTACCAAAGATAATGGGAAAAAAGTGATCTTGTGGCGAACCAAGAACTAGAAAATTAGTAGGGTATTTCACTTTCCCACAGAAGACTTCAACATCTCTAACAATCCCAATTGGTGTGATGGTGTCTCTATTAGCAAGTTTAATAGTAACATCAATGTCCTCTATTTCAGCAGGTGCTATATCATTCATAATTTCTTGGTATAAGGTAAAAGGAATAGCACTCACACTAGCACCCAAATCACATAAACCATGATAGCAATGATCTCCTATTTTGACTGAGACAACAGGCATGCCCACTACGGGTCTATGTTTATCTTTTTCATCGGGTTTAGCAATTCTAGAAGCTTCATCACAGAAGTAAATAACATGCCCATCCATATTTTCTACCAAGAGATCTTTAACCATTGCAACACTAGGTTCTACTTTAATTTGCTCAGAGGGATTAGGTGCTCTTATATTACTCTTGCGAACCACAGTTGATACCTTAGCTAGTTCCTTTATCAAAACAGGGAAAGGTGGTTTTTCAATATAAGCAGTAGGCACAACTGGATCAACATTATAAATGATGGTTTCGTCTTTGGATTTTACCGGTTCTTTAATTTCCTATTTAATAGGGGGATTATATTTAAACCACTTCTCCTTAGGGAGATCAACATGAGTAGCAAATGATTCACAGAAAGAGGCTACTATCTCAGAGTGAAGTCCATATTTAGTGCTAAACTTGTGAAAAGCGTCGGTATTCATAAAAGATTTAACACAATCAAACTTAAGCTTTATACCTCACTCATTACCTTCGTCGAGTTCCCAATCTTCAGAGTTGCATTTAATTCTTTCTAAGAGACCCCACTTGAATTCAATAGTCTTCTTCATAAAAGAACCAGTACAAGAAGTATCGAGCTTGGATTGATCATTATGAGATTGATTGGGGCATGAATATAACATTGAATTAAGCCTCCCCCAAGGTAGAGCGATGCATTCTCCTTCACGAGGCCAAAAATTATATATATAATTCCGATCATGATGAACTAGATGCATGGGATAAAACTTTTGGTGGAATTCTAATTGCAATCGATTCCAGTTCCATGATCCAATATCATCACATAGCCTATACCATGTCAATGCTTTTCACTTAAAAGATAAAGGGAAAATCTTCTTCTTAACTTCATCTCCAGATAAACCTGCAAGCTTAAATAATCCACAAACTTCATTCACATGTAATAGGTGCATATCAGGATGTTCAGTTCCATCTCCTGCATAAGGATTAGCTAGCAGTTGTTCTACCATACCTGAAGGAATTTCATAACAAATATTTTCAGAAGGTGCAGTAGGTTGAGGGGCAACTAATTGTGGTTCCGGTCAAGGTGAAGATACCTCGAACAAACCCCTCAAAGGATTGTTTTCCATAGTAGCAAGTGACAATAAATTTCAGCACGTAGTATACGTTTTTCCTTACCGATTTCCACTTACCAAGAGCGATTCACTCCCCGGCAATGGTGCCAAAAAAGATTAGTGATGACCCACAAGTATAGGGGGACAATCGTAGTCCTTTCTATAAGTAAGAGTGTCAAACCCAACGAGGAGCAGAAGGAAATGACAAGCGGTTTTCAGCAAGGTAATTTCCGCAAGCACTCAAATTGTAGGTAATAGATAGTTTGATAGCAAGATAATTGGTAACAAGCAAGTAACAGTAATGGTAAATAAAGTGCAGCAAGGTAGCCCAATCCTTTTGTGGCAAAGGACAGGCCAGAACAATCCCATATAATAGGCAAAGTGTTCTTGAGGGTACACGGGAATTTCATCTAGTCACTTTTATCATGTTGGTTTGATTCGCGTTCGCTACTTTAACAATTTGATATGTGGGTGGACCGGTGCTTGGGTGCTGTTCTTACTTGAACAAACCTCCCACTTATGATTAACCCCCTCGCAAGCATCCGCAACTATGAGAAAAGTATTAAGATAAAATCTAACCATAGCATTAAACGTTTGGATCCAAATCAGCCCCTTACGAAGTAGCGCATAAACAAGGGTTTAAACTTCTATCGCTATAGCAACCCATCATCTAATAACTACTCCACAATGCATTCCCTTAGGCCCAAGGATGGTGAAGTGTCATGTAGTCGACGTTCACATGACACCACTAAGGGAATCACAACATACATATCATCAAAATATCGAACACATATCAAATTCACATGATTACTTGCAACATGACTTCTCCCGTGACCTCAAGAACAAAGGTAACTAATCACAAATAATATTCATGCTCAAGATCAATGGGTTATTGAATAGCATAATGGATCTGAACATATAATCTTCCACCAAATAAACCATATAGTAATTAACTACAAGATGTAATCAACACTACTCGTCACCCACAGGTACCAATCTGAGGTTCCGGTACAAAGATTGAACACAAGAGATGAACTAGGGTTTGAGAGGAGATGGTGCTGTTGAATATGTTGAGGAAGATTGGCCTCCCAAAGATGAGAGGGGTGTTGGTGATGACGATGGCTTCGATTCCCCCCTCCTAGAGGGAAGTTCCCCCGGCAGAATCGCTCCACTGGATGACAAAAGTGCTCCTGCCCAAGTTCCGCCTCGAGACGGCGGCGCTCCGTCCTGAAAGTCCTCTGCTTATTTTTTCTAGGTCAAAAGACCTTATATACTAGAAGATGGGCACCGGAGGTGGGCCGTGCTGGGCACAACCCACCAGGGCCCGCCTGGGGGGCATGGCGCGCCTTGGTGTCTTGTGCTCACCGGGGTGGCCCCCTCCGGTAGTTATTTGCTCCAATATTTTTTTATAATCCAAAATAATTCTCCGTAACATTTCTGCTTATTTGGAGATGTGCAGAATAGGTATCTCTGATGTGCTTTTTCAGGTCCAGAATTCCAGCTTCCGGTATTCTCCCTCTTTGTGTAAACCTTGCATATTATGAGAGAAAAGGCATTAGAATCACTCCCTAAAGCATTATTATACATCAAAACATTATAAATAACAATAGGAAATCATGATGCAAAATGGACGTATCATGAACGTGGACTACACGACACTTCACCATGTTATGGGCCTAAGGGAAGGCATTGTGGAGTAACATTTAGATGATGGGTTGCGAGAGTGACGGAAGCTTAAACCCCAATTTATGTGTTACTTCATAAGGGGCTGATTTGGATCCACACGTTTAATGCTATGGTTAGATTTATCTTAATTCTTCTTTCGTAGTTGCGGATGCTTGCGACCATAAGTAGGTTGTTTATTCAAGTAAGAACAACATCTCAGCACCGGTCCACCCACATATAAAACTATCAAAGTTACGAACGCGAATCAACTCAACATGATGGACATGAGTAGACAGAAATTCTCATGTGTCCTCGGAAGCGCTTGCTTAATATAAGAGTACTTTCAAGCCTCTCCTGTGCTATAAAAAGGATTGGGCTACCTTGCTGCACCTTTGTTACTATTGCTACTTTTCACTTGTTACGAATTATCTTGCTACAAAACTATCTATCACTGTTACTCGCAGCACTTGCAGAGAATACCTTGCTGAAAACTGCTTATCATTTCCTTCTGCTCCTTGTTGGGTTCGACACACTTACTTATTCAAAGGACTATGAATGATCCCCTATACTTGTGGGAAATCAAGACTCTTTTCTGGTGCCATTGCCGGGGAGTGAAACGCCTTTGGTAAGTCGAACTTGGTAAGGAAACATTTTCGTTACGTGCTGAAATTTACTGTTGCTTGTTACTATGGACAGTGACCCTTTGAGTGGCTTGTTCGGGGCAGCTTCGCCTCGAACATAAGTGGAAAAGGTTGCCTCTCAACCTACTGAACCTACTAAAAATATTTATTATGAGATTCCTTCGGGTATGGTAGAGAAACTGCTAGCTAATCGTTATGATGGTACAACTCATCCTAATTACCACTTGATATATGTAGATGAGATTTGTGGATTTTTAAGCTTGCAGGTTTATCTGGAGACAAAGTTAAGAAGAAGGTTTTCCATTTATCTTTGGATGCTATTGGATCATGAGAGTTGATGACCCACAAGTATAGGGGGTCAATCTTAGCCCTTTCGATAAGTAAGAGTGTCGAAGCCAAAGAGGAGCAGAAGAAAACGACAAGCGGTTTTCAGCAAGGTAGTTTCTGCAAGCACTGAAATTGTAGGTAACAGGTAGTTTGATAGCAAGATAATTGGTAACAAGCAAGTAAGGGTAACGGTAAATAAAGTGCAGCAAGATAGCCCAATCCTTTTGTGGCAAAGCAAAGCGTTCTTGAGGCTACACGGGAATTTCATCTAGTCACTTTCAACATGTTGGTATGATTTGCGTTCGCTACTTTGATAATTTGATATGTGGGTGGACTGGTGCTTGGGTGCTGTTCTAAATTGAACAAACCTCCCACTTATGATTAACCCCCTCGCAAGCATTCGCAACTACGAGAAAAGTATTAAGATAAAATCTAGCCATAGCAATAAACATTTGGATCCAAATCAGCCCCTTACGAAATAGCGCATAAACTACGGTTTAAGCTTCTTTCACTCTAGCAACCCATCATCTAATAACTACTCCACAATGCATTCCCTTAGGCCCAAAGATGGTGAAGTGCCATGTAGTCGACGTTCACATGACACCACTAAGGGAATCGCAACATTCATAATATCAAAATATCGAACACATATCAACTTCACATGATTACTTGCAACATGACTTCTCTCGTGACCTCAAGAACAAAGGTAACTACTCACAAATGATATTCATGCTCAAGATCAGAGGGGTATTAAATAGCATAATGGATATGAAGATATAATCTTTCACCAAATAAACCATATAGTAATCAACTACGAGATGTAATCAACACTACTAGTCACCCACAGGTACAAATCTGAGGATCCGGTACAAAGATTGAACACAAGAGATGAACTAGGGTTTGAGAGGAGATGGTGATGTTGAAAGTGTTGATGAAATTGGCCTCCCAAAGATGAGAGGGTTGTTGGTGATGACGATGGCTTTGATTTCCCCCTCCGGGATGGAAGTTCCCCCGGAGGAATCGCTCCGCCGGAGGGCAAAACTGCTCCTGCCCAAGTTCTGCCTCGAGATGGCGGCATTCCGTCCCGAAAATCCCCTATTGATTTTTTTCTAGGTCAAAAGACCTTAAGTACCATAAGATGGGCACCGGAGGTGGGCTAGGCTGGCCACAACTCACCAAGGCGTGCTTGGGGGGCCTGGCGTGCCCTGGTGTCTTGTGGTCACCAGATGGCCCCCTCCGGTGGTTATTTGCTCCAGTATTTTTTATATATTACAAAATAATTTTTTGTGAAGTTTCAGCTTATTTGGAGATGTGCAGAATAGGTGTCTCTGACATGCTTTTCAGGTCTAGAATTCCAGCTGCCGGCATTCTCCCTCTTTGTGTAAACCTTGCATATTATGAGAGAAAAAGCATTAGAATTACTCCATAAAGCATTATTATGCATAAAAACATTATAAATAACAGTAGGAAATCTTGATGCAAAATGTACGTATCAGGATTGGAATCGCTTGAAGCTGGAATTTCATCATAAGTTTTATCCTATGCATCTAGTCCATTGGGATCGGAACTTTATATATAATTTATGTCCTCGTGAAGGAGAAAGCATCGCTCAAGCTTGGGGGAGGCTTAAATCTATGATGCACACTTGCCCCAACCATGAGATCTCAAGAGAAATGATTATACAAAATATTTATGCTCGGCTTTCTCATGATGATCAATTACTACTCGATTCTTCTTCTACTCGTTCCTACATGAAGAGGACAATTGAATTCAAATGGGATCTTCTGGAAAGAATTAAACGCAAACTCTGAAGATTGCGAATTCGCCAAAGGCAAAGAGTCGGGTATAAAGCTTAAGTTTGATTGCATTAAATCTTTTATGGAAACTGATACTTTCCATGAGTTTAGCAATAAATATGGGCTTGACTCCGAGATCATAGCTTCTTTCTGTGAATCATTTGCTACTCATGTTGATCTCCCTAAGGAGAAGTGGTTTAAATATCATCCACATATTGAAAATCATTATAGGAACCTATTAAAGTTTAAGAGGAAACAATTTTTTATCATGTTGATCCAGTTGTGCCTACTGCTTACACTGAGAACCCTCCTTTTCCTGTTAGGATTAAGGAACATGCTAAAGCTGCAACTGTGGTTAACAAAAGATATATTAGAACACCTAAACCCTCTGAACAAATAAATGTCGAGCCTAATATTGCTATGGTTAAAGATCTCCTAGCTGATAATATTGATGGACATGTTATTTATTTCTGTGATGAAGCTACTAGTATTGCAAAATCTACTAGAAACAATCAGGATGAGTTAGATAAAAACAAACCTGTTATTGGCATGCCTGTTGTTTCTGTTAAAATTGGAGATCATTGTTACCATGGCTTATGACATAGGTGCTAGTGTTAGTGCTATACATTTTACCTTATATCAAGAAATTATGAATGACATAGCACCCTATGAGATTGAAGATATTGATGTTATTATTGAACTTGCAAACAGAGACATCATTTCACCACTTGGGATTGTTAGAGATGTTGAGGTCTTGTGTGAAAAAATAAAGTACCCTACGGATTTCTTAGTACTTGGTTCACAACAAGATAGTTTTTGTCTTATCATATTTGGTAGACCTTTCTTGAATACTGTTAATGCTGAAATTAATTGTGTTACTCAGAAAGTCACAGTAAGCGTTGGTGATGTGTCTCATGAATTTAAATTCTCTAAGTTCGGCAGAAAATAATATGAAAAAGATTTACCTAGTAGAGATGAAATAATTGGTCTTGCTTCTATTGTCGAGCCTCCTACTGATCCATTAGAACAATATTTGCTAGACCATGAGAATGATATGCATATGAATGACAGAAATGAGATAGATGATATATTTTATAGACAAACACCTATTCTTAAACATTGTGACACCCTGGTTTTGTGCTACAGTGATCATTGTAATTAAGCACAGTGATGACCATGATCAGTGTCTAATCATTTTGCTAAACAAGATATGATCCAATTAAAATTCATATCTCAATTTAAATTTCACTTCAAAAGCCAATTGAATTTTATGGTGATAAAATAATTCTCCAAACAGCATCAGGAAAATGTTGCACACTTGTGGAATAATCGAAAACAATTATTGTTCAGAAAAACAACCTCACCTTGATGTTGGTGTGGACCCCACCATCCAAAACAGCACCTTAAAGCATTTAAAAGTGCTCTTAAATTCCATGGAAAAATCCAAACAGATTCCAATGGGCCCAATTATTTTTGTGGTCATTCAAAATATTGTAAGATATTTGTTGGACCATGTCACACATTTTTGCTATAGGGAATTGTTGCTGAAATTAAATAAAACAGAAAAATAATAAAAGAAAGCAGAAACATAAATAAAATAAAAAGAAGAAAGCTACTAGGCACTTAGGCCCAGCTGCTACAGGCTGGCCCGGCCCAGCTAGGCCGGCCTTTCTCCCACCTCTCGACAGAGGCAGGGGAGGCCATGGCGCCAGAACCGTCCGCGTGCGGATGCCCTCGCTGGCGCGCATCCCACGGCTCCCCGACGCGGATAAGGCCACCCCGAGCGCCTCTCCCTCCCCCGCAAGCCCTAGCTGCCCTCAGATTCCCCTCGCTCTCTCCCTAGCTCGCGTTCCACCTCTCCCTAACGCCATCGACATGGCCGAGCTCGTCGCCGACGCCATCGTCCTCCCCGACGTCTGAGACCGAGCTCATCCGCTCCGCCTGCCTCCTCTCCTTCCTCTCCGGCCATTGGATCGAGCGCTGTGCCTCCACATTGCCGGATCGCCGTCATCTCCGAGCTTCGGATCACCGGCGATCGTCGACGAATCCGGCGACCTCGAGCCTCCCCCGCACCCGCATTTGCACATCTGCAGGTCTCGGTGAGCTCGCGCGTCTTTTCCCTCTCTCTCCCGTGCGTTTCCACCACCGTAGCCACCGCTGCCATCGCCGCCCGTAGCCGTCTCCGCCGCGGTGCTCGTCACCGTCGTGCTAGCCGATGTCATGGCCGTCCGAGTGCGTGGACGTGCTCTGCGCAGCCGGGCGATTCCAACGCGCTTGATCCCGTCGCCTGCCGTGCCGTACTGCCGCCGTTCGCGTGATGGCCCAACTCCGGCGCCGCCGCGGTCGTCATAGCGCTCATCTCCGGCCGATTTAGCTCGCGCTAGGGCCATAGATCGACGCGGTTCGATCTTCCCGTTCGAATGCCGCTAGCCGTCGTCGATTTGGTCGCCGGACGGCGAATCCCGACGACGTCCGACGCGCGCCGCCGCGGAACGAGCTCGTCGGCGCGATTCCGGCGAGTCTCCGGTCGCCGTCCGACGTGGCCTGATGCGTGGGTCCCCTGTGACGCTGACGGGTGGGCCCAGTTGACCTGTTGACTGGGTCAACACGCTGACGGGGCAGCCACAGTCACTGACCACTGGGCCCCGCATTATTTAAATGTTTTCTAAATAATAAAAATGCTAATTATTCGGTTAATTAAATTATTTAGTCTAAACAGTCACTGGCAAAGCGGGCCCACCTGCTAATTAGGTTACTTTAATTAAATTAAACTCTGGTAATTAGCACAGTCACTGACCAGTGGGACCCACTGGTCAGGTTTGACTCTGGTCAGCCCCTGTTGACCTGCTGACGTCATAGTGATGTCAGGATGACGTCATCATTTACTATTCTGGATAATGTTGATTTAAATAAATAGACTAAATTCCAGAAATTGTTTAAATCTTTGAAAAATCATAGAAAATAATCCGTAACTCGTATGAAAAAGTTTTATACATGAAAGTTGATCAGAAAAATCCCACGAATCCGAATACGCTATTCGTTCGTCTATCACATGCTCCTAGCATAGCAAACATGGAACTTTTCCCCTCCGGATCGTCTGTCCGATAAATCCAAAGACCCGGGAAATATCGTTAGATATTCTCCCGTTCCGTCTGATTCGTTTAGTACTGCGTTAGACTACCCCTAGCACTGCGTATTGCCATGTCATGCATTGTGTTGCATCTGTTTGCTTATATTTATTGTTTCTTCCCCCTCTTCTCTCCGGTAGCCTCCGAGACTGACGCTGCTGCCGGGTATGACTACATCATTGACGACCAGCCTTTTTCCGTAGAGCAGCAAGGCAAGCAACTTCCCTTGAGCATTCCGATATCGCCCATTTCCTTTCCCTCTCAGTCTTGCATTAGATTTTGCTACTGTATTAGTTAGCTCCTATTCTGATGCATAGCCTGTTTTTGATAAACTGTTACTATACCTGCAATCATATCAACTGCTTAGTATAGGTTGATCAATGAATCCCCAGTGACCCCTTAGTCCCAGTTGCCCCTGCTTCTTCATCGACGACTTGAAGACCTGAAGACTCGGTCAACCGACCGACGAGCCAGACCCCTCACATCACCGCACACCCCTTAAGTATGGCACTGCAGAGCTACTATCGAGTGCCGAGGGTGATACCTCACTTAGCACTCCTGATGTTAATTCTGTAGCGTAGCTAATCGATCGTGGGTATCGAGGGTGATTCCTCTTTCCCATTTATCGATAGCGACTCTTGTCATACACATACCTTGAGTGGGATCCATCGAGGGTGATTCCTCGGATATCCACTTGGTGTATAGACACACAGTTACTTTAACTTGACTTTGTTCACATGTGAAAGACGGGACTGGAGGGACAGGCGGTACCACCCTGGTTGAGGTGGACCTGAGTTCCCGATAGTCTTGAGACGGGTCGGCCCCAAGGGTACCCATGTGTGAGATGTGGTGGGATGCGCCGGGAAGGCATCTGGGTTATGTTGAGGCGTGGACGGGCAGGAGAGGCCCTTGCCACACATCCTCGAGTCGGGGTGACGGGACCGCACTTTATGGGTCGCGATTGCCCCGCATTAATAAAATGTTAATGGGTTGGGTATTTGATCTGAGTTGGTCCTTGGCCTTATTGCGCACCAAACCATCACGTGGGAAAGTCATGGGCACTCAACGTCGTTGTATCAGCCGAAGCTCTTCGGACGTCAGCAATGGAGCGGCGCGCGACGGATTGGACTGGACGGTGCAACTCTTGGACTGGAGTGTACTAGGTCTGCTTCCGGCCGCGTTCGCATCGTGCAGGAGTGCAAGGGCAAGTGGGCCCACGAACCTGCGCGCTTAGGATTTAGACCGGCGGGCTGGTCTCGTCGTTGAGCCTAGGTGGGGCGACGACGTGCTGCTATCCCGAGGCCGGGCATGACCCAGGAAAGTGTGTCCGACGGAGGTGATCAGGCGTGTTGGAGATGCGGTGCACCCCTCCAGGGATGATTAATCTATTCGAATAGCCGTGTCCACGGTAACAGGATGACTTGGAGTTGTACCTTGACCTTATACAACTATAATTGTGATTTAATTTGAAATGAATGTGGCTCCGAGATTGCTTCCTCGCAGGGAGTCGAGGAAGAATATCTAGGCGTGGTTACTTAATAAAATTGCTACAATAATATGACTATATATGAGATACCAGTCTACTCTCTTATAATGCCACAAGATGCTGAAGATGCTAGTCTTCGATAGGACTAGGCCTTCTCCCTATTCTTGCTTTCTGCAGTCAGTCCAGATATAACCCCTCCCCTTGATAATGATGCATACTTAGCATAGTTCTGATGTCAGTCTTGCGAGTACTTTGGATGTGTACTCACTGCTGCTTTGCTTCCTCTTTCCCCCTCGATACGATTCCGCGTTCAGACGACGGAGCCCAGGAGATGGAGTACGCCGGAGACGACTACTACACCACCGCTGGAGCCTACTACTACGTGGAGAGTGCCGACGCTCAGGAGTAGTTAGGAGGTTCCCAGGCAGGAGGCCTCGCCTCTTTCGATCCGCTGCTTATGTTTGTGCTAGCCTTCTTAAGGCAAAACTTGTCTAACTTATGTCTGTACTCAGATATTATTTGCTTCCGCTGACTCGTGTTTGTCGAGCTTTGTATTCGAGTCCTCGAGGCCCCTGGCTTGTAATATGAAGCTGTATGACTTTAATTTGTGTGTAGTGTTGTGTTGTGATATCAATCAGTGAGTCCCTAATCTTGGTCGTACGCATTGTGTGTATGATTAGCGTACGGTCGAGAATGGGGGCGTCACAAACATAACTTGCCTATTGATAGTTTAGGGGATCCTCCTCCACCCAAGGGAGATCACGTGTTTGAGCCAAAGACATTACCTGATACTTTGAAATATGCTTATTTGGATGAAAAGAAGATATATCCTGTTATTCTTAGTGCTAACCTTTCGGAGCATGAAGAAAAGAGATTACTTAAAACTCTGAAGAAGCACAGGGATTCTATTGGATATACTCTTGATGATCTTAAGGTCATTAGTCCCACTCTATGTCAGCATAAGATTAATATGGAACCGGACGCTAAACCTATCGTTGTTCATCAATGCCGTTTAAATCCGAAGATGAAGGAAGAGGTAAGAACTAGCATACTAAAGCTTCTGGAGGCAGTATAATTTATCCTATTGCTGATAGTAGATGTGTAAGTCCTATTCATGGTATTCGTAAGAAAGGAGGTATAACTGTTGTTCCTAATGATAAAAATGAACTTATCCCACAAAGAATCATAACTGGTTATAGGATGGTAATCGATTTCAGGAAATTAAACAAAGCTACTAGAAAAGATCAATACCCCTTGCCTTTTATTGATCAAATGTTAGAAAGGTTATCTAGGCACACAGACTTTTGTTTTCTTGATGCATATTCTAGTTTCTCACAAATACCTGTGTCAAAAGAAGACCAACATAAAACTACTTTTACTTTCCCTTTTGGAACTTATGCTTATAGACGTATGCCTTTTGGTTTATGCAATGCACCTGCTACCTTTCAAAGATGTATGACTGCGATATTCTCTGATTTTTGTGAAAAGATTTTTTAGGTTTTCATGGATGATTTTTTCGTTTACGGGACTTCTTTTGATGATTGCTTGAGCAACCTCGATGGAGTTTTGCAGCGATGTGAAGAAACTAAAATTGTCTTAAACTGGGAGAAGTGCCACTTTATGGTGAATGAAGGTATAGTACTTGGGCATAAAATCTCTAAACGAGGCATGGAGGTAGACAAAGCTAAAGTTGATGCAATAGAGAAAATGCCATGTCCTAAAGATATTAAAGGTATAAGAAGTTTTTGGTCATGCTCGTTTTATAGGCGTTTTATTAAAGATTTCTAGGCCACGAACTAATCTTCTTCAAAAAGGTATTCCTTTTGTTTTTGATGATGATTGCGTAGAAGCCTTTGAAATACTTAAGAAAGCCTTGATTTCTACACCTATTATTCAACCACCTCGTTGGGATTTACCATTTGAAATTATGTGTGATGCTAGTGATTATGTTGTTGGTGTTGTTCTAGGGCAAATAGTAGACAAGAAATTGCATGTTATTCATTATGCTAGTAAGACCCTGGACAATGCTCAAAAGAATTATGCTACTACTGAGAAGGAAGTTTTAGCAGTTGTCTTTGCATGTGATAACTTTAGACCTTATATTGTTAATTCCAAAGTTACTATTCATGCCGCTATTAAATACCTTATGGAAAAGGAAGATGCTAAGCCTAGACTGATTAGGTGGGTGTTTTTACTTCAAGAATTTGATCTGCACATTGTTGATAGGAAGGGAGATGATTACCCCGTAGCAGATAATTTGTCCAGGATGGAAAATGTCCTTGATGACCCACTGCCTATTGATGATAATATTCTTGATGAGCAACTTGCCGTCATAAATGCTTCCCATAGTACTCCTTGGTATGCATATTATGCTAATTACATTGTTGCTAAATATATACCACCTAGTTTCACCTATCAGCAAAAGAAAAAAGTGTTTCTATGATTTAAGACATTACTTTTGGGATGACCCACAATTTATAAAGGAGTAGATGGTGTTAGTAGACGTTGTGTAACTGGGCATGAACAGGAACAAATAATATGGAAGTGTCACTCCGAGGCCTACGGAGGACACCATGCGTGCGACAGACCTGCGCACAAGGTATTACAATCTGGTTTCTATTGGCCTACTCTTTTCAAAGATGCTTGTAAGTATGTCTTTTCTTGTGACGAATGTCAAAGAATTGGTAACATTAGTAGACGTCAAGAAATGCCTATGAATTATTCACTTGCTATTGAACCATTTGATGTCTGATGCTTTGATTATATGGGACCTTTTCCTTCCTCCAATGGGTATACTCATATTCTAGTTGTTGTTGATTACGTTACTAAGTGGGTAGAAGCTATTCCAACTAGTAGTGCTGATCATAACACTTCTATTAAAATGCTTAAAGATGTTATTTTTCCCGAGGTTTGGAGTCCCTAGATATTAAATGACTGATGGTGGTTCACATTTTATTCATGGTGCCTTCCGTAAACTTCTAGCTAAAATACGATGTTAACCATAGGATTGCATCACCTTATCTTCCTCGGTCTAGCAGTCAAGTTGAGTTAATAAATCGAGAAATAAAATTGCTCTTGCAAAAGACTGTTAATAGATCTAGAAAGAATTGGTCTAAAAAACTCGATGATGCTTTATGGGCTTATAGAACTGCTTATGAAAATCCTATGTGAATGTCCTCATATAAAATGGTCTATGGAAAAGCATGTCATTTACCTATTGAGTTATAACACAAAGCTCATTGGGCAATTAAAGAACTTAACTATGATTTCAAACTTGCTGGTGAAAAGAGGTTATTTGATATTAGCTCATTAGATGAATGGAGGACACAAGCTTATGAAAATGCCAAGTTGTTTAAAGAAAAAGTTAAGAGATGGCATGAAAAGAGAATACAAAAACGGGAATTCGATGTAGGAGACCTAGTTCTTTTGTACAATTCTCATTTCAGGTTTTTTGCGGGTAAGCTTCTCTCCAAATGGGAAGGTCCTTATGATGTCGAGGAGGTCTATCATTCCGATGCTATCAATATTAACAACTTCGAAGGCAAAAATCCAAGAGTGGTAAATGGGCAAAGAATTAAACACCACATCTTAGGTACGCCCGTCAATGTTGAAATTAATATTATTCAAGTTATGACTCCGGAAGAACACATAAGAGAGACCTTCCGGAACACACCAGAAAGCTGAAAAGGGGTAGGTATGTGATACGGTAAGTAAACCAACTCCAAAAATTCCAAAAAAATATGTTTTGTTGGTTTTGGTATTTTAGAAAAATTCCAAAAATAAAACGAGTCAGGGGGACCCACGGGAGCCACAAGGCAACATGGCGCGTCCACCCCCCTGGGCACGCCTTGATAGCCTGTGGGGCCCTCGTGTGCCTCCCGGACTCCGTTTTCTTCCTGGACACGTATTCTGACCTAGAAAAAATCATTATATATACTCCCATCTATTTTGACCATCGCATCGCAAGTTTCTCTCTGCTCTTGTTTCGGGCTGTTTTTCTCATAGATTTGGAGACGATATGTCATCACAAGATTCAGAGGAAGAAAGCTACGTTTCATATCTCATTGACAACCCCCAAGTTTATGGGGATGTGGACCCCATGGGTGGTCAACAAAAGAAGAGGTAGAGGGGGACCTAAAAAGACTTGAGCCTTCAAGTGATGATAAAGAAGAAGAAGTACCTCTACCTCTACCTGAAGACATGCACATGGAATTGAAAAATTCAAGATTAGCAAACAAGGTTACACCTTCCAATAAACATTTTACCCCTTATCGTCATACACGGGTAGACACCACTACTGCCTCCTCCAGCAAAGCCCCCCCTTTGATGGAAGGATAATAATGATCGTCACTAATAAACTTTGCAAGGAGAATCTAGACCTTAAGCGAGAGGTTGGCAAACTTAATGAGGAGATCCGCATCCTAAGGGGCATCATTGCTAAAAGGATTACATCATCACCACCATCACCCAAGAAGGACGCTTGAGTACATGGGTATGGGCACCACCCTTAGCTTGTTCCATGCTTGGGGGAGGTGCCCCGGTATCGTATCACCATCACTTTTACCAGTATCATCTATCTTAGTTCGATCCTTAGTTATATCGTGATTTAGAGAAATAAAATTTCAGATTTTCTTTGCTTGGAGTTTTTTGCTTTGAGATCTATTTATCCTTGTAATCGAGTATGAGAGTTATATAATAAAAATTAGTTTGAGTTTGCTTGCTTTACTCTCATGCATCAATCATAGCAACGAAATAAAAGAAATAGAAAAATCATATGCTAATCCCATGGGGAGTAATGACTTCACATAAAAGAAGTATCTTAGATAAAAGTTGTTGGGACTAGACAAACATAGCATTAGTCATTGATACAATCTATGCAAGATTATGATAGAGGAGAGGAGATTCACATACAAATACACTATCTTGGACATCTTTTATGATTGTGAGCCCCCACCAAATATTATATAATTATCAAGTGTTGATGTTGGACATTGAAGACAACGTAATGATCATGTTTGTTTACATTCACATAGAAGTCATATTGTCATGCATCCTTTAACATGTGGTGTTTGCTGTATATATTTTGCTAGCCAAAAAAATTCCGCACTAAGTAGAGATACTACTTGTCCGTCCATAACCCCTTAAACCTAGTTTCTTTCCATGAGAGTCCACCATCCCTACATATGGATTGAATAAGTTCCTTCAAGTAAGTTTTCATCGGTGCGTGAAGCAATAAAAATTACCCTTAATTATGTATGATCATTTATTATAAGGGAAAATAAACTTTGTACGGTCTTGTAATGGCAAAGAAATGAAAGTGACAGATTGCATAATAAAGTTTGCTATCATAAGGGGCAATATAAAGTGGTGTTCCTTTCCATTAAGAGTTTGCACATCCAAAATTAAAAAGCGCATGACAAACTCTACTTCCCTCTGCGAAGGGTATATCTTTTAATTTCATGTGTTTACTTTTATGCTCGAGTCAATAAAATTCATCCCTATTCCTACCTATTAACTCTCTAGTTGGCAAGCATTTTGTGCCGGGGAAAGATCCAGATATATATATATCCAGTTGGATGTAGGTGATCATGATTCATTATTATTGACATTATCCTTGAGGTAAATGAGTTGGGTGGCAAATACAATAAAGCCCCCATCTTCCTATGTGTCCGATGGAAATATTAGCTCCAAAAATATGCAATGAGTGTCAGCAATCATGGAAGACTAAATGATAGTTGAGTATGTGAACTTGCTAGAATGAAAGCTCTTACATAGACTCTTCTCTAGAATATGATGAATTGTGATCGTCTCAATGACTAAGAACATAGTTTGTTGATTGTCAACAAAGTTTATGCTTCATACTTCAACAATTGTGGATAGATTGTTACTTATTTATGAGAAGTTATATGATGAAAAACTTGCTTCTATGTTAATATTCATGATGCTCTCATGTCTGTATTCTGTTTTTATCGACACCTCTCTCTCAAATCATGTGATCATTATTTTCGAGTTCTGCTTTCGCTTGAGGACAAGCGAGGTCTAAGCTTGAGGGTGTTGATACGTCCATTTTGCATCATGAATTCTTGTTGATATTTATGTTATTCTTGTGCATTATTCCTCATTATGATACAAATCTTATGCCTTTTCTCTTTGAATATGCAAGGTACATCACAAAGAGTGAAACCATTGGAAACTGGAATTCTGGACCTAAAAACCAAAAAATGGCTTAAAATTCACTGGACTCCAAATGACCTGAAACTTCACAGGGAATTTTTATGGAATATATAAGAATTATTGGGCCAAAAATATACTAGAGGGGGGCCACCTGCTGGCCACAAGCCAACAGGGCGAGCCCAACCCCCTGGGCGCGTCCTGTTGCCTTGTGGGGGCCCAGAAGGTCTCCCGACCCCCCTCTACTCCTATATGGTGTGTTTTACCCTAGAAAAATATAAAGAAGGAACTTTCGGGACGAAGTACCGCCGTCTCGAGGCGGAAACGTGGGCAGAGGCCCTTTTGCTCTCCGACAGAGAGATTCTACGGGGGAAACTTCCCTCCGGGAGGGGGAAATCGAAGCCTTCGTCATCACCAACGCTTCCTCCTTCATGGGAGGACCAATCTTCATCAACATCTTCACCAGCACTATCTCATCTCAAACCCTAGTTCATCTCTTGTATTCAATCTTTGTCTCAAAACCTCAGATTTATACCTGTGGGTTACTAGTACTGTTGATTACATCTCGTAGTTGATGCTTGTTGGTTTACTTGGTAGAATATATTATGTTCAGATCCTTGATCTCCATTATTACACCTCTGATTTTTAACATGTTGATGATGTGTGAGTAGTTACTTTTGTTCTTGAGGACATCGGAGAAGTCTTGTTATAAGTAATCATGTGAAGTTGGTATTCGTTCGATATTTCTATGATGTGTATGTTGTTGCTTCTCTTAATGGTGTCATGTGAACGTCGACTACACAGCAGTTCACCATGTTATGGGCCTAAGGGAAGGCATTGTGGAGTAACAAGTAGATGATGGGTTGCGAGAGTGACAGAAGCTTAAACCCCAGTTTATGTGTTACTTCATAAGGGGCTGATTTGGATCCACACGTTTCATGCTATGGTTAGATTTATCTTAATTCTTCTTTTGTAGTTGCAGATGCTTGCGAGAAGGGGTAATCATAAGTAGGTTGTTTGGTCAAGTAAGAATATCACCTTAGCACCGGTCCACCCACATATCAAATTATCAAAGTAACAAACACGAATAACCTCAACAAGATGAACATGACTAGGTAGAAAATCCCATGTCTCCTCGGGAGTGCTTGCTTAATATAAGAGTACTTCCAGGCCTGTTCATTGCTATAAAAAGGATTGGGCTACCTTGTTGCACCTTTGTTACTGTTGCTACTTGTCACTTGTTACGAATTATCTTGCTACAAAACTATCTATCACTGGTACTCGTGGCACTTGCAGAGAATACCTTGCTGAAAACTTATTATCATTTCCTTCTGCTCCTCGTTGGGTTCGACACTCTTACTTATCGAAAGGACTACGAATGAATCCCTATACTCGTGGGTCATCAATGATCAATTGTGAAACATAGTACTTGTTGTTACTGTTGAGAGGAAAACCTTGTATTGTGTCAATTATGTTCATAGGAAATCCTTGTTTTGTCTAAATTCCATTCTTGTTGTTACTGTTGTTGTTTGAATTCCATGCTTTCTACAATACTCTAGGGGTACTCTAGCTAAAGTACTTGCTACAGTACTATGAATAAGAAATGCAACTCATCAACTATTTGCATATAAAAGGAAAACATTTAGCACTAGTAGCATTTACAAAAAAAAGATAAAAAAATAGTGATGGACTATCCACATTAGTGATGTTCCTTGCATTAGATGGTCCTTGCATTAGTGAAAAATGACTTGTGTACTGATTAATTGAAAATGAATTGCATTATATGGTCTATCAACTCTCTATCTTTAAACATTTTTAAAACTAGTGATTTATCTAAGTCTAAATGAATCTCTCAACTCTGTATCTATGAACATTTTAGTATTCCCTATTATTTCCCTAAGTCTAAAGGAAATATCTGAACTCTCTATTTCTGAACATTTGTGCTATGGTGCTTCTTTGAGTCTACAGTAGCAGTGCTAATGTTCGGTATTGCATTATTGCTTCTCCCTTATTGATGTGTGCTCCTTCTGCATAGCCCCTTCGCAGATTTATAACAACTGAGCACATATCACAAATTTATAAAATCTTAGTTGTTTTGCATAAAAAAACCTCAGTTGACAAGTTCAGTATGAACAACATCCGGGCACTGAAGTAGCCTATCGAACAATTTTCAGTAGCCTATAAAACAATTTCTCTAGAATCTCTACCAACAAGTTCTCTAGAATCTCAACCAACAATTTCAGTATAAAAAACAGTTTTGACACATAAACATTGGAGGGGAATGGAAGGGGGAGGCATAACCTGAAGAAGACGCCACCGCCATTGTATTCCACATCGAGCTTGCAAGGGGGAGCTTGTTGTCGTCGGGCTCTTCGGCTACGTCTCTTGTCGGTGGTGGCCCGGATTCGGCGCGTCCAACCCAGCAGCCACCATATATCAGCCAGAGCAGGGAGGGGGAAGCCATCAAGCCATCAATTTGTAGAGGATCATCAGGGCAAGCAAGTTGAGGAGAACAAGGTGCGGAGATGCGAGGCAGGCAAGCGGGAGCTACGCGAGCAGGATGGAGCAGCGGAGGAAGGAGTTGCGGCGGTAAGGAGAAGGGGGGGCTGTGGAGGTGGTGGAGCAGGGCAGCTGTGGCTGTGGTCTGCGGCGGTGATGGAGCAGGAAAAATCAAGCCTTCTCCTTGCCTGGGGAAGCAACATGGAGGAGGAGGAGGGGAATGAGGAGGGGAATCTCCAGTGACGTCCAACGAGAAGGGAAGCTGCACGTGGAGCCGCTCCGGCAGGGGAGACTAGCAGGGGGCTCCGGCAGGGGAGACAAGCGAGGGGGATTGTGTAGTTTGTCAGGAACACACCGAGGGATTTTTCGCAAAATCACCATAGTGACAAGCTATACTGGACGGAGGGAGTATAAAATAGCGAGTAAATGCCTAAAAAGTATCCTATAATGATAATATAATAGCATGGAACAATCAAAATTATAGATACATTGAAGACGTATCAGCATCCCCAAGCTTAATTCCAACTCGTCCTCGAGTAGGTAAATCATAAAAACAGAATTTTTGATGTGACATGCTACCCAACATGTAATTTTTCAGGTATGATCTTTGAGAAACGATGAATCAACAAACACAGTAGTATCCATAAAAACAAGTAACAGAATCATCAACTTTCACAATATACGATCCTTAAAGAATGTTTACCCCCCATTCATTTTATCATATTCGCATGGCATGGCTCCGTCTTACCACATATATACAAATGTCAAGCACCATGGTGTTAAGCCAAGCAATTGGATCATACTTTTTTACGCGCTTCAGCATTTTATACCTCACTCAATTCATGAGTGTGAACCATGGACATAGCATATAGGTAGAATATAATATGGTGGTAGGTTTCAAAGGGGTAAAAGTGGAGAAGAATGTCTCGCATAAACTAGGCGGATCAACGGACTATGGAGAGGCCCATCAATCGATATCAATGCGAGGAGTAGGGATTGTCATGCAACGGATGCACTAGTGCTATAAGTGTATGAAAGCTCTAATGAAGCTAAGTGGGTGTGCATCCAACTTTCTTTCTCATGAAGACCTCGGGCATTTGAGGAAGCCCGTCATCGGAATATACAAGCCAAGTTCTATAATGAAAATTTTCCACTAGCATATGAAAATGACAAAACATGAGACTCTCTATATGAAAAACACGGTGCTTTCTCTAAGCACAAGTGTGGAAAAAGAGGTAGTAGTAATGTCCCTTCTCTCTTTTCTCTCATTTTTTTCTTTTTTTCCTTTTTCTTTTGCTTTCTTTTTTTCCCTTTCTCTTTTTTCTTCTTTTTCTTTGTATTTTTCGTCCGGAGTCTCATCCCGACTTGTGGGGGAATCATTGTCTCCATCATCCTTTCCTCACCGAGACAGTCCTCTAATAATGGTAATCATCACACTTTTATTTACTTACACTAGTGCAGGCGCCTGCTATACAAACAGTTTTTAACCCCTTTCCATGACGTAGTTTCAAACCGTCGCCTTGCATGTGTGGGCGATAAGGGGGGGGGTCTATCGCACACGACACGAAAATCCCGTTGGCGATGCCTGCTCCCGGTCACACACGATAGGCAAAATTATGTTGTGTGCGATTGGAAGGACTATCACAAACAGGTATTTAGGAGAAATCGTGTGAGATGTGCATACCATCCCACACAGTGAATCACAAACATACGTTTCCCTTCGTATTGTACATCACACACAATTATCTGCTTAACATCGTCTGTGTTAGGGGTGGCCATCACGCACGGTGCCTAGAAGAAACTGTTTGGCATAGGGCTGTCCATCACACACACGTTTTATGTGAAAACGTTTGCGAATGGGTTTTCTAACACACACAGTTTGCGCCCGGAAATCGTGTGTGATTGTTCACTGATCCAACACGCCAATTTTCCAGCAAGCATGTGGGTTTGTTAAGGCATCGCCGACGGTGTTCTATGACAAACCGTCTGCAATATGAGACCCCAATAATCAGGCTAATTGCTCTATTATTTATAATGCAGCTAGTAAACAAATTGATACTTCAGATCAAGCATGCAATGTATTTTATTTCGTATTACGGCAACCAGGATTTCATAATCGAAATACATCAGAGTACAACATCATATAGGCATATACTACCTACCTACCCAATTACACGACAGGACCGGGTTTCACATGCAACATCTAAAACCTTTGGAAAATAGCATCATATACGGTAAATAGACAGATGAATCTCGTCTAGGAAAGTGTTGAAGCGGAAGGCAAATATTGAGCCTTCACTGATGTCGAAGGTTCTTGCAACTTTATGCCAGTGCCTGTGGATGGTTGCCCGCCCATCCTTCATCCTCTTGAGGAAGACTTCAAGATTATACCGTGGGTGCTGTATGAATACCTTCCTCGCCTCTTGACCATACAGGTGGTTTGAGACGTACTCATCGATGAATTGCTTTGGAAAGGATGGGAAACAAAGATATGCATAAATTTTGTTTCTAAAAATTGAAATGTCACAAAGGGAAAAAAGACAGGGTAAAAGGGATAGTACCATCCTATAGTTCACTGATGTCTTCTTCATTGTGCAGACAAACAGCTTGTTGTTTTTCATCGCAAGTTTCTTTATCTTAACAATCTTTCTGAGTTTCTTGATTTGACTGATATTCATGAACACATCATTTCCCCACATGCAAAATGGGTCGAACAGTGGGTCTAAACCTCTTACGGCAGGACCTACATGTGCAAGACCAAATTATTGTTAGAAACCTAAATATTAGAATGGTTCCTGCAATTGCACAATAATGTGCTATTAGCCAAAGGATCATGAAAGTGCAAACCTCGATGCTAAACCTCGGTGTCTCCCATTGTTCCCCCTGTAATGTGTTTAAGAATAGATATTGATCAGTAAAATCTGTTAATGAAAGATAAACGCATTGCATATCCAACATATGAATTCAAGCCACATGGAAAAGACAAGCGTGCTAAGAACTATGAAATATAGCAATTGTAGGTTTCACGTGCATAACAAAACAAAATTGTAACAACAATAATTGAACATGACATTGCAGATGATCACTAAAACAACTGAACCAAACAGTTAACTGGGCATCACATTGCACAATACAACATAGTAGTAGATGGTCAGATTGCATAGTAGCATTACATTGCATATTTCACTAGAGTTTCTTAAGGAAAGGCAGGAGCAGCACATGCAGCAGGTAAAACAAACATTCGTAACAGGCGTAGCTAGCTGAACACAGGTCATTAGTAATTAAGCTTAAAAAACAAGATATTCCTCGTCGTTGGAGATATCGATAACGATGGGCTTGGACGAGGGCAAGGCCTCCACATCGTCGGTGCCCTCCTCATAGTGGTGAGTTGCCTCAGCCTGTCCGGGCACCAACCTGCCTGCTATGGAGTTGAGGAAAGCACGGGCACGCTGAGAAAACAACACAGAGTCATCGTCGAAGGCAACAACGGAGCCCTAGAGAAAACACAACGAGCTGTTGTTCAAAGCAGCCAACCGCGTGGCGGCGTCCGCGCGCAAGGCGTCAACGGTGGCCTCGACATCTAGATGCTGCTCCAAGATCTGGGAGTCAGCACGCATGGCAGCAATTGGGGACTCATCTGCGCGTGCGGTCGCGATTTGCTTCTCCGCTGCCTGGTGCTCCTTGAGATCCTGGCTATACTGCGTGCACAATGTCTTTCGGCGTCGATTATGTGGGGGGTGGGCCTGTGATTTTGGTGGAATGTGTCACGCTGGCGGTCGGGCCATGTGGAATGGAGGAGGACGGGGTGGAGGGGGAAGGGGGTACGGGGTAGGTTTGGATTACCTGACTATGACTAGATGGATGAGGCCGAGTAGCAGGAAGGAGCGTCGCCGGCGAGGAGGCGGCGCTTCAAGCAAGCAGTGAAGGTTTGAACTTAGGAAATGAAGGGGGAGCAGGGGGAATGGGAAATGTGGCCTTTGGTTGGTACGAGGGGCGGGGGAGGTAGATATTTGCGCGGCAGCCCAAAATTTTGTTTGGTGCGGTGAAAAAGTAGCGCGCATAGTCACATCGGACACAGTAGCTTTACCATAACTGTGTGCGATATTCAACAACACAAAGTTATGCTATAGTTTATCCTGTGTGTGATGAGACTGAACGTGGAAATTTTGGTCTCCAAGCTTCCGGCGTAAGATATCGGATAGTACATTGCACACCGTACTTGCATTTCATGTTCATTTGGAAGAAAAAATGGGGATACGGTGGCAAATTTTGGTCCGAATTGCCCTCGTTACATTGGTCATTACTTAGTTTAACAACACTTGCAAATTTGAGTAGTACTACGCATAAGAGCCTATAGCACTGCCCGCACTTACTTAATCAAGCAACTAATAAACATTAGTTAATTGACTTAAACATTACTCTAACAAAACACCATCGCTCTAGACAGAGGCTAATATTCCGCCTGGCACTCATCGACCTCCGCCGCCTCCTCGATGACCAGCTCCCGCTCGACGAACTCCGGGGAAAGGAGATCCATCACCACATACTCCAGCATCTCGCAGTCTTCGTCCACCATCTCTTTGGATAAGGCCGCCATGAGCCGGGCGTGGGCGGCCTTGCTCCGGGCATGGACGGCCACAATCTTGGCTAGGGAGGCAGCCGACGAACGGACGCCTGCTCGAGCACACTCAGCGATTACCAACTCAACGGAGGTGGGTTGTCGACCGGTGTCAGAGAAGGCATATGTGATTTGTGCAGCGACCGACACGGGATGGGCGTGGGCGGCCTCAAGATGGGACTGGGCGTCCGCCATCAGGGCTACGGCGACCGCCGAGGAACTGATAGCTGATATGCCGTTCTCGCCATTTGCTATCCCCATCGTGGTTGTTGCTGCCGCCCTCTCAGCTGCAGCAGCTGCCCTTTCGGTTGCTGCAGCCGCTCTGTCGGAGGTAGCGGCCACATTCAAGCATGTTGAGAGCGCACTCATGGCTGAAGCGGCTGTGCTCGGGCCGGAGTCGGTTGCCGAAGTTGCCCTCACGACGGGGATCCACGTCCCCATCTTTCACCGGTGACGATTGAAAAGTAAAATGGTCTGAGTCAGTGCGGTAAACTGGTCGGCGGTGTACTGCAGCCGACGAAGCTTCCGGCCTAAGCCATGCATTACGAGGATTGGCCCAAGATATTTTGTACTGCATCACACACGATTCATGAACGTCAACTGTTTGTGAAAGACTTAATTTTCAAAATGTTTTTAAAACAAAAATGAGGTTAATTCGACAAAGGACGGTGTTTGGATTGCAATAACATTTATGTGCAGTGAACACTGACCAATAGCGGTGTCATGCTAAAATATGGAATTATTTAGGGTCTGTTTGCCATTTTTATAAATTAATTGAGTTTTCTAGACATTTAATGTGTATAATTCAAATTTGAACTATCGTCCCAATGTCCGTGCATCAAAATGGGATGAAAAATCATATTATTGTCCATGGCTTCATCTTTAGGTCACGGGCAATAAATGGGAATGAACTTCAAACATCTCGGCATCTTGGCTCGGCCACAAACGTTGAGAAACTTGGTTTTTAAATTACTGTAAATCCAAAACGCGTTAGAAATTCTAAAAACTTGGCATGTTGTCATGACATGGCACATATGTGCCATGGTAAAAAAATTGTACAACATGGGACAATTTTAGCCACAAGTCCCTTACAAAGCAGAGCTTCTCACTTCAATCTTTGAGGTCCCGATAAGGAAAACGTCACCTTACGTAGGCAAAACGACATCCGCTCATCTTCTCGCCATGAACTTTTGTTAGAGGCAACTCGCACCAGTAAGAGTGTCTTGCTAAAATATGGAATTATTCAGGGTTCTTTTCTCATTTTCATATGTTAATTGAGTTCTCTAGGCATACAATGTGGATAATTAAAATTTGAACTAAAATCACAAGGTCCGGTGCATCAAAATGGGTTGAAAAATCATATAAGTGTACATTAATTGAGTTTTATATGCATTATTTAACGTGCATAATTCAAATTTGAACTACATTCACAAGGTACGGTGCATCAAAATGGGTTGAAAACCGTATAAGTGTACATGCATCTTTAGGATCCAATGCAATATATGGGAATGAATTTCAAACATCTCGCGGTCTTGGCTCGGCCATACAAACATTGAGAAACACGGGTTTTAAATCATGTGTAAATCAAAAACTAGTCAGAAAATTCATGAAACTTGGCATGGTGTCATAACATGCATGGCTCATATGTGCCCTGGTAAAATAATGTCCAATTTGGGACAAGTTTTGGCACAAGCCCCGCACAAACCAAAGATTAATTACCACATGAAGCATTGTTGTTTCGATATGGAATGTGTCACCTTATGTTGGCGAATCGACATCCGCTGCCTCTTCTCGTCTTGAACTATTTCTATAGGCAACATATACCAAAATGAGAGTGTCATGCCAAAATATGAAATTATACATGGTTTATTTGGTCTTTTTATACATTATTTGACTTTTATATGCATTATTTAACGTGCATAATTCAAATCCGAACTACAATCAGAAGGTCCGGTGTATCAAAATGGGTTGAAAACCATATTAGTGTGCATGCATCTTTAGGTCCCATGCAAGACATGTGAATGAATTTCAAACATCTCAGGGTCTTAGCTCGGCCACAGAAACATTGAGAAACTATAGGGTTTTAAATCATGTAAATCAAAAACTCGTTAGGAGATTCATGAAACTTGGCATGGTTTCATGAACATGGCACATAAAGGCGTGATAGCATTTTGTTTTCCTATCTGAGACTCGTTTTTTAATATATATTTTCTTTTAGAGCCAACATTAAGAATATTAGTTAAATTATAGTAAATCTGGAACTCACACAAAATTCAAGAAATTTGGCATGGCGTCATTATATAGCACAAATATGTTGTGGTATTTTTCGTGTCATTAAGAGCAAACAAAAGCTTTTTGGAACAAAGAACAGTCACGTTTCCACGCAAACGGTTGCATTATTTTTAAACCGTTGGCGTTCTACTGCCCTTTACGTGCTGCCAAGCGTCGCACTCTTTTATTGGATAGGGCTTAGGGGGTGCCGTGCGAGCAACTACTTGAGTTGACAGAAGGCGAGCTGGCATCCGCCGCGCAGGCTCACCGGGAGGCATGCGGGAAGTACGCCGAAGACTCACCGGGAATCGAGCCCTTTGACCTCCGTATCCGCCCTCCTCGCTTCCAACCTGTCCATCAATGGTGTCCGAGCCGCTGTTTAATAGGCAGCTTTACTGCCCACTCACTCACAATCCTCCATATATCTTTGCCTCACATTCCCCTCCATCTTCAGACCTCCACAGCGACCTACGCCATGTTGTAGAAGGATCATATGCCTCTAGTCTTCCGGTTTGGTGAAGTTGACACCGAGCCGGAAGAGATAGAACATGAAGACGAATGGGACGCCATGGACATGGCCCTCGAAGAGCTACATGCCGCAGCGGATGCTGCCCCGACACACTCGCCATCAACCATCACCGCGCCCGCGCCAGCAACCATCCCCATGGCATTGACGGACTGGTCGCCCAGCATCATCACAGCGCTGGAAACCGCGGGCGTCAGGGAGGTCCCCGCCGACCCGAGTGAGCTCGTGTACGTGCAAGCGACAGCGCCTCCTCCTGCCCCATGCTCGTGCGCGCCCTTGCACATGCCACGCCGGTCCCAGTGCGCGTGCCCGCACCGACGACGCCCGACCCCTTGCGTGCGCCTGCACCCACCGCGCCCGTGCCCGTGCGCGCGCCTGCACCCGTCACGGCCCCCTCAGCGGATTGGGCCGCCGCCGTCGATAGCTTTCTCGTAGCGCCGCTAGTCGCCGCCCCCCGGACCCACGCCCGTCGATCTTGCGACGACCGGCTCTTTGATTGTGAAATCCATAACATTCTGGTCTCGGTTGAAGAACTGTACAACTGCTCCCCGGAGCACGAGAACGCCACCGCAGGAGGCCCCCGCCTCCGCCGCCGCCGCAACTAGTTTTCTTTATATTGTATCTCGATTGTATGAATGTAAAGTGAAAGCTTGACTGAATGAAATCTATGGTTTGATGAACTAAGTATTTATCTCTGAATTCATGTAGCAAACAAAAAACCATCATTGTTTTATCTGAATGAACACACATCACAAACGGTTTAGGTTGAATACTCGTTTGAAGATCGACAACTATCTTTCCTTCGCCCGTAAGCCAAGTCAAAATATTGGCGCAAAGGATTCCAATGCGTCATCGCAAACGTTTCTCGAATATGATCCGTGTGCCTAGTACAGACAATCCGGGAAGATTTGCATCTATCATACTGGGTAAATTGCCATGTGTGAAATCGGAAACATTGGCATCTATCGATCTAGTAACACTGGCATTTGTCAACACTGTAGCACCGGCATTTGGCAAGTATTGCAGAAAAAATATCACAATTAGGGTGTAATTTTGCAACTGAAATTCACTTTAAACATGGATTTCATTCATACATTAAGCACTGGTCTTTGTACAATACAGTTCAACTCGACAGCTGAACTGAACAAACTTTTCCCCAATTGTTGCCAACCACATACTGAATTAGCTAGTTCAACTATATACTAGCTAAGTACGTGGTACAGTTCAACCATATCTATAGTTAGATGAACTGAACAAAATAGCCCCTAAATACTAGTACTACAGAGGGTCTTTGTACTACTTCCAGCAGAATCGAGCGCGCTCAGTAAGAGCAAGTGGATGAGGAGCCTGCCGATGAGTTGGCGGAGACGTGTCCGTTGCCTGCCAGTGCTAACCTCCGACGCTCAAGACGCCCCTCCTCGAAGAGACGGGACTCTGCGCAGATCTCCGCATTCCATGCCGCCGCTGCGGCTTCTCCTCCGGCCATGGTGTTGGTGAGCTTCTTCGCGTGCGCGACCTGATGCTCCACCTCCTTCTCTAGGAAGTAGATTGATACGTCTCCAATGTATCTACTTTTCCTCACTCTTTTGCCCTTGTTTTGGACTCTAATTTGCATGATTTGAATGGAACTAAACCGGACTGACGCTGTTTTCAGCAGAACTACCATGGTGTTGTTTTTGTGCAGAAATAAAAGTTCTCAGAATGGAACGAAACTTTTTGAAGATTTATTTCAGAATAAATGAGAATTATTGGAGCCAAAATACACCGTAGAGGGGGGCCAGGGTGAGCATCACCCACCAGGGCGCGCCAGGCCCCCTGGGCGCGCCCTGGTGGGTTGTGCCCACCTCGTGGCCCCACTTGCCCTAACTCCGCCACTATAAATTCCTAAATTTGGAGAAAAAAATCAGGGAGAAAGAATTATCGTGTTTCACGATACGGAGCCGCCGCCACCTCCTGTTCTTCATCGGGAGGCCAGATCTGGAGCCCGTTTGGGGCTCCGAAGAGGCGAATCTTCGGTCTTCGTCATCACCAACCTTTCTCCATCGCCAATTCCATGATGCTCCCCACCGGGAGTGAGTAATTCCTTCGTAGGATTGCTGGTCGGTGAGGAGTTGGATGTGATTCATCATGTAATCGAGTTAGTTTTGTTAGGGCTTGATCACTATTATCCATTATGTTCTGAGATTGATGTTGCTATGACTTTGCTAAGCCTAATGCTTGTCACTAGGTCCCGAGTGCCATGATTTCAGATCTGGACCGTTTATGTTATCATCTCTATATCTATGTTCTTGATCCGATCTTGCCTAGTCATATGCAGTGTTATGATCCATCAACGCCATAGTGACAATATTTGGGATACTTCGCGGTGATGACCGTAGTTTGAAGAGTTCTTGTATTCACCATGTGTTAATGCTTTGTTCCGGTTCTCTATTAAAAGGAGGCCTTAATATCCCTTAGTTGCCTTATGGACCCCGCTGCCACGGGAGGGTAGGACAAAAGATGCCATGCAAGTTCTTTTCCATAAGCATGTATGACTATTTACGGAATACATGCCTACATTACATTTATGAACTGAGCTAGTTCTGTATCGCCCTAGGTTATGAATGTTACAAGACGAATATCATCCAACGAGTTACCGATCCAGTGCCTACGACCTTTCCACTTATTGTTCTTGTCGGCATCCTGGGAACGGGGGTACCCAGACTTGCCTGCCTGCGGCCATGGGCGTGGCCCACCTCGACGACCAAGTACGGCCCAGCGCGGCCTCACAAAGCACAAGGCCCTCGTGAGACCCCAAGCTCGTGAGGGAAACAGCGCCAAGACCCGCGGGGGAGTAGGCCTCCCCAGGCCTCTACCCGAGCGGCGGAGATATCTATGCAGTGCTTGGCCTTGGGTGGTCAAGGGTGACGCCAGCCGGGCCAGGCGGGCGCCAGCGCGCCAGGGGGGACTGTTTCCTCTTTGGTGCAAAGGGGGCAAGGACGAGCGCAGGTTCCCGAAGCGCCCCCCAATGGTTTCCCTTCCGGTGCAACAAGACCAAGACCCCGAGCCCCGCAGGACGGACGTCATCGCCGAGCCCACCTCTGCATCACCACCGGTTACTTTGCAGGCGAAGATCACATTTTGTCAGGATAGGGTGTACCTCCTGCCCCCCTTCGAATTTGGCCGTTGTGGGATCCCTTCCCGCCATTGAGACCAGGGAAGAGGACCCCGGCCGCTATAAATAGAGGCTAGGCTGCTCTGAAGAGAAGGGACGACACACCACCGAAAACACACTCGCGAGGCAACTCTCCACTGTACTAGTTCATCCACGAACCTCCTCATGAGGCAATCCACCAAAGGCAGGAGTCGGGTTTTACGCTTCGCAGCGGCCCGAACCTGGGTAAACTCTCGTGTGATATCTTCTTCCTCGACATCGAGCGGGGTCATTGTGTTGTGAGTTTGGAGGGGGTGAAGTTGTTGGAGATCTTCGCACACGCCCCTGGGTTCGAACTTCTTAGGGTTTTGCGGAGCCTGAAATCCGATAGTTCTTGCTAAGTTACTATTGTTGCTGCTACTGTTCCAACTGCTACAAAACTATTGCTGCTACTGTCACCGCTACTGTTACTATTGCTACTGCTACCAAACTATCATATTACTATGCTACTGATCACTCTGCTGCAGATATTTAATCTCGTTACCAGGCCACCAGTTACGTTTCCACCACCGTTACTGCTCGTGCCGACCAGGCGCGGGGCGGGCGAGCGGCGCCCATGGGATCGACATCGCGTTGTACCCACGTAGGAGACCTCAACGCGCATGATGCACTCCTGATGGTGAGCGAGATGCTTCGCCACCGCCCGACTCACGGGGGCTTCGACGCCTGGGCCGACCACATCGTCGAGTTGATCACCATCGCGAGGACGGCCTGGCTTCCCCACCCCTCTTCGCGACCACCAGCGGTGGGCGCCGGGGGCTCACCCGCCGTGCCTGCCGCCTCATCCGCGGGCGGCGTGCTCGCACCGCCCCCGGGCGAGCCTGAGCAGGGCCCGCCGCATGCCGTGCTTCTTCTCCTTCAGATTCCGGTGACCGGCTTCGGGGCGCCGCCCGGTCCCGTCAGTGGTGCCTTTGAAGAAGGTGATGGGGCGCAGCAAGCGCACCTCGACGCGCGCACCCACACCCAGATGGAACATCAACAGCCCGGCTCATCCTGGAGGGAGCGCGCCAACCGGCGTAGGGAACGGGCGGCTCAAGCTCCCGGTCAGGCGGGTGACAGTAACGAAGGCGCGGTGGACAACCGGGGAGGCAACCCACGTCAAGACATGCGCGGCCCACCCCATGGCGGCGGCAGAGGTAAGCAACTTCGGGCGGAGGCCCGCCGCAGGAGGGTCTGTGGCCTGCGCGCCCCAGGTGGTGTCATCTCGCCACCAGGAGAGGCTGCCCTTGGTGCGCGCGGGGATGACTCAGGAGGGGGCCAAGGCCTCTATACAGAAGCCTATGGTCCGAGCTACGTGAAACCTGCGGAGGGCGCGGAGGATCAGACGCCCCCCGCGGGTGCCAACGCCCTCCTGGAGTAGGGAGATGTCCCGGACGCTCTCCCCAAGCCGGGCCTGGGGGCTCCCGCAGAGGGAGTACCGGGCCAGGTTGATGCAAGCAGGGGGAGGGGGCGCCCCGTGATGCACGGGGGCGCGACGCGGCCGCGGCCCCCACGAGCAAGCAGCGCACAGCCAAGCCCAGGGCCACAGGAGCGACCACCTGGGGGATCGGTAGGATACAAGCAACGCGGGCCACCCAGGGCAACGGGAGCGCCGGCGCGGCCCTCAGGGGGCAGGGCCTCGCGAGGTCCCCAAGACGCGGCGCGGCCGGCGCCCCGACGCCTCACGAGGCGACTTCACCAACACAACACCTCTACGGCTGCGCTGGGTGCATTGTCCTCATGTTTGGGCCGCGGGAGCGCAATCCCGCGGCTACGCGGGGAACAATGCACTCAGGTTTGTGCTGTAGAGGCGCGCAACCGCGCAGAAATGCGTGGGATGGCTCTTAACTGAGTTGGGAGCACCTGGGCCATGCGCCTGGGGGCTTGCCTAGCTATCTTCGGCCGTGACACTCTCACGTAATAATGAGTGGGCTGTATACGCCCGGAGCCCCCCGAGGACGCGGAGGGGTTCCCTCCCACGCCCATGTGGAAGCCCCATGCTCCGCGCTGGCGGACAACACTGTCCTCCAATGACTATGCCCACGCAACGTGGATGCCCTACACTCCGCACTGGGGGAAGACGAAGGCGAAGACTAGCCTAGGTGCCGGACGCGGCTGTTGCTTGCTTCTTTTTGTGTTCGTATTGCCACTTTTTGAAATGAAATTTGAAGACTTCGTAACTCTATTTAAAAAAGGGGCGGGAATTTTTCTATCTTCGCGATTCCTCTTTCTGGCCTTGCAGTCTCTTTTCTTTGAATTGGCACCTTGCCAGGGCCCAAGCACTTTGGCCTCCCCTCGTGGCCCCTCAGAGCAGGCCAGCTAGGACCTGTTGCCTCGGGAACACACATCTTTTGACGGTCGGCCCCCGCTCGGGGGCTCCGACCGCGGACCGGCACGACAGCGCGGAACCGCGGGAGGCCCAGACTACTCTCGTAGCGGCAACCGGCGGAAAGGTATGGGAGCCGCTTGAGCGTCAAGGGGGACTCCTGAGCAACGCGTCTTAGGAGCCACAATGGTCACGTAGCCCCTTGCCCCTTGGTCTCGTCCTGGTGATCCGGACGCCCCAACGGCGGTTGAGGTATGCGCGGGACTGGGCTCCGTCGACGCAGAGCGCCGGTTGAGCGTCAAGGGGGGTCCTAAGCAGTGCCTCAGGAACCTCACCGATCACGTAGCTCCGCACCCCTTGGTCTCGTCCTGGTGATCCGGACGCCCCAATGGCAGCCATGGCCTCGCCCCTTTGGTCTCGTCCTGGTGATCCGGACGCCCCAACGGCGGTCAAGGTCTGCTCGGGATCGGGCCCCATTGACGCAGAGTGCCGAAAGGGCTCCCGGACCACCCCGCACGCAAGGAAGAAGCCCTCCCTGGTGGGATCCTCGACCTTCCTGGACGCTCCGACTAAGCCTCACGATGCTCGAGCTCGCCACGACCCGATGAGCTAAGTACATCCTCTGAATAGAGCAAAACCTTCTAATTAGATGATAGCCCGAATGCTGGGCAAGAGGCACGAGCGCTAACGTAAAAATGCAGGTGCTACGGTCCGCTACGAGTTCCCATCAGGATTCTTGTGGTCCCAGGAACAAGGAAGGGCAGCGCGAGGGAAGGAATCCGGCCACTCTGGGCGACGTCGCTAAGATTCTGGCCTTGGGGGCGGCACGTTCCTCCTCGGGAGGGCCCGCCCCGCGAGGGCCCGGCCGGATGCCACTGCCGGTCATAGCACGATACCTTCACGGGCCTCCTCGGGACGCACCGGCAATAACGCAAGGCCCCGCGGGAGAGGCGAAGTCGCGCCGCGCAAAACAAACAATCGACGGCTTAAAAGAAGGAGGGAGACGAAGGTAAAAACACAACAGTTAACGCCCTCAGGGGCCAGGTGTTGCTTGACATGACAGGAACCAGGAAGAGAAAATAGGGTAAGCCTAGGCGGAGGAGCCGCAGTCGCCGTCCGGACCGTCGCCCTCCGCGGCACCGGAGTCGTCACCCTCATCGGAGAGAGGCTCTTGGACGAACCGCTCCACCAAGGACTCCACGTGCGGGCGCACCTCGTCCCTGAGGGGCCTCTGGAGTTCCTCGGGCACCGGCTCCATGACACGGGGAAGATCGATCTCCGGGACGTGGCAGCGAAGGTTGGCGAAGACGCGCGTCAGCACAAGGTCCAGGAGGTCGCGCGCGCTAGACGTGTTGTACTTGTCCACCCGGGAGACGCCGGTCTCCAGTGCCTCCACCACCTTGCAGAAGAAGTTAAGGTAGCCCCCGTCGCCGTGCGCGCACGGCAGCGTGGGGGCTTCCCCGACGAACTGGCTCATCGCACCAACCGCGCGGCGGGCAATATCCAGATACTTCTTGGCGCGCTTGTAAGTGCATCTAGTGCCCCTTAGTGATTTTGTTGTATTGAAGACTTATAGGTTAAGGGACTAATATGTTTGTGAGTGTACACAGGCTCTATAAGTCACAGAGGAGTTTGATATATTCGATGAATGACGACCCCTAAAAATGAATGTCTTCAACTGAAGACTTTGCAGAAGACTTTGGTATTCCCTGAAGACTTTGATAATGAAGAAAATGGTGTGACCTTGAAGATATGAATGAGGACAATGAAGCGTGAAGACTTTGTTTTTTACTGTTTCATTTCCTTTCTTTGAGTCATAGGAAACACCGTACTGTTAAAGGGGGTCGAGGTAATACTAAGGAAAAATTTCCAACTGATGCTTAACTCAAAAGCCTCAACATAACCCAATCCTTCGAGTGAAGCCTTTGGAAACCTCTTGCAGTTCAGTCAAGTTCTTCAGAGACAGAGACGATGTTCTTCTGGTCTCTGAGGAAATTGGTCTGACTGAGGAGTTAGGATTTCGCCAGTGCGAATTGCCTACAAGTGAGGAATATGATAAGCCCTGAGGAAATTGACAGTTCAAATTCCGACCGTTGCTGTGCTTTGCGCCAGCTGTCCAGATATTCTATCCACCTAACGGTCATATGATTGGGGGGCATTTATGTCTTATCATGTCGGGTTGCTCCCTGGCTATAAATAGCCGCCCCCCTCAACCACTAGCTGTTTGGCTGCTCCGAGAGAGAACTTGACACTTGTCATTTGAGAGCATCCCATTCCTCGAGGACTTTGAGCGAAAATCATCAGTGAGGAAAAACCCCAAAAATCCAAAAAAAACCACCAAACCCAAAGTGATTGAGCATCACTGAAGAAATTGTTCCTGTGTGGAACCGACGCTTTTTACCTTTGAAGACTGTGTATCTTCCAGACGGTTAGGCGTCATGGTCTAGTGCATTCTGCAGTCAATTGGGGATCGCCGGGTGACCGTGGTCTAGAGCATCCAGCAGTAAATTGTGGATTGCCGGGTGACCAGTTTGTGAGGGTTTTGGAAGTCTACCCTGAAGACTTACCACGAGTGTTGGGCGAGGACTGTGTGACCTTAGCTCAAGGAGAATACGATAAGGACTGTGTGTCCTCTGGTTTAAATACCAGGCCGCTCTGAACCAGACGTACGACTGATACTTTTGAACTGCTTTCTGCATGCTTATTTTCCTCAAGTATCTTAATGCACGCATGCTGAATTTCCTCAGACCCCGTTTTCCATCATGCATTTCAATTTCCTCATGATATATATAAAATGCGTGTATGGATTACAAGATATAGGGGGAGATCTCCAAGATTTTATCCTGCCATGTGCATTTGCAGTCCAAAGCAAATTCCTCAAATATGCACATCTTCAGGGGGAGTTCCTCTATATCTTGCAATCAAATTCCTCAAACTCAGTACTTACACTTCATATGTTTATCCCCGTTGAAAACTTAACCTATTTGTCATCAATCACCAAAAAGGGGGAGATTGTAAGTGCATCTAGTGCCCCTTAGTGATTTTGGTGTATTGGAGACTTATAGGTTAAGGGACTAATATGTTTGTGAGTGTACACAGGCTCTATAAGTTGCTGAGGAGTTTGATATATTCGATGAATGACGACCCCTAAAAATGAATGTCTTCAACTGAAGACTTTGGTGAAGACTTTGCTAAAGACTTTGGTATTCCCTGAAGACTTTGATAATGAAGAAAATGGTGTCACCTTGAAGATATGAACGAAGACAATGAAGCGTGAAGACTTTGTTTTTTACTGTTTCATTTCCTTTCTTTGAGTCATAGGAAACACCGTACTGTTAAAGGGGGTCGAGGTAATACTAAGGAAAATTTTCCAACTGATGCTCAACTCAAAAGCCTCAACATAACCCAATCCTTCGAGTGGAGCCTGTGGAAACCTCTTGCTGTTCAGTCAAGTTCTTCAGAGACAGAGACGATGTTCTTCTGGTCTCTGAGGAAATTGGTCTGACTGAGGAGTTAGGATTTGATCAGTGCGAATTGCCTACAAGTGAGGAATATGATAAGCCCTGAGGAATTTGACAGTTCAAATTCCGACCGTTGTTGTGCTTTGCGCCAGCTGTCCAGATATTCTATCCACCTAACGGTCATATGATTGGGGGGCATTTATGTCTTATCATGTCGGGTTGCTCCCTGGCTATAAATAGCCGCCCCCCTCAACCACTAGCTGGTTGGCTGCTCCGAGAGAGAACTTGACACTTGTCATTTGAGAACATCCCATTCCTCGAGGACTTTGAGCGAAAATCATCAGTGAGGAAAAACCCCAAAAACCCAAAAAAAACCACCAAACCCAAAGTGATTGAGCATCACTGAAGAAATTGTTCCTGTGTGGAACCGACGCTTTTTACCTTTGAAGACTGTGTATCTTCCAGACGGTTAGGCGTCATGGTCTAGTGCATCCTGCAGTCAATTGGGGATCGCCGGGTGACCGTGGTCTAGAGCATCCAGCAGTAAATTGTGGATTGCCGGGTGACCAGTTTGTGAGGGTTTTGGAAGTCTACCCTGAAGACTTACCACGAGTGTTGGGCAAGGACTGTGTGACCTTAGCTCAAGGAGAATACGATAAGTACTGTGTGTCCTCTGGTTTAAATACCAGGCCGCTCCGAACCAGACGTACGACTGTCACAACAGTTGGAACTGGGTCATCAAATCATTGTCTTCATCGAGCTACATGGTTCCATTTCCTCAACCCTTTCATTTCCATGTATACCTGTTGATGAAATTGATCATTACTGTTTGAAGAATGTGACTGAAGACTTTCTCAATTTCCTCACCTCAAATTCTCCAGTCACTTTATCTTCAGTCTGCTTATCCTGTTCACGCTACTCATGCTCTGTGTTTCATTTCATCATGATGACTATGCTACTGCTATGTTTCGCGTGCACTTGAGTACTTATTCCGCTGCTAGTAGTTCGTCACTTAGCTAATTTCTGAACTAGTATTTCCTCAAGTGATGAATTTTTAAAAATCGGATATTCACCCCCCCCTCTAGTCGATATAACGCACTTTCAATTAGTATTAGAGCAAGGTACTCCCTTGTTCTATGTGATTTTGGTTTAACCACCTGGAGTTTTAGTTATGTCGACTGCATGCATGATCAAGGTCTCAGCAGGGTGTCCTACCTTCGATGGGACGTACTACCCCTGCTGGAAGAACAAGATGCGCATGCATCTCGAGGCAATTGACAACGATCTCTGGTATGTTGTGGAAAATGGTGTTCCATTTGTCACTCCCACTATCAACGCTGCTGATGTGAAGAGATTCAAGCAACTCGACTCTCAAGCGAAGAATATCATATGTGGCCATCTGAGCAAGGGTCAGTATGGCAGAGTGAGTGCTTTGGAGACTGCGAAGCTTATCTGGGATAGGTTGTCCAAAGTCAATGAAGGCATTTCAACTCAACGTGACTCTCGAGTTGATGTTCTTCGCAATCTCTTCAATCGCTTCAAAAGACTCGACAACAAAAATGTTCAGCAAACTTTCGATCGCCTCACTGATATCTCCAATGAGCTACAGGCTCTTGGTGCCACTGACATCACCGACCATGAGGTGGTGAAGAAACTGCTGAGATCTCTTGATTCCTCATTTGATACACTTGCTTTGATGATCCAAGAACGTGGAGACTACAAGTCACTAGATCCTACTGATATTCTTGAGAGACTCAATACTCATGAATTCCAACAAGCTGAGAAGAGAGACCTCTACGGGCCAAGTTATGGAAGATCTCGTGCTTTGAAGGCCAAGGCAATTTCCTCATCTGAAGACGAAGAATCTGATAGTAGTCTTGGTGATCCCGAAGAACTGAGTCAGGAGCTAGCAATGCTTGTGAGAAAATTCCAAAAGTTCTCAAGGAGAGGTCAGTTTGGAAAATCATCAAAAAGTGGCATGAAGAAATCAGATTCCTCAAGCGACTACAAGAAGAGAACTTGTCACAAATGCAAGAAATCTGGTCACTTTCTCTCTGACTGTCCTCTCTGGGAAAAGGAATCAAGAAAGAAGAAATACAAGGATGACCGTTCTGATGACTCGAAGAAAAAGAAGAAATCTTAAAAGTCCTCATCTGCAAAGTCCTCATCTTCAAAGTCCTCATCGCACAGAAAGAACAACTTAAGGAAGGCTCAGGCACTTATTGGCAAGGAAATGGATTCTGAAGAAGAATCTGAAGAATATGAGGAAGAGGAGGAATCTGAGGAGGAGTCAGACTCTGGTGTGGCAAGTCTGGCTCTCGCTACTGCTTTCGTCAGCAAGTCCATCTTCAACGATGAGGAAAATGGCAACTCAAATGACTCTGACATCAGCAATGATGACTATGCTCCCACTTATTGCTTCATGGCAAGCAGTGCCCAGGCAACCACAGTCTGTCCTGTGTTTGATGGATCTGACTATCCCAAATGGAAAGTCCTCATGTGGAAGCACCTCATATCGAAGAACAGCGAGCTATGGACTGTTACTAAGCTTGGACTGACTGATCTCTGCAAGATGGCAAATGTTGATGACATTCTTAAGTATACACAGCTGGACGCCCAGGCGAAGAATATCATCTGCTCTAGCTTGTCAAAGGTTGTGTTCAAAAGCATCTACCATCTTCACAATGCAAAGCTCATCTGGGACAGGCTCTCTGATGTTCATGAAGGCTATCGCACTCGTCAAGATCCCAGGTTCATCGAATACAAGAACTTCCTCAAAACACAGAAGACTGATCCAACTTCATCTTCCTCATCTATGTGTCTCATGGCAAAAGGATCAAAGGTACTCTCTTACCATTCCTCTTCTGAATCAAGTGATGGTGAATCAGAGGATTACACGAAACCTAGCTATTCCAAACTTGCTAATATTGCTACTATACAACAAAGTGTCATTGAAAAGCTTCAGAAACAGCTAGACAAAAGCGATGATCTGTTGAATGAGGAAGTGGATCATACTCAAACTTTGACTAAGGACCTTCAAAGTCTTCAGTCGAAGTATGATAACCTTCAAAGTCGTCATGAGGCCCTCTTAGTCGACCATGAGAAGCTCTCTTATGAATTTCTTCAAAGAAAGCAAGATCTTGAGAAACTAAGGGTGTCTCATGAAGATCTTCAAAGGGATAATGACTCCTTGCTTGCTCAACAGATCAGTACCGCTTAGGAAGATTTTGTTCCACCTTGTTTGAAATGCATCGAACGTGAAACTGCTCATTCTTCACCTGAAAGTTGAAATGCTTCTATCGCTGCAAATTCTTCAACTATTTCTGTGGTCACAAATTCCTCATCTGAGGATACCCCTAGTATCACTGACGACAATGCAGGGTTGAAGGAATTGTATGTGACAGGCATATACAAAAGTCTCAAAGGGCATCAAACCCTTTGCGATGTCCTCAAAAAGTAGATTCTGAACAGGAACCCCAGGAAAGAGGGTATTGCATTTGAGAGGAAACTCAATGCTGATGGATCCTACTGGAAACCTGAGCAGTATCACAAAACCGCATGGGTTGCTGCAAAAGGACCTTCTGTAGATCCATCCACTTTATCTGGTTTTACTTGTGAATCTTCATATTCCTCTGATGAGTCAATTGACTCCAACTATAAACTGTTCAAAAATCAGAATGGTGAAGTATTTGCTAGATATGTTGGAACTAACTGCAGGAATGGTCCCCCTATGAAGAAAATCTGGGTTCCCAAGAGCTGCTTGGAAAGTCTTCAAGTGAATGTCCTCATGACATCACCAGTGAAGAACAGGAACCCCAGATCAAATTCTTTAGTTGGTCCAAAGTCTTCACAAGGACCAAAGTCCTCACATGGACCAAATTCCTCATATGGTCAAAAATCATATCATTCTCGTGCTAATGCTTCTGTTTCGCAGGGAAAATCAAAGGGTCATGAATATGCTCATTATTCTTCAAATCATTATGTTCATAAGTCCTCGCAAAATTTCTCTGCTTATTCATATGAGTACTCTAACCCCCGTCCTGTGAAACGAAGTGCACTTGCTTCTATGCCACCCTTCTCATCTGGAGCTCGCAGAATGATGAACTCTTTGCCACCCCTCCAGATGTGGGTGGTGAAGAAATTGAACTAATCTCTTATGCAGGGTCAGGTCTCCAGACGAACTTGAACGTCTGATGAATTTGCTGGAGACCTGAGGAAATGCTTGAAAGGACGCAAGCTAATCATGAAGAAATGAATCATTCATTTCTCACGTCCTCACTTTACTTTGCTTACCATACTATGTGATGAAATTCAACTGATGAATTTGAAGTCATATTCTTCACTCTGAAGCATAAGCGTTCATAAACTGTACTAATTCATCTACAGGATGAAACGCCTAAAGCAACTGAGTGGGTCCTCGACAGTGGATGCACCAACCACATGACTAGTGACAAGAACCTATTGATGAACATTCCACTGGCTCCCTCTCATCTGAAGCATATCGCCTACGCTGATAAAGGAAAAAAGCAAGGTATTGGGTCTAGGTAAGGTTGCAGTCTCGAAGGATCGGCACATGGATAAGGTGATGCTTGTCGAGTCCCTAGGATTCAACCTCATGTCTGTCTCAATGCTTTGTGATCTTGATATGGTTGTCATCTTTGGCAAATACCATTGTGTTGTCATCATGGAATCTGCCAAATCCAAAGTCTTCGAAGGCTTTAGGAGAGGAGACTTCTATATTGTTGATTTCTCTATAGGTCCACAGCCGGCCACATGTCTACTTGCAAAAGCTTCAGAAGGCTGGCTATGGCATCGACGACTTGGAAACGCGGGCATGAGGAACTTGCACACGCTCGTGAAGAAAAAGCATGTCATTGGTATTGAGGGCGTCAAATTCCTCAAGGATCACTTGTGTGGGGCTTGTGAGTCTGGAAACATGACCAGATCCAAGCATCCATCCAAGACCATCATGACTACCACTCGTCCTTTTGAATTGCTTCATATGGATCTCTTTGGTCCTACTCACTATGCCACACTAACGAATACTCCATGCTTATATGTCTTTGTTATTGTTGATGATTTCTGTCGCTATACTTGGGTGCACATTATCCTGTATAAATCTGAAGTGCAGAATGTCTTCAGACGATTTTCTTCAAGGGCCTCGACGAATTTCGGCGTCAAAATCAAGCATATCAGGAGTGATAATGGGACTGAGTTCAAGAACACTCGTCTTGATGATTATCTTGATGAACTTGGTATTACTCATGAGCTATTTGCCCCTTATACTCCTCAACACAATGGCGTTGTGGAGCGCAAGAACAGGACTCTTGTTGAGATGGCTCGCACCATGCTTGATGAATACAAGACCCCTCGTCGCTTCTGGCCTGAGGCAATCAATACTGCTTGCCACATCATCAACAGGGTATATCTTCACAAATTCCTCAAGGAGACTTCATACGAACTCCTCACTGACAAGAAACCCAATGTGAGTTATTTCAAAGTCTTCGGTGCTAAATGCTGGATTAGAGATCCTGACCACAGTTCCAAATTTGCACCGAAAGCACATGAAGGTTTTATGCTTGGTTACGGAAAGGACTCGCACACCTACAGAGTCTTCAACACCTATCACAACAAGGTTGTTGAAACTGTAGATGTGCGGTTCGATAAAACTAACGGCTCGCAAAGAGAGCACCTGCCTCCTGTGCTAGATGAAATGCCTCCTGAGGAATCCATTAGGTTCAAAGCCACTGAAGATGTGATCCCTACTGAAGAACAACTACTCTCTGAAGAAGTTGTGCCCAACTCTGAAGACATTCATGCTGATACACCTGAAGACAATGGTGCTGAAGAAAATGCTCAGCCTCAACAAAGTCTTCAACCTGCACATCCATGACTTGCAAATGAAGTGCAGATCGAGAAAATCCTCGACGACATCAATGCACCAGGTCCCCTCACACGCTCAAAAGCTTCTCATCTGTCTAACTTTTGTGGGCACTTTGCTTTTGTCTCTATCACAGAGCCCACCAAAGTCAATGAAGCATTCTTGGAGCCTGAGTGGATACAAGCCATGCAAGAGGAATTTCATCAATTCAAGCTCAACAATGTGTGGGAACTCGTCAAACGCCCAGATCCTCGCAAGCACAATGTCATAGGTACCAAGTGGATCTACCGCAACAAACAAGATGAACTTGGTCAGGTAGTGAGGAATAAGGCTCGACTTGTGGCACAGGGCTACACACAGGTTGAGGGAATTGACTTTGATGAAACTTTTGTACCTGTTGCTAGACTTGAAGCTATTCGCATATTGCTTGCTTATGCTAACCATCACAATATCATCTTATATCAAATGGATGTGAAAAGTGCATTCCTGAATGGTAAGCTTGAGGAAGAAGTATATGTTGCTCAACCCCCATGTTTTGAAGATCCTAAGTATCCTGACAAAGTCTTCAGACTCAACAAGGCCCTCTATGGCCTCAAGCAAGCCCCTCGGGCATGGTATGACACACTGAAGGAATTCCTCATGAAGAAAGGCTTCAAACCCGGTTCACCTGATGACCCAACTCTTTTCACAAAATCATATGATGATGAATTATTTGTGTGCCAAATATATGTGGATGATATTATCTTTGGATGTACTGACAAACGTTACAGCGACGAATTTGCCTATATGATGAGTGAAGAATATCAAATGTCTATGATGGGAGAGCTCAAATTCTTCCTAGGGCTTAAAATTTGTCAACAACGCTATCGCATCTTCATCTCTCAAGAGAAATACCTCAAGGATGTCGTGAAGAAATTCGGCATGCAGGATTGCAATGGCGTCAAGATTCCTATGCCCACATCGGCTCAACTCTGCACTGACGAAAGTGGTAAAGATTTCGATCAGAAGGTATACCGCTCCATGATTGGTTCTTTATTGTATCTATGTGCATCTAGGCCAGATATTATGCTTAGTGTTTGCATGTGTGCCCGATTTCAAGCAAAACCGAAGGAATCACACCATAAGGCTATGAAACATATTCTTCAATATCTAGCTCACACTCCAACACTAGGATTATGGTACCCCAAGGGCTCAGATCTTGACCTCATTGGATATTCTGATTCTGATTATGCTGGTGATCGTGTGGACCGTAAGTCAACGTCAGGCACTTGTCATTTCCTCGGACAATCCTTAGTCTGTTGGTCCTCAAAGAAGCAGAACTACATGTCACTGTCAACTGCTGAAGCTGAGTACATTGCTGCTGGTTCTTGCTGTGATCAATTGCTATGGATGAAGCAAACCCTCAAGGACTAAGGCATCAATGTGAAGAATGTCCCTCTCTACTGCGACAACGAGAGTGCCATCAAGATTGCTCACAACCCAGTTCAGCACTCAAAGACCAAGCACATCCAGATTCGTCATCATTTTCTTCGTGACCATGTGATGAAGGGCAATATCTTCCTCGACCACGTGACGACTGAAGAACAACTGGCCGATATCTTCACAATGCCCTTGGATGAGAAGAGATTTTGCAAGTTGCGGTGTGAGCTAAATATATTAGAATCTTCGAATGTTCTTTGAAAGGACACACATCCTAACACTTATGCAAAATTGATGACTTTGATGTGCAACACACGAAGTAACGTTTTTCTTCAATCAATGAAGACTAACTCTCTAGGTGTGAAGAAATTAATGAAGAATTTGATTCTCAGAACCCTACGACAATTGTACGCGGTGTCTGAAATCATCATTCTTATACGGTGGGTAACGCCACCAACAACAGTTGAAATTCTTCAAGTTTGAGTTTTTCATCATTTTGCAAATTCTTCAAAATTATCAAATTCTTCAAGTTTGCAAATTCCTCAAAATTTCAAATTCTTCAAACTTTTTCAACTAATGTTTCTCACATGAGTTTTTCTTCATTGACTATATATATATATATATATATATATATATATATATATATATATATATATATATATATATATATATATATATATATATATATATATATATATATATATATATTGAGTTTTTCAATGTCCTCAACAGCATTCACTTATAGCTATTTCTTCAAGTTGATTTTCATCTAAGTGAATGTGATCGGACCCGTTTTCCCTCTATGCTAAACTCAACCAAGTCTATTCACAAATTCTTCATATGCGTTCTACTTTGAAACTCGTTCAAAGTCTTCACTGTGTCCTTGACAGCTGAAGAATTTGCGAACGGAAACATTAAAATATTCACTCTCAATTTTTGGCGATTGCCGCTCAAACCGTTCCGATTTCCACGACTGGATAACCCACGATCCCCCATGATCTCCACTACACAGTACGTGGGTGACACATGTCGCATGGATGGCAAGGGTCAGGGGCATACTGGTCCAAATTCTTCGGGCCAGTTGGTTTTTACTGCCGCTATAAATACCCCCTCCCTTCCACTTGCTCGGGTTACTCCTCACTCCCATCTCTCCCGAGCTCCAGTCCTAGCGCCGCCGCTAACCTCATCATCGCCGGAGAGGAAGAGCTTCACTGCCTCGACCTCGCCGTTGTCGTACTCGCATCGACCGTGGAAGTCTTCACCCCGCCACCGCTGTAGCTGTCTCCCTCTGCCAAGCTAGGGCATGGGAGATCTGGACTGACGAACTCCTTCACTTCACCTCACTGTTCGTCATGTTCATCGCATACGGTAAATAAAATCTAGTTTTATTGCCATTTTTGATTTCGATGATTTTCACAAAATCCTCAAAAGGTGTTTATTCTTCAAGCAATCCATCTCTTAAGCACCAAACAACCTCCTTCTCTTGATCTATTTCGCTAAGTTGTGATTTTCTTCAAGATTCCTCAATTGTGTGGATCTTCAAATCTGCACAACTCTGGAACCTAAGTCAAGAACACTTAGTGAAATTCTTCAAGGCATCTATGGTCAAATTCCTCAAACTTGATACTTTTTTTGCAAAAAATTCTGAGAACGCATATGACCTCTTCAAATTCTTTGCACCTATACTCTATTCACAGGTACAAATGTCAGCTAATGAATCTCTAGGTTCTCATCAACTTAACTCATTTGCAGCGTTCCTCGAAGAAAAGTTACACACTTCCTTAGAAACTTCAGCAGTTCATAATCCTCAGTTGAAGAAAATGGCTGATGGGAAAAGACCTCAGAAAGGAGGAAAGAAGCTTGAATCCAACACTGCATTTGAGATCCCTGAGGAAATCTATCCTGAGTATTGCACACCTGATGAAGAGATCTATGGGAAAGAGAACAAGAAAAGCGAAAAAATCACATCCAAAAGATTGAGAGGAGATGGATGAAGGAATGGCGAGAATATCGCTATGTCACTCCTAAGTACATGAAGAAGTTTGCACTGAAACCACCTTGCGGAAGACCTCCACTGGGAAATAACCAGGCAGCTGATCCCTCTAGCCTCATGAGAGCTGAGGATTTTCCTGAAGAATGGGCAAAACGTTAGAGAAAGCTTCAAAAGATCTCTAAAGAAGCTGTGGGGCAATTCAATGTGGACTCTGCTGCTGCTGCTACCTCTGCTAGCGCACCTGCTCCAAAGAAATCAGTGGTGAAGAAATCCACTTCAAAATCCTCTGCACCAAAGTCCTCAGCCCCAAGTTCCTCACAGCAAATGCCTCAGGCAAAATCTTCAAGGGCTCCTGCAATGCCCTCAGTGGCTGCACAATCTTCAACAGTTGCTGCCAAGTCATCAACACCAGTGCATCTGGCATCTGATCAGAGGACTGCCGGTTTTTCAATTGCTTCAGGGGCATCTGCAACTTCATCTGCCCAAGCACATTCTTCAAGCAGTCCCACGTTGCTGAAGGTGAAGGCAACAGCTGGACGAGGGAGGAGGCCAAGTCCTCACAAGAAGCAAGTGGTCTTCAACATTCCCTCGGCATCTGAGGAAGATGAAGCAAGTGATGGAGAGCTTGCCGCCATTGTCAGAAATAAGGAAGAACGAGTGGCTCAAGCCAAGGGCACGTCAATTCCTCTCATGCTGGATCCAAGGACTGTGCTTGACTTCATTGGCTTATGGCACAATGATCCAAACACTCCAATTGATGACTTGAAGCTTCCTCCCGGTCCTAGCCATGTCCTCACCGCGTTCATCGGTGAAGAAAAGTGGAAGTTCGAGAAGGCCAGAAAGGCAAAGAAGGCTCAGTTCAAGAAAGAGCGCTTCATGAAGAACAACGTTCTCAATCTAACGCCTGACCAACTCGTCTCTGTCCAAAAGGACATCAAAGGCCTCAGCGATGAATTCAACAAGTACTATGCTGACTAGAAGGGTGCCAAGGTTCGATTTGTCAACATTGCTGACAAAGTCATCAAAGATCACAACTCAAGGGTTGCAGCCCAATCGCAACCGCAAATTCCTCAGGCTAGAACTTCTGCTCAGCCTGCTGAAGAAACTGCAAGTGCAGCTGAAGAAATTCATGCTGCTGAAGAAACTGCCAGGGCGACTGCATCAGTCGTGCTTGAAGAAACTGCTCCAACTTCACCCCAGGCTCCCCCAGCAAAATCTTCAAAGGTGAAGACTGTCACACTTCCTTCTGCATTAGAAGCGAAGAAAACCAAGGCTGCAGAAAAGGCCGCTACTCTGGAAAGGAAAGCATCACCATCCGCAGATTCCTCAATTGCGAAGAAATTGAAGACTCTGCCAAGTTCTTCAAATGAACCAATTGATGCTGTTCCTATTTCATCAGTACCAGCGTATGAACTGATCCCATTTGGTGAAGACTATGTCATCCCAAGTGAGGACGATGATGAAGAAACTCAATCTGCGGCTTCCTCGGAGTAGATTGATGAAGAAATAGAGGTGGAAGCAAATGCTTCAACCCCTCTGGTATCATCGCCCCAGCCTCAGTTAACTGCTGAAGAGGCTGGAGTTGAAGAAATTGATGAGGATGTGGACATTGGGAATACCACTCCATTGATTAATGATGAATACTGGGAAGCTGCACACCCCAATTTTCCCATGACCACTCCCCTCACTCAAATTCCTCAGTCACCTGCCCAGGCTGAGGAAATTCAAACAGGATCTGAAGGTCTGGTCACACCTCTCACTTGTATTCATGAAGAAATTCCAGCTGCAACAGCTGAAGAAATTGATACCCAGACCGCACCTGAGGAAAATGCTACTCAGAATCCTTAGTCTGAACAAGTCCCGGCTATGCCAAAGGAAATTGTGGGCCGCTTCAAGCCAAATCTTCAGCCGAAGCCGAAATTGCCGTTCAAAGGCACAAAGCGCCCCAAATTCATCAAGGCGAATTTCTTCGATGAGCACATATTCTTCACAGGACCAAATTCATATGCCTCAGCAAGGACCGGATGCACAAGATTCTGGACTCCTTCGCAGATGAATTTCTATGCATCAGTACTATTTGACAAAGAGAAAGTCTTCGAGCATCAGGAAATTCCTCATGTGGATATGGAATCCATTCCGTGCTTCACACCTGTGCTCGCAGTTCTTCATGATGCTGGAATTCTTCCCTTCTGCGTTGACATATGCGACTGGAATGAAGAGATAATTCTTCAATTCTATGCAACCTTGCATATCTCAGGTGATGCTTCTGATGTCAATTCATGGATTCTGGACTGGATGACTAGATCTACCCACTACAATGCCTCAGCCATTGAATTGCTTCAGGCTGTGCCAATAGCAATTCCTTCAGAAGGAGCACACTGCATCTATGATGAACCTGAACTGCCCAACCACTTGATGCAAGTGCTGATGAAGCCTTTGGCTCCTCGCAAACCTCAAAGGACCACCTTCCTAGTGAAGGATTTGCTCTATGTGCCCAGGACCATATACCGCATACTGACCAAGACCCTCAATCCTATCAAGGGTCACAACTCTGAAGAAGAAGCTGTTGAAGGGATCATGAAGACTATGCTATTCAACATCATTCATGGGATTCCCATCAATTACCACAATTTCTTCATGAGGACTTTGGCCAATGCAGCTATGTCACCATTTGAGTTGAAGCCTTACGCTCCCTGGATCATGAAGTTCCTCAGATCAAAGTCTTCAATTCCCTTCAAGGCTGACTTTCAGAATCACTTCAGCTTTCTGCCTCCGATTGAAGTCCTCAAGAATACATTTTCCTTAATTGAGGGAAAAGGCAAAGCTGTTGTTGATGAAGGTACTCGTCCATTGGATGTCCAATTTCGTAAAGCTGCATCCTATTCCACCAATGATGACTCTGTTACCCAAGATTATGCTGCAAAAGCCTCAGCGCAAAATCCTCAAGCTGCTGCCCCTCGTGTGATGACCGATCGCGAGCTTCTTCTAAGTCTTCATCAGAAGGTTGATCGCAATCACAAGTGGGTCAAGCATCAGTTTGGTTCACTTCTTCATGACATGACTGTCACACACAATTCTATGAGGAAGAACCACTATTATCTTCATGAAGTCTTCGATCGCACTTGGGCCATTCTGTCTCATCTCAAGACTCCTGAAGAACTAAAGGAGATGGAATTCCAGATGGACTTCGACTGGTCAATTCCTCCAAAGAAGAAGTGGAAGAAAGTTCAAGTTCCTCAGCTGGTGACAAGCTCATTTTCTTCATCGCGTGATACGGATGAAGCTGAGGATATTGACGACACTGCTGCAGGCCATGCTCCACCAACCGACCCCGACAATGCTGGCGCTCCTCCACCACCTTCAAAATGAAATTCTTCAGGGGCGTTAGTCCTAAATTTCGTCTCTTTTGGTCACTTGATGACAAAGGGGGAGAAATTTGAGTTAGTCTTCAAGCGGGTCTATATATGGGCTGTTTTTTGTTTAAGTTACAACTCTCGCTCTTCTGAAGCTTTTGTTGATTGAGTTGTAAACTTAAGTCCAATGGTGGTCTGATACTTTTGAACTGCGTTCTGCATGCTTATTTTCCTCAAGTATCTTAATGCACGCATGCTGAATTTCCTCAGACCCCGTTTTCCATCATGCATTTCAATTTCCTCATGATATATATAAAATGCGTGTATGGATTACAAGATATAGGGGGAGATCTCCAAGATTTTATCCTGCCATGTGCATTTGCAGTCCAAAGCAAATTCCTCAAATATGCACATCTTCAGGGGGAGTTCCTCTATATCTTGCAATCAAATTCCTCAAACTCAGTACTTACACTTCATATGTTTATCCCCGTTGAAAACTTAACCTATTTGTCATCAATCACCAAAAAGGGGGAGATTGTAAGTGCATCTAGTGCCCCTTAGTGATTTTGGTGTATTGAAGACTTATAGGTTAAGGGACTAATATGTTTGTGAGTGTACACAGGCTCTATAAGTTGCTGAGGAGTTTGATATATTCGATGAATGACGACCCCTAAAAATGAATGTCTTCAACTGAAGACTTTGGTGAAGACTTTGCTAAAGACTTTGGTATTCCCTGAAGACTTTGATAATGAAGAAAATGGTGTCACCTTGAAGATATGAACGAAGACAATGAAGCGTGAAGACTTTGTTTTTTACTGTTTCATTTCCTTTCTTTGAGTCATAGGAAACACCGTACTGTTAAAGGGGGTCGAGGTAATACTAAGGAAAAATTTCCAACTGATGCTTAACTCAAAAGCCTCAACATAACCCAATCCTTCGAGTGAAGCCTTTGGAAACCTCTTGCAGTTCAGTCAAGTTCTTCAGAGACAGAGACGATGTTCTTCTGGTCTCTGAGGAAATTGGTCTGACTGAGGAGTTAGGATTTCGCCAGTGCGAATTGCCTACAAGTGAGGAATATGATAAGCCCTGAGGAAATTGACAGTTCAAATTCCGACCGTTGCTGTGCTTTGCGCCAGCTGTCCAGATATTCTATCCACCTAACGGTCATATGATTGGGGGGCATTTATGTCTTATCATGTCGGGTTGCTCCCTGGCTATAAATAGCCGCCCCCCTCAACCACTAGCTGGTTGGCTGCTCCGAGAGAGAACTTGACACTTGTCATTTGAGAGCATCCCATTCCTCGAGGACTTTGAGCGAAAATCATCAGTGAGGAAAAACCCCAAAAATCCAAAAAAAACCACCAAACCCAAAGTGATTGAGCATCACTGAAGAAATTGTTCCTGTGTGGAACCGACGCTTTTTACCTTTGAAGACTGTGTATCTTCCAGACGGTTAGGCGTCATGGTCTAGTGCATTCTGCAGTCAATTGGGGATCGCCGGGTGACCGTGGTCTAGAGCATCCAGCAGTAAATTGTGGATTGCCGGGTGACCAGTTTGTGAGGGTTTTGGAAGTCTACCCTGAAGACTTACCACGAGTGTTGGGCGAGGACTGTGTGACCTTAGCTCAAGGAGAATACGATAAGGACTGTGTGTCCTCTGGTTTAAATACCAGGCCGCTCTGAACCAGACGTACGACTGTCACAATAGTTGGAACTGGGTCATCAAATCATTGTCTTCATCGAGCTACCTGGTTCCATTTCCTCAACCCTTTCATTTCCTCGTATACCTGTTGATGAAATTGATCATTACTGTTTGAAGAATTTGACTGAAGACTTTCTCAATTTCCTCACCTCAAATTCTTTAGTCACTTTATCTTCAGCCTGCTTATCCTGTTCACGCTACTCATGCTCTGTGTATGTTTCATTTCATCATGATGACTATGCTACTGCTATGTTTCGCATGCACTTGAGTACTTATTCCGCTGCTAGTAGTTCGTCACTTAGCTAATTTCTCAACTAGTATTTCCTCAAGTGATGAATTTGTAAAAATCGCCTATTCACCCCCCCCTCTAGTCGATATAATGCACTTTCAACGCTGTGCCTCCAGCATCTTCGCGTGGGCCGCTTCATCCTGCGCGGCCTGCATGGCGTTGGTGGCCCCCATGATCTGGGTCTGGAGGGACGCCAGCTCCGCCTGGGCCTCTGCCTCACCCCTGAGCACGGCCTGGATGGCGGCCTCGGCGTCCGCCAGCTGGACCCTCAGCGCGTTCGTCTCCTGCTGGAGCTCGCCGAACCGGCGCCTATTGGGCGCGGGCGCCCTGGGAGGAAGGAACAATCAGGACCGGCGCGTCAGGTGCGGTTGCAAGAGAAGAGGGCGGGTGACAGAACACTTACTCATCAATGATGGCCCAGCACCGACGAGCTTGGGTCGGCCTCGAGGGTCCCCCACCACTGCTTCCTGTGGCCGACGGAGGAACCGGGGACCCCGTGCGCTTCCCCGCGCCCGCTGCACTCCCACCGGACGCCATGAAGGAACAAAGGGAGAGAAGAGGACAAGGAAGATAACTTGGAAGGAAGAGAGGCAAGAGGGCGCGTCGAGATGGCAAGACCCCCCGGGCGGGGCGGGTTTATAGGCGCAACTGCCGCCCATGGGGCGTCGTGGGGAGTGGAGATGCCGCGCACCCCTCGGGCGTCACGAGCCAGGCTCGATCGGCGTGCTGCCCTGCCTCATGTCGTTTCATCTGCTCCCGTCGGGTCACATCCGCGTGGCCCGAGGGGGAGAGACCACAAGGGGGCAGTCGCATTCAAGGAAGGCAATGATGGCTGGGGAGGCGCATAGGCTTCGCGTCAGCTCGACTCGGGGCAGTTCCCGATGCCTTCGGGGAGCCGAGACGCCCACGTCTCATTGTGCGCCACGCGTCAAGTTGGGCCCGCAGGCGGTTTGGGCCCGCGGCGCTTTGGGTCATCCTCTATGGCTTCGCCCAGAAGCCAACCCGAGCGCGCCTTGGGCCCGGGGGCTATTGTCGGCGTCCTTGGAACGGGGGTACCCAGACTTGACTGCCTGCGGCCCAGGGCATGGCCCACCTCGACGACCAAGTACGGCCCAGCGTGGCCTCACTCAGCACAAGGCCCTCGCGAGACCCCAAGCTCGCGAGGGAAACAGCGCCAAGACCCGCGGGGAGTAGGCCTCCCCAGGCCTCCTCCCGAGCGGTGGAGATCTCTATGCAGTGCTCGGCCTCGGGAGGTCAAGGGTGACGCCAGCCGGGCCAGGCGGGCGCCAGCGCGCCAGGGGGGATAGTTTCCTCTTTGGTGCAAAGGGGGCAAGGACGAGAGCAGGTTCCCGAAGCGCCCCCCAAAGGTTTCCCTTCCGGTGCAACAAGACCAAGACCCCGAGCCCCGCAGGACGGACGTCATCGCCGAGCCCACCTTTGCATCACCACCGGCTACTTTGCAGGCGAAGACCACCTTTCGTCAGGATAGGGTGTACCTCCTGTTCCCCTTCGAATTTGGCCGTTGTAGGATCCCTTCCCGCCATTGCGACCAGGGAAGAGGACCCGGGCTGCTATAAATAGAGGCTAGGCTGCTCTGAAGAGAAGGGACGACACACCACCGAAAATACACTCGCGAGGCAACTCTCCACTGTACTAGTTCATCCACGAACCTCCTCGTGAGGCAATCCACCAAAGGCAGGAGTCGGGTTTTACGCTTCGCAGCGGCCCGAACCTGGGTAAACTCTCGAGTGATATCTTCTTCCTCGACATCGAGCGGGGTCATTGTGTTGTGAGTTTGGAGGGGGTGAAGTTGTTGGAGATCTTCGCACACGCCCCTGGGTTCGAACTTCTTAGGGTTTTGCGGAGCCCGAAATCCGATAGTTCTTGCTAAGTTACGATTGTTGCTGCTGCTGTTCCAACTGCTACAAAACTATTGCTGCTACTGTCACCGCTACTGTTACTATTGCTACTGCTACCAAACTATCATATTACTATGCTACTGATCACTCTGCTGCAGATATTTAATCTCCAGGTGTGGTTGAATTGACAACTCAACTGCTAATACTCTCAAGTATTCTTTGGCTCCCCTTGTGTCGAATCTATAAATTTGGGTTGAATACTCTACCCTCGAAAACTGTTGCGATCCCCTATACTTGTGGGTTATCAAGACCTTTTTCTGGCGTCGTTGCCGGGGAGCATAGCAGTATTTGTTGAGTCACTTGGGATCTATATCAATCTATCACTATGAAGAATCTGAAGGATACCAAGACCAAGATTTTTCCCTCTACTACGAGGGGAGGTAAGGAACTGCCATCACACTCTGCACTTGATTCACCTTCTGTTATGAGTAAGCTTGCAACACCACCACATGCTAGTAATCCTGATATGTCGCAAGTTATTGATGATGCTACCTCTGCTATGAATTATGAAATTGATGATGCTAGTACCATGCTTGATGATAATGTGCTGCTAGGAGAATTTCTTGATGAACAAATTGCTAGAGCTAAAGAGAACGAAACTGCTCAAATTGTTTAAACTGTTGAAACTCGCGAAGCTTATGAAACTGATGATAATTATGAAACTCCTATTAGTCCTAGTTCTCCTAAGTTTGAAATGCCTAAGATACCTGAAGGTTATGTTATGGACGAGGAGATAACTAGAGAAATTCTTTCTTGCAAGGATAAAGACGATCTTAAGAAATTACTATGCAAGTATAAGGAAAAGACTTTGAATGCTAGAATGAAATGTGATCCTAAGTTTGCTACTTCACCTATCTTTGTTGCCGATAAGGATTATGAATTCTCTGTCGATCCAGAGTTAATTACTCTGGTTGAATCTGATCCTTTCCATGGCTATGAAACTAAAACTGTAGTGGCACACCTTACTAAGCTGAATGATATAGCCACCCTCTTTGCTCATGATGAGAAGATTCGCTACTATTATATCCTTAAGTTATTTCCATTCTCATTAAAGGGTGATGCTAAGACATGGTACAATACTCTTACTTCTCTGAAAAATATTTTCCTGCTCATAAAAAACAAGCTGCTTTATAGGAAATATTTAACTTCGTGCAAATTGAAGAAGAGAGTCTCCCACAAGCTTGGGGCAGGCTTCTCCAATTGCTTAATGCTTTGCCTAATCATCCTCTCAAGAAAAAATGAAATACTTGATATCTTTTATAATGGACTAACCGATGCTTCTAGGGACTTCCTAGATAGTTGTGTTGGTTGTGTTTTCAGGGAATAAACTGTTGAACAAGCTGAGGAATTATTGAATAACATATTGAAGAATTATGATGATTGGACTCTCCCTGAACAACCGCCTAAACCCACTCCGAAGAAGAGGGGTATCTTATTTCTCAGTCCTGAAGATATGCAAGAGGCAAAGAAATCTATGAAGGAAAAGGGTTTTAAAGCTGAGGATGTTAAGAATTTGCCACCTATTGAAGAAATACATGGCCTTGACACGCCACCACCTCCATAAGTGGTAGAGGTAAATTCTTTATTAATTTAATGAAGGTGACATTCCTCACAATAAACATCCTAGTCAATGCTTATATGAGTTTGACAACTATATTATGAAGCAAGATCATTTCAATGCCCATGTTCTGAAACAATTGAAATATAATTCTGATATGATTGCACGCTTGAGTGACTTGCTATTTAGAATCAGTAATGATGTTAGAGGTGTAGGAAAACATGCCTCTATGGTTCAAACTCAGTTAGAACAAGTTGCTAAGTCTCAAAAAGAATTGCTTGATGAAATGAATAATAATATGCATGATTTTGCTGCTAGAGTAGTAACTAGAGGAGGTAGAATGACCCAAGAACCACTTTATCCTGGGGGTCATCCTAAAAGAATTGAACAAGACTCTCAGAGAATTAATATTAATGCAGCTAGTCCTTCTAAGAAGAAAAATAAAAATAAAAATGATAGGACTTTGCATACCTCTAGTGAACCTGAGACACAGAAACCTCCTGATAATAATGATGTCTCTATTTCTAATGCTGAAACTCAATCTGGTAGTGAACATTCACCTAGTGATAATGAAAATGATAATGATGATGTTCATGATAATGCTCAACCTAGTAATGCTGTAGAACCAGATAATGATGTTGAAATAGAGCCTGCTCCTAATCTTGATAACCCACAACCTAAAAATAAATGGTATGATAAAAGAGACTTTGTGGCTGGGAAACATGGTAAAGAAAGAGAGCCATGAGTTCAGAAACCTATGCCATTTCCACCTAAGCCATCTAAGAAAAAGGATGATGAAGAATTTGAGCGCTTTGCTGAAATGATTAGGCCAGTCTTTTTGCGTACCCGCTTAACTGATATTTTGAAGATGGCCCCTTATGCTAAGTATATGAAAGACATCATCACTAATAAAAGAAAGATACCGGAAGCTGAAATCTCCACCATGCTTGCTAATTATTCTTTTAAGGATGGAGTACCTAAAAAACTAGGAGATCCTGGAATACCAACTATACCTTGCTCCATTAAAAGAAACTATGTCAAAACTGCTTTGTGTGATTTGGGAGTCGGTGTTAGTGTTATGCCTTTCTCCTTATACAAGAGACTTGATTTGAATAAACTCACACCTACTGAGATATCATTGCAAATGGCTAAGAAATCAACGGCCATACCTATCGGTATTTGTGAGGATGTGCCCGTTGTTGTTGCAAATGTTACTATCTTAACGGACTTTGTTATTCTTGAGATGCCCGAGGATGACAACATGTCGATTATCCTTGGTAGACCCTTTTTGAGTACTGCAGGGGCTGTTATTGATTGCAATAAAAGAAAAGACACTTTTTATATTAATGGTAATGAGCACACGCTGCACTTTCCGAAGAAACAATTCAAAGTGAATGGTATAAAAGTTATTGAAGAATCCCCGACCATCACTATTGGAAGTTTTCAATTACCTTTACCTACTGCCAAAAAGAAATATGATATACTTATTGTTGGGGATATGCACATTCCCATTGAGGTAACTTAGTGTTTTACGAAAGTTCTTCGGTTTCATGCTAATAGGAAGTGGTTGTTAATAAGACTTGATCAACCTTATTAATGGATCATTTTTAAGAGGTATGAAGTTGAGGGATCTAGTAAGCACAACTCTCTGCTCCCACCTTTTATTTTCTGTTTTAGTTAGTTAAATAAAATAAAATGTCATGATTATCCTGTTTTCTGTTTTCTCCGTGCAATGGAAAAAGACCCCAAAAATAAAAGTTCTCAGAATGTCCTGAAAATTTGATACGATTTTTTTCTGAATATGTATGAATTTTTGGTGCAAATAACACCAGAGGGGGGTGCACCTGGTGCCCACAAGACACCAGGGCGCGCCAGCGCGCCCTGGTGGGTTGTGGCCCCCACGTGGGCCCCCTCACTTATCTCTTTAGCCCACATCACCACCTACCTCCAGTAAAAATCACCACAACTACCATTTTCGTGTTCTTGCTCTCAAACCCACGGATTTCGATCTCTTTGCTCGAAGCTCCGTTTCTGAAACTGTTTGGAGGGATTGCTTCTTGGTATGTGACTCCTCCATTGCTCCAATTAGTTTTTGTTTTAGTGGGTTATTTTTAGAGTAATTAGCTACTCTTGGTGCTGTTGTAGATGAGCTTGCATGTTGAATTCTTAGAGTTCTAAGTAGTTTGAATGCTTAATATGGCCTCTATGCAAGCTTAGGAGTAGTTCCTAACAATCTTAAAAAAGTTTTGTTGACAAAATTTTTGTGGACTAAAAATTTTCAGAATTTTTATAGGAATAAAAATGCCATTCTTTAGGAGTTCTTCGAGGAGGAGATCCTCGGGAGCCTCATCAAGTGGAAGCTCATTACGACAGTCTTATGTTGAACCCAGCGAAAGCTCGATGCGAGATGCCGCCACCAAATCATGCTTGTGGCCTTGCGACGAGTTCATGGAAGGTGCAAGTATTAAGGAGGAATTTGATCAATTTATTCACAACACAGAGCTTGCCTCCTTCATCGCAGATAAGTGCCCCCAACACCTCGAGCTCACGAAAACCTTCACAAAGAAATTCAAATATTTCCTTGTGAGTCTAGAGTTTCGTTCAACCTTTACGATCATTCCTTTACTATGCCGTTAGAAATGTTTAGCGATGCATGCAAACTTCCATATGAGGGTTCCCTCGATGAACCAACAAAATCTGAGTACGAGTCATTTTTAGTTAATCTTTGCTTTGGCGAAGATAGGGGGTTACACAAGGGAGAATTAATAGTATCCATTTTCCATCACTTCAAAATTTTACGCTCTTTAACGGTATATGTGTGGTAGGCAAAAAAGATTGTAGCACACTGTGTGCTCATGATTTGAGTCTCCTACACACTGCCATAACTGGGAATAAGGATTATAATCTTGGTGCAATTGTTGCATGGAGGTTGCAGCTTAATGCTGCTAGTGGTAATTTTTATGGAGGAATCTATGCCTCCCGTGTAGCTGAGAGATTAAATGTTTCACCATGGCCTAATGACCCCATCCTACCCACTCAGTATTTAGACTTTGATGCCATGAAGCGTCATAAGTTCCTTATGAGCATGGCCACCAACTATACCTATAACTTGAGATTTTATAAGAAACCCGTTGTGCCTGTTGCTTTGCCTGCTCATGCTCTCTTTGATTTTCACACTAGGGGAAGATATTATGTTCTTGAGAGCGAAGCCTATGCGTACAACGTGGAGGTTGAAGCTGCCAGGAGGGCCGCAGAGTCTGCTCCGAGGTTCTCAATGAGCCATCGCCCAGATTATTATTCATACGGATGGTGATTACCAAGCTAGGACAAAAGCCTAAGCTTGGGGGAGTACGTATTTCCACCGATATTACATTCATGTTCACACATTTCATTCCAGTTGTCGGTGTTCACACTTTTTCATTGTAATATCCATGCTAGATTTGTTTTCTCGCTTTCTTCTTGTGTGTTTGAAAAACTTTGAGAAAACCCAAAAATATTTCCTACTTCTTTTTAGTTTTTCTTTCTAGCTTAGTTTAATTATAGCATCAAAAGAAAACCCAAAAAGATTTCTCGCTTCTTCTTTTACTTGTTGGGAGCTTTCCCATGTAAATAGTTTTTCTCGTTTTTGTTTTTCTTCTTTAATTTGCTTTCGTCATGAAAAAACAAAAACTCCAAAAATATTTCAGTGTGTTTCTCTGATATTCTTTTCTGTTTACTTGAGTCGTACCGAGGAGAAGACCACAATGAAATCATTGAGTGGTTCTCATCTGCATTATTGTTTATCTAACAAAGAGCCCATGTTACTTTGTCTTCTCCTCTTGAGTAAAATGTTTGCATATTCCAGCTTAGTCCACAGCACTCTTGCACTATTATTATCTTCTTATCGTTTGATCGTGCAAGTGAAAGGCAATAATGACGACATTTGATGAATTGACTGTGGCAAAGAAAAGTGGGTATGAACTCAACTTGTTTTTGTTTTTGTAAATATGTTTAACCTAGTATACCTTGATTCAGCTCATTATGATCAAACATGTTTGCAATGACCACTAGAGATTATAGTTGTTCATGCCATGCTTAAGTAGCTAGGAGTGGATAATGATTTATCTTGGGTGTCAACATGCATTAAAATGGTTGTGATGCGGTATGATGATATGGTATCCTCCTATGAATGTTTCAAGTGGCTTGACTTGGCACATGTTCACGCATGTAGTTGAATCAAAACCAACATAGCCTTCATGATATTTATGTTCATGGTGTCCATATCCTACTCATGCTAGTATTCAATGTTGATTATATGTAATGCATGTTCATGACCGTTTTCGCTCTCTAGCTGGCCGCTTCTCAATCTAATTGCTAGCATTCGCTTGTACTAAGCGGGAATACTGCTTGTGCATCAAAACCCTTAAACCAAGTTATACCTGATGAGTCTACCATATCTACCTATATGCGGTATTACCCTGTCGTTCCAAAGTAAATTTGCATGTGCCACCTCTAAAAATTCAAATGAACATCTGTTTTGTGTGCCTGGACCGCTCATGAAGCGACAGGGGGCAGTTAGTATCTTCCATGCTAAGCGAGTTATTCTCATGATGAGTGTTTATTCACTTGTCCTTACATGAGAGGGGCGGTAATAGGGATTCCCAGTCCCAAAATCAAAAATCAAAAATAATTAAACAAAACTCCCCGGGGAATGTTGTTGGTTTGGATGGTACCCGTGGATGCGGCTCGCCGTGGAGTGTGATTGTTGGTGGAGGGGGAGTAAACCTTTACTTTTACCGCTTGGGAACCGCCGCTAATTTGTTTAGCATGGAAGATATTGATAACTCTTGGTCGTGACGTTGACAGGAAGGGTGTACCTCTCAAAATTATATCTATCTCTGTTTTAAACTTTGAGCTCTGGCACCGCTGCAAATCCATGCTTCCCTCTGCGAAGGGATTATCTATTTACTTTTATGTTGAGTCATCACCTTCTCAAATAAGCGCCAGACCTGAGAGCACTATTGTCATCCTCATGCATTGTGTATAGTAGATGTTGGGTGCAGCATGACTGGATCTTTTCTACCATGAATTACAATGTTTAGTCGCTGCTTGAACTTTGGAGGTGCTCTGCATTTATGTTTTGCGGTCTCAGAAAGGGCTAGCGAGATACCACTATTGTCATATTGTATCATGATTGTTTTGACAAAGTGTTGGCGCTTGAGATATCTTATTATTGCTCGCTAGTTGCTTATGTTATTGTTAGGAGTAAATATAATTTCTAAGAGTTATTGTTGACATGGTTAGTCATAATCTTTGCTAAAAACCTGGGTGCTACTTAAGCATATGTATGTAAACAAGAACAAAAGAGTTCATAAAAGTTTTTCTTTATCACTTTCAGTTTGTCAACTGAATTTCTTGAGGACAAGCAAAGGTTTAATCTTGGGGGAGTTGATACGTCTCCAACGTATCTACTTTTCCTCACTCTTTTGCCCTTGTTTTGGACTCTAATTTGCATGATTTGAATGGAACTAACCCGGACTGACGTTGTTTTCAGCAGAACTACCATGGTGTTGTTTTTGTGCAGAAATAAAATTCTTGGAATGGAACAAAACTTTTTGGAGATTTATTTTAGAATAAATGAGAATTATTGGAGCCAAAATACACCGCAGAGGGGGGCCAGGGTGAGCATCACCCACCAGGGCGCGCCAGGCCCCCTGGGCGCGCCCTGGTGTGTTGTGCCCACCTCATGGCCCCACTTGCCCTAACTCCACCACTATAAATTCCTAAATTCGGAGGAAAAAATCAGGGAGAAAGAATTATCGCGTTTCATGATACGGAGCCGCCGCCACCTCCTGTTCTTCATCGGGAGGCCAGATCTGGAGCCCGTTTGGGGCTCCGGAGAGGGGAATCTTCGGTCTTCGTCATCACCAACCTTTCTCCATCGCCAATTCCATGATGCTCCCCACCAGGAGTGAGTAATTCCTTCGTAGGCTTGCTGGTCAGTGAGGAGTTGGATGAGATTCATAATGTAATCGAGTTAGTTTTGTTAGGGCTTGATCACTAGTATCCATTATATTCTGAGATTGATGTTGCTATGACTTTGCTATGCCTAATGCTTGTCACTAGGGCCCGAGTGCCATGATTTCAGATCTGAACCATTTATGTTATCATCTTTATATCTATGTTCTTGATCCTATCTTGCCTAGTCATATGCACCTATTACGTGTTATGATCCGTCAACCCCATAGTGACAATATTTGGGATACTTCGCGGTGATGACCGTAGTTTGAGGAGTTCATGTATTTACCATGTGTTAATGCTTTGTTCCGGTTCTCTATTAAAAGGAGGCCTTAATATCCCTTAGTTGCCTTATGGACCCCGTTGCCACGGGAGGGTAGGACAAAAGATGTCATGCAAGTTCTTTTCCATAAGCACGTATGACTATTTACGGAATACATGCCTACATTACATTGATGAACTGAGCTAGTTCTGTACGCCCTAGGTTATGACTGTTACATGATGAATATCATCCAACGAGCTACCGATCCAGTGCCTACGACCTTTCCACTTATTGTTCTTGCTAAGTTACTATTGTTGCTGCTGCTGTTCCAACTGCTACAAAACTATTGCTGCTACTGTCACCGCTACTGTTATTGTTGCTACTACTACCAAACTGTCATATTACTGTGCTACTGATCACTCGGCTGCAGATATTTAATCTCGAGGTGTGTTTGAATTGACAACTCAATTGCTAATACTCTCAAGTATTCTTTGGCTCCCCTTGTGTCGAATCTATAAATTTGGGTTGAATACTCTACCCTCGAAAACTGTTACGATCCCCTATACTTGTGGGTTATCATAGATGTAGCGCGCAAGGGTTGCGACGCAGAAGCCCGGCGGCGGGCCTTTCGCGGACTCCACCTCCCGCATTCGGGCCTCGGTGGTGGCGCGGGTTATGACCCCGCAGCCTGGCGGCGGGGTCGTGGCAAAGACGGACGACGGTGGGGTGGCGGCCCCTTTGGTGGCATGCGTGGTGGCGGCCACAGCGGCCACCGGCAGCAGCTGCCTTCGGGCAGCGGTGGTGGAACGTGTAGTTGGTGGCGTGCGCACACCCACCAGGGACGCCACATGCACTACACGTTTCAGAGGACTGCTGCACTGACGCGGTGAAGCCTCCCAGCTGGAGTTGTCCTCTGGCGGAGTGGCTGGGCGACGATGAACGGCCGGTGCCATTGGCGATTGGGGAGAAGCAAACTAGATAAGCTACGGGGAGGGGGGGATGAAGGCAATGTGGAGTCGCCGGCCGTGTGGGTTTATATAGCAGGCCAGCAAGCATTGGGGATTTCACCGAGCATGGCGGGAAGCTAGAGCCGTAGAACGGTTTTGCGCGCGGGAACCTGCGCGGTTCTGAGCGGGCGTGTGGCCAAAACCCAAAAGCGGTGCCGAAGCATGCACTGGAATACTCGGGCGGCAACGCGGTGACAAGACGTGAGAGAGGAGGATGGACTGATGCGGAGGCACACGCGTCAAAATAATAAAACATCTGCAATATTAATACAGGCAAACGGCACTTCCCAACGTAGCGTCTCTAATGATCTCATCCATCGCTGACAATTACTTGGCAGCAACCGTCTGCCCACAACACACACAACTTGTCAGTATGAATCGTCTATGTTATTTCTGGTGTTCGCACACGATTCTCATTCCTCACCGGTTTGCTGTATATCCCACACATCGTGTTATGCCGAGTCGTTTGTGTTCTGTTGTATCAGCGCACACAGTTTATCCGAGTGAACTATATGCCGTACTTCGCACACATATGTAGTTTTGGTAACCGTTTCTGTTATCTTATCTAATCACAAACGGTTCATAAGAACAAACTATCTGCCGTAGATCGCACACGCAACTACTTTCTGAGTCGTATTTGATGGATCCACCTTCGCACACAGTTCGTGCCATTAGCGACGGAGCTTGCACTATACTATTTGCGATTCATGCATCGCACACAGTTTCATCGAAGGGTCTCTGATTGATGTGTCGTGTTTGGACCATTCTGTAGTAGTGTTACAACTCGGTATGGAAAACTACTAAACAATATGACTCTATATGAATGCCTCTGGCTGTGTACCAGGATGTGCAATGATCTAGCATAACATGTAAAAAATGATGAACAGTGGCTTTGCCACAAATATGTCTGTTAGATGATCATGCAAAGCAATATCACAATGAGTGCACAAGTCATATGATGTAAGGTGGAAGTTGCATGGCAATATATCTCAGAGTGGCTATGGAAATGCCATAATAGGTAGGTATGGTTGCTGTTTTGAGGAAGATATAAGGAGGCTTATGTGCAACAGAGCGTATCATGTCATGGGGTTTGGATGCACTGGCGAAAGCTGCACCAATCCTCGAGGTGAGAATGGGCAACGCACGGTACAGAAGAGGCTAGCATATTATGAAAAGGTGAGTGTGCTAACATCCATGGATTCACATTATTCATAAAGAACTCACATACTTATTGCAAAGCTTTATTAGCTCTATCGAAGCAAAGTACTACTCGCATGCCCCTAGGGAGGAGGTTGGTAGGAGTTAACCATCGCGCGCCCCCGACCTAAACAACACTAGGATTTCAACGAGGAATAAGAATGCTCACACATCATCACCGTGCCATAAACAATATTTAGATGAACAACAAATTAAAACCCTTTTAATATCGATATTTCTACTAACCAACAACCATGCACTCAAGCCCTTTCATATTACCAGATCAATATCATTAGCCCACAATTTCTCTTTTATGTGTTACATGAAGGTTTTCATTATGCACTCATTGAATACCTATTATTTTTGGACTAGTCTTATAACACATGCAAATTACCATCAATATATATTATCCTCTAAAACAAATTTAAGTGAAGAACGAAAGTGCAATTATTTCTATAAAATCTATATGCCACCGTGCTCTAAAAGATATAAGTGAAGCACTAGAGAAACTGCTTAGTTCAAAAGATATAAGTGAAGCACATAGAGTATTCTAACAATTCATGGTGAACATGTATCTATCTCAAGTAGGTGTGTCCAGCAAACATTGATTGCAGAAAAATAAAACTAAAATAGAAAACACAAGATGCTCCAAGCAAAACACATATCATGTGATGAATAAAAATGTAGCTCCAAGTGACATACCGATGGATTGAGAGGAAAGTGGGGATGCCTTCAGGGGAATCCCCAAGCGACGCTTGAGTCTTCCTAGAATTTACCTTGGGGTGCCTTGGGTATCCCCAAGCTTAGGCTCTTTGCCACTCCTTATTCCTTCATCCATCGTGATACCACCCAAAACTTGAAAACTTCAGCACACAATACTCAACAGAAAACTCGTGAGCTTCGTTAGTATGATAGGTAAATCAAAAACTTTAGGTACTATCATAAATTGATTCATATTTTATTATTTAATAAGGTACTATATTATAACTTCTCCATGGCTTATTCCCCCGATACAATCCATAGCATCATCAAAACAAGCAAACTATGCAAGCAAAAACAGAATTTGTCTAAAACAGAACAGTCTGTAATGATCTGCGCAAACACCATACTTTAACTCCAACAATTCTACAAAATTACAAAATCTGGGGAATTTGCATACCAATAATTTGTAAAAACTTCAGATCAAAAAGACATTCTAGTAAAATCATAGAATTTCTACACTGGATGCAAAAGTTTCTGTTTTTGCACCGTATCAATTCTACTTATCATTCATGTCATCCCAAAGGCTTTACTTGGCACAAACACTAATTTAAACATAAAAACACAATAATTAAAGTATCAATAATCATTTTATCATACCATTACAGAAAGTAAATACAAAAAATGAAGATAACTATCGGGTTGCCTCACAACAAGCGCTATCGTTTTATGCCCCTAGCTAGGCATACTGCATAGTTTCATGTGATATCATCCTTGGTGTTCTCATGTTGGGGTTTGTGTCCATCGGGAGGCTTTTCAAAGACAATAGGAAACGCATCATCAAGTAATATCTTGGCATTTTCAATGCTACTTTCCTTAATACCTTATGTATTCTCTCTTACTATCCAAGAATATTGTTTATTGATGGCATTGAAAGCTTGTTGGATAATATGGATAGGAGGAATTTCTTTCTTGGTATTTTCATAAAAATTATGGTTATCTCGAAACATATATCTCGTCATATAATCCTCATTATATACAATTTCATCTATCACAGGATGTTCACGACTCATATTATAGTGATCAAAGATATCTCGAGCCTCCCGTACTATGTAGTCAAATTCATGCATGAGGATAAGAGTGGCTATCTTCTTAACCCTGGGGTCTTTTAAGACCGGCAACTCATAGAAAAGCCTTTGCAAAGTAGGGTGAGTATGCATAAATATTCTTTCAAGTTTAAGAACAAGAGCGAAAATAGCATCGGCATAACTTTTGGTTCTTTTAAGGATTGGTGTATCCTTGCAAGCCAAAGTACCCGTACAGTTAAAGAATTCTTGGATAATGCTTTTCCCTATGATATTCCCCTTCCCTACAACAAAAACTTTTACATCTCGATGTGGGGGAGTTTTCTCTTTTGGGGTTTTACCTTCATCATCCTTCTCAATGATAAAATCAGAAATGATAGCAACTTCAAGCAAGCAAAGTAACAAGCGAAGCAAGTAAACCAGCAAGTATAGCAAGCAAACAAGTAAACTAGCAAAGATAGATACTTTTTTATTTTTTATTTTTATACCAAGCAAAATATAACATCAAATAAAAAGCAGAACATGTGAATGATAATTTGTGAAGGTACTTGATAGGAATTTGGTGATACTCCCCGGCAACGGCGCCAAAAATCCTTCCTGATACTTGTAAATTGCGTTGGGATTTCCCCCCAAGAGGAGGGGATGATGCAACATAGTAGAGGTAAGTATTTCCCTCAGTGATTACCAAGGTCAACGAATCAATAGGAGAACCACGCAAACTCCCATATTCAGCGCCTACGCACAAAAGAGCAAACACTTGCACCCTATGCGGGCAAGAGGGTTGTCAATCCCCTTGAACTCGTTACTTGCAAGCAATAAGTAGTGATAGATAGATAATTTGATAAATATAAATTGTAAATAAAAATAAAGTAAATAATGGCATCAAGGTATTTAGAGTTTTTGTAAATATATTTGTGAGGAGACCCGGGGGCCATAGTGTTCGCTAGAGGCTTCTCTCGAAGAAGAAGGCATACTGTGGGTAAACAAATTATTGTTGGGAAATTGATAGAAAAGCACATAGTTATGCAATATTTATTCACAGCAATGATCATGTATATAGGCATCACTTCCATAAACAAGTAGACCGACTCGTGCCTGCATCTACTACTATTACTCCTCCCATCGAACGCTATCCAGCATGCATCTAGAGTATTAAGTAAAAACAGAGTAATGCTGTGAGGATGATGACATGATGTAGACAAAGTAAATCTAATTAATATGAATGAACCCCATCGTTTTACCCTTAGTGGCAGCAATACAATATGTGTCATGTCCCTTTCTGTCACTGTGATTGAGCACCGCAAGATTAAACCCACTACAACGCACCACTCCCACTTGAAGATAAATCAATCTAGTTGGCCTAACCAAACAGATACATCGGAGGGCATTACGAAGCTATAACAATCATGCATATAAAATACCAGCAAGTATTCAATATCTTTTCATGAAAAATCTGAACATAAATCCACAATTCATCGGATCCCAACAAACACACCGCAAAGATTGATTACATAAGATAGATCACCGTGGGAATCGCGGTGATCTTGGCAATTAAGAACATAGAGAGAGATAGCCATCTAGGTACTAACTAAGGACCCGTAGGTCCACGGTGAGCTACTCACACATCACCATGGGAGCATTAAGGTTGATGTAGAAGCCTTCCGTGATCGATCCCCCCTCTGGCAGGGCACCAAAATAGGGCTCCAGATGGGCACACGACGGAACAAAGACTTTCGGCGGCGGAAAAAGTGTTTTGGGAGGCTCTCTAGGGTTTTTAGAATATATGTGAATTTATAGGCCAGAGATCAGGGCCAGGAGAGTGGGGAGGTGGCCCCAAGCCATCAGGGCGCGGCCACCCCCTGGGCGCGCCCTGTTGGCTTGGGGGCACCTCGTGTGCCCTCCTGTCTTCCTCCGAAGCTTCTAGGTCTTATTTTGGTCCAGAAAAAATCATCAAAAAGTTTCGGGGTATTTGGACTTCGTTTGGTACAGTATTCCTGAAAAGCCAAAAACATGTAGAAAACAACAACTGCAGTTGGCACTGGGTTAATAGGTTAGTGCTCAAAAATAATATAAATCAGCAATTTAATGCCTAAAAATATCCTAGAATGATAATATAATAGCATGGAACAATAAAAAATCATAGATACGTTGGAGACGTATCCGCGTTGAACCTACGCCAACAATATTATGTAGGGTAATGGTGTGCCATATGGCCAACGCCAGCAGTAATATTCATCAGTAGTGACATTCCATGTTGTCACAATGCCAGTAATTTGATTTTCAGATTTGGAATAAAAGCTATACAGCAGCGATCCCAACAAAAATGACAGCATAATCCTGTTTAAGAACAGTAATTAAATCAACTTTAAATAGACCCAATAACAACATTTAAGTTCAACAATGCACTTATTGATATAGTTCAGCAAAGTAGGCAAAGTAACACACGGATGTAAAAGTTCAAATAAATAGAGGTGATAATAACACGAGATCTTCCATGCATGCTGATACGTCTCCAACGTATCGATAATTTATGAAGTATTCATGCCATGATTGCCTATGTTTACAATACTTTTATATGGTTTTGATGTACTTTATATGATTTATTTAGAACAAACCCAGACTGACATTGTTTTCAGCAGAACTACCGTGGTGTTGTTCTTTGTGCAGAAATAAAAGTTCTCCAAATGCAACGAAACTTTTTGATGATTTTTTTTGAACAAAAGAGGCACTAGAAGCTTCGTGGGAGGGCCAGAAGAGCCACGAGGTGGGCACAACCCACCAGGGCGCGCCAACCTCCTCCGACGCGCCCTAGTGTCTTGTGGTCCCTGTCGGCGTCAAAACCGGCGGATCTCGGGTAGGGGGTCCCGAGCTATGGATCTAGAATCGATGGGTAACAAGGGACGAAGGAGACGATGTTTACCCAGGTTCAGGCCCTCCTATGGAGGTAAAACCCTACGTCCTACTTGATTGTATTGATGTGTATGAAGATTACAGAGTTGATCTACCTCGAGATCAAGTAGTTAAACCCTAGATGAGTTCACCTACTTGTACGAACTAAACCCTCTGGCTTATATAGATACCAGGGGTCCCTAGGGTTACACATAGTCGGTTGCTTATCGAAGGAATAAACAGGTCTATTCTATCATCTTAAGCTGGAAGGGCAAGCCACGGCTCCTGAGGTTTCCCCCTGGTCACGGGGTATTCAGTCAGTCCGATCCTCCAACGAGTGGCCCACGAGCCCAGCCCATAAGGAATAGGCCGGTAGCCCGAGGACCCCTTAATCCCGGACTCCCTCGGTAGCCCCCGAACTAGCCTCCAATGCCGAGGTATGTAGTCCGGACGGTCCTGCGCTCCCAAAGTGTTCGGCTTGCGAGGCAAGTTCTTCTCCTCCTCTCTGTTCGGTAAACAATAATCCGGTCATTAGTGAGCTCTCGATCGTCGAGACGTCGCGGGGCCCACAGCATTAACTTCGCCGTCCAGAATTAACGACGCCCCTCGATCCCTGTGCGCCAATGGGAGATCGGTGGCCCAGCAGCCTTTTACAGGACTGCCCTTCCTGCAAGCGAAGGGGAGGAACTGCCCATTTAAGAAGGCTGAATCGCGGCTTAGGCAACCCCTTCCTCTTCCTCACCATCGAAAAGCCCCAAGCGAGAGAACTTGAAAATATGGTGAGCATCCCTGGCTCCTCCTCGCGTCCTCACGGCCCCTTTCCCAGAGATTGGGCAAGTTGTTCGGTATCTCTCCTCCAGCTGCGCAACCTTGAGACCCAGGGTTATCTTCCCGCCTCGGATCTGGCGTTTACCCGCACCGGATTGACTTCTTCGAACGGCGAGGCCTTCAAAGAGAATTTCCATGTGCCACGTAAGGGAGAGCGGGTATGTTTCGTGTCCTTCCTCTTACGGGGCCTAGGATTCCCCATTCATCCCTTCTTGAGGGGACTATTGGAATTTTACGGGGTCCAACTCCATCATCTCACCCATGGGTCCATCCTGCACATTTCGGGCTTTGTTGCCCTCTGCGAGATGTTCTTGGGCTGCGAGGCCCATTTTGGTTTATGGAGGAAGTACTTCTGCCTTGTCGCCCGTACTCGGGGTGGGACAATTCAGGAAGTGGGTGGAGCCAAAGTATGGCGTATAGCCGGGACGGGGTATCCTATGGGGACTCCGAAGAAAGAGTCCGAAGAATGGACCTTGGAATGGTTCTATATTGAGGACGTTCCCCTGTTCGACCCAGCTCGGAGGGGTCTGCCCGAATACTCCGACGCTTCTTTGAAGAAAAGGTTCAACTGGCGACCGAAGAGTCCAACCCAAGAGGAAAGTGCCGAAGTAAAACGCCTAGCCCCCCAAGTGAGGCTGCTAGCTCACAGTAAGTTAACCATCATCGATGTGATGGCAGCCGTCATTGCTCGATGCGTTCAACCCCTTCAGCAAAGGATACATCCCTTGTGGCGTTACAACGGAACAAGTGACACCACCCGTTCCCAACGACAGGGTCCTGCCAATCAGGCGGCAATGGCGGCCATACTGGCCGATCTTTTCAAAGGAGAAAAAGAAGATTTTGCTCGACTGTCAGCCAAGGATGGCTATTCGAGTTATAACCCCATCGAATGTGTAAGCCTTCGGCTTTGTTTTCTGAGTTCGTATATTTATGTATAATCCTTTTGATCGAAACTTTCAATCTGTCCGAACAGAGTTGGAGGCGCTGGGTCGAGACAGTCAGCTGTCCGGTGCCTCAACCAGAGAGTTATTCTCACGACGACGATCCCGGATTCCATGACGATCCGTAGCTATCAATTGAGTACGAGGACGGGGTCTTTTACCAGGAGGGCCTTGACGGCTCCAAGGTGGATCTTCTAGCCGATCACCCCGGACCACTTCCTTCTTCCACCACTGGTAAAAAGAAGGTCCCTTCCCGTAAAGGGCGAGCGCCCCTGCCAACCCGAGTGTGCCGATCTCTACTCCCAAGGGTCGTCGATCCACGCGTCGAACGTCGTCTATGGCAGCAGAGCCCGTACCGAGCAACAGCAGGAATACTCCTCGTGAGCCAACCGCGGGGACCACCTCGACCGTGCCCTCAACCAAGAGGTACTTTATTTAACCGTTTAGTTTGGCCATTGTCATGATTGCAATAAGTACTCACAAAATCTCGTGTCGAAATACTCAGGAGACGAGTACAGCCACCTTCTTCCGGGAACGTTGCCGAGGTGCCAGGCAACCATCATGAATCAAGGTCTTCTGCTCAGGCTGAACTTGACATGGAGGCCCCTATGACGGATCAGCCCCCTGAAGATTCCGGGGACGTCTCGGTCACTAACTCCGAGGTAGAGAGTGCGATGAATCACCGGCGGCGAAAGGAAGCCCTGCGCCACCAAGCGTTTTCCGAACAAGAGTTTAATGCCCTAAGTTCGGTGGATGCATATATCGAAGCTGCCTGAGCTGGGCTTAAGGGAGCCGCCAAACTGATATCGTCCAGCCTGGAGGTGAGTAATCGGTTTTAACAACCGAACACAAATATTAATCCAGTAAGCCCCGAGCCTTGATTTGGTTGTAACAGCCGAGTTAAGGATGTGAATATTGTTTTATTTATAATGTAGGTTTCAAGGCAGCAAAATGAGAAGTTGGCCAAGGAACTCGAGGTGAGCCGAACACATGTACAAACCTTGAAGGCCGAGCTTGAACAAGTGAAGAATTTCACCCGAGAGGCGCACGGTGAGTATGTCAATTTGCCGAATTCTTCGACGTTCCCGTACTGATGAGAGAGTACTTTATAGCAGTTGAGTCCATAGGGCAGTTGCAGAAAGATTTGGATACAACCCGAGAATCTCAGAGGTATGCCGAATCTCACCATGAGGCTGGCCGCCGTGTGTTGAACCGAAGTCTTGAGGAAAAGAACCAGCTTAAGGCGGAAAACCAGCGGCAAGCCAAAGAACTTGAGAGTTTGAAAACTCAATTGGCTCAAGCCCAAGAACAGAACCAGAGATTACAGAGGGGCGTGTTCTGTAAGTGCACTTATATCTTCGTAATTCCATAAAGTACCTTTATTATATCAAGTGTAAGGGACATGCTTTGTCTCGTGTCTAGATCTCCTGACCGGGCGACCCGAGGAAGAAATCGGATCATTCCGGGGGAACCTACTGAGGGAACTGTCCGTCGTACATGAGCGGGCTCGAAGAGCCATGAGGAGTATGACCAGAGCACTCTGGCCTGTCGAGACGCCTCCAGAAGGGATGTCCGAACTGGCTGATCGGTATAAAGGAGCCCAATGTCATTTTGAGTTATGGAAGACATCGGCTTGTCGAGAGGGAGCACGGGAGGCGTGGGCAATGGTCAAGACCCGCTTTACCAAACTTAACCCAGAGCATATGGCTCGGGTTGGGCCGGTAGGGCCAGATGGGCAAGAAGTGCCACTTCATTTGGTTTACGACCAAGTGATGCCCGCCGCTCGTCTTTCGCAAGAAGATTGCACCCTGGATACCTTAATAGATAATCTTGACCAGCAGGCAGGTGTTTGATTCTATGTAACTATGTACTTTAAATCAAAAACTGCTCCGTCTATGCTGTAAACATTGTCCTAACTGGCCATCAACTTCGACCTCCCTCGCTAAGAGCTTGGGAGTGTTTCGTATCGAATGTCCTCCGATAAAAGGAACTTATTTTGGGGAACCAGGCAATCCGGCCATTCGGTGCGAACAGACAGAACGTGCATAGGGAGATATGTTATATTACTGCTTAACGTAAGAAACATCTTCCAAAGAAAATAGTTCCTCTATCGGTACCTTCCTTCAGGTTGCTACGTAGATCGTAGATATCATGGCCGTATACTACTAGTATGCGGATAATGGCTTCTTTGGGAAAATAATCCCCAGTAATGGTGATAACCACCACAAGTTTTTTACTTCTGTCGTAGCTGACCAATTTTCTTCTTAAGATAGCTAGCTTTCGGCTTCACCCGTCTGAGGTACGTATCCGGATGATCCGGTCGTAACAATCGCAGAGGTGCTCCCTTTACCCTCTAGCCGAACAATCGGGAACGTAGAGGGTAAGCACAGGAGCGAGGCAACCCAGCTTGGCCAAAATCTTAGGTCCAATTGATGCATATACTAGCTTAAAAACGATAAGGGAAGTGTGCATGCGCAATACATGTGAATCGGTGCACAAAATATATAATAATCGGCTTTGAGAAGAAGCCCCCAGGCGTTTTTTCGGATAGGACATTTGAAGATGTATGCCGAAAAACTTAACACAAGCTCGCTTTAGCCGAACACATGCTGGGAAATGATATCCAATCCTGTAAAGCTAAAATGGAAGGGAAAGAATACGAGAGAAAAAAAAGAAAAAGAAAAAGAAAGGTAAGAAATGTGACGACACCGGTCTAGCCGTAAAAGCGCCGAAGACGAGCTGCGTTCCATGGGTTTGGTTCGAGGCGATTGTCCGGCGGGTTGCAGAGGCGATAAGCCCCTCCTGTAAGTACTTCGTCAATTATGAAAGGGCCCTCCCACTTGGGATTGAGTTTATGCTTCTGCTTCTCTGGGAGTCGTAAGATGAGTTCGCCCACATTATATGCCTTCGCTCTAACCTCCCTGCTTTGGTAGCGCCGAGCCTGCTGTTGATAGAAAGTAGAGCGGGCCCGAGCTATATCGCGCTCTCCTTCCAAGGTGTCTAAGTCATCCTGCCGATCTAACTCAGCCTCTTTTTCTTCGTACATGCGCACCCTAGGTGCGTCGTGAATGATGTCGCAGGGAAGGACTGCTTCTGCCCCGTAGACCATAAAAAACGGTGTGTATCCCGTTGATCGATTCGGGGTGGTACGCAGACCCCCACAGAACGGAGTCAAGCTCCTCTACCCAATTGCAGTCAGATTCATGAAGAGATCGGACCAGACGTGGTCTGATGCCACTCATGATTAGGCCGTTGGCCCGTTCGACTTGTCCATTGGTCTGCGGGTGATACACCGAGGCGTAATCGAGCTTGATGCCCATGTTTGCGCACCGGACCTTCACCTCCTGGGCGGTGAAATTGGATCCATTGTCCGTTATGATGCTGTGCAGGACACCATAATGGTGTACCACGCCGGATATAAAGTCGACTACCGGTCCGGACTTAGCTGATCTTACTGGTTTTGCTTCGATCCATTTGGTGAACTTGTCGACCATGACCAGTAGATATTTATTTTTCTTGGTCCCCCCTTTAAGTGGTCCGACCATATCCAGCCCCCAGACTGCGAAAGGCCAGGTGATTGGAATAGTCCAAAGAGCTATCGAGGGCATGTGGCTTTGATTTGCGAAAAGTTGACATCCAACACAATGTTGGACAAGTGCTTGGGCGTCCGCTCGAGCGGTGGGCCAAAAGAATCCGGCTCGAAAGGCTTTGCTTACTAAGGCCCGTGTTGCGGCGTGGTGGCCGCCCATGTCTGCGTGGACTTCGGCCAAAAGCCGCCTTCCTTCTTCCTCAGATATGCACCGTTGGAGTATCCCGGTAGTGCTTTTCTTATATAACTCACCCTCGTGGACCTTATAGGCCTTGGATCGCCAAATTATGCGTCTCGCCTCCGTCTCGTCGTCGGGGAGTTCTTGGCGGAGAAGGTAGGCAAGGAAGGGCTCGGTCCATGGTGCGATTACTACCATGACCTCATGAGCCGAAGGAGTTTCTTCAATTATGGAACCGTCGATGATTTGCTCATCTGTTTCATCTGTAGGAGGAACAATCTCTTCCGTACTGATGGCTCCAGTGCCCTCATTATCGTCCTGCCATACCACCGATGGCTTGAAAAGCCGTTCAAGGAAGGTGTTTTTCGGGACGGGGTCGCGCTTGGCCCCCATACGGGCAAGTATGTCAGTAGCCTGATTGTTGTCTCTAGCGACATGGTGGAATTCTAGCCCCTCGAACCGTGCGGATATTTTAAGAACAACATTTCTGTATGCTACCATCTTTGGGTTTTTAGCATCAAATTCGCCGTTGATTTTAGAGATGGCGAGATTAGAATCTCCCCGTACTTCAAGCCGTTGTATGCCTATCGATGCTGCCATCCGAAGCCCGTGCAATAGTGATTTGTATTCGGCCGCATTGTTGGAATCGGCGTACATGATCTGCAACACGTACCGGACGTTGTCTCCCGTGGGAGATGTGAGGATAACTCTAGCCCCCAGTCTGGCTAGTGTCTTGGATCCGTCGAAATACATCGTCCAATGGGAGTATGTACTATATTCTCTGGGGATCTCGGCCTCTGTCCATTCGGCAAGGAAAATGGCCAATACCTAAGATTTAATAGCTCGTCGTGGCTTATAGGCGATTTCAAAAGGGAGGAGTTCGATGGCCCATTTGGCTATGCAGCCGGTGGCGTCCCTGTTATTGATTATATCGTTCAGGGGTATTTCGGATGCCACCGTGACCGAATATTCTTGAAAGTAGTGTCTGAGCTTTCGTGATGCCATAAACACTGTATAGGCTATCTTCTGGTAGTGCGGATATCTGGACTTGCATGGCGTTACCACTTCTGACACATAGTAGACTGGCTTTTGCACACGGAATTTGTGACCCTCGTCCTCTCGTTCGACGACGAGCACCGCACTAACCACTTGATTGGTGGCCGAGATGTACAGTAACATTGGTTCACCGGCGCCTGGCGCCATGAGTATGGGGTTGCTGGCCAGCAGTGTTTTAATTTCCTCTAGTGCAGCCGCTGCTTCATCGGTCCACTCAAAGTTGTTGGTCCGTTTCAGCAGCCTATAGAGTGGTAAAGCCTTTTCACCAAGGCGGGAGATAAAGCAGCTCAAAGCCGCCACGCAGCCCGCCAGCCTTTGGACTTGCTTTAGCTCTGTAGGAAACGCAAGTTGAGATAGGGCGCGGATCTTAGCAGATTCGCTTCTATTCCTCTATGGTAAATAACGAATCCGAGTAGTTTACCAGCGGGAACTCCGAAGACACATTTGTCCGGATTGAGACGTATATCATATTCCCGTAGACTAGCAAAAGTTTGCCTGAGGTCGTCTATCAGCTGGCTGACGTGTTTGATCTTAATGACCACGTCGTCCACGTATGCATCGACTGTTTTACCGACTTGTTTTTCAAGACATGTCTGAATCATACGCTGGTATGTAGCACCTATGTTTTTTAGCCCGAAAGGCATTGTGTTAAAGTAGAATGGCTCGTAGGGGGTGATGAATGCAGTTGCAGATTGATCGGATTCCTTCATTTTGATCTAATGGTATCCGGAATAAGCATCGAGGAAGCACAATGAGTCGTGTCCGGCTGTGGCGTCAATAATCTAGTCTATGCGTGGTAAGGGGAAAGGGTCCTTGGGGCAAGCTTTATTAATGTCTTTCAAATCGACACACAGCCGCTAGGATTTATCTTTCTTCGGTACCATCACCAGGTTTGCCAACCACTCGGGGTGTTTGATTTCTCTTATGAATCCGGCCTCCAGCAATTTTGCTAGTTCAACGCCCATAGCTTGTCGCTTGGGTTCGGAAAATCGGCGTAGAGCCTGTTTGACGGGCTTGAAGCCTACGATTATGTTCAGACTGTGTTCTGCTAGCCGTCATGGGATTCCTGGCATATCTGAAGGATGCCAGGCAAAGATATCCCAGTTTTCTCGTAAAAATGTTCGCAGTGCTTCGTCCACCATGGGGTCCAGCTGAGCTCCGATGGACGCTGTTTTATTGGGGTCCGTTGGATGTCCTGAAATTTGACGATTTCGTCTGCAGGTTTAATGGACGTGGGTTTGGGCCTCTTGCTAAGGACCACATCATCCTTGTCCACTGTTGACCGGAGTGCGGTCAATTCCTCTGCTGCAAAGGTCTCAGCTAGTGCCTCGAGGGCGAGTGATGTTGTTCTGTTTTTGGCTCGAAGGGCTCTATTCGGGTCACTTGTGATTGTGATCACCCCGTTTGGGCCCGGCATTTTGAGCTTCATATACCCGTAATGTGGTATAGCCTGAAATCTTGTGAAAGCGTCACGCCCCAACAGAGCGTGGTAACCACTGTGAATGGGCACGATATGAAAGAGAAGTTCTTCGGATCTGTAGTTCTCGGGCGTGCCGAATACCCCATCGAGGGTAACGCGTCCGGAACAACGTGCCTCTTTCCCAGGGATGATCCCACGAAAGGTTGTGTTGCTATGTTCGATGCGGGATCGGTCGAACTGCATTTTTTTCGAAGGTATCCTCGTAAATGAGGTTTAAACAACTACCGCCGTCCATTAGCACCTTTTGTAACCTAAAACCATCGACAATGGGGTTGAGGACTAGTGCGGCAGGTGTTCGGCCGGGGCGGGTGATTGGTTGATCAGCTTCTCCGAAGGTGATCGGTGTATCTGTCCATGAATTCATTGCTGCCACCTGATGGATTTGTTCGAGTTCTCGAATAGCTCTCTTCCTCTTATTCCTGGAGGAAAACGTTTCGTAGATCGTCAGGATCTCGGCGTTGCATTCTGGTGGCGCTGTTGAACGTCTGCCTGGAGGTAGGGCCTCGAGGATGGCCTCTCCGCTTTTTGCGACCTGCCTGACGACCCAGGAAGCTCTAAGGCTGTGAGTCAGGCTTGTGTTCAGTAATACAGAGTGTATAGGGCATGGCTTGTCTAATAGTCCGTCAAGGACAGTTCTGACTCCCATAGGGGGTCTATTCTTTTTCTCGGCGGGTTCGTGTTCGGCCGGCCGTTTCGGAGGTATTCGCTTTTTCTGAGCTCCTCTAGGGTGTTCGGCAGGGACCGGCTCCGAAAACAAACGTTCGGCTTGCCAGGTGCTTTCCATGGTGCAATATTTTTGTACCAGGTCCGATAGCTCGATGAAGTCATGAATGTGACGACGGGCTAGGGCATTGAGGATTCCTTCATTGTGGCAATTGTGCCTGAAGGTTGATATTATCTCCTGGCCACTAGAGTCTGGTACTCTGTCTTTAATAAGGAGGAGTCTAGCCCAAAAATGATGGACTGATTCCCCTGGTTGTTGGTTAACTTCCCATAAGCCCGATAACTTGGGCTCTCCTGCGTTGCTTGAGGAGTGCTCAACTTGGGTGGTGGGCGGGGAAAATTTTAGTTTCTTGCCAGGATGTGAGTCCGGGATCACGGCGTTTGCCTCCCGTGTCATCGCGGGATCCGGCGTGGCGGGTTCGGAGTCCATATTATCAACAGGACCCCTTTGCGCGGGTTCTAGGTCGCACGCTAGATCGGCGGCCGATCCCGAACTATTTCCTATGTGGGTTCCGGATTCCGGATTGTAGGAGAGATCCTGACGGTCGGAAACCGGGATGTAAACTATTTTTAATTCTGGTAGTTGAGAAGACGAGCCTTCGGCCGGGCACTCGACGGTGGCGACTAAGTGAGTGATCGGTGGGATATGAATCTCCCTATCATCGGGTTTAAACCCGATCCGGTCGTAGACTGAGGTTTGGCCATCGGTCACGCCCATGGTTTGAATCCGACCAAGTAACTCGTTTAATGACGAGATGTCGGCGGGGTCCATGTCGCTGGAGCACATGGGGTCGATCCGCAGAGCCGTTGTCCCAGGATCACTTGACGACGCGCCCGGGTTGTATTCGGCCACGGCGGATCCGGGCATATCAGCTGGGTTGGGCGTTATGGCCGACCCAGGGATAGAGGCCACCTCAGCGGTGGGACCTGCTGCCTCCGGCGTTAAGGCGTCAGGGCCTGCGGGCTCCTCCATGAGAGCTGAGAGCTTCGTTAAAATGAGATCTCCTCGGGAGTCGGTGACGAACTCAAGGTTCCTAAATCTGACTTCCTGATCGGGGATGAAACTTCCGACATGGCCAAGATGGGTAACAGGGGACGAAGGAAACGATGTTTACCCAGGTTCAGGCCCTCCTATGGAGGTAAAACCCTACGTCCTCCTTGATTGTATTGATGTGTATGAAGATTACAGAGTTGATCTACCTCGAGATCAAGTAGCTAAACCCTAGATGAGTTCACCTGCTTCTACGAACTAAACCCTCTGGCTTATATAGATACCAGGGGTCCCTAGGGTTACACATAGTCGGTTGCTTATCGAAGGAATAAACAGGCCTATTCTATCATCTTAAGCTTGAAGGGCACGCCACAGCTCCTGAGGTTTCCCCTGGTCACGGGGTATTCGGTCAGTCCGATCGTCCAACGAGTGGCCCACGAGTCCGGCCCATAAGGAATAGGCCGGTAGCCCGAGGACCCCTTAATCCCGGACACCCTCAGTCCCCTCGTGGCCCATCTTCGCGTGAAACCGACGCCCAAAAATCCTATATATTCAGAAACCCCCAGAAATAAACCTAGATGAGAAGTTCCACCGCCACAAGCCTCTGTATCGACGAAAAACCAATCTCGAGGCGTTCCAATACCCTGTCAGAGAGGGTAGATCATCTCCGGTGGCCATCTTTATCATCCCGGCGGAGGCCATGACGAGGAGGGAGTAGTACACCCTCGGGGCTGGCGGTTTGTACCATTACCTATGTGTTCGATCTCTCTCTCTCTCTCTCATGTTCTTTAGATGGCATGATCTTGATGTATCGCGGGCTTTGTTAATATAGTAGGATCATATGGTGTTTTCCCCTCTCTATCTTGTTATGATGAATTGAGTTTTCCCTTTGAGATTTCGTTATTACCGGATTGAATACTTTTATGGATTTGAAAGCACTTGATCTATGTCTTGGCACTCAACTCACGGATTCCCGAGGTGACATTGGGGTAATCTATGCATAGGGGTCGATGCACGTTTTTGTCCTACTTTCTCCGGTACAAATCTTTGGGCACTCTTTGAGGTTCTTTATGTTGGATTGAGTATTGTGAATCTGAAATTGTTTGATGCGTATCATATAATTAACTCATGGATACTTGTCGTGACATTGGAGTATCTAGGTGACATTAGAGTTGGTTGATGCGTATCATATGGTGTTATTTTAGTACGAACTCTTAGATAGATCGATCGGAAAGGATAACTTGGTGTTATTTTAGTACGAACTCTTGGATAGATCGATCAGAAAGGATAAGTTTAAGGTGGTTTCGTACCCTACAAAAATTTCCTTCTTATGTTCTTCGCTAGATAAGAACTTTGGAGTGATTCTTCGTTGCATGTTGAGGGATGGTTATGTGATCCAATTATATTAGCATTGTTGAGAGATTGCACTAGCGAAAGTACGGACCCTAGGCCTTGTTTTCAAGCATTGCAATACCGTTTGTGCTGACTTTTGTTACTTGCTACCTTGCTGTTTTTTATTGTTACTATTACAAAAATCAATACCTACTATCATTACTACACTTGTATCACCATCTCTTCGCCGAACTAGTGCACCTATACAATCTACCATTGTATTTGGTGTGTTGGGGACAAAAGAGATTTCTTGTATTTGATTACAGGGTTGTTTGAGAGAGACCATCTTCATCCTACACCTCCCACGGATTGATAAACCTTAGGTCATCCACTTGAGGGAAAATTGCTACTGTCCTACAAAACTCTGTGCTTGGAGGCCCAACAAAGTCTACAAGAATAAAGTTGCGTAGTAGACATCAAGCTCTTTTCCGGCGCCGTTGCCGGGGAGGTGAGTGCTTGAAGATATATCTTTAGATCTTGCAATTAAATCTTTTAGTTTCTTGTTTTTCACTTGTTTGGTTTTATAAAAGAAAACTAAAAAAATGGACTTTAGGTTGCCTCAATTGCTTCGTCTTTTTAATGTCTTTCATGAAAATGATGGTTCAGAAAATTGTACTCAATTGGTAGAGGAAGAATTTATGAAAATACTTAATGAGAATTCCTTGAATGATGAGCATGATTGCAATATTGCTAGTATGAATTCTCTGAATATTCATGATGCTAATTATATGCAAAGCCACAAGCTTGGGGATGCTATGTTTGATGAAGATGATATTTTTAGTCCCCCAAGTTTTGATGAGCAAATTTATTATGATGATGGAATGCCTCTTATCTATGATGATTATGATGATGACATGTATGCTATAAATAGTGATAGTAACCATGAAACTTGTCATCATGAGTTTAATATTGAATGTGGTTATGCCAATCAAGTGTCTTATGATAGTTATTTTGTTGAGTTTGCTCCCACTACTATGAATGAGAAGAAAATTGCTTATGTGGAGAGTAATGAAAATTTTATGCTTGTAGATCATGAAAAGAATGCTTTATGTGATATTTATATTGTTGAATTCCTTCATGATGCTACTGAAAATTATTATGAGGGAGGAACATATGCTTGTAGGAATTGCAATAATATCAAGTTTCCTCCCTATGTGTTGAAAATCTTGAAGATATGGTTGTTTTGCCTTCCTATGCTAGTTGATTCTTGCTCCCCTAAATTGTTTGATCACAAAATCCCTAAGCATAGGAAGTGGGTTAGACTTAAATGTGCTTGTCATGAGATTCATGATGATCTCTTGAATGTTTCAATTACTACTTTTTATGTGAGCATCATTGAAATCATCATGCCTAGCTAAAAGGCATTAAAGAAAAGCGCTTGTTGGGAGACAACCCAATTCTTTTACTTTTTGTTTTTGAGTGTTAACATGATTAAGCTACTGTATTAATCATGTTTTGTGTCTTTTATTTCAATAATGTGCCAAGTAAAGCCTTTGGGATGACTCAAAAGATGAGTAGAATTGATGCTGAACCAAAACAGAAACATTTGACTCCAGTACAGGAATTTTTCATTTTTTTACTAGAGCGTTATAATGATCTGAAATTTTTACACAGTGTTTATATACAAATTCTTATTGTCCTAATTTTTCAGAATTTTTAGAGACAGTGAAGTATGGTTATACTACAGATCTTCACAGACTGTTCTGTTTTGGACATATTATGTTTTGCATGCATAGTTTGCTTGTTTTAGTGTTCCCATAGCTTATATTCAGTGATATAACTTATGTAAATGGTAGAATACAGTAGGTATTATGTGATAACAATTATGATTCTTGTCTTGACAGTACCTAAGTGAATGATCTTTATTTATTATACTAACCCATCTCACGAAGTTCCGTTATGTTTTGTGTGATTGAAGCTTTCAAGTTTTGGTGAGACACCGATATGAGGAGAATAAGGAGTGAAAAGAATCTAAGCTTGGGGATTCCCAAGGCACCCCCAAGGTAATATCCAAGTAAGACTCAAGCGTCTAAGCTTGGGGATGCCCCGGAAGGCATCCCCTCTTTCGTCTTCAACATTATCGGTATATCTTACTTAGAGCTATATTTTTATTCATCACATAACATGTGCTTTGCTTGGATCATCATTATATTTTGTTATTTTCTGTTAGTTGTTATTTATAATCTTGTTTTTCAATAAAAAGTTCCAAGAATTGCCTTAGGATGCTTGCATGTTTGATGTGTGTTGTGTAAAAACAGAAACTTTTTCTGTAGTGTTTGAATTTTCATATTTTACTGGAACGTGGAAAGTTTCTAAAAAATTTAAACAGTGTTGTAATATAAATTATTTATCAATTCCTAAATTTTCATAATTTTTTGAGTTACAGAAGTACACTGTTTTCATAAATTGCTACAGACTGTTATGTTTGGCCAGATTGCTGTCATAGTTTTGTTATCTACTTATTCTATAGTTTCCATAGCCTATATTGGTAGATATAAATTGTGGACACAATAGTAAACAATAGATGATGTTTGAAAATTATTGTGCAACTTGTCTTGGCAGTACATGAAGTTGATTTGTTCTTATGTGTACTAACCTATCTCACGAGTTCCTTTTGAGTTTTGTGTGGATGATGTTTTTGAGACTTAGGTGAAACCGGGATATGAGAGGATTGAACGAGATACAAAAGCTCAAGATTGGGGATGCCCAGGGCACCCCAAGTAAATATTTCAAGAAGTCTCAAGCATCTAAGCTTGGGGATGCTACGCATCCCACCTCTCTTCATCAAACAAATATCGGTTAGCCTATGTTGAGCCTAAATTTTTATTTGTCCACATGATATGTGCTATTCTTGGAATGAATTTTTATTTAGTTTGCTGTTTGAATAAAATACTCAGATCTGAAAATCTTTATTTAGAGAGAGTCCTCACATAGCTACTTAATTGTTTAACTACTCATTGATCTTCACTTATATCTTTTGAGAGTAGTTTGATGTTTACTCTTGTGCTTCACTTATATCCTAAGAGTAAATTGTGCATGAATGAAATATCATAAATCTGAATTTATCAATGTGCTATATTCTTAGTAGCAAGTTCACATTGGGTTTAGAAAGTGAAATCTTTTGAAGCTTGACAATCACAATAATGGTCATACAAGCAATTCGTGAATGATTAGTATAAGGAAGAGAACTTTCACATACAAATATATTATCTTGGACATCTTCTATGATTGTGAATACCCATTAATTATTTTCAAACTTGAGCAAATTAGTTGAAGTTGGACAAGGAAGACAACGTAATGAGTTATGGTTGTGTATATTTGCATAGAAATTATATTGTTATGGATCCTCCAACATGTGGTGTTTGCTTAGGATCTTTTGCTAGCCAAAAATTTGTACTAAGTAGAGATACTACTTGTGCATCCAAAAACCCTTAAACCCAGTTTCTTGCCATGAGTGTCCACCATACATACCTATGGATTGAATAAGATCCTTCAAGTAAGTTGTCATCGATGCAAAAAGGCAATAAAAATTGCTTCTAAATGTGTTTGATCATTTAGTGTAAGAGAAAATTGAGCGTTGTACAAACTTGTGATGGCAAAGTAATAAAAGTGACGGACTGCATAATAAAGGTTGCTATCATAAGGGGCAATATAACGTGACATTCTTTTGCATTAAGGGATTGTGCCTACAAAACCAAAAAGCGCATGACAACCTCTGCTTCCCTCTGCGAAGGGCCTATCTTTTACCTTTTAGTATTTACTTTTATGCAAGAGTCAATAGTATGAATTCTCATTTCAACCTCAATTACTCTCTAGTTTTCAAGCATCATGTGGTGGGGAAAGATCTAGGCACATATGGCCAGTCAAATATATTTGATCATGACTTATTACTGTTGACAATTATCTCTATGATAAATGAGTTGGGAGGTGAAATATTAAGCCCCTATCTTTCTCTGTGTTCGATGGATGCCATTTGCTCTAAAAATATGCTTTGAGTACTAACAATCATAGAAGACTATATGATGATTGAGTATGTGGAGCTCTTACTTAGACTTTGATGAGAATAAGTTGAATTGCAATTGTTTGGTGACTAAGAACATAGGTTGTCAAGTTTCAAGAGAATTCATTGTTTGAACCATAACATGTGAATTGGTTGCTACTTTATCATGATGAGTTTTATGAGAAAGAGTTGTTGTTATTATGCTAGGAAAAGTGGTTGAAATTATCATTGATCAAACTTATGCACTATACTAGCATTCACACTTCATAAATTATTTCTTTTATCATTTACCTACTCGAGGACGAGTAGGAATTAAGCTTGGGGATGCTGATACGTCAAAAACGTATCGATAATTTATGACGTATTCATGCCATGATTTCCTATGTTTACAATATTTTTATATGGTTTTGACGCACATTATATGATTTATTTAGAACTAAACCGGACTGACGTTGTTTACAGCAGAACTACCGTGGTGTTGTTTTTTGTGCAGAAATAAAAGTTCTCCAAATGCAACGAAACTTTTTTACGATTTTTTTTGGAACAAAAGAGGCATTAAAAGCTTCGTGGGAGGGCCGGAAGAGCCACGAGATGGGCACAACCCACCAGGGCACGCCAGCCCCCTCCGGCGCGCCCTGGTGTCTTGTGGTCCCCTCGTGGCCCATCTTCGCGTGAAACCGATGCCCAAAAAATCCTATATGTTCAGAAACCCCCAGAAATAACCCTAGATGAGAAGTTCCGCTGTCTCAAGCCTCTGTATCGACGAAATACCAATCTGGAGGCGTTCCAGTACCCTGTCGGAGAGGGTAGATCATCTCCAGTGGCCATCTTCATCATCCCGGCAGAGGCCATGACAAGGAGGGAGTAGTCCACCCTCGGGGCTGACGGTTTGTACCATTAGCTATGTGTTCAATCTCTCTCTCTCGTGTTCTTGAGATGGCACGATCTTGATGTATCACGGGCTTTGTTAATATAGTTGGATCATATGGTGTTTTCCCCTCTCTATCTTGATGTGATGAATTGAGTTTTCCCTTTGAGATTTCGTTATTATCGGATTGAATACTTTTATGGATTTGAGAGCACTTGATCTATGTCTTGGCACTCAACTCGCAGATTACCGAGGTGACATTGGGGTAATCTTTCATAGGGGTTGATGCACGTTTTCGTCCTACTTTCTCCGGTAGAAATCTTGGGGCACTCTTTGAGGTTCTTTGTGTTGGATTGAGTATTATGAATCTGAAATTGTTTGATGCGTATCATATAATTAACTCATGGATACTTGTGGTGACATTGGAGTATCTAGGTGACATTAGAGTTGGTTGATGCGTATCATATGGTGTTATTTTAGTACGAACTCTTAGATAGATCGATCGGAAAGGATAACTTGGTGTTATTTTAGTACGAACTCTTGGATAGATCGATCGGAAAGGATAAATTTAAGGTGGTTTCGTACCCTACAAACAATTTATTCTTATGTTCTTCGCTAGATAAGAACTTTGGAGTGATTCTTCGTTGCACGTTGAGGGATGGTTACGTGATCCAATTATATTAGCATTGTTTATAGATTGCACTAGCGAAAGTACGGACCCTAGGCCTTGTTTTCAAGCATTGCAATACCGTTTGTGCTCACTTTTGTTAATTGCTACCTTGCTGTTTTTTTATTGTTACTATTACAAAAATCAATACCTACTATCATTACTACACTTGTATCACCATCTCTTCGCCGAACTAGTGCACCTATAAAATTTACCATTGTATTTGGTGTGTTGGGGACACAAGAGATTTCTTGTATTTGATTGCAGGGTTGTTTGAGAGAGACCATCTTCATCCTACACCTCCCACGGATTGATAAACCTTAGGTCATCCACTTGAGGGGAAATTGCTACTGTCCTACAAAACTCTGCGCTCGGAGGCCCAACAAATTCTACAAGAATAAAGTTGCATAGTAGACATCACATGCCAACTAGCTAACTAGATTTTTTGGCGGGCGGACTCGGGGTCATAGTCCGAAGAAAGTGAACCATGATCGCTGCCAGTAGGCCTGTAGTAGACCATGATCTCGTCACAATCGTAGTCGAGGTAGAGCGTAGCTCTCTCCCCATCTTCCATCGGGTAAGCAGTTGCAAGGGCTCTCCAACTAGGGCAACCAAAATACATGCGGTTTGCCTCGTTTGTGACAAGATAATTTAAGTGTTGGGCCATCAGCATCTTCATCATCGTGCACTGGAATGTGATGGTGGCATCAACTAGAAGTCAAAATTTCTCTAAGAAGTCACGCCTTGCCCCGTGAAAGCACATTTACTCCCTTGGAGGTTTTAATAATTCATGACAACATACATTGTCTCTTGGACTAATAGTTTTACCAAGTTTATTTCAGATGAAGCCCACAGAGAAGATTGGCCATGGAATGTGTGGAGAATCCCCAAGGAAAGAAGGAGAAGAAATGGAATAGGATTGGCAAAATCATCAAGCTTGAAGACTCTACATTTTACATTTTGTGAGAAATTACTTTTGAGTCCATAGGAAAGCCAATACTATTAAAAGGGGATGAGGTTTCTATGATGATCTGGTTGCTCAAGTGCTTAGAGATTAGCCACCAAAAATATACATGAAATTCTCCCACAAACTCTCTGTCTAAACCCTACCACTAAAATCGGTGCCATCAAGTTTTCAGATTCGGCCCTACCGAGTTTTACCCTAGACAGATCCTAAGCCCAAACCCTAGGTCTCGGTGACACTAACATTCCATTCAGTGAACCGAAACCAGTGACCAACTTTTTGGTTAGCCATTTTCAAGAATCGAAATTTCTGATTTTTGGAAATCGGTCTCACCAAGATTTAGAAACTTCCGAGGTCACCCATATCTGTACCACCGAGATTTATATATCGGTCTCACCGAGAAGCCAAAAGTTGCCACATTTTGCACTAGTCGGTGCAACCGAGTTTTTGGATCGGTTTCACCGAGTTGGGCAATAATGTTGTAACGGTTTGATTTTTGGAGATGCCTATATATACCCCTCCACCTCCTATCACTCGCAGAGGAAGCACTAAGAACATACCTACACTTGCCCCATCCATTTTTCTAAGAGAGAGCCACCTACTCATGTGTTGAGATCAAGATCCTCCACTCCAACCATATGAATCTTGATTTGTAGCCTCCCCAAGTTGCTTTCCACCCAATCAACCTCTTCTACCATGCCAAATCTGTGAGAGAGTGATTGTGTGTTGAGGAGAGTATCTTTTGAAGCACAAGAGCAAGGATTTCATCATTGTTACCACATCTATTACCTTTTGGAGAGTGGTGTCTCCTAGATTGGTTTGGTGTCACTCGGGAGCCTCCTTCTTTGTGTGTGGAGTTGAACCAAGAAGTTTGTACGGGCAAGGAGATCGCCTACTTCGTGAAGATCTACCCATAGTGAGGCTAGTCCTTCGTGGACGGAAGTCATGATGGAATAGACGAGGTTTCTACTTTGTGGACCCTTACGGGTGGAGCCCTCCGTGGACTCTCACGACAGCTACCCTTCATGGGTTGAAGTCTCCATCAGCATGGACGTACGATAGCACTAGCTATCGGAACCACGGGAAAAATCTCCGTGTCTCCAATTGCGTTTGAACTTCCTACCTCTACTCTTTCTTACATATGCTTGTCTTTACTTTCCGCTGCTATACTTGTTGACTATCATGTGTAGGGTGCACTAGACTTGTTGGAATTGCTAAAAATTACTAACCATTAAAATTGGCAAAAGGTTAGGTTTTTAATTTGTCAAGTAGTCTATTCACCCCCCCCCCCTCCAGACATCCCTTATCGATCCCATAATTGGTATCAGAGCTTTGGTCTCCATAGCCTTGGTTTTATCAACATTGGAGGAAGATGGATGTGCCTAGTTTGGGGAGTCTTAGTTGTAGAGTGCCCATTCTTGATGGGGAGTACTATAGTCAATGGAAATATGGGATGCTTAACCTATTCAATGAATTCCATTTGAGGAAGTATGTTAAGAGCCCTTATGTGCCTCCCATTGATCCTTTACATCCTTCACATGAAGAAGAAATTGACATGCTTCGTAATCTTAGAACTATTAATCTTATCATTAGAGGATTGCCAAGAATTGTGTTTGATCAAATGAGAAACTTTGATCGTGCTTATACTTTGTGGAATGATTTAGAGAATAGATATCCAAATTACTCCTTGAAAATTCTTGATGTCATTCTCCATAAAACTATTGCTTTTCACAAGATGAAACCTAGTGATCCTAATTTTGATGACTATCTCTTCGAGCTTAGAGACCTCATGCGTGCTAAAGGAGATGTCATAACTATCAACAACATCATTTTTGAAGCCATTCGCATTCATAATCTTCAACATTGTCATGATCACAACTCTAGCGAACCTCTTGTCTCTTATGACGAGGATATCCCAATTGGTGATGACAATGTGGAACATGGCTACTATGATGAAGATGAGTTGTTCGACATCGAGTATCATAAGACTATGAGGAATCTAAGTCTCATGACAAACTTCAAGGATTACATGTCCGGAGGAAAAGAGTGGATTTGGATGCACCGATCACATGACCGGAGATAGAGACATGTTTCAAGAGATCACACCAAACCATGGACCACGGAGGTATGTGGCTTTTGCAGACAACTCCAAGGGTAAGCTACTCGGTCTTGGTAAGGTGGCCATATCTCATGATAGTTCTATTCAAAATGTTGTGCTTGTTGAATACCTTGGTTACAATCTCCTTTCCATATCTAGACTAGCCGACTTCGGTTTCAATGTGCTATTTACTAAAGTTGATTGCCAAGTGTTTCGACAATATAATCATAGCATGGTCTTTACCGGTTTTTGTAGAGGTGATCTATACATTGTTGATTTCACCAAGAGATGCAAACCTCGTACTTGTCTTATTGCAAAATCTTCTAAAGGTTGGCTTTGGCATAGAAGGCTAGGACATGTTGGCATGCGTAAACTCGACAAGCTCATCAAAGGTAATCATATACTTCGTGTTAAAGATGTTATCTTTGACAAAGATAGACTTTGTAGTGCTTGTCAAGCTGGAAAGCAAGTAGGTGGAAGTCATCCCGTAAAGAACATCATGACTACTAGGAGACCACTCTAGTTGCTTGATATAGATCTCTTTAGTCCCAATGCTTACAAGAGGCTTGGTGGAAATTCCTTTGGTCTAGTTATAGTTGATGATTTTTCTAAATTTACGTGGGTATTTTTTCTTGATGACAAGTCACTGGTGCAAAAGATCTTCAAGAACTTCGCTCGCAAGGGTCAAAATCAATTGGAAGTGAAGATAAAGAAAGTTCGGAGCAACAACGGATCGGAGTTCAAGAACACCAATGTGGACACCTTTCTTGACAAAGAAGGGATTTCACATGAGTTCTCGGCTACGTACACACCTCAACAAAATGGAGTCGTTGAGAGGAAGAACCGGACTCTTATTGAGATGGCTAGAACGATGCTCGACGAATACAAGATGCCAAGACTCTTTTAGGCGGAAGCCGTGGAAACAACTTGTCATGCTACGAACCGACTCTACCTACACAAGCTTCTCGGTAAAACGGCATCCGAGCTACTCACTGGTAACAAGCCCAAGTTGGATACTTTAGGGTATTCGGCTCCAAGTGTTACATTATTGATAAGCATCGTCGTTCTAAATTTGCTCCTAAATCTCATGAAGGTTTCCTACTTGGTTACGGATCAAACTCTCACACTTACCGTGTCTACAACAACTTCACTCAAAAAGTTGAACAGACGGTATATGTGAAGTTTGATGAATCTAATGGTTCGTCAGTCGAACAATTACCAAATGATGTAGGAGATAAGGAACCTTCGGAAGCCATCCAAGACTTGTCCATCGGCAAGATTCGTCCCATGGAGGTGAAGGAAAGCACTTCATCTACACAAGTGGAAGCTCCAACCTCACGTCAAGGAGAATCTTATAACGGCATGGAAGCATCCACAAGCGGTACACGACAAGATGAAGAGGAGGAGGAACTTCATCATGATGATCCACCACAACCTCCTTCACCACCACCTCAAGGAAGCGGCACCTTCAACAATTATGAAGAAGAAGATGATGATGATGAGGAAGCTCCACCATCCAACAAGCAAAAGCTATCAAGAGTTCGAGCAAGAGTGAACAAAAATCATCCCTTAGAACAAATCTTCGGTGACATACAAACCAGGAGGATAACTCGCTCTAAAACTTGTTTGGCTAACTTTTATGAGCATTACTCGTTTATCTCTAGTATTGAGCCTTTGAAGGTGGAAGAAGCACTTGAATACCCCGATTGGGTGAATGCCATCAACGAGGAGCTGCACAACTTCAAGAGGAATGAAGTGTGGACACTAGTGGAGAAGCCCAAGGACGAGCAAAATATCATTGGAACAAAGTGGGTGTTTAGGAACAAGCAAGATGAAGATGGCCAAGTGGTACGCAACAAGGCATATCTCGTGGCTCAAGGCTACACTCAATTCGAAGGTATGGACTACGGTGAGACCTATGCCCCCATTGCTAAACTTGAGGCTATTCGTATACTTCTTGCTTATGCAAATCGCCATGATATTACTCTTTACCAAATGGATATCAAAAGTGCATTTCTAAATGGTGAAATTGAAGAAGAGGTCTAGGTTAAACAACCCCCTAGTTTTGTGAACCCTAAGAAAACTAATCATGTCTATAAGCTTCGTAAAGCTTTCTATTTTCTTAAGCAAGCCCCACGAGCTTGGTACAAATGCTTAACGAAGTTTCTTATTGAAAAGGGTTTTGAAATTGGAAAAATTGATGCAACCTTGTTCACCAAAAGAATTAACGATGAATTATTTGTGTGCCAAATTTATGTGGATGATATTATCTTTGGATCTACTAACCCACATTTTAGTGAGAAATTTGGAAGGTTGATGTCCGAGAAGTATGAGATGTCTATGATGTGTGAGCTGAAATTCTTCCTTGGTTTGCAAATCAAGCAAACGAGAGTAGGAACATTCATCTCTCAAACCAAGTATACCAAGGACTTGATCAAGAAGTTCAACATGCAAGAGTGTAAAGGTATGAAAAATCCTATGCCTACTAGTGGACATGTTGACCTCACCAAGGAGGACTAACCGGTTGATTAAAAGGTTTATCGATCAATGATTGGTTCATTGCTATATTTGTGTGCCTCCTGACCCGATATCATGCTTAGCATGTGCATGTGCGCTCGATATCAAGCCGCTCCTAAAGAGTGTCATCTTAAGACCGTGAAAAGAATAGTGCGATACTTGATACATACACCAAACTTTGGCATTTGGTATCCCAAGGGATCTTCTTTTAAACTTGTTGGCTATTCTGACTCGGACTATGTCGGAGATAAGGTTGATAGAAAATCCACCTCGAGTACATGTCAATTTCTTGGTCATCCAAGAAACAAAACTCGGTATCTCTATCAACCACCAAAGCGGAATACATTGCCGCCGGATCATGTTGTGCGCAATTACTATGGATGACTCAAACTCTTAAGGATTATGGAATCCATGTGAGACATATTCCATTATTGTGTGACAATGAGAATTCTATTAATATTGCTCATAATCCCGTGCAACATTCTCGAACTAAACATATTCAAGTTCGTCATCATTTCATTCGTGATCATGTTGCCAAAGGGGACATTAATCTCAAACATGTTTGTACCAACAAGCAATTGGCCGATATCTTTACTAAACCAGTTGATGAGAAAGTGTTTTGTCACTTGAGGAGTGAGTTGAACATCATTGATGCTTCAAACATTAGCTAGACTCACTCGGATGCTTGCAAGGGCATGAGCTTACATGACTATTCCTTGATACCTTTAACATACTATCTTATATCTTGGAAATCTATGCTCCCTTGTATTGCGTCTAACCTTTTGTAGCTACTTGGATGAATTTCATTCCCCAAGATTGCCAACAACAAACAACAAAAGCAATCTTGTCTTGACCAAGTATCAACAATCCTACATTGTGATGGAGGAAGGAGACAACACGAAACATATCCTTGACTTACATATGATGAAAATCTCACTCTTGTCTTTGGATATATTATGTTCTTCCTTGCATGACTAACCCTTGTAGGAGGACCGAACTCAAAGAAAAGAAGGATTCCTCCCAACTCAAGATGATCTTCATCAACTTTGAGCATCCACTACAAGTCCTTCCACACGCCATGTCATCTACATCACGCCAAGGTATGTGATCATATCCTTGAAGAAGCTTTACTCCAAGTCATGAGCTAAAGTAATTCAAAGCGATATGAAAAAATTAAAATGCTTAAACGAAAAATGGTAACCCCATTTTGAGCTTAACGATGAGTATGACCTATGATCAAGTATTCTTACTTGGCTCCTAAGTCAATATACTCTAATATAGGTGACCTAGTCACCGACCACCATCTAGATGAAGTATCTTGATTGGTTCATCTTTAGTTGCATGCTTTCTTGGAACCACTCAATCTTCATCTAGCTGAAAATTCATTACAATCTTCTTGAAAATTCCTTGCAAATATTCTTAAAAACTCATTGCAAATCTATTTGAATCCATTGAAGCTTTCTGAAAATCTCTTTCGTCAACAAAATGGTCAAGAATAACTTTGCCAAGTTTCCGTTTGCAACTTCGGTCTGTCCGAGCTGGGAAAATCGGTTCCACTGATAATGCAGATATACTACCAAGAGCTTCTTTGGTATCACCGATATGGATCTCTTCGGTTGTATCAATTTTACCCAAAGCCCTATTTCTTCTTATTGGTTCTACCGATTCATTTTTCCTCGGAGTCACCGACTTTTGCCATCACTAGTGTTTATTGCAATTTTCTTGACATCTTTGTCAATGACCTCAATGACCCTTATTATCTAGGATCCCTTGCCCTCTGCCCTTTTTGGAAATATGCCAAAGGTGGAGAATATCAAAGCTTATGCTTATCAAAGGGGGGATAATATGAAGGGGGAGAACATATAAATCATATACCTCTCAAGGAGGAGGAACATTTATAAAGGGGGAGAGAGAAGACCACATTCATACTATCATTTTAAGGAGAGAGTGCATATGATCTTCTGTTAGACTTGTCTCACCCTACCTACTCCCATTATCTACATGCTAAGATTCAGGGGGAGAGGAAGACTTACAAATCCATATTTATGGGAGAAAAGTTCTAAATCTTCTTGGAGACATATCAAGTTTTAAGAACATCATTTGTATATGTCTTCCACATCTTGGTACAGTTGAATTCTATTGCATTTGGATATGCAGAATACTCTTGTGTTTCCTAGCATTGTTTTCCCAAGGGTGTTTCTACTATTAGAATTCTCAAGAACTTCAAGGTAAGTATATGCATCATATCCTTTGTCAAGATGATCTCTTGCTTCTTGCACATATTGTTTGCAAGAGTGAAGTCTTGAACATGGAAACATCTCATTCATATTAGTTTGATGCATATATACAAGGTTCACATGACTAATCATATCCCTTCTACTATGTGTCTACTCATGCATTCCAAAGCAACTATCCTCTAAAAAGGATTGCACACATTTAGGGGGAGCATGTCTTAGTCATGTGTTTATCAAAGCTTACATATATCCTTGCATATCTAAATTTGAATCTTTGATTGTATGTTTTCATCAATTACAAAAAGGGGAGACTAAAAGCACATTTGCTCCCTTGGAGGTTTTGATAATTCATGACAACATACATTGTCTCTTGGACTAATAGTTTTACCTAGTTTATTTCAGATGAAGTCCACAGAGAAGATTGGCCATGGAATGTGTGGAGAATCCCAAAGGAAAGTAGGAGAACACATGGAATGGGATTGGCAAAATCATCAAGCTTGGAGACTCTACATTTTACATTTTGTGAGAAAACACTTTTGAGTCCATAGGAAAGCCAATACTATTAAAAGGGGATGAGGTTTCTATGATGATCTGGTTGCTCAAGTGCTTAGAGATTAGCCACCAAAAATACACATGGAATTCTCACACAAACTCTCTATGTAAACCCTACCACTAAAATCGGTGCCACCAAGTTTTCAGATTCGGCCCTACCGAGTTTTACCCTAGACAGATCCTAAGCCAAAACCCTAAGGTCTCGGTGACACCAACATTCCATTCGGTGCAACCGAAACCAGTGACCAACTTTCTGGTTAGCCATTTTCAAGAATCAGAATTTCCGAGTTTTGGAAATCGATCTCACCGAGATTTGGAAACTGCCTAGGTCACCCATATCAGTACCACCGAGATTTATATATCGGTCTCATCGAGAAGCCGAAAGTTGCCACATTTTGCACTAGTCGGTGCAACCGAGTTTTTGGATAGGTTTCACCGAGTTGGGCAATAATGTTGTAACGGTTACATTTTTGGAGATGCCAATCTATACCCCTCCACCTCCTCTCACTCACAGAGGAAGCACTCAGAACATACCTACACTTGCCCCATCCATTTTTCTTAGAGAGAGCCACCTACTCATGTGTTGAGATCAAGATCCTCCACTCCAACCATATGAATCTTTATTTATAGCCTCCCCAATTTGCTTTCCATCCAATCAACCTCTTCTACCAAGCAAATCTATGAGGGCGTGATTGTGTGTTGAGGAGACTATGTTTTGAAGCACAAGAGCAAGGAGTTCATCATTGTTACCACATCTATTACCTTTTGGAGAGTGGTGTCTCCTAGATTGGTTAGGTGTCGCTTGGGATCCTCCTTCTTTGTGTGTGGAGTTGAACCAAGAAGTTTGTACGGGCAAGGAGATCGCCTACTTCGTGAATATCTACCCATAGTGAGGCTAGTCCTTCATGGACGGGAGCCGTGATGGAATAGACGAGGTTGCTACTTGATACGTCCATTATGCATAATGAATTCTTATTGATATTTATGTTATTCCTGTCCATTATTCTTTATTATGATACAATTCTTATGCCTTTTCTCTCTGAATGTGCAAGGTACACCATGAATAGGGAAACTGCCGGAAACTGGAATTCTGGACCTGAAAACCAAGAAAAAGTGTGAAAATCACTTGACTCCAAATGACCTGAAATTTCACGGAGAATTTTTATGGAATATTCAAGAATTAATGAGCCAAAAATATACCAGAGGGGGTCCACCTGCTGGCCACGAGCCAACAGGGCGAGGTCACCCCCCTAGTCGCGCCCTGTTGCCTCGTGGGGGCCCAGCAAGTCTCCCGACCCCCTCTTCTCCTATATGGTATGTTTTGACCTAGAAAAATCATAATCAATCTTGCGGGATGTAGCGCCGCCATCTCGAGGTGGAAACCTGGGCAGAGGCCCTTTTGCTCTCCGGTAGACATATTCTACCGGGGAAATTCCTCTCTGGGAGGGGAGAACGAAGCCATCGTCATCACCAACTCTTCCTCCTTCATGGGAGGACCAATATTTATCAAAATCTTCACCAGCACCATCTCATCTCCAACCCTAGTTCATCTCTTTTATTCAAGCTTTGTCTCAGAACCTCAGATTGGTACCTGTGGGTTATTAGTTGTGATGATTACATCTCGTAGTTGATGCTTGTTTGATTACTTGGTGGAAGATATTATGTTCAGATCCTTGATCACCATTATTACACCTCTAATCTTGAACATGTTGATGAGGTGTGAGTAGTTAATATTGTTCCTGAGGACATGTATGGGAGAAGTATTGTTATAAGTAATCATGTGAAGTTGGTATTCCTTTGATATTTTGATGATGTGTATGTTGTTGCTTCTCTTAGTGGTGTCGTGTGAATGTCGACTACACGACACTTCACCCTGTTATGGGCCTAAGGGAAGGCATTGTGGATTCGCAAATAGATGATGGATTGCTAGAGTGATAGAATCTTAAACCCCAGTTTATGCGTTGCTTCGTAAGGGGCTGATTTGGATCCACACGTTTCATGCTATGGTTAGATTTATCTTAATTCTTCTTACGTAGTTGCGGATGCTTGCAAGAGGGGGTAATCATAAGTGGGTTGCTTGTTCAAGTAAGAATAGCACCTTATCACTGGTCCACCCACATATCAAATTATCAAAGTAACGAACGTAAATCAACTCAACATGATGAACATGACTAGACAGTAATTCCCATGTGTCCTCAGGAGCGCTTGCTTCATATAAGAATACTTTCCGGCCTGTCCTTTGCTATAAAAAGGATTGGGCTACCTTGCTGCACCTTGGTTACTATTGCTACTTGTCATTTGTTACAAATTATCTTGCTGCAAAACTATCTACTACTGTTACTCATAGCACATGCAGAGAATACCTTTCTGAAAACTGCTTATCATTTCCTTCTGCTCCTCATTGGATTCGGCACTCTTACTTATCGAAAGGACTACGACTGATCCCCTATAATTGTGGGTCATCAAGACTCTTTTCTAGAGCTGTTGTCGGGGAGTGAAGCACCTCTAGTAAGTGGAACTTGGTAAGGAAACATTTTTGGTACGTGCTAAAATTTACTATTGCTTGTTACTATGGACTGTCACCCTTTGAGTGGCTTGTTCGGGGCATCTTCGCCTCGAACGGAAGTTGAAAAAGTTGCTCCTCAACCTACTGAACCTACTGCATATTTATTATGAGATTCCCTTGATGAGATTCCCTTGGGCATGTTAGAGAAATTGATAGCTACTCCTTATGATGGTACAACTCATCCTGACTACCACTTGATATATGTCAATGAAGTTTGTGGATTATTTAAGCTTGCAGGTTTGTCTGGAGACAAAGTTAAGAAGAAAGTTTACCCTTTATCTTTGGAGGGAAAAGCGTTGATGTGGTACATGTTATTGGACGATATTGGATCATGGGACTGGAATCGTTTGAAGTTGGAATTTCATCAGATGTTTTATCATATGCATCTAGTCCATCGTGATTGGAACTTTATTTATAATTGTTGGCCCCGTGAAGGAGAAAGTATCACTCAAGCTTGGGGGAGGATTAAATCTACGATGCACACTTGCCCCAACCATGATCTTTCAAAAGAAATTGTTAAAAAAAATTATGCTTAGCTTTCTCATGATGATCAAGTATTACTCGATTCTTGTGCTATTGGTTCCTATATGAAGATGACTATTGAATTCAAATGGGATCTTCTAGAAAGAATTAAACGCAACTCTGAAGGTTGGGAACTCGACAAAGGTAAAGAGTCAGGTATAAAGCTTAATTTTGATTGTGTTAAATCTTTTATGGAAACTAATGCTTTTCATGAGTTCAGCAATAAATATGGTCTTGACTCTGAGATAGTAGCTACTTTCTGTGAATCATTTGCTACTCATGTTGATCTTCCCAAGGAGAAGTGGTTTAAATATCATCCTCACATTAAAAAACCATTAGAGGAACCTTTAAAATTAAGAAGGAAGAAGTAATTTTTAGCCATGTTGATCCAATTGTGCCTACTGCTTACATTGAGAAACCTCCTTTTCCTGCTAGGATTAAGGAACATGCTATAGCTACAACTGTGGTTAATAAAAGTCATGTTAGGACACCTAAACCTTTTGAACAAATAAATGTTGAGCCTAATGTTGCTATGGTTAAAGATATCTAGTTGATAATATTGATGGTCAGGTTATTTATTTCTATGATGAAGCTGCTAGAATTGCAAAACCTGTTAGAAACGAGCGGGATGAGCTCGATAAAAACAAACCGGTTGTAGGCATGCCTGTTGTTTTAGTTAAAATTGGAGATCGTTGTTATCATGGCTTGTGTGACATTGGTGCTAGTGTTAGTGCTATACCTTTTACCTTATATAAAGAAATTATGCATGACATAGCACCCTCTGAGATTGAAGATATTGATGTCACTAGTAAACTTGCAAACAGAGATACTATTACACCACTTGGGATTGTTAGAGATGTTGAGGTCTTGTGTGGAAAAGTCAAGTACCCAACAGATTTGTTAGTACTTGCTTCAGAACAAGATAACTTTTGTCCCATTATATTTGGTAGACATTTCTTGAATACTGTTAATGCTGAAATTAATTGTGCTACTGAGAAGGTCAAAGTAAGCTTTGGTGATGGGTCTCATGAATTTAATTTCTCTAAATTTAGTAGACAACCACATGAAAAAGAATTGCCTAATAAGGATGAAATAATTGGTCTTGCTTCTATTGCCGTACCTCCTACTGATCTGTTAGAACAATACTTGCTAGACCACGAAAATTATATGCATATGAATGAAAGAAATGAAATAGATGATATATTTCTTAGACAAACACCTATTCTTAAACACAACTTACCAGTTGATATTTTATGGGATCCTCCTCCACCTAAGGGAGATCCCGTGTTTAAGCTAAAGACATTGCCTGATACTCTTAAATATGCTTATCTTTATGAAAAAAAGATATATCTTGTTATTATTAGTGCTAACCTTTCAGAGCATGAGGAAAAGAGGTTACTCCAAACTCTGAAGAAGCACAGAGCTGCTATTGGATATACCCTTGACGATCTTAAGGGCATTAGTCCCACTCTACGTTAGGACAAGATTAATATGGAACCGAATGCTTAGCCTGTAGTTGATCATCAACGCCGCTTAAATCCTAAGATGAAGGAAGTGGTAAGAACTAAAATATTAAAGCTTCTGGAAGTAGGTATAATTTATCCTATTGCTGATAGTAGATGGGTAAGTCATGTTCATTGTGTTCCTAAGAAAGGAGGTATAACTGGTGTACCTAATGATAAAAATGAACTTATTCCACAAAGAATAGTAACTGGCTATAGGATGGTAATTGATTACAGGAAATTGAATAAAGCTACTAGCAAAGATCATTACCCCTTGCCTTTTATTGATCAAATTTTAGAAAGACTATCTAAACACACACACTTCTGTTTTCTTCATGGATATTCTGTCTTCTCTCAAATACCTGTGTCAAAAGAGGATCAAGAGAAAACTACTTTTACTTGCCCTTTTGGAACCTATGCTTATAGACGTATGCCTTTTGGTTTATGCAATGCATATGCTACCTTTCAAAGATGTATGACTGCTATATTCTCTGACTTTTGTGAAAAGATTGTTGAGGTTTTCATGGATGATTTTTCCAACGGTACTTTGTTTGATGATTGCTTGAGCAACCTTGATCGAGTTTTGCAGAGATGTGAAGAAACTAATCTTGTCTTAAATTGGGAGAAGTGCCACTTTATGGTGAATGAAGTTATAGTACTTGGGCATAAAATTTCTGAACGAGGTATCGAAGTAGACAAAGCTAAAGTTGATGCAATAGAGAGAATGACATGTCCGAAAGATATCAAAGGTATAAGAAGTTTCCTAGGTCATGTTGGTTTTTATAAGTGTTTTATTAAAGATTTCTCAAAGATTTCTAGGCCACTAACTAATCTTCTTCAAAAAGATATTCCCTTTGTTTTTGATGATGATTGTGTAGAAGCCTTTGAAATACTTAAGAAAGCCTTGATTTCTGCACCTATTGTTCAACCACCTGATTGGAATTTACCATTTGAAATTATGTGTGATGCTAGTGATTATGTTGTTGGTGCTGTTCTAGGTCAAAGAGTAGACAAGAAATTGAATGTTATTCATTATGCTAGTAAGACCCTAGACACTCCTCAAAGAAATTATGCTACTACTGAGAAGGAATTTTTAGCAGTTGTTTTTGCTTGTGATAAGTTTAGACCTTACATTGTGGATTCCAGAGTAACTATTCACACTGACCATGCTGCTATAAAATACCTTATGGAAAAGAAAGATGCTAAACCTAGACTAATTAGGTGGGTGCTTTTGCTTCAAGAATTTGATTTGCATATCGTCGATAGGAAAGGAGCTGAAAATCCTGGAGCAGATAATTTGTCTAGGTTGGAAAATACCCTTGATGACCAACTGCCTATTGATAATAGTTTTCCTGATGAACAACTTGCTGCTATAAACACTTCAAATAGTGCTCCTTGGTATGCAGATTATGCTAACTATATTGTCGCTAAATATATACCACCTAAGAGCATCTATAGCAGACCCAGTAAAACACCGACCCGCAAAACTCGTTTACAGTTCGCGAAAAAACGGTTTTGCGGGCCGACGCGGGCTACGGCCGAGCAGACCCCGCGTAACCGACCCATAAAACATCATATTCGATGTTTTCTGGGTTGGCTACGCGGGGTCTGCTCGGCCGTAGCCCGCGTCGGCTCGCGGACCGAAAACCCCTGATTACCCAATTTGACAGCGATTCCGACGATTGAGTTCAAATTCGAAGAATAAAACATAGTTCGCGCGCAAATAAAAGCATAGTTTTCTACGACAAACACAAAAGGACTTCATGCAAAAGCAACAACCACGTCCATCATCATCTTGGTCGCTTTTCACCCGTCGTCATGAACTTGACTCCGCACCACTGCCATCGATGCCATCGCCGCCTCCGAGTCCATCACCGACACTTGTTCCAACTCCGGCACCGAAAGCGTCGCCGGGCGCTGATATGTCTCCAACGTATATATAATTTATGAAGTATTCATGCCATATTTACAACAATTTTATATGGTTTTGGTATGATTTGCATGGAACTAACCCGGACTGACACTGTTTTCAGCAGAACTACCGTGGTGTTGTTTTTTGTGCAGAAATAAAAGTTCTCCAAATGCAACGAAACTTGTTGACGATTTTTTTCGGAACAAAAGAGGCACTAGAAGCTTCGTGGGAGGGCTAGAAGAGCCACGAGGTGGCCACAACCCACCAGGGAACGCCAGCCCCCTTCGACGCGTCCTGCTGTCTTGTGGGCCCCTCGTGGCCCATCTTCGCGTGAAACCGACGCCCAAAAATCCTATATATTTAGAAACCCCCAGAAATAACCCTAGATCAGAAGTTCTGCCACCGCAACTCTTTGTATCGACGAAAAACCTATCTAGAGGCGTTCCAGTACCCTGCCGGAGAGGGTAGATCATCTCCGGTAGCCATCTTCATCATCCCGTCGGAGGCCATGACGAGGAGGGAGTAGTCCACCCTCGGGGCTGAGCGTATGTACTAGTAGCTATGTGTTCAATCTCTCTGTCTCTCTCTCGTGTTCTTGAGATGTCACGATCTTGATGTATCACGGGCTTTGTTAATATAGTCGGATCATATGATGTTATTCCCTTGCTATCATGTTGTGATGAATTGAATCTTTCCCTTTGAGATGTCGTTATGTTGGATTGAATATTTTGGTTGAGAACACTTGATGTACGTCTTGTGTGGGATACCCGTAGTGACATTGGGGTATTCTATTGATTCACTTGATATATGTTGAGGCATCAACTTGCGGATTCCGATGACCTAGGGGATCTATGCATAGGGGTTGATTGCACGTTTTCAGACCATGTTCTCCGATAGAAATCTTGGGGCACTCTTTGAGGTTCTTTGTGTTGGATTGAGTATTATGAATCTGAAATTGTTTGATGAGTATCGTATAATTAACTCATGGATACTTGTGGTGACATTGGAGTATCTATGTGACATTAGAGTTGGTTGATGCGTATCAGATGGTGTTATTTTAGTACGAACTCTTTGATAGATCGATTGGAAAGGATAACTTGGTGTTATTTTAGTACGAACTCTTGGATAGATCGATCGGAAAGGATAACTTTAAGGTGGTTTCGTACCCTACAATTAATTTCTTCTTATGTTCTCCGCTAGATAAGAACTTTGGAGTGATTCTTCGTTGCACGTTGAGGGATGGTTATGTGATCCAATTATATTAGCATCGTTGAGAGATTGCACTAGTGAAAGTACGGACCCTACGCCTTGTTTTCAAGCATTGCAATACCGTTTGTGCTCACTTTTGTTACTTGCTACCTTGCTGTTTTTATATTTTTCAGATTACAAAAACCTATATCTACTATCCATATTGCACTTGTATCACCATCTCTTCGCTGAACTAGTGCACCTATACAATTTGCCATTGTATTGGGTGTGTTGGGGACACAAGAGATTTCTTGTATTTGATTGCAGGGTTGTTTGAGAGAGACCATCTTCAATACTACACCTCCCACGGATTGATAAACCTTAGGTCATCCACTTGAGGGAAAATTGCTACTGTCCTACAAAACTCTGCGCTTGGAGGCCCAACAAAGTCTACAAGAATAAAGTTGCGTAGTGGACATCAGGCGCACTGAAAGCATCAGCAACACTGGTTCCAACTCCTAATGAGAAAACATCACCGGCACCAAAACACCCACCGGCCACTACTAGCATCCTCCTCTTCAAGATGTCTCTCCTTGCCATATCATGCCATTCTTTGGTGATGTCGTCCATGTCATCACGGTTCAGTGCCATGATCCTGTTCTCCTCGGCAAGAAGCTTGGCCATGGCGTTGGTCTTATCAACAAAGACTCTTCTCTCCTCAATGGCCGCCTTGCGCAACCCCTCGTCCTTGAGCAATTGCCACTTCGCTTGCTTCTCTCGTGCCTTCTTCTCCGCCAACTCTTTCTTTGCCTCCAATGTCTTCGCGAACATCAACTCATTTGATTGCACCATGGCACCTATCTTGTCCCGTAAGCTCGATGCTTCGTGTTCCCTCTTGATCTTCTCCCTTGTCTTCTTGTCTCCATCGGGCTTGTTCAAGTTTCGTGGGCCATCATCATCTTCATCATCATCCATGTTCGTAAGTGATCCTCTCTTTGGTGGGGATTCTCTCTCAATCAACTTCCACTTATCACACTTTTTAGCAGTTCCCAACAATGCTCTAGTTTAAATATTTTGCCTTCGGAAGCTTCCATGTCTTTGTATCTTTGTTTTGCAATTTTGTGCTACACAATTAAAACAATGTCAAATGATGCAATCACTTCAAATTCTACAAATGATTTGCACAACTTGGGACGTGAAAACGAACTCACATAGTCGGATTCCACAGTTCCACTTGGAGGTGCATTCCGAACTTGTTCCAAGCAAGCAGACCAACGACTACAAATCGGCTTGATCACGTCCCAACGACCTTGGAGTGACCGAAAGGTGCGTGGATTCCTATTGGGATACCTTGCCATCATGCGGAAGTATTGATCTTAGATCCTTTGCCAATACCTCTTGGCGGTTAGAGATGTGCTGGTGCACGCATCAAGAGACACCGCACTCCAAGCCTTGATCAAGATTTGGTCTTCGAACAGCGTGTAGTTCTTCGATCTCGCGCCTTTTTTTGCTTGCACTTGGTCATACACCCCCTCGTCTATCTCCTCCACCTCATCTTCACCACCGTGACCATCCACAGCACCATCCATTTCATTGTAATCGAAATCAACGAAGTCGCTGGCCTTTTCATAGGAGCATTCTTGCGCTTCACGCCTGAAACCTTGCCCTACTTCTCCGGTGGCGGTCGGGCAGATCGCGCATCGGCGGCGGCGCCAGGCACGCGTGCCTTCCCGACGGGGCCAGCTGGATTTCCGCGCTGCACTACGACGTTGCCCTGCCGCTTGCGGACAGGCGCGATGGTGCCTTGAGCGACGGCGGGGGCGACATGGCCGGCGATGAGATCTGCCGGAGGGGATTCCGCGTGCGCGACATCCACAGTGATGGGGGATGGCTGGGAGGCTTCCATGGCAGCGAAGAATGGCCGGGGAAGATGGACCGGAGCGGGCGGAGGTGGGGCAATGGCGGCGAAGGGGGTGGGAAGTGGGAACGGCCCCGCGGAAATTTCCCTCGCGCCAAATCTCACTGTGGATAGGGCGAGCTTGGGTCGGCCTCCCACCCCATGAATATAAAGGTTGAGGGCAAACTTTTGCCGCATCCCGCAAAAAAAATTACAGGTCGCGCCTCGATACGGGGTCTGATTGGGCAGCTTTTTTCGTGCGGACCCGTATTTTGGTGGTTATTTTTAGGGTCGGGGCATTATACGGGGTCTTCTAGAGATGCTCTAACTTCACCTATCAGCAAAAGAAAAAAATCTTCTATGATTTACGACATTACTTTTGGGATGACCCACATCTTTATAAAGGAGTGGATGGTGTTATTAGACGTTGTGTACCTGAGCATGAACAGGGACAGATCCTACGGAAGTGCCACTCCAAAGCTTATGGAGGACACCATGCTGGTGGCAGAACTGCACACAAGGTATTACAACCAGGTTTTTATTGGCCTACTCTTTTCAAAGATGCTCGTAAGTATGTCCTTTCCTGTGATGAATGTCAAAGAATTGGTAACATTGGTAGACGTCAAGAAATGCTGATGAACCATTCACTTGCTATTGAACCATTTGATGTTTCGGGCTTTGATTATATGGGACCTTTTCCTTCCTCCAATGGGTATACTCATATTTTAGTCGATGTTGATTACGCCACTAAGTGGGTAGAACATATTCCAACTAGTAGTGTTGATCACAACACCTCTATTAAAATGCTCAAAGATATTATCTTTCCAAGGTTTGGAGTCCCTAGATATTTAATGACTAATGGTGGTTCACATTTCATTCATGGTGCTTTCCGTAAACTTCAAGCTAAATATGATGTTAACCATAGAATTGCATCACCTTATCATCCTCAGTCTAGTGGTCAAGTTGAATTGAGCAATCGAGAAATAAAGTTAATTCTGCAGAAGACTGTTAATAGATCTAGAAAGAACTAGTCTAAGAAACTGGATGATGCTCTATGGGCTTACAGAACTGCTTATAAGAACCCCATGGGAATGTCCCCCTATAAATGGTTTATGGAAAGGCTTGTCACCTACCTCTTGAGTTAGGACATAAAGCTTACTGGGCAATTAAAGAACTTAACTATGATTTGAAGCTTGCTGGTGAAAAGAGGTTATTTGACATTAGCTCATAAGATGAATGGAGGACACAAGCTTATGAAAATGCCAAGTTATTTAAAGAAAAGGTTAAAAGATGGCATGACAGGAAAATCCAAAAACAGGAATTTAATGTTGGAGACCTAGTTCTTTTGTACAACTCTCATTTCAGATTTTTTACAGGGAAGCTTCTCTCCAAATGGGAAGGCCCTTATGTCGTTGAGGAGGTCTATCGCTCCAGTGCTATAAAGATTAACAACTTCGAAGGCAAAAATCCGAGGGTTGTAAATTGGCAAAGAATCAAACACTATATCTCAAGTATGCCCCTTAATGTTGAAACTAACATTATTCAGGTTATGACTCCTGAAGAACACATAAGAGAGACCTTCGGGAATGCTCCAGAATGCTAAAAAGGGGTAGGTATGTGATACAGTAAGTAAACCAACTCCAAAAATTCCAAAAATATATTTTTTGATGGTTTTGGTATTTTAGAAAAAATCCAAAAATTAAAAGGAGTAAGGGGGACCCACGAGGGGACCACGAGCCAACATGGTGCATCCACCCCCCTCGCAGCACCGTGTTGCCTCGTGGGGCCCTCGTGTGCCTTCCGGACCCCGTTTTCTTCCTAGACACGTATTCTGACCTAGAAAATTTTCTTATATATACACCTGACTGTTTCGACCACCGCATCGCGAGTTTCTCCTATATTCTTGTTTCGGGCTGTTTTTCTGACATATCTAGATCGCCATGACATCGCCAAGCTCCTCGAAGGACAAGTTCTTTGAGAAGGTCATCAACCTCTACCTGTCGGAGGTGATGAAGCACCCTCAAGCCATTGAGATGCGTGAGGGGATGCTCCACATCCAGGATGTTCAAGGCCCCAAGAAGGAGGGAAGCGAGAAGGCCAGGCTTGCGGCGGTGGAGCAGGAGATCTTCAAGTGCCAAGGGATGCTTGAACGTGGTCTGAGTGTTAATCACTCTATGATCACGGACTTCATCCGAGAAAACAAGATGGATACAAGGAACGTGGGAGAGGCTCTCTTTAAGCTTCAAGAGCAGATCGAGCATCTCCAAGCTCAAATCTATGACCTGCAAAACCAAAACTATGGGTATGAATCCAGGTTTAAAAGGATAAGCACCGCTGCCGATTTCAGGATTCCGAAGACGAGATCTTCCTTCTATGATGGAGAGATGACGTGGCTTGAGACTGCGTCGGTATTTCCCCAAAGAGGAAGGGATGATGCAGCACAGCTACGGTAAGTATTTCCCTCAGTTATGAAACCAAGGTTATCGAACCTGTAGGAGAACCACGCAACATTATGTAAATGGTACCTGCACACAAAGAACAAATACTTGCAACCCGGCGCGTAAGAGAGGTTGTCAATCACTCCACGGTAAAAAGATAGATTAGTTTGTATAAGATTGGATAAATAGATCACACAAGAACACAAAATAAAAGAGGCAAATAAAAAGTGCAGCAAGGTATTTTTGGGTTTCTGGAATAATCTATCTGAAAACAAATGCGACAAAAGATAGATCGGAAAGCAATATGTTGAAAGATTAGACCCGGGGGCCCTAGATTTTACTAGTGGCTTCTCTCATGAGTATAGCACATGGTGGGTAAACAAATTACTGTTCGACACTTGATATATCAAATAATCATCACGATATCCAAGGTGATGATCATTATATAGGCATCACGTCCAAGATTAGTAGACCGAAACGATTCTGCATCTACTACTATTACTCCACACATCGACCGCTATCCAGCATGCATCTAGTGTATTAAGTTCATGGAAAAATGGAGTAATGCAATAAGAACGGTGACATGATGTGGACAAGATCTATTCATGTAGGAATAGACCCCATCTTGTTATCCTTAATAGCAACGATACATGCGTGCCTCGCAGCCCCTTCTGTCACTGGGAGAGGACACCGCAAGATCGAACCCATCACAAAGCACCTCTTCCCATGGCAAGAAAAATCGATCTAGTTGGCCTAACTAAACCAAAGATTCAAATAAGAAATACGAGGCTATAAGTAATCATGCATATAAGATATCAAAGAAGACTCAAATAATATTCATGGATAGAAACTGATCATGAACTCAAAATTCATCGGATCCCAACAAACACACCGCAAAAAGTCATTACATCAAATAGATCTCCAAGAGACCATTGTATTGAGAATCAAAAGAGAGAGAGAGAAAGCCATCTAGCTACTGCCTACAGACCCGTAGGTCTATGGTGGACTACTCACGCATCATCGGAGAGGCACCAATGAGGATGATGAACCCCTCCGTGATGGTGCTAGATTGGATCTCGCGGTACTGGAACTTGCGGTGGCTAGAAGTGTATTTCGTCGAATCCACTAGGGTTTCTAGAATATTTGGGTATTTATAGAGCTCAGAGGCGGTGGAGAGGACTTCCGAGGCGACCACAACCCACCAGGGCACGCTGGGGGCCTCTGGCTCGCCCTGGTGTCTTCTGGGCCCCACGGGCCTCCTCTCCGGTACTTCTTTCGCTCCCTGGATGTCTTCTGGTCCAAAAAAAATCTCCAAAAAGTTTCATCGTGATTGGAATCCGTTTGGTACTGATATTCTGCGAAGTAAAAAACAAGCAAAAAACAGCAACTGGCACTTGGCACTATGTCAATAGGTTAGTCCCAAAAAATGATATAAAGTTGCTATAAAATGATTGTAAAACATCCAAGAATGATAATATAACAACATGGAACAATAAAAAATTATAGATACGTTGGAGACGTATCAGTATCCCCAAGCTTAATTCCTACTCGTCCTCGAGTAGGTAAATGATAAAAACAGAATTTTTGATGTGGAATGTTGCCTAACATGTTTATCACATATTCTTTTCTTTTGTAGTATGGACATTTGGACTTTTAGATGGTTGAAAGCAATAGTCTAGTTTTGACATAAAGACTTTAATACTCAAGCATGCCAACAAGCAACCATGTCTTTCAAAATATCAACACTAAAGAAAGTTATCCCTAGCCCATCATGCTCAATCATTGATCCATTCATGAAACACTCAAATATTAGCTACACCCAATGCACAAGTATGATCATAGTGCCCCCTAGTTGGTGCTTTATAAGATAAGATGGAGACTCAAATTAAAAATAAAAATTATATAAAGTAAATAGAGAGGCCCTTCGCAGAGGGAAGTAGGGATTTGTAGAGCTGCCAGAGCTCAAAGCTTAAATTGAGAGAGAGAAATATTTTGGGTGGCATGCCTTTCCTGTCCACGAAAACGACCGAGTATTTCTCATTACTTTCCATGCTAGATACATCATAGGCGGTTCCCAAACATAAAATAAAGTTTATTCCTTTTTCCACCATTCTTTCACAATCCATGGCTAGCCGAATCCACGGTTGCCTTCCATACCAACACTTTCCAAGGAATTTATTATTTGACAACATAAAGTAAATTTCTTTTTCATTTCAGGACTGGGCATCCCTATTACCGCCGCACTCTTGTGCAATGACAAGTGAATAAACACCCATCTTGAGAATAACACATCTAGCATGGAAAAATATTGGACACCGCCTCCCGTTTCATGAGCGGTACGAGCACACAAAAAGGAAATTCATTTTGAAAATTAGAGATGGCACATACAAATTTTCTTAGAAGGGCACGGAAATACCGCATATAGGTAGGTATGGTGGACTCATATGGCAAAACTGGGTTTAAGGATTTTGGATGCACAAGTAGTATTTCTACTTAGTACAAGTGGAGGCTAGCAAATAGATTGAGAAGCAACCAACCAAGAAACGAAAATTCACATAAACGGGCATTAAGCATAACTAACATCGAATGATGCACCATAAGTAGGATGTAATTTCATTACATAACTATTGACTTTCCTGCTTGCATAGGGAATCACAAACCTTAACACCAATATTCTTACTAATGCATAATTACTCACCAACATGACTCACATATTACTATCATCATGTCTCAAAACTATTACAAGGAATCAAGTTTAATTTGTCCAATGATCTTCATGAAAGTTTTTATTATATCCCTCTTGAATATCTATCACTTTGGGACTAGTTTCATATATTTCCATTGCTTTTGATAAGCTCAAATAAATTTTAGTGAAGAACATGAGCATAAAAGTTTCATCTCTCAAAACGATATAAGTGAAGCATGAGAGAATTTCTTCAAAATTTACTAACTCTCAAATTAATCTAAGTGAAGCATGAGAGTATTTCTTCAAAAGTTACTAACTCTCAAATTAATATAAGTGAAGCATGAAAGTATTTCTTCAAAAAATTAAAGCACACCATGCTCAAAAAGATATAAGTGAAGCACTAGAGCAATTCCATAGCTCAAAAAATTTAAGTGAAGCATATAGAGCAATTCTAACAAATCATAGCATAATTTTGGCTCTCTCAAATAGGTGTGTCAAGCAAGGATACTTGAGACAAACTAAAAAGCAAAATAAGCAAAGACTCAAATAATACAAGACGCTCCAAGCAAAACTCATGATATGTGACGAATAAAAATACAGCTCCAAGTAAAATACCGATGGTCGTTAGAAGAAAGAGGGGATGCCACTCGGTACATCCCCAAGCTTAGTTGCTTGTTTCTATTTGGATATTATCTTGGGGGTGCTGTAGCATCCCCAAGCTTAGGCTCTTTTCACTCCTTATTCCTTCATCCATCGTGATCTCACCCAAAACTTGAAAACTTCAATCACACAAAACACAACAAAACCTTCGTGAGATCCGTTAGTATAATAAAGCAAATCACCAATCTAAGTACTGTTCCAAACCCATTCATATTTTATTATTGCATTGTATCTACTTTATTCTAACTTTACCATGGCTTATACCCTCCAATACAAGCCATAGATTCATCAAAATAAGCACACAATGCAACGAAAACAGAATCTGCCAAAAACAGAACAGTCTGTAGTAATCTGTACTCTAGCCATACTTCTATAACTCTAAAAATTCTGAAAAAATAGGAAAATGTAAGGTATTTGTATAGTAATATTGTGTTAAAATTTCAGCTCATTATCACGCTCAGTCAAAATGAAAATTCCTGCACTGGAGTCAAAGTTTCTGTTTCAGATTAAGCATTGTTTCTACTCATCTTGTGAATCATCCTAAAGGCTTTACTTGGAACAAACACTAATTAAAACATAAAAACACAATCATAACAGTAGCATAATTGTGTCAACACTCAATAACAGAAAGAAAAAGGTAAAAATAAATTTCATTCATTGGGTTGCCTTCCAACAAGCTCTTTCTTTATAGGCATTAAGATAGGCTTGAGATTTCAAAGATGTCCTCATGAAAGATAATAATAGCAACACAAGAGAGCATCATGAAGCATATGTAAAACACACTTAAGTCTAACATACTTCCTATGCATAGGCATTTTATAAGCAAACAAATTATCAAGGCAAGCAAAAACTAGCATATGGAAGGAAGAAGAAAGAGACAATAGCAATCTCAACATGAAGAGAGGTAATTTAGTATCATGAAAATTTCTACAACCATAATTTCCTCTCTCATAATAATTACATGTAGGATCATAATCAAATTCAACAATATATCTATCATAAAAATTACTCTCTTTATGATCAACATGCATAAAGTTTTTATCATCTTCCAAAATAGTGGGATTATCATCAACTAAAGTTATGACCTCTCCAAGCCCACTTCTATCAAAAAAAATCATAAGATTGAACACTCTCCAAATATGTGGGATTCTTTTTACCTAAAGTTGACACTCTTCCAAACCCACTTTTGATACTATTGCAAACATTATTATCAATAACATATTCAACATTAGGCTTAAATAAATTTTCAAGATCATAAGAAGTATTATCACCCCAATCATGATCATTGCAATAAGAAGTGGACATGACAAAATTATCATCCCCAAGCTTGTAGTTTTGCATATCATTAAAATAATTGACCTTAATAGAATTTATAGTAACATCATTGCAATCATGATTTTCAATCAAGGAGCTATCATGAATCACCTTATAAATTTCTTCTTTCAACACTTCATCAAAATTTACAGATTCATGATTTTCAAACAAAACTTCATAGAGATAATCAGGTGCACTCAAATCACTAGCAATTGGTTCATCATAATTTGGCCTTTTGCAAAGATTAGCAAGTGGATGAGGATCCATATCAATAGATTTTTAGCAAGCGAAGATGCAGGCAAATAGAAGGCACATGGCAACACAACCAAAGATAGCAAACAAGCAAAAGGACAAACGGAAAAGAGGGCGAATAAAACGACAAATTTTTGTGAAGTAGGGGAGATGAAAACGAGAGGTAAATGGAAAATAATGTAAATTGCAAGGAGATGATATTTGTGATTAGGAACCTGATAGATGTTGATGATGTCTCCCTGGCAACGGCACCAGAAATTCCTTTACGTGGCTTGAGATTGCGTCGGTATTTCCCCAAAGAGGAAGGGATGATGTAGCACAGCTACGGTAAGTATTTCCCTCAGTTATGAAACCAAGGTTATCGAACCAGTAGGAGAACCACACAACACTATGTAAACGGTACCTGCACACAAAGAATAAATACTTGCAACCCGACGCGTAAGAGAGGGTGTCAATCTCTCCACGGTAAAAAGATAGATTAGTTTGTATAAGATTGGATAAATAGATCACACAAGAACACAAAATAAAAGAGGCAAATAAAAAGTGCAGCAAGGTATTTTTGGGTTTTTGGAATAATAGATCTGAAAACAAAAGCGGCAAAAGATAGATCGGAAAGCAATTTGTTCAAAGAATAGACTCGGGGCCCGTAGATTTCACTAGTGGCTTATCTCATGAGTATAGCACACGGTGGGTAAACAAATTACTGTTGGGCAATTGATAGAACATCAAATAATCATGACGATATCCAAGGCGATGATCATTATATAGGCATCACGTCCAAGATTAGTTGACCAAAACAATTCTGCATCTACTACTATTACTCCACACATCGACCGCTATCCAGCATCCATCTATTGTATTAAGTTCATGGAAAAATGGAGTAATACAATAAGAACACTGACATGATGCGGACAAGATCTATTCATGTAGGAATAGATCCCATCTTGTTATCCTTAATAGCAACGATACATGCGTGCCTCGCTGCCCCTTCTGTCACTGGGAGAGGACACCGCAAGATCGAACCCATCACAAAGCACCTCTTCTCATGGCAAGAAAAATCAATCTAGTTGGCCTAACGAAACCAAAGATTCGAAGAAGAACCATGAGGCTATAAGTAATCATGCATATAAGAGATCAAAGAAGACTCAAATAATATTCAAGGATAGAAACTGATCACGAACTCAAAATTCATCGGATCCCAACAAACACACCGCAAAAAGTTATTACATCAAATAGATCTCCAAGAGACCATTGTATTGAGAATCAAAAGAGAGAGATAAAGCCATCTAGCTACTGCCTATGGACCCGTAGGTCTATGGTGGACTACTCACGCATGATCAGAGAGGCACCAATGAGGATGATCAACCCCTCCGTGATGGTGTTAGATTGGATCATGCTGGAACTTGCGGCGGCTGGAAGTGTATTTCGTCGACTCTTCTAGGGTTTCTGGAATATTTGGGGTATTTATAGAGCTCAAAGGCGGTGGAGAGGACTCCCGAGGCGACCAGAACCCACCAGGGCGCGTCGGGGGCCTCTGGCACGCCCTGGTGTCTTCTGGGGCCCACGGGCCTCCTCTCCGGTACTTCTTTCGCTCCCTGGATGACTTCTGGTCCAAAAAAAATCTCCAAAAAATTTCATCGTGATTGGACTCCATTTGGTATTGATATTCTGCGAAGTAAAAAACAAGCAAAAAAACAACAACTGGCACTTGGCACTATGTCAATAGGTTAGTCCCAAAAAATGACATAAAGTTGCTATAAAATGATTGTAACACATCCAAGAATGATAATATAACAGCATGGAACAATCAAAATTTTAGATACGTTGGAGACGTATCAAGAGCCTATTCCATGGAAGATGGAGGACAAGCCTACTACATCACTACCACCATCACCCAAGAGGGACGCCTGAGTACATCGGTATGGGCACCACCCTTAGCTTGTTCCAAGCTTGGGGGAGGTGCCCCGGTATCGTATCACCATCACTTTTATTATCACCATCTATCTTAGTTCGATCCTTAGTTATTTCTTGATTTTAGAGAAATAAAATTTTAGATTTACTTTGCTTAGAATTTTTGCTTTGAGATCTATCTATCCTTGTAATCGAGTGTTAGAGTTATATAATAAAGATTAGCTGAGTTTGTGTGCTTTACTTTCATGCACCTATCATCATAGCATGGCAATAAAAGAAATATAAAAGATCATATGCTTATCTCATGAGGAGTAATGACTTCACATATTAAAAGTATAAGTGATAAACGTTGTTGAAAATAAACAAACATAGCATTAGTCATTGATACAATCTACGCAAGATTATGATAGGGGAGAGGAGATCCACATATAAATACACTATATTGGACATCTTTTATGATTGTGAGCCCTCACTAAATATTATATAATGATCAAGTGTTGATGTTGGACATGGAAGACAACGTGATGATCATGGTAGTTTACATCCACATAGAAGTTATATGGTCTTGGATCCTTCAACATGTGGTGCTTTCTTTGGATCTTTTGCTAGCCAAAAAATTCCCACACTAAGTAAAGATGCTACTTGTGCATCCTTAAACCCTTTAAACTATGTTTCTTTTGATGAGAGTCCACCATACCTACCTATGGATTGAATAAGATCCCTCAAGTAAGTTGTCATCGGTGCATCAAGCAATAAAAAATGGTCTTAAATATGTATGATCTTTCACTGCAAAGGAAAATAATCTTTGTACGATCTTGTGATGGCAAAGAAATAAAAGTGACAGAGTGCATAATAAAGTTTGCCATCGTAAGGGGCAATATAAAGTGACGTTCCTTTGCATTAAGAGTTTGCACATCCAAAAACTTAAAAGCACATGACAACCTCTACTTCCCTCTACGAAGGGCTTATCTTTTACTTTCATGTATTTACTTCTAAGCAAGAGTCAATAAAGTTTATTCCTCTTCCTATATATTAACTCTATAGTGGCAAGCATCATGTGTTGAGGAAATATTTAGGCTTATATATCTAGTTGGATGTATATGATCATGATTTATTATTGTTGACATTATCCTTGAGGTGAATGAGTTGGGTGGCAAATCATTTAAGCCGCTATCTTCCTATGTGTCCAATGGAAACATGAGCTCCAAAAATATGCCATGAGTGTCAGCAATCATAGAATATTAAATGATAGTTGAGTATGTGAACTCGCTAATATGAAAGCTCTTACGTTGACTCTCCTCTGGAATATGATGAATTATAATTGTCCCAAGGACAAAGATCATAGTTTGTTAATTATCAATAAAGTTTATGCTTCATACTTCGATAATTGTGAATGGATTGTCACTTGTTTATGAGGAGTATTATGATAAAATACTTGCTGCTATGATAAAGTTCATGATGCCTACATCCCCGTATTTTATTTTTATCGGCACCTCTCTCTCAAATTATGTGGTCATTATTTTCGAGTTCGGCTTTCGCTTGAGGACAAGCGAGGTCTAATTTTGGGGGAGTTGATACGTCCATTATGCATCATGAATTTTTATTGATATTTATGTTATTCTTGAACATTATCTTTATTATGATACAATTCTTATGCCTTTTCTCTCTGAATGTGCAAGGTACACCATGAAGAGGGAAACTGCCGGAAACTAGAATTCTGGACCTGAAAACCAAGAAAAAGGGTGAAAAATCACTGGACTCCAAATGACCTGAATTTTTATGGAATATTCAAGAATTATTGGGCCAAAAATATACCAGAGGGGGGCCACCTGCTGGCCACGAGCCAACAGGGCACGACCACCCCCCCCCCTAGCTGCGCCCTGTTGCCTCGTGGGGGCCCAGCAGGTCTCCCGACTCCCCTCTTCTCCTACATGGTTTTTTTTGACCTAGAAAAAAATCATAATCAATCTTGCGGGACGAAGCACCGCCACCTCGATGTGGAAACCTGGGTAGAGGCCCTTTTGCTTTCCGGTGGAGAGATTCTGCCAGGGAAATTCCTCTCCGGGAGGGGGAGATCGAAGCCATCGTCATCACCAACGCTTCCTCCTTCATGGGAGGACCAATCTTCATCAACATCTTCATCAGCACCATCTCATCTCCAACCCTAGTTCATCTCTTGTATTCAATCTTTGTCTTAAAACCTCAGATTGGTACCTATGGGTTACTAGTTGTATTGATTACATCTCGTAGTCGATGCTTGTTGGATTACTTGGTGGAAGATATTATGTTCAGATCCTTGACCACCATTATTACACCTCTGATCTTGAACATGTTGATGAGGTGTGAGTAGTTAATATTGTTCCTAAGGACATGGGATAAGTCTTGTTATAAGTAATCATGTGAAGTTGGTATTCGTTCAATATTTTGATGATGTGTATGTTGTTGCTTCTCTTAGTGTTGTCGTGTGAACGTCGACTACACGACACTTCACCATGTTATGGGCCTAAGGGAAGGCATTGTGGAGTAACAAATAGATGATGGGTTGCTAGAGTGACAGAAGCTTAAACTCCAGTCTATGCGTTGCTTCGTAAGGGGCTGATTTAGATCCACACTTTTCATGCTATGGTTAGATTTATCTTAATTCTTCTTTCGTACTAGCGGATGCTTGCGAGAGGGGGTAATCATAAGTGGGTTTCTTGTTCAAGTAAGAACAACACCTTAGCACCGGTCCACCCACATATCAAATTATCAAAGTAACGAACGTGAATCAACTCAACATGATGAACATGACTAGACAGTAATTCCCATGTGTCCTCGGGAACGCTTGCTTCATATAAGTATACTTTCCGACCTTTCCTTTGCTATAAAAAGGATTTGGCTACCTTTCTGCACCTTGGTTACTATTGTTACTTGTCACTTGTAACAAATTATCTTGCTGTAAAACTATCTAATACTGTTACTCACAACACTTGCAAATAATACCTTTGTGAAAACTGCTTATCATTTCCTTCTGCTCCTTTTTGGGTTAGACACTCTTACGTATCGAAAGGACTATGACTAATCCCCTATACTTGTGGGCCATCACTACTTTGTGGACCCTTATGGGTGGAGCCCTCCGTGGACTCTTGCGACCGCTACCCTCCGTGGGTTGAAGTCTCCATCAGCATGGACGTACGATAGCACCACCTATCGGAACCACGGGAAAAATCTTCGTGTCTCCAATTGCGTTTGATCTTCCTACCTCTACTCTTTCTTACATATGTTTGTCTTTACTTTCCGCTGCTATACTTGTTGACTAGCATTTTTAGGGTGCACTAGACTTGTTAGAATTGCTAAAATTTGCCAACCATTAAAATTAGGAAAAGGTTAGGTTTTTAATTTGTCAAGTAGTCTATTCACCCCCCCCCCTCTAGACGTCCCTTCTCGATCCCACACCCCGCAAGGGATGACCTGAGAAAAATTGAAAGAAAGAACTAGCTAGTTAGACAATTTTGGGCACAATTGTATTCATCGTATGAAACTCAATCAGAACATGTTTCAACTAAAACATATCGTCCTAGTGAGGAAGTCATTCGAAAGATCTATGAAGAACTTATTATTCCTTTGGCATCTCACTGAACCACAAGTCTCACATGGGGCATCCATTTACTGCTTTCAACAAGTTGACAAATATATGCATACATAACATATGATTAGATATAATGCAACATATATAAGCAGTTAGTACGAACTAGCGCTAGCTACCCGGCCATCTAGATATTAACACATAATTTCTGAAGTTCTAAAAACCATGCATAGTTCAAACATAAAACATGCATAGAGTTAAGGTAGTTCTACACATCTAGCAAGCTAGTGGCTAGAGGGACCGGCCTTGTGGTCGTTCCTATTGGACCTAAGACACCCCTTCAGACCCTCCTCCTCCTCCTCACGCTTGAAGGCATCCCAGTCTATGGGATCATCCTCCATGCTCTTCCTGGCTTCATACTAAAGTAGCATCATCTTGTTGGTCTCCACGGGTTTCTCATCTCTCGCAAGCTCGCTCAACAATGGGTTGAAGAACTACATCTCGGCCGGTTTGATCTCCTTCTCCTCAGCCCTAGTGCATATCTGAATGCCCGACGGTGCGAGAAACTTCGCGTACTCACGACAATCAAGGAAGTTTAGAATTGCCCCTTCCTAAAAGAACTCTACCGCCATGGCATCATAGGCGTGCACCGCTAACTCCGGGGTGTCCCAGTGGGCAAGCTCATGGACGACATTGTCCTTCCTAATGGTGGCATAGTACTTATTCCCCTTCGGTCACAAACCACAAAACTTCAGCGCCATCCATGACAGTGCATATATAACTAACAAGTTAGTAAAAAATGGGCAGATTAACAAGTACCTGCAAAACCTACAATCTACAATGTAATTAAATGTACACTACAGCTACGCTAAAATCATACTCTACAACTAAACTAACTTCTTCACTACAAGTACACTACATAGAACTACACTAAAATCTTACTTTACAACTACAGTAAAATCATACTCTACAACTAAAATAAAAATTTTCACTTCAAGTACACTACATAGAACTACAACAAAATTACACTAGCTAAAATCATATACTATAATCTTACACTAAAATTTGTACACTACAAGTACACTAAAATTTATACCCTACAACCACACTAAAATCTTACACTACAACTACACTAAAATCATACTCTATTACAATGAATTCTTTCACTACAAGTACGTTACATAGAACTACACTAAAATCTTACTCTACAACTACACTACATAGAACTACAATAAAATTACACTAGCTAAAATTATATACTATAATCTTACACTAAAATTTCTACACTACAACTACACTAAAATCTTACTCTACAACTACACTATGTAGAACTCACCGGCGGCGGCGGCGGCAATGGCGAGGGGGCGTTGCGGGGTGGAGACGATGGGGGGCGACGGGACGGAGACCGCAGGGGCGGAGAAGACGGTAGAGACAATGGCGGTGGAGATGACGGAGACGGCGGTGGCGGTAAAGATGACAGGGGGCGAAGAAGAAGGAGACGGCGGCAGAAAGGACGAAGATGGCAACGGCGGCCGGGGCGTTGTTGGCTGTGGCGGCGGCGGGTGGAGACGACGAGAACGGACACTGCGGTCGGGGTCGCTGTCAGCTGTGGTGTGAGTGACGCAGGGCGTGGATTTGGAGTGGGGATCGGAATGAGATGTGGTTGGTGGGTGTGGGTCGTGAATTAATCCGGGGGGCGGCGTTGTTATTGTTGGCGTTGGCCGATGTGGCCAACGCCATTGCTATTGTCTTTAATCTTATTCTTAATTTTTTCTTTCTTTAATTTTATTTGTTACACACATTGTTTTTATATTCATACGGATGTTTAGCTTATTATTTTATTATCTTATTATTTATTATTTTGTTAATTTTATATTATATTTTATTATTTTGTGTAAATATATAAAGATAGTAAAATAATAAGAACAACATCGATCTCATTAATGTGGCATAGATACATAATAGTTGAAGGATGAAAACAATGAAAAATCTACTACTTGATCTAGACTAAGAACATCATCAGTGTAATGACTCATACGAGAAAAAATGCTGCCACCGATCCAGCTGGGGGAACGAGGCAAATCATAACACCACCTAAAAGCACATATCGAAGCATCTTGAATTTTTGGATTTGGCTGCGCATCACATCAGTCTTGAGCTGCATCTCATATAATTGTTGTCTCAGTGGCCCAATGTAGTACTCGAGAAACTCACTTATGTACTTCTGTACGAGATCAACCCATACCCGTGTGTAGCAACCTTTTGTCCCTGATGCATGTCGATCACAATATACACACACATATTCATGTGAGTGACACTAGCTAGACGATAGAATTGAATTGTGAAAATTAGCAGAAATAGACTGAGATGTATTTTCTGCCATATTACCTTTCCACGATTAGCGCAGATCTAGAACTCTTGCTCTAGATTCCATTCTGTGTGTGACATATGTTTATCACCAGGGCGTCGATAGCCGCAAAGCAGCACAGGTGCCTTCGCTTGATTCCCGGTAGCTTCGGCGCGGTGGCATAGCTATCAGATCGAACGGACATCGCGCTGCACCGGGATGATTTGCCGGACGGGGCCGGCTGCATTGACCATGGCGAGCTCATGTCATAGCCAACAGGGCCATAGGAGAGCTCGGCCAAGGCGGCAGAGTCCCAAACTTTCGACACGCCCAGCCGACGTGGGCTGGCACGCGGGGCTCGTGCCGTTTACACAAGCTCCGGTGGGTCCAATGTCACCAAAGCAACTAGCTAAGAGGGAGTAGAATTTTGTGGAGAATGGAAGTGAATGTATTTGAGAGACAAGGGCTGCCAACACTTCTATATATATGCAAAACTTAGTGCTGGTGTTCCCAAATAGGGCACGATAACACTTCATTACTTATTTATGGCGTGTGTCTAAAGTCTATGCCAGCAGTACCTTCCAGCTGGTCACCACAGCTGCGCCCACATAATAGTGACATCTCGAAAAATATCCACGTCAGCACTGCCGATATATAGCTGACGTGCCAATTATGCCGACGCCAGGACTATATGAAAAATATAGTGCTAGAGTTGATGGAAAATGGTGCGCCACCAACGAAAGTTGTGGCTAGCCGTTTTTCCACTAATGAAAGAATCAACAGTGGGGGACCCACCAGGTGGCCACGAGCCAGGGGTGCGCCTACCCCCAGGGTGCGCCACCCTTGCTCTTGGCCCCCCTGCTAAGCCTCTAATGCCCATCTTCGGATATAAGGTGTCTTCTGCCCTAGTGAAAATAAGGGAGAAAGAATCATTGCATTTTGCGAGATGGAGTGCCGCCACCTCCTATTCTTCCTCGGGAGGGCTGATCTAGAGTCCATTTGTGGCTCCGGAGAGTGGAATTCATAGCCATCGTCATCACCAACCCTTCTCCATCAACAATTCCATGATGCTCATCACTGGGAGTGAGTAATTCCTTTGTAGGCTTGTTGGACGATGATGGAGTTGGATGAGATTTGTCATGTAATTGAGTCAGTTTGTTAGGGCTTGATCCCTAGTACCCATTATGTTCTGAGATTGATGTTGCTATGACTTTGATATGCTTAATGCTTGTCACTAGGGCCCGAGTGCCACGATATCAGATCTAAACCTATTATGTTTATATGAATATAAGAGTGTTTTGGATCCTATCTTGCAAGTTGTATGCACCTATTATGTGTTATGATCCGTAGACCCCAAAGTAACAGAAATTGGGATCATCTCCAGTGATGGCCATAGTATGAGGAGTTCATGTATTCACCATGTGTTAATGCTTTGTTTTGGTTCTCTATTAAAAGGAGGCCATAATATCCCTTAGCTTCCCTTTGGAGCCCGCTGCCACAGGAGGGTAGGGCAAAAGATGTCATGCAAGTTCTTATTATAAGCACGTATAACTATATACGGAATACATGCCTACATTACACTAATGAATTGGAGCTAGTTCTATATCACTCTAGTTATAACTGTTACATGATGAATGTTATCCAAATCAAATATCCATCACTGATCCAATGCCTACGCTTTTCGCATATTGATCTTCGCTAAGTTACTTTCGCTACTACTACTATTATAATCACTACAAACTGATACTTTCCACTGTTGCTGTTACTATGGTTACTGTGCTACTAAACACTTTGCTGTAGAAAGATATTTCCTGGTTTGGTTGAAGTGACAACTCAACTGCTAAGGCTCATAAATATTCTTTGGATCCCCTTGTGTCGAATCAACAAATTTGGGTGAAATACTACCCTCGAAGATTGTCGCTAAACCCTATACTTGTGGGCTATCACTCGCCCACTGCCTCCCGGAGGTGGGAGAGCTCATCGGCTAAATGCCTGAAGAAAACGATAAGATCTGCCATCGGATGATTCTTGAAGTCGTCAGCGTGGTGGTACAGGTTGAGCCCAAGGCCGGGCATCAGTCCGATCCTGAGGCGGAAGATCTTGCACAAATCCATATTGATGCTTCCCGATCTCGGCCAGCATGCCGCCGAGACGCTACTGGACTTCCTCCCACTTCCGGTTCTCCCGCGCTGCTAGGCAGGCCATCTGGAGTCTCCTGGGTGAGGTTGCCCCTCAACTCCCGGAGCTCCACTGTGGTCTTATGGAGCCACGTACAGAGTTCCTCGTTCTTCTGCCCATACCACGTCAGCACGTCGAGAGCACGGGAATGAACATTGTCGGCGTTCTGGGATCGGGGGTACCCAGACCTGTCTGCCTGTGGCCTAGCGCGCGGCCCACCTCGACGGCCCAGTACGGCCTGGCGACAAACCCACCAGGACAAGACCCTCATGAGGGCCCCGGCCTCACGAGGAGAACGACGCCAAGACCTCCAAAGGAGCGGCCTCCCCAGGATGCCTCCCGAGGAGCGGAGATTCCTATGCAGGTACCCGGCCTCAGGAGGCAGCGATGACTTGAGCCATGACGACCAAGGCCAGCGGGCGCCAGCGGGCGCAGAGGGGACAGTTTCCCCTTTGGTGCTAAGGAGGCACGGACGTACGCAGGTTCCCAAGGGATCCCCCAAAGGTTTCCCTTCCGGTGCAACGAGACCAAGACCACGAGCTCAGCAGGACGGATGTCATCGCTGAGCCCACCTCTGCGTCACGCCCAGTTGCTTTGCAGACGAAGACCACCTTTAGTCAGGATAAGTTGTACCTCCTGTCTCCCTTCAAATTTGGCCGTTGTGGGATCCCTTCCAGCCTGTGCGATAAGGGAATAGGACCAAGGCCACTATAAATAGGGACTAGCCTCCACCGTAGAAGGGGGACGGGCAGAGACGAAACCACCCACCACCAAGAGCCCTCGCGAGGTCGCTCACCACTATACTTGTTCATCCCCGAACCTCCTCGTGAGGCCAATCCACCAAAGGCGGGAGTAGGGTTTTGCACCGCAAGGTGGCCCGAACCTGGGCAAATCTCTGTGTTCATCTTCTCGTTTGCACGCGTGCGTTCGACAAGGCTCGGCTGTGGAGAGGCAAGCCTGAGGTTTGCGCTGGTTGGGAGCTTCGCACACGCCCCAGAGTTCGAACCTTCTTGGGTCTGCGGAGCCCCGATTCCGACATTTGGTGCGCCAGGTAGAGGCATGTCGAAGCTCCATCTTCACTGGCCGCGCTTCGCCCTCGCCTCATCGTCTCCATGGCGGGCGCCGCTCCCAAGGCTTGGCAGCCCGCAACCCATGAGGATGCCACGGTTTGCCTGGCCACGCCCGCGGTCACTTGTATCCTCGACGGGTCGCAGGCGCCCGCGTCCGGTCGCCATGTCAAGCAGCTTCTCCGCCGGGCGAGCGCGGTTCAGCCGTGGCTCGAGGCCCCGCGGAGCAGGGTGGAGCCGGAGACCGCATCGCCTTCGACTCCAGGGACCATCCCAGGACGACGGTCGCTGCTGGTGCGCTCCCCATGTTGTGCACGCCCACCATCAGTAACATTGCAGTCACCAAGTGTTGGGGAACGTTGCATGGGAAACAAAAATTTTCCTACGCACACACAAGATCTATCCATGGTGATGAGCATCTACGAGAGGGAGAGTGAATCTACATACCCTTGTAGATCGCTAAGCGGAAGCGTTTAAGAAACGCGGTTGATGTAGTCGAACGTCTCCGCGATCCAAATCGCAAGTCGTCCCTCGAACCGATCACGAACTAGTGCCGAACGGACGGCACCTCCGCGTTCAACACACGTACGGCTTGATGACGCCTTCACCTCCTCGATCCAGCGAGCGATGATGAAGTAGTGGTTGAGTTCCAGCAGCACGACGGCGTGGTGATGGTGGTGAGGAACAATCTCTGCAGGGCTTCGCCAAGCACTACGGAGATTATGACGGAGGAACTAGAGGGCTAGGGTTGCCGGCACACGGCTTGGGAAATCCTGATGTGTCCCGTGTGCTAGCCCTGCCCCTCTATTTATATGTTGAGCCTTGGGGTCTAAACTTGGAGTAAAAGCCTCCTCCAGGTCGGTTTGGCCCGCAGGGAAAGAGTCCAACTCGGATCCCTGCCGAACCGTGCACAGCCGCGCACAAGCGGTAGTACCGCTTCACACAAGCGGTAGTACCGCTTCACACAAGCGGTAGTACCGCTCGGGCGGTAGTACCGCTTCACCAAGCGGTAGTACCGCTTACGCGGCAGCAAAAATACTTTTGCACTTTCCAATACCTCGTGGGCTTTTATCCCTTGGCCCATATAAAGTGTTCTCGCACCCGAACACTTCGGTAAACATCCGGAACCCCTTCCGGTGAACTCCGGAACTCTTCCGGAGATCAAAACACTATTATCACATATATCAATCTTTACCTCCGGACTATTCCGGAGATCCTCGTCATGTCCGGGATCTTATCCGGGACTCCGAACAACTTTCGGTCACCAACATAATAACTCAATTATACTAATCGTCACCAAACGTTAAGTGTGTAGACCCTGCGGGTTCGAGAACTATGTAGACATGACCGAGACACCTCTACGGCCAATAACCAATAGCGGGACCTGGATGCCCATATTGGCTCCTACATATTCTACGAAGATCTTTTATCGGTCGAACCTCTATGTCAAGGATTCAGTTAATCCCGTATGCTGTTCCCTTTGTTCTTCGGTATGTTACTTGCCCGAGATTCGATCGTCGGTATCACTATACCTAGTTCAATCTCGTTACCGGCAAGTCTCTTTACTCGTTCCGTAATACAAGATCCTGTGGCTAACTCTTTAGTCACTTTGCTTGCAAGGCTCAATGTGATGTTGTATTACCGAGTGGGCCCTGAGATACCTCTCCGTCATATGGAGTAACAAATCCCAGTCTTGATCCATGCCAACCCAACAGACACCCTCGGAGATACCTGTAGAGCACCTTTATAGTCACCCAGTTACGTTGCGACGTTTGATACACACAAGGTATTCCTCCGGTGTCAGTGAGTTGCATGATCTCATGGTCAAAGGAACAGATACTTGACATGCAGAAAACAATAGCAATAAACTGACACGTTCAAATGCTACGTTTACAGTTTGGGTCTTGTCCATCACATCATTCTCCTAATGATGTGATCCCGTTATCAAATGACATCTCATGTCAATGGCTAGGAAACATTAACCATCTTTGATCAACGAGCTAGTCAACTAGAGGCTTACTAGGGACACAGTGTTGTCTATGTACCCACACATGTATTTGAGTTTCCAATCAATACAATTATAGCATGGATAATAAACGATTATCATGAACAAGGAAATATAATAATAACCAATTTATTATTGCCTCTAGGGCATATTTCCAACAGTCTCCCACTTGCACTAGAGTCAATAATCTAGTTCACATCACTATGTGATTTACATTGTAATGAATCGAACACCCATGCAGTTCTGGTGTTGTTCATGTTTAGCCCTTGGAAGAGGTTTAGTCATCGGATCTGCAACATTTAGATCCGTGTGTACTTTGCAAATATTTATGTCGTCCTCCTTGATGTAATCGCGGATGGAATTGAAACGTCGTTTTATGTGTCTGGTCCTCTTGTGAAATCTTGGTTCCTTGGCTAGAGCAATGGCACCAGTATTATCACAAAACAGAGTCATTGGGTTAAGCGCACTAGGCACTACTCCAAGATCTGTCATGAACTCCTTCATCCAGACACCTTCCTTCGCCGCCTCCGAGGCTGCGATGTACTCCGCTTCGCATGTAGAATCAGCTACCACGCTTTGCTTGGAACTGCACCAGCTAACCGCACCCCCATTAAGAATAAATACGTATCCGGTTTGCGACTTAGAGTCATCCGGATCAGTGTCAAAGCTTGCATCGACGTAACCCTTTACGACGAGCTCTTGATCACCTCCATAAACGAGAAACATGTCCTTAGTCCTTTTCAGGTACTTCAGGATATTCTTGACCGCCGTCCAGTGTTCCATTCCTGGATCACTTTGAAACCTTCCGACCATACTTATGGCAAGGCTGACATCGGGTCTTGTGCACAGCATTGCATACATGATAGAGCCTATGGCCGAAGCATAGGGGATGACACTCATCTTTTCTCTATCTTCTGCAGTCACTGGGCATTGAGTCTTACTCAACTTCACACCTTGCAATACAGGCAAGAACCCCTTCTTGGACTGATCCATTTTGAACTTCTTCAAAACTTTGTCAAGGTATGTGCTTTGTGAAAGTCCTATTAAGCGTCTCGATCTATCTCTATAGATCTTGATGCCTAATATGAAAGCAGCTTCTCCTAGGTCCTTCATTGAAAAACTCTTGTTCAAATATTCCTTTACGCTTTCCAGCATTTCTATATTGTTTCCAATCAGCAATATGTCATCCACATATAAGATTAGAAACGCTATAGAGCTCCCACTCACTTTCTTGTAAATACAAGCTTCTCCGTAAACTTGTATAAACTCGAACGCTTTGATCACCTCATCAAAACGAAGATTCCAACTCCGAGATGCTTGCATGATTCTGACGGACTTAAGCATCGCTACGGGTGAGAAGGTCTCATCGTAGTCAACTCCTTGAACTTGTGAAAAACCCTTTGCCACAAGTCGAGCTTTATAGACGGTGACATTACCGTCCGCGTCCGTCTTCCTCTTAAAGATCCATTTGTTCTGAATGGCCTTACGCCCTTCAGGTAATACTTCCAAAGTCCATACTTTGTTTTCATACATGGATCCCATCTCGGATTTCATGGCCTCTAACCACTTCTCGGAATCCGGGCCCATCATCGCTTCTCCATAGCTCGTAGGTTCATCGTTGTTTAACAACATGACCTCTAAGACAGGGTTGCCGTACCACTCAGGAGCAGTACGCGTCCTTGTCGACCTACGAGGTTCGATAGCAACTTGATCCAAAGCTTCATGATCATCATCATTAACTTCCTCTTCAGCTAATGTAGGCTCCACAGAAACAACTTTCTGCGCTGCGCTACTCTCAGGTTGAAGTAAAGGTTCAACAACCTCATCAAGTTCTATCTTCCTCCCACTCAATTCTTTCGAGAGAAACTCTTTCTCAAGAAATGTTCCGTTTTTAGCGACAAACACTTTGCCCTCGGATCTGAGGTAGAAGGTATACCCAATTGTCTCTTTTGGGTATCCTATGAAGACGCATTTCTCCGCTTTGGGTTCCAGCTTTTCAGGCTGAAGCTTTTTGACATAAGCATCACATCCCCAAACTTTAAGAAACGACAGCTTTGGCTTCTTGTCAAACCAAAGTTCATATGGCGTTGTCTCAACGGATTTCGATGGTGCCCTATTTAAAGTGAATGCAGCTGTCTCTAATGCATAACCCCAAAACGATAGTGGCAAATCGGCAAGAGACATCATAGATCGCACCATATCCAATAAAGTTCGATTACGACGTTCGGACACACCATTACGCTGTGGTGTTCCAGGCGGTGTTAATTGTGAAACAATTCCACACTGTCTTAAGTGACTGCCAAACTCATAACTCAGATATTCTCCTCCTCGATCAGATCGTAGGAATTTAATCTTCTTGTTACGATGATTCTCAACTTCACTCTGAAATTGTTTGAACTTTTCAAATGTTTCAGACTTGTGTTTCATTAAGTAAATATACCCATATCTACTTAAGTCATCAGTGAAGGTGAGAAAGTAACGATAACCACCGCGCGCCTCAATACTCATCGGACCGCACACATCAGTATGTATGATTTCCAATAAGTCACTTGCCCGTTCCATTGTTCCAGAGAACGGCGTTTTAGTCATCTTGCCCATGAGGCATGGCTCACATGTGTCAAGTGATTCAAAATCAAGTGACTCCAAAAGTCCATCAGCATGGAGCTTCCTCATGCGTTTTACGCCAATATGACCTAAACGGCAGTGCCACAAGAAAGTGGTATTATCATTATCAATTCTACATCTTTTGGCATCAATGTTATGAACATGTGTATCATTACTATCGAGATTCAATAAGAATAAACCCCTCACATCGGGTGCATGACCATAAAAGATATTACTCATATAAATAGAACAACCATTATTCTCTGATTTAAATGAGTAACCGTCTCGCAATAAACAAGATCCAGATATAATGTTCATGCTTAACGCAGGCACCAAATAACACTTATTTAGGTTCATCACTAATCCCGACGGTAATCGAAGAGCGAGCGTGCCGACGGCGATCACATCAACCTTGGAACCATTTCCCACGCGCATCGTCACTTCGTCCTTTGCCAGCCTCCGTCTATTCCGCAGTTCCTGTTTTGAGTTGCAAATATGAGCAACCGCACCGGTATCAAATACCCAGGCACTACAACGAGGGTTGGTAAGGTACACATCAATAACATGTATATCATATATACCTTGTTTGTTGTTGGCCGCCTTCTTGTCAGCCAAATACTTGGGGCAATTCCGCTTCCAGTGTCCAGTTCCCTTGCAATGAAAACACACAGTTTCTGGTTTGGGTCCAGCCTTGGGTTTCTTCACGAGAGGAGCAACTGCTTTGCCACTCTTCTTGGAGTTACCCTTCTTACCCTTGCCATTTTTCTTGAAACTAGTGGTTTTATTGACCATCAACACTTGATGCTCCTTCTGAATTTCAGACTCAGCGGCTTTCAGCATCGCAAACAGCTCGGCGACTGACTTGTTCATCCCGTGCATGTTATAGTTCAACACGAAGCTCTTGTAGCTAGGTGGTAATGATTGAAGAACTCTGTCAGTGATAGCCTCTGGTGGAAGGGGCATCCCTAACTCAGCCAGACGGGTGGAGTACCCAGACATTCTGAGCACGTGATCACTGATAGACCCGTTCTCCTCCATCTTGCAAGCATAGAACTTATCGGAGATCTCATATCTCTCGATCCGGGCATTCTTCTGAAAGATAAACTTCAACTCCTGGAACATCTCATATGCTCCATGACGTTCAAAACGTCTTTGAAGTCCCGGTTCTAAGCCATACAACATTGCACATTGAACTATTGAGTAATCATCAGAACGAGCCTGCCAGGCGTTCACAACGTCTAGAGACTCAACTGGAGCGGGTGGATCACCAAGCGGTGCATCAAGGACATAAGCCTTCTGGGAAGCCGTAAGGATAATCCTTAGATTACGGGCCCAGTCCACAAAGTTACTTCCATCATCTTTCAACTTAGCTTTCTCTAGGAACGCATTAAAATTCAGGGGTGCTACTGCGCGAGCCATGATCTACAACATAAATATAGCAAAGACAACTTAGACTATTGTTCTTAGATAATGAGTTTAGTTAATCATATTTTAAAAAAACTCCCACTCAAATTGACATCCCTCCGATCATTCGAGTGTAACATGATCCAAATCCACCAACTCAAGTCCGATCATCACGTGAGTTGAGGTGGTTTCAATGGTGAACATCTTCATGTTGATCATATCTACTATATGACTCATGTTCGACCTTTCGGTCTCTTGTGTTCCGAGGCCATGTCTGTACATGCTAGGCTCGTCAAGTTTAACCCGAGTGTTCCGCACGTGTAACATGGCTTACACCCGTTGTATGCGAACGTAGAGTCTATCACACCCGATCATCACGGCGTGTCTCGAAACGACGAACTTTCGCAACGGTGCACACTTGGGGAGAACACAATTTATCTTGAAATTTAAGTGAGGGATCACCTTATAATGCTACCGTCGTCCTAAGCAAAATAAGATGCATAAAAGGATTAACATCACATGCAAATCATAAGTGACATGATATGGCCATGAACTTGTGCTTTTGATCTCCATCTCCAAAGCACCGGCATGATCTCCATCGTCACCGGCATGACACCATGATCTCCATCATCTTGATCTCCATCAACGTGTCTCCATAAGGTTGTCGCGCCGACTGTTGCTTCCACGACTATAGCTAACGTTTAGCGATAAAGTAAAGCATTACATAGCGCTTAATGATTGACACGCAGGTCATACAATAATTAAAGACAACTCTATGGCTCCTGCCAGTTGCCGTACTCATCGACATGCAAGTCGTGATATTCTATACAAAACATGATCATCTCATACATCACATATATCTCATCATGTAATTGGCCATATCACATCACAACATACCCTGCAAAAACAAGTTAGACGTCCTCTAATTGTTGTTGCAAATTTTACGTGGCTGCTACGGGTTTGCAAGAACCGTTCTTACCTACGCAAAACCACAACGTGGTGTAGTGATTGCTTTTTGATCTTCTAAAAGAACCCTCTTCATTGAAATCGATTCAACTAAAGTGAGAGAGACAGACACCCGCTAGCCATCTTTATGCAACGAAGTTACATGTTAGTTGAAGGAACCTGTCTCGCGTAAGTGTACGCGTAATGTCGGTCCGGGCCGCTTCATCTCACAGTACCGCCGAATCAAATATCAACTAGTAACGGCAAGCAATATGTATACAACCACGCCCACAACTCGTTTGTGTTCTACTCGAGATCTCATCTACGCATAGACCTGGCTCATGATGCCACTGTTGGGGAACGTTGCATGGGAAACAAAAATTTTCCTACGCACACACAAGATCTATCCATGGTGATGAGCATCTACGAGAGGGAGAGTGAATCTACATACCCTTGTAGATCGCTAAGCGGAAGCATTTAAGAAACGCGGTTGATGTAGTCGAACGTCTCCGCGATCCAAATCGCAAGTCGTCCCTCGAACCGATCACGAACTAGTGCCGAACGGACGGCACCTCCGCGTTCAACACACGTACGGCTTGATGACGCCTTCACCTCCTCGATCCAGCGAGCGATGATGAAGTAGTGGTTGAGTTCCAGCAGCACGACGGCGTGGTGATGGTGGTGAGGAACAATCTCTGCAGGGCTTCGCCAAGCACTACGGAGATTATGACGGAGGAACTAGAGGGCTAGGGTTGCCGGCACACGGCTTGGGAAATCCTGATGTGTCCCGTGTGCTAGCCCTGCCCCTCTATTTATATGTTGAGCCTTGGGGTCTAAACTTGGAGTAAAAGCCTCCTCCAGGTCGGTTTGGCCCGCAGGGAAAGAGTCCAACTCGGATCCCTGCCGAACCGTGCACAGCCGCGCACAAGCGGTAGTACCGCTTCACACAAGCGGTAGCACCGCTTGGGCGGTAGTACCGCTTCACACAAGCGGTAGTACCGCTCGGGCGGTAGTACCGCTTCACCAAGCGGTAGTACCGCTTACGCGGCAGCAAAACTACTTTTGCACTTTCCAATACCTCGTGGGCTTTTATCCCTTGGCCCATATAAAGTGTTCTCGCACCCGAACACTTCGGTAAACATCCGGAACCCCTTCCGGTGAACTCCGGAACTCTTCCGGAGATCAAAACACTATTATCACATATATCAATCTTTACCTCCGGACTATTCCGGAGATCCTCGTCATGTCCGGGATCTTATCCGGGACTCCGAACAACTTTCGGTCACCAACATAATAACTCAATTATACTAATCGTCACCAAACGTTAAGTGTGTAGACCCTGCGGGTTCGAGAACTATGTAGACATGACCGAGACACCTCTACGGCCAATAACCAATAGCGGGACCTGGATGCCCATATTGGCTCCTACATATTCTACGAAGATCTTTTATCGGTCGAACCTCTATGTCAAGGATTCAGTTAATCCCGTATGCTGTTCCCTTTGTTCTTCGGTATGTTACTTGCCCGAGATTCGATCGTCGGTATCACTATACCTAGTTCAATCTCGTTACCGGCAAGTCTCTTTACTCGTTCCGTAATACAAGATCCTGTGGCTAACTCTTTAGTCACTTTGCTTGCAAGGCTCAATGTGATGTTGTATTACCGAGTGGGCCCTGAGATACCTCTCCGTCATATGGAGTAACAAATCCCAGTCTTGATCCATGCCAACCCAACAGACACCCTCGGAGATACCTGTAGAGCACCTTTATAGTCACCCAGTTACGTTGCGACGTTTGATACACACAAGGTATTCCTCCGGTGTCAGTGAGTTGCATGATCTCATGGTCAAAGGAACAGATACTTGACATGCAGAAAACAATAGCAATAAACTGACACGATCAAATGCTACGTTTACAGTTTGGGTCTTGTCCATCACATCATTCTCCTAATGATGTGATCCCGTTATCAAATGACATCTCATGTCAATGGCTAGGAAACATTAACCATCTTTGATCAACGAGCTAGTCAACTAGAGGCTTACTAGGGACACAGTGTTGTCTATGTACCCACACATGTATTTGAGTTTCCAATCAATACAATTATAGCATGGATAATAAACGATTATCATGAACAAGGAAATATAATAATAACCAATTTATTATTGCCTCTAGGGCATATTTCCAACACCAAGACCCTCATCGACGGCGGCGCCGGCCTCAACGTCCTTTCTGTGGAGGCCTTCGACATGCTCCAGATGCCCTACGACCAGCTCGTACCCTCCAGGCCCTTCTCAGGGGTGGTTAGAGGCTCCGCCACCCCCTTGGGGCAGGTGCGCCTCCCCGTCACCTTCGTCACCCGTGACAACTACTGCACCGAGCTGATCGACTTCGTTGTGGCCCGGATCGGCCTCCTGTACAATGCCATCCTGGGATATCCGGCCCTCGCCAAGTTCATGGCGGCGACGCACCCAGGCTACAACATCATCAAGATGCCTGGAAGCTGTGGCATCATCACCGTGGCCAGAGACACCAAGGACACGGTTCGGGCCCTCAAGCTCGCCTACAAGGCCGCGGCGGCCTCACGCACTGGCACCGAGAGAGACGCGCAGGCTCCGGAGGACCCTCCGCTGGCTCCAAAAGCCGCACCTGCGAAGAAGAAGCAGTTGTTCTCTCAGGACCGAGCTGAGACGAAGCAGGTGCTTGTTGATGACGGGAGCCCGGGCCACACCTTCACCATTGGCACCGGTCTTCCCCCCAAGCAGGAGAAGGTGCTGGTCGACTTCCTCCGCGCAAACAAGGACGTGTTTGCGTGGGAGGCGTGCGACCTAGTAGGCGTCCCGAGAGAGGTGATCGAACACCACCTGAGGGTGCGCCCCAATGCGCGCCCGATGAAGCAGAAAGCAAGATGGCAAGCACAAGAAAAGCAAGCGTTCATCGTCCAGGAGGTCGGCAAGCTGCGGGAAGCTGGCGTTGTTCGGGAGGTACGGCACCCGGATTGGCTGGCCAACCCAGTCATTGTCCCCAAGAAGGGTAGGAAGGAACGCATGTGCGTCGACTTCACGAGCCTCAACAAGGCTTGCCCTCAGGACCCCTTCCCGCTCCCGCGCATCGACCAGATTGTTGACTCCACCGTCGAGTGCGATCTGCTATGCTTTCTGGATGCTTTCTCGGGTTACCACCAAATCAAGATGGCGGTGGAGGACGTCGAGAAGACGGCTTTCCTCTCTCCGTGCGACGTGTACTGCTACGTGTGCATGCCCTTCGGATTACGAAACTCTGGTGCGACCTTTCAGTGGTTGATGCGCATTGCCCTGGGGCAGCAGCTCGGGAAAAATGTGGAGGCGTACGTTGATGACATCGTGGTCAAGTCATGAGAGGCGAGGACCCTGATCGAGGATCTGGAGGAGACGTTCGCCAGCCTGCGTCGGGTGAACCTGAAGCTCAACCCTGAAAAATGCGTTTTTGGGGTCCCGTCCGGCAAGCTGCTCGGTTTCTTGGTGTCGCACCGAGGGATCGAGGCCAACCCAGAGAAGGTCAAAGTGATCGGGAAAATGCGCCCTCCTCGGACCCTGAAGGAAATGCAGAAGCTCGCGGGCTGCTTGACCTCTTTCGGACATTTCATCTCCATGCTGGGCGAGCGCGCCCTCCCCTTCTTCAAGCTCATGAAGAGGAAGGGCCAATTCGAGTGGACCCCTGAGGCGGACGCGGCTTTCGAGGACCTCAAGCAGTATCTCACGAGCCCGCCCATCATGGTGGCGCCTCGTCCTCACGAGCCCCTGGTACTCTACTTGGCGGCCACCCCCCACTCGACCAGCGCGGCACTCGTGGCAGTCTGAGAGGAGCGCGCTGGCGCAGGCGCAAAACAGGGCGGCTCGTGCGGGGCCGCGCAACGCTCGCCGCCTCAGGACGGCGCTCCTCAGGCCCTCGTCACTTCATCGACCCCCGGGGCATCTGAGTCCCTCGAGCCTCATGAGGAGCAGGGTGATGCCAACACCTCGTCCCCGATCGAGCACCCGGTGTACTACGTCAGCACTGTGTTGCGGGATGCGCGTGCACGCTACCCTATGCAGCAGAAGCTTCCGCTTGCACTCCTCATCGCCTCAAGGAAGCTGCACCACTATTTCCAGTGCCACCCCATCAAGGTCGTCTCCGCGTACCCCCTGGAGAAAGTGATGCGCAGCCCCAACGCTATTGGAAGAGTTGCAGAGTGGAACATCGAGCTGCAGGCCTTCCACCTGGAGTTTAGCACCACCAGGCTCATCAAGGGCGTGGCCCTCGCCGACTTCGTGGCGGAGAGGACAGACGCTCCCAACCGGGGGCTGGATGAGGGCCAGTCCCTCGCGCTTGGCGATGAGGCACCCGATGGCTGGGTCATGCACTTCGATGGAGCCTTCGCACGGCGGGGCGCGGGGGCTGGAGTAGTGCTCATCTCCCCGACCCAGGACAAGCTTTACTACGCCGTACAGCTCTGATTCCAACATGGCGAGAAGGTCTCCAATAACATCGCGGAATATGAGGGCTTGATCGCCGGCCTCAGGGCCGCTGCCGCTCTGGGGATCAAGCGCCTCACCATCAAGGGCGACTCCCAGCTCCTCGTCAACTTCTCCAACAAGGAGTACATGCCAAAGGACGAGCACATGGAGGCATACTTGGAAGAGGTACGTAAGATTGAAAAGCGTTTCCAGGGCTTGGAATTGTAGCACGTCCCGCGTGGCGCGAACAAGGAAGTAGACGACATCGCCAAGAGGGCATCGCGTCGCGAGCCTCAGGAGCCTAGAGTTTTCGAAGAGAGGCTCTTCAAGCCGTCCGCGGCACCCCCGGCCGTAGGCCCGGCGTCGCTTCAGGAGGAGCTACCACCGGCCCCGCCCTCAGGTGCCCCAGCCTGTGGTTTGACCTCAGGAGCCCGCCTGCTTCTGGCGCTGGAACCTCAGGCCGGCGATTGGGCCAAGGAGTTTAAGGCATACCTGCTCAGCGGCACCTTGCCGGAGAAGGAGGAGGACGCGGAGTGCGTGGTCCGCCAGGCCACTGCTTATTGTTTGCAGGACGGCGAGTTGTACCGCAGGCGCCCCAACGACATTTCGCTGAGGTGCATATCCGAGGAGCAAGGACGCGAGCTGCTGGCCGACATCCACGGAGGCGATTGCGGGCACCATTCCTCATCTCGTACCCTCGTGGGGAAGGTGTTCCGCAACGGATTCTACTGGCCCACGGTGCTCCAAGACGCCACTGAGCTGGTTCGATCCTGCGAGGCCTGCCAATTTCACGCCAAGCAGATTCATCAGCCCGCACAGGGTCTCCAGACCATCCCGCTCTCCTGGCCCTTCATGGTTTGGGGGCTGGATATACTGGGGCCTTTCCCTCGGGCAGTCAGCGGTTACCGCTTCCTCTACGTCGTCGTCGACAAGTTCACCAAGTGGGCAGAGGTGGATCCCGTGCGCACCATCCCCACCGGATCGGCCGTCAAGTTCATCAAGGGCCTCGTGAGCCGCTTCAGTGTCCCCAACCATATCATTACTGACAATGGCTCGCAATTTACAAGCAACCTCTTTAGGACATATTGTGCTAACCTTGGAACGCAGATATGGTACGCTTCGGTAGCGCACCCACGGAGCAACGGCCAGGCCGAGCGCGCCAACGCAGAGGTCCTGAGGGGCCTCAAGACGAGGAGCTTCAAGAAGAAACTCGAGGCCTGTGGCAGGGGTTGGCTCGGTGAGCTTCAGTCTGTGTTGTGGTCCATCTGCACCACCGCGACTAAGCCCACCGGCGAGACCCCGTTCTTCCTCGTCTACGGGGCTGAGGCGGCACTCCCGCACGAGGTTAAGCATCGATCCCCGCGAGTCTTGGCATTCGACGAGGAGCGTCAGGATGCCTCGTGGGGAACAGACCTCGTGCTCGGGAAGGAGGCCCGCCGCCAAGCCTCGCTCTGTGCAGCGAGGTACCAGCAGGCGCTACGGCGCTACCATTGTCATAGTGTCTGCTCCAGGACCCTTGAAGTCAGAGACCTCGTCCTGAGGCGGGTCCTCTCTAGGGAGTGCTTGCACAAGCTCTCACCCGTGTGGGAGGGCCCTGATACATCTCCAACGTATCTATAATTTTTGATTGTTCCATGCTATTATATTATCTGTTTTGGATGTTTTATATGCATTAATATGCTATTTTATATTATTTTTGGGACTAACCTATTAATCTAGAGCCTAGTGCCAGTTTCTGTTTTTTCCATGTTTTTGAGTATTGCAGATAAGGAATATTAAACGGAGTCCAAACAGAATAAAATCTTCGGAATAATTTTTCTTGGACCAGAAGCAACCTAGAAGACTTGGAGATGAAGTCAGGAGAGCCTCCATGTGGCGACAAGCCACAGGGGCGCGCCCTAGGGGGGGCGCCCCCCTGGCTTGTGGCCCCACGACAGCCCCCATAACCCTATTCTTCGGCCTATAAATTCAAAAATATTCCCTGGATACCAAAAAGAGCCACAAAAATACTTTTCCGCCGCCGGAAGCCTCTGTTCCCGTGAGATCCAATCTTGGAGCCTTTTCCGGTAATCTGCCGGAGGGGGAATCGATCACGGAGGGTATCTACATCAACTCCATTGCCCCTCCGATGATGCGTGAGTAGTTTACCACAGACCTTCGGGTCCATAGCTAGTAGCTAGATGGCTTCTTCTCTCTCTTTGTTCTTCAATACCATGTTCTTCATGATCTTCATGGAGATCTATCCGATGTAATACTCTTTTGCGGTGTCTTTGTCGAGATCCGATGAATTGTGGGTTTATGTTCAGATTATCTATGAATATTATTAGAATCTTCTCTGAATTCTTATATGCATGATTTCATATATTTGCAAGTCTCTTCGAGTTATTGGTTTGGTTTGGCCAACTAGATTGGTAATTCTTGCAATGGGAAAAGTGCTTAGTTCTGGGTTCAATCTTGCGGTGTCCTCACCCAGTGACAAAGTAGGGGTAGCGAGGCACGTATTGTATATTTGCCATCGAGGATAAAAAGATGGGGTTTTCATCATATTGCTTGAGTTTATCCCTCTACATCATGTCATCTTACCTAATGCATTACTCTGTTCTTCATGAACTTAATACTCTAGATGCAGGTAGGAGTCGGTCGATGTGTGGAGTAATAGTAGTAGATGCAGAATCGTTTCGGTCTACTTGACACAGACATGATGCCTATGTGCATAATCATTGCCTTGGATATCTTCATAATTATTCGCTTTTCTATCAATTGCTCGACAGTAATTTGTTCACCCACCGTATTATTTTCCTTCATGAGAGAAGCCTCTAGTGAAACCTATGGCCCCCGGGTCTATTTTCCATCTATTATTTTCAGATCTAAAACCAAAAATACCTTGCTGCATTATTTTTACTTTTGTTTTACTTTACTTTCAAGCAATCATATCTATCTATCTCTATCAGATCTCATCCTTGCAAGTAACCGTGAAGGGGATGACAACCCCTTTATTGCGTTGGGTGCAAGTGTTTGATTCTTTGTGTAGGTACACCTATTGGGGACTTGCTTGTATCTCCTACTGGATTGATACCTTGGTTCTCAACAACTGAGGGAAATACTTATCTACTTTGCTGCATCACCCTTTCCTCTTCAAGGGAAAACCAACGCATGCTCAAGAAGTAGCAAGAAGGATTTCTGGCGCCGTTGCCGGGGAGATACATAGCAAGTCAGGACAAGAACTTTCCCGTCAACTTGCCAATTTCCGGCGCCGTTGCCGGGGAGATCTACATCAAGCCTACCAAGTACCCATCACAAACTCATCTCTTGCATTTACTTTAGTTGCCATTTGCCTCTCGTTTTCCTCTCCCCCACTTCTAAAACGATTTTCCAAAAAGATTCGCCTTTTTATTCGCCCTTCTTCCATTCGTCTTTTCGTTTGCCTTTTGTTTGCTTGCGTGATAAATTGTTTGTTCTTCTTTATGGCTCAACCCAAAAGCTTTGATCCTTATCTTAAGAAGTTGGAAGATATTGAGGATAATGTTAAAAGTTTCATGTCGCTCCAATATAACCACAATAGTTTCTTTAGAAACGAATTTAAAGAACAAAGGGCTATGTGGGAATACATGAATAAGGAACTTGATGATATGTCTAAGGAGTTTTATGGTTTGAAAACTCAGTTTGCTCATCTTGAAAATTTAGTAGGCCAAATTTCTGATAAACAAGCTACCTTAGCCAATAAAATGGCCGCGAAACCAGAACCTTTCAATAATGATGAAGATCTTAAAGTGATTGATGTGACTCCTATTGAATCTTTGTTTTCTAATGTAAATCTTGATAAAGATGGGACTGGAGATGAGTCAACTTTAGTTAAAAGGCGTCCCAATGATTCGGAGTTTATAGATCTTAATGCTAAGATTGATAAAAGTGGGATTGAAGAGGTCAAAACTTTAGATAGCAATGAACCCACTCTTTTGGATTTCAAGGACTTTAATTATGATAGTTGTTCTTTGATTGATTGTGTTTCCTTGTTGCAATCCATGTTGAATTCTCCTCATGCTTATAATCAAAATAAAGCTTTTACTAAACATATCGTGGATACTTTGATGAAATCTTTTGAAGAAAAACTTGAGTTGGAAGTTTCTATACCTAGAAATCTTAATGATGAGTGGGAACCTACTATTAAGATTAAAATTAAATATTATGAGTGCCATGCTTTGTGTGATTTGGGTGCTAGCGTTTCCACGATTCCAAAAACTTTATGTGATGTGCTAGGTTTCCGTGAATTTGATGATTGCTCTTTAAATTTGCATCTAGCAGATTCCACTATTAAGAAACCTATGGGAAGGATTAATGATGTTATTATTGTTGAAAATAGGAATTATGTGCCCATAGATTTCATTGTTCTTGATATAGATTGCAATCCTACATGTCCTATTATTCTTGGTAGACCTTTCCTTAGAACGATTGGTGCAATTATTGATATGAAGGAAGGAAATATTAGATTCCAATTTCCATTAAGGAAAGGCATGGAGCACTTTCCTAGAAAGAAAATAAATTTGCCTTATGAATCTATTATGATAGCTACTTATGGATTGCATACCAAATATGACAATACCTAGATCTATTGTGTTATGCCTAGCTAGGGGCGTTAAACAATAGCGCTTGTTGGGAGGCAACCCAATTTTATTTTTATGCTTTTGTTTTTGCTTCTGTTTTTGAGTTTTCCACACATTATTACCTCTGTAATAATTGTGTTTTCTTGTTTAAATTAGTGTTTGAGCCAAGTAAGACCTTTGGGATGGTCTACGGTGTTTGCAATTTGATTTTGCTGAAAAACAGAAACTTTTGCTCTCGGTCCACGAATTTTGTAAATTCACTGGAACGTGATTTTGATCTGAAATTTTTACAAAAGATTTATATACAAATTTCCCTGATTTTCTAATTTTCATAATTTTTGGAGTTACATAAGTATTCGAAGTCTATAGATTTCTACAGACTGGTCTGTTTTAAACAGATTCTGTTTCTATGCGTTGTTTGCTTATTTTGATGTATCTATGGGTTGTATCGGGGGGTATGAACCATGGAGAAGTTAGAATACAGTAGATATTACACCAATATAAATAAAGAATGAGTTCACAACAGTACCTAAAGTGGTGATTTATTTTTCTTATACTAACGGATCTCATGAGTTTTCTGTTGAGTTTTGTGTTGTGAAGTTTTGAAGTTTTGGGTAAAGATTTGATGGACTATGGAATAAGGAGTGGCAAGAGCCTAAGATTGGGGATGCCCAAGGCACCCCAAGCCATATTCAAGGATACCAAAAAGCCTAAGCTTGGGGATGCCCCAGAAGGCATCCCCTCTTTCGTCTTCAATCCATCGGTAAATTTACTTGAGGCTATATTTTTTTCACCACATGATATGTGTTTTGCTTGGAGCGTCTTGTATGATATGAGTCTTTGATTTTTAGTTTGCCACAATCATCCTTGATGCACACATCTTTTTGAGAGAGACACGCTGAATCGTGAATTTATTAGAATACTCTATATGCTTCACTTATATCTTTTGAGCTAGGCAATGTTGCTCTAGTACTTCACTTATATCTTTTTAGAGCACGGTGGTGTTTTATTTTATAGAAATTATTGAACTCTTGTACTTCACTTATATTATTTTGAGAGTTTCTTAAAAAAGCATGGTAATTGGTTTAGGTTATGAATTTAGTCCTAATATAATGGGCATCCAAGAGGGATATAATAAAAACTTTCATATTAAGTGCATTGGATACTATGAGAAGTTTGATTCCTTGCATATAGTTTTGAGATAATGAAGATGGTAATATGAGAGTCATGCCAGTGAGTAGTTGTGAATTGGAAGAATACTTGTGTTGAAGTTTGTGATTCCCGTAGCATGCATGTATGGTGAACCGTTATGTAACGAAGTCGGAGCATGATTTGTTTAATGATTGTCAACCTTTGTGTGAGGGTCGAGAGCGCGCGATGGTTAACTCCTACCAACCTCTCCCCCAGGAGCATGCATCTAATGCTTTGTTTGATAACTAATAGACTTTTGCAATAAGTATGTGAGTTCTTTATGACTAATGTTGAGTCCATGGATTATACGCACTCTCACCCTTCCACCATTGCTAGCCTCTCTAGTACCGCGCAACTTTCGCCGGTACATCAAACCTACCTTCCTCAAAACAGCCACCATATATTTTCCTCAAAACAGCCACCATACCTAACTATTATGGCATTTCCATAGCCATTCCGAGATATATTGACATGCAACTTCCACCGTTCCGTTTTTCATGACATGCACCATCACTTTCATATTGCATATAGAGTCATATTTTGTCATAGGTATCAAGTTGTAATTTTCCTTTTGAGTTGTAAGTAAATAAAAGTGTGATGATTTTCATTATTAGAGCATTGTCCCATGAGAGAAAAGGATGATGGAAGCTATGAATCCCTCACAAGTTGGGATGAGTCTCCGGACTTTGCAAATAATAAAAGAGGCCAGTGAAGCCCAAATAAAAAAAAGAGGCCAAAGATGCCCACCAAAATAAAAAAAAGAGGAAAAAAATGAGAGAAAGAGAGAAGGGACAATTGCTACTATCTTTTTCCACACTTGTGCTTCAAAGTAGCACCATGATCTTCATGATAGAGAGTCTCCTATTTTGTCACTTTCATATAGCTAGTGGAATTTTTCATATGCACAACCACTTAGTTTTCTTTTTGAGCTTTCATACACTTATAGCTCTAGTGCATTTGTTGAATGGCAATCCCTACTCACTCACATTGATATCTATTGATGGGCATCTCCATAGCCCGTTGATACGCCTAGTTGATGTGAGACTATCTTCTCCTTTTCCCTTGCAACCTCCACCATATTCTATTCCACCTATAGTGCTATATCCATGGCTCACGCTCATGTATTGCGTGAGAGTTGAAAAGGTTTGAGAACATTAAAAGTGTGAAACAATTGCTTGGCTTGTTGATCGAGGTTGTGCATGATTTAGATACTTTGTGTGGGGAAGATGGAGCATAGCCAGACCATATGATTTTGTAGGGATAACTTTCTAAGGCCATGTTATTTTGAAAAGACACGATTGCCTTGTTGGTATGCTCGAAGTATTACTGTTTTTATGTCAATATTAGACTTTTGTTTTGAATCTTACGGATCTGAATATTCATGCCACAATAAAGAATATTACATGGATAAATATGTTAGGTAGCATTCCACATCAAAAATTCTGTTTTTATCATTTACCTACTCGAGGAAGAGCAGGAATTAAGATTGAGAATGCTTGATACGTCTCCAACGTATCTATAATTTTTTATTGTTCCATGCTATTATATTATCTGTTTTGGATGTTTTATATGCATTAATATGCTATTTTATATTATTTTTGGGACCAACCTATTAATCTAGAGCCTAGTGCCAGTTTCTGTTTTTTCCTTGTTTTTGAGTATTGCAGATAAGGAATATTAAACGGAGTCCAAACGGAATAAAATCTTCGGAATAATTTTTCTTGGACCAGAAGCAACCCAGAAGACTTGGAGATGAAGTCAGGAGAGCCGCCGTGTGGCGACAAGCCACAGGGGTGCGCCCTGGGGGGCGCCCCTCTGGCTTGTGGCCCCACGGCAGCCCCCCTAACCCTATTCTTCGGCCTATAAATTCATAAATATTCCCTGGATACCAAAAAGAGCCACGAAAATACTTTTCCGCCGCCGGAAGCCTCTGTTCCCGTGAGATCCAATCTTGGAGCCTTTTCCCGGTAATCTGCCGGAGGGAGAATCGATCACGGAGGGCATCTACATCAACTCCATTGCCCCTCCGATGATGCGTGAGTAGTTTACCACGGACCTTCGGGTCCATAGATAGTAGCTAGATGGCTTCTTCTCTCTCTTTGTTCTTCAATACCATGTTCTTCATGATCTTCATGGAGATCTATCCGATGTAATACTCTTTTGCAGTGTGTTTGTCGAGATCCGATGAATTGTGGGTTTATGTTCAGATTATCTATGAATATTATTTGAATCTTCTCTGAATTCTTATATGCATGATTTCATATTTTTGCAAGTCTCTTCGAGTTATTGGTTTGGTTTGGCCAACTAGATTGGTAATTCTTGCAATGGGAGAAGTGCTTAGTTTTGGGTTCAATCTTGCGGTGTCCTCACCCAGTGACAAAGTAGGGGTAGCGAGGCACGTATTGTATTGTTGCCATCGAGGATAAAAAGATGGGGTTTTCATCATATTGCTTGAGTTTATCCCTCTACATCATGTCATCTTACCTAATGCATTACTCTGTTCTTCATGAACTTAATACTCTAGATGCAGGCAGGAGTCGGTCAATGTGTGGAGTAATAGTAGTAGATGCAGAATCGTTTCGGTCTACTTGACACGGACGTGATGCCTATATGCATAATCATTGCCTTGGATATCTTCATAATTATTCGCTTTTCTATCAATTGCTCGACAGTAATTTGTTCACCCACCGTATTATTTTCCTTCATGAGAGAAGCCTCTAGTGAAACCTATGGCCCCCGGGTCTATTTTCCATCTATTATTTTCAGATCTAAAACCAAAAATACCTTGCTGCATTATTTTTACTTTTGTTTTACTTTACTTTCAAGCAATCATATCTATCTATCTCTATCAGATCTCATCCTTGCAAGTAACCGTGAAGGGATTGACAACCCCTTTATTGCGTTGGGTGCAAGTGTTTGATTCTTTGTGTAGGTACACCTATTGGGGACTTGCTTGTATCTCCTACTGGATTGATACCTTGGTTCTCAACAACTTAGGGAAATACTTATCTACTTTGCTGCATCACCCTTTCCTCTTCAAGGGAAAACCAATGCATGCTCGAGAAGTAGCAGGCCCATTCAGGATCGCCCGCGTATCCAGGCCTGGCGCCGTACGCCTGGAGACTCAGGACGGGGTCCCCATCCAGAATGCCTGGAACATCCAGCATCTCCGCAAGTTCTACCCATGACACTCTCACGTAATAATGAGTGGGTTGTAGACGCCCGGAGCCCCCCGAGGACGCGGAGGGGTTCCCACCCATGCCCAAGTGGAAGCCCCATGCTCCACGCTGGCGGACGACACTGTCTTTCAATGACTATGCCCACGCCTAGTGGAGGCCCTATGCTCCGCGCTGGGGGAAGACGAAGACTAGTTTTAGGTGCCAGACGCGGCTGTTCTTTGCTCTCTTCTGTAGCCGAATTTGCCAGTTTTTGGAATGAAGTTTGAAGCTTTCGCATCTTATTCAAAAAAAGGGGTGGGAAATTTTCTCCTTGCAGCATTTCTCATTTTTGAGCTTCTTTTTAAGGGGTTTGGCACCCGCCAACTCTCGCGCGCGCGCGCCTCGCGCGCGGGGGCTGGACACGGTATGCACACCTCGCCAAAACCTTGGCGTCCTAATCCTCGCACGACGCTCTCGAAGCGAGCCAGCAGGTGCATGTTACCTCAGGCCCCCGGCCTCAGGAGCGCTCATCTCCTGGCCATGCCAGGCATCACGACCTGGCATGCAAGCGACGATTGACCCTCGCTCGGGGGCTCTAACCCAAAATGGTGACTGGGGAAGACGACCGAGGAAAGGGAAGTCACGCTTCGACTTATTACCAAGGAACTCTAACCCTATGTAAGCGCGTTTCGGCGCTGTCGCAGGATGCGGTGCCTCGAGGAAGCACCTCCGGAGGCCCAAACTCCTCGCAAACCTCCCTAGGGGCTTCGCAAGCAGTAAGCACCTCCCGAGGCCCCGAAGCCATCTAGTCCAGAAGAAAGGAAATGCCCCAGCTGCACCTCACGACACAGGAACCCGCCATGAGTACACCAAGCTAAATTATCCTAATCACGACAAGCAGGGACTTTCTATTGGCAGCAATATAAATACTAGAGTACGAGGCAAAATACGCTAACATAAAGGCGCAAGCGCCATAGTTCATTACATGCCCCCGCGGGGCTCTCCATGGTTCTTGAATGTAGGAAATAAAAAAACAAAGGCGGCCTCCCGAGGATCGCCACTCCTGAGGCCTGGCTCCGGCGCCGCCCTCAGTCGGAGTCCTCCTCCTCCTTGACGGCGGCATGATGGCTCGATGGCCTCCGGGGCAGGGGCACGGCGCCGCGGTGGTTCGCCGCCCTCCTTGGTCCGGGCGCGCTGGCGTGGCGGCTCGTCGTAGTCGTCGTCGCTCAAGCTTTCCCCGGAGGAGGCGTCGCCGCTGCTGGAGGAGCTGCGGCCGTCACCAAGGGCAAGTTCACCGCCGAGGACGCCGCCACCGTGATGGCCGTCGTCGGTGGAGGGATCATCGCCGTCGCCGCCATCGCCCTCCGGGCAGCATCCCAAGCACTTGCCGTCCTCCCCGAAGATCTTGACGAAGAGCGTCGCTGCCCCGTCATGCTTGAAGTGGAGGGTACACCTCCCCTGCAAGCCGCGAGCGCGGGCAAACATCTGCCACCCGCGGTTCAGAAACGCATAGCCCGCGGGTGTAACCTCGACCTCCACCCACGAGGCCTCGCTGCAGCAGCAGTCGGCCTGTAGCCATAAGCCAGCAGGCTCTCCGGCTGGCAGCGCCCCCGCGAAGAAGCGTGGGAGCTGGAGCCAGGTCATTGTCAGCCTCTCCACCCACACCACGAACTCCTGGGCCGCATCGGCCATGTGGGATCGCGGGCGCGCCGGTCGGACGCCCACCACGAGCTTCCCCCTGCGGCCGCGAACGCCACTGCTGCCGCTGCCCCCTGCGCTGGAGGGAGCCTCCCTAAGGCCTCTAGAGCTAGCACCGACCCTCGCGGGAGCGTGCCCGCGTCCTCAGGGGACCACGGCCGGCATCGCGGTGTACTTGCGAGGACGGCCACGGCCCCTCTTAGGTGGCGGCGAGTTCGGTCCCTTGATGACCCACAAGTATAGGGGATCAATCATAGTCCTTTCGATAAGTAAGAGTGTCGAACCCAACGAGGAGCGGAAGGAAATGACAAGCGGTTTTCAGCAAGGTAATTTCTGCAAGCACTGAAATTATAGGTAACAGATAGTTTGATAGCAAGATAATTGGTAACAAGCAAGTAATGGTAACGGTAAACAAGGTGCAGCAAGGTAGCCCAATCCTTTTGAGGCAAAGGACAGGCCAGAACAATCTCTAGTAATAGGCAAAGTGTTCTTGAGGGTACACGGGAATTTCGTCTAGTCACTTTTATCATGTTGGTTTGATTCGTGTTCGCTACTTTGATAATTTGATATGTGGGTGGACCGGTGCTAAGGTGCTGTTATTACTTGAACTAACAACCTACTTATGATTAACCCCCTCGCAAGCATCCGCAACTACGAAAAAAGTATTAAGACAAAGTCTAACCATAGCATTAAACATGTGGATCCAAATCAGCCCCTTACGAAGTAGCGCATAAACTAGGGTTTAAGCTTCTGTCACTCTAGCAACCCATCATCTAATAACTACTCGACAATGCATTCCCTTAGGCTCATGAATGGTGAAGTGTCATGTAGTCGACGTTCACATGACACCACTAAGGGAATCACAACATACATATCATCAAAATAACGAACACATATCAAATTCACATGATTACTTGCAACATGACTTCTCCCGTGACCTCAAGAACAAAGGTAACTACTCACAAATAATAATCATGATCAAGATCAGAGAGGTATTGAATAGCATAATGGATCTGAACATATAATCTTCCACCAAATAAACCATATAGTAATCAACTACGCAAGGTAATCAACACCACTAGTCACCCACAGGTACCAATCGGAGGTTCCGATACAAAGATTGAACACAAAAGATGAACTAGGGTTTGCGAGGAGATGGTGTTGTTGAAGATGTTGATGAAGATTGGCCTCCCAAAGATGAGAGGGGTGTTGGTGATGACGATAGCTTCGATTTCCCCCTCCGCGAGGGAAGTTCCCCCGGCGGAATCGCTCCGCCGGAGGGCAAAAGTGATCCTGCCCAAGTTCCCCCGGCGGAATCGCTCTGCCAGAGCTTCATCCCGAAAGTCCTCCTCTGATTTTTTTCTAGGTCAAGAGTGACCATCTACCAGAAGATGGGCACCAGAGGTGGGCCGAGGTGGCCACAACCCATCAGAACACGCCCAGGGGGGCCTGGCGCGCCCTGGTGGGTTGTGCCCACCTGGGAGGCCCCCTCAAGTAGTTTTCTGCTCCAGCATTTTTTATTAAATGCAAAAATAACCTTCGTAAAATTTCAGCTTCATTGGAGTTGTGCAGAATAGGTATCTCTAACGTGCTTTTCTTGGGTCCAGAATTCCAGCTGCCCGTATTCTCCCTCTTTGTGTAAACCTTGCATATTATGAGAGAAAAGGCATTAGAATCACTCCCCAAAGCATTATTATTCAACAAAACAAAGTAAATAACTATAGGAAATCATGATGCAAAATGGACGTATCAACTCCCCCAAGCTTAGACCTCGCTTGTCCTCAAGCGAAAGCCGATATCGAAAAGCATGTCCACATGGTTTGAGAGAGAGGTGTCGATAAAAACAAAATACGGACATAGAAGCATCATGCTTATTAATATAACAGCAACAAACTCTAACATAAGAACTTATTTCAATACATTTTTATCATATAACTTCTCATGAAGAAGTAACAATTCATCACAACATAGAAGTATAAAGCATAAACCTTATTGGGAACCAACAAACTATGTTCTCAGTCAACTTTGCGACTACAATTCATCATATTTTCAGGAAGGGTCTCATGTTGGAGCCTTTTGGCAAGTCCACATACTCAACCATCATTTAGTCTTCTATGATTGCTAATGCTCATGGCATACCCATGAACAAAAAGTTTCAACCGGACACATAGGAAGATAGGGGCTTATAGTTTCGCCTCCCAACATACTCACCTCAAGGGTGATGTCAACAATAATAACTCATGCCCACCCATATCCAACTACATATATGTGCCTAGATCTTTCCTCACCACATGATGCTTGCAAAAGAAAAAGTAAAAAGGAATAGGGAAGAATACATTGACTCTTGCATAAAAGTAGGTGCATAAAAGTAAAAGATAGGCCCTTCGCAGAGGGAAGCAGAGGTTGTCATGCGCTTATTGGTTTGTATGCCCATCCCTTAATGTAAAAGAACGTCACGCTATATTGCCCCCTATGATAGCAACCTTTATTATGCAGTCCGTCGCTTTTATTACTTTGCCATCATTTAGGACAGTAAAACTGAACCAAATCCCTGCTCTCTCACGACCTCATCATTTTTGGCCGTCCATTTTCGTGATTGAGGATTTTCGGCCATCAGATCTACTGTCCTAAAGGGCAGCTACTCCACAAGAAAAATCTGAGTTTTCTGGTTAACCGGGCCTTTTCATCCAGCCCAATCAGCTAAAAGGCCGGTCGACGGCGCAAGGGGTGAAGTCGATCAGTCCATCGCTACGAGAGACAGGGTCACCGCCCGAGAGATGGGATCTGGAAGCCGATGCGTTGCGGAACGGCCCTGCTACAGACAGAGGGAGAGGAGGGGATGGGTCCATTGGTGCGCGAGGGAGAGAGGACGGGATCACCCTCGCTGCCGCCATCACAGACGACGACTTCGAGTGGCTGCGCCCTTGAGATCGACATGGATGAGCTGTAGGACCAGGGTCCACATCACCTGACTGCATGCATGTAACATCCTCGGCCGCCTCCTTACCTTCTGATCATCTGTCCTCCTCCCAAACCTGCAGCCGCTGCGTCCCCAATCTACGTGAGCCATCAGCAACAAGGTGAGCAACGAGCACCCCACTACTCCCCATTCCCCAGCTGCATTTTTTTGCCTAGATCTTGCTGCTCGGTTCTTGTTATTGATGGAAGTTTGTAAATGGGGCCTAATTAGATTTGTTTCAGAAATTGACTGTAAACATTTGGCAATTTTGATTATTGCCTTGGACAAGTTGTTGATCATTAGTTTTCACTACAGGAGGCAAAATCTATAAATTGAGATGTCCCCCCCCCCCCCCCCGCGCGTCATTTGATCATCAGTCATCACCGTCGCACTGTGCTAGCAAACCTGGTTTCAATGTCCCCACTAGATCACTATGCATGTTTCCTCATTTGATCTATAAAATTTGTTATACAATGTAAACAATCCTTTTAGTCATTCTTCAATTTTCTCTGCGCACGTTCATGATAGGTGATGTTCCCATTGTTTCCGCCGCCTCGGGGTACAAGTACCTATGTTTATATGCTTCATCCATGTCACTCTTCGAGCCTCCATTCGTAGTTAACCCGCCATCCCTGGAGCTAGCCTCCGATGAGCCATCCACTATCTTGTGCATCATTTTTTTTGCCCCACATTTTCTCTTCTCTATGCTCAATTTCCAACTCTAATCTTCTGCAGGGACACGCCATTGTCCTTATTCGCCTTGGGCAGTCGTGGTTTGTGGGTTACGTACGTGTGATCTTGGATTCCATCTAACCATCCTGACTACCCAGGTATGCGGTAGAATCCTGCTACCCATTTAGGACTTTGCAAAGGTGGCAGATGGTAGTTCTGTATTTTAGGCAAAAATGGTTTCTCAATTTTCATATAATAAGAAGTTTTAAATTTTTTAATAGGAACCAACGATCTTTAATAGATGCTTTTATGTTATTCCTTGTGGAGTTAGAGATCCTCCAATAGCAGAGTAGAAGAAAATAATAGAATGAAAGGCTGAATCAATTATGTTCTCTAATTTGTGTATGCCTCTATCATGTTTATACTTGCAGATAAGAGAAGTTGCAAACTTTCTTTCATTGTTTTTCAGAAGTCCCTTTTATGAAATCTAACACAATGTACTTCTGCTATTTCCAGGTTTAATATCGTTACAACGCAGACTTGTTGTACTGATATCATGATCTTTGTTTGTGATGTTTGTGATGACTTGCAGGGATATTATTTTGCATTCTGCACACACACACCAGTTTGTTCAATCCAAATATGCAGAAATAATAAACTGTTTGCCATGGTTTACAATTGTTTTTATGTGTCGTGGCTTTCTTGATTCAGTTTGGTAACCAACATATTGCCATCCGCATGTCCAAAATTGATTAAGACATGCTTCTCGACCTCTGCCCAAACTATAATTGTCAATACAGATATGTCTGTGAGTTATGTCTACACGAAATACTCTATAGAGAGTGGTTGTACGTACAATAAGTGTCATCTATACCATCTATTTATTTTCAGATGAATGCCAAGGTAGCAACTGAGTAGCAAATTAGTTCCAGCATGAGCACATGACACATTAATATTTCATCTGACCTCACATGCCGCATTAATATTTCATCTGACCTCTAAGTAGTATTTCCCATGTACTTTCAATGCTTTCCCTAAGTTCTTTTATTGTATTTTCCTTACCCTTTACTGCATATTAATTTACAAAAAACAAAGCAATATATATATACACAGGAGTCTGCAAAATGTCAAAGTACAATATATTGGATACTACCAACATCTTATATTTATGTTGCATTATATATCAGCATCCAGATTTTTATTTTACTCATGTGAATTATCTCTAAATAATACGGGCCAATTTTCAGGTATTAATATTGTACGATTACATAAAGGTAATACATAGGTATTATGTAATCAGCATATAATTTTTTCATTGTGATGCCAAGCGATCTCGCAGCAAATGTTACTAAACCGGGCAAGTTGTGAAATGACAATACTGCTCCCTGAATGTTTGGCATACAAGTCATCTATGACATCTTCAAGGAATGCAAAGTAGGTAAGGCACACAATCTATTTTTGGAATGATGGAGCAAAGTGTTGTGCCTCATAAGGTAGAGTTAGTCCTACGATAAAATGGTAGATATGCTTTTTAACCATATTAATTATTGATAAAAATATGAAGATGATGTTCATTTTAACCATTTTTATGTCATATTAACAAATTTTATTCATATGAAAATAGAGAGCAGGTGCACTTTGTTTTTTGCTGTGTGTTACCTTGCATAGTTCAACTATCTTAGGTTTATGTACCTTCCATTGATCGTATGTATATATATGCTCATTTGGTGTGCTCGTATTCTCGGAACTTCACTTTTGTTTTTACTCCTTTTGTTTTGAAAAGTTACAAGTGGGAAAACAAACTTGACAAACAACTACTTAATAATTTAAAAATGCACTGTTGGTGACGGTGTCGAACAACCTAGATGATGTGTATGACCAGATAAAGAACCGCAAGTAAGCCCACATGACATGCTAGGGGTGCTGGTTCTTCATCCAACAACATGGTCATAAGGCCAAACCAAGGCGACTTGCAGACGCGTGTCGGCATGATCAAGGTGGTGTCGTTGAAATTAGAATAGCAATAAGAGAGAATCAGATTTCCCAACATTTTGTAAAGATGACGACAAGAGCTGCATGCCCGGGTGTAATTCCTTTCATATATGGTTGTAGAATCTTATATGTTCTGACTAAAATTTATGTTTTCTTGTGGGACATCAACAATGTTAGAAATACATTGAGATAGTTTACTTCGATTTTTTTGAAGTATTTCTATTGTTTTTTTCTCAATATTTATATTCTTAAGATGTCTTGAAGCCAGCCTTTGTGAGGTCACGATCAATTACAAAACATGTATTCATCAAGCATCGTAATTCAAAACTCATTGTAAGAGCTAAAAATGAAGGAGACAAGCACAAGCTGCTAGAAGGCACAATACTTCAGAACATTGGAAACATACAAATTAAATTATTTCATATCCTATGAACTGTAAGAGTCAGAATAGATGGGCGCCGCAATGCGCACCATCACAGATCTAGTAAGTTTGTATAACGCTCAATTTTCTCTTACGCTAATTGATCAAAACACTTTTAGAAGCAATTTTTATTGCCTTATTGCACCGATGACAACTTACTTGAAGGATCTTTCTCGATCCATAGGTAGGTATGGTGGACACTCAAAGAAAGAATTTGGGTTTGGGTTTTTGGATGCACAAGTAGTATCTCTACTTAGTGCGGAATTTTTGGCTAGCGAAGATATTGAGCAAGCACCACATGTTGAAGGATCTATGACAATATAACTTGTATGTGGATACAAACAAACATAAATCATTACGTTGTCTTCCTTGTCCAACGTCAACAATTTTGACATATAATATTTGATGGGGGCTCACAATCAAAAAAGATGTCCAATATAGTGTATTTGCATGTGAATCTTCTCTTCCTTTATTAATTCTTTCATGAATTGCATCGTTGACCAATGCTATGTTTGTCAATCTCCAATAAATTTTACTACTTATACTTTTCCTTATGTGATGTCATTACTCACCATAAGATTAGCATATGATTCTTTTCATTTGTTTTTCTTTTCTTTATTTTGATTGCAACAACAAAGTAGAGAGGCAAAAACTCAAACTAAACTTTATTATATAACTCCCACTCGATTACATAGATAGGTAGGCCACGGAACTAACACATGAAAATAGATCATGCTAAACTTTTATTCAACTAAAGCAAAGGGAAACTAAAGATCGAACTAAAATAGGTAAAGGTGAATAAAAGTGGTGGTGATACGATACCGGGGCACCTCCCCCAAGCTTGGCTCAAGCCAAGGGGAGTGCCCATACCCGTGTGCTCAAGTCTCCTTTGGTGGTGGTGATGAAGAAGGCGGTGGTGTAGAGGAAGCCTTCTTCTTCAACTTATATTTAAGCAGAAAGTTTTCCTCCCTTAGATCGTCATTCTCCAACTCAAGCTTTAATATCCTTTGGCATAAGGCCTCCTTACTTTCCTGCAGAAAACGAGATGGGATAAGTTGGACCTTAGGTTTGTATCTTCCAGGGAGGCTTGACTTCTTGAATTCCACATGCATGTCTCTGGGTTGAGGCAATGGATCATCCTCTTCCTCAGAGTTGTTATCTTTCGTTTCCTGCATGGTAGCATCTTCTTCCTCCTCCGAAGTCCATAGATAGGGGTAAATTTCCTTAAAGATCTTTGGGTCTAAAACATAGGGATCAACATGGCTCTCCCCCTCTGAATCTTGAGACGGCATATTTTTAGATCTGTCAGGGAAACTGCACAAAACAAGAACAGAGGATTTTTCTGCGATGCGGTCGTCGAAACAGTCGGGGGTATACATAGAGAATTTTTATTCTTAGGAAACAAGTATATGGAAGGAAAACGGAGTCGGGAAGGCATCCGAGGTGGGCACAACCCACCAGGGCGCGCCCTGGTGTATCGTGCTCACCTCGATCACCTTCCGGTTTATTTCTTTATTTCCAAAATTCTAAAATATTCCAAAACTGACAAAAAATATTTTTACGGATTTTTCGGAGTCTGTTTGCTTGTCGTATCACGTACCTCCTATTTTTAAGGATTCTGGAGTGTTCCGGAAGGTTTCTTTTATGTGTTCCTCCGGTGTCATGGTTTGGATAACATTGCTTTCAATGTTAATAGGCGTACCTGAGATATAATGCTTAATTCTTTGTCCATTGACCACCTTCGGGTTAGTAGCTTCGGCGTTATTAATCTTGATAGCTCCAGAACGATAAACCTCTTCGATAATATATGGTCCTTCCCATTTTGAGAGAAGCTTTCCTGCAAAAAATCTTAAACGAGAGTTGAACAAAAGAACATAATCTCCTATTTTGAATTCCCGCTTTTGGATTCTTTTGTCATGCCATCTTTTTACTTTTTCTTTGAATAGCTTGGCATTTTCATACGCTTGGGTTCTCCATTCATCTAGTGAGCTAATATCAAATAACCTCTTCTCACCGGCAAGTTTGAAATCATAGTTGAGTTCTTTAATTGCCCAAAATGCTTTGTGTTCTAGTTCTAGAGGCAAATGACAAGTTGTTCCATATACCATTTTGTATGGAGACATACCCATAGGGTTTTTATAAGCTGTTCTATAGGCCCAAAGTGCATCATCTAATTTCTTAGACCAATTCTTACGAGACCTATTGACAGTTTTTTGTAATATTAATTTTATTTCTCTATTGCTAAGTTCAACTTGACCACTAGATTGAGGATGATAGGGTGATGCAATTCTATGGTTAACATCATATTTAGAAAGCATCTTATGGAAAGCACCATGGATAAAGTGTGAACCACCATCGGTCATTAAATATCTAGGGACTCCAAACCTCGGGAAGATAACATCTTTAAGCATTTTAATGGAGGTGTGGTGATCAGCACTACTAGTTGGAATAGCTTCTACCCACTTAGTGACATAATCAACCGCAACTAAAATATGAGTGTACCCGTTGGAGGAAGGAAAAGGTCCCATATAATCAAAACCCCAAACGTCAAATGGTTCAACAACAAGTGAATAATTCATAGGCATTTCCTAACGCTTACCGATATTACCAATTCTTTGACATTCATCACAAGACAAGACAAATTTACGGGCATCCTTGAAGAGAGTAGGCCAATAAAAACCAGATTGTAATACCTTATGAGCAGTTCTATCTCCCGCATGATGTCCTCCATAAGCTTCGGAATGACATTTCCGTAGGATCTGTTCCTGTTCATTCTCGGGTACACAACGTCTAATAATACCATCTACTCCTTCTTTATAAAGATGTGGGTCATCCCAAAAGTAATGTCTCAAGTCATAGAATTTTTTTTCTCTTTTGTTGATAAGTGAAGCTAGGTGGTATATATTTAGTGACAATGTAGTTAGCATAAACAGCATACCAAGGTGTGTTTTGTGAGACACTTATTGCAGCTAACTGTTCGTCGGGGAAACTATCATCAATAGGTAGTGGTTCCTCAAGAATATTTTCTAACCTAGACAAGTTATCAGCTACGGGGTTCTCAGCTCCCTTCCTATCAACGATGTGTAAGTCAAATTCTTGAAGCAAGAGAACCCACCTAGTGAGTCTAGGTTTAGCATCTTTCTTTTCCATAAGGTATTTTATAGCAGCATGATCGGTGTGAACAATAACTTTGGAGTCAACAATATAGGATCTAAATTTATCACAAGCAAACACAACTGCTAAGAATTCCTTTTCAGTAGTGGCATAGTTTCGTTGGGCACTATCTAGAGTTTTACTAGCATAATGGATAACATTCAATTTCTTATCAACTCTTTGTCCTAGGACAGCACCAACAGCATAATCACTAGCATCACACATAATTTCAAAAGGCAAGTTCCAATCAGGTGGTTGAACGATAGGTGCAGAGGTTAAGGATTTCTTGAGTGTTTCAAAGGCTTCCACACAATCATCATCAAAAACAAAAGGAATATCCTTTTGCAAAAGATTAGTAAGAGGCCTAGAAATTTTAGAGAAGTCTTTAATGAACCTCCTATAAAAACCAGCATGACCAAGGAAACTTCGAATACCTTTAATATCTTTAGGACATTGCATTTTCTCAATTGCATCAACTTTAGCTTTATCCACCTCAATACCTCATTCAGATATTTTATGCCCCAAGACAATGCCTTCATTAACCATAAAGTGGCACTTCTCCCAATTCAAGATGAGATTGTTCACATCTCTGCAAAACTCGATCGAGGTTGCTTAAGCAATCATCAAAAGAAGTTCCGTAAACGGAAAAATCATCCATGAAAACCTCCACAATCTTTTCACAAAAGTCAGAGAATATAGCAGTCATACATCTTTGAAAGGTAGCAGGTGCATTGCATAAACCAAAAGGCATACGTCTATAAGCATAGGTTCCAAAAGGGCAAGTAAAGGTAGTTTTCTCTTGATCAGATTGTGACACACGTATTTGAGAGAAACCAGAATATCCATCTAGGAAACAAAAGTGTGTGTGCTTAGATAGTCTTTCTAGCATTTGATAAATGAACGGTAGAGGGTAATGATCTTTCCAAGTAGCTTTATTTAATTTTCTAAAATCAATTACCATTCTATAGCAAGTGACAATTCTTTGTGGAAAATGAGTTCATTCTTATCATTGGGAACAACGGTAATACCTCCATTCTTAGGGACACAATGAACGGGACTTACCCATCTACTATCAGCTATAGGATAGATTATACCTGCTTCCAGAAGCTTTAATATTTTGGTTCTTACCACTTCTTTCATCTTAGGATTCAATCGCCGTTGATGATCAACAACGGGTTTAGCATCAGGTTCCATATTAATCTTGTGCTGACATAGAGTGGGACTAATGCCCTTAAGATCATCAAGAGTATATCCAATAGCAGCCCGGTGCTTCCTTAGAACTTTTAATAATCTTTCTTCTTCATGCTTTGAAAGGTTAGCACTAGTAATAACAGGATATATCTTTTTCTCGTCAAGATAAGCATACTTCAAAGTGTCAGGAAATTGTTTCAATTCAAACACAGGATCACCTTTAGGTGGAGGAGGACCTCCAGGAGTTTCAATAGGCAAATTGTGTTTCAGGAGAGGTTGTTGTTAAAAGAAAATTTGATCTATTTCGTTTCTTTCACGCAAGTGCATATCATTTTCATGGTCAAGCAAATATTGTTCTAATGGATCAGTAGTGTCGGGGAAACGACACCTATGGGACCGAAGGATCCCTTTACGGTTCGGCAAGGGAGAAAGGACAGCACAAAGAGCGGAACTAACGATCGACGCGAGGGGATTTACCCAGGTTCGGGCCGCTCGGAAGCGTAAAACCCTACTCCTGCTTGGTTGTATTACTGTGGATGTTCTTGGCCCAGTTCTGGGAGCTACAGTAGCAGCTACGCATACAGAATGGGTCGAGTCTGGATCGGGATCTGCCCCCCCCCCCTGTAGCTACGCCTTGGGCCTCCTTTTATATGTCCAAGGGGTCTCCAACAGTGGCGAAGTACAAGAGGTGTAAAGTATCTATAGTATCTCATGATTACCAGTATCTCATGATTACTACTGACGCCTTAGGACAAACGTCTTAGGACAAGACGCATTCAATGCTCCGAACAGGTGTCCCTGCCTTTCTTGGGGATGGAAAAAGGACTCGTCCCATCAGCACTGCTTAACCCCTTCTGCGGCCAGCGCCGTGACACGCAACCAAGAGGACAAGCCCTAAACGACAGGCTGGTCGCTGCGCTGGAGCGGCGGCACTGTGCTGAAGCAGTGGGATCTTGCCGGGTGCTGATCTTGCCGGGGGCTGATCTTGCCGGGGGGGGCTGATCTTGCCGGGGATCGACAGGCCAGCCCGGCAAGATCTTGCCGGACGCCCATCCTTCGGTCTTCTGATCTTCAGCTTAAACGCCTTCTTGATATCTTGCATCTGTCTCCAGCCGTCCTCCGGCAGGTCTTGCCGCAGGTATGGCTACGACTGTCCGTGCACAAGTACGGGGTATTAAAGGACCCGATCTTTAGTACACCGACAAGTAGGAGGCACAGCAATATAAGCAAGACCAATTATTTCATCCTTATTAGATAACGCTTTATCACGGGGTTGTCTACTAAACTTGGAAAAATTAAACTCATGAGACACATTACCAAAACTGACACCGACAGTTTGTTTTTCACAATCTATCTTAATATTGACGGTGCTCAAGAAAGGTCTACCAAAGATAATGGGACAAAAGTCATCTTGTGGGGAACCAAGGACTAGAAAATCAGTAGGGTATTTTACTTTCCCACACAAGTCTTCAACATCTCTGACAATCCCAAGTGGTGTGATAGTGTCTCTATTAGCAAGTTTAATAGTAACATCAATGTATTCCATTTCAGCAGGTGCTATTTCATCCATAATTTCTTGGTATAAGGTAAAAGGGATAGCACTCACACTAGCACCCAAATCACATAAACCATGATAGCAATGATCTCCTATTTTGACTGAGACAACAGGCATGCCTTCTATGGGTCTATGTTTATCTTTTTCATCAGGTTTAGCAATTCTAGGAGCTTCATCACAAAAGTAGATAACATGCCCATCAATATTTTCTACCAAGATATCTTTGAACATAGCAACACTACGTTCTACTTTAATTTGCTCAGGGGGTTTAGGTGCTCTTATATTACTTTTACGAACCACAGTTGATACCTTAGCATGTTCCTTTATCCTAACAGGGAAGGGTGGTTTTTCAATATAAGCGGTAGGCACATCTGGATCGACATTGTAAAAGATGGTTTCTTCTTTAGCTATGATCGGTTCTTTAGTTTATTCTTTAATAGGGGGATTATATTTAAACCACTTCTCCTTAGGGAGATCAACGTGAGTAGCAAATGCTTCGCAGAAAGAGGCTACTATCTCAGAGTCAAGTCCATATTTAGTGCTAAACTTGTGAAAAGTATCGGTATTCATAAAAGATTTAACACAATCGAATTCAAGCTTTATACCTGACTCATTACCTTCATCGAGTTCCCAATCTTCAGAGTTGCGTTTAATTCTTTCTAAGAGATCCCACTTGAATTCAATAGTCTTCTTCATATAAGAACTAGCACAAGAAGTATCGAGCATGGATTGATCATTATGAGAAAGCCAAGCATAAAAATTCTGAATGATAACTTCCCTCGTAATGTCATGATTGGGGCATGAATATAACATTGAATTAAGCCTCCCCCAAGCTAGAGCGATACTTTCTCCTTCACGAGGCTAAAAATTATATATATAATACCGATCACGATGAACTAGATGCATTGGATAAAACTTTTTGTGAAATTCCAATTGCAAACGATTCCAGTTCCACGATCCAAGATCATCACATATCCTATACCATGTCAATGCTTTTCCCTCCAAAGATAAAGGGAAAACCTTCTTCTTAACTTCATCTCCGGGTAAACCTGCAAGCTTAAATAATCCACAAATTTCGTTTACATATAAGAGGTGCATATCAGGACGTTCAGTTCCATCTCCTGCATAAGGTTTAGCAAGCAGTTGTTCTAACATACCCGAAGGAATTTCATAAGTAACATTTTCAGTAGGTGCTGTAGGTTGAGGGGCAACTAATTGTGGTTCCGGTCGAGGTGAAGATACCCCAAACAAACCCCTCAAAGGATTGTTTTCCATAGTAGCAGGTAGCGATAAATTTCAGCACGCCGTATAAGTTTTTCCTTACCAATTTCCACTTACCAAGAGCGCTTCACTCCCCGGCAACGGCGCCAGAAAAGAGTCTTGATGACCCACAAGTATAGGGGATCAATCGTAGTCCTTTCGATAAGTAAGAGTGTCGAACCCAATGAGGAGCAGAAGGAAATGACAAGCGGTTTTCAGCAAGGTAATTTCTGCAAGCACTGAAATTATAGGTAACAGATAGTTTGATAGCAAGATAATTGATAACAAGCAAGTAACGGTAATGGTAAACAAGGTGCAGCAAGGTAGCCCAATCCTTTTGAGGCAAAGGACAAGCCCGAGCAATCTCTAGTAATAGGCAAAGTGTTCTTGAGGGTACACAGGAATTTCGTCTAGTCACTTTTATCATGTTGGTTTGATTCGTGTTCGCTACTTTGATAATTTGATATGTGGGTGGACCGGTGCTAAGGTGGTGTTATTACTTGAACTAACAACCTACTTATGATTAACTCCCTCGCAAGCATCCGCAACTACGAGAAAAGTATTAAGACAAAGTCTAACCATAGCATTAAACATGTGGATCCAAGTCAGCCCCTTACGTAGTAGCGCATAAACTAGGGTTTAAGCTTCTGTCACTCTAGCAACCCATCATCTAATAACTACTCCACAATGCATTCCCTTAGGCCCATGAATGGTGAAGTGTCATGTAGTCGACGTTCACATGACACCACTAAGGGAATCACAACATACATATCATCAAAATATCGAACACATATCAAATTCACATGATTACTTGCAACATGACTTCTCCCGTGACCTCAAGAACAAAGGTAACTACTCACAAATAATAATCATGCTTAAGATCAGAGAGGTATTGAATAGCATAATGGATCTGAACATATAATCTTCCACCAAATAAACCATATAGTAATCAACTACGCAAGGTAATCAACACTACTAGTCACCCATAGGTACCAATCTGAGGTTCCGGTACAAAGATTGAACACAAGAGATGAACTAGGGTTTGAGAGGAGATTGTGCTGTTGAAGATGTTGATGAAGATTGGCCTCCCAAATATGAGAGGGGTGTTGGTGATGACGATAGCTTCGATTTCCCCCTCCGGGAGGGAAGTTCCCCCGGCGGAATCGCTCCGCCGGAGGGCAAAAGTGCTCCTGCCCAAGTTCCGCCTCGAGGCGGCGGCGCTTCGTCCCGAAAATCCTCCTCTGATTTTTTCTAGGTCAAGAGTGACCATATACCAGAAGATGGGCACCGGAGGTGGGCCGAGGTGGCCACAACCCATCAAGGCGCAGAATAGGTATCTCTAACGTGCTTTTCTTGGGTCCAGAATTCCAGCTGCCGGTATTCTCCCTCTTTGTGTAAACCTTGCATATTATGAGAGAAAAGGCATTAGAATAACTCCCCAAAGCATTATTATTCAACAAAACAAAGTAAATAACAGTAGGAAATCATGATGCAAAATGGACGTATCATCCCTCCAGGCGACCCTTCCCCTTCTCTGCGGCAGAGAGCCTTCTCACTGGTGCCATGGCCGTGGAAGCGGCGGATTGGAGTGAAGAGGCGAGAAGATGAAGACGGGCTAGGGGGTTCTGTCTCCCTCGCTATTTATAGTTGATCAGAGGCCAACCGGCATCCCTCCGCATTCTGGGCAATGATGGCCCCGCAGCGCGCGCCAGCCCTTGTCAGTCGGGGCGGTTACCGAGGCGACATGGGGAAGTGGAGGCATCCGCGCCCCGTCGTGCGCCACGCGTCAAGCCTGGCCCATAGGCGATTGGGGCCCGCGATGCTTCGGCCTTTCTTCCTTGGCTTCGCCCCGAAGCCAGTCCGAGCGCGCCTTGGGCCCGGGGGCTACTGTCGGCGTTCTGGGATCGGGGGTACCCAGACCTGCCTGCCTGCGGCCCAGCGCGTCGCCCACCTTGACGGCCTAGTACGGCTTGGCGACAAACCACCCAGGACAAGACCCTCATGAGGGCCCCGACCTCGCGAGGAGAACGACGCCAAGACCTCCAGAGGAGCGGCCTCCCCGGGACGCCTCCCGAGGAGCGGAGATTCCAATGCAGGTACCCGGCCTCAGGAGGCAGCGATGACGTGAGCCATGACAACCAAGGCCAGCGGGCGCCAGCAGGCGCAGAGGGGATAGTTTCCCCTTTGGTGCTAAGGAGGCAGGGACGTATGCAGGTTCCCAAGGGATCCCCTAAAGGTTTCCCTTCCGGTGCAACGAGACCAAGACCACGAGCTCAGTAGGACGGATGCCATCGCCGAGCCCACCTCTGCGTCACGCCCAGTTGCTTTGCAGGTGAAGACCACCTTTAGTCAGGATAAGTTGTACCTCATGTCCCCCTTCAAATTTGGCCGTTGTGGGATCCCTTCCCGCCTGTGCGATAAGGGAAGAGGACCAAGGCCACTATAAATAAGGACTAGCCTCCACCGTAGAGGGGGGACGGGCAGAGACGAAACCACCCACCACCAAGAGCCCTCGCGAGGTCGATCACCACTGTACTTGTTCATCCCCGAACCTCCTCGTGAGGCCAATCCACCAAAGGCAGGAGTAGGGTTTTGCACCGCAAGGTGGCCCGAACCTGGGTAAATCTCTGTGTTAATCTTCTCGTTTGCACGCGTGCGTTCGACAAGGCTCGGCTATGGAGAGGCGAGCCCGAGGTTTGCGCTGGTTGGGAGGTTTGCACACGCCCCAGAGTTCGAACCTTGTTGGGTCTGCGGAGCCCAGATTCCGACAAACATTGTCCAAAATGGCATCCTTCTCCGTCAAGGCCTCGTCCTTCACCACCGGTCCATCCTCCTTAGAGGCCAGCTCACGGTGCAGCCGTGCCACCACGTGAGCAAAAAAGCGGGCGGACGACATGGCTACAAAGCTCCGAGCTGGGCGAGTGGACTGGGGGTGTTGGGTAGGGAGATACAAAGGAAGAAGAAGATGGAGAAGAACCGGGGGCTCCGGTGTGGAAGTTCCTTTCCCGCATCCTATATACACAGAGAGAGGCGAACGACCACGGCCCAGGAGTTACTATGCGAAATCCACCCGTCTGCTTCCCCAAGCGTTGTGGCGCGGGAATCAAGGAGTCATCTGCCTTTTTATGACGCTTCATTACGATCGTAACTACGATGTGGCCGGGCGGCAAAATTACTGAACCATAGGGTTGTGCTTCCCCAACAAAGGGGAGAGGACGCCGCGTGTTTGGCCTCTGTGGACTCTAGGCCCCACACCCTCCAGCGACTCATTGCTCATCGCTCGAAGGGCACAGACCCGAGCGCACATGGGATATCCACGGGCCCAAGGATGGGGCGGTCCATCATTTGGAGAAAAATCATTGCCTCCCGGCAAGCGAAAACTTACAGGCAAAACAAAAATACAAAGAAGGCGGCTCACACAAGAATCCAAGGGCAAGCATCACATACACGTCAAAAGGAGTACTAAAGTGCATATTACAAGTACAAGACCCGGGGGCTCTAAGCCGGCAACCTACGGATCTACATCCTCGTCAGAAGGGCCACTTTGAGGTGCAGGGTCTTCCTTGGCCTCCTCTTCATATTCGCCATGGACGTACAAGCCGACAAGTTCCTTCATGAAGCTTTCGTTTGCGGAGAGTTCTCCAGCGGCCTCAGCACGTTGGCCATTGGGAACCTGACATCGGCAAGGTGGAGGTTGGCAAGAACACACTCGCCGATACTCGCTCCAGCTCGTGGCACTCCTCCTCGATGGTCTTCTCGAAGTTCTATGCCTTTTCGACCAGCTTGTCGGTGAACTTCCCTAAAAATACGAGATAACTCCCCACATTAACGTCCTGGAAGTTGGCGGACCCGTGAGGGTCATACCCAACGACCCAACAGCTCTAAAGACGCGATGGAAGGCCTTCTTGAAGATCCTACACTCATCCTTCGCTGCCCTCCGAGCCTGAGTATCTACTCCTCACGCTGAGAGTTGGACTCCACCAACTGGGCGTTAAGCTCTCCAAGATGCGCCAGCTCCTTCTGCAGCTTCCTGCGTCTATCCTTGGCCGCGGATTGTGCCCTGTCGCTCTCCATAATGAGGGACCGAGCCTCCTCAAGGGAGCCCCTGACCACCTTGCGCTCCTCCTCCAGCGAAGCATGTTGGGTTTCAAGGCAGTTCTTCTCCTCCAAGGAGCGCGAGATGTGGAGGTCCAGTTGTCGCTGATATTCTGCGGGGGCCTCGTCCTGCTGCTTTTCAAGGGACTCCTCCAGGGATTTTGCGTTCTCTATCTCCTGCACCTGGCGCTCCCACGCCAACTCAGCGGCCACCTTCTCGTGAGCTTCGTCGGCGCACGATACAGGATTGCCTTGGCCTCCGCCAAGACTTGGGACAACTGCTCCCGAGCCTCCTTGCTATCTCGCGCGACGCGGGTGGATTGGGCAAAGAAAACATCCCATGCCCCGGCAAGGGCCTGTCAGCTCTGGGCCAGGGCCTCCTTCTCGCCCACCAAGCTGGCTTCAGGGCGATCAACCGCCTGACGCACCAAGCGGAGAAACCAGCCGGTGGATACGCAGGTACACACAACGCCTGCCGGGTGAAGCACCGATCCCAAGTTCGAGTTGAGGCCACCAACGGCAGGCTGTTCCCGCGTAATTTCCTCCACCTCAGGAGCAGTCGCATCTCCTTCATCACGGGCAGCACCACCTATCGGATCGTCACGCCCCGCCGGCTAGAGGCGCCTATCGGAGGACCTCCTGCCGGTGTCGAAGGGGTGAGGATGCTGCTGCCTGAGGCATCTCGGATGGAGCTCTGCCCCCCTTGTAGACCCAATAATGGGGGCCTCCGGGGCCTGGGCATTCGGCCGATGGCGCTTCCCGGTGCATCGCTGATGACCCACAAGTATAGGGGATCAATCGTAGTCCTTGCGATAAGTAAGAGTATAGAACCCAACGCGGAGCAGAAGGAAATGACAAGCGGTTTTCAGCAAGGTAATTTCTGCAAGCACTGAAATTGTAGGTAACAAATAGTTTGATAGCAAGATAATTGGTAACAAGCAAGTAAAAGTAACGGTAAACAAGGTGCAGCAAGGTATCCCAATCCTTTTGTGGCAAAGGACAGGCCAGAACAATCTCTAGTAATAGGCAAAGTGTTCTTGAGGGTACACGGGAATTTCATCTAGTCACTTTTATCATGTTGGTTTGATTCGTGTTTGCTACTTTGATAATTTGATATGTGGGTGGACCGGTGCTTGGGTGCTATTCTTACTTGAACAACCTCCCACTTATGATTAACCCCCTCGCAAGCATCCGCAACTACAAGAAAAGTATTAAGATAAAATCTAACCATAGCATTAAACGTTTGGATCCAAATCAGCTCCTTACGAAATAGCACATAAACTAGGGTTTAAGCTTCTGTCACTCTAGCAACCCATCATCTAATAACTACTCCACAATGCATTCGCTTAGGCCCATGAATGGTGAAGTGTCATGTAGTCGACGTTCACATGACACCACTAAGGGAATCTCAACATACATATCATCAAAATATCGAACACATATCAAATTCACATGATTACTTGCAACATGACTTCTCCCGTGACCTCGAGAACAAAGGTAACTACTCACAAATAATAATCATGCTCAAGATTAGAGGGGTATTAAATATCATAATGGATTTGAACATATAATCATCCACCAAATAAACCATATAGTAATCAACTACGCAAGGTAATCAACACTACTAGTCACCCACAGGTACCAATCTGAGGTTCTGGTACAAAGATTGAACACAAGAGATGAACTAGGGTTTCAGAGGAGATGGTGCGGTTGAACATGTTGATGAAGATTAGCCTCCCAAAAATGAGAGGGGTGTTGGTGATGACGGTGGCTTCGATTTCCCCCTCCGGGAGGGAAGTTCCCCCGACGGAATCGCTCTGCCGGAGGGCAAAAGTGCTCCTGCCCAAGTTCCGCCTCGAGGAGGCGGCGCTTCGTCCCAAAAGTCCTCCTCTAATTTTTTTCTAGGTCAAATGTGACTATATACCAAAAGATGGGCACCGGAGGTGGGCCGAGGAGGCCACGATACACCAGGGTGCGCCCAGGGGGGTCTGGCGCGCCCTGGTGGGTGGTGCCCACCTGGCTGGCCCCCACCAGTAGTTTTATGCTCCAGTATTTTTTTATTAAATACAAAAATAATTTCCGTAAAATTTCAGCTTCATTTGAGTTGTGCAGAATAGGTATCTCTGATGTGCTTTTCTTAGGTCCAGAATTCCAGCTACCGGTATTCTCCCTTTTTGTGTAAACCTTGCATATTATGAGAGAAAAGGCATTAGGATCACTCCCTAAAGCATTATTATTCAACAAAACATAGTAAATAATAGTAGGAAATCATGATGCAAAATGGACGTATCAATCGCCCGAAGGAACCCTACCCCTGGTAAACCCAATAACGGTGACCTCTGTGGCATGGTTACTTGGACCAATAGAACTTTTCGAGGCATCACCCTGCAGGATCCCGGAGCCCTCCGCAAACCCAATAACGGGGCCCTCCGGAGCCAAGGTGCCTCTGGTGGAATCCATCTCACTTCGGGCATCGCGGACACCCACCCGGGATGCCTCCGCTTCTTCGGCTTGGCGGCCTGTCTCTTGGGTGCCGCCGTCGGCCCCTTCAGCCGCGTTATCACCTGGGTCCTCACAGGTCCTAGGTTTGTTCGTCAACCCACTTCAGTTTCTTCAGAGGGTTACTGGGGCAATACGGTCTGCGTACATAACAAGGCAACGATTAAAAGCAGCCTGAAGGCTACACAATCGACGCTATCAAGGTAGGGTCTACTTACTCATCCTTGGGGGCACATGACCTCCTGAGTCGAACTGAGTGGAAGGCGATGTTAGGGTCTACACCACCGGCAAGCCCTTGCGTAGCACATGCCTGTTCAGGCTCGGAGGCAGCCGGAATCTCTAACGCATCCCCCAGGGACACGTTAGTGGTTGGAGGAGGGATCACCCCCGCCGCGTCATCAGCCACGAGCAACGAACTAAAGACAAAATTAACCGTAAGAAAGGTTGCGCCTGTAATCAGAAGAACAAACTCAACATTTACCTAGCATCAGCAGCACAACGTCTTTGTTGGGCCAGGGAAGTAGGGCCAGGGCCTGCAGAAGATAAGGCACATTTCCGGCCGGGTGGTGGAGGTGCGTCCCCCCTGGCCATAGTGCTGGAGGAGCTTTTGGAGTCGTTTCTGTCCTCCTCCATCTATGCCATGTTTTCCGCTACTACCTCCTCTCTAGCCTCTTGCGGCGAGAGAGGGTTCGGCCTCTCGAGGCTCATCGTCCCCGCGGGGATAAGACCCCATCGGTCACACATTGGCATCTGTTTCAGAATGGCATTGTGGGACTAACTGTTGTGAAGCATCCCGATCGAGGCCGACAAACCAGGGGCCTCATTGGAGTTATACAGGGTCTCTATTACCCATGACAGTTGTTCCTCCTAGAGGGTGTCTCGGTCCAAGCGTTGGTTGTCTTCCTCACCCGTGAGCAACCAAGTCGGTTCCTTCCGGGACTGGAGAGGGGCAATACGGTGGCTGACGTAGCTACACGCCAGCGTTCGTCCATTCAACCCCCGCTCTGAAATAAGTTGATGGCCAAAGGATGGGCTCGAAAGCCTTGCCGGCGACACGACTTTGCCATCCCGGGCGTGTCGTCGCTGGCAAGGGAACCTCCGGTACCTGAAGCAAAGGGGAGTCCCTCATGGTCTTCACCAACAACCAGTTCTAGCGCCACTCCTTCACATGGGAGTACAAATACACTGGGATGTAACTCATGCCCGCCTTCGTCACTGGAAGACGAAAGGTTACACACCGCAAGATCTGCCTATCAACGGTGTTCAGGCATGGGGAGTAGAAATGTCAGAAAAGTTCCACCAACGGCCACACTCCGATAAATCCCTCGCAGAGATGGGCAAAGATGTCCAAGGTTGTCACCGTGTTCGGATGAAGGTGCAGCATATGGAGCCCGTAATGCTCCAGCACCGCCAAGCAGAAATCAAAGAAGGGAGGCACCAGGCCGGCGGCAAGGGAATTGACGAAGATGGGGACCATGTCCGCATCTAATCCTAGGCTACCCGCCGACAGCATCCTCGTGCACCCCGATTCGTGCCCCTGATCGGCAGCCATGAAGTGAAGCGTCTCCATGATGTCGGCATCCATAAAATCTGAGTCATGCAGGACTGATCCGACGGCTGCAGCTCCGCTGCCTCCTTTCCTTTCTTCCCCTTGTCTACGGGGGTCTTGAAACTGCGAGACGACATGGGAAGGAGATCCCGGATGGGGGCAGATGTGGGAAGGAGGAGAGGAGTTGTGGCGTCAACATAGAATGGCTGTGGGGCAAGAGCGGCGGAAGGGGCTGACGGCGTCCTCATCCCATGCCCTTATAAACCAAGGGTCAGTCGGTGGGGAAATCGCCTGCCTCTCGGCAATAACTGCCCACGGGCTCTGCTTTCCAAGAACATGCCACAAGCGTGGGCAGGAATTGAGGCGCTCCCAAAGTCTGACAAGCTCGCCCACCAAGCCGTCCTTCAATGCAGTATAGGAAAAGTCATTTGGTGTCCGGTCCCGTCATGAGTTGTCGGTCGCCACGCGTCAAGGCTCTGATGCAACATGGCCCCATTCACCATCTTGGGCAGGGCCGACGCCAAGATGGGTAACGGGCCCGGGGGCTACTATCAGTGTCAGTAAAACTGGGGTATTACTAACCCGGTAAGAAGAGCCTTGGCGATGAAGGCATAGATATTTCTCCATCCGGAGAATACCTTTTGTAGATCATGATGCACCTAATGGACTAAAACATGGTTCGTCGGGAAGAGTTCAAGAGGACAATGCGGTTCACCTCCGGGAAGTCCTTCATGGGGCCTTCCCATAAGGCCGCAGCAATGCATTACCTGCTGATACGTCTCCAACGTATCTATAATTTTTGCTTGTTCCATGCTGTTATATTATCATTCTTGGATGTTTTACAATCATTTTACTACAACTTTATATTATTTTTGGGACTAACCTATTAACCCAGAGCCCAGTGCCGGTTTCTGTTTTTTCCTTGTTTTTGAGTTTTACAGAAAAGGAATATCAAACGGAGTCCAAACGGAATAAAAATTTACGGTGATTTTTTATGGATCAGAAGAGACCCACGGAGCATCGGAGTTGGGCCAGAAGAGCCACGAGGCAGCCACAAGCCCCTAGGGCGCCCCCCCTAGGGCGCGCCCTGCTGGCTTGTCGTCGCCTCGTGGACCCCCCTGACTTGTTTCCGCCGCCAAAAATTCCTATAAATAGAGAAACCCCTAGAAACAAACTTAGATCGGAAGTTCCGCCGCCGCAAGCCTCTGTAGCCACGAAAAACCAATCGGGAGCCCGTTCCGGCACCGTGCCGGAGGGGGAAACCATCACTGGAGGCCATCTTCATCATCCCGGCGGTCTCCATGACGAGGAGGGAGTAGTTTACCCTCGGGGCTGAGGGTATGTACCAGAAGCTTCGGAGGGAGACCAGACGCCACCCGAGGGAGCGACAAGGGCAGGGGACGCCCCAAACCTTGTGGTGCCCTTGTGGTTCCTCTCCACCGCCTCTCGGTCCTATAAATTCACATATATCCCAAAAACCCTAGGGGAGTATCCGAAACAATTTTCTCGCTGCCGCAAGTCTCTTTTCCTCCATGATCCCATCTGAAGGCCTTTTTCGGTACTCTGTCGGAGGGGGAATCCATCATGGAGGCCGTCTTCATCAACCTTGCTGCCTCCCACATGACGTGTGAGTAGTTCCTACAGGACATACGGGTCCATAACTGTAGCTAGATGGCTCTCTCTCTCTATCTATCATTTGATCTTCAATACAATGATCTCTTTGGAGACCTATTCGATGTAATATTTGCTGTGTGTTTGTTGGGATCCGATGAATTGTGAGTTTATGTTCAGATTATTCATTTGAAGTAATTGATCTAATCTGAGATTTATTGTGTGATTTCGTATACCAATGTATGCTTTCTGATCTATAAATTTGCTTTGGCCAAGTAGATGAGTAGATCATTAGAGGGAGTGATGCATAATAGTAGGTTCAATTTTTCGGTGTCCTCACACTATGACAGGAGGAGTAGCTAGGCACATGTTTGAATTGTTGCTACTAAGGATAAAACGACGGGGTTTGAATATATTATTTGCTCTTACTTTGTCTAGATTATGTCATCTTGCTTAAAGCATTACTCTGTTTGTCATGAACTTAATACCATAGATGCATGCTGGATAGTGGTCGATAGGTGGAGTAATAGTAGCAGACGCAAAATCGTTTCAGTCTACTTGTCACAGACTTAATGCCTATGTATTGATCATACCATGAATAATGACATAATTATTTGTTTTTCTATCAATTGCCCAACAGTAATTTGTGCACCCATCGCTACTGTGTTCATGAGAGAGATGCCTCTAGTGAATGCTATGGCCCCCGGGTCTATCATCATATTTTTGATATCCAAAACCTACAAAATACTTGTCGTTATTTGTTTATTCTTTATTTATAATTATCTATCCTACACTACCAGACTTAATCCTTGCAATTAACGAGTACAAGGGGCTTGGCAACTCTCTTGCCCTTGTTGGGTGCAAGTATTTGTTGTTATTGTGCATGAATTGTTGATCATCTGTTTGGATATCTTCCTATTGGTTTGATAAACCTTGGTTCTTAACTGAGGGGAGTGATTTTCGCTACTTTACTACATCACCCTTCCTCTTCGAGGAAAAACCCAACGCATTTCACAAGTAGCAGTCCACTATGCGTTGTATTATGACCCATTAGAAGTTAACACATGACACACTAGGGATGATTTATTGAAGGAACGTCTACTATACATGTCATCCATAACTTCCTTAACTATTAGTTGTAGCTGGTCTTTTAGCTGGGGGAATTTTTTTATTATTGAAGGACTGTGTCGTGGCTTCTCCCTGCTACCCCTGAGAATGAAGTGCTTAATATTAAACAAAGGGGAGGAGAGATTTTAAAATATGCTTGGTATAGGATTTGCGATGCTAAAAATAGATCTACTCTCAATCCACCACTAATCTACTCTGTAATTTCATGTGGGTGTCTGATACGTCTCCAACGTATCTATAATTTTTGCTTGTTCCATGTTGTTATATTATCATTCTCGGCTGTTTTACAATCATTTTATAGCAACTTTATATCATTTTTTGGGACTAACCTATTGACATAGTGCCAAAGTGCCAGTTGCTGTTTTTGCTTGTTTTTTACTTCAAAAAATATCAGTACCAAACGAAGCCCAATCACCACAAAACTTTTTGGATTTTTTTTGGGCCAGATGACATCTAGTGGGCCAAAGAAGTGCCAGAGGGGAGGGTCGAGGAGACCACAACCCACCAGGGCGCGCCAGAGGCCCCGGGCGAGCCCTGATGGGTTGTGACCTCCGCGGGACCCCTCTCCACCGCCTCTGACGCCTATAAATCCCCAAATATTCCAGAAAACCTAGGCGAGTCGACGAAAAACACATCCAGCCGCCGCAAGTTCTAGAACCTCGAGATCATATCTAACACCATCACGGAGGGATTCATCATCCTCATTGGTGCCTCTCCGATGATGCGTGAGTAGTCCACCATAGACCTACGGGTCCGTAGGCAGTAGCTAGATGGCTTCCTCTCTCTCTCTTTTGATTCTCAATACAATGGTCTCTTGGAGATCTATTTGATGTAAACTTTTGCGGTGTGTTCGTTGGGATCCGATGAATTTTGAGTTCATGATCAGTTTCTATCCATGAATATTATTTGAGTCTTCTTTGATCTCTTATATGCATGATTACTTATAGCCTCATATTTATTCTTCGAATCTTTGGTTTAGTTAGGCCAACTAGATCAATTTTTCTTGCCATGGGAAGAGGTGCTTTGTGATGGGTTCGATCTTGCGGTGTCATGTCAAAGTGACAGAAAGGGCAGCGAGGCACGCATGTATCGTTGCTATTAAGGAAAACAAGATGGGGTCTATTCCTACATGAATAGATCTTGTCTACATCATGTCACCGTTCTTATTGCATTACTCCGTTTTTCCATGAACTTAACACACTAGATGCATGCTGAATCGCGGTCGATGTGTGGAGTAATTGTAGTAGATGCAGAATCGTTTCGGTCTAATAATCTTGGACATGATGCCTATATAATGATCATCGCCTTGGATATCATCATGATTATTTGATCTTCTATCAATTGCCCAACAGTAATTTGTTCGACCACCGTGTGCTATACTCATGAGGGAAGCCACTAGTGAAACCTACGGCCTCCGGGTCTACTTTTCCAACATATTGCTTTCCGATCTATCTTTTTGCCGCTTTTGTTTTCAGATCTAGTATTCCAAAAACCCAAAAATACCTTGCTGTACTTTTTATTTGCTCTTTTTATTTTGTGTTCTTGAGAGATCTATCTCTCCAATCTATCACTACCTAATCTATCTTTTTACCGTAGAGAGATTGACAACCTCTCTATCGCGTCGGGTTGAAAGTATTTGTTCTTTGTGTGCAGGTGCTATTTACGTAGTGGTGGTGATCCTCCTACTGGTTCGATACCTTAGTTTCATAACTGAGGGAAATACTTACTGTCACTGTGCTGCATCATCCCTTCCTCTTTGGGGAAATACCGACGCAGTCTCAAGCCACGTTAAAGGAATTTCTGACGCCGTTGCCGGGGAGGAAGCGGTCTCTTCTACGTGCCAATCTCTGGCGCCGAGGAGACACCATCATCATCTACCAGGTTCCTAATAACAAATCTCATCTCCTTGCAATTACATTATTTGCCATTTGCCTCTCGTTTTCCTCTCCCCCACTTCACAAAATTTGCTGTTTTATTCGCCCTCTTTTTCGTTTGCCTTTTTCTTGTCACATCTCTTGTTTGCTTGTCATCATGAGTGATTTTGGTATGGCAGAAACAGATGATGGCAGGACTCCTAATATTGGACGTTCTGGTAATCTGGATGCTAAAACTTTTGTTTTGGGGCAAGGGAACGTTATAGGAAAAGAAACTATCCAAGAATTTTTCAATTGCGTTGGAAATTTGACTCTCGATGATACTCCTAGACTGAAAAGAACTAAAACTTTTGCGAAAGCTATTTAAGCGCTAGTTCTGAAACTTGAAAATAGGTTTATCCGTACCCATCCTACCTTGCAAAGATTGTTTTATGAGCTACCCATCATAGAGGATCCCAAAGCTAAGAAGTTAGCCACCCTTGTTCTCATGAATGAATTTGATCACATAGTACGGGAAGCTAGGGAGATTTCGATTTCTTTGGTATGAGCCGTGAAAAACCGGTAATAGGAGAAATTCTTTACAATAGTGATTACATGTTGAGACATCTGCATGGAAATAATCATTTTTTATGAGAATCTTAAAAAGGAAGTCCCCGTTTTAGATATGACCCAACAAGTTTTCAATGATGTTAGTCAACAATATTCTTGGATTGTGGTCAGGAATCAAAGAGGGTACGTAGATGGACAACTTGATAGTGCTAAGATTTCTATGGATGATGTGTTTCAAGTTTTATTTGCGAAACCTCTTGATAAAAACACCAATATGAAAACCAAAGATGACAATACTTGAATCTATGCGTCATGCCTAGCTAGGGGCGTAAAACGATAGCGCTTGTTGGGAGGCAACCCAATGAATAAATTTATTTTCCTCTTTTTATTTCTGTTTTTGAGTGTTGACACAATTATGCCTCTGTTATGATTGTGTTTTTATGTTTTATTTAGTGTTTGTGCCAAGTAGAGCCTTTAGGATGATTCATAAGATGAGTAGAAACAATGCTGAATCTGAAACAGAAACTTTGCCTCCAGTGTTTGAATTTTCATTTTTTACTGGAATGTGATATTGATCTGAAATTTTAACATAGTATTTATATACAAATTATTTACCTTGTCCTAATTTTTTAGAATTTTTAGAGTTAGATAAGTAAGGTTAGAGTACAGATTACTAAAGACTGTTCTGTTTAAGACAGATTCTGTTTTCGTTGCATTGTGTGCTTGTTTTGAAGAATCTATGGGTTGTATTGAAGGGTATGAGCCATGGTAAAGTTAAAATACAGTAGGTATAATTCAATAATAAAATTTGAATGGGTTTGCAACAGTACTTAAAGTAGTGATTTGCTTTATTATACTAACGGATCTCACGAAGATTTTGTTGAGTTTTGTGTGATTGAAGTTTTCAAGTTTTGGGTGAGATCACGATGGATGAAGGAATAAGGAGTGAAAAGAGCCTAAGCTTGGGGATGATACATCACCTCCAAGATATATCCAAAGAAAAACAAGCAACTAAGCTTGGGGATGCCCCGAGTGGCATCCCCTCTTTCTTCTAACGACCATCGGTATTTTACTTGGAGCTATATTTTTATTCGTCACATAACATGAGTTTTGCTTGGAGCGTCTTGTATCATTTGAGTCTTCGCTTGCTTTGTTTTCTTTAGTTTGTCACTTGTATCCTTGCTGGACAAACCTATTTGAGAGAGCCAAAATTATGCTAAGATTTGTTAGAATTGCTCTATATGCGTCACTTAAACTTTTTGAGCTATAGAATTGCTCTAGTGCTTCACTTATATCTTTTTTAGCACGGTGTGCTTGGAAACTTTTGAAGAAATCCTCTCGTGCTTCACTTAGATTATTTTGAGAGTAGTAACTTTTGAAGAAATCCTCTCATGATTCATTTATACTATTTTGAGAGATGAAATCTCCATGCTCATGTGCGTCACTTAAATTTGTTTGAGCTTGTCAAAAGCAATGGTAATTTATGAAACTAGTCCCAAAGTGATAGATATCTAAGGAGGATATAATAAAAACTTCCATGAAGATCATTGGACAAATTAAATTTGATTCCTTGTAATAGTTTTGAGACATGATGATAGTAATATGTGAGTCATGTTAGTGAGTAATTATGCTTTAGTAATAATATTGGTGTTAAGGTTTGCGATTCCCCATGCAAGTACGAAAGTCAATAGTTATGCAATGAAATTACATCCTACTTATGGTTCATTATTCGGTGTTAGTTATGCTCAATGCTCGCTTATGTGAATTTTCGTTTCTTGGTTGGTTGCTTCTCAATCTATTTGCTAGCCTCCACTTGTACTAAGTAGAAATACTACTTGTGCATCCAAAATCCTTAAACCCGGTTTTGCCTTATGAGTCCACCATACCTACCTATATGCGGTATTTCCATGCCGTTCTAAGCAAATTTGTATGTGCCATCTCTACTTTTCAAAATAAATTTCCTTTTTGTGTGCTCATACCACTCATGAAACGGTAGGGGGTATTCAATATTTTTCCATGCTAGATGTGTTATTCTCAAGATGAGTGTTTATTCACTTGTCATTGCACGAGAGTACGGCGGTAATAGGGATGCCCAGTCCTGAAATGAAAAAAAAATAAAAAAATTACTTTATGTTGTCAAATAATAAATTCCTTGGAAAGTGGTGGTATGGAAGGCAACCGTGGATACGGCCAGCCATGGATTGTGAAAGAATGGTGGAAAAAGGAATAAACTTTATTTTCTGTTTGGGAACCACCTATGATATATCTAGCATGGAAAGTATTGTGAACTACTTTGTCGTTTTCGTTGACAGGAAAGGCATGCCACTCAAAATATTTTTCTCTCTCAATTTAAACTTTGAGCTCTAGCACCTCTACAAATCCCTACTTCCCTCTGCGAAGGGCTTATCTATTTACTTTATGCAATTTTTATTTTTACTTTGAGTCTCCATCTTCTCTTATAAAGCACCAACTAGGGGGCACTATGATCGTACTTGAGCATTGGGTGTAGCTAATATTTGAGTGTGTTTCATGAATGGATCAATGATTGAGCATGATGGGCTATAGATAACTTTCTTTAGTGTTGATATTTTGAAAGACATGGTTGCTTGTTGGCATGCTTGAGTATTGAAGTTATTATGTCAAAACTGGACTATTGCTTTGAACCATCTAAAAGTCCAAACGTCCATGCTACAAAAGAAAAGATTATGTGATGAACATGTTAGGCAGCATTCCACATCAAAAATTCTGTTTTTATCATTTACCTACTCGAGGGCGAGTAGGAATTAAGCTTGGGGATGTTGATACGTCTCCAACGTATCTATAATTTTTGCTTGTTCCATGCTGTTATATTATCATTCTTGGATGTTTTACAATCATTTCATAGCAACTTTATATCATTTTTTGGGACTAACCTATTGACATAGTGCCAAAATGCGAGTTGCTGTTTTTTGCTTGTTTTTTACTTCACAGAATATCAGTACCAAATGAAGCCCAATCACCGCGAAACTTTTTGGAGATTTTTTTTGGGCCAGAAGACATCCAGTGGGCCAAAGAAGTGTCAGAGGGGAGGGTCGAGGAGGCCACAACCCACCAGGGCGCGCCAGAGGCCCCGGGCGAGCCCTGATGGGTTGTGCCCTCCTCGGGACTCCTCTCCACTGCCTCTGACACCTATAAATCCCCAAATATTCCAGAAAGCCTAGGAGAGTCGACGAAAAACACATCCAGCCGCCGCAAGTTCTAGAACCTCGAGATCATATCTAACACCATCACGGAGGGGTTCATCATCCTCATTGTTGCCTCTCCGATGATGCGTGAGTAGTCCACCATAGACCTATGGGTCCGTAGGCAGTAGCTAGATGGCTTCCTCTCTCTCTTTTGATTCTCAATACAATGGTCTCTTGGAGATCTATTTGATGTAAACTTTTGCGGTGTGTTTGTTGGGATCCGATGAATTTTGAGTTCATGATCAGTTTCTATCCATGAATATTATTTGAGTCTTCTTTGATCTCTTATATGCATGATTACTTCTAGCCTCATATTTCTTCTTCGAATCTTTGGTTTAGTTAGGCCAACTAGATCAATTTTTCTTGCCATGGGAAGAGGTGCTTTGTGATGGGTTCGATCTTGCGGTGTCATGTCAAAGTGACAGAAAGGGCAGCGAGGCACGCATGTATCGTTGCTATTAAGGATAACAAGATGGGGTCTATTCCTACATGAATAGATCTTGTCTACATCATGTCACCGTTCTTATTGCATTACTCCGTTTTTCCATGAACTTAACACACTAGATGCATGCTGGATCGTGGTCGATGTGTGGAGTAATAGTAGTAGATGCAGAATCGTTTCGGTCTACTAATCTTGGACGTGATGCCTATATAATGATCATCGCCTTGGATATCGTCATGATTATTTGATCTTCTATCAATTGCCCAACAGTAATTTGTTCACCCACCGTGTGCTATACTCATGAGAGAAGCCACTAGTGAAACCAACGGCCCCCGGGTCTACTTTTCCAACATATTGCTTTCCGATCTATCTTTTTGCCGCTTTTGTTTTCAGATCTATTACTCCAAAAACCCAAAAATACCTTGCTGCACTTTTTATTTGCTCTTTTTATTTTGTGTTCTTGAGAGATCTATCTCTCCAATCTATCACTACCTAATCTATCTTTTACCGTAGAGAGATTGACAACCTCTCTTTCGCGTCGGGTTGCAAGTATTTGTTCTTTGTGTGCAAGTGTTGTTTATGTAGTGGTGGTGATCCTCCTACTGGTTCGATACCTTGGTTTCATAACTGAGGGAAATACTTACTGTCACTGTGCTGCATCATTCCTTCCTCTTTGGGGAAATACCGACGCAGTCTCAAGCCACATTAAAGGAATTTCTGGTGCCGTTGCCGGGGAGGAAGCAATCTCTTCTACGTAATAATCTCTGGCGCTAAGGAGACACCATCATCATCTACCAGGTTCCTAATCACAAATCTCATCTCCTTGCAATTACATTATTTGCCATTTGCCTCTCGTTTTCCTCTCCCCCACTTCACCAAATTTGCTGTTTTATTCGCCCTCTTTTTCGTTTGCCTTTTTCTTGTCACATCTCTTGTTTGCTTGTCATCATGAGTGATTTTGGTATGGCAGAAATAGATGATGGCAGCACTCCTAATATTGGACGTTCTGGTAATCTGGATGCTAAAACTTTTGTTTTGGGGCAAGGGAACGTTATAGGAAAAGAAACTATCCAAGAATTTTTCAATTGCGTTGGAAATTTGACTCTCGATGATACTCCTAGACTGAAAAGAACTAAAACTTATGCGGAAGCTATTTTAGCGCTAGTTCTGAAACTTGAAAATAGGTTTATCCGTACCCATCCTACCTTGCAAAGATTGTTTTATGAGCTACCCATCATAGAGGATCCCAAAGCTAAGAAGTTAGCCACCCTTGTTCTCATGAATGAATTTGATCACATAGTACGGGAAGCTAGGGAGTTTTTCGATTTCTTTGGTATGAGCCGTGAAAAACCGGTAATAGGAGAAATTCTTTACAATAGTGATTACATGTTGAGACATCTGCTTGGAAATAATCAATTTTTTTATGAGAATCTTAAAAAGGAAGTCCCCGTTTTAGATATGATCCAACAAGTTTTCAATGATGTTAATCAATAATATTCTTGGATTGTGGTCAGGAATCAAAGAGGTTCATAGATGGACAATTTGATAGTGCTAAGATTTATATGGATGATGTGTTTCAAGTTTTATTTGCGAAACCTCTTGACAAAAACACCTCTATGAAAACCAAAGATGACAATACTTGAATCTATGCGTCATGCCTAGCTAGGGGCGTAAAACGATAGCGCTTGTTGGGAGGCAACCCAATGAATAAATTTATTTTCCTCTTTTTATTTCTGTTTTTGAGTGTTGACACAATTATGCCTCTGTTATGATTGTGTTTTTATGTTTTATTTAGTGTTTGTGCCAAGTAGAGCCTTTAGGATGATTCATAAGATGAGTAGAAACAATGCTGAATCTGAAACAGAAACTTTGCCTCCAGTGTTTGAATTTTCATTTTTTACTGGAACGTGATATTGATCTGAAATTTTAACACAGTATTTATATACAAATTATTTACCTTGTCCTAAGTTTTTAGAATTTTTAGAGTTAGATAAGTATGGTTAGAGTACAGATTACTAAAGACTGTTCTGTTTAAGACAGATTCTGTTTTCGTTGCATTGTGTGCTTGTTTTGATGAATCTATGGGTTGTATTGAAGGGTATGAGCCATGGTAAAATTAAAATACAGTAGGTATAATGCAATAATAAAATTTGAATGGGTTTTCAACAGTACTTAAAGTAGTGATTTGCTTTATTATACTAACGGATCTCACGAAGATTTTGTTGAGTTTTGTGTGATTGAAGTTTTCAAGTTTTGGGTGAGATCACGATGGATTAAGGAATAAAGAGTGAAAAGAGAGCACCTCCAAGATATATCCAAAGAAAAACAAGCAACTAAGCTTGGGGATGTCCCGAGTGGCATCCCCTCTTTCTTCTAACGACCATCGGTATTTTACTTGGAGCTATATTTTTATTCGTCACATATCATGAGTTTTGCTTGGAGCGTCTTGTATCATTTGAGTCTTCGCTTGCTTTGTTTTCTTTAGTTTGTCACTTGTATCCTTGCTGGACACACCTATTTGAGATAGCCAAAATTATGCTAAGATTTGTTAGAATTGCTCTATATGCTTCACTTAAACTTTTTGAGCTATAGAATTGCTCTAGTGCTTCACTTATATCTTTTTTAGCACGGTGTGCTTGGAAACTTTTGAAGAAATCCTCTCGTGCTTCACTTAGATTATTTTGAGAGTAGTAACTTTTGAAGAAATCCTCTCATGCTTCACTTATACTATTTTGAGAGATGAAATCTCCATGCTCATGTGCTTCATTTAAATTTGTTTGAGCTTGTCAAAAGCAATGGCAATTTATGAAACTAGTCCCAAAGTGATATATATCTAAGGAGGATATAATAAAAACTTCCATGAAGATCATTGGACAAATTAAATTTGATTCCTTGTAATAGTTTTGAGACATGATGATAGTAATATGTGAGTCATGTTAGTGAGTAATTATGCTTTAGTAAGAATATTGGTGTTAAGGTTTGCGATTCCCCATGCAAGTACGAAAGTCAATAGTTATGCAATGAAATTACATCCTACTTATGGTGCATTATTCGGTGTTAGTTATGCTCAATGCTCGCTTATGTGAATTTTCGTTTCTTGGTTGGTTGCTTCTTAATCTATTTGCTAGCCTCCACTTGTACTAAGTAGAAATACTACTTGTGCATCCAAAATCCTTAAACCCGATTTTGCCTTATGAGTCCACCATACCTACCTATATGCGGTATTTCCATGCCGTTCTAAGCAAATTTGTATGTGCCATCTCTACTTTTCAAAATAAATTTCCTTTTTGTGTGCTCATACCGCTCATGAAACGGTAGGGGGTATTCAATATTTTTCCATGCTAGATGTGTTATTCTCAAGATGAGTGTTTATTCACTTGTCATTGCACGAGAGTACGGCGGTAATAGGGAGCACTATGATCGTACTTGAGCATTGGGTGTAGCTAATATTTGAGCGTGTTTCATGAATGGATCAATGATTGAGCATGATGAGCTATATATAATTTTCTTTAGTGTTGATATTTTGAAAGACATGGTTGCTTGTTGGCATGCTTGAGTATTGAAGTTATTATGTCAAAACTAGACTATTGCTTTGAACCATCTAAAAGTCCAAACGTCCATGCTACAAAAGAAAAGATTATGTGATGAACATGTTAGGCAGCATTCCACATCAAAAATTCTGTTTTTACGATTTACCTACTCGAGGACGAGTAGGAATTAAGCTTGGGGATGTTGATACGTCTCCAACGTATCTATAATTTTTGCTTGTTCCATGCTGTTATATTATCATTCTTGGATGTTTTACAATCATTTCATAGCGACTTTATATCATTTTTTGGGAGTAACCTATTGACATAGTGCCAAAGTGCGAGTTGCTGTTTTGTGCTTGTTTTTTACTTCGCAGAATATCAGTACCAAATGAAGCCCAATCACCGCGAAACTTTTTGGAGATTTTTTTTGGGCCAGAAGACATCCAGTGGGCCAAAGAAGTGTCAGAGGGGAGGGTCGAGGAGACCACAACCCACCTAGGTGCGCCAGAGGCCCCGGGCGCGCCCTGATGGGTTGTGCTCTCCTCGGGACTCCTCTCCACCGCCTCTGACGCCTATAAATCCCCAAATATTCCAGAAAGCCTAGGAGAGTCGACGAAAAACACATCCAGTCGCCGCAAGTTCTAGAACCTCGAGATCCAATCTAACACCATCACGGAGGGGTTCATCATCCTCATTGTTGCCTCTCCGATGATGCGTGAGTAGTCCACCATAGACCTACGGGTCCGTAGGCAGTAGCTAGATGTCTTGCTCTCTCTCTTTTGATTCTCAATACAATGGTCTCTTGGAGATCTATTTGATGTAAACTTTTGCGGTGTGTTTGTTGGGATCCGATGAATTTTGAGTTCATGATCAGTTTCTATCCATGAATATTATTTGAGTCTTCTTTGATCTCTTATATGCATGATTACTTATAGCCTCGTATTTCTTCTTCGAATCTTTGGTTTAGTTAGGCCAACTAGATCGATTTTTCTTGCCATGGGAAGAGGTGCTTTGTGATGGGTTCGATCTTGCGGTGTCCTGTCCTAGTGACAGAAGGGGCTGCGAGGCACGCATGTATCGTTGCTATTAAGGATAACAAGATGGGGTATATTCCTACATGAATAGATCTTGTCTACATTATGTCACCGTTCTTATTGCATTACTCCATTTTTCCATGAACTTAACACACTAGATGCATGTTGGATCGCGGTCGATGTGTGGAGTAATAGTAGTAAATGCAGAATCGTTTCGGTCTACTAATCTTGGACGTGATGACTATATAATGATCATCGCCTTGGATATCGTCATGATTATTTGATCTTCTATCAATTGCCCAATAGTAATTTGTTCACCCACCATGTGCTATACTCATGAGAGAAGCCACTAGTGAAACCTACGGCCCCCGGGTCTACTTTTCCAACATATTGCTTTCCGATCTATCTTTTTGCCGCTTTTGTTTTCAGATCTATTATTCCAAAAACCCAAAATACCTTGCTGCACTTTTTATTTGCTCTTTTTATTTTGTGTTCTTGAGAGATCTATCTCTTCAATCTATCACTACCTAATCTATCTTTTTACCGTAGAGAGATTGACAACCTCTCTTTCGCGTCGGGTTGCAAGTATTTGTTCTTTGTGTGCAGGTGCTGTTTACGTAGTGGTGGCGATCCTCCTACTGGTTCGATACCTTGCTTTCATAACTGAGGGAAATACTTACCGTCGCTGTGCTGCATCATCCCTTCCTCTTTGGGGAAATACCGATGCAGTCTCAAGCCACGTCAGTGTCACTACTTGGTATAGATTTGTGCTTGATACTATTACCGGAGGAAACTTTCTAACTAGTTACCCTTCGGTTGCTTTGAATGCTATGGGAAATTTAGTGGTATCACCACCTATTATTATCAATGAAATTACATTAACTTTAAAAGACCTTATGCAAAGGCTAGATGCTATTGAAAACAAAATGCCAGTGAACAATTTTAGAATTTGGATAAAAATATCCATGTTCAAGTGATTAAGTTAGGCTGTATGGTGGGGAATGCTTTAAAAATTAATGAAAGAAAAAGAACCCATCATCGATAGAGTAGAACAAAGTCCCACTAGAATTGATAAGATAGAAAAGGTTATCAATGTTTTGTGTTCCGCCTTTTCACCTACATCACCTAGTGATGAACCACATATAAAAAAGAAGGCGAACTTTGTTTACTTATCTAAGGTTCCTAAGCCTAATAAGGGTGACTCGTCTAGTAAAGGGAATGAGGACTAAAAAAGGATTAGTGTTTACCCTAAATTCATCAATACAATAAAGGAACATATGCTTGATAAACAATTGCTTGACTTTGTGCCTAGGAGTATCATGATTGAGAATATTCTTACCAGAACTCCTAGGAATTTTCATTTTTGATTGAGGAATTGGAGAACGATGATAAAGCATGAAACTATGCATTATGCCTAGTTAAGGGCATTAAACAATAGTGCTTGTTGGGAGGCAACCCAATAGTTATCCTTTGCTTTTGTTTTATCTTATCGAGTCAACATATTTATTTCTATTGTAACAATTATGTGTGTGTCTTCTATTTTGAGTTTTGTGCCAAGTAAACCCTTTGGGATGATATGCATGATAGTTGAATTGATACGGTGCAGAAACAGAAACTTTTATACCCAGTATTTGAATATACATTTTTACTGGAACGTGATAAATTGCTGAAAGTTTTACACAATATTGATATACAAATTGCCCACGTTTTCCTAATTTTTCAAAAAATTCCGAGTTACAGAAATTCGGTTTCAAAACATATCATTACATACTGTTCTGTTTTAGACAAATTCTATTTTTATTGCATAGTGTGCTTTTTTTAGTGATTCTTTGGATTGTATCGGGGGATATAAGTCATGGAGGGGTTAGAATACAGTAGGTATTATGCAAGAACAATTATGAAGCTATTTAAGACAGTACCTAAGGTGTTTGATCGTTTTATTATACTAACGAATCTCACAAAGTTTTTCTTGAGTTTTGTGTGCTGAAGTTTTCAAGTTTTAGGCGAGATCACAATGGATGAAGGAATAAGGAGCATCAAGACCCTGAGCTTGGGGATCTCCAAGGAAGACCCAAGCGTCTAATCTTGGGGATGCCCCGGTTGGCATCCCCTCTTTCGTCTACTATCCATCGGTAATTTTACTTGGAGCTATATTTTTATTCATCACATCATATGTGTTTTGCTTGGAGCATTGTGTATTATATTTTTGCTTGCTTGCTTTTTAGTTTGTCACAATCATTGTTTACTGCACACACCTATTATGCTTGCATGGACTAGAGACATCGTCCTTGGTTTGCTTGGAGACCGAAACAAGATATGCATTCCTTGAAAAATATGCCTGCACTAATATTATGCTTGCATGGACTAGAGACATTATAACCGATGCCATTAAATATATGTTGCATAGATCAATTCATAGTTGCACAGTTGGTAATGGGGCTTATGCTTTGGCTGAATATGATTGGATCATTAATTTTTAGATCCTATGAAAGGCCAAATCATTGCTAGTTTTATTGTTGAGCCTCGGATTGACGTCATGCATGATGTTGATATTAGACTTGTCTCTACGGTATCATGGAGATTATATTTTGGTGGTTCAATTTGCAATAATGACCAAGGTATTGATGTTGTTTATATATCTCATATGGTGTTGTTTTTGAAGCCGCATGCTGCTTATAACATTTTTTCATAAATAACAAGCCGAATAGTGAAGTATTGTCATTCGACTTAGAGATGTTGCTTTCTATAGGTGCTAGACATTGAGGCTTTTGGTGATTTGTTATTGTTAGTACAACAAATATCCAAGGTTTTTCAATGTTTTGACGAATCACTTAATGTTTATCTTGGTAAATGTCTAGATATAATTTCTTCCTTGGATTGCTTTAGCATTGCTCATATATCTAGACATAAAAACTGGAGAGCAAACGAGTTGGCTTAATAAGCATATGGCTATCGTGTTGATCATTGTGTATTTCATATTGATATGTGGGTGGACCGATGCTAAGGTGATGTTCTTACTTGAACTAACAACCTACTTATGATTAACCCCCTCGCAAGCATCCGCAACTACGAGAAAGGTATTAAGACAAAGTCTAACCATAGCATTAAACATGTGGATCCAAATCAGCCCCTTACGAAGTAGCGCATAAACTAGGGTTTAAGCTTCTGTCACTCTAGCAACCCATCATCTAATAACTACTCCACAATGCATTCCCTTAGGCCCATGAATGGTGAAGTGTCATGTAGTCGACGTTCACATGACACCACTAAGGGAATCACAACATACATATCATCAAAATATCGAACACATACCAAATTCACATGATTACTCGCAACATGACTTCTCCCATGACCTCAAGAACAAAGGTAACTACTCACAAATAATAATCATGCTCAAGATTAGAGGAGTAATGAATAGCATAATGGATCTGAACATATGATCTTCCACCAAATAAACCATATAGTAATCAACTACGCAAGGTAATCAACACTACTAGTCACCCACAGGTACCAATTTGAGGTTCCGGTACAAAGATTGAACACAAGAGATGAACTAGGGTTTGAGAGGAGATGGTGCTGTTGAAGATGTTGATGAAGATTGGCCTCCCAAAGATGAGAGGGGTGTTGGTGATGACGATAGCTTTGATTTCCCCCTCCGGGAGGGAAGTTCCCCCGGTGGAATCGCTTCGCCGGAGGGCAAAAGTGCTCCTGCCCAAGTTCCGCCTCGAGGCGGCGGCGCTTCGTCCCGAAAGTCCTCCTCCTAATTTTTTAGGTTTTTTGGGAATTTATACCAGAAGATGGGCTGCGGAGGTGGTCCTGGGTGAGCACCACCCACCAGGCCGCGCCAGGGGGTGCCTGGCGCGCCCTGGTGGGTGCTCCTCACCAGGTGGCCCCCCTCCGGTAGATTTTTCCTCCAGTATTTTTTATTAATTCCAAAAATAATCTCCATAAATTTTCAGATTCATTGGAGTTGTGCAGAATAGGTATCTCTGACGTGCTTTTCTTGGGTCCAGAATTACAGCTGTCGGTATTCTCCCTCTTTGAGTAAACCTTGCATATTATGAGAGAAAAGGCATTAGAATCACTCCCCAAAGCATTATTATTCAACAAAAGAAACTAAATAACAGTAGGAAATCATGATGCAAAATGGACGTATCAACTCCCCCAAGCTTAGACCTCGCTTGTCCTCAAGCGAAAGCCGATATTGAAAAGCATGTCCACATGGTTTGAGAGAGAGGTGTCGATAAAAACAAAATACGGACATAGAAGCATCATGCTTGTTAACATAATAGCAACAAACTCTAACATAAGAACTTATTTCAATATATTTTTATCATATAGCTTCTCATGAACAAGTAACAATTCATCACAACATAGAAGTATGAAGCATAAACCTTACTGGAAACCAACAAACTATGTTCTCAGTCAACTTTGCAACTACAATTCATCATATTTTCAGGAAGGGTCTCATGTCGGAGCCTTTTGGCAAGTCCACATACTCAACCATCATTTAGTCTTCTATGATTGCTAACACTCACGGCATACCCATGAACAAAAAGTTTCAACCGGACACATAGGAAGATAGGGGCTTATAGTTTCACCTCCCAACTTACTCACCTCAAGGGTGATGTCAACAATAATAACTCATGCCCACCCATATCCAACTGGATATATGTGCCTAGCTCTTTCCTCACCACATGATGCTTGCAAAAGAAAAGGTAAAAAGGAATAGGGAAGAATACTTTGACTCTTGCATAAAAGTAAGTGCATAAAAGTAAAAGATAGGCCCTTCGCAGAGGGAAGCAGAGGTTGTCATGCGCTTATTGGTTTGTATGCCCAATCCCTTAATGTAAAAGAACGTCACGCTATATTGCCCCCTATGATAGCAACCTTTATTATGCAGTCTGTCGCTTTTATTACTTTGCCATCATAAGTTCGTATAGCGCTCAATTTTCTCTTACACTAATTGATCAAAACACTTTTAGAAGCAATTTTTATTGCCTTGTTGCACCGATGACAACTTACTTGAAGGATCTTTCTCGATCCATAGGTAGGTATGGTGGACACTCAAGGAAAGAGTTTGGGTTTGGGTTTTTGGATGCACAAGTAGTATCTCTACTTAGTGTGGAATTTTTGGCTAGCAAAGATATTGAGCAAGCACCACATGTTAAAGGATCTATGACAATATAACTTCTATGTGGATATGAACAAACATAAATCATTACGTTGTCTTCCTTGTCCAACGTCAACAATTTTGACATATAATATTTGATGGGGGCTCACAATCATAAAAGAAGTCCAAGATTGTGTATTTGCATGTGAATCTTCTCTTCCCTAATTAATTCTTTCATGAATTGCATCATTGACCGATGCTATGTTTGTCAATCTCCAATAAATTTTACTACTTATACTTTTCCTTATGTGATGTCATTATTCACCATAAGATTAGCATATGATTCTTTTCATTTATTGTCTTTCTTTTATTTGATTGCAACAAGAAAGTAGAGAAGCAAAAACTCAAACTAAACTTTATTATATAACTTTCACTCGATTACATAGATAGGTAGGCCACAAAACTAACACACGAAAATAGATCTCGCTAAACTTTTATTCGACTAAGGCAAAGGGAAACTAAAGATAAAACTAGAATAGGTAAAGGTGAATAAAAGTGGTGGTGATACAATACCGGGGCACCTCCCCCAAGCTTGGCTCAAGCCAAGGGGAGTGACCATACCCATGTACTCAAGTCTCCTTTGGTGGTGGTGATGAAGAAGGTGGAGGTGTAGAAGAAGCCTTGTTCTTCAACTTATATTTAAGCATAAAGGTTTCCTCCCTTAGATCATCATTCTCCAATTCAAGCTTTAATATCCTTTGGCATAAGGCCTCCTTGCTTTCCTGCAGAAAACGAGACGGGATAAATTGAACCTTAGGTTTATATCTTCTAGGGAGGCTTGACTTCTTGAATTCCACATGCATGTCTCCGGGTTAAGGCAATGGATCATCCTCTTCCTCAGAGCTGTCATCTTTTGTTTCCTGCATGGTAGAATCTTCTTCCTCCTCCGAGGTCCATAGATAAGGGTAAATCTCCCTAAAGATCTTCGGGTCTGGAACATAGGGATCAACATGGCTCTCCCCATCTGAATCGTGAGACGACATATTCTCAGATCTGCAGGAAAACAGCACGAAAGAAGAACAGAGGATTTTTCTGCGATGCGGTCGTCAAAATAGTCGGGGGTATATATAGAGAAATTTTATTCTTGGGAAACAAGTATTTGGAAGGAAAACGGAGTTGGGAAGGCATCCGAGGTGGGCAGCACCCACCAGTGCGCGCCTTGGGGTGCCTGGCACGCCTTGGTGTATCGTGCTCACCTCGATCACCTTCCGGTTTATTTTTTTATTCCTAAAATTCTAAAATATTCCAAAACTGACAGAAAATATTTTTGCGGATTTTTCGGAGTCCGTTTACTTACCGTATCACGTACATCCTATTTTTAAGTATTCTGGAGTGTTCCGGAAGGTTTCTTTTATGTGTTCCTCCGGTGTCATGGTTTGGATAACATTGCTTTCAACGTTAATAGGCGTACCAGAGATATAATGCTTAATTCTTTGGCCGTTGACCACCTTCGGCGTTATTAATCTTGATAGCTCTAGAACGATAAACCTCTTCAATAACATATGGTCCCTCCCATTTGGAGAGGAGTTTTCCTGCAAAGAATCTTAAACGAGAGTTGAATAAAAGAACATAATCTGTTATTTTGAATTCCCGCTTTTGGATTCTTTTGTCATGCCATCTTTTTACTTTTTCTTTGAATAGCTTGGCATTTTCATAAGCTTGGGTTCTCCATTCATCCAGTGAACTAATATCAAATAGCCTCTTCTCACCGGCAAGTTTGAAATCATAATTGAGTTCTTTAATTGCCCAAAATGCTTTGTGTTCTAGTTCTAGAGGCAAATGACAAGCTTTTCCATATACCATTTTATATGGAGACATACCCATAGGATTTTTATAAGTTGTTCTATAGGCCCAAAGTGTGTCATCTAATTTCTTAGACCAATTCTTACGAGACCTATTGACAGTTTTTTGTAATATTAATTTTATTTCTCTATTGCTAAGTTCTACTTGACCACTAGATTGAGGATGATAGGGTGATGCAATTCTATGGTTAACATCATATTTAGCAAGCATCGTACGGAAAGCACCATGAATAAAGTGTGAACCACCATCGGTCATTAAATATCTAGGGACTCCAAACCTCGGGAAGATAACCTCTTTAAGCATTTTAATGGAAGTGTGGTGATCAGCACTACTAGTTGGAATAGCCTCTACCCACTTAGTGACATAATCAACAGCAACTAGAATATGAGTGTACCCGTTAGAGGAAGGAAAATGCCCCATGTAATCAAAACCCCACACGTCAAATGGTTCAACAACAAGTGAATAATTCATAGGCATTTCTTGACGCTTACCGATATTACCAATTCTTTGACATTCATCACAAGACAAGACAAACTTACGAGCATCTTTGAAAAGAGTAGGCCAATAAAATCCGGATTGCAATACCTTATGAGCAGTTCTATCTCCCGCATGATGTCCTCCATAAGCTTCGGAATGACATTTCCGTAGGATCTGTTCCTGTTCATGCTCAGGTACACAACGCCTAATAATACCATGTACTCCTTCTTTATAAAGATGTGGGTCATCCCAAAAGTAATGTCTCAAGTCATAGAAGAATTTTCTCTTTTGTTGGTATGTGAAACTAGGTGGTATACATTTAGCAACAATGTAATTAGCATAGTCAGCATACCAAGGTGTGTTGTGTGAGACACTTATTGCAGCTAGCTGTTCGTCAGGGAAACTATCATCAATAGGTAGTGGGTCATCAAGGATATTTTCTAACCTAGACAAGTTATCAGCTACGGGGTTCTCGGCTCCTTTCCGATCAACGATATGCAAGTCAAATTCTTGAAGCAAGAGAACCCACCTAATGAGTCTATAGGTTTAGCATCTTTCTTTTCCATAAGGTATTTAATAGCAGCATGATCGGTGTGAACAATAACTTTGGAGTCAACAATATAGGATCTAAATTTATCACAAGCAAACACAACTGCTAAAAATTCTTTTTCGGTAGTAGCATAGTTTCGTTGGGCATTGTCTAGAGTTTTACTAGCATAATGGATAACATTCAATTCTTATCAACTCTTTGTCCTAGGACAGCACCAACAGCATAATCACTAGCATCACACATAATTTCAAAAGGCAAGTTCCAATCAGGTGGTTGAACGATAGGTGCAGAGGTTAAGGCTTTCTTGAGTGTTTAAAAGGCTTCCACACAATCATCATAAAAGACAAAAGGAATATCCTTTTGCACAAGATTAGTAAGAGGCCTAGAAATTTTAGAGAAGTCTTTAATGAACCTCCTATAAATTCCAGCATGACCAAGGAAACTTCGAATACCTTTAATATCTTTAGGACACGGCATTTTCTCAATTGCATCAACCTTGGCTTTGTCCACCTCAATACCTTGCTCAGATATTTTATGCCCCAAGACAATACCTTCATTAACCATAAAGTGGCACTTCTCCCAATTCAAGGCAAGATTAGTTTGATCACATCTCTGCAAAACTCGATCAAGGTTGCTTAAGCAATCATCAAAAGAAGTTCCGTAAACGGAAAAATCATCCATGAAAACCTCCACAATCTTTTCACAAAAATCAGAGAATATAGCAGTCATACATCTTTGAAAGGTAGCAGGTGCATTGCATAAACCAAAAGGCATACGTCTATAAGCATAGGTTCCAAAAGGGCAAGTAAAGGTGGTTTTCTCTTGATCGGATTGTGACACATGTATTTGAGATAAACCAGAATATCCATCTAGGAAACAAAAGTGTGTGTGCTTAGATAGTCTCTCTAGCATTTGATCAATGAAAGGCAAAGGGTAATGATCTTTTCTAGTAGCTTTATTTAATTTTCTAAAATCAATTACCATTCTATAGCCAGTGACAACTCTATGTGGAATGAGTTGATTCTTATCATTAGGAACAATGGTAATACCTCATTTCTTAGGGACACAATGAACGGGACTTACCCATCTACTATCAGCTATGGGATAGATTATACCTGCTTCCAGAAGTTTTAATATTTCAGCTCTTACCACTTCTTTCATCTTAGGATTCAATCGCCGTTGGTGATCAACAACGGGTTTAGCATCTGGTTCCATATTGATCTTGTGCTGATATAGGTGGACTAATGCCCTTAAGATCATCAAGAGTATATCATATAGCAGCCCGGTGCTTCCTTAGAACTTTCAATAATCTTTCTTCTTCATGTTCTGAAAGGTTAGCACTAATAATAACAGGATATATCTTTTTCTCATCAAGATAAGCATACTTCAAAGTGTCAGGCAATTGTTTCAATTCAAACACAGGATCACCTTTAGGTGGAGGAGGTCCTCCAAGAGTTTCAATAGGCAAATTGTGTTTCAACAGAGGTTGTTGTTCGAAGAAAATTTGATCTATTTTATTTCTTTCACGCTTGTGCATATCATTTTCATGGTCAAGCAAATATTGTTCTAATGGATCAGTAGGAGGCACGGCAATAGAAGCAAGACCAATTATTTCATCTTCACTAGGTAACGCTTTATCACGAGGTTGTCTACTAAACTTGAAAAAATTAAACTCATGAGACACATTACCAAAACTGACACCGACAGTTTGTTTTTCGCAATCTATCTTAGCATTGACGGTGCTCAAGAAAGGTCTACCAAAGATAATGGGACAAAAGTCATCTTGTGGGGAACCAAGAACTAGAAAATCAGTAGGGTATTTTACTTTCCCACACAAGACTTCAACATCTCTAACAATCCCAAGTGGTGTGATAGTATCTCTATTAGCAAGTTTAATAGTAACATCAATATCTTCCATTTCAGCGGGTGCTATTTCATTCATAATTTCTTGGTATAAGGTAAAAGGGATATCACTCACACTAGCACCTAAATCACATAAACCATGGTAGCAATGATCTCCTATTTTAACTGAGACAACGGGCAAGCCTTCTATAGGTCTAGGTTTATCTTTCTTATCAGGTTTAGCAATTCTAGCAGCTTCATCAAAAAGGTAGATGACATGCCCATCAATATTTTCTTCCAAGAGATCTTTAACCATAGCAACACTAGGTTCTACTTTAATTTGCTCAGGGGGTTTAGGTGCTCTTATATTACTCTTACGAACCACAGTTGATACCTTAGCATGTCCCGAAAGTCCTCCTCCTAATTTTTTTAGGTTTTTTGGGAATTTATACCAGAAGATGGGCTCCGGAGGTGGGCCTGGGTGAGCACCACCCACCAGGCCACGCCAGGGGGTGCCTGGCGCGCCCTGATGGGTGCTCCTCACCAGGTGGACCCCCTCCGGTAGATTTTTCCTCCATTATTTTTTATTAATTCCAAAAATAATCTCCGTAAAGTTTCAGCTTCATTGGAGTTGTGCAGAATAGGTATCTCTGACGTGCTTTTCTTGGGTCCAGAATTCTAACTGCCGATATTCTCCCTCTTTGAGTAAACCTTGCATATTATGAGAGAAAAGGCATTAGAATCACTCCCCAAAGCATTATTATTCAACAAAACAAAGTAAATAACAGTAGGAAATCATGATGCAAAATGGATGTACCACATATCCCTCGATAATAACCAATGCTTAGTCTTGCCGACATAGGTAAGGCCGAACCGAAGCCCTCCGCTTCGACCACTAATGAAAATATTAACCTGGGAAAAGCAAGGATTCAAGGAAGCTCATTAGCGAGATCCTAGCAAAAGGGGTGGACAAGGTGATTCGAGGATTACTTTGAGATGCATATTGGTATATGAAGCTTTATCACCAGATTGTTGATGGTATTCTTTTTAAGCGCTTAGATTAAAACTAATCAAGAGTTGAGGAAATTCCACTCAAGCATGTGGCATGAGGCCCAAACATGCAATGGCCTATATAAGATTATCACCCTAAGCATGAAAATGGTTGATATAGACTTATCACCCTAAGCACATGTAAACTGCCCGATGGTGTGTTGGCAAACAAGCTATGTACAAGGTATTTTTGGCACACAAACTTTGTTGAAAAAGAGGGAGGCATGTGTTGACATCATTTTGTGGCACTACAAAAAACGTAATCAAGATGGTCTCAAATGAAAAGGTGTTCAATATGAAAAATATCCATATGACTAAAATAAACAACTTTGATGTTTGGGACATCACCATCCAATCTCATCTCGGGGACCAAATATGTGCTCGGAGTGCTGAGATTTGCCATTAGAAGTACTGTTAGGCCGATCATACCGCTGGGAAGACCTCATACAAATAAGTGTTCTACATAGAATGTCTTCTCCTCATTGGGAGAACAGTTTTATATTTGAATGGTCTCAATCCAAGACCATATGCAAAATTTATGGCTAACACAGTGTGACCCGACCACGAATAAAAAGTTCCTGCCCAGACCAGACACCCACATTACCCATGTGTGATACATTGCGAGAGTTGTCACCTGTTTTGCGGGAACGATTCGCCCCTCGAGATGGCCTCGAATCGAAAACCTTTTAACAGAAAAAATTGTTTGCCTCGTTGAAAAGGATACATTTGCTTTTGGGTGCATCTCCATCCAAGGTTGTATGCAGCCTGTGGGTCCTAAAAGTATAATTGTTGTCTCAGACCTACCTAAATCCGAGTTCTTTTACTTTTGGAAGAATTTGGACGGGATTTGAAGTCCTTTTCTTGTATCGAAAGTCAAGCCACCTCATAAATAGATAAAAGGTCATGGACGATTGAACAACACGCAATCGATCAAATCAATCTACCACTTTTTACCTTTTACTTGCCCCTTATTCTTCTTCCTTGTTCTTAGTTCGTTCTTTGTGTTGGAGGGCAGCGATCCACGAGGCTCTAGGGACGACCGTGCCGACCTAGGCCAATCCATAGTCATCGCGCACCATGAAGGAGTCCCTGCCTGGCCTGTGGAGTTTTGGGTCCTCAAAAGATCTCACCGGCGTGTCATGTGTATCGCGTTGCCGGCGAGACTCCTTCGGCGACGTGTCCTGCATACGACACTCGGCACCGGAGGTACACGGTGACGTGTTTGTATGCAAACAGAAAGTCCGATTTAATTGGATGTACATGCTCTTTTGAAGGTCGTGCTTCTATTACCGAAGCTTATAATCTAGTATGCTTAGATCGAGCTCAGTCATATCTAGCTCCAACCCCTGGAAAGTACATGCATGAACCCATGGGCATATGAACCCACTTCGAAAAACTCATTTCTAAATGCCAAAAAGACAAAAAAAATGTCATGAAGCGCTATTTAGAAGCACTGAAATTTGTCTTTTTCACGAAGACAAAATAAAAGAGATTTTTTCACAAAACTTTGTGTCGCGCACATGTGTTGCAAAGATATATGCGTGAATTTTGTTTCAATTTTTTTTTGACATTTTAAATCACATTTTAATTACATTTTTAAAAAGCGGGTTCATATGCTTATGGGCTCAGGACGTCCCAACTCTCCAACCCCTAGTCTAGTTTGTGTCCCACTCTATATAAACTTTGTTAAAAAATAGAAGCAACCGTTATCCCCAAAAAAGAGATTCTGATAAGGATCCCAGGTGCTATACGAACACATGGCAAGTTGGAATATTTTTTTATGAAAGTTTAGTGACGTGAGGATAACATTTTGTTTTCAAGCACAACAACTTTCTATTCCGATGGTAAGTTTAAGTGTTTTTGGTTTCTTTTTTATTTGGATAGCAAATTTAGTTGTAAAAATCATCATGATGGGATTACTTCGTGTCACATACTCCATATGTTCCTAAATATAAGTCTTTTTAGAGATTCTACTACAAACTACATACGGATGTATATAGACATATTTTAGAGTGTAGATCCACTCATTTTGCTTTGTATGTATTCCCTCCGTCCATGAATAAGTGTACATGTAGCTTTTGTTTTAAATCAAAGTTTTAAAATTTTGACCAACTTTATAAGAAAAAGTAGCAGCATTTATGAGAGAGCGGCGTTTTGGTGGCCGAGCACCGTGCAGGCCGGTATCTGGAAGCGAAGAACTGAGCGCCGTGATGTGTGCCTTCCTCTTTTATCGCATTTATACGCCAGCTCGTAATAGAAAATACGATGGCCAGATGGGCTGGTGTGCTACGATTGTACGTGGGCTGTGGCACAGATTGGTGCGCATGCACCTCATGTGCTTCTCTGGGCTGGTTTGAAAAAATCGCCCATCGATGGGTTGGGTTGGTGCGACATAAATTATCTGGCTCGATGGGCCCGTTTGCGCTGCCGGTAGCTTAAGACCCAAGCGGTGGTCAGTTTTCTCTGTCCCATACCACTATTCATCCCCTTCTCGCCGTGGCTGCGCCAGCAACAAATCGCCATGGATGGCCTCGAGTTCTTCTTCGAGGAAGCCGAATCAGGGTATATAAACTATTGATTATGCCAGTTCGTTTCTCTTGCTCTTGCTCTTTTGCATCTAGAGCTTTGCATGGCGTGGGATTTTGCTGGAATCCGTTCCTCGGTGGATCTGATAGGATTGGCTTTGTTGACTTGCAGGTTGGTTGCTAGGGCGGTTGCAGGTGATATTTTGGGTGACGAGGCAGCTACTGTCGAGTCCGTTGCTGCTTCCGTCCATGGAGCTCGCGCGCGCTCAGCGGATCCCATGGCCCGCAGTGGCGGCGAACTGCTGGTCCATGAGAAGGACGAGAGGCTCTGTTCGTACAACGGTACTGGAGAGGTCCTCGGCGACTCAAACGATATTGCTCCTGATAATATGACCAGTGAAACGATGCGAGAGGAAGGAGATGCGGAGGGTGTCGTCGTGAACAACTCCAAGGGCTGCTGCTGGACTAGGCGGTAACAACCAGAAAATCATGCACAAAAATCATTATTATCGTTTTTGCCATTGATTCTATTACACAATGGTGTTTAGCTAGCTTGACGAATTTTCGTCCTGTAGCATTCAGCTAGTGGATGCCACCTGCTAGGTCGCACTTCTGGTGCTCAAACCAAATTTCAGTTAGTTCAGTACTTCAGTTCCTCTACTAGGTTGCGCTTTTGAGTACTGGTGCTGAAACCAAATATTCAGATCAGTTTTGATGCTTTTGATCTGTCCATATATGACTACACCAGTATAGAATACACCGTGCACATTTTTTGGAGATAATAAAAGTGCAGTTTTTGACGTTTGGAGTTTCCAGTGCATATACAGTGTGCCAGATTTAGTTATGTCTAATACCACTAATTCTACGATTTTACAGTCTTGCTGTGACATCTTTAGATTGGCTGCATTGTATTGTTGGGATTATTAAGTTAATGTTAAATTGAACTTTTTGACAGTGGAGCTGTGTGCCAGTTGAGTTTTCCCCCAGTACAACTGATTCTATCATTTCCTGTGTCGCCGCACTATCCTCGGAGGATCGCATTGTATTCTTTAGGATTGCGAAATTAATCTTTAATCTGTGCACTGATCTTCTGTTTTTTCACGCTGCAGTGTTAGGGTTGGTAAATCATCAGAGGAGAGGGATGCCAACCCAAGCAGGATGCCAGCGCTTGAGGCTTCAATGCTGGCTTATGCAGACAACAAGGCTGGTATTGTTGTTAATCCAGCAATCGGTACCAGTTTTGATTCAGTCGAGGAAGCATACGAGTTTTACAATCTACACTCGTGGGAGAATGGCTTTGGCGTCAGGTATGCCAAGAGCCGCCTAAACGTCCACAGGATAAAGTGTATGCAGGAATTTGTATGTGCTTGCGCGGTGAGTATGATCCGATAATCTAGCATTGTCTCTGTTCTAGCTAAATTTGTGACAAATATGACAGACGCATGTATCTCACGCTTTTCTTTGCGTTTAAAAACCACAGGGGAGTCCATTGAAATCCAACAGTCGTTCAACGAGATGTGGCTGCACTGCATTGATGCGGATTCTTAGGTCCGATGACAAAGGATGGTACATATGCGAACACAAATCAGACCACAACCATGCACTTTCGGTTAATTGTATGGAAAAATTGCATTGGAAGTCGCACCGACACATAGATAGATACACGAGGGACTTGGTGATGCAGCTGAGAGAGAACAACATAAGCCTAAGCAAGGTTTACAGTGTTGTTGGAAGTTTTTTTGGATCTGTGAAGGAGGTGCCATTCACGAAAAGATCTTTGAAAAATCTTTGTGGAAAACTTAACAGAGAACAGTCGGAAAATGATGCCACAAAAACCATAGAGGTGTTCAACACAATGCGGGCTGAAGATCCTAAGTTCAAGTACAGTGTACAGGTTGATGAGGATGGCAGAGTGAAAACTCTGATGTGGACAACAGGTCGAAGCATTGAGCAGTTTCAGTGTTTTGGTGATGCTGTCACATTTGATACCACGTACAAAACTAATTTGTATGATATGCCGTTTGGTCTGTTTGTTGGTGTCAACAATCACTTCCAGAGTATTATTTTTGGGGGGGGTGCTGATGAGCGATGAGAAAATCGACACTTTCAAGTGGATATTTACAGAGTTTTTCCAGATGATGAGCGGCAGGTGTTGTCCCCTGGCCCTGGATCGAACTGAGGAAGAAGAAGAAGCCATGGTGAGTCTGTTTGACTTGGGTATGGCTGGCATAGAAAACGAGCTCTCCTATAAATAGCCAGCGAGACGACGACAACGGCTGTGTGCCCAACGATCGACTGCAACGGCTCTCCCCGGTGAGACCCCGGCAACGGCTAGATGCCGAGCGCATCACCTCAAAAAACGGCTCTTAGTCATGGCACATGTTTGCGTAGTCAAAGGCCCATGTCGTCCACGACAGTATATGTCAGTGGGAGCGCAGGCATCCGTGCACGCACTGCTGTGCCTGCTATTATACATGGGCTGCCACTGTAGAATTCCTAGCAAATACGAGCGCCTTTAAAACAGCTCTACTACAAATACGATAGCTACCTACCAGCTGGACACTGATCGCGACGAGTACGGGTGGGTGTGATACCGGCCTGCACGGTGCTCGGCCACCAAAACGCATTTTCGCATTTATGACACTAAATTAATATTAATAGATCCATTTTGAAATGTACTTATATATTAATTAAATGTCATATGTTACTACCTTTTCTATATAGTTGGTCAAAGTTTAGAACAAAAGCTAGATGTATACTTATTCGCGGACTGCGGGGTAGTTCATAGTGAAATCTATAAAAAAATATATTTAGAAACAGAGGGAGTACTGTGATAAGAGAAAAAAAAAAAAAAACGCAAAGCAAAGCAGCCGTTTGTGCCTCGGGAAGGAAAAAACGGACGATCGAGTCATTGCTTTGGATCGAAGGATCCTTCCCGCAGCTGAGTTCCTTCCCCAGCTGAGGTCCAACCCCCCTTCTCCCCTCCACCTCCCCCTCCCCCTCCCCCTCTACTATTCTTCTTAAAGCTTCGAGTCAGAATCAATCCCCTCCCCCAACGCAAGGCAGACTTCTTCTTCCCTCATCCGTCCTCCTCCAAATCACTGGATCACGGAATCAACCAGGACCAGGACCCCTCGGTACGTGAGCTCGGTTGTTCTCCCCTTGTCAACTCGTAATCTGCTAGAATCCAGCGGAAAGTATGCGCATGCTTCGCGGAGTTTTTCCAAATCGTGAAAAAGGCTATGTGTGATCGGTTGTTAGGTTTTGAAGTTAGGCGGATGAACCTGTGGGGGTCGATGGGGGGATAGAATTTGGTGGGAGTAGGGTTCTAAAGGCACTGTGAATATGTCGATGGTGCTGTACAAGGATTGCGGTTTTCTTTTGAGTATGCATTTAAGGGGCACTTTAAATTCGTCTCTTTCTTTTTCCTTTGTACTTTAGAGAACCCGCATTTTATGAGTGATTTGTTCCAGATGAATGCTATGTGTGCTGTATGCTTAGCTCGACATATATATTCGTGCTTCAATGCACTGCTAAGATGTTGATTTTCTTTCTTTCTTTTCTTGTTGTTCTGACTCTTTTTCTGGTATAGTACTTCATGTCAGCGAGCAATCTGAGGCGGAGGCTCCATCACGCAGATGTCGATGGAAGGAAGAATGAACATGTTGACATATCCCATGTAGATTCCCTGGATGAACCTCTGCTAGGGAAGTCTAGTTATGATGATGGCGGATCGGAAGTTAGTAATTTTCTAAACACAATTTTATAAGTTCTTCCAACCTTGGGGTGAATGCAGACTATTGACAAATTTCCTTACCTCCTGAAGGTATATGACCCCAGAAGGCAAGACTTGTGGGATGATGATGATAGGAAAAAGGAACAATTACACTGGTCGTTTCTTTTCTCAAATTTGATTGCGCAGTGGGCACAATGGTTAGGTACTGTTCCACTGCATTCGTCTATACACTTTGTAATGCTTGACAGTAACGGACTGTTATGTTGTCTTCTAGTTTGATGATTTTCTAGCACTTGGTATGCAAATTTACATATTAAATTATTAGTCATCTTTGCCAAATATAGATTCACTGATTAGTTTGTGTAAACAGGTAGGCAGGTAGCTATCGTGAAAATTAGAAGTAATATTTTTGAGTTTCATATCCAGGACATATCTTGGATTGTATCAAGTCAATGTAAACAATATACTGATGTAGCAATGCTCTATCTTGAAGTTGTTGAGCTTTTGTTCTAGACGAATTTCTAGTGGCTATTGATGTACTGTCTTCCTAGCCATGATCTTAATTCTATGATATTGATATTCTTCTGTCCTTTGCTATTTGTTGCAGCAAATATTATTGTAAGCTCTGGGTCAATTTTTGGCAGATTGTTTCCCTTTTCTTCGGATAACCAAACCAGCAGTCCAGTATATCTTACTCCTTTGCAGGTAACATGTGGAAGAAAGTTATATAATAGGCCCTTAGAATTATTTAAGTTCTGAACTTTTGTTTTACAGGAAGAAAGATTGGATAATTTAAGACGCAGATTGAAAATCCCTTTTGATGGTTCCCGTATTGAGCACCAAGTACGTACAACCTGTTTGGATAGCTCAGACATGTCCTATTATTATTTTTCCACTGGTCGTGCCTCATAGAAGCATAGCAACTTATCTGCATTATTCCTTTTAGGATGCCTTGAAACAACTGTGGAAGTTAGCTTACCCAAGTCGAGAGATTCCTCCTCTAAAATCAGAATCGTGGAAGGAGATGGGTTGGCAAGGCACTGATCCATCAACAGATTTCAGGTCTCCTTTGAATAGTCTTGACTCTTAAGTACCAGGCTATGCTTCTGGTGTAGTTTACGCAATTGATAAAGCCATCTAATACAAATGGTCTCCATGCAGGGGTGGTGGATACATATCATTGGAGAACCTCATCTTTTTCGCTAGGAACTACCCAGTAAAGACCTAGACTTCAAAACTGTTGGTCATATCTCTGTTATTACATATTTTTGTTTGATCATTACATCTGTTCTGTATCAGGGATCCTTTCAAATGCTTCTGAACAAAGTGCAAGGTCAGAGAGCAGATTGGGAGTATCCTTTTGCAGTTGCTGGTATCAACATTTCATTCATGCTGATCCAGATGCTGGATCTACAATCAAGTAAGAGCATGAGCAATTTCATTGGTTCCAAGAAAATTGCTCGAACTCGGTTCGAAGAAAATTAATTTTTCTCCTTCGTAGCACCTATTTATGGGCCCACATCTCAGATATTATATTCCTTTATCATATACCTTCCTCTCAATATTGAGCCAACTTGGGCCCCACATATAGTCAACTCTCTTAGAACCTGGTTCTAGTACTAGAGTCGGCACTAAGATTTCTTAGCACCAGTGAAATTGCCAACATTAGCCATGCTCTGTAATGGTATTGTTCCTAATCCCTGGTTTTTGCGCTTCTCACTTTTTCGCAGCTGTTCCATCTTCAAAGTCAGGAGTCCGTTTCCTGGAACTACTTGGACAAGATGAAAATGCGTTTGATCACCTCTATTGTGTAGCCTTTCGGATGCTTGATGCTCAGTGGCTTGTGAAACGTGCTTCATATATGGAGTTCAATGTAAGTTTTTTTACATTCCGTGTTGGCTAATCCTCATTTTAATTGTACCATTAAATCTGTAATCAGCTGCATTACTGTTTGGTTGCGCCAGGAGGTGATGAAATCTACGAGAACTCAGTTGGAGCGTGAGCTGGTTTTAGAGGATGTATTGGCGGTCAAGGACCTACCGTCTTACACAATGCTGGACAAATAATAGAGCTTCTGCATTTGATTTCCCGTGAGATATATCTGACCCTGCTATGGGGAAATGGGGGAGCGGGATGGGTCGACTCAGACTGAAGGGTTACTTATGATGTGTCAGTGTCTGGTGATAAATTGTGTATGGCCCCTTGTTGTGGCTGTATATTGTTGCATGCAGTACATTATTCAACTTGATCGAGAGGAAAATTTGAGGCGTTGTACATGTATATATGTAAGCATGTTGTTCATGTGTCTCTGCAGCTTTCAGACTCACCACAATAACAAAATAAAGGAGGTAAATACACTGGGGGTGCCTAAACTTGCATTCGATGGTCACTTTGGTAGCTTAAGTTGCAAAATGCAAGTTTCTGTTGCTTGAACTTGTCTCAACATGCAAATATTCATAATAGAGAAATAAACCTCTCTACCCTCAAAAAAGGAGAAATAAACCTCTCTATGAGGTTTGGGTCCTACTCCCTCCGTTCTTAAATATTTGTCTTTGTAGAGCTTTCACTACGCACTACATACGGATGCATATAGACATAATTTAGAGTGTAGATTCATCCATTTTGCTCCGTATGTAGTCCGTAGTTGAATCTTTAAAAAGACAAATATTTAGGAACGGAGGGAGTATATATCATCTCCTGGGGTGAAGAAATATGAACGAACAACGGTGTTGTCCACGATTCAACCCCAAAGACCTCGTGTGCTACACATCACACATGCACATTGTTATGATCCTGGATAAGCGAGGTATGCACTGACAGTCTTGGGAAGACATGTCTGTCTAGAGGTGGGATGGGCTTCAAAGATTTACAGTTGTTCAGTGACGAGCAAAGCAGGCTCTGAGATTGCTAGACAAGCCAGAGAGTTTATGTGCCTTCGAGGCCGATACTTTTCAGATGGGAATTTTTTACAGGCTCGCTGCCCTATGGGTGCTTTGGCGACGTGGAGAGACATTTGCCAGGGGATAAAAGTTCTGAAAGCAGGCCTCATTAGGTGTATATAGTTGATGGACGAATGGCTGAAATTTGGCATGACCAATGGATACACGGAACTATCTCAATGAAGCCGCTTGAAGTCCGAAACGTGGTGTTTGGGGACTTTGCCGTCAAATTCAGAGTGCGTTCCAAGGAGGACGGGTTCCAATAGGCACTGGTAGCCGTATACGGTGCGGCCCAACCGGAGCTCAAGAGGGACTTTCTGGCTGACCTAGTCCGGATTTGTGGGGACGAGAGGCTGCCGATTTTAGTAGGGGGTGACTTTAACATCATCAAGAGAAGAGATGAGAAAAATAATGATAACTTCCATGGCAGATGATCATTTATGTTTAATACAATTATCGAGAGCCTTGATTTGCGAGAGATTGAGCTATCAGGCCGAAAATTTACTTGGGCGAATACTCTACCTAATCCGACTTTCGAGAAGCTGGATCGGGTTCTTACGAGTGTGGAATGGGAGCAGAAATTCCCACGAGTGATAGTGAGAGCGATGCCGAGAGCTATCTCCGATCATACACCATTGTTTGTCGACTCGGGGGAGGCAACACATGTGGGAAACAAAAATTTATTCTCTTTCGAGTTGGCCTGGTTTGAAAGAGAAGGATTCGTGGACCTCATAGCCAGAGAATGGGCTAGGGACACGGGGGGTAGCTCGAATGTTGACAGGTGGCAAAATAAGATAAGGCACCTGAGGCAGTTCCTACGGGGATGGGCAAAACATGAAAATGGCATATATAAGAAAGAGAAACAGAGGCTTCTCGATCTTATAAATGAACTAGATATAAAAGCCGAAAATACGTTATTAGATGACAATGAGAGGTCATTGAAAACGGAGGCGGAACAAATGCTAAAACAACTCCTTAGAGAGGAGGAGTTGAAGTGGGCACTTAGAGCGAAAGTGCGACAGGTAGTACAAGGTGACGACAACACGCAGTTTTTCCATCTGATTGCTAATGGAAAGCACAGAAAGAAAAAGATCTATCAACTTGAGCAAGATGAGGGTACAATTGTAGGACACGAAAATCTGAAATTGTACATCTCTGAGTATTATAAGAAACTATTCGGCGCTCCAGAGGATAATTATGTATCCATGGATGAGCAGGTTGCGGGTGACATACCTCAGCTCGGGACGGACGAGAATGAGATTTTAACCGCACCTTTTACGGAGAAGGAGGTGTTTGAGGCTATATCACAAATGAAAAATAATAAGGCACCAGGACCGGATGGGTTTCCGGCTGAGTTTTACAAGAGATGTTGGCATATCATTAAAGGTGACTTATTACCTATGTTCCAGGATTTGTTCGATGGCCACTTGCAGCTATTCCACCTTAACTTTGGGACAGTGACACTGTTGCCAAAGAAGGAGGGGGCGGTGCGCATTGAACAATTCAGACCCATTTGCCTTCTGAATGTCAGCTTTAAATTTTTTACAAAGGTAGGAACGAATAGGCTGACGCAGATTGCACACGCGGTAGTGCAACCCAGTCAGACGGCTTTCATGCCGGGCAGAAACATACTGGAGGGTGTAGTTGTCCTTCATGAAACGCTGCATGAAATTCACTCGAAGAAACTAGATGGGGTTATCTTCAAGGTGGATTTCGAGAAGGCATACGATAAGGTAAAATGGCCATTCCTACAACAGGCATTGCGTATGAAGGGATTCGACGATATATGGAGGAGACATGTCGAATCCTTTGTACAAAAAGGGAGTGTTGGAATTAAAGTCAATGATGATATTGGCCATTTTTTTCAAACACTCAAAGGTCTCCAGCAGGGGGACCCAATGTCACCCATCCTATTTAATGTAGTTGCGGATATGTTGGCAATTCTAATAGGAAGGGCTAAACAGGAAGGCCAGGTAGGTGGACTTGTACCACATCTTGTGGATGGTGGGGTGTCCATTCTACAATATGCAGATGATACCATTTTGTTCATGGAACATGATATAGCAAAAGCAAGAAACATGAAGCTTATACTCTGCCTATTCGAACAATTGTCAGGTTTGAAAATTAATTTTCACAAGAGTGAGTTGTTTTGCTTTGGGAGAGCCAAAGATGAACAAGACGCTTATAAACAATTGTTCAGATGTGAACTGGGTAGCTTACCGTTTAGTTATTTAGGCATATCCATTCATCATCGGAAGCTTTCCAATAGAGAGTGGAAATGTATTGAGGATCGGTTTGAGAAAAAGATAAGCTGCTGGAAGGGTAAGCTTTTGTCGTATGGAGGAAGGCTAATTCTGATTAATTCGGTTCTCACGAGTATGCCTATGTTCCTTCTGTCCTTCTTTGAGGTGCCGTTAGGGGTACACAAAAGGTTGGACTTCTATCGATCCCGATTCTTTTGGCAGAGTGATGAAGATAGGAAGAAGTACAGACTCACTAGATGGGACATTATATGTAGGCCCAAGGACCAAGGAGGTCTGGGGATTGAAAATTTAGAGGTAAAGAACAGATGACTGCTCAGTAAGTGGTTGTTCAGAATATCTGTAGAGACTGAAGGTATGTGGGTACAAATTTTGCGTAATAAGTACCTACAATCTAAAACCTTGGCCCAGGTGAATGTCAGAAATGGTGAGGGAACGAGATTCTGGGAGGATACGTGGTTGGGAGAGACGCCTTTAGCCATACAATATCCAGCTCTCTATAACATTGTGCAATGTAAGGACGCGTACGTAGCCACAATTTTACAGTCAAATTCTCTAAATATTCAATTCCGACGAGCATTGATTGGACATCGTTGGGAAACCTGGCTACACCTAGTGAGGAGAATCATGGATGTCCAGTTATCAGACGAGTCTGATAGGCTTCAATGGAAACTAACGACCAATGGTATTTTCACAGTGAAATCAATGTATTTGAACCTTATTGACACAACGATCATCCCCAAATCGGTTCATATTTGGAAAGTCAAAGTTCCCTTAAGAATCAAAGTCTTCATGTGGTTTGTGCACAAGAAGGTGATTCTCACTAAGGATAATTTGGCAAAACGTAATTGGGGGGGAAGTACGCGCTGTTGCTTTTGTGATAACGAGGAAACCATTATACACCTCTTTCTCCAATGTCCACTTGCAAGAATTCTATGGCAGACAGTTCGTATAGCCTTTAATATTATGCCTCCAGATAGTATTGATACGTTGTTTGGAACGTGGCTAAATGGAGTTGACACGATTAATGCCAGACACATTCGTATAGGAGTTTGTGCACTTCTTTGGGCTATATGGAACTGCAGGAATGACATGGTTTTTAACAGACAAACACATATAAATTTTTTGCAGGTATTACACAGAGCATCGGCGTTGATCCGTACATGGTCCTTACTCACTCCTGCGGAAACCAGGGAGCCTTTGGTTACTGGGTCTACCCGATGGGAGATGGTAGCGCGGGATATCTACAACCGGTTTGGATGGCAGTCCAGTAATAGGATAGATGGTTAGGCATCTAGGCCTATTTTAGCCGGTTGTGGCACTTTTCTTTTTCCATTTACTTTGCTCGTTTGGAGACTTTTTGGAACCGCGGATTATTTGTTTAATTTCATTAATAAAGGGGCTGTATGCATCGCGCTGATGCAGAGGCCGGAGGTATGCCTCCTTTTCTAAAAAATCTAGTTCTGATCTCATCGAGGAGGATTCTGGAAGGTGGGACGAAGAAGTGGCGCACACAATTTTCATTGAGCCACATGCAAATGCTATACTGAGGATGCCGAGGCCCAGGATACGGCTTGCTGATTTTTGGGCTTGGGCATGGGAGTGCATGGGCGTTTTGTTAGTACGGTCGGTGTATAGAATGTTGTGAGAGCAAGCTTAGCGAGTCCAAATATGCAACTTCCTCTACACATGGGGAGGATTGCCGAAGAGCGTTATGTATGTTGCATGTTCAACCAAAAATTAGGATGTTTTGTGGTGGGTTCTTAAGAATTTTGTGGCGGTTCACTGCGAGATGAAGAGAAGGGATACGAGATGATGCAGTTTGCCCGATGTGTGGCAGCGACGATGGGTCGTTGTTTCATGCGCTGGTTCAGTGTGATCATGTGCTATTATTCTGGTTGCTCCGATGACATGTGTCAGCGTCGCTGCTGACACGGCAGCATGGCCCACGGTGGACCACGGTTTCGACCCCAAGTGCGCCTCCAACAAGGCACATCGGATTGCGCAGCCCAACAGGAGATGCGTCGGGCCCGAGTGGGCCAACTAGGGCTCGACACGCCCACGCCATCAACTACTTCTACACCCGTGCGCATCGTGACTAGCATCCAGTAGGATCAGGACGAACGGCGGCTCTCTTTCCCTCTCCTACCTTCCTTTCTTATTCCGTAAGATCAGCGAGATTGTCTTAGAGAGAACCTGACCTGTAATCGAGATCGACATTTGTATCCCGTTCCAAACTATAGATCCATTAGCACCTAACATCCTGGTTTCAGAGACCACCACCACTCCTCCCCGCCACGCCCACTCTGGAGACCCGGCAACGAGTCCACGTGCGGCAGGTCTTCCTCGCCGCCATGGATCCAACACTCAAGGAGTACCTGGACAAGCTGCATCAGGACGCCAAGACCGATTCCGCCACCATCCTCAAGCAGCTGCAAGCGCAGTCCTCCCAGATCGACGACCCGCTCCACTGGAAGCCAGATCTCGAAGCCTGCTTCGCGAAGCTGGAGACCACTGTCGTCACTCTGCAGGCTGCCGCCCCGTCATCGTCAAGTGGAGTGACGCACAACCTCCCACCGCTGCTTGCTGCGCGAGGAGATCTCCACGAGCCAAGTGGCCATGGTGACGCCGATCTCACCCGGGGGGGGGGGGGGGGGGGCGCCTGCGACCATCGTTTCACCGGCGGCACTCCCGGTCACGGGTACGACTCACCTCCCGCTAATCCCCACCACTACCCCTCCCCTATCATCCCCAGTCCTCGCTTCCCTTGGCCAACCACCCCCATCCATGAATTTCCCCTTGTTCACGGGCGAAAATCCACAACTCTGGAAGATGCTCTGCGAGCAATACTTCCAGATGTTCATAGTCCACGACACCTACCGAGTCCCCATGGCCATCCTCAACTTCTCGGGCCCTGTAGGCATTTGGCTGCAGTCAGTTCAGAAGAAGTTGATTGGGTTGGAATGGGAGTCGTTTACTTCCCTTCTCTGCACCTGTTTTGACCGTGATAAACACCAAATGCTCATCCGTCAGTTTTATGCCATCAAACAGAACACCACAGTCGCTGATTTCATTGAACGCTTCGAGTCCTTAATGAATCATTTGATATCTTACTCTGAAGCAACTCACCCATATTTCTTCTTAACTTGTTTTGTCGAGGGGCTAAGACCGGACATCCGCGCGGTGGTGCTTGCACAGCGCCCATCGGACTTGGACACGACATGTTCGCTGACACTACTTCAGGAGGAGGTAGCCGACGGCGAACTTCCCCTACGGGCACTCCACCAACCACAACCCAGCCCCGTTCGTTCGCGTGGCCACGCCATCCTTCTTCAGCAGACTGATACTTGTGATCTGCGTTGAGTTTTCCGTGAAGAGGAACGGGTAATTGCAGCACAAAGTGGGTAAGTATTTTCCTCAGTTAGGAAACCAAGGTTTATCGAACCAATAGGAATATCAATTCTCAACCGTCTTCAGCGGCTGCACACAAATGAACAAACAACTTGTACCCAACGCGGGCAAGAGGGTTGTCAATCCCCTTGATCTCATTATTTGCAAGCAAATGAGTTGTGTAGATAATTGTTGATAAATATAAATTGCAAAATAAATAAAAAGTAAATAAAGGCAGCGAGGTAATTGTAGCATTTGTAAATATATAAGTGAATAGACCCGGGGGGCCATAGTTTTCCCTAGCGGCATCTCTCATGTAGGCAGTATACGGCAAATAACAAATTACTGTCGGGCAATTGATAGAAAAGCGGATAGTTATGCGATGTTCACGACAATGATCATGTATATATAGGCATCACGTCCATAAGCAAATAGGCCGACTCCTGCCTGCACCTACTACTATTACTCCACTCATCGACCGCTATCCAACATGCATCTAGAGTATTAAGTAAAACAGAGTAATGCTTGGAGAACGATGACATGATGTAGACAAAGTAAACTCAAACAATATGAATGAACCCCATTGTTTTATCCTTAGTAGCAACAACACAAAGACGCATCTTGTCCCCTACTTTGTCACTGGGATATAGAAACTCGCTAGGTTGAACCTACCACAACGCACCACTCCTACCGATGAAATATCAATCTACTTGGCCAAAGCACATCAATAGATCGGAGAGCATTACGTAGCTATAATGATCATGCAATTAAGAGACAATATATATCAGAGGTATCTCAAATACTTTTCATGAATAATCTGAACATAAACCCACAATTCATCGGATCACAACAAACACACCGCACAATAAGATTACATCGGATAGATCAAAGCGAAGATGTGATGATCATTGTATTGAAGATCATAAGAGAGAGATTGCCATCTAGGTACTAGGTATGGACCCGTAGGTCTGTGGTGAACTACTCACACATCATCATGAGGGTAGCAAGGTTGATGAAGAGGCCCTCCGTGATCGATCCCCTCTCCGACAGGGTGCTGGAACGGAGCTTCAGATGGCCTCGCGACGGAAAAAGGGTTTCGGGACTACCTTTAGGGTTTTTGCAATATTAGAGAATTTATAGGCCGAAGAGGGACGTCGGGAGGCAGCCGAGGGGGCCACCACATATCAGGGCGCCCCCTGGGGGCGCGCCCCCCAGGGCGCGCCCTGATGTGTGGTAGGACCCTTGTGCACCTCTTGGCCTCCTTCCGAAGCTTCTAGGTCTTCTTATAGTCCAAAAAAATCATCAAAAAATTTTGTGGCAATTGGACTTCGTTTGGTACTGTAAACCTGAAAAGGCAAAAACATGCAGAAAACAACAACTGGCATTGGGCACTGGGTCAATAGGTTAGTGCTAAAAAATATTATAAATTGGTAAATAAAGACCCAAAAAGTATCCTAGAATGATAATATATCAGCATGGAACAATAAAAAATTATAGATACGTTGGAGACGTATCAAGCTTCCCCAAGCTTAATTCCTGCTCGTCCTCGAGTAGGTAAATGATAAAAACAGAATTTTTGATGTGACATGCTATCCACTATGTAATCTTATGCGTGTATGCTCACTGAGATAAGATGAATCAACAAATATTAGCATTGAAATAATTAAAATGTAAGAAATAGAATTTTTAATTCTTAAAAGTATACGATTCTTAAGAAATGTTTACCCCCCCATTCATCTTGTTATATTAGCAAGGCATGAATCCATCTTCACCACATTAATACAAATGTTAAGCACCACGGTGTCCAAGTCAGGCAATTGGTTCGTACTTTTTCAATACGCATCAACTTTTTATTCTTCATGCAATACATGAGCATGAGCCATTGAACATAGCATTTAAGTGGAATAGAGTATGGTGGTAGATATCAAAGGGGTAAAAAGTGGAGAAGATAGTCTCGCATCAACTAGGCGTACCAACAGGCTATGGAGATGCCCATCGATAGATGTCAATGCGAGGAGTAGGGATTTCCATGCAAATGATGCACTAGAGCTATAAGTGTAGGAAAGCTCAAATGAAGCTAAGTGGGGTGTGCATCCAACTTGCTTGCTCATGAAGACATCGGGCATTTGAGGAAGCCCGTCATAGGAATATACAAGCCAAGTTTGTAATAATGAATAGGTAATTCCCACTAACATATGAAAGTGATATATCATGAGACTCTCTACATGAAGATCATGGTGCCACTTTGAGGCACAAGTGTGGTAAAGGATAGTAGCAAAGTCCCTTCTCTCATTTTCTCTCATTTTTTTTGAATGGATGGTGGGCTCATTTGGCCTCCCCCATCTTTATTTTTGTCTGGAGTCTCATCTCGACTTATGGGAGAATCATCGTCTCCATCATTCTTTCCTCACTGGGACAATGCTCTAATAATTATGATCATCACACTTTTATTTACTTGCAACTCAATATGGAGAACTGATATGAAGATATGACTCTGTATGAATGCCTCTGGCAGTGTACCAGGATGTGCAATGATCTAGCGTGACATGTATCAAAAACATTATGAATGGTGGCTTTGCCACAAATACTATGTCAGCTCTATATGATCATGCAAAGCAATATGATGATGAACGAACTAGTTATGTGAAGTGACGATGGAATTTGCATGGCAATATATCATGGAATGGCTATGGAAATGCCATGATAGGTAGGTATGGTGTCTGTTTTGAGAAAGATATAATAAGGCTTATGTGCAACAGAGCGTGTCATGTCACGGGGTTTGGATGCACCGGTGAAAATTGCACCGATCCTCGAAGTGAGAACGGGCTATGCACGGTACCAAAGAGGCTAGCAAATTATGAAAAGGTGAGATTACGTATGTCCATGGTTTCACATTAGTCATAAAGAACTCATATACTTATTGCAAAGTTTTATTATTTTATCATAGATAAAAGTACTAATCGCATGCCCCGAGGGAAGAGGTTGTAGGAGTTAACCATCGCGCGCTTCCGACCCAAAACAACACTAGGATTTCAACGAGGAATAGAAATGCTCACACATCACCACCATGCCTCTTCAATTTTTATATGAACAAAAGGGTCAACCTTTCTTAATATTGACACTTCTATGGTTTAACAATTATGAACTCACACCTATTTCATATTACTACATCAATATCATTGACCCACAATTTCTTTATATGTGCTACATGATGGTTTTGATTATCACTCATTGAATACCTAATATTATTGGACTAGTCTTTATGACCCATGCAAATTACTATCACTATTTATTAACTCTCAAACAAATATAAGTGAAGAATGAGAGTGAAATCATTTCTATAAAATCTACACGCCATCGTGCTCAAAAAGATATAAGTGAAGCACATAGAGTATTCTAACAAACTATGATGAAGGTGTGTCTCTCTTAAATAAGTGTGTCCAGAAAACAATGATTGTGGCAAACTAAAAGTAAAATCAAACGATGCTCCAAGCAAAACTCATATCATGTGATAAATAAAAATATAGCTTCAAGTGACATACCGATGGATTTGAGACGAAAGAGGGGATGTCTTCCGGGGCATCCCCAAGCTTAGACGCTTGAGTATCCTTTAAAATATTACCTTGGGGTGCCTTGGGCATCACCAAGCTTAGGCTCTTGCTACTCCTTATTCCTTTGTCCATCGAAGATAACACCCAAAACTTGAAAACTTCAATCACACAAAACTCAACAAAATCTCGTGAGATCTGTTAGTATAAGAAACATATTGCATACTTTAAGTACTGTTATAAATTGATTAAAAATTCATAAATGCATAATAGGTACTGTATTCTAACTTCTCCATGTCTTATACCCCCCGATACAATCCATAGCATAATCAAAACAAGCAACTATGCAAGCAAAAACAGAATCTGTCTAAAACAGAACAGTCTGTAGAAATCTGTAGATAAACTATACTTATTTAACTCTAAAAATTCTTAAAAATTATTACAGACTCTAAAATTTGTGTAGAAACACGGTGTAAAAATTTCAGATCATTATCATGCTCCAGAAAAAAATAAAAATTCCTGTACTGGTGTCAAAAGTTTCTGTTTTGTTTCAGCATCGATTCTACTCATCTTGTGAGTCATCCCAAAGGCTTTACTTGGCAGGGAACAATCTTCAATATTAGTGAGACCAAGCACATCACAAAGAGTTTTAGGAATAGTTGAAACACTAGCACCAAGGTCACACAAAGCATTGCATTCACATTTATTGATATTTATTTTTATAGTAGGTTCCCACTCTTCATGCAATTTTCTAGGAATAGAAACTTCAAGCTCAAGTTTCTCATCATAAGTTCTTATCATAGCTTCTACTATATGTTCGGTAAAAGCTTTGTTTTGTTCATAAGCATTGGGTGAGCTAATAATGGATTGCAACAAGGAAATACATTCTACTAAAGAGCAATTATCATAATTAAAGTCCTTCTAATCCAAAATAGTGAGCACATCACTAGTTAGTGGGCAGATCACTAGTTAAAGTTTTGACCCCTCCAAACCCACGTTTTTCAGTTTTAGCATCAAAATCATCACCCTCCAAGAAAACAGGACGCCTCTCTACTAAAGTTGACTCATCTCCAGTCCCTTTATCATTTATATTCAGAGAGGTAAATATAGATTCAATAGGAGAAATACCAATCATTTTAAGATCTTCATCATGATTCTGGATGGGTAGAGATTCCGGTTTAGCGGTCATCCTATTAACTAGAGTGGTTTGCTTATCGGAGATCTTTCCTAACAAATCCTCGGTTTGAGAAAATTGTGATTGGAGATTAGACACTTCCTTGTTAACCTCATCTAGTTGCTTACTAATAGCGTCAAGTAAAGTTGAATGCTCCTTAATTTCAGAAGCGAAGGATCTATTATACTCATATTGTGAAGTCATGAAAGTTTTCATAGAATTCTCTATTTCCGACATTTTTTGGTAGTAAGAGATATTGTGGAATCTATCTTGAGACATGGTGACCGAACAAGCAAAGTGACAAGCAAGACAAATAAACTAGCAAGCGAAGAAGTAAACTAGTAACAAGCAAACATAAATATTTTTGTATTTTTGATTTTTATGAGACAAGCTAAATATGACAGCAAATAAAAAGAAGAACAAGTGAATGAAAATTTGTGAGAAGTTACTTGGTAGTTGATGATGATATTCCCCGGCAACGGCTCCAGAAATCCTTCCTGATACTTGTGATCTGCGTTGGGTTTTCCGTGAAGAGGAACGGGTAATTGCAGCACAAAGTGGGTAAGTATTTCCCTCACTTATGAAACCAAGGTTTATCGAACCAATAGGAATATCAATCCTCAACCGTCTTCAGCGGCTGCACACAAATAAAAAAACAACTTGCACCAAACGCGGGCAAGAGGGTTGTCAATCCCCTTGATCTCGTTATTTGCAAGCAAATGAGTTGTGTAGATAATTGTTGATAAATATAGATTGCAAAATAAATAAAAAGTAAATAAAGGCAGCGAGGTAATTGTAGCGTTTGTAAATATATGAGTGAATAGACCCGGGGGGCCATAGTTTTCCCTAGCGGCATCTCTCATGTAGGCAGCATACGGTGGATAACAAATTACTGTTGGGCAATTGATAAAAAAGCGGATAGTTATGCGATGTTCATGGCAATGATCATGTATATATAGACATCACGTCCATAAGCAAATAGGCCGACTCCTGCCTGCACCTATTACTATTACTCCACTCATCGACCGCTATCCAGCATGCATCTAGAGTATTAAGTAAAATAGAGTAATGCTTGGAGAACGATAACATGGTGTAGACAAAGTAAACTCAAACAATATGAATGAACCTCATCATTTTATCCTTAGTATCAACAACACAAAGACGCATCTTGTCCCCTACTTTGTTACTGGGATATAGAAACTCGCCAGGTTGAACCTACCACAACGCACCACTCCCAGCGATGAAATATCAATCTACTTGGCCAAAGCACATCAATAGATCGGAGAGCATTACGAAGCTATAATGATCATGCAATTAAGAGACAATATATATCAGAGGTATCTCAAATACTTTTCATGAATAATCTGAACATAAACCCACAATTCATCGGATCCCAACAAACACACCGCACAATAGGATTACATCGGATAGATCAAAGCGAAGATGCGATGATCATTGTATTGAAGATCATAAGAGAGAGAGATTGTCATCTAGGTACTATCTATGGAATCGTAGGTCTGTGGTGAACTACTCACACATCATCATGAGGGCAGCAAGGTTGATGAAGAGGCCCTCCGTGATCGATCCCCCCTCAGGCAGGGTGCCAGAACGGATCTCCAGATGGCCTTGCGACGGAACAGAGACTTGTGGCGGTGGAAAAAGGGTTTCGGGACTACCTTTAGTGTTTTTGCAATGTTAGAGAATTTATAGGCCGAAGAGGGACGTCGGGAGGCAGCCGAGGGGGCCACCACATATCAGGGCGCCACCCCCCCGGGCGCGCCCTGATGTGTGGTGGGACTCTCGTGCACCTCCTGGCCTCCTTCCGAAGCTTCTAGGTCTTCTTATAGTCAAAAAATCATCAAAAAGTTTCGTGGCAATTGGACTTCGTTTGGTACTATAAACCTTAAAAGGCAACAACATGCAGAAAACAACAACTGCTACCGGGCACTGGGTCAATAGGTTAGTGCTCAAAAATATTATAAATTGGTAAATAAAGACCCAAAAAGTATCCTAGAATGATAATATATCAGCATGGAACAATCAAAAATTGTAGATACGTTAGAGACGTATCAAGCATCCCCAAGCTTAATTACTGCTCGTCCTCGAGTAGGTAAATGATAAAAACAGAATTTTTGATGTGACATGCTATCCACTATGTAATCTTATGCGTGTATGCTCATTGAGAAAAGATGAATCAACAAATATTAACATAGCAATAATTAAAATGTAAGAAACATAATTGTTAATTCTTAAAAGTATACGATTCATCTTGTTATATTAGCAAGGCATGGCTCCATTTTCACCACATTAATACAAATGTTAAGCACCACGGTGTCCAAGTCAGGCAATTGGTTCGTACTTTTTCAATATGCATCAACTTTTTATTCTTCACGCAATACATGAGCGTGAGCCATTGGACATAGCATTTAAGTGGAATAGAGTATGGTGGTAGATATCAAAGGGGTAAAAAGTGGAGAAGATAGTCTCGCATCAACTAGGCGTACCAACGGGCTATGGAGATGCCCATCGATAGATGTCAATGCGAGGAGTAGGGATTGCCGTGCAAATGATGCACTAGAACTATAAGTGTATGAAAGCTCAAATGAAGCTAAGTGGGGTTGTCGGCGCTTTGGGAACGGGGGTACCCAGACCTGCCTGCCTGCGGGCCAGGGCGTGGCCCACTTCGACAGCCTGGCAAGGCCCAACGCGGCTTCACTCAAGACAAGGCCCTCGCGAGAGACCCACCCTCGCGAGGGGAACGACGCCAAGACCCCCGGAGGGAGGAGGCCTCTCCAGGCCCCCTCCCGAGGGGCGGAGATCTTTATATAACGCTCGGCCTCGGGAGGCTGAGGTGACGCCAGCCGGGCCAGGCGGGTGCAGGCGGGCACAGAAGAAGACAGTTTCCTCTTTGGTGCAAAGGAGGCAGGGGCGTACGCGACTTCCCAAGGCGTCCCACCAAAGGTTTCCATTCCGGTGCAACAAGACCAGGCCAACGGGCTCAGCAGGATGGATGTCACCACCGAGCCCACCTCCGCGTCACTGCCAGCTACTTTGCAGGCGAAGACCACCTTTCATCAGGATAAGATGTACCTCCTGTCCCCTTTCGAATTTGGCCGTTGTGGGATCCTTCCCGCCAATGTGATAAGGGAAGGGGACCCGGGTCATTATAAATAGAGGCAAGGTTGCGCCGTAGGGGGGGGGGACGGATCCAACACCACCCGAGCGCCCTCACGAGGTTGCTCACTACTGTATCAGTTCATCCACAAACCTCCTCGTGAGGCAATCCACCAAAAGCCGGAGTAGGGTTTTACGCTTCGCAGCGGCCCGAACCTGGGTAAATCCGTGTGTTAGTCTTCTTACCCGCGATTGAGTGAGTTCAATCTAGCTAGGCCGTGGAGCCGTGAGCTTGAGGTCGAAGCTAGTGGAGATCTTCGCACACGCCCCTGAGTTCGAACCTCTTTGGGTTTTGCAGAGCCTGAAATCCGACATTTGGCGCGCCAGGTAGGGGGCGTGTCGAAGCCTCTCCCTCCGTGGCTGCGGTCCGGCCTCAAATTATCAGCTCCATGGTCGGCATCGCCTCTGAGGCCAGGCAGCCCATGGCGTGCGGGGGCGCCGCAGCTTGCATGGCCAATCCTGCGGTTGCATGCATCCTCAGCGGATCGCAGGCGCCTGTTTCCGGCCGCCATGTCAAGCAGTTCCTTCGCCAGGCGGGCGCGGTTCAGCCACGGCTCAAGGCCCCGCGGCCTCGAGCGTGGCCGGAGGTCGACATCACCTTCGGCCCCGACGACCACCCCAGGACGATGGTCGCCACTGGTATGCTCCCCATGCTGTGCACACCGACCATAAGCAACGTGGCCGTCACCAAGACCCTCATCGACGGCAGCGCCGGCCTCAACGTCCTCTCCGAGGAGACCTTCAACACGCTTCAGGTGCCCTAGGACTAGCTCGCACCTTCAAGGCCCTTCTCTGGGGTCGCCAGGAGTTCCGTCGCCTCACTAGGGCGGGTGCGCCTCCCCGTCACCTTCGGCACCTGCTACAACTACCGCACCGAGTAGATCGACTTCGACGTCGCCCACATCCACCTCCCTTACAATGAGATCCTCAGCTACCCCGCCCTCGCCAAATTCATGGCAGCAACGCACCCAGGCTACAATGTCATCAAGATGCCTGGGAGCAGCGGCATGATATCCGTTGCCGGGGATGCCAGGGACGCGGTCCAAGCACACAAGCTCGCCTACAAGACTGCGGCTGCGGCGCGCCCCAATGCTGGGGGCGCCGCGCAGGCTCCGGAGGATGCTGGGGACGCCGGGGATGCCGCGCCGGTAAAGAAGAAGCAGTTGTTCTCTCAGAACCGGGCTGACACGAAGCAGGTGCCCGTAGACGACGGGAGCCCTAGCACCACCTTCACCATCGGCGCCGGCCTTCCGCCGGAGCAGGAGGAGGCATTGGTGGCCTTTCTCCGTGCAAAAAAGGACGCATTTGCATGGAAAGCATCTGATCTGGTGGGGGTCCCGAGGGATGTGATTGAGCACCACCTCATGGTGTGCCCCAACGCACGTCCGGTTAAGCAAAAGGCGAGGAGACAGGCCCAAGAGAAGCAAGCGTTCATCGCCCAAGAGGTCGGCAAGCTGAAGGAGTCCGGGGTTATTCGAGAGGTGCGATACCCGGAGTGGCTGGCCAACCCAGTGGTTGTCCCAAAGAAATGCGGGAAGGAGCGCATGTGCGTCGACTTCACGAACCTCAACAAGACTTGCCCCCCAAGACCCGTTCCCGCTGCCACGCATCGACCAGATCGTGGACTCCACCACCGAGTGCGACCTCCTATGCTTCCTGGACGCCTTCTCTGGCTACCATCAGATCAAGATGGCGGTGGAGGACGTCGAGAAGATAGCCTTCCTCACCTCGTGCGGTGTGTTCTGGTACACCTGCATGCCCATCGGGCTGCGGAACGCTGGCGCAACCTTTCAGCAGTTGATGCACATCGCCCTGGGGCAGCAGCTCGGAAGGAACGCGGAGGACTACGTCGACGACATTGTGGTCAAGTCGCGAGAGGCGAAGACCTGATCGAGGACTTGGAGGAGACATTCGCCAGCCTGCGACGGGTGAACCTGAGGCTGAACCCCAAGAAGTGTGTCTTCGGGGTCCCGTCGGGTAAACTACTCGGTTTCCTGGTGTCGCACCGGGGGATCGAGGCAAATCCGGAGAAGATCAAGGCTATAAGCAAGATGAGCCCGCCTCAGACCCTCAAGGAAATGCAGAAGCTAGCGGGCTGCGTGACCTCTTTGGGGCGCTTCATCTCCAAGCTTGGCAAGCGCGCCCTCCCGTTCTTCAAGATCATGAAGAGGAAGGGCCCCTTCGAGTGGACTCCGGAGGCGGATGCGGCATTCGAAGACCTCAAGCGGTACCTCATGAGCCCACCGGTGATGGTGGCGCCTCGCCTTCGTGAGCCCCTGGTGCTATACCTGGCGGCCACCCCACACTCCGCCAGTGCTGCGCTCGTGGCGGTCAGGGAGGAACGTGCCGGCGCGTGTGCAACACCCCCAGGCGCCGGCGGGTCCCCAGGCACAAAGCAAGGTGACTCACAGGATGCCCCGAAGTCCTCACCTCCTCAGGATGGCACTCCTGAGGCCACGGCCGCCCCGACGACCCATGAAACACCAGGGTCTCATGTGCCCACTGCGGAGCGGGGCAGCGCGGATGGCTTGTCCCTCATCGAGCACCCGGTGTACTATGTCGTCAGTACTGTCCTACGGGACGCGCGCTCGCCTTACCCTATGCAGCAGAAGCTCCTACTCGCGCTCCTCGTCGCCTCGCGGAAGCTGCGCCATTACTTTCAGTGCCACCCCATCAAGGTCGTCTCTGTGTATCCCTTGGAGAAGGTGCTGCGCAACCCCAACGCCGCGGGTAGGGTCACAGAGTGGAAGATCAAGCTGTAGGCCTTCGAGTTGGAGTTCTGTACAACCAGGGTCATCAAGGGAGCAGCCCTGGCGGACTTCGTGGCCGAACGGACGAACGCTCCCGACCGAGGACTGGGTGAGGGCCAGTCCCTCACCCCCAGCAATGAGGCGCCCGATGGCTGGGTCATGCACTTCAACGGGGCCTTCGTGCGTCGGGGCGCGGGGGCTAGAGTTGTGCTCATCTCCCCGGCCGGGGACAAGCTCTACTACGCCGTACAGCTTTGCTTCCAGCATGGCGAGAAGGTCTCCAACAACATCACGGAGTACGAGGGCTTGATCGCCCGCCTTAAGGCCGCGACAGCCTTGGGGGTTAAGCGCCTCACCATCAAGGGCGACTCCCAGCTCCTCGTCAACTTCTCCAACAAGGAGTACACGCCGAAGGACGAGCACATGGAGGCATACTTGGAAGAGGTACGTAAGATTGAAAAGCGTTTCCAGGGCTTGGAATTGCAGCACATCTCGCGCGGCGCGAACAAGGAGGCATATGACATTGCCAAGAAGGCGTCACGCCGCGAGCCTCAGGAGCCAGGCGTCTTCGAGGAAAGGCTCTTCAAGCCGTCCGTGGCACCTCCGGCCGCGGATCAGGAGCCGCTACTTGAAGAGCTGCCACCAGCGCCGCCTTCGGGAGCCCCAGCTTGTGGCTCGGCCTCAGGAGCCCAACTTCTCCTAGCGCTGGAGCCTCAGGCCGAAGACTGGACGCAAGAGTTCAAGGCGTACCTGCTCCACGGCACCCTACCAGGAAAAGAGGAAGACGCAGAACGTGTGGTTCATCAGGCCACAATTTATTGTTTGCAGGACGGCGAGCTATACCGCAGGCGTCCGAACGGCGTCGTGCTGCGGTGCGTATCCGAAGAGCAGGGGCGCGAGCTGCTGGCTGACATACACGGAGGAGACTACGGACACCACTCCTCGTCCCGCAACCTTGTAGGGAAGGTGTTCCGTAGTGGCTTCTACTGGCCCACAGCGCTCAACGACGCCACCGAGTTGGTCCGGTCCTACGAGGCCTGCCAGTTCCACGCCAAGAAGATTCATCAGCCCACACAGGGCCTCCAGACCATCCCACTCTCCTGGCCCTTCGCGGTCTGGGGGCTGCATATACTGGGGCCCTTTCCGCGAGCGGCCGGCGGATACCGCTACCTTTACGTCGCCATCGACAAGTTCACCAAATGGGCGGAGGTGGAGCCTGTCCGCACCATCCCCGCCGGCTCGGCCGTCAAGTTCATCAAGGGCCTCGTGAGCCGCTTCGGCGTCCCCAACCGCATTATCACCGACAATGGTTCGTAGTTCACAAGTAACCTTTTCAAGACGTACTGTACTAACCTTGGAACGCAGATATGCTACGCTTCAGTGGCGCACCCACGAAGCAACGGCCAGGCCGAGCGCGCCAACGCGGAGGTCCTGCGGGGCCTCAAGGCAAGAAGCTTGAGGCCTGCGGCAGGGGTTGGCTCGGTGAGCTTCAGTCCGTGTTGTGGTCCATCCGCACCACTGCGACTAAGCCCACCAACGAGACCCCGTTCTTCCTCGTCTACGGAGCTGAAGCCGTCCTCCCACACGAGGTCAAACATCGATCCCCGCGGGTCATAGCATTTGACGAGGAGCGCCAGGATGCCTCGCTGGGGATTGACCTCGTGCTTGGGGAGGAGGCCCGTCGCCAAGCCTCGCTCCGAGCTGCGAGGTACCAGCAGGCGCTACGGTGTTACCACTGCTGTAGCGTCTGCTCCAGGACCCTCGAAGTCGGAGACCCCGTCCTGAGGCGGGTCCTTTCCAGGGAGGGCTTGCACAAGCTCTTGCCCATGTGGGAGGGCCCGTTCAGGGTCGCCCGTGTCTCCAGGCCTGGCGCCGTGTGCCTGGAGACTCAGGACGGGTTCCCCATCCAGAATGCCTGGAACATCTAGCATCTCCACAAGTTCTACCCGTGACACTCTCACGTAATAATGAGTGGGTTGTATATGCCCGGATCCCCCTGAGGACGTGGAGGGGTTCCCACCCATGTCCAAGTGGAAGCCCCATGCTCCGCGCTGGCGGACAACACTGTCCTCCAATGACTATGCCCACGCCTAGTGGAGTCCCTATGCTCCGCGCTGGGGGAAGACGAAGACTAGCCTAGGGGCCGGACGCGACAGTTCTTTTCTTCTTTTTGTATTCGAATTTGCCATTTTCTGGAATGAAACTCGAAGTTTCGCAACCTTATTTCAAAAAGGGGTGGGAATTTTTCTCCTTGCAATTTGTTCTGTCTTGAAGTTTTGTTTCCGAATCGGCACCCGTCGGTCTCCCCTCACGCGCCCCGCGAGCGGGGGCTGGGCACGGTGTGCACGGTGTCCACACCTCGCCAAGACCTTGGCATCCTGGTCCTCGCGCGGCGCTCTCGAGTGAGCCATCAGGCGCGTGTTGCCTCACCCTCGCTCGGGGGCTCTTGCCACGGCCTGGCGCATCATCATGGAGCCCCGGGAGGAGCGAGGAACGGTTTGGGAGTCGCTCGAACGTCAAGGGGGACTCCTGAGCAGCGCGACTTAGGAGCCTAACTGGTCACGTAGCCCTTCGCCCCTTGGTCTCCTCCTGGTGATCCGGACGCCCCAACGGTGGTCGAGGTACGCGTGGGATTGGGCCATGCCGACGTAGAGCACCAAGAGGGCTCCCAAACTGCCTCGCTCGCAAGAAAGAAGACCGCTTGGCAAGATCCCCAAGCTCCCCAGGTGCTGCGACCGAACCTCACGATGTAGAGGCCCGCCGCAGAGTATCGAGCTAAGTACCCTAACCATGACGGACAGGAAGTCTCAGTTAACAGTAAAACAGGAATCAAAATGTGTGATGAAAATGCTAAAAAGTAAAGGCGCAAGCACCATAATTCATTACATGCCCCGCAGGCCCCTCCATGATTCTTGATTGCAGGGAAAGAAAAGAGAAGAAGGCGAAAGGTGACCCCCTCAAGGGCTGGCACTCCTGAGGCCCAGGCTCGGCGCGGCCGCGCTCAGTCGGAGTCGTCCTCCTCCTTGACGGGCCCGTGGTGGCGAGCCGGCATGGCTGCTTCCTGGGAGGGAGTACGGCGCCGTCGCGGCCGGCTACCCCCCGAGGTCCGAGCGCGCCGACGCGTCGTAGGAGTCATCGCTCGGGCTCTCCTCGGAGGAGGTGTCGCTGTCACTGGAAGCATGACGGTTGTCGCCAAGGGCAAGCTCACCTCCAAGAGCGCCACCGCCGCAAGGGCTGCCAGTCGCCGGAGGGTAACCGCTGCCGCCGCCGTCACCCTCCGGGAAGCACCCCAAGCGCCGGCCATCCACCCCAAAGATCATGACGAAGAGCGTAGCCACGCCGTCGTGCTTGAAGTGGAGCGTGAGCTTCCCCTCCAGGCCGCGGGCGCGGGTGAAGGTCTGCCACCCGCGGCTCAAGAAGGCGTAACCTGTGGGGGTAACCTCGATCTCCACCCACAACACGCCGCTACAACAACCATCGGCTTGCAGCCACAGGCCCGCGGGCTCGCTGGCCCGCAATGTCTCCGCGAAGAAGCGTGGGAGCTACAGCCAGGTGATCGCCGGTCTCTCCACCCACACCACGAACTCGTGGCCTACATCGGCATTGTGAGACCACGGGCGCGGTGGCCGGGCGCTCGCTGTGGGCCTCCCTCCTTGGCCACGGTCGCCACGCCCGCCGCCTCTTCCTGCGCCGGAGGAGGCGCGTGCCCTCGCGGGGGTGCGGCCGCGCCCCCGGGGCACCGCCGTTGACACCACGGTGTACTTACGGGGACGGCCCCGGTCCCTCTTGGGTGGCTGTAGGTCCGGCCCTTCCTGGCGGGCTTTCCCCTTCTCGGCAGCAGAAAACCTCCTCACCGGCGTCATGTCTGAGAGCGCAGGGGCCTTGATCAGGGAAGCGAGAAATCGAGATGGGCTGGGGGCTCCGCCCCTCTCCGCCAATTTATAGCCGGGTGGAGGCCAACCGGCGTCCTTCCACGTTCCGGGCAATGATGGCCCTGTTTCACGTCGACTCGTCTGTCCTCGTCGGGTCACGTCCACGTGGGTCGAGGGGAGAAAAGACACAAGGAGACGGCTACATTCAAGGAAGGGCAATGATGGCCGCCGCTGCGCGCAGGCTTCGTGTCAGCCTGACTCGAGGCGGTTCCCGAAGTCTTCGGGAAGTGGAGGCACCCGCGTCTCGTTACGCGCCACGCATCAGCCTAGCCCCGCAGGCGATTGGGGCCCGCGGCACTCGGGCCGGCTCCTTTGGCTCCGCCCCGAAGCCAGCCCAAGCGTGCCTTGGGCCCGGGGGCTACTGTCGGCGCTCTGGGAATGGGGGTACCCATACCTGCCTGCCTGCGGGCCAGGGCGTGGCCCACTTCGACAGCCTGGCATGGCCCGGCGTAGCTTCACTCAAGACAAGGCCCTCGCGAGAGACCCACCCTCGCGAGGGGAATGATGCCAAGACCCCGGGAGAGAGGAGGCCTCTCTAGGCCCCCTCCCGAGGGGCGGAGATCTCTATACAACGCTCGGCCTCGGGAGGCTGAGGTGACGCCAGCCGGGCCAGGCGAGTGCAGGCGGGCACAGAAGAAGACAGTTTCCTCTTTGGTGCAAAGGAGGCAGGGGCGTACGCGAGTTCCCAAGGCGTCCCACCAAAGGTTTCCATTTCGGTGCAACAAGACCAGGCCAACGGGCTCAGCAGGATGGATGTCACCAGCGATCCCACGTCCGCGTCACTGCCAGCTACTTTGCAGTCGAAGACCACCTTTCGTCGGGATAAGATGTACCTCCTGTCCCCTTTCGAATTTGGCCATTGTGGGATCCCTTCCCGCCAATGTAATAAGGGAAGGGGACCCGGGCCATTATAAATAGAGGCAAGGTTGCGCCGTACGGGGGGACGGATCCAACACCACCCGAGCGCCCTCACGAGGTTGCTCACTACTATACCAGTTCATCCACAAACCTCCTCGTGAGGCAATCCACCAAAAGCAGGAGTAGGGTTTTACGCTTCGCAGCGGTCCGAACCTGGGTAAATATGTGTGTTAGTCTTCTTCCCCGCGATTGAGTGAGTTCGATCTGGCTAGGCCGTGGAGCCGTGAGCCTGAGGTCGAAGCTGGTGGAGATCTTCGCACACGGCCCTGAGTTCGAACCTCTTTGGGTTTTGCGGAGCCCGAAATCCGACAGGGGTGTGCATCCAACTTGCTCCGGAACTGCCAAACAGTACCTGATGTTACAATTCCTGAAGTTATCTACCACTTCTTCAGATCAGACACAATGTTCAGTTATATCTGCTCCGGAACTGCTCAAGGCCTGCAAACAGGGCTCTGTCGCCCACATCATCCACCTGAATTCGCTGGACAGCAACAACAACATGGACACACCAATGCCAGTTGAAGTCCTCCGCCTGTTGGAATAGTTTGCTGATGTGTTCGAAGACCCAAGAACTCTTCCACCCAGACGCGAGTGCGACCACAGGATACCTCTGATGGCAGGCGCACAACCTATCAACTCCCAGCCGTACTGGTACAAACCTGAAATCAAGACAAAAATCCATCGTCAGAATCAGGAACTGCTCGATGCCGGAGTTATTCAGAAGAGTTACAACCCCTTTTCCTCCCCGATACTCCTAGTCAAGAAGAAAGACGGCACGTGACGCCTATGCATTGACTATCGTCGTCTGAACTCCATGACTGCTTATACGTCTCCATCGTATCTATAATTTTTGATTGCTTCATGCCAATATTCCACAACTTTCATACACTTTTGGCAACATTTTATATTATTTTTGGGGACTAACTTACTTACCTAGTGCCCAGTCCCAGTTCCTATTTTTTGTGTGTTTTTTGTTTCGCAGAAAATCCATATCAAACAAAGTCAAAATGCGATAAATATTTACGGAGATTTTTTTTGGAATATATGTGATTTTTGAGAGTCGGAATCAACAGAAGACGATGCCCGAGGGCCCCACAAGCCAACAGGGCGCGAACTAGGGGGGTCGTTCCCTGATGGCTTGTGGCCAGCCCTTAGGTCGGTTAAGGCTCTCCTTATGCCACCAGGAAGATATTTTTGCGATAAAAATCCCCTCAAAATTTCAGCCCGATCGGAGTTACGGATCTCCGGATATTTAAGAAACGGTGAAGGGGTCAGAAACCAGTCGCGAAAATAGAAGAGAAACAGAGAGAGAGAGATCCAATCTCGGAGGGGCTCCTGCCCTCCGTGAGCCATGGCGGCCATGCACCAGAGGGGAAACTCTCCTCCCACCTAGGGAGGAGAGAATAAGAAGGAGGGGGGCTCTCTCCCGCTCTTTCCCGGTGGAGCCAGAGCGCCGCCGGGGCATCCATCGTGACGGCGATCTACACCAACAGCTTCGCCGCCGTCATCACCAATCCTTCTCCATCAACACCGCCATGATGCTCACCACCGGGAGTGCGTAATTCCTTTGTAGGCTTTCTGGACGGTGGTGGGATTGGATGAGATTGATCATGTAATCGAGTTAAGTTTGATAGGGCTTGATCCCTAGTATCCACTATGTTCTGAGATTGATGTTGCTATGACTTTGCTATGCTTAATGCTTGTCACTAGGGCCCGAGTGCCATGATTTCAGATATGAACATATTATGTCTTTACGAATATAAGATTGATTATGATCCTATCTTGCAAGTTGTATGCACCTATTACGTGTCTTGATCCGCATACCCCAAGGTGACAATAATTGGGATTCTTTCCGTTGATTGCCGTAGTTTGATGATTTCATGTATTCACAATGTGTTAATGCTTTGTTCCGGTTCTCTATTAAAAGGAGGCCTTAATATCCCTTAGTTTCCAATAGGACCCCACTGCCACGGGAGGGTAGGACAAAAGATGTCATGCAAGTTCTTATCGCAAGCACGTATGACTATATACGGAATACATGCCTACATTACATTGATGAATTGGAGCTAGTTCTGTGTCGCCCTAGTGTGTAACTGTTATATGATAAAGGTCATCTAAATCATTATCCAACACCGATCCATGTGCCTATGCTTTACATATACTGAATCTTGCAAAATTATCTATTACACCTACTAAGTACTTCTAGTTTCATTCTCGCAAAGTAGTTTCATACTTGTTCTAGGTGAAGTAAGCGTTAGCGTGCGTAGAGTTGTATCGGTGGCCGATAGAACTTGAGAGAATATTAATTCTACCTTTAGCTCCACGTTGGGTTTGACACTCTTACTTATTGAAAAAGGCTACAAACGATCCCCTACACTTGTGGGTTATCAAGACCTTTTTCTGGCACCGTTGCCGGGGAGCAATAGTGTAGTGGTTGATATTCTCGTGTGTGCTTGTTTGCTTTATCACTAAGTAATTTTTATTTTCTGGTTTTAGTTGTTTTATTTTCTATTATTATTTGTTTTATATCTTTAGTTATGGATATGGAACACGAAACACCAAAACAATTAGATGTACTTGCTACTCATGGAGATGGATAACCTCCTAAAACCCTCGATGCTCATTATGTGAAACGCGTTAATGACTCCTTTGATGATCCTAAGAAATCCCCTTTGAACTTTATAATAGGAGACACATTGGATCAACGTGAGTACTTTAGGGATTATAGCTTATCTCAAAAAGGGAAACACTTATGGGATCAAATTACAATATTGCGTTGGTTTGCTTGGGATGCATGTTTGAGATGTGATTCTACTTGTTGCTGAGTTAGATGCTCCACACCTTCCCTTTCAGTGTTTATCTAATGGTAATGAAACCTTGGCTACTTATACTAATGGTATATATGATTACTAGGATGTGGAACGAATAGAAGAACTTGTTGCTTTTAAGGGTGCTTTTGAAGTTGCCTCTTTGATTGAAAAGTGTGATGATGTTTCTTACAAACCTGAAAATCTTGCCATACCTAAATATTGCTATGAGAATTATGAATACAATGCTGATATTATTGAATTTATTGAGAGAATGTCTGCTGCCTTGGAAGAGACTAATATTTTGCAGGAATCTATGGAAGAAGAAATTGCTGAAACTGTGAGCTCATTAGATGAAAAAGATGAGGAGGAGAGCGAAGAATAAAAGGAGGAAGAGCGGATTAGCTACCCGTGCCCACCTTCTAATGATAGTAACTCTTCAACTCGTACATTGTTTAATTTCCCTTCGCACATACCGAAGGATGAATGCTATGATGATTGCTATGATCCCTTGGATTCGTTTGAAATATCCCTTTTTGATGAACTTGATGCTTGCTATGCTTGTGGCCATGATGCCAATATGAATTATGCTTATGGAGAAGAACTTGCTATAGTTCCTTATGTTAAACATGAAATTGTTGCTATTGCACCCACACATGATATTCCTATTATCTTTTCGAATTCTCCCAACTACACTATATCATAGAAGTTTGCACTTATTAAGGATTATATTGATGGGTTGCGTTTTACCACTACACATGATGATTTAGATGAATATAATATGCATGTGCTTGCTGCTCCTACTTTCAATTATTATGAGAGAGGAACCAAATCTTCACCTCTCTATGTTTGCAATATGATAAAATTGCAAGAAACCACTTATGCTATGAATTGGCCTTTACTTTGTGTGAATGAATTGTTCTTGTATGACATGCCAATGCATAGGAAGAGAGTTATACTTCGTTGTCACATGATATATATTAATTTGTGCTCACTACTAAATTACAAATCATTGTTAATTAAAATTGGCTTTGATATACCTTGGGATCCAGGTGGATCAATTACGTGAGCACTATATGCCTAGCTTAATGGCTTTAAAGAAAGCGCTGCCAGGGAGACAACCCGGAAGTTTTAGAGAGTCATTTATTTCTGTTGTGTGCTTTTAAAATAATTAAAAAACAAAAAAATATACTGGGTAACTTAAAACCATTTCAAAAAGAGAAGTGAAAGTGAGAAAGACGAACATCGTTGAAGTAGGGGCTAGCCTTGAACTTTGTTCATGCCCATGGAAACTTTGTGAATCTTGATTACAGAAACTTTTCAACAAAAATAATTATCCCCTTATACAAATCCATTGTATTATAAAACTAATGTGCCAAGAATTACCTTTAGGATGTTTGAATTGTTTGTTTGATATGTGTTGTGTAAAAACAAAATCTAGTGTTTGAATTTTCATATTTTACTGGAGCGTGCAAAAATTCTAAAATTTTTACACAGTACTTCTATGCAAATTGTTTATTACATCCATATTTGAGAATTTTTTGAGTTACAGAAGTATGGTAACCAAACAGATATTTACAGACTGTCCTGTTTTTCACAGATTGCTATTATAGTTGCTTTGCGTGCTTATCTTTGAATTCTTGTTGAGCCTTATTGACTTGGGAGCCATAGAATTGTGATAGCATACAGTGGGTAATGTTAGATTATAATTATGTAATAATGTTATGGCAGGACATGATGAGATTTGATGATTATGTACGAAAGTTTCTAATAAAAGTTTTGTCAAGTTTTGTGTGGATGAAGTGTTCAAAGATCGAGGAGGTATCGATATGAGAAGAATAAGGAGAGACAAGAGTTCAAGCTTGGGGATTCCCAAAGCACCCCAAGTAAATATTCAAGGAGACTCAAGCATCTAAGCTTGGGGATGCCCCAGAAGGCATCCCATCTTTCTTCTTCAACAACTATCGGTATGTTTCGGTTTTTGTTTTGTTCACATGATATGCGTAAATTCTTGGAGCGTCGTGTGCCTTTTATTTTCCTTTTAGCAATGCACCATGCTGGTTTGGTAAAGTCCATGGTTAATTTATAGAATGCTCTTTGCACTTCACTTATATCTTTTGAGTATGGCTTTATAGAATGCTTCATATGCTTCACTTATATCATTTCAAGTTGGATGCCTGTTTCTCTACATATAGAAAACCGTTATTTCTAGAATGCTCTTTTGCTTCACTTATATTTATAAGAGCATGTCCAGGTCTTTTGTAGAAAGAATTAAACACTAACTTCACTTATACCTATTTAGAGAGTTAACAGGAATTGGTCATTTACATGGTTAGCCGTAAAATCCAACATAAAACTTGTAGATCACTAAATATGATATGTTTGATTCCTTGCAATAGTTTTGCGACATTAAGATAGTAATATGTGGGTGAACTAGTTGATGATTGTGGATTAGTAAGAATATTGATGTTAAGGTTTGTGATTCCCGAAGCATGCCCGTATAGTCTCTAGTTATGCAATGAAGTGGGAGCATAATTTATCCTTGATTGAAATCCTTTGTGTTGTTATAATCGGGTCGCACGATGGTTAACTCCTTCCAACCTACTCCCTAGGAGCATTGAGGGAAGTACTTCGATTTGTGATAAAACTAATAAAACTTTGCAACAAGTATATGAGTTCTTTATGACTAATGTGAATCTGTGGACATACGCAATCTCACCTCCACATATTTGCTAGCCTCTTCGGTACCGTGCATTGCCCATTCTCACCCTGAGGATCAGTGCAACTTTAGCCGATGCATCCAAACCCCGTGACATGATACGCTCTGTTGCACATAAGCCTCATTATATCTTCCTCAAAACAGCCACCATACCTACCTATCATGGGATTTCCATAGCCATTCCGAGATATATTGCCATGCAACTTCCACCGTCACTTCATATGACTTGTATTTCCATTGTCATATTGCTTTGCATGATCGTAAGATAGCTAGCATGATATTTACATGGTTGTCCATTTTTTATATCTTTTGCTATGCTAGATCATTGCACATCCTAGTACACTGCGAGAGGCATTCATATAGAGTCATATCATCCTATTAGTTTTTCATATAGAGTTGTAAGTAAATAAAAGTGTGATGATTATCATTATTAGAGCATTGTCCCAGTGAGGAAAGAATGATGGAGATGATGATTCTCCCACAAGTCGAGATGAGACTCCGGACGAAAAAAATAAAGATGGGGAGGCCAAATGAGCCCACCATCCATTCAAAAAAATCAAATCAAAAAAAAATGAGAGAAAATGAGAGAAGGGACTTTGCTACTATCCTTTACCACACTTGTGCCTCAAAGTGGCACCATGTTCTTCATACAGAGAGTCCCCTGTTTTGTCACTTCCATATGCAAGTGGGAATTTTTCATTATAGAACTTGGCTTGTATATTCCAATAACGGGCGTCCTCAAATGCCCGAGGTCTTCATGAGCAAGCAAGTTGGATGCACACCCACTTAGCTTCAGTCGAGCTTTCATACACTTATAGCTCTAGTGCATCCGTTGCATGGCAATCCCTACTCCTCGCATTAATATCTATTGATGGACATCTCCATAGCCCGTTGATACGTCGAGTTGATGTGATACTTTCATCTCCACTTTTACTCCTTTGAAACCTACAACCACATTCTATTCCACCTATATGATATGTCCATGGATCACGCACATGTATTACGTGAAGAATAAAAAGTTGATGCACATTGAAAAAGTACGATCCAATTGCTTGGTTTGACACCGGGGTGCTCATGATTTATACTTTATGCTAGGAAGACCAAGCATGACAGACTATATGATTTTGTAGGGATAACATAATCTGGCATTGATATTTTGAAAGGACATGATTGTTTGCTAGTAAACCTGAGTATGGATGTCTTTTTGTCAGACTATTGCCTTGAATCACTTGTATCTTAATAGTCATGCCATGATTAGACATTTGTTCAAGATTATGTTAGGTAGCATTCCACATCAAAAATTATCCTTTTATCATTTACCTACTCGAAGACGAGAAGGAATTAAGCTTGGGGATGCTATACCTTCTCCGTCGTATCTATAATTTTTGATTGCTTCATACCAATATTCTACAACTTTCATACACTTTTGGCAACACTTTATATTATTTTTGGGGACTAACTTACTTACCCAATGCCCAGTGCCAGTTCCTGTTTTTTGTGTGTGTTTTGTTTCACAGAAAATCCATATCAAACAAAGTCCAAATGCGGTAAAAATTTATAGAGATTTTTTTTGGAATATATGTGATTTTTGAGAGTCAGAATCAACAGAAGACGATGCCCGAGGGCCCCACAAGCCAACAGGGTGCGGCCCTAGGGGGATCGCGCCCTGATGGCTTGTGGCCAGCCCTTAGGTCGGTTGAGGCTCTCATTCTGTCACAAGGAAGATATTTTCGCGATAAAAATCCCCTCAAAATTTCAGCCCGATCGGAGTTACGGATCTCCGAATATTTAAGAAACGGTGAAGGGGTCAGAAACCAGTCGCGAAAACAGAAGAGAAACAGAGAGAGAGAGATCCAATCTTGGAGGGGATCCTGCCCTCCGGGAGCTATGGCGGCCATGGACCAGAGGGGAAACCCCCCTGCCACCTAGGGAGGAGGCCAAGGAAGAAGAAGAAGGAGGGGGCTCTCTCCCCCTCTCTCCCGGTGGCGCCGGATGATGACCCACAAGTATAGGGGATCAATTGTAACCCTTTCGATAAGTAAGGGTGTCGAACCCAACAAGGATCAAAAGGAAATGACAAGCGGTTTTTAGCAAGGTAATTTCTGCAAGCACTGAAATTGTAGGTAACAAATAGTTTGATAGCATGATAATTGGTAACAAGCAAGTAATGGTAACGGCAAACAAGGTGCAGCAAGGTAGCCCAATCCTTTTGTGGCAAAGGACATGCCAGAACAATCTCTAGTAATAGGCAAAGTGTTCTTGAGGGTACACGGGAATTTCATCTAGTCACTTTTATCATGTTGGTTTGATTCGTGTTCACTACTTTGATAATTTGATATGTGGGTGGACCGGTGCTTGGGTGTTGTTCTTACTTGAACAACCTCCCACTTATGATTAACCCCCTCGCAAGCATCCGCAACTACGAGAAAGGTATTAAGATAAAATCTAACCATAGCATTAAATGTTTGGATACAAATCAGCCCCTTACGAAGTAGCGCATAAACTAGGGTTTAAGCTTCTGTCACTCTAGCAACCCATCATCTAATAACTACTCCACAATGCATTCCCTTAGGCCCATGAATGGTGAAGTGTCATGTAGTCGACGTTCACATGACACCACTAAGGGAATCACAACATACATATCATCAAAATATCAAACACATATCAAATTCACATGATTACTTGCAACATGACTTCTCCCGTGACCTCAAGAACAAAGGTAACTACTCACAAATAATAATCATGCTCAAGATCAGAGGGGTATTAAATAGCATAATGGATCTGAAATTATAATCTTCCACCAAATAAACCATATAGTAATCAACTACGCAAGGTAATCAACACTACTAGTCACCCACAGGTACCAATCTGAGGTTCCGGTACAAAGATTGAGCACAAGAGATGAACTAGGGTTTGAGAGGAGATGGTGTTGTTGAAGATGTTGATGAAGATTGGCCTCCCAAAGATGAGAGGGGTGTTGGTGATGATGATGGCTTCGATTTCCCCCTTCGGGAGGGATGTTCCCCCGGCGGAATCGCTCCGCCGGAGGGCAAAAGTGCTCCTGCCCAAGTTCCGCCTCGAGGCGGCGGCGCTTCGTCCCGAAAGTCCTCCTCTAATTTTTTTCTAGGTCAAATGTGACTATATAGCAGAAGATGGGCACGGGAGGTGGGCCGAGGAGGCCACGATACAACAGGGAGCGCCCAGGGGGGTCTGGCGCGCCCTGGTGGGTTGTGCCCACCTGGCTGGCCCCCTCCGGTAGTTTTCTGCTCCAGTATTTTTTATTAAATACAAAAATAATCTCCGTAAATTTTCAGCTTCATTGGAGTTGTGCATAATAGGTATCTCTCATGTGCTTTTCTTAGGTCCAGAATTCCAGCTGTCGGTATTCTCCCTCTTTGTGTAAGCCTTGCATATTATGAGAGAAAAGGCATTAGAATCACTCCCTAAAGCATTATTATTCAACAAAACATAGTAAATAACAGTAAGAAAACATGATGCAAAATAGACGTATCAACTCCCCCAAGCTTAGACCTCGCTTGTCCTCAAGCGAAAACCGATATTGAAAAGCATGTCCACATGGTTTGAGAGAGAGGTGTCGATAAAAACAAAATACAGACATAGAAGCATCATGCTTATTATTATAACAGCAACAAACTCTAACATAAGACTTATTCAATACATTTTTATCATATAGCTTCTCATGAACAAGTAACAATTCATGACATCATAGAAGTATGAAGCATAAACCTCATTGAAAACCAACAAACTATGTTCTCAGTAAACTTTGCAATTACAATTCATTATATTTTCAGGAAGGGTCTCATGTCGGAGCCTTTTGGCAAGTCCACATACTCAACCATCACTTAGTCTTCTATGATTGCTAACACTCACGACATACCCATGAACAAAAAGTTTCAACCAGACACATAGGAAGATAGGGGCTTATAGTTTTGCCTCCCAACGTATTCACCTCAAGGGTGATGTCAACAATAATAACTCATGCCCACTCATATCCAACTGGATATATGTGCCTAGATCTTTCCTCACGATATGATGCTTGCAAAAAGAAAAAGTAAAAAGGCATAGGGAAGAATACTTTGACTCTTGCATAAAAGTAAATACATGAAAGTAAAAGATAGGCCCTTCACAGAGGGAAGCAGAGGTTGTCATGCGCTTATTGGTTTGTATGCCCAATCCCTTGATGTAAAAGAACGTCACGCTATATTGCCCCCTATGATAGCAACCTTTATTATGCAGTCCGCCGCTTTTATTACTTTGCCATCATAAGTTCGTATAGCACTTAATTTTCTCTTACACTAATTGATCAAACACTTTTAGAAGCAATGTTTATTGCCTTATTGCACCGATGACAACTTACTTGAAGGATCTTTCTCGATCCGTAGGTAGGTATGGTGGACACTCAAAGAATGAATTTGGGGTTTGGGTTTTTGGATACGCAAGTAGTATTTCTACTTAGTGTGGAATTTTTGGCTAGCAAAGATATTGAGCAAGCACCACATGTTGAAGGATCTATGACAGTATAACTTCTATGTGGATATGAACAAGCATAAATCATTACGTTGTTTTCCTTGTCCAACGTCAACAATTTTGACATATAATATTTGATGGGGGCTCACAATCACAAAAGATGTCCAAGATAGTGTATTTGCATGTGAATCTTCTCTTCCCTTATTAATTCTTTCATGAATTCCATCATTGACCAATGCTATGTTTGTCAATCTCCAACAAATTTTACTACTTATACTTTTCCTTATGTGATGTCATTACTCACTATAAGATTAGCATATGATTCTTTTCATTTATTTTCCTTTCCTTTATTTTGATTGCAACAAGAAAGTAGAGAGGCAAAAACTCAAACTAAACTTTATTATATAACTCTCACTCGATTCCATAGATAGATAAGCCACGAAACTAACACACAAAAATGGATCATGATAAGCTTTTATTCAACTAAAGCAAGGGAAACTAAAGATCGAACTAAAATAGGTAAAGGTGAATTAAAGTGGTGGTGATACGATACCGGGGGACCTCCGCCAAGCTTGGCTCAAGCCAAGGGGAGTGCCCATATCCGTGTGCTCAAGTCTCCTTTGGTGGTGGTGATGAAGAAGGTGGTGGTGATGTGGTGTCACACTTCAGCTTCAAAATATGCTCCAATTTGCGGATGACCCTCCTAAGGTTATTGATGTGCTCCTCTAGCAAAATATTTTCACGGATGAGAAATTTATTCTGAACACGGACTGCTTCGAAAGCTCTAAAGGCTTCGATTTCAATAGGGGTGAGATGACTGTAATAAGGTTGAAGGATATCTTCTTCTTCTCCCTCCTTTGTTGGCATGGATTGATCTCCTTCAGGGATCTGATCCACCATAACCTCCTTGCCCTTGTATTCCTTGTTGACTTCTTCCGGCTCCTCCCTCTTCAGCTCTATCTTCATTAGCCAGGCATCTTCTTCCACGTTGTTAGAAGAGGGAGAAGACATGATGCCTGACTTGACAGATCTGACAGGAAAACATCAAGAAACAAGAACAGAGGATTTTTCTGCGATGCGGTCGTCAAAACAGTCAGGGGTATATATAGAGAATTTTTATTCTTGGGAAACAAGCATATGGAAGAAAAACGGAGTCGGGAAGGTGTCCGAGGTGGGCACAACCAAACAGGGCGCGCCCAGGGGTGCCTGGCGCGCCCTGGTGTATCGTGCTCACCTCGATCGCCTTCCAGTTTATTTCTTTAATTCCAAATTTTTCTAATATTCCAAAACTGACAAAAAATATTTTTGCGGATTTTTCGGAGTCCGTTTACTTACCGTATCACGTACCTCCTATTTTCATAGAATTCTGGAGTGTTCCGGAAGGTTTCTCTTATGTGGTCCGATGGTGTCATGGTTTGGAAAACATTGCTTTCAACATTAGTAGGCATACCTGAGATATAATGCTTAATTCTTTGTCCATTGACCACCTTCGGGTTAGTACCTTCGGTGTTATTAACCTTGATAGCTCCAGAACGATAAACCTCTTCGATAATATATGGTCCTTCCCATTTGGAGAGAAGCTTTCCTGCAAAAAATCTCAAACGAGAGTTGAACAAAAGAACATAGTCTCCTATTTTGAATTCCCGCTTTTGGATTCTTTTGTCATGCCATCTTTTTACTTTTTCTTTGAATAGCTTGGCATTTTCATAGGCTTGGGTTCTCCATTCGTCTAGTGAGCTAATATCAAACAGCCTCTTCTCACCGGCAAGTTTGAAATCATAGTTAAGTTCTTTAATTGCCCAAAATTCTTTATGTTCTAATTCTAGAGGCAAATGACAAGCGTTTCCATACACCATTTTGTATGGAGACATACCCATAGGATTTTTATATGCTGTTCTATAGGCCCAAAGTGCATCATCTAATTTCTTAGACCAATTCTTACGAGACCTATTGACAGTTTTTGTAATATTAATTTTATTTCTCTATTGCTATGTTCTACTTGACCACTAGATTGAGGATGATAGGGTGATGCAATTCTATGGTTAACATCATACTTAGCAAGCATCTTACGGAAAGCACCATGAATAAAGTGTGAACCACCATCGGTCATTAAATATCTAGGTACTCCAAACCTCGGGAAGATAACCTCTTTAAGCATTTTAATGGAGGTATGGTGATCGGCACTACTAGTTGGAATAGCTTCTACCCACTTAGTGTCATAATCAACAGCAACCAAAATATGAGTGTACCCGTTAGAGAAAGGAAAAAGCCCCTTATAATCAAATCCCCAAACGTCAAATGGTTCAACAACAAGTGAATAATTCATAGGCATTTCCTCACGCTTACCGATATTACCAATTCTTTGACATTCATCACAAGACAAGACAAACTTACAAGCATCCTTGAAAAGACTAGGCCAATAAAAACTAGATTGCAATACCTTATGAGCAGTTCTATCTCCCGCATGATGTCCTCCATAAGCTTCGGAATGACATTTCCATAGGATTTGTTCCTGTTCATGCTCAGGTACACAAAGTCTAATAATACCATCTACTCCTTCTTTATAAAGATGTGGGTCATCCCAAAAGTAATGTCTCAAGTCATAGAATTTTTTTCTCTTTTGTTGGTATGTGAAGCTAGGTGGTATATATTTAGCGATAACGTAGTTATCGTAATCAGCATACCAAGGTGAGTTTTGAGAAACATTTATTGCAGCTAATTGTTCGTCAGGGAAACTATCATCAATAGGTAGTGGTTCATCAAGAATATTTTCTAACCTAGACAAGTTATCAGCTACGGGGTTCTCAGCTCCCTTCCTATCAACGATGTGTAAGTCATATTCTTGAAGCAAGAGAACCCACCTAATGAGTCTAGGTTTAGCATCTTTCTTTTCCATAAGGTATTTTATAGCAGCATGATCGGTGTGAACAATAACTTTGGAATCAACAATATAGGATCTAAATTTATCACAAGCAAACACAACTGCTAAAAATTCTTTTTCAGTGGTAGCATAATTTCATTGGGCACTGTCTAGAGTTTTACTAGCATAATGGATAACATTCAATTTCTTATCAACTCTTTGTCCTAGGACAGCACCAACAACATAATCACTAGCATCACACATAATTTTAAAAGGCAAGTTCCAATCAGGTGGTTGTACGATAGGTGCAGAGGTTAAGGCTTTCTTGAGTGTTTCAAAGGCTTCCACACAATCATCATCAAAAACAAAAGGAATATCCTTTTGCAAAAGATTAGTAAGAGGCCTAGAAATTTTAGAGAAGTCTTTAATGAACCTCCTATAAAAACCAGCATGACCAAGGAAACTTCGAATACCTTTAATATCTTTAGGACATGGCATTTTCTCAATTGCATCAACTTTAGATTTATCCACCTCAATACCTTGTTCAGATATTTTATGCCCCAAGACAATGCCTTCATTAACCATAAAGTGGCACTTCTCCCAATTCAAGACGAGATTAGTTTGTTCACATCTCTGCAAAACTCGATCAAGGTTGCTTAAGCAATCATCAAAAGAAGTTCCGTAAACGGAAAAATCATCCATGAAAACCTCCACAATCTTTTCACAAAAATCAGAGAATATAGCAGTCATACATCTTTGAAAGGTAGCAGGTGCATTGCATAAACCAAAAGGCATACGTCTATAAGCATAGGTTCCAAAAGGGCAAGTAAAGGTGGTTTTCTCTTGATCGGATTGTGACACAGGTATTTGAGAGAAACCAGAATATCCATCTAGGAAACAAAAGTGTGTGTGCTTAGATAATCTTTCTAGCATTTGATCAATGAAAGGTAGAGGGTAATGGTCTTTCCTAGTAGCTTTATTTAATTTTCTAAAATCACTTACCATTCTATAGCCAGTGACAATTCTTTGTGGAATGAGTTCATTCTTATCATTAGGAACAACGGTAATACGTCCTTTCTTAGGGACACAATGAACGAGACTTTCCCATCTACTATCAGCTATGGGATAGATTATACCTGCTTCCAAAAGCTTTATTATTTCAGTTCTTACCAGTTCTTTCATCCAAGGATTCAACCGCCGTTTGTGATCAACAACGGGTTTAGCATCAGGTTCCATATTAATCTTGTGCTGACATAGAGTGGGACTAATGCCCTTAAGATCATCAAGAGTATATCCAATAGCAGCCTGGTGCTTCCTTAGAACTTTTAATAATCTTTCTTCTTCATGTTCTGAAAGGTTAGCACTAATAATAACAGGATATATCTTTTTCTCATCAAGATAAGCATACTTCAAAGTGTCAGGCAATTGTTTTAATTCAAACACAGGATCACCTTTAGGTGGAGGAGGACCTCCAAGAGTTTCAATAGGCAAATTCTGTTTCAGGATAGGTTGTTGTTGAAAGAAAATTTTATCTATTTCATTTCTTTCACGCAAGTGCATATCATTTTCATGGTCAAGCAAATATTGTTCTAATGGATCAGTGGGAGGCACAGCAATAGAAGCAAGACCAATTATTTCATCCTTACTAGATAACGCTTTATCACGAGGTTGTCTACTAAACTTGGAAAAATTAAACTCATGAGACACATTACCAAAACTGACACCGACAATTTGTTTTTCACAATCTATCTTAGCATTGACGGTGCTCAAGAAAGGTCTACCAAAGATAATGGGACAAAAGTCATCTTGTGGGAAACCTAGGACTAGAAAATCAGTAGGGTATTTTACTTTCCCACACAAGACTTCAACATCTCTAACAATCCCAAGTGGTGTGATAGTGTCTCTATTAGCAAGTTTAATAGTAACATCAATGTCTTTTATTTCATCAGGTGCTATCTCATCCATAATTTCTTGGTATAGAGTAAAAGGGATAACACTCACACTAGCACCCAAATCACATAAACCATGATAGCAATGATCTCCTATTTTGACTGAGACAACAAGCATGCCTTCTATGGGTCTATGTTTATCTTTTTCATCAGGTTTAGCAATTCTAGCAGCTTCATCAGAGAAGTAGATAACATGCCCATCAATATTTTCTACCAAGAGATCTTTAACCATAGCAACACTAGGTTCTACTTTAATTTGCTCAGGGGGCTTAGATGCTCTTATATTACTCTTACGAACCACGGTTGATACCTTAGCATGTTCCTTTATCCTAATAGGGAAAGGTGGTTTTTCAATATAAGCGGTAGGCACAACTGGATCAACATTGTAAAAGATGGTTTCTTCTTTAGCTATGACCGGTTCTTTAATTTCTTCTTTAATAGGGGGATGATATTTAAACCACTTCTCCTTTGGGAGGTCAACATGAGTAGCAAGTGCTTCATAGAAACAGGCTACTATCTCAGCGTCAAGTCCATATTTAGTGCTAAACTTGTGAAAAGTATCGGTATTCATAAAAGATTTAACACAATCAAACTCAAGCTTTATACCTGACTCATTACCTTCATCGAGTTCCCAATCTTAAGAGTTGCGTTTAATTTTTTCCAAGAGATCCCACTTGAATTCAATAGTCTTCTTCATATAAGAACCAGCACAAGAAGTATCGAGCATGGATTGATCATTATGAGAAAGCCGAGCATAAAAATTCTGAATGATAACTTCTCTCGAAATGTCATGATTGGGGCATGAATATAACATTGACTTAAGCCTCCCCCAAGCTAGAGCGATGCTTTCTCCTTCACGAGGCCAAAAATTATATATATAATTCCGATCATGATGAACTAGATGCATGGGATAAAACTTTTGATGGAATTCCAATTGCAAACGATTCCAGTTCCACGATCCAAGATCATCACATAGCCTATACCATGTAAATGCTTTTCCCTTCAAAGATAAAGGGAAAACCTTCTTCTTAACTTCATCTCCGGGTAAACCCGCAAGCTTAAATAATCCACAAATTTCGTTCACATATAATAGGTGCATATCAGGATGTTCAGTTCCATCTCCTGCATAAGGTTTAGCAAGCAGTTGTTCTACCATACCCGAAGGAATTTCATAACCAATATTTTCAGTAGGTGCAGTAGGTTGAGGGGCAACTAATTGTGGTTCCGGTCGAGGTGAAGATACCCCTAACAAACCCCTCAAAGGATTGTTTTCCATAGTAGCAAGTAGCAATAAATTTCAGCACGTAGTATAACTTTTTCCTTACCGATTTCCACTTACCAAGAGTGCTTCACTCCACAGATATAGGGGATCAATCGTAGTCCTTTCAATAAGTAAGAGTGTCGAACCCAACGAGGAGCAGAAGGAAATCACAAGTGGTTTTCAGCAAGGTAATTTCTGCAAGCACTGAAATTGTAGATAACAGATAGTTTGATAGCAAGATAATTGGTAACAAGCAAGTAATGGTAATGGTAAACAAGGTGCAGCAAGGTAGCCCAATCCATTTGTGGAAAAGGACAGGCCAGAACAATCTCTAGTAATAGGCAAAGTGTTCTTGAGGGTACACGGGAATTTCATCTAGTCACTTTTATCATGTTGGTTTGATTCGTGTTCGCTACTTTGATAATTTGATATGTGGGTGGACCGTAGCTTGGGTGATGTTCTTACTTGAACAACCTCCCACTTATGATTAACCCCCTCGCAAGCATCCGCAACTACGAGAAATGTATTAAGATAAAATCTAACCATAGCATTAAACGTTTGGATCCAAATCAGCCCCTTACGAAGTAGCGCATAAACTAGGGTTTAAGCTTCTGTCACTCTAGCAACCCATCATCTAATAACTACTCCACAATGCATTCCCTTAGGCCCATGAATGGTGAAGTGTCATGTAGTCGACGTTCACATGACACCACTAAGGGAATCACAACATGCATATCATCAAAATATCGAACACATATCAAATTCACATGATTACTTGCAACATGACTTCTCCCGTGACCTCAAGAACAAAGGTAACTACTCACAAATAATAATCATGCTCAAGATCAGAGGGGTATTAAATAGCATAATGGATCTGAACATATAATCTTCCACCAAATAAACCATATAGTAATCAACTACGCAAGGTAATCAACACTACTAGTCACCCACAGGTACCAATCTGAGGTTCCGGTACAAAGATATAGCACAAGAGATGAACTAGGGTTTGAGAGGAGATGGTGCTATTGAAGATGTTCATGAAGATTGGCCTTCCAAAGATGAGAGGGGTGTTGGTGATGACGATGGCTTCGATTTCCCCCTCCGGGAGGCAAGTTCCCCCGTCGGAATCGCTCCGCCGGAGGGCAAAAGTGCTCCTGTCCCAAGTTTCACCTCGAAGCGGCGGCGCTTTGTCCCGAAAGTCCTCCTCTGATTTTTTTCTAGGTCAAATGTGACTATATACCAGAATATGGGCACCGGAGGTGGGCCGAGGAGGCCACGATACACCAGGGCGCGCCCAGGGGGGTCTGGCGCGCCCTGGTGGGTTGTGCCCACCTGGCTGGCCCCCTCCGGTAGTTTTCTGATCCACTATTTTTTATTAAATACAAAAATAATCTCCGTAAAATTTCAGCTTCATTGGAGTTGTGGAGAATAGGTATCTCTGATGTGCTTTTCTTAGGTCCAGAATTCCAGCTGCCGGTATTCTCCCTCTTTGTGTAAACCTTGCATATTATGAGAGAAAAGGCATTAGAATCACTCCCTAAAGCATTATTATTCAACAAAACATAGTAAATAATAGTAAGGAAAATATGATGCAAAATGGACGTATCGACGGAGCGCCGCCGGGGCATCCATCGTGATGGCGATCTACACCAACAGCTTCGCCGCCGTCATCACCAACCCTTCTCCATCAACACCGCCATGATGCTCACCACCAGGAGTGAGTAATTCCTTTGTAGGCTTGCTGGACGGTGGTGGGATTGGATGAGATTGATCATGTAATCGATTTAAGTTTGATAGGGCTTGATCCCTAGTATCCACTATGTTGTGAGATTGATGTTGCTATGACTTTGCTATGCTTAATGCTTGTCACTAGGGCCCGAGTGCCATGATTTCAGATATGAACATATTATGTTTTCACGAATATAAGATTGATTAGGACCCTATCTTGCAAGTTGTATGCACCTATTACGTGTCTTGATCCGCATACCCCAAGGTGACAATAATTGGGATTCTTTCCGTTGATTGCCGTAGTTTGAGGAGTTCATGTATTCACCATGTGTTAATGCTTTGTTCTGGTTCTCTATTAAAAGGAGGCCTTGATATCCCTTAGTTTCCAATAGGACCCCGCTGCCACGGGAGGGTAGGATAAAAGATGGCATGCAAGTTCTTATCTCAAGCACGTATGACTATATACGGAATACATGCCTACATTACATTGATGAATTGGAGCTAGTTCTGTGTCGCCCTAGTGTGTAACTGTTATATGATCAATGTCATCTAAATCATTATCCATCACCGATCCACGTGCCTACGCTTTACATATACTGAATCTTGCAAAATTATCTATTACACCTACTAAGTACTTCTAGTTTCATTCCCGCAAAGTAGTTTCATACTTGTTGTAGGTGAAGTAAGCGTTAGCGTGCGTAGAGTTGTATCGATGGCCGATAGAACTTGAGAGAATATTAGTTCTACCTTTAGCTCCTCGTTGGGTTTGACACTCTTACTTATCGAAAAAGGCTACAAACGATCCCCTACACTTGTGGGTTATCAACTGTCGTCAGCAAGTATCCCGTGCCCATCATCGACGAATTGCTCGACGAACTCGCCAACGCCAAGTGGTTCTCAAAACTTGATCTGCGCACGGGATTCCACCATATTAGAATGGACGAAGGAGAGGAGTACAAGACAACGTTTCAAACGCACTCCAGCCACTGGGAATACCACGTCATGCCCTTCGGTGTTGCCGGCGGCCCAGCAACCTTCAACGGCACCATGACCACCATCCTGAAGCCGGTCCTATGCGTCTGCGCCATCTCCTTCTTCGACGACTTTCTCATTTTCAGTAAAACATTCTCTGAACACCTCCAACACATCGCTCGAGTGCTGCAGCTGCTCCAGAATGATCATTGGCAAGTCAAGCAGTCGAAGTGTTCATTCGCACAACAACAAATCGCTTACCTCGGCCACGTGATCAATGTGCAGGACGTCTCCATCGACCCGGCCAAAGTTCAGGCAGTTCAACACTGGCCTACACCCCAATGTGCTAAAGATGTGTACAGTTTCCTTGGATTTACAGGCTACTACCGCAAGTTCATAAGGCACTTCGGCATCATTGCTCGTCCCCTGTTCAACCTTCTGAAGAAGAATCAACTCTTCATTTGGACAAGCGACACACAACAAGCGTTCGATACTCTAAAAGAGAAGCTCATATCCGCCCCAGTTCTGCAACTACCTGACTTCAACAAATAGTTCGTCATCGATACAGACGCCTGCGCCTATGGTGTTGGCGCTGACCACCAACAAGATGGTCATCCAATCGCCTACATGAGAAAACCTCTCAGACCACGCAACAGAGGCCTCTCCACTTACGAGAAAGAGTGTATGGCGATCTTGATGGCTGTGGAGCAGTGCTGGCCATACCTGCACAATGACGAGTTTCTCATCAGAACTGATCATCGTAGTTTGATTCACCTCGACGATCAGCACCTGTCCACCCCCGGGTAGCAGAAGGCTTTCACCAAACTGCTGGGGATGCGCTACAAAATCTGCTACCGATCTGGCGCCACCAACACCGTGGCCGACACCCTCTCGCGGCGCACACATGAAGCTTCTATGACAACAATCTCTGTTTGCACTCCCGCTTGGTTATCAGACATCGCTGCCAGCTACAACTCCAATCCCCAGGCCCAGAAGATCCACCAAGACTTGTCGCGCAGACCAGATACCAAACTGCGATTCACCATGCGCGGCGGCTTGCTGTACTTTCGCAACAGGCTATGGCTGGGAGGTTCCCCGACCCTGCAGCAACGCATGATCCGTGCTTTCCACGACAGCACAATCGGCGACACTCTGGCGCACCAGTCACATACCGACGTCTTCGCCTGGCCCAAGATGAAGGAACACATGCGCCAGTATGTGCAATCTTGCACTGTCTGCCAGCAGGCGAAGCCTGAACGCGTCCGTTACCCAGGTCTGCTTGAGCCCCTGCCAATTCCAGATGGTGCTTGAAAGGTTGTCACCATGGACTTCATCGAAGGCCTCCCCGCATCAGGTAAATTCAACCGCATCCTTGTGGTCGTTGATAAATTCACTCGTTATGCTCACTTCCTTCCCCTGAGCCACCCCTTCACGGCGGCCAAGGTGGCACATTCTTGCCTGGAAAACGTCTACAAATTGCATGGTCTGCCGAAAGCTATCGTCTCTGACAAAGACCCAGTGTTCACGAGCAGGTTCTGGCACGAGCTGTTCAAGACCATCGGCACAGAGCTGAATATGAGTACTCCATATCACCCGCAAATGGATGGGCAAACAGAGCCCGCCAACCAGTGCCTGGAGATCTACCTGTGCTATTTCATTCATGCCTGTCCGCACAAGTGGCACCAGTACCTGGCCCTCGCAGAATTCTGGTACAATTCTAGCTATCACTCTGCTCTAGATACTTCTCCTTTTGCAGCTCTCTACGGGTATGAACCCCGCCACTGGGGAATCGAAGCAACCTCCACCTGTAAACTTGCCCCGCTCAAGGAATGGCTCGAGGAATGCAAGCACATGCAACAAGTTCTTTCATAACACCTCCACCGAGCCCGCAACATCATGAAGGCCCAGGCTGACAAGAAGTGCACGCTTCGCACCTTCTCTATGGGCGACAAGGTCTTCGTCAAGCTACAGTCGTATGTCCAGACTACGGTGGCCCGTCGCACCAACCACAAGCTCGCCTTCCGCTACTTCAGGCCGTTCAAGATCACCCGCATCGTCAACCCCGTCGCGTACTGATGTCTACTACGCAACCTTCTTCTTGTAGACTCGTGTTGGGCCTCCAAGCACAGAGTTTTGTAGGACAGTAGCAAATTTCCCTCAAGTGGATGACCTAAGGTTTATCAAACCGTGGGAGGCAAAGGATGAAGATGGTCTCTCTCAAACAACCCTGCAACCAAATAACAAAGAGTCTCTTGCGTCCCCAACACACCCAATACAATGGTAAATTGTATAGGTGCACTAGTTCGGCGAAGAGATGATGATACAAGTGTAATATGGATGGTAGATATAGGTTTTTGTAATCTGAAAATATAAAAACAGAAAGGTAACTAATGATAAAAGTGAGCACAAACGGTATTGCAATGCTTAGAAACAAGGCCTAGGGTTCATACTTTCACTAGTGCAAGTTCTCTCAACAATACTGACATAGTTGAATCATATGTAAATCCCTCACGTGCGACAAAGAGTTCACTCCAAAGTCACAAATAGCGGAGAACAAACGAAGAAATTATTGTAGGGTACGAAACCACCTCAAAGTTATCTTTTCCGATCAATCATATGAGCCATCCCCATTAATTGTCACGAACAGCCCTAGAGTTCGTACTAGAATAACACCTTAAGATACACATCAACCAAAACCCTAATGTCACCTAGGCACTCCAATGTCACCACGAATACCCACGGGTTTGATTATACGATATGCATCACACAATTTTAGATTCATCATGTTCAATCCAACACAAAGAACTTCAAAGAGTGCCCCAAAGTTTCCATCGGAGAGTCAAGACAAAAACGTGTGCCAACCCCTATGCATAGATTCCCAAGGTCACGGAACCCGCGGGTTGATCACCAAAACATACATCAAGTGGATCAACAGAACATCCCATTGTCACCACAGATATCCCATCGCAAGACATACATCAAGTGTTCTCAAATCCTTAAAGACTCAATCCGATAAGTAAACTTCAAAGGGGAAAAGTCAGTTCATCACAAGAAGATAGAGAGGGGAAAACTCCATATGATTCATCTATATCAATAAAGCTCGCGATACATCAAGATCGTGCCATCTCAAGAACACGAGAGAGAGAGAGATCAAACACATAGGCTTCCCGATTGGTTTTTCATGGCTACAGAGGCTTGTGGCGGCGGAACTCCCGATCTAGGTTTCTTTCTGGAGGTTTCTGGATATATAGGGGTGCTTGGCGTTGGAATCAAGTCAAGGGGGGCCACGAGGCAACGACAAGCCAGGGGGCGCGCCCTAGGGGGGGCGCGCCCCCTAGGCTTGTGGCTGCCTCGTGACTCTTCTGGCCCACCTCCAATGCTCTGTGGGCTTCTTCTGGTCCATAAATGATCACCGTAAATTTTTATTCCGTTTGGACTCCGTTTGATATTCCTTTTCTGTAAAACTCAAAAACAGGGAAAAACATAGAAACTGGCACTGGGCTCTAGATTAACAGGTTAGTCCCAAAAATAATATAAAATAGCATATTAATGCATATAAAACATCCAAAACAGATAATATAATAGCATGGAACAATCAAAAATTATAGATACGTTGGAGACGTATCAAGCATCCCCAAGCTTAATTCCTGCTCGTCCTCGAGTAGGTAAATGATAAAAACAAAATTTTTGATGTGGAATGCTACCTAACATTTTTATCAATGTAATCTTTTTTAATTGTGGCAAGAATATTCAGAGCCATAAGATTCAAAACAAGAGTTTAATATTGACATAAAAACAATAATACTTCAAGCATACTAATAAAGCAATCATGCCTTCTCAAAATAACATGGCCAAAGAAAGTTATCCCTACAAAATCATATAGTCTGGCTATGCTCCATCTTCATCACACAAAGTATTAAATCATGCACAACCCCGGTTTTAGCCAAGCAATTGTTTCATACTCTAGTATTCTCAAACTTTTTCAACTCTCACGCAATACATGAGCGTGAGCCATGGATATAGCACTATAGGTGGAATAGAATATGGTGGTTGTGGAGAAGACAAAAAGAAGGAGATAGTCTCACATCAACTAGGCATATCAACGGGCTATGGAGATGCCCATCAATAGATATCAATGTGAGTGAGTAGGGATTGCCATGCAACGGATGCACTAGAGCTATAAGTGTATGAAAGCTCAAAAAGAAACTAAGTGGGTGTGCATCCAACTCGCTTGCTCACGAAGACCTAGGGCGATTTGAGGAAGACCATCATTGGAATATACAAGCCAAGTTCTATAATGAAAAATTCCCACTAGTATATGAAAGTGACAAAATAAGAGACTCTCTATCATGAAGATCCTGGTGCTACTTTGAAGCACAAGTGTCGAAAAAGGAATAGTAGCATTGCCCCTTCTCTCTTTTCTCTCATTTTTTTTGGTGGGCTTCTTTGGCCTCTTTTTTTTATTTGGGCTTCTTTGGCCTCTTTTATTTTTGTAAAGTCTGGAGACTCATCCCAACTTGTGAGGGAATCATATCTTCCATCATCCTTTCCTCACATGAGACAATGCTCTAATAATGATGATCATCACACTTTTATTTACTTACAACTCAAGAATTACAACTCGATACTTAGAACAAAATATGACTCTATATGAATGCCTCCGGCGGTGTACTGGGATGTGCAATGACTCAGGAGTGGCATGTATAAAAAAATATGAACGGTGGCTTTGCCACAAATACGATGTCAACTACATGATCATGCAAAGCAATATGACAATGATGATGCGTGTCATAAACGGAATGGTGGAAGTTGCATGGCAATATATCTCGGAATGGCTATGGAAATGCCATAATAGGTAGGTATAGTGGCTGTTTTGAGGAAGGTATATGGTGGGTTTAATGCACCGGCGAAAGTTGCACGGTACTAGAGAGGCTAGCAAGGGTGGAAGGGTGAGAGTGCGTATAATCCATGGACTCAACATTAGTCATAAAGAACTCACATACTTATTGCAAAAGTCTATTAGTTATCAAAACAAAGTACTAAATGCATGCTCCTAGGGGAAGGGTTGGTAGGAGTTAACCATCGCGTGATCCCGACCTCCACACAAAGGAGGGCAATCAATAAATAAATCATGCTCCGACTTCGTCATATAACGGTTCACCATACGTGCATGCTACGGGAATCACAACCTTTAACACAAGTATTTCTACCAATCCACAATTACTCACTAGCATGTCTCTAATATTACCATCTTTATATCTCAAAACAATCATAAGGAATCAAACTTCTCATAGTATTCAATGCACTTTATATGAAAGTTTTTATTATATCCCTCTTGGATGCCCATTATATTAGGACTAAATTCATAACCTAAGCAAATTACCATGCTGTTTAGAGACTCTCAAAATAATATAAGTGAAGCATGAGAGTTCATCAATTTCTATAAAATGAAACCACCGTCGTGCTCTACAAAGATATAAGTGAAGCACTAGAGCAAAAGACAAACTACTCCAAAAAGATATAAGTGAAGATCAATGAGTAACCAAAAATTAAATAACTATGTGAAGACTCTCTCATCTAATAATTTCAGATCTGAAGTATTTTATTCAAACAGCAAAACAAAATAAAATGACATTCCAGGGATAGCACATATCATGTGAAGAAGCAAAAACTTAGGTTCAACCGATACTAATCGATAATTGTTGAAGAAGAAAGGTGGGATGCCAACCGGGGCATCCCCAAGCTTAGATGCTTGATACTTCTTGAAATATTAATTAGGGATGCCTTGGGCATCCCCAAGCTTGAGCTCTTGTATCTCCTTAATTCCTCTCATATCACGGTTTCCCTAGATCTTAAACTTCATCCACACAAAACTCAACAAGAACTCGTGAGATAAGTTAGTATAAATCAATGCAAAACTTTATCATTCTTTACTGTATAAAATCACTAAAATTATAATTTGACATTGCATACTAAATTACTCTGCATATTTAATACTCCTATCCTCAAATGGAATCATTAAACAAACAAACATATGCAAACAATGCAATCATAACAGCAATCTGCCTAAACAGAACAGTCTGTAAAGAATGCAGCAAGATCCATACTTAATTAACTCCAAAAATTCTGAAAATTTACCACACTGTAGAGAATTTATAATAGCATGCTGTGTCAAAATTTTAAGATTTTATGACATACTGACTATTCTAGGGAATTTTTGCACTAACAGCAAACTTTCTGTTTTGAAACAGCAACTCATATAATTGCAAATTGAGCATGGTGAAGGCTACCCTTGACACTTTTATTGAAATAAAAGATTCAAAACATTAATATAAATAACAGAAAGCAAATCCTAAAAAAATAAAATGACACTCCAAGCAAAACACATATCATTTGGTGAATAAAAATATAGCCTCAAGTAAATTTACCGATGGATTGAAGACAAAAGAGGGGATGCCTTCCGGGACATCCCCAAGCTTAGGCTCTTGGTTGTCAATGAATATTACCTTGGGGTGCCTTGGGAATCCCCAATCTTAGGATCTTGCCACTCCTTATTCCATAGTCCATCAAATCTTTACCCAAAACTTGAAAACTTCACAACACAAAACTTAACGGAACTCCGTGAGATGGGTTAGTATGATAAAGAGCAAATCATTCACTTGGGTACCGTCAAAGATAGGATTCATAATTATTATCACACAATGCCTACTGTAACTTATCATTTCCACAATTTATATCACTTAATATAATGTATGGAAACTCTAAAACAAGCAAACTATGCAAACAAGGCAGATTCTGTCAAAAACAGAACAGTCTGTAATGATCTGAACAATCACCATACTTATGCAACTCCAAAAATTCTGAAAAATTAGAACAACGTATGCAATTTGTATATAAATCATGTGTAAAAATTTCAGAAGCTTTTGATGCTCCAGTGATTTATGGTAATTCCAGAACTGGGCGCAAAAGTTTCTATTTTGCACAGAATCAACTCAACCATCATCCACACTATCCCAAAGGCTTTACTTGGCACTTTATTAAAAAAAGCTATAAAACATGATTACTACAGTAGCTTAATCATGTGAACACACAAAAACAGTAGGTATAAATATTGGGTTGTCTCCCAACAAGCGCTTTTCTTTAATGCCTTTTAGCTAGGCAAGATGATTTCAATGATGCTCACATAAAAGATAAGAATTGAAACACAAAGAGAGCATCATGAAGCATATGACTAGCACATTTAAGCCTAACCCACTTCCTATGCATAGGGATTTTGTGAACAAACAATTTATGGGAGCAAGAATCAACTAGCATAGGAAGGCAAAAGAAGCATAACTTCAAAACTTTCAACACATAGAGAGGAAACTTGATATTATTGCAATTCCTACAAGCATATATTCCTCCCTCATAATAATCTTCAGTAGCATAATGAATGAATTCAACAATATAACCATCACATAAAGCATTATTTTCATGATCCACAAGCATAGAAGTTTTACTACTCCCCATATAAGCAAATTTCTTCTCATTCAGAATAATGGGAGTATCATATGAAACTCGAATACTATAAATTGTTTCCACATTAAAAGAGTAATGTTCAGTAAAAGGATATTCAAAATTATGACAATAATTGTCACTACTTTTTATAACATAAGTATCATCACAATAATCATCATAAGTAGCAACTTTGTTCTCATCATAGTCAATTGAAACCTCTTCCGAAATAGTGGAATCATTACTAAATAAAGTCATGACCTCTCCAAATCCACTTTTATCATTATTGCAATCATCATAAATAGGAGGCATGCTATCATCATAATAGATTTGCACATCAAAACTTGGGGGACTAAAAATATCACCTTCATTAAACATAGCATCCCCAAGCTTGTGGCTTTGCATAACATAAACATAATCACTCTCATCATTAATAGTATGAATAGCACCAATAGTATAACAATTATTATCATCACAATTTTCTAAGTTGGTGCAAAAAAAATTTCAAGATTATAAGAGGTATCATTATTTGGGAGAGATACCTTTTTACCTCTACTTTTTCTTCTTTTCTTCTTCTTCACCACATCATGTTTGGGTTTAATCAATTTTTCCGAGCTTCTTATTGATGAGATTGGTAGAATAGGAAGCTCCCCCTCGTCACCTGATTCATCATAAGAAAAAATAGGAGGATATTGGTAAGTCTCTTCCCCTTCATTAGTATTCTCTTCCTCTTCTATTTGTTTTCTTATCTTTAAATAATTGGCAATATACGGATTCTCAATGCAATTTACCGCGCAATACATATAGATTTCATTTAGATCAAAATCAATCATTTTTATGAGAACCCAATCCGGAACCTCGTTAGTTTTATGTTTCATTTCTTCATATCCCAAAAATAGACTAAGTTCATTATAATGATCAAGGGTAATGAGGTTATCACAATTTTTGGACACAATTCAATCCTGAAATAATTCACATTGGAAATTAAAATGACCACTTTCATTGCAAAGTTCACAAGTAATGCGAAGAAGAAGAGGATATAACTTTTTAGCACAAATATGTAACATCTTAAGTAACCGCTTGGTTTCTAAATATTTATGCCTCTTACAAAATCTATTTTCCCTTTTCTTCGGTGAGTATTCGCACTCCCAATTCACTCCACAAAAATTGACATCCTTATAGGAGACACCATTATCATGACTAGTGCAATCATCATTAGTATTATGGATATTCAAAGAATTTATACTAACAACATTGCAATCATGCTCATCATTCAAAGATTTAGTGCCAAACATTTTATTGACTTCTTCTTCTAACACCTTGGCACAATTTTCCTTTTCATCATTTTCACGAAAGACATTATAAAGATGAAGTATATGAGGCAACCTCAATTCCATTTTTTTAGTTTTCTTTTAAAGACTAAACTAGTGATAAAATAAGAAACTAAAAGATTCAATTGCAATATCTAAAGATATACCTTCAAGCACTCACCTCCCCGGCAACGGCGCCAGAAAAGAGCTTGATGTCTACTACGCAACCTTCTTCTTGTAGACTCGTGATGGGCCTCCAAGCGCAGAGTTTTGTAGGACAGTAGCAAATTTCCCTCAAGTGGATGACCTAAGGTTTATCAATCCGTGGGAGGTGTAGGATGAAGATGGTTTCTCTCAAACAACCCTGCAACCAAATAACAAAGAGTCTCTTGTGTCCCCAACACACCCAATACAATGGTAAATTGTATAGGTGCACTAGTTCGGCGAAGAGATGGTGATACAAGTGTAATATGGATGGTAGATATAGGTTTTTGTAATCTGAAATAACACCTTAAGATACACATCAACCAAAACCCTAATGTCACCTAGGCACTCCAATGTCACCACGAATACCCACGGGTTTGATTATACGATATGCATCACACAATTTTAGATTCATCATGTTCAATCCAACACAAAGAACTTCAAAGAGTGCCCCAAAGTTTCCATCGGAGAGTCAAGACAAAAACGTGTGCCAACCCCTATGCATAGATTTCCAAGCTCACGGAACCCGCGGGTTGATCACCAAAACATACATCAAGTGGATCAACAGAACATCCCATTGTCACCACAGATATCCCATCGCAAGACATACATCAAGTGTTCTCAAATACTTAAAGACTCAATCCGATAAGTAAACTTCAAAGGGGAAAAGTCAGTTCATCACAAGAAGATAGAGAGGGGAAAACTCCATATGATTCATCTATATCAATAAAGCCCGCGATACATCAAGATCATGCCATCTCAAGAACACGAGAGAGAGAGATCAAACACATAGCTACTGGTACATACCCTCAGCCCCGTGGGTGAACTACTCCCTCCTCGTCATGGAGACTGCCGGGATGATGAGGATGGCCTCCGGTGATGGTTTCCCCCTCCGGCAGGGTGCCGGAACGGGCTCCCGATTGGTTTTTCGTGGCTACAGAGGCTTGCGGCGGCGGAACTCCCGATCTAGGTTTCTTTCTGGAGGTTTCTGGATATATAGGGGTACTTGGCATTGGAATCAAGTCAAGGGGGGGGGGCACGAGGCGACGACAAGCCAGGGGGCACGCCCTAGGGGGGCGCCCCTAGGCTTGTGGCTGCCTTGTGACACTTCTGGCACACCTCCAATGCTCTGTGGGCTTCTTCTGGTCTATAAATGATCACCATAAATTCTTATTCCGTTTGGACTCTGTTTGATATTCCTTTTCTGTAAAACTCAAAAACAGGGGAAAAAACAGAAACTGGCACTCGGCTCTAGATTAACAGGTTAGTCCCAAAAATAATATAAAATAGCATATTAATGCATATAAAACACCCAAAACAGATAATATAATAGCATGGAACAATAAAAAATTTATAGATACGTTGGAGACGTATCACGTACGAGCTGGAGCTCCCCGCGGGCGCCAAGGTTCGCCCCGTCTTCCATGTCTCCCAGTTGTGCCGCGCTCTGCCACCAAGCACTCTGATCGAGCCCGAGCTCCCGGCGCCCACAGATGAGCCTCTGTGCCCGGTCGAGGTCCTGGATACACGCTAGCGCCAAATGCCCCAAGGGCGCCGCGAGCAAATGCTTGTGTGCTGGTCTGACCCATCCGTCCTCGACGCTACATGGGAAGACGCCAAGTTCCTCCGCGATCACCACCCTGCACTGTTGGCTCGATGACAAGCCAGCTCTCAAGGAGGAGGGGATGTCAGCGCCGCTGCTGACACGACAGCAGGGCCCGCGGTGGACCACGGTTTCGACCCCAAGCATGCCTCCAACCGGTCGCATCGGATCGCACAGCCCAACTGGAGATGCATCGGGCCCGAGTGGGCTAACTAGGGCTCGATACGCCCACGCCACCAACTGCTTGTACCCCCGTGCACATCATGATTGGCATCCAGCAGGATCGGGATGAACGGCGGCTCTCTTCCCCTCTCCTACCTTCCTTTCTTCTTCCGCAAGATCAGTGAGATTGTCTTAGAGAGAACTTGAGTTGTAATCAAGATCGACACTTGTATCCCATTCCAAACTATACGCCGCACAATCTCATGATATATTGGATCAAAGTATGATGAAGGAGAGTGCAGCAATTACGGTGTCTGTCATGTGGGTGATTTGGACAAACCGTAATAAATATACTCATCATGAGATTCAGTATCAGCCGCATAAGTCTATGGAGATTATCAGGAGCTCATTTAGAGTCTTGTATTCCTAATAACCATGTGGCAAAGGTGATTGTGCGGCATACGTGGTAGGCACCAAAATAAGGGGTGGCTGCAAATTAATACAGATGGTGCAATAGATGTGAACAGAGAAATGTTCTGGTGCATGCATCATGGTGAGTGGTCACAATGGCCTTCTTCAAATGGGCCCATGCATCAGATATTCACTACCCTATGATCCTTTTGCTATTGAGCTAATGGCATGCATGGACACGATGGTGTTGGCTATAACAAATGATCTATGTCATATAGTGATCGAGAGTGACTACTACATACTTCCTTTTTGTGTGATCTAGTAACGGAACAAAAAGTACCCCACACCTATTTCCCCACAAAGGTGACCTTGGATTATCGAACCTGTAAGAGAAAGGTTCCCTTGAAGCGATGGTCTCTAGCAAGAAATTGTTAAAGGAATAATTACAACTTTCGTCAGATCAATCAAGCTAGTAGTGATGTAACACTTATAATAAAAAGAAGGTACGGGTATTGAGGTCTTAATGCTGACAACCATGTATTTGTGTTGGGACAAGATATGATCTTAATTTTTGCGCTGGAAGTCACCCATCAAGATGTGTTTGTTACGAACCAACATGGGGGATGTGTCCAAATAACATCTTGACCAGCACGAGTCATGCATCAAGAATCAGTTGTCCTACCATAGGCCTATCTGTCGCGCGTGATTGCCTCGATAATTAAGATTGTAATAATCAGACAAGATCTTTGGATTTTCAATGACTACACCTCATGAATCCCAAAGGATTGGATCTGTGTTACCATACTAAACCCTTCTGTCACTAGTGTTAAGAATAACACTTCTCGTTGTCCTTGCCCTTAGCCTCACCATGACTCGCGCTCCGTGATCCTAGATATCTGCAGGGACAAAGAACGCGAGCAAGACAAGAGACATCTACGAAACAATTTTATTTCACACATACGGGACATTAATTCAAAGCAACAAATATAAAGGGTTGCAAGGCCTATGCCTCAACTCATACCTTACTGGGATACTCACACATGGAGATCAGATCGCATGAAGAAAACATTGAAGGACACATCTTGAAGATTGATTGATTAGAATATGTCTTATAATGGTTGCCTTGTGTGATGCATGATTACAAGTGTGAATTAGATGGAGATGAACTATGGTGGTGATGATGGCCATGGAGATGAGATGGCGGTGGCTAGGATTGATGAAGGGGATGAATATGGCTTTGTTGTGGATGACTTCCTCGATGTTCCGTTGAAATTTCGGCATGGTCCCCTTTATAAAAGTTGTTCAGGTGGATGAGGCGCCTCGGAATCAATGCCATATGACCGCTCAAACGAGCAGTCGTGGTCGTATGAAACACCGTCTTTTGCTCTGGCGCCTCTAGTGCGCCTCCTGTTGATTTCCTCTATCTCCTCTTTTATTTCTTTTCATGTTTTGACTTGATTTAGTCCATTTGTAGTCCATTTCCTATAGATACACAATAAAGAGAGAATTTGTGGAATCTTTTGCATTCATTAGTCATTAGTATCAATATCTGAGCGAATATCTTTGTTTTACGGAAATATCTCAGTTTAAACAAAGGTGAAATGAGTGCAAAAATATCACTTATCAACTACTAGTCGGTATCCCTAGCATGGAAGTAGGAGAATGATCTCTCAGTTCGAGGAAATATAATTAGGGAGATGCACACCTATATCCCGAGTTTTTAGGGGTTCGAGTTGCGATGGACAAGGTGGGAATCTAATGAAGATGCACATACTTGTGCTAAGAAAGGTTTGTCATTAGACGTGTATATATATATATATATATATATATATATATATATATATATATATCCTATGCTCCTTGTAACTCCTGACTTTCTGATAGATGTTGTACAATTAGATATGATCCGGCGTAATGAAGAAAATGCCTAAATGGCGGTTCTAAAAAAAGTGCACAATCAAGCATGGGCATGCACATTGCTAGGATCGTAGACAATTCGGTGCATAATTTAATCAAATATGCACTTTGACATTGGCATGACAAATGCCTTCCATAATTTTGCTATGTACAGACTAATCCAATCAACCCAAAAATCCCCTAACCACGTATCCAAACCACCGGGAAGTAAGCACTGCCACCAGAGGCGTACCCTCACCAACAAAATAGCATTTCTGCCAGAACAACAATAGTCGTGGACTGGCCTACCCTTTCCACCCCACACCACTTGGTCAGTCCATGACAAATGTTGTTCACGGCAATGGAGACCAATGCTCTGATACCAATTGTAGGATCGACAAGAGGGGTCTAGAGGGGGGGGGGTGAATAGACACTAACAAGGCAAAAGGTGCAATTTTTAGTTCTCTTGAAACGTAGGCAAATTTTGGCAAAAGTTAGATCACAAAGAGTACACCATACACATGCATATCTAGAGTATGGGCAACATAATGTAAACAACATGCACGTGCAAGAAAGTAAGGAGTAAGGTTTATGATACGTTGAAAATGAAGGGTGACACGAAGATTTTTTCCCGTGATTCCGATAGGTGGTGGCGTACATCCACATTGATAGAATCTTCAATCCCGAAGGGATAGCGACCGCGCGAGTCCATGGAGGGCTCCACCCATGAAGGGTCCACGAAGAAGCAACATTGCCAATTCCACCATGTCTTACACCCACGAAGGACTTGCCTCCCTCGGGGTAGATGTTGTGGTGTTCTCACGGCAGATGCCATGGGATGGCTAATCGAGAGTGGTTGGGGCCAAAGGACGCCGGTGGCTTCCGAAGACGAGGTTGGGGACAAGCGGTGCGAGACACACGGTGTACCCAGGTTCAGGGCCTTCCATGGGAGGTAATACCCCTAATCCTACTGGATCGACTATGTGGATCAAGGGGTTACAATGGTGCTCCTGCAGCTGTTTGATGGAGGAGGAAGAAGGAGCTAGCTCTCCTGCTTAGCTCTCCTGTATGGGTGTGTGATGAGCTGACCCTCTCCTAGAAGGGCTGTTGGGGGGGGTTTATAGGCCAACCCCAGCTTACAATATGCAGGGGAAATGGGAGCGGAGCCGAGCATCCATGAGCCTACCATCATAGGAGGCTCCCTGGGTACCTTATAAACAGGTGCCCAGGGGACACGAGATGGCCCATGAAACCTAACAAACAATGTGGGTGACGACGCGCGACGTGTGCACAATGCCCGCTATTTGTCAACAGTGCACCGCTGCAGGGTATGTCTGTCTTGTCCGTGCAGGTCCGATGGGACATTGCAGTTGACTCCGGGCAGCCGGTAAGTCGGAGCATCCGACCGATGGTGCGGGTTGGAGCAACCGGCCAGGGCAGGCTGGCAGCCCGCCACGCTCACCGTCTTGCAACTACCCAGGGGTCATCGCCTCGAAAGTAGCCTCCGGGTGACTTGAAGAGTCGGGCGAAGGGTCTTCACAGTTGTGTCTCTGAAGTTGTCGATGGCAGCCGACTGCGGGCTGCAGCCGGCGCAACTCTCTTCCAGTGGGGGTGCACCAGTGCACCTACTAGTTGTAGCCTCCAAGCGACTCAAAGAGTCGGGCGAAGGTGTTGGAAATATGCCCTAGAGGCAATAATAAAAGTAGTTATTATTATATTTCCTTGTTCATGATAATCGTTTATTATCCATGCTATAATTGTATTAATTGGAAACACTGATACATGTGTGGATACATAGACAACACTGTGTCCCTAGTATGCCTCTAGTGGACTAGCTCGTTGATCAAAGATGGTCAAGATTTCCTAGCCATGGACATGAGATGTCATTTGATAACGGGATCACATCATTAGGAGAATGATGTGATGGACAAGACCCAAACTATGAACGTAGCATATGATCGTGCCAGTTTATTGCTATTGTTTTCTACATGTCAAGTATCTGTTCCTATGACCATGAGATCATGCAACTCACTGACACCGGAGGAATACCTTGTGTGTATCACACGTCACAACGTAACTGGGTGACTATAAAGATGCTCTACAGGTATCTCCGAGGGTGTCTGTTGAGTGGGCATGGATCAAGACTGGGATTTGTTACTCCGTGTGACGGAGACGTATCTCAGGGCCCACTCGGTAATACAACATCACAATGAGCCTTGCAAGCAAAGTGACTAAAGAGTTAGCCACGGGATCTTGTATTACGGAACGAGTAAAGAGACTTGCCGGTAACGAGATTGAACTAGGTATGGAGATACCGATGATCGAATCTCGGGCAAGTAACATACCGAAGAACCAAGGGAACAGCGTACGAGATTAACTGAATCCTTGACATAGAGGTTCGACCGATAAAGATCTTCGTAGAATATGTAGGAGCCAATATGGGCATCCAGGTCCCGCTATTGGTTATTGACCGTAGAGGTGTCTCGGTCATGTCTACATAGTTCTCGAACCCGCAGGGTCTACACACTTAATGTTTGGTGATGATATATGTATAGTTGAGTTGTTATGTTGGTGACCGAAGGTTGTTCGGAGTCTCGGATGAGATCTCGGACATGATGAGGATCTCCGGAATAGTCGGAAGGTAAAGATTGATATATGGGATAATAGTGTTTGGTCTCCGGAAGGGTTCCGGAATTCACCGGAAGGGGTTTCGGATGTTTCCCGAAATGTTCGGGTACGAGAACACTTTATTTGGGCCAAGGGGTAAAGCCCACGAGGCTTTAAGGAAGGTGCAAAAGGAGTTTTGTGGAGGCCAGGGGCCAGACGCCAGGAACCCTGGCGTCTGGGGCCAGACACCGAGGACCCTGGCGTCTGGTCCTGGAGTCCGAGGAGGACTCTTGCCTTGCGGGCAAAACCGACTTTGAGGAGGCTCTTTCTCCAAGTTTCGACCCCAGGGCTCAACATATAAATAGAGGGGCAGGGCTAGCACCTGGAACACATCAAGAAATCTCCAAGCCGTGTGCCGGCAACCCCGCCCCTCTAGTTAATCCTACGTCGTAGTTTCCGTAGTGCTTGGCAAAGCCCTGCGGAGATTGTTCTTCACCACCACCGTCACCACGCCGTCGTGCTGCCGGAACTCATCTACTACTTCACCATCGCTCGCTGGATCGAGGAGGTGAAGGCGTCATCAAGCTGTACGTGTGTTGAACGCGGAGGTGCCGTCCGTTCGGCGCTAGATCGTGATTGGATCGAGGGACGACTTGCTATTTGGATCGCGAAGACGTTCGACTACATCAACCGCGTTTCTTAACGCTTCCGCTTAGCGATCTACAAGGGTACGTAGATCCACTCTCCCTCTCGTAGATGCTCATCACCATGGATAGATCTTGCGTGTGCGTAGGAAATTTTTGGTTTCCCATGCAACGTTCCCCAACAGTGGTATCAGAGCTAGGTCTATGTGTAGATGAGATCTCGAGTAGAACACAAAGGAGTTTGTGGGCGTTGATGCTTAGATTGCTTCCTCCCTTAGTCTTTTCTTGTTTCGTCGGTATTGTGGGATGAAGCGGCCCGGACCTACATTACTCGTACGCTTACGACAGACCGGTTCCATCAACTGACATGTAACTTCGTTGCATAAAAATGGCTGGCGGGTGTCTGTTTCTCCCACTTTAGTCGGATCGGATTTGACAAAGGCGGTCCTTAAGAAGTTTGAATAGCAATTTTTGTATCACCGTTGTGGTTTTTGCGTAGGTAAGAATTGTTCTTGCTAGATACCCGTAGCAGCCACATAAAACATGCAACAACAATTAGATGACGTCTAACTTGTTTTTGCAGGGTATGTTGTGATGTGATATGGCCAATTACATGATGAGATATATGTGATGTATGAGATGATCATGTATTGTATAGAATATCACGACTTGCATGTCGATGAGTACGGTAACCGGCAGGAGCCATAGGGTTGTCTTTAATTATTTTTGCCGTTTTGCTTTACTTTATCGCTATGAGTTAGCAATAGTCGTGGAAGCAACAGTCGGCGCGACAACCTCATGGCGACACGTTGATGGAGATCAAGATGATGGAGATCATGGTGTCATGCCGGTGACGATGGAGATCATGCCGGTGCTTTGGAGATGGAGATCAAAAGCACAAGTTCATGGCCATATCATGTCACTTATGATTTGCATGTGATGTTAATCCTTTTATGCATCTTATTTTGCTTAGGACGTCGGTAGCATTATAAGGTGATCCCTCACTTAAATTTCAAGATAAAATTGTGTTCTCCCCGAGTGTGCACCGTTGCGAAAGTTCGTCGTTTCGAGACACCACGTGATGATCGGGTGTGATAGACTCTACGTTCGCATACAATGGGTGCAAGCCAGTGTTGCACGTGCGGAACACTCGGGTTAAACTTGACGAGCCTAGCATGTACAGACATGGCCTCGGAACACAAGAGACCGAAAGGTCGAACATGAGTCATATAGTAGATATGATCAACATGAAGATGTTCACCATTGAAACCACCTCAACTCACGTGATGATCGGACTTGAGTTGGTGGATTTGGATCATGTGACACTCGAATGACCGGAGGGATGTCAATTTGAGTGGGAGTTTTTTTAAGTAATATGATTAACTAAACTCATTATCTTGAACAATAGTCTAAGTTGTCTTTGCAATATTTATGTTGTAGATCATGGCTCGCGCAGTAGCACCCCTGAATTTTAATGCGTTCCTAGAGAAAGCTAAGTTGAAAGATGATGGAAGTAACTTTGTGGACTTGGCCCGTAATCTAAGGATTATCCTTACGGCTTCCCAGAAGGCTTATGTCCTTGATGCACCGCTTGGTGATCCACCCGCTCCAGTTGAGTCTCCAGACGTTGTGAACGCCTGGCAGGCTCGTTCTGATGATTACTCAATAGTTCAATGTGCAATGTTGTATGGCTTAGAACCGGGACTTCAAAGACGTTTTGAACGTCATGGAGCATATGATCTGTTCCGGGAGTTGAAGTTTATCTTTCAGAAGAATGCCCGGATCGAGAGGTATGAGACCTCCGATAAGTTATATGCTTGCAAGATGGAGGAGACCGGGTCTGTCAGTGATCACATACTCAGAATGTCTGGGTACTCCACCCGTCTGGCTGAATTGGGGATGCCCCTTCCACCAGAGGCTATCACTGACAGAGTTCTTCAATCATTGCCACCTAGCTACAAGAGCTTCGTGTTGAACTATAACATGCACGGGATGAACAAGTCAGTCGCCGAGCTGTTTGCGACGTTGAAAGTCGCTGAGTCTGAGATTCAGAAGGAGCATCAAGTGTTGATGGTCAATAAAACCACTAGTTTCAAGAAGAATGGCAAGGGTAAGAAGGGTAACTCCAAGAAGAGTGGCAAAGCAGTTGCCCCTCCCGTGAAGAAACCCAAGGCTGGACCCAAGCCAGAAACTGAGTGCTTTCATTGCAAGGGAACTGGTCACTGGAAGCGGAACTGCCCCAAGTATTTGGCTGACAAGAAGGTGGCCAACAACAAACAAGGTATATATGATATACATGTTATTGATGTCTACCTTACCAACTCTCGTTGTAGTGCCTGGGTATTTGATACCGGTGCGGTTGCTCACATTTGCAACTCAAAACAGGAACTGCGGAATAGACGGAGGTTGGCAAAGGACGAAGTGACGATGCGCGTGGGAAATGGTTCCAAGGTTGATGTGATCGCCGTCGGCACGCTCGCTCTTCGATTACCATCGGGATTAGTGATGAACCTGAATAATTGTTATTTAGTGCCTGCGTTAAGCATGAACATTATATCTGGATCTTGTTTATTGCGAGACGGTTACTAATTTAAATCAGAGAATAATGGTTGTTCTATTTATATGAGTAATATCTTTTATGGTCATGCACCCAATGTGAGGGGTTTATTCTTATTGAATCTCGATAGTGATGATACACATGTTCATAACATTGATGCCAAAAGATGTAGAATTGATAATGATAATACCACGTTCTTGTGGCACTGCCGTTTAGGTCATATTGGCGTAAAACGCATGAAGAAGCTCCATGCTGATGGACTTTTGGAGTCACTTGATTTTGAATCACTTGACACATGTGAGCCATGCCTCATGGGCAAGATGACTAAAACGCCGTTCTCTGGAACAATGGAACGGGCAAGTGACTTGTTGGAAATCATACATACTGATGTGTGCGGTCCAATGAGCATTGAGGCGCACGGTGGTTATCGTTACTTTCTCACCTTCACTGATGACTTAAGTAGATATGGCTATATTTACTTAATGAAACACAAGTCTGAAATGTTTGAAAAGTTCAAGCAATTTCAGAGTGAAGTTGAGAATCATCGTAACAAGAAGATTAAATTCCTACGATCTGATTGAGGAGGAGAATATCTGAGTTATGAGTTTGGCAGTCACTTAAGACAGTATGGAATTGTTTCACAATTGACACCGCCTGGAACACCACAGCGTAATGGTGTGTCCGAACGTCGTAATCGAACCTTATTGGATATGGTGAGATCTATGATGTCTCTTGCCGATTTGCCACTATCGTTTTGGGGTTATGCATTAGAGACAACTGCATTCACTTTAAATAGGGCACCATCGACATCCGTTGAGACGACGCCATATGAACTTTGGTTTCCCAGGAAGCCAAAGCTGTCGTTTCTTAAAGTTTGGGGATGTGATGCTTATGTCAAAAAGCTTAAGCCTGAAAAGCTGGAACCCAAAGCGGAGAAATGCGTCTTCATAGGATACCCAAAAGAGACAGTTGGGTATACCTTCTACCTCAGATCCGAAGGCAAAGTGTTTGTCGCTAAAAAGGGAACATTTCTTGAGAAAGAGTTTCTCTCGAAAGAATTGAGTGGGAGGAAGATAGAACTTGATGAGGTTGTTGAACCTTTACTTCAACCTGAGAGTAGCGCAGCGCAGAAAGATGTTTCTGTAGAGCCTACATCAGTTGAAGAGGAAGTTAATGATGATGATCATGAAGCTTCGGATCAAGTTGCTATCGAACCTCGTAGGTCGACAAGGACGCGTACTGCTCCTGAGTGGTACGGCAACCCTGTCTTAGAGGTCATGTTGTTGGACAACGATGAACCTACGAGCTATGGAGAAGCGATGATGGGCCCGGATTCCGAGAAATGGTTAGAGGCCATGAAATCCGAGATGGGATCCATGTATGAAAACAAAGTATGGGCTTTGGAAGTATTACCTGAAGGGCATAAGGCCATTCAGAACAAATGGATCTTTAAGAGGAAGACGGACGCGGACGGTAATGTCACCATCTATAAAGCTCGACTTGTGGCAAAGGGTTTTTCACAAGTTCAAGGAGTTGACTACGATGAGACCTTCTCACCCGTAGCGATGCTTAAGTCCGTCAGAATCATGTTAGCAATAGCTGCCTTTTTCGATTATGAAATTTGGCAGATGGATGTCAAAACAGCGTTCCTTAACGGTTTCCTTAAGGAAGAGTTATATATGATGCAACCAAAAGGTTTTGTCGATCCAGAGAATGCTGACAAAGTTTGCAAACTCCAGCGATCCATTTATGGACTGGTGCAAGCATCTCGGAGTTGGAATCTTCGCTTTGATGAGGTGATCAAAGCGTTCGGGTTTATACAAGTTTACGGAGAAGCTTGTACTTACAAGAAAGTGAGTGGGAGCTCTATAGCGTTTCTAATATTATATGTGGATGACATATTACTGATTGGAAACAATATAGAAATGTTGGAAAGCGTGAAGGAATATTTGAACAAGAGTTTTTCAATGAAGGACCTAGGAGAAGGTGCTTTCATATTAGGCATCAAGATCTATAGAGATAGATCGAGGCGCTTAATAGGACTTTCACAGAGCACATACCTTGACAAAGTTTTGAAGAAGTTCAAAATGGATCAGTCCAAGAAGGGGTTCTTGCCTGTGTTGCAAGGTGTGAAGTTGAGTAAGACTCAATGCCCAGTGACTGCAGAAGATAGAGAAAAGATGAGTGTCGTCGCCTATGCTTCAGCCATAGGCTCTATCATGTATGCAATGCTGTGCACAAGACCAGATGTCAGCCTTGCCATAAGTATGGCCGGAAGGTTTCAAAGTGATCCAGGAATGGAACACTGGACGGCGGTCAAGAATATCCTGAAGTACCTGAAAAGGACTAAGGACATGTTTCTGGTTTATGGAGGTGATCAAGAGCTCGTCGTAAAGAGTTACGTCGATGCAAGCTTTGACACTGATCCGGATGACTCTAAGTCGCAAGCCGGATACGTATTTATTCTCAATGGGGGTGCGGTTAGCTGGTGCAGTTCCAAGCAAAGCGTAGTAGCTGATTCTACATGCGAAGGAAGGTGTCTGGATGAAGGAGTTCATGACAGATCTTGGAGTAGTGCCTAGTGCACTAAACCCAATGACTCTGTTCTGTGACAACACTGGTGCCATTGCTCTAGCCAAGGAACCAAGGTTTCACAAGAGGACCAGACACATAAAGCGACGTTTCAATTCCATCCGCGATTACATCAAGGAGGACGACATAAATATTTGCAAAGTGCACACGGATCTGAATGTTGCAGATCCGATGACTAAACCTCTTCCAAGGGCTAAACATGATCAACACCAGAACTGTATGGGTGTTAGATTCATTACAATGTAAATCACATGGTGATGTGAGCTAGATTATTGACTCTAGTGCAAGTGGGAGACTGTTGGAAATATGCCCTAGAGGCAATAATAAAAGTAGTTATTATTATATTTCCTTGTTCATGATAATCATTTATTATCCTGCTATAATTGTATTAATTGGAAACACTGATACATGTGTGGATACATAGACAACACTGTGTCCCTAGTATGCCTCTAGTGGACTAGCTCGTTGATCAAAGATGGTCAAGATTTCCTAGCCATGGACATGAGATGTCATTTGATAACGGGATCACATCATTAGGAGAATGATGTGATGGACAAGACCCAAACTATGAACGTAGAATATGATCGTGTCAGTCTATTGCTATTGTTTTCTGCATGTCAAGTATCTGTTCCTATGACCATGAGATCATGCAACTCACTGACACCGGAGGAATACCTTGTGTGTATCAAATGTCACAACGTAACTGGGTGACTATAAAGATGCTCTACAGGTATCTCCGAGGGTGTCTGTTGAGTGGGCATGGATCAAGACTGGGATTTGTTACTCCGTGTGATGGAGAGGTATCTTAGGGCCCACTCGGTAATACAACATCACAATGAGCCTTGCAAGCAAAGTGACTAAAGAGTTAGCCACGGGATCTTGTATTACGGAACGAGTAAAGAGACTTACCGGTAACGAGATTGAACTAGGTATGGAGATACCGACGATCGAATCTCGGGCAAGTAACATACCGAAGAACAAAGGGAACAGCGTACGGGATTAACTGAATCCTTGACATAGAGGTTCGACCGATAAAGATCTTCGTAGAATATGTAGGAGCCAATATGGGCATCTAGGTCCCGCTATTGGTTATTGACCGTAGAGGTGTCTCGGTCATGTCTACATAGATCTCGAACCCGCAGGGTCTACACACTTAACGTTTGGTGACGATATAAGTATAGTTGAGTTGTTATGTTGGTGACCGAAGGTTGTTCGGAGTCCCGGATGAGATCCCGGACATGACGAGGATCTCCGGAATAGTCCGGAGGTAAAGATTGATATATGGGATAATAGTGTTTGGTCTCCGGAAGGGTTCCAGAATTCACCGGAAGGGGTTTCGGATGTTTCCCGAAATGTTTGGGTACGAGAACACTTTATTTGGGCCAAGGGGTAAAGCCCACGAGGCTTTAAGGAAGGTGCAAAAGGAGTTTTGCGGAGGCCAGGGGCCAGACGCCGAGGACCCTGGCGTCTGGTCCTGGAGTCCGAGGAGGACTCTTGTCTTGCGGGCAAAACCGACTTTGAGGAGGCTCTTTCTCCAAGTTTCGACCCCAGGGCTCAACATATAAATAGGGGGGCAGGGCTAGCACCTGGAACACATCAAGAAATCCCCAAGCCGTGTGCCGGCAACCCCGCCCCTCTAGTTCATCCTACGTCGTAGTTTCCGTAGTGCTTGGCGAAGCCCTGCAGAGATTGTTCTTCACCACCACCGTCACTATGCCGTCGTGCTGCTGGAACTCATCTACTACTTCACCATCGCTCGCTGGATCGAGGAGGTGAAGGCGTCATCAAGCTGTACGTGTGTTGAACACGGAGGTGCCGTCCGTTCGGCGCTAGATCGTGATCGAGGGACGACTTGCGATTTGGATCGCGAAGACGTTCGACTACATCAACCGCGTTTCTTAACGCTTCCGCTTAGCGATCTACAAGGGTACGTAGATCCACTCTCCCTCTCGTAGATGCTCATCACCATGGATAGATCTTGCGTGTGCGTAGGAAAATTTTTGTTTCCCATGCAACGTTCCCCAACAGAAGGGTCTTCGTTGTTGTGTCTCTGAGGTCGCCGATGACCGTCGGCTGCGGGCTGTAGCCGGCGCAGCTCTCTTCCAGCGGGGGCGCGCCAGCGCACCCACTAGGTGTAGCCTCCAAGCCCGGGCGACTCGAAGAGTCGGGCGGAGGGTCTTCACTATTTGTTGTAGCAGATGGTGGCGTCGAGGGTCTTGGCGGATTTCCTCAAGAAAGTGATCATGCAAAAGATAAAGTTAGCCATTAGATCCCGGTATGGCGGGTGCAGATGCATCGAATTTCAGCTTTTGGCAGCGCGAGTTTTATGCAAAGGGATTCCGACTGTTTTTCGGCCTAGCCCCCTTCAGTCATTTTAATGTCCCCTCTGCTCTTTGGCTTTTTCTCTCTCTAGCCGGACAACCGGGCTGCGGTCTGTATCTGAGACGAAGAGTGGGCCGCGGGGCGGAGCGTACAGTACTCGTACTCCGGGGAGCAGATTTGATCCAGCAGATATTCACAAAGGAAACAACCGGGTCACCCAAGTCATTTTCTCTCTGGACATTTTTCTCGTGGGGTGACCTCTAACTTTTGCTCTCGCTAGCTGGACAGCCGGGGTGCGGTCTATAGCTGGGACGAAGAGTGGGCCTTCGGTACCGTACACACTACTAAGCCGTCTGCGAGGAAGAACGTATCGGGCCAACCAGCCAGCCCTGGGCCGTGACTAGCTGTCCCCGGGCCGAATAGCAGAGCAACTAGAAAATGCAGCGATAGACCCCGAGGATCAGTCGAGGTTATCCGTTTATATTTGCGGTGCGAAGAGATGCCAAGGGAGACTCACATTTTGCTTTTTTGCGTGGACGAAATGAAGGTGCCTTCCGGCAGGCGTCCCAAGCATTCAGGCGGTCGAGGGGCTCCCCAGCTGGCCTGGCCTGGCCTTGTCCTTAGTATCTCGAGTGGTCCACTTCCCATTCCAAAGGTTTGCCAAAGTTGAACTCTTCCAGAAATATACTCAAGGAAAACATTAGTCCAACAACATGTATGTTGAAATGAATTACCAAAACCATTAAGGGAGTGGATGTGCTCTCAAGAGGATCAGAGGAAAACTCATGTGCACTTGTAGAGTAATAAATGGTAAAATAGATTTCTAGTCTTGCCTCTAGGACGAGCTCAAGTGTTGCAAGATGGTTCTGTTTTCCTGATCATGGGCATAGTAAGTGTAATGATGATGCCACAACTTTGAGAGCACGATGTTAGAAGAACAGTCATGTTGAATTTACCAAAGTTGCATGTTATACTAGGAGATGATTTTAGCACAAGTTTATAGTCCATAACATGGGAAAGTTAACATATGCATAATTCCTTGGACCATGAGAGTACGAAGTATACTGGACTATGCACTTGGCGGTTGTTCTAACGACAACCGTAACAAGGTGATCATAATGCAGATTACATGTTCATCATAAACGTATGACAAGGGACGGGGTAGCTCAAGATAGAGATTTGGTCCTACGATGATGAAGAGATATCCTTAGGGGCCTATCAGTGTGAAGGTATCCATCATCGTCTTGCCAGAGACATCATGAATTGCTCACGAGGATGCCAAAATACAAGAAAAGAGAACAAAACCGATAACGAGGAGACTGACATAGTGATCATGTGTTCACTCACGGGGATGTCGACATATCTCACCTTGAGTTTTGTAAAGTATCGCAAGCAAAAGGGATAGCATATGATAGCTATAGGTTCACACAATAATCATTCGTGTGGGTAGGGGTCAATATGGTGGTCCATGGTTTCACTTCTGATCATTGAACGAAAGGTGTTCGGTCATATCTATATTTCACCGAACTTGCAGGGTCACACGCCCAAGGTTCCACGTTCTGTTGAGTACTATTTGAGTTAGGAGCTTAGGAGAATATCACTTAAAAAGTTTCAGAAATAACAAAAAATATTTCGGGAGAGAACCGAAAGTGTTTGGAAGAAGCCGAAAGTGTTCTGGTTACGGGAGTTTTCCCGGAGCCCCATAGGATTAAAAGAGGCGCCGTAGGCTGCCCCTTGGCATGGCCTCTTAAGAGGAGGTTAGATGGGCCTTAAGGCCCAATAGGGTGACACCCGTAGGCCCAAGCCTTGGCTTCATGTGGCTAGGGTTAAGGGGTGGGGTCCACCCCATGGTGCGTCGCCACAAGGGAACTGTCCCTTTCTCCAAGTCGGCCTCCCATTCCCTACACCTATATATACCCAAGGGGTGCCTCCTCTTTTTTCACAAAAAATCCCGCCGAATTGAGATGCCCCCTCTCTTCCTCTAGTTCTCCAGAAAAGTGTTTCCGCCATAAGGGTGCTCCTCCATCCTCTAGTTCATCGACGATACGTAGCTCTGGACGGCGAAGCACTGTCGGGTCATTGATCTCGTGCACATGCAATCCTTTGAGAGATCGTTCTTTCGATATTTCTTCGAGGGACCGTTGCGTCGGTTTGAGGGACTTCAATAGCCCTCTTCACCAAATCTTCTCAGCTGCAAGTCAAAGTTGGTAACGATCATATCTAATCTTGTATGCATCTAGTAATCCTGATTCTTAATTCGTAGGATATTTTTCTTGTTTTCTACTACGATTCCCCACAACTACCTCCCTACAATCAGGGTTTGCGAAGATTACCGTGTCGTCAACTTCGTTGTCAACGCAGATGCCCACCCGCTTTATATCTTTGGTTGGGACGAGTGTCATGGTTGGCCACCACCTCCAGCAGCTGGTGCAACGGGGCGATTGCCAGGATATAAAGCAGCGTTGATAAAGGATCGATCGTCCCGCCCCGTCTGTGTAGAATCGGGTCGCCGGACAACCAATTGAGCATGTGGAGGAAGAAGATAACAACATTGCAATTCAATCTCGCCACCTCACACTAAAACCCATACGATGAAACATCGATCTAACACAGTTCTAAATGTGAAGAAGAGGAGCACCGCCATCAACTTTGCAATGAAATGTATCATACTCATCGGGCGGTAATCGTTATAATGTGTATAATAATATGAAAAGTTGAATTCTAATTGTTGTCATTGCAACAAGAATGAATAATAAGAAATGTTGAATTCTTACCCTATGTCGCAATGTCTTTGTTCGATAGAAGGGATAACTATTACCGTCTTTCTTTGTAGAAGGGCTAACTCACGGTCTTTATTTGTAGAAGGGCCAACTATATTGTCATTTGGGGAATGATAGGAAATGATGAGTCTTACACTGTCGGAAGGGAAGATGTTATGTTATGCTCCAAATTCAAGTATAAAGATAAAGGCTAACTTCAGACTTTGCTCCGCTCCGCTTCGGCCTCCGTCACCAAATCCCTGTAGAGATTAAACTCCTACAGCCCCTCAATCCCTACCTCTATACATCATGTTCAGTTAACCCCTCCCAGCAGGCACAAATCAATCAATCAAGGAAAAAAACAGAAATATTGCTCACGGTACTTATTGTTCCCCCTTCCCCTCTCGCATGAACCCTAGACTACATAGGAATAGAGCAAGGAGAGGCTCACGAGAGAGAAAATGTGCCTCCAATTCACAATCGCTGCAGTTGGTCACCATCAACGCTGTCGTGGGAAACGGACACCTATGGGATCAAGGAGATCCCTTTACAGTTCGGCAAGGGGAGAGGGTTGCACAAAGAGTAGATCTAACGAACAGCACACGGGGGATTTTACCCAGGTTCGGGCCGCACGGATGCGTAAAACCCTACTCCTGCTTTGATTTTATTACAATGGATGTTCTTGGCCAATTTCCGGGAGCTACAGTAGCAGCTACGCATGCAGAACGGGTCCAATCTCAGAAGTGCTCCTCCCCTCTCTATACGCCTCGGGCCTCCTTTTATATGAGTCAAAGGGGCTACCACAGTGGCGTACGAGATAAGGCATGAGGTGGAAAGTAGCTACAGTGTTATCACAGTGTTATCATACCTAACCCTGACGTCCTAGGACAAACTCATTAAATGCACCGTGAGGTGTCCGTCAAGGTGTCCCTTAGCGTCTTGGGCTTGGAAAAGCTTTACGGGGGATGGGAAAAGCAGCCATCCCATCAGCACCGCTTAAGCATCTCGTGGCCAGCATTACGCCACGTCACCATGAGGACAAGCCCTAAACGACAAGGTTAGGCGCTGCACTGGAGCGATAGCGCTGCACTGTGCAGAGCCTTGCCGGGGTTGAATCCTTGCCGGACCCGGGGCTTGCCGGGACCGGGTCTTGCCGGGTGCGAGGCCTTGCCGGGTGCGAGGCCTTGCCGGCAAGGGTCTTGCCGGGCCTCCGCTACCCTTTGGTCTTCTGTCTGATCGTTGACTTGAACGCCTTCTTGGCATCTTAGTCTTGTGATTACTCCTAGCTATCCCCCGGCAAGGCTTGCCGCGGTGCGGCTACAACTGCCCGTGCACAAGTAAGGGGTACTAAAAAGACCCATACTTTAGTACACCGACAGGAGCCCCCGGGCCTAGGCCATACACGGGTGCCAGGCCTGTTGGGCTAGGCCAAAAACAGTGCACGGGCACGCATGGCAGGGAATAACTGCTCGCAATCATTATCTCTTTTACCACGCCCCTCCACTACGCGCATTAATCGCGCGAAGTGGGAGACGTGGGCGGAAACTCCACTGCAAAAGCGGGCGGTAAAGAGCCTGCCTCGCGCCTTTCCCATAAAAAAGGGAATCGCAAAGAGCACTGCTCATTTACCCCCTCCGCCTTTCCAATCTTAATCTCAGAGTCGTCGCCATCGTCTTCTTCCTCGCGCCCAAAGCAGAGCTTTTCTCCCTCCACCCGCCTCCACCGCGCTCTCGACGCCTTCAGCGCCCACTTCCATAGCCATCATGCCGCCCAAGCCGAGCAAGGGCAAGGCGGCGGAAGCGGCCGCCGCGGAGAGCAAGTTGGCGAAGATGCGGAAGGAACGCGCTGTCTTCCCCTCGACGCTTGACGCGGAGACCTTAAAGAAGAGGTACCAGTTCGTATGGGCGAAGGAGACCACGGCGCATCCAGCCACCAGAGTGAGTGTAGCTTCTCGTAGGGCAGAGCCAGGAGATTATCCCTTCTTTGCTGATTACTTCAGGTGCGGCCTCTGTCCTCCGTACTCGGATTTCTTCGTAGATATCATGCTCACCTACGGCTTCCAGCTGCTAGATTTCACGCCGAATGCCGTGACTTGCATGTCCATCTTCGTGCACCTTTGCGAGAATTTTGTCGGGGTCATCCCGAGCACTGCACTTTTCCGGCACTACTTCTACCCCCGCATCCAAAAGGGCGATGCCCTCTCCGGCAGCATCACTTGGATTCCGAGGACGGCAACCAAGGAGACGTACCCAGAGGGGCTCTATCGCGAGAGATGGGATGAGTGGCGCGGCAAGTGGTGCTGGGTCTGGGAAAAGGAGCCCCAACCGTTCTGCGAGGTGCGGAAGCAGAAGGTGGTCCGCGGCAAGGATTGGAGCGCCGCGGACCCTGACGACAGCAAGCTCACCATCGCCATCACCAGGATACAACGCCTCAGGGCTGCCGGGTTGAAGGTGGAGATGATTGCTTCAGATTTCCTTCGCCGGCGCATCGCCCCACTGCAGAACAAGGGGCGCCCTGCCTGGGAGTACACGAACGCTGCCGACGTCATGAGGGTGCGTCCTGGGCTGGATAATGATCTGACAGCCATGGGGCATGCAGCCCTCTGCCAACAGCTGTTCAAATCCGGCGCAGTGGGAGAGTTGCCGGCAGGCGTCGTCCCACTGTGCAACAACTCGTCGCTGACCTCCATCATCGCCATGATGCCGGTGTTCAATGTCCATAGCATCGACGAGAGGTGGATCGAGCCGTCCGCGGAGCAGGCGCTGGCGTTCTTCGACAACTTGACGGAGAAGGCCATCTGCGAGGAGAACCTTGTCCGCGCCACCATGGAGGAGGAGCTCACCTACATCGCCAGCAGGGCGGAAGAGGCGAACCTTGTCGAAGAAGCCGGCAGCGCTGAGTCCAGCGAAGGCGAGGACCCACTGCGGGAAGATCTTGCCGGACGAGACAAGGCTGCCGGGGAGCCGAGCGGAGCCGCTGCCGGGAGCTCTTCTGCCGGAGGCGCCGCCGAAGAGGAAGAAGAGGAGGAGGAAGAGCCCCCAGCTCTTCAACACAGGAAGAGGCGCGTCCTCCGGAAGAACACCCACCACTGGTGCTCCAGCCCGCCAACCTTCCTCAAGTAGCGAGGCTTCCGGCAAAGGGGCGGCCGGCGAGGCCGCACCGCAACCTGCTGCTGCCAAGCGGCCCAGGACCACTCCTCCTCCTCCGTCAGGTACCGCGGCGGGGGTCGGCTTCGACCTCTCCGCCATCAGCTCCGAGGAAGAAGAAGAAGAGTAAAAGTCCCGCCACAGCTTTGATTCTTATCTTTCTAGTTTTGCTTGATTAACTTGCTCTGTTCCCGTCTCCACAGGGAAATGGAGACCTTGGCGCAGAGGATGGCTAAGAGGGCCAAGACCTCAACAAGCGTCGAGCCGCCGGCAAGCACCTCGGGCGTGCCGGAAATGGTTCTTGTCAGCTCGGAGTCAAGCCCAGAACGCAACCCTCGATGCAGCCCTCGACGCAGCCCCCGGCGCAGCCCCCAGCGTGAGTCTTCTACTCACTACCCACTGGAGCGTGCCGGGGTGTGCATCTTCTCAGCTGACATCTCCGGGCGTGCAGGAGTGGAGCAACAACAAGAGGCAACAGCGGGAGCTGCCTCTGCCGTGCCGCCTCCATCGACCACACCGCCCAGGGAGGAATCTTCGAGCAAGCCCTACCGCGACGAAGGGGAGGGGCCGGCGAGTGCAGGCTCCGGCAACCCCTTCCTTGACGCAGGTAAAGTTACTTGCCCCAAAGAACTTGCCGCTTTGGTTTTTCTTCTTTTTGTCTTCTTGAACTTCCTTCCCAGCTTCATCTTAATCAACTCCTTGGCTTTCGATCTTCTTCTGACAGAGCTCATGGACACTGACGTTGTCATTGAAGAGACTACCAAGGATGCCGCCACTGAAGCCGACAAGGTTACCGCTGAGGAGGCCGCCAAGCATGCCGCCGCCGAGGCCGCCAAAGCTGCTGCCGCCGAGGCTGCTGCTGTCGAGGCCGCCAAGGCCGCTGCCGCTGAGGCCGCCAAGGCCGCACAAGAGGAGGCCGCCAAGACGCCCGCCGAGGGAGCCGGCGAGGAGACCCGTGGCCATACTGACGGCGCTTCCGCTGCAGGAGCGCCAGGCGCTTCTACTGCCGCGGGGCCCTCAACTGCCGAAGACCAACCCTCGTCGTCCAAAGCCCCTTCCTCAAGCCAATACATCAGGGCCGGCAAAAACGTTGTGAGCATGCCGGGGTCGGCAATCATCGAAGAGCTGGTTGAAGGAGAACATCTTGACGGGGAAATCATCGTCGCCGCCGCCAGCGAGCTCAAGGAGGAGCAGCTACTCCAAGCCATGAATGACAACTATCGGAAGCTCCAAACGCTCTACCGCGCCCGGAAGGAGAAACTGGACTCCCGGGCAGCGCTCGTCGAGGCAGCGGAAGGAGACTTCCAACAACGCATCACGGAGACACAGGCTTGGTACGGCGAGGCCCTCCAAGAGCTGAATGTTTATAGGGAGCAGCTGGCGGAAGAGCGGAACGCCCTCCTGCTGAAGCAATCAGACATCGAGAAAGCGCAGGAGGAGGCCGCCCAGCAAGCCGCCGCGGCAGGAGCCCTCTTGACGCAGCGCCGCATCGGCCTTGACGCCCAAGAAGAGGACCTTGCCGCGCGCGAGGCGGCGCTTGCCGCCAAGCTTCGCAACAAGGATGAAGAGCTCGAAAGTCTTGTCGCGCGGCGGGTCCAGGAGCTTGAGCAGAAACACTTGAAGACGCTCAGAGCTCTAACTGAAGACCACGCCGGCAAGCTTAAAAAGGCCCTCGACGCTGCCGGAGCTGCAGAGGCCGCCAAGAACTTGCTGGAGGAGAAGACGAAGCAGCTGGAGGCCGCTCTCGAGGACCACGGCAAGAAGGTCTCAACACTCGAGGTCGAGAGAGACAAGGCTCTCCACAACCTCATGGAGACGCAGGTTGCCGTATCCGAGAAAGTCCAGCAGCTTTCCTCCGTCAAGAACTCCATTGAAGATCTGAAGCTGAAGCTATCCACGCTGGAGGAGTCTCTTGAGGCTGCCCGAGTTCGCGAGAAGACTCTTATCAAAGACCTCCACGACGAACAGGAGCTGCTCCAGAACGCCGCCGCCACACACAACGAGTACACCTCTAGCGTGAAGCTCTGGACTGCCAGGCTGGCGGACGTCGCCGAGAAGCTTGGCGCGGAGCTGGAGGCCATGGGCTTGCCGGGCTTCGGATACTCTGCCGATGACAACGTATCCTCAAGCGCCAGGCTAACCATGTTCTTCGAGAAGCTCGTCGACGCCCTCAAGCTACTCCAGGTGAACCAAACAAGCAAGCTGGCCGACGAATCCCGGAAACTCTGCCAGCTCGTCCTCCGGAAGGTGTTGATGAAGGTGGCGTACAGGAACCCTGGCATCGACCTCTCCAAAGCATCAAAAAGCTTGCCGAAGGACGCGGACGTCAAGGCTCTCGAAGAGCTTGTCGCGCCCATCGTCGATCGGGTGAGCCAGGTGAAGAGGGTCGAGGGCGACCGCCGGGATTAGCTGTAGCCTCCTATCTCTTCTCCATCTTGCCGCCGGCGTCACATGTAAAAGACAAAATTGCTTTTATGTCAAAAACGCGGCAAACACTGGATGTAATATAACTTGCTCTATTTGAATTAAGGCATGCTATTCCCTTTGTTCAATTTCTTTCTGTATGGCGTATACCCTACGCTTTGCTGGGAACTTGCCGGAGCATAACCCCGTCACGAGCGCTGGATTCGGGTCGTCAGCAGCTTGCGGGCGGTGCTGCTCACGGCAAGAAATCTTGATGCTTTCAGCGCGGCCACCTAGTCTGTTGAGCGGACTCGAAACAGAGTAAGGGCGCAGCCGATCACGACAAGATTCCATCGCGTGCAGGTTTTCCATACAAAGCCGAAATTGTTCAAGGGAATCCAGCCTTACAAAAATCAAAATCTGCTTAAGGGGTCCAGCAACTTAGCTCTGCTTTTCGTCGCTATTCTTCTTCTTCCGGCAAGGCGCCAACCTTGGACGTCGTCTGGTATCCATACCACCATTCTCCTTCCCCCCCGGCAAACTTGCGCGCGAGGGAATCTTCTGTCTCTTGAGAAAAAGAAAGAAGAGAAAATAAAAGTATGGAACCTTGACGGTTTGTTAGCTCTTACCGGGATCTAGTGCAATACACATCTCAGTTAACACATGCATATAAAATGACATGGAATCAACAAGAAACGTAAAGCACACAGATCTTATTAAATATGCACAAAGGATGTGCCTGCTCTGTACAAAGGATTACATGCCACCGGCAACACTCGTACAGAATGGCGTTGCCGGGATCTTGCCGGAGCGTTACGCTGCCACGAGCGCTGGATTCGGGTCGTCAGCAGCCTGCTGGCCGTATCGCTATCACAGCAAGAAACCCGAACAACTGCGCCTTACGGGTAGAACTTGCGAAGGTGCTCGATGTTCCAGGAGTTGCTCACTGCCAAGCCCTCTCTGGTCTCCAGGCGGACAGCGCCAGGCCTGGTGACTCGCACTACCCGGTAAGGGCCTTCCCACTTCGGCGTCAACTTGTTGGAATTCTTGGCCGACTGAACGCGCCGAAGAACAAGGTCGCCTTCCTCAAGACTCCAGGCATGAACCTTGCGGCTATGGTAGCGGCGCAAACCTTGCTGGTAGCGAGCGGCTCGTACAGCAGCCCGAAGACGGTTCTCCTCAAGGAGCAGCGCGTCATCTTGCCGCAGCTGTTCTTGCTCGAGCTCATCATAAGCGAGCACTCGAGGTGACCCGTATATGAGTTCCGTGGGGAGAACTGCTTCCGCTCCGTAGACCAGAGCGAAGGGTGTCTGGCCGGTGGCTCGATTCGGCGTCGTCCTGATCGACCAAAGAACCGCCGGCAGCTCATCAATCCAGCGTCTTCCATGCTTGTGCAGCTTGTCGAAAGTTCTGGTCCGGAGACCACGCAGCACTTCAGCGTTCGCCCTTTCCGCTTGGCCATTGCTTCTCGGGTGAGCAACAGAGGCAAAACAGATCTTGCCGCCAAGGTCTTGGACGTACTGCATAAAGGTGCGACTTGTGAACTGCGTACCGTTGTCGGTGATGATCCTGTTCGGCACACCAAAACGGCACACAATCCCCTTGAAGAACTTGACTGCTGACTGTGATGTCACTTTCCTCACTGCTTCCACTTCTGGCCACTTCGTGAACTTGTCGATGGCAACGTACAAGTACTCGAAGCCCCCGGCAGCACGGGGGAAGGGACCCAGTATGTCGAGCCCCCAGACCAAGAAGGGCCAGGAGAGAGGAATCGTCTGGAGAGCTTGAGCTGGCTGATGAAGTTGCTTCGAATGAAACTGGCACGCTTCACACTTGGTTACTAGTGCCGTTGCATCCTGGCGGGCAGTAGGCCAGAAGAATCCTTGCCGGAATGCCTTGCCGACAAGTGCTCTCGAGCCTATGTGGGATCCACATATGCCCCCATGAATCTCTGCCAACAACTCTAGTCCATCCTCCCGAGGAATACACTTCAATTTCACCCCGTTCGGTCTCTTACTGTACAGAACATCATCGATGAACTAGTACATACTTGACTGACGGGCTACTTTTTCAGCTTCTTCCTGCTCTTCGGGGAGTTCTCCTGCCTGAAGGAAACGGACTATTTGCTGTGCCCATGCCGGAGCTTGTGGCTCGACGACAAGGACTAAAGGCGACTCTTCAGTTGCGGGAGTATTTGCTTCTACGGCAAGAACCTGAGGTTCTTGGCGGAGCAGCTGCTCACCGGCAATTGGTATTTCTTCGGCGGCAGGGGCGCTTGCTTCAGCGGCAAGAACCCGAGGTTCTGCGTGAAGCCGCTGCTCACCGGCAACCGTGTCGTTCCCGGCAAGATTTTTGCCGGGGGCTTCGGGAAGCCCTGCTGGGAAGTACTCGCCGGTACTTAACTTTCTTCTCTTATCAGGCCTTGTCGATGGCGACACGGATGGTTGAGTCAAGCGGAGCACAAAAGTCCCTGGTTCCACAGGTAGCTTGAGTGCGGCACGCTTCGATAGGTCGTCGGCAATGCTGTTCTCTGACCGAGGAACATGCTCTGTCTGAAGACCGTCAAAGGGCTCCTCCAGCTTCCTCACTTCATCGACGTAAGCTTCCATTAACGGGCTCTGATAATCTTTGTTGACCTGCCTCACGACGAGCTGGGAGTCACCTCTGACGATGAGCTTCTTGATCCCAAGGTCTGCCGCGATCCTGAGACCGGCAAGCAGTCCTTCATACTCTGCCGTGTTGTTGGTCAATCTCTCCCGGGGAAAATGCATCTGGATGACGTACTTGAGGTGCTCTCTGGTGGGTGCGACAAGCAGCACGCTGGCACCGGCGCCTTGCAGTGAAAAAGCCCCATCAAAGTACATAATCCATTCGCGATCTGTTTCCTTGCCGGGAATCGCTGATTCTTGAACTTCGTCGTCTGGCGTTGGGGTCCATTCTGCAATGAACTCTGCCAAGGCTCTGCTCTGGATAGTTGAAGAACTTTCAAACTTGAGACCAAAGCATGACAGCTCCAACGCCCACTCGACAATCATGCCGGTTGCTTCTGGGTTCCGGAGAATCCGTTGCAGTGGAAAGCGAGTGACGACGGTAATCTCATGTGCTTGGAAATAATGGCGCAGCTTCCTCAAGGCCATAAGGAGGCCAAAGAGCAGCTTTTGCACGCCAGAATATCTCGACCTAGCCCCCTGCAACAGGGAACTGACGAAATAGACTGGGCGCTGCACCATCTTCTTCTTCTGCACTGCTTGATTTGACTGCGCGGATCTTTCCTCGTTGGTACCAGATCCTGCCGGGGCTGGCCCCGGCAAGTCGCTTGGCGGACATGCCATTGCCGCTGCATCCTTCTCCGCTTCTCTCTCTGCCACCAGCGCAGCACTAACCACTTGATTCGTTGCCGCTAGATATAGCAGCAACGGCTCTTGTGGCCTAGGTGCGACTAGTATCGGCGGAGAGGAGAGGTACTTCTTCAAATCCTGCAGCGCTGCCTCCGCTTCTGGAGTCCATTTCATTGGACTTGCCTTCTTCAAAATTTTGAAAAATGGCAGGGCGCGCTCAGCGGACTTGGAGATGAACCTGCTCAGAGCAGCAATGCAGCCGGCAAGTCGGCGCACATCCTTAACTCGTCTCGGCGCTTCAATTTGCTCAATTGCCTTGATCTTGTCGGGATTGGCTTCAATTCCACGCTGAGATACAAAGAACCCGAGAAGCTTGCCGGATGGAACGCCAAACACGCACTTCTCGGGATTGAGCTTCAGGTTGATCCTGCGCAGGTTTGCAAAAGTCTCCTCCAGATCTTGAATGAGCGTTGCCTTGTCCTTGGTTTTGACCACTATATCATCCATGTAAGCTTCCATATTTCTATGGAGCTGGGTCTCGAAACCAATCTGGACGGCTCTCGCGAAGGTCGACCAAGCACTTTTCAACCCGAAAGGCATACGCAAGAAGCAGTATGTGCCACATGGGGTGATAAACGCGGTCTTCTCTTCGTCTTCTCTCGCCATAAAGATCTGGTGGTAGCCTGAGTATGCGTCAAGAAATGACAGCAAATCGCAGCCGGCAGTGGAATCCACAATCTGGTCGATGCGCGGCAAGGGAAAGGGATCTTTCGGACAGGCTTTATTGATATCTGTAAAGTCAATACATAGCCTCCATTTACCGTTCGCCTTGCGCACAACAACTGGATTGGCCAACCATGTAGGATGGAGGACTCCTCTAACCAGGCCTGCCGCCTCAAGCTTCTTAATCTCTTCGGCAATGAATTCTTGCCGCTCCAAAGCTTGCTTCCGCACCTTCTGCTTGACGGGCCGCGCGTGGGGACAGACAGCTAGGTGGTGCTCAATTACTTCCCTGGGAACACCGGGGATGTCAGATGGTTGCCATGCAAACACATCGACATTCGCCCGCAGGAAAGCAACGAGCGCGCTTTCCTATTTGTCATTAAGGGTGGAACTTATGGTGAAAGTTCCTCCCGTCCCATCCTCCTTGGCGGGCACCTTCTTGGTCTCAGGTGGAGCAGTCTTGGGTTTCTTGGTCTGGCCGGCAGAGCTCTCTGGTGCATCCTCGACGGTAGCGCAGCACTCCGGAGAGGCGCGCTTGCCGGAGTTTGTACCAGAGGTCTTGCCGGGATTATTCTTCTTGCCGGGATCTTGAGCGGCAGGAGCATGCGCTTTGGCGGTGGACGCTGCAACTGCTTCCCGGTAAAGCTTGTCGGTGCAAATGAGCGCGTCTTTCTTGTCGGAGTGGACAGTGATGACGCTCATTGGGCCGGGCATCTTCAAGACGTTGTAGGCGTAGTGCGAGGCCGCCATGAACTTAGCCAGCGCTGGGCGGCCAAGGATTCCATTATAAGGTAACGGAATCTTGGCGACGTCGAAAACGACCTTCTCCGTCCTAAAGTTCAGCTCGCTGCCGAATGTTACCGGCAGCGTGATCTTGCCTTTCGGCTGGTTCCTTCCCGGATTGACCCCTTGGAAAGAGCCTGTCTCCTCAAGGTCCTCGTCAGGAATCTGTAGCCTCTTGATGACGTCCGGCGAGATCAAGTTCAGGCCGGCCCCACCGTCAACCAACATTTTTGTTACCTTGAGGTTGCGAACTGTTGGTGAGACCAACAGCGGCAGGCACCCGACCGCGGTTGTGCGGTCTGGGTGGTCCTCGGCATCAAAAATGATGGGCGTGTGGGACCACTTCAGTGGCTTCTGTGCACCAATAGAGGGTTCTGCCGCATTAATCTCACGTGCCCACCGCTTGAGTTGGCGGTGAGAGAAATGCAACGAAGCGCCTCCATCGACACACATAACCTCCGTTGCCTTCTGGAACTCTCGCTCACTAGACTCGCCATCATCTTCCTCTTCATCTCCATCCCCTTCCTTCTTGTCACGGCCCCGGGCAGGCTTCTCTTGCTGCTGCCTGGGCTTGCCGCGGCGACCTCCTCGACCGCGTTTCCTGCCAGACCCTCCGGCACCATCTTGGGCTCTCTCCTTGTCGCGCCTTTCGTACTTGGCGTGCTGCTTCTCGACAAGCTCCTCCACTTGCCGGCAGTCTTGGAGATCATGGCCCTTGGTACGGTGGATCTTGCAGTACTACTTGCCGGATCCTTCTGGCTTGTCGGCAGCCGTCAAGGCCTGACACGCCGCACACCCGGCAACCTCCTTGCCGGGGTCGTCGGTCTTGGACTTCTTGGCGTTGCCGGTGTTGCCGGAACCTTCAACGGCAAGCACGGCCTTGCCTTTGTGCTTCCTGTTCTTCCGCTTTCCCTTCTTTGCCGGGGCAAGAGCGTCTTCGCTCTCGGAGTCGACTCCGGCGCCAGCGTTCTCGCCGGGGAGTCTTCTTCCTTCCTCTGCCCGTGCACACTTGTCGGCCAAAGCATAGAGCTCGGCGACGTCTCTGACTTTGTTCATCGCCAGCTCCTCCCGCATTTTACGATTGCGCACATTCTGATGAAAGGCGTTGATGACGGCGACGGGATGAACGTCAGGAATGTTGTGCTGGACACGGCTGAACCTTTGGATATACTTGCGCAAACTTTCGCCCTCTTTCTGGGGGATGATATGCAGATCACTCTCCTGGCCAGGAGCTTGATGGCCGCCGGTGAAGGCGCCAACAAACTGGTGGCACAGGTCGGCCCAAGAAGAAATGGAATTCTCGGGCAGGTGCATCAACCACGATCTAACGTTGGGCTTCAGCACCAACGGAAAGTAGTTGGCCAGCACCTTATCGTCACGAGCCCCGGCAGCCCGCACCGCGATGGTGTAGATGCTCAAGAACTCGGACGGATGGGTCTTGCCATCATACTTCTCCGGTACTTCCGGCCTGAAGGAGCGGGAGCTGGGCCACTGGACTTGCCGCAGCTCACGAGTAAACGCTGGGCAACCTACCTCGTAAGGTAGGCAGCCAGGGTACCCTGGCGCGGGCTCGTCAACAGCGGTCCCAGCGCGCTTGTCGGACTGGCGACGCGCTTCCCTTCGGCGCTCGATGGTGGTTCGAGCGTCCTCCTTCTTCCGTTCCCGAAGAACGTGACGTTGGTCGCGGCGAACCTGCGGATCAGATGACGCCGTGGAATCATCCTCACGGGCGCTGGTCCGTCGAGTTAACGACCGCTCTTGATGCAGCGGAGGGGAACGCAACGTAGTCGTTCCAGCTCCGGTCCTTTCTCCATCGCCACGCACCAGCCTAGACGACTGCAGCCGTGAGGATTCACCCTGCTGCGGTCTGCCGTTGTCAGCCAGGCTGAGGAGGCTCTGGATAGTGGCTCGCCACTCGTCTAGCTTCTCCGTGGCAGGAGGGAAGTCTAGGAGAAGCTGAGCTCGCGCCAACGCCTCCGCTGGCGTAGGCGGCCTCGACAGGTGCGAAGAACGTGAGGTGCTCAAACTCCTAACAGGGTTAGAAGGAGCATCATCACGACTCTGCACCCGCGCGCGGCTTCCACCAGCGCGCTGGCGCGGATCTTGGCCCCGCGCATCTTGAGAGTGATGCACAGGGGTTTTCCCATGGGGATGCTTGGATCTACCGACGTCACGGTGCTGCACGTCATGCGCGTCCTGAGAAGGTCGCGGTGCATGCGCCAGCGTGGTCGTCCTGGAAGGCGCCGCTCCATCCTTGGAAGTCGCTGCACCACCCGCGGGTTGCGCACCTCCATCCTTGGACCTGTTGCTCGTCCGGCTCGGATCGCCGGAACGCCGTGGAAGCTCGGAGCCTCCACCTCCTCCACCCGCATCTACCCCGTCGCCTGTGCGCGCAGCATCAGGCACGACGGATGCAGATGGACCAACCGCCGTGAAACCCTTCTTCTTGGGAGCCATGGTGGTGAAGATGATCAAAGATCTGACGCGCTGATCTCTAGATCAGGTTCGCACAACCTCGATCACCCCCTACATGGCGCGCCAAAGATGTCGTGGGAAACGGACACCTATGGGATCAAGGAGATCCCTTTACGGTTCGGCAAGGGGAGAGGGTTGCACAAAGAGCAGATCTAACGAACAGCACACGGGGGATTTTACCCAGGTTCGGGCCACACGGATGCGTAAAACCCTACTCCTGCTTTGATTTTATTACAATGGATGTTCTTGGCCAAGTTCCGGGAGCTACAGTAGCAGCTACGCATGCAGAACGGGTCCAATCTCAGAAGTGCTCCTCCCCTCTCTGTACGCCTCGGGCCTCCTTTTATATGAGTCAAAGGGGCTACCACAGTGGCGTACGAGATAAGGCATGAGGTGGAAAGTAGCTACAGTGTTATCACAGTGTTATCATACCTAACCCTGACGTCCTAGGACAAACTCATTAAATGCACCGTGAGGTGTCCGTCAAGGTGTCCCTTAGCGTCTTGGGCTTGGAAAAGCTTTACGGGGGATGGGAAAAGCAGCCATCCCATCAGCACCGCTTAAGCATCTCGTGGCCAGCATTACGCCACGTCACCATGAGGACAAGCCCTAAACGACAAGGCTGGCCGCTGCACTGGAGCGATAGCGCTGCACTGTGCAAAGCCTTGCCGGGGCTGAATCCTTGCCGGACCCGGGGCTTGCCGGGACCGGGTCTTGCCGGGTGCGAGGCCTTGCCGGCAAGGGTCTTGCCGGGCCTCCGCAACCCTTTGGTCTTCTGTCTGATCGTTGACTTGAACGCCTTCTTGGCATCTTAGTCTTGTGATTACTCCTAGCTATCCCCCGGCAAGGCTTGCCGCGGTGTGGCTACAACTGCCCGTGCACAAGTAAGGGGTACTAAAAAGACCCATACTTTAGTACACCGACAAACGCCAGGTCAGATTCCAAGATCCTAGAAGTTGCAAGAGGAGGAAAGGGAAGGACAAGGAGGAGGAGAGGAGCTTACCGATGACAATAGGTTACCATCGTGACGGCGGGATACTGGCATGGAGACACGGTCGCCGTCGTCGGCGAGTTCGTTCTGGGGCGCGACGCCCGCGAGAGTCTGCTTCCAGGTCGTTCGGGGTTTCGTTCCATGGGTGGGTAGACGATTATTTTTTTTCCTGTGTGTTTTGCGAAGACCGGAGGGGTTTTGACCATGGAACGACCCACCCCGGGCTTAAACTTTTTTTGAGAAAACCACGGGCTTAAACGAACACGCATTAACGAACAGGTCTGGGTTACCCCGGTGGGGGTAATCCCTGTCGATCCCGCAGTGGTTAGGTCGGGCGCCCCTATGTCTCACTTTAAGCGATCACAGAGGGAAGCCTCGTGTCGGGGGCAGGCTAGATGGGTCGGCCCAGCCACGTGGGAGGCAAGCATCCTATCTTTTTTCTGTTTTCTGTTCTCTTCTCTTCTTTATTTTATACTTTAAAATATTCAACATATATAAAAAAAACACTCTTCAAATATAAATTTGGAAATAATGTTGAACAAGTATTTTAAAAATATTGAATAAGTATTAAAAATGTTGAATGAGTGTTTGTCAAATGTTAAATAAGTAGTAAAAATTGTTGAACCAGTATTCAAAAAATGTTGAACAAGTATTTCAAAATGTTGAATAACTATTAAAAATGTAAAACAAGTATTTAAAAATATTGAATAAGTATTTGAAAAATGCTGAACAAGTATTTAAAAAATATTAAATAAATATTAAAATGTTGAAAAAGTATTTAAAAATTATTGAATAAACGTTCGAACAATATTGAACGTGTATACAAAAAATGGTAATCACTTATTTTTTTAACACATACAAAAATGTAGAATGAAAACAAAAACACATATAAGAAAAACCAAAAATAAAGAAGAAAAGGAAAAGCAAATAAAAAATGAAGAAGAAAAATTAAAACCTAACAAAAAATAGAATAATACAAAAAACCAACATATAATAACCAAATAAAAACAAAATGCAAAAATGAATGAAAGAAAAACGAAAAAAGAAACAAAATCAAACAAAAAAGGAAAATCCCGAAGAAAAGGCCGAAGTAGCCTTAAGTAGGAGACGCGAAAGAACGTGGGTAGAGTGGTTAGTGCGGTGTGCGTCCTCGCGTTGGAGACCCAGGTTTGATCCTCCTTCTTGCATTTCTCTGCCTTTTTCACGAAATTGCATGCGTAAATGGGTCGTCCCAATACTCGCGGAAAACGTTTCGATAAATAGTTCGCCACGGGGTAAGCCCCAAACCTCGCGGGGAGGGAATACACGTACAAGGCCCGAAGGAACTGATACTATCAGATCAATAAAGTAGCCATGATGGCATTCTCTATAAACAAAAAGTTGTATTATCAGATCAATAAAGTAGCCATGATGGCATTCTGTGCATACCATAAAGAATAAGAAGAAAGGGAAAGTTGGTTATTGTGCGGTTAAGCTAGACATGCATAAAGCCTATGACCGGGTTGAGTGGAAATTTTTGGAGAGTATGATGATTCGTTTGGGGTTTCACACTGAGGTGGTCCAACTGCTTATGGCTTGTGTTAGTTCCGTCAAGTACAAAGTGAGATACAATGATCAAGAGACGGAGGGTTTCACTCCTACTAGGGGCCTCAGGGAGACCCTTTATCTCCATATTTGTTTTTGATTTGTGTAGAGGGTTTGTCGAGTGCTCTGGCTCAAAAAGAGGAGGTTCGTGGCATTGAAGGTGTTCGGGTGTGCAGAAATGCACCATCAGTTTCTCATTTACTATTTGCTGATGATTCCCTTATCCTTATGAGAGCGGATTTGATTAATGCAACATCATTGAGACGGGTATTAGATGAATACTGTGCAAGTTCTGGACATATGGTGAGTGATGGGAAGAGTAGTATTTACTTCAGTCCAAACGTTGATGTTGATGTGAAAGCTCATATATGCAATGAACTAAACATAATGACAGAAGCTCTTTCAGATAAGTACCAGGGACTTCCTGCTATGATAGGTCTTGATAAAAGCGATAGTTTTGAGTATTGGTTGAAAGGATTATTAATCGGCTGAAAGGATGGAAAGAAAAATTATTGTCTTTGGGTGGTAAGGAAATACTATTGAAGGCAATAATCTAGTCTATCCCGGTGTTTGCCATGGCGGTATTTAAGATCCCCAAAAAGCTATGCAAGCAGATTACTCATGCAATGGCAGCTTTTTGGTGGGGAGATTCTGAGGAGCAACGAAAGATGCATTGGTTCGTATGGTGGCGAACGTGTCTGCCCAAGTGTAAGGGAGGCATGGGTTTTAGAGATTTACATGCTTTTAATCTTGCTATGCTTGCTAAACAGAGTTAGAGATTAATTACACATCCTGATACTTTATGTGCACGGGTATTACGAGCCAAATACTACCCAGATGGAAATGTTCTGAAAGCTGGGCCAAAGAAGGGTTCGTCCTTCACTTGGCAAAGTATTGTTGTTGGACTCCAAACCTTTAAAAGGGGCCATATTTGGAGGGTTGGAACAGGCGCACATATAAGTATTTGGGACGATCATTGGGTACCTAAAAGTCCTTCAAGGAAAGTTATAACGCAAAGAGGCAATGCTTTACTGAATATTGTTGACGAGTTGATCGATCCATTAACATGAGACTGGGATGAAGTATTATTAAGGCAAATTTTTCTGCCTTTGGATACAGAGAGGATCCTCAAAATTCCATTGTCACCGATGATTTCATAGCTTGGCACAAAAATGAAAACACATCAATTTTTTGTGAGGTCGGCGTGCTATTCGGAATGGAAACATCAGTTTGGTACAAGGTTGAGGAGAGACCCGGCTGGAACATCTAGTACTAATCTGGTCTGGGAGATTCTGTGGAAACTACAAATCCCAAGTAAAATAAAAATATTTGCATGGCGTGCGTTGCATGGGATAGTTCCTGGGTTGTGTGTACTCGGTAATAGACACATCAAAGTTTCCCCCTCAACGTCCAATTTGGCGAGCTGTGCCTGAAGATATTCACCATCTGTTATTTACTTGTCGTCGAGTCAGAGAAGTTTGGAAGTCCGTGGGATTCGTGAACATTATCGATAAGGCTCTCTGTGTTGATCGATCTAGCTCTATTGTTCTCGAGGAAATTCTACGGAGTGTGATTTTGAAATCACCAGTACTTGGACAACTTGGGCTACAGGAAATTTGGACAACTTGGGCTACAGGAAATTGTGGTTGTGGGTATATGGTATATTTAGTAGGAACATAGCCAAGCCGTGAGAGGAGATTCAGTTAAAATTGCACCAAGCTCGGCGTTCGCTATTCAGGCAATCATCATGAATCATCACCTCACTACCACCGTTATCGAAGTAAGATGGCAGAAACCTTCAGCCGGTTATTACAAGCTAAATATTGATGCATCCTTCTTCGAGGATGGAAGTGGAGCAGTCGCGGCTATCCTTCAAAACTCTCAGGAAGAGGCTGTAGCTGGGATTGCGGAGCCAATTATGCATATTATGAACGCACCCAGCTGGGATTGCGGAGCCAATTATGCATATTATGAACGCACCCATGACGGAAGCGTTTGCTATACGACAGGACTGAAGATGTTGAGGAAGAGGCTGTAGCTGGGATTGCGAAACCAATTATGCATATTATGAACGGACCCATGACGGAAGCGTTCGCTTTACGACAGGGCTGAAGATGTTGAGGAAGAGGCTGTAGCTGGGATTGCGGAGGCAATTATGCATATTATGAACGCACCCATGATGGAAGCGTTCGCTTTACGACAGGGCTGAAGATGTTGTATGATGCGAGTTGTACCAAAATTCAGGTGGAATCGGATTGTCTGAAGATTGTCTGAAACTTATCGAGGCTCACCCCCCTGTTGGCTGATTGCTTCTTATCGAGGCTCACGCCCCTGTTGGCTGATTGCTTTCACTTAGCTCACGACATTCCTTCTATCTCTTTTTTTTCCTAGGGAAGCGATTGAGTTTCTTGCTATCTCATGTACTTCTTGATGTAACATTGCCACTGAGTTAATAAAGTAACTCATGTACTTCTTGATGTAACATTGCCATTGAGTTAATAAAGTGTCATGAGGCATTCCCTTAAAAAAAAATTGTACGCTAGGCGACCATGAAAGATGGAAAACTATCTGTAGTGTACTCGTGTACGCCTCGGCGCACACAACACACGCGTAGACCAGTCCTAACTCCTAAGGTAGAGATACCAATACCTGTGCTGGGTTCATGGTTGATGGATGGCAGGTATGGTTTCCTCCTTCGACGTTTTAGTCGTGGTGGGGTGTCAGATTTGGAGTTCGATGACGTGTCCGGGGTGTTGCCCCGGTCTGATTCGTTCAACGGCAATGGCTTCATCTTTGGTGAGCCACCTTGGAGGTCCGCAAAGTTGCATATCAGCGATGGAGCCGCGTCGAGCTCGGGTGAGGAGGTGATCCGTCATTATTTACTTTGGTGGCTGTTGTGGTGGTGCCGGAGGCAGGTGACGGACGTTGGTGTCAAGCTCAGCGATGTTTTGCTATCTTTTCAGTTTTGTCATGTCGGTTTTTACGTGACTTGTAATTTAATCTTTGTTATATAAATTACTTTGGTGGCTGCTGTGGTGGTGCCGGAGACAGGTGACGGACGTTGGTGTCAAGCTCAGCGATGTTTTGCTATCTTTTCAGTTTTGTCATGTCGGTTTTACGTGACTTGTAATTTAATCTTTGTGATATAAATGAGACACGTATTACCTTGCAAAAAAAAAGAGATACCAATACGAGGCACCATCCTAAAAAAAAATACGAGACACCAGAATCCGGTTTTTGCCTGGTTTTCGTTAATTAACTGAACAACCTTTTCTACTTAATTAATTAATCTTTTGCATCGCTTCGAAAAGAAGCACATGAGGCACCAGACATACGGTACGCACAGGTCATGGAAAAAGTCGTACGAAGACACCGGATCTTCTGAAACAAAGCAGTAGAGCATTTACGATTCACCCGACTAAGGGACGCACACACTACTTAAACAAGGGTAGTAGTAAAAGAAACTTGAAAACGAAGGCTCTACTGGAGCTCCACTAGGAAATAAAGTTTATTGTCGCTACGGAGTGAGCAGGAGAGCACGATACGTGTGCACATCGCACCGCGCGTGCCGTCACGTGGAACGCCCGGTCGCTCACATCTTGCCCTTGCGGTGGGCGCAGGACGAGCCGGCGCACCCTTCCACGCACTTCTCGACGCATTTGTCCACCCGCTCCGCCGCGCGCTCCTTGACCAACCGGTCCTTCTCCTCGAAGTACACGGACGCCGCCTTCTCCGCGGCGCGCTCCTTCACCGCGCGCTCGTCCTCGCTGCCCAGCCGGACGCCGTACCCTGCAGCGTCGTGCTGCTGCGTGCCGGAGCCAACCGTCAGCTTCTCCTTGATCGCGCCCGTCATGTTGCCCAGCGCCCCGAAAAGACCGGTTCCTTGCTGACCCCTGCGAGGGCATCGACACGTAAATGTCTGTATGTAAATCCTAGTTTGAATGGTGTGCAAGTTATGGGCTGAAAGGGACATACCTATCGGCATCGTGGGTGCCGGCCGCCTCCCTTGCCTTGTCGGCGGCGGTCTGCGTGGTCGCCCTGGTCCTGTCCCTAGCTTCCTGCGCGGTCCCCTTGGTGGCGTCGGTGTACTCGCCGGCCTTCTGCTGTGTCACGTCCTTGGCCTGCCTCGCCTTCTCGGCGGCGGCGTCCCTCGTCTCCTGGGCCTTCTGCACGGTGGTCTCCTTGGCCTCCTGCGTCTTCCCGGCCAAGGCGTCCTTGTACTCTCCCAGCTTGTTCTTGGTAGCCTCAGCGGTCTCGCTCGTCTTCTGCGCCACGGTGTCCTTGGCCTCCGTCTCCTTCTCCACTGTGTAGTCCTTGGCCTCGCCGAGTTTGTTCTTGGTGGCCTCCGCCGTCTCGCTCGTCTTGTGCGCGAGGCTGGCGTTGGTCTCCTTGGCCTTCTCAGCTGTGTAGTCCTTGTACTCGCCCAGCTTGTTCCCGGTGGCGTCCGCCGTCTGGTAGGTCTTGTCTGCTGCGGTGTCCTTGGTGCCGCCGAACGTGCGGCCCACCGCGCTCGCCAGGGACTTGGCGCCCTCCTGCACGCTCTCCAGGATGCCGCCACCGCCGCGCGGGTGCTCGGCGTAGGCACCGCCGCCCAGTGCGCAGTGCTCCCGATCCGCGCGGGCGCGCGAGATCTCGTCCGCGGCGCGGCGCGCGTCCATCTCCGCCTGCATCACCCGCTCGTCCCGCGCGCGCGCGATCTCGTCCGCCGCACGGCGAGCGCCGGCCTCGGCCCTCGCCTCCCGCTGGTCTTGCCTCGACGCCATGGTCGCGCTCTGTGGTTGAACTTCTCTAGAACTTCCTCGCTCGTGCTAGTGCTGTAGTGTTGGCTGTAGTGTTGCAGTACACAAGTGACTGACCTTGCGTTTGTGCAAGTGTGCATATACTCCTCCGCGAGTAATGCGAGGGTGACACGTAAGTCTGGGAGGTGGACGCGTGTGCCTCGTGTTGGAAGAGAGGGCTTGCTGACACATGCGTGTGAAGCGGCCACGTGCCTCCGGAGCGGCGACGTCGTCGCGGAGCTGCTTTCCATGGGCTTCTAACAGTTGCCTGGTGGATGGTACGGGGAAGTGCGTGCGATAGTAGCGAGTGTTTGGATAGGATTGCGGGGAGCGATTATGTCTCGCTCTCGCTTAACGTGAGGTGACGCTGCTTCGTTCCCTTTCTTTTGATTGCGGTTTGTTTTGACTTTTTTATTTGTATTCTGAAATATTTCAAAATATAAATATTTTTCTTTAAAACGTTTATGCAGTGTTAAAAAGAATGTCTGCTGCACAACTTTTAGAAATTGTTGATGGGCATTCAAATAAATACACATTAAAAAAAGTTCACATGTTTCAAAACACAATGTTCATGATATTAAAAAAAAAGATATGTATGCAATATTTCTCATAGTTTCACAAAGTTGGATACCTCTTAGTTTCTTGAAAACCTAATTTCATTGGATACCTCTTAGTTTCTTGAAATCAATGAAATTATGTCTAATATAGTATCACATAAGGACTACACTTTGCCAGGTAGACCCAAACATACAATATTCCATATAAGACCTATCATGATATCCTAAATAGGTGAGACAAACCACAAGATTTAGTTTTGATTAAAATAGCAGATGATTTCTCTAAAAAAAAAACTGCCAACTGGATGGAAGGGAAAAGACCTAGCAGGTGTGTTCAAATTTTAAAATAAAGCAGAATCTAAATTATCACGTAAGACAACTTTGCGATTAACATTAGCAAAATATAAACAAATCTATTTTTCTTCTTCAATAACACAAGAGATATTATGTTGTTTACTATTACCATTATCACCAATAGATAAATCAACTTGTTTCATAAGAATATCACTACTAAGAATAGCAATGGAGTTACCTTTAAAGGTAGTCGAGACCTCAAGATTTTTCTTCCTGTAGGCAATAGTTTTGGCCATAATGTTGGCATTGCCATGAGTCCTAGTGTTAGGCTTCTAAACTAGCACAAGGCCCCACTTCTTACAGGAAAGACCAACATCGGTTTTAAGCTTCTTGTCAACAGATCCTCAAGAGAAATTAGTAATTATCTTTTGCACTTTCCCATATTCAACATTTTCACAGTTTTAAGAATCAGCTTATCCACTTCTTGCATCACATCACCATCATTGTCCTCATCAGACTCAACCACATCTAGTGATTTAAGCATAAGAAAATAGTACGTCGAAGAAAGAACAAAGAAAACGAAGAAGAAGGAAATGGAAAAGGAAAAACCGAAAAAATCAGAGAATACCCAAAGAAAACCGATGCAAATAGTCAAAAGTCGATAAAGAAAACCATAGGAAAAAAGCTCACATGCATAGTAGCTACAACATTGCGCTGGCCCAGTAGCATCGCGCCATTGGTGAGACCTACTTATGTATCGCAATGGGCGAGAAATAGGCCATGCGAGGATTGTGGTCGAAAGAGGCATTGGGAGAAGATGCATTAGCATGTCGCCAGCATCTTCCCATGGGCTCAGGTCGGTCGCCCCAAGGGAGGATCTAGTATGGCTTCATTGCATGGACTGAATCAGATAGATCTGAAAACGCGCTCTAAAACATGTCTAGTAGTAATGTATTAAAAAAAACCACTAGCCTTGTGTCAACGTGGAAATTATTCATGTCGATCCACAATTTTTTTTATCAAGGTCTCCTATCAATATTTTTGTTTGTGCATAATTCTGAAGCGAGCCAGACTCAATTAAGAAGGTAGCACTTAGATCGGGAAGAACTATTGTCTCGAGAGCTATGGGTGGATGGATTCCACCAGCGATGGGGACGACGAAAATCAACCTCGACGTATCCATGAGCAAGAGCAGAAAGGTTGGTACTTTTGTGACGAATGATCGAAATACCTAGAAGAATGCAATTTATAAGCTTACAACTTGGCAACTAAGAATCGGTGCGAATTCTCAAAATAAAAATATGCAAAAAATGTTCACTAGTTAAGGACTTGAGATTGAAAAACAAGTTGAGGAAGTTTCAGCGGGTTAACTCTGCAAATATTGTGCTTCTTCCCAGGAAGGAAGGTGTTGGGTGCATCTCCAACCTGAAACCCATCAATCTCATCCATGCTATTGCAAATATTGTGCTAAGATGTTGGCATCTCGGTTCATGCACACTCTTATTTCGCGATCCTATAGTGCCTACGTCAAAACTAGAAGAATACATGAAAATTTTCTATACATGCGGACCTGGTAAGGATGCACTGGAATGAAAAGCCTAGGCTCCTTTTCAAGCTCGATATCAAGAAGTCGTTTGACTCGGTCTACTCGCACTATTTGCTTGATCTGCTCCTCCATTGTGGTTTCCCAACTAGATTCACAGATATGATCTCCGCTCTGCTACTCTCATCTTCCTCGAGGGTTTTCTTATGGTATCTTGGGTGACCCAATTAAGCATGGTTGTGGCCACAGGGTGACCCATCATCACCCCTCTTCTTTGTGTTGTCTATCGACCCTATTCAAAACCTCCTGGATATTGCAACTCGTCATGGTCATTTACATCGGATCGGTGGGAGGGCATCTTGCATCTAGTCATCCTTGTATGTCAACAATGTGACCATCTTGGTGCCCCCATTAAGGATGATATTCAACATCTAACTGCAACCCTCAGCGTTTTTGGTGAGGTGACGGTCTTGTCACAAGTTTAGAGAATAGTCGTGTCGCTCTAATTATATGTGTCGGCATCGACCTTGACTCCGTCCTTCAGAGTTTCCCAGCCACACATTTTGCTTTCCCCCTGAGATACCTTGGACTCCCCCTGTTGATTCATCACCTCAGGAAAATTGACCTGTAGTACCTTTTTGATACGGCTGCAGGGAAACGTGTACCTTGGAAGGGTGTTTTGTCACCGCTGCCGGCAGGGCGACGCTAATCAATGTGGTGCTTACCTCCCAATCCATTTATCTCATCATGCTTTTGGTCCCTCATGAAAGCGCCCTGAATGCCTTCGAGAAGATTTAGCGGTGTTCCTTTGGTCAGGCTACGATAAGGTCTCTGGCGGGCAATGCAAAGTTAGTTGGGATTTGGTCTATAGGCCTAAGAGGTTGGGAGTCTTGAAAGGCCTCGACCTTCGCAAATGTGCCAGGGCTTTGCACCGATGGCCTTGGTTTGCATGAATGGAGCCGACCCGAGCTTGGGTGAGCCTTGGCAACCCCTGTAAAAGTGTCAATATGGACTTGTTCCATGCGGCCACCACCATCACTGTTGGGGACGGGCACACAATGAAATTATGTCATTCTCTTTGGCTTAATGGGTCTAAACCAAAAGACATAGCTCCTTCCATCTTCAGTCCCCCCCCCCCCAGAAGAAGAATGTCACTGTTCATGATGCTTTGCTTGACCATTCCTCAATTGCTAAGATTGACAATACTGAGGGACTTTCCATCACCCATATTACTCCATACAGTCGGCACCATGGTAGTGTGGACTACCATGGTGCCAACATCTGGAGTAATTGGGTGTTGTTGAAATGCTTTTTTTGCTTGGCCGGTCATCAAGAAAAGAATCTGGGCAACCAACCATTTCCAAGGGGGGGTAGCCCAACTGTGGGTTGTATATGATTTGCAACAAGGAGCCGGAGTCGGCGGTGCACCTTATAAGATACTCCCTCGGAGTTTGGTCCGCTGTCAAAATTTGGGTCTATGCTCTAGAGCTTTCCATTGCTACTTGGGGAGGGCTAAATTCGGTCTAGGCTGGTGGAAGGAGATGGTTCTTCGCCGTGGTCATAGGAGGAAGGCAATATCCTTGGTGCTCATTTTGATGGCGTGAGAGGTTTGGAAAGAGATAAACGCGATGGTTTTCCGAAACAAGGCATCAATGCCCTCTATTGTTATTGATAACATCAGGGGGGCGTTGGGTTCTTAATGGGGCTAAGCATTTAAAGTCAATCATGCTTTGAGAGTAGACTTTTTCTTCCATTTGTCGAGGCGTAACGGACCTCATGAATCTTGTTTCTTTTTTTTCGAAAAGGAAGAGTACCCTGGCCTCTGCTTTAAGTGATGCACACAACCATTTTTATTGTATTATTCAATAGAACCCGACAAGACAAGTACATGGATCAAACCGAAGCAACTTGACTGGCAACCACTATCGCCATCACAACAAACTTTATGATGTGCTCTGACCTCACATCAACACACGCCATCTAATATGCCTGCCTCGCCAAGCCGCCAGCCGACAACCCGAGAGCACCAACTGATCTAGTAGACCATATGCACACACTGCATGCACACCTCCAGAAACAACCACCACCATCTTCCGCCATCCCACCTTCATAAGCGATCAACACATTCACCTTGCCAGGATTTATTGTCATCGACGCCACCACGGCGCCAAACAACGCCACCGCTCGATGCGCGTCCATCAAGTAGCATCCGTCGCCGAGACTCCACTCCACATGCGTCTTGTTTCAATTCTTCTTCTTTATGGATGAGATAAGGCAAAGCTTTTGCCTCCATTCGAAAAAACACTGAAAGTGCCTCAACTTGTCTTGCACGGTCAGTTTGATGCCTAAAGTTACAAAATACATAAAACTGATGCTTGAACTTGTCCGGCCGTGCAAATACGGTGCCTCCTTCCGTATTTGAACATACGTCCAGCCCACATAGCGTGCCAACATGGCGGTGACCCACTGTCAGTGGCTGAGAGCGAGAAAGTGTTGGGTGCTCTAAGCGTGAGGATTTGTTTTACAGAAACCCATTCGTATTTTAGTTAATCACATAGGAAACACCTGAAATACAGTGTATGCTAGCAAGAAATAACATGGAGAAATATCATATTGGAGGGGTTTCGAACCTGGCAGCTCCTGGTCAAATACGGCTCGATCTGTCCGATGGGCCAAAATAAGATGTGTGTTCACCTATTAGCTAGAAAGCTATGTAGATACTTTTCACGTATTGCTCTACAATTTTCCTATTGCGTTATCTGTCAGTTTTATGTTTATTTGTTTTCCAAGTTCATGTTTAGTTTCATGGCACGTAAATTTTCTCATATAAAAAATACGATATGACATTATTTCTTATTTTAAATATTTTTTCTATATTATTATTGCGTACTTTGAAGAGGTAGACAAGAACTTTTTCGAAAATTTATGGAGATTGAAATAGTTCAACCTATATTAGAAATTAGTGTGTCAATTTATGTATGTTCATTCTGGATAACAAGTACATACTATTATTGTTTATATTCATTGTATTTCTAAAATCCCTAATTATTAACAAGTTGACACAGTTTTATTTTTAAAACTATTCAACATGCATTAAAAGTATTGTGTTGAACTTTTTAATACAATCTTTCAAATTGTTACATAATTAATTTTTTCTCACTGATTTTTTTAAATACACATTGCCAAAAAAAATAATGCAAGAGGATTTTTTTAGAAAACATGTTATAATCTTTAATACATGTGAAACATTCTCCAAAAACATGTTGAACATTTTTCAAATGCACTAACACTTTCTTTAAGTTTGTGACAGTTGTACTTTTTTCTTACATTTCTTTTTTTGAATGGTATAAATTATAGGAAAACTAAAAATAAAGAACTTAAAAAATAGAAATAAAACTTGTACAGGTCCATAGAAGCACCCTATATAATAAAAATCGCTTGAAGAGGTACATAGCAACCAAAGCAAAAAATTTGGAGCACAAAGGCTAAAAACTGGCACTTAAAAGGTTCAAAAAGAGTTGATTGTTTTCACACGAGAACGTATGCATGTGCTCTAAGTGACTTTCAAATTTCATTCGAAATTATGTTATATTAGATCCTACAAAAGAAGGCAAAAATCCGGCCAAAAATACAAGTTGATTTTTGCATGTATTTGCATTTTTTTATCTCCCATGTACAAACATAGATTTTGATGAAAATTCACACGGATATATTACACTCCTATGTGTGCATGTACAAAAGTGATAAGATTTTTTTTAGCTGTAAAAATACGTTTAATTTTTGAACTTAAAAAAAAGGACACAATGTGTCTCTGCTCCAAATTTAGGTCGTGCATAGCAATTTAATATATAGAGTTCGACCTCGGCATCATGAGGTCTGAGGTTCAATCCTACATCATGCATTTTTTTTAATTTGAGGGGTTTTCCTACATGATTAAATAGAATATGAGTGGGTTTTGTAAAAAAAATCCTCACGCGTGGGCCACACAGTGCCTTCCCAACTCTTAGCCACTGACAGGTGGGCCACTGTCATGCTGGCACGCCACACGGGTTAGACAGACATCCTGATACGAATGTAGGCACCGTATTTGTACGGATGGACAAGTATGAGCATCAGTTTGTGTATTTTGTAATTTTAGTCACTAAACTGACCACACATGACAAGTTGAGACACTTTGAGTGTATTTAACTCTTTAAAAAAAGTTAAGGAATTAAGATGAGATCTAGTACTGTATGCAATGTAATGGACCATGCTCTGCGTCTCTGGTGGTTGCGAATACGATCTGATCCTGGAGACTGACAGTTTGAACCCAACAACACTAAGGCCAACTCCAGCACACGACCTCAAACGGACGTCCGTTTTGTTCGGATTCTGTCCGTTTGGGTAGGGTAATGGGTTCTGATACGTCTCCAACATATCTATAATTTTTGCTTGTTCCATGCTGTTATATTATCATTCTTGGATGTTTTACAATCATTTTATCACAACTTTATATCATTTTTGGGACTAACCTATTGACATAGTGCCAAAGTGCCAGTTGTTGTTTTTGCTTGTTTTTTACTTCGCAGAAAATCAGTACCAAACAGAGATGAAACGCTGCGGGGATTTTTGTGGATTTTTTACGGACCAGAAGAAAGAAGATGGGCCAAAGAACACCAGAAGAGGGGGCCCGGGGTGGCCAGCACCCACCAGGGCGCTCCAGAGGCCCCCTGGCGCGGCCTGATGGGTGCTGGGCACCTCGGGCACCCCCTCAACCGACTATCGTGCCTATAAATTCCCAGAAAATCCAAAATCCCTAGAGGAGTCGACGAAACACAATTCCAGTCGCCGCAAGTTCCAGAACCGTGAGATCCAATCTAAACACCATCACGGAGGGGTTCATCTTCCTCATAGGTGCCTCTCCGATGATGCGTGAGTAGTCCACCATAGACCTACGAGTCCGTAGGCAGTAGCTAGATGGCTTCTTCTCTCTCTCTTATGATTCTCAATACAATGGTTTCTTGGAGATCTATTTGATGTAAACTTTTGCGGTGTGTTTGTTGGGATCTGATGAATTTTGAGTTCATGATCAGTTTCGATCCATGAATATTATTTGAGTCTTCTTTGATCTCTTATATGCATGATTACTTATAGCCTCGTATTTCTTCTTCGAATCTTTGGTTTAGTTAGGCCAACTGGATCGATTTTTCTTGCCATGGGAAGAGGTGCTTTGTGATGGGTTAGATCTTGCGGTGTTCTTTCCCAGTGACAGAAGGGGCAGCAGGACACGCATGTATCGTTGCTATTAAGGATAACAAGATGGGGTCTATTCCTACATGAATAGATCTTGTCTACATCATGTCATCGTTCTTATTGCATTACTCCGTTTTTCCATGAACTTAATACACTAGGTGCATGATGGATAGCGGTCGATGTGTGGAGTAATAGAGGTAGATGCAGGCAGGATTTGGTCTATCTATCTTGGACGTGATGCCTATATAATGATCATCGCCTTGGATATCGTCATGACTATTCGATTTTCTATCAATTTCCCAACAGTAATTTGTTCACCCACCGTGCGCTATACTCATGAGAGAAACCACTAGTGAACCCTACGGCCCCCGTGTCTACTTTTCCTATCATATTGCTTTCCGATCTACGTTTTTTGCACTCTTTGTTTTCAGATCTACAAAACCAAAAACCAAAAAAAATATTGTTGCATATTTACTCTTTTTATTTGTGTTCTTGAGAGATCTATCTCTCCTATCTATCACTACCTAATCTATCTTATTACAGTAGAGAGATTGACAATCTCTCTTTCGCGTCGGGTTGCAAGTATTTGTTGTTTGTGTGCAGGTGCTGCTTATTGGGTGGTGGTGATCCTCCTACTGGTTCAATAACCTTGGTTTCATAACTGAGGGCAATACTTATCGTCGCTGTGCTGCATCATCCCTTCCTCTTTGGGGAAATACCGACGCAGTCCAAGCCACGTCAGGGTCGTGTCCGGGCCTTTCCTGGGATGCGGTGCCATGCGCCCAACGCGCGGACGCATCCTTTGGCTGCATCCTGTCCTCCACGGCCAATATGCCCATATATTCATATTCATCAATGTTTAAAACAAGTTTGCACGTCCAAATATTAACTGTCTCAAATGAAAATAGTTTTACAACCCAATCGAAATTGTCTCGAATAAAATAGTTTTACAACCAAATCGAAATTGTCTTGAATAAACATAATGAACCAATACATCTATTGGTTGCCAATGTGATTCCACATGTGCTCAACCAAGTCATTTTGAAGCTCCAAATGAGTGTGCCAATCACGCATTTCATGATGGAATTGGGTAAATTGTCCAAACATGGCCGTTTCTTGGTGCAGGGGCTCAACATTTTCACCTTGAAAATAAAATCCTTGGTCGAAGATGCTGTTATCACGCTCATCCTCGACGATCATGTTGTGCATGATTACACAAGCAGTAATCACCTCCCAAAGCTTCCCTTCATCCCATGTCAGTGCAGGGTTTCGAACGATACCCCATCGGGATTGAAGCACACCAAAAGCACGCTCCACATCCTTTCTAGCACTCTCTTGTATTTGGGAAAATCTCTGTCTCTTCTCACCTTGGGGGTTCGAGATTGTCTTCACAAAAGTTGACCACTGAGGATATATACCATCAGCTAGGTAGTATCCATTGTTGTAGTGGTGGCCATTGATCTCAAAGTTGACAGGTGGGAAGTGGCCTTCTACAAGCCTTGTGAAGACTGGAGAACGCTGCAGCACGTTGATATCATTGTGAGAACCTGCCATGCCAAAGAAAGAATGCCATATCCAAAGATCTTGCGAAGCCACCGCTTCTAATATGACAGTGCACACTTTCACATGCCCCTTGTACTAGCCTTGCCAAGCAAATGGACAGTTCTTCCACTTCCAGTGCATACAATCTATGCTGCCAAGCATGCCTGGAAAGCCTCTATCGGCGTTGATCGCCAACATCCTTTCTGTATCAACAGCATTTGGCTGGCTCAAGTACTCAGGGCCAAACACTGCCACCACGGCCTTGCAGAAGTTGTACATTGACAGCAGACATGTGGACTCACTCATGCGCACGTACTCATCCACAAGATCGCCTGGAATTCCATATGCAAGCATGCGGATGGCCACAGTGCATTTCTGATAAGAGGAGATGTTGGAAATATGCCCTAGAGGCAATAATAAATTGGTTATTATTATATTTCCTTGTTCGTGATAATCGTTTATTATCCATGCTATAATTCTATTGATTGGAAACTCAAATACATGTGTGGGTACATAGACAACACTGTGTCCCTAGTATGCCTCTAGTAAACTAGCTCGTTGATCAAAGATGGTCCAGGTTTCCTAGCCATAGACATGAGATGTCATTTGATAACGGGATCACATCATTAGGAGAATGATGTGATGGACAAGACCCAAACTATGAACATAGCATATGATCGTGTCAGTTTATTGCTATTGTTTTCTGCATGTCAAGTATCTGTTCCTATGACCATGAGATCATGCAACTCACTGACACCGGAGGAATACCTTGTGTGTATCAAACGTCGCAACGTAACTGGGTGACTATAAAGATGCTCTACAGGTATCTCCGAGGGTGTCTGTTGAGTGGGCATGGATCAAGACTGGGATTTGTTACTCCGTGTGACGGAGAGGTATCTCAGGGCCCACTAGGTAATACAACATCACAATGAGCCTTGCAAGCAAAGTGACTAAAGAGTTAGCCACGGGATCTTGTATTACGGAACGAGTAAAGAGACTTGCCGGTAACGAGATTGAACTAGGTATAGAGATACCGACGATCGAATCTCGGGCAAGTAACATACCGAAGAACAAAGGGAACAGCGTACGGGATTAACTGAATCCTTGACATAGAGGTTCAACCGATAAAGATCTTCGTAGAATATGTAGGAACCAATATGGGCATCCAGGTCCCGCTATTGGTTATTGACCGTAGAGGTGTCTCGGTCATGTCTACATAGTTCTCGAACCCGCAGGGTCTGCACACTTAAGGTTAGGTGACGTTTCGGTATAGTAGAGTTATGTATGGTGGTGACCGAAGGTTGTTCGGAGTCCCGGATGAGATCCCGGACGTCACGAGGAGCTCCGGAATGCTCCGGAGGTAAAGATTGATATATAGGATGTCCCGTTTTGGCCACCGGAAAAGTTTCGGGTGTTTCCGGTAGTGTACCGGGAGTGCCGGGAGGGTCCCGGAGGGCCATCGGGAGGGGCCACTCATGCCGGCAGGCCACATGGGCCTTAGGGGTGGCGCACCAGCCCTTAGTGGGCTGGTCAAGCCAGCCCCTAGGGGCCCATGCGGTTGGGGTGAGAGGAAAAAGGCAAAAGCCCAAAAGGGGAAGGGTTTCCAAGTGGGGTAGGAGTCCTACTAGGAGTAGGATTGGAGTCCAACTCCCTCTCCTCCCCACTTCGGCCGACCCTAGGGGAGGATCCCTAGGGCGCCGGCCCCTCCCCTCCCTCCTATATATACTAGAGGGAGAGAGGGTCATAGCACTTCAACCCAATAGGCCACGGTGCAGCCCTCTCTCCCGATAGATTAGTTCCTCTAGTTTTCAGCAGTGCTTAGGCGAAGCCCTGCTGGAATAGTTCCACCACCACCGCCGCTGCGCCGTCGCGCTGCCGGAGAACTCATCTACCTCTCCGCTCCCTCTTGCTGGATCAAGAAGGCCGAGATCGTCATCGAGCTGTACGTGTGCTGAACGCGGAGGTGCCGTCCGTTCGGCACTAGATTGGAAGGACCGTGATTGGATCATGGGACGGATCGTGATTGGATCGCGAGACGGATCGTGATGGGATCGCGGGACGGCTTGCGATTTGGATCGCGAAGACGTTCGACTACATCAACTGCGTTTCTTAATGCTTCCGCTTAGCGATCTACAAGGGTATGTAGATTCACTCTCCCTCTCGTAGATGCTCATCACCATGGATAGATCTTGCATGTGCTTAGGAAAATTTTTGTTTCCCATGCAACGTTCCCCAACAGTGGCATCATGACCTAGGTCTATGTGTAGATGAGATCACGAGTAGAACACAAAGGAGTTTGTGGGCGTTGATGCTCAGATTGCTTCCTCCCTTGGTCTTTTCTTGATTCAGCAGTATTGTGGGATGAAGCGGCCCGGACCAACATTACTCGTACGCTTACGAGAGACCGGTACCATCAACTGACATGTAACCTTGTTACATAAAGATGGCTGGCGGGTGTCTGTCTCTCCCACTTTAGTTGGATCAGATTCGACAAAGGCGGTCCTCGAGAAGGTTGAATAGCAATTTGTGTATCACCGTTGTGGTTTTTGCATAGGTGAGAATTGTTCTTGCTAGATACCCGTAGCAGCCACGTAAAACATGCAACAACAATTAGAGGACGTCTAACTTGTTTTTGCAGGGTATGTTGTGATGTGATATGGCCAATTACATGATGAGATATATGTGATGTATGAGATGATCATGTTTTGTATAGAATATCACGACTTGCATGTCGGTGAGTACGGCAACAGGCAGGAGCCATAGGGTTGTCTTTAATTTACTTTCGCCGTTTTACTTTACTTTATCGCTATGAGTTAGCAATAGTCGTAGAAGTAACAGTTGGCGCGACAACCTCATGGCGACACGTTGATGGAGATCATGGTGTCATGCCGGTGAGGATGGAGATCATGCTGGTGCTATGGAGATGGAGATCAAAAGCATAAGTTCATGGCCATATCATGTCACTTATGATTTGCATGTGATGTTAATCCTTTTATGCATCTTATTTTGCTTAGGACGACGATAGCATTATAAGGTGATCCCTCACTAAAATTTCAAGATAAAATTGTGTTCTCCCCGAGTGTGCACCGTTGCGAAAGTTCGTCGTTTCGAGACACCACGTGATGATCAGCTGTGATAGACTCTGCGTTCACATACAACGTGTGCAAGCCAGTGTTGCACGTGCGGAACACTCGGGTTAAACTTGACGAGCCTAGCATGTACAGACATGGCCTCGGAACACAAGAGACCGAAAGGTCGAACATGAGTCATATAGTAGATATGATCAACATGAAGATGTTCACCATTGAAACCACCTCATCTCACATGATGATCGGACTTGGGTTGGTGAATTTGGATCATGTGACACTCGAATGACCAGAGGGATGTCAATTTGAGTGGGAGTTTTTTAAGTAATATGATTAACTAAACTCATTATCATGAACATAGTCAAAATGTCTTTGCAAATTATGTTGTAGATTACTAGCTCGTGCTGTAGCTCCCTTGAATTTTTATATGTTCCTAGAGAAATAGAGTTGAAAGATGATGGCAGCAATAATGCGGACTGGGTCCGTGATCTGAGGATTGTCCTCATTGCTGCACATAAGGCTTATGTCCTTAATGCACCGCTCGGTGCGCCACCCCCTCAAGCGTCGTCTGTAGATGTTGTGAACATCTGACAGGCACGTTCTGATGACTACTTGATAGTTTAGTGCGTCATGCATTACGGCTTAGAATTGAGGCTCCAAAACGTTTTGAACGTCACGGAACATATGAGATGTTCTAAGATCTAAAATTGGGATCTCAGGCTCGTGCCCGTATTGAGAGGTATGAGACCTCCAACATGATTATTTGCCTGGAAGATGAAGGAGAATAGCTCAACCAATGAGCATGTGCTCAGATTGTCTGGGTGCTACAATCGCTTGAATCGAGTGGGAGTTGATCTTCCAGATAAGATAGTGGTTGATATAGTTCTCCAAGTCACTGCCACAAAGCTACTAGAGCTTCGTGATGAACTATGAAATGCCAGGGATGGAAATAATGATCCCTGAGCTATTCGCGATGTTTGACACCGCGAAGGTAGAAATCAAGAAGGAGCATCAAGTGTTGATGGTTAGTAAAACCACTAGTTTTGAGAAGGGCAAGGGCAAGGAGGGAAACTTCATGGATGGCAAGCCAGTTGCTGCTCTAGTGAAGAAACCCAAGGTTGAACCCAAACTCGAGACTAAGTGCTTCTATTATGAGGAGAGCGGTCGCTGAAGTGGAACAACCATAGATACTTGGTAGATAAGAAGGCTGGCAACGTCGACAGAAGTATATTTGATATACGTGTTATTTGATGTGTACCTTACTAGTGCTCCTAGTAGCACCTGGGTATAGGATACCGGTTCGGTTGCTAAATATTAGTAACTCGAAATAAAAGCTACGGAATAACGGAGGCTAGCTAAGGGCGAGGTGACGATGTGTGTTGGAAGTGTTTCCAAGGTTGATGTGATCACCATCGCACGCTCTCTCTACCTTCGGGATTAGTGATGAACCTAAATAAATGTTATTTGGTGTTTGCATTGAGCATGAACGTGATTAGATCGTGTTTATTGCAATGCGGTTATTCATTTAAAGTTATAGAATAATGGTTATTCTATTTACATGAATAATACCTTCAATGGTCATGCACGCAATGAGAATGGTTTATTGAATCTCGATCGTAGTAATACACATGTTCATAATATTGATGCCAAAAGATGCAAAGTTAATAATGATAGTACCACATACTTGTGGCACTGCCGCTAAATGTCATATTGGTGTAAAGCGCATGAAGAAACTCCATGCTGATGGATCTTTGGACTCATTCGATTTCGAATCAGTTGAGACATGCGGGCCATGCCTCTTGGGCAAGATGACTAAGACCCCGTTTTCCGGTATGATGGAGCGGGCAAGTGACTTATTGGAAATGATACATGTTGATGTATTCGTTCCAATGAGTGTTGTAGCGTGCGGTGGACATCGTTATTTTCCTACCTTCACTTATGATTTGAGTAGATATGGGTATATTTACTTAATGAAACACAAGTCTGAAACGTTTGAAAAGTTCAAACAAATTCAGAGTGAAGTTGAAGATCATCGTGACAAGAACATAAAATGTCTACGATATGATCGTGGAGGTGAATATCTGAGTTACGAGTTTGGTATGCAACTTAAGACAATGTGGAAATTGTTTCACGCCACCTGGAACACCATAGTGTGATGGTGTGTCCGAACGTCGTAGTCGTGCTCTATTGGATATGGAACGTACTATGATGTCTCTTATCGATTTGCCACTATCGTTTTGGGGTTATGCATTAGAGACAACTACGTTCACTTTAAATAGGGCACCATCTAAGCCCGTTGAGATGACACCGTATGAATTTTGGTTTGACAGAAACCTAAGTTGTCATTTCTCAGAGTTTGAGAATGCGACACTTATGTCTGATAAGCTCGATCCCAAAGCGGAAAGGTGCATCTTCATAGGATACCCTAAGGAAACAGTTGGATATACCTTCTATCTCTGATCCAAGGGCAAAGTGTTTGTTGCTAAAAACGGGTCCTTTCTCGAGAAAGAGTTTCTCTCGAAAGAATTAAGTGGGAGGAAAGGTAGAACTTGATGAAGGTTGTTGAACCGTCACTTCAGTTGGATGGTAGCACGACACAGAAAGATGTTTCTGTGGTGCCTACACCAAATGAAGAGGAAGTTAATGATGATGATCATGACACTTCGGATCAAGTTACTACCAGGCCTCGTAGGTCGACAAGGAATCGTGCCACCCCTAAGTGGTACGGCAATCCTGTCTTGGAGGTCATGTTGTGAGACAACAGTGAACCTACGAGCTATGAAGAAGCGATGGTGGGCCCGGATTCCAACAAATGGCTAGGAGCCATGAAATCCGAGGTAGGATCCATGTATGAAAACCAAGTATGGACTTTGGTAGACTTGCCCGTTGAAACGGCAGGCCGTTGAGTACAAATGGACCTTTAAGAAGAAGACAGACACCGATGGTAAATGTCAGCATTTATAAAGCTCGACTTGTCGCAAAATAGTTTCTGACAAGTTCAAGGAGTTGACTACGATGAGACTTTCTCACCCGTAGCGATGCTAAAGTCTGTTGGAATTATGTTAGTAGTTGCTGCATTTTTCGATTATGAAATCTGGCAGATGGATGTCAAAACAGAGTGTCGTGGGATTGTCCCTGACAATAGTACTAGGGGGTACGAATGGAGGGGCGAAGTCTAGCTACGGTTCAGGCGTATCACTTGGATGTGTACGAGTTCAGGCCCCACTCGGAAGTGGTAAGAGCCCTACGTCTTGAGCCCGGAGGCTGGTTTGTTTTTCTTATGTGGGAGTATGAGAATACAAGTGTCGGAACCTTGCTACGGTGTCCGGTGGTGGCTTATATAGAGTGCGCCACCACCAGCCGAGCACCACAATAAATGCTAGTTAAAGCTACGTTACAGGAACTGCCGCTTTAACTAGAGCGTTACTGGTAACGCACGATTGATCAATCCCAGAGGACGTCTCTTCGTATTACTCAACGCTACGTCTCCTAGACCGTTGAGTTCATGTTGACCGAGTGTGGGTGTGGCCATCCGAGTGTACCTTCAGGCACGTCCAAGTGACTCTTCAGGTCTGACCGAGTGTACTTCCACCTCTGGAGCTTCAATGTCGATGAGGGTCCCTAGGTGGGCCAGGAAGTCAGCCTTGTGACCCTACCCATGGTAGACGACCTCATCAGTAGCCCCCGAATCCGTGAGGTTTGAATGGTCAGGTGATTGACATTCGGGAATGTCAACGACACCTCGAAGGTGCTTCAAAAAATGACCTGGATCATTTCTCACCCGGCTCCAAATCTTGACGGATTCAGGATTATCATTCCTTGGCTGAATGACTTAATTCGCACATTCGATGTTATCTCTGTAATTGAAGTGTTTCTCTGGAGAAACGATCCGAATGCTCAGTTATTCCGTCCGAGTGCCTCGTTATAGATTGCCTGGTCATTCGTTTTATAAATGGATCGTCAGGCGATCCGGAGCACGGAGCTCTCCTCTTATAAGGCATGAAGAGGTATTCACGCGTTCGAAATCATAGAGAGCGCGCGCGGACGCGCGATGAAACGGTTACTCCGCGGGATTTGGGGGTAGTGGGCATGACGCCTCGATAACTGTGCCGTGATTTTCGCCACGTGTCTCTGAGAGCCTGAACAGTAGATCCGCGGATCTCCCTCCGTTTGCGGATTGACGGCCACAGATTCCACCCAATTTTTATTATAAGAAGTAAGGGCACTGTGCGGGGGGGAACAGATCTCACTTCTCCTTCCTCCCTTCGGCTTCTCTGACGCCAGCCTCCACAGTCCACCAAGAACTCCGTCGCGAGCCGAGCCCAGTATCACCGGAGATGAGCCGCGCGGCGACCGCGAAGGCCGAGCGGGCGAAGAAAGGCTCGCGCGGTTCTTCCTCGAGCGCCGGTACGCCGGCGGGATGGACCCAAGGCGACTAGATGGTGTCGCGGGTCACTGAAGCCCAGTTTCTCGAGATGGGGGACCAGGGTCTCCTGTCCAAAGGGAGCTGGCGGCTGCCGGAGGCGGGCAAAGACGATCCTTTGTCGCGGGGGAACGCGCGCGTTCTCTTGATAACACACCTCGAACGAGGTTTTTCCCTTCCGCTCCATCCGTTTTTCCGTCGCCTCTTGGATTTCTTCGGTGCTCAGCTTCACCACATTCCACCCAATGCCATGGTGTACCTAGCTGCTTTCGTCTCTTTGTGTGAGAACTTTCTGGGGTGCCACCCTCATTGGGGCTTGTTTAAGTACCTGTTCACTTGCCGGGTGATGACCGTGAAGAAACCCACCCGGTCAGATGATAAGACCAACGTGGTCCAACTGTGTGGGGGATTGGGTATCCAGCTGCGGGGCAAGGTCTGCTTCCCAGCGATCAACTTTCCCGACTCGGTGAAGGGCTGACAGGAGAACTGGTTCTACTGCCAGGATATCCTAGTCGGAGAAAATCAACCAGGACTCCCCCTGTATACGTCAGAACGCAATCAGTCTCTTCCCCGACTGACTGTAACTAAAGAATAGAAAGTAGATGTAGACATCCTGGTAATTGCTCTGGTAGCCTTAGTGCAAAAGGGCCTCAACGGACTAGACTTGCTCGAAGTTTTCTTTCAGAGGAGAATCCAACCATTGCAAGCTAGAGTCCATCCCATGTGGGAATATACCGGAGCAGACGACACCACTCGGACGCACCCTGAAGAACTTGACGTGGAGATGGTTGAAGCCAAGATCAAAGCAGTCACTCCAGCGTGAGATAACCCCAGGGGAAGCAGGCAGGTGCCTCCACTCTCAGCAAAAAAAATCCGCCGAATGAGGTAACTTCAGAGTCCCACCTGTTATCCGAATGATATTGTTGTTCTTGCCGAATATCAGCTTGATTGATCTATTCTTCATTCGGCGGGCTTTCGTGGGCTTGATTAGTGAGATTTCGGTCATCAATCGAGGTCTGATTGATGTGGCGAGCGATACAGACCTCGCGGGAGACCCAACCGGAGTGGAAGAAGAGGAAGAAGGTGGCGACGACGAAGACGATGACGACGAGGAGGACTCGGACGAGAGCTACGAGGTGGAGTCCTCGCGCTCGGAAGGCCGCGTGCCCGAATCCCGCTCCAAGTCACGCCATGACCCGGGGGTTGCTGGCGGCGGCCCGAAGGCGTCGAATGTTGTCAAGCCAACTGCCAATGCTCCCTCGACCCATAATTCAAAGCGTGGTCATGCAGAACTGGCTTCGTCACCTGAGAAGGTCGCGAAGCAAGCTAAAGTTGTTGCAACAAAACCCCGGAAGGCCGTGCCCATTCCGAGGATCAAGATGACCATCCCGGTTGCTTCGGCGTAAGAACTTTCACTCGAAGATTGTTGTCGAAATCTATCCGAGTGAGTTTAAAAATCCGAATGTTTCTTTTGTAGTGCTGATACTTCAACTACTTCGCCTGAACCCCAAACTCTGGAGAAGGAGCGAGCCGAAGTAGACGCGGCGTCTTCGAAGGGTAAACTTTGAGACTTTTCCTTGTATATGCTGCGATTTTGCTTCTGCTCATTTCCGAATGATTTTTGTACACTTGTAGCTCCGACTGAAGTGATCGACCTCGATGTGGTTGACAAAGCTGATCTGCCAAATCCTACTGCGAACATAGAAGGTGTAATGCAAGAGCCATCACTTGCCAGTGCCTTGGCATCATCACAGGGAACCAGCTCGGGCGCTGGAGTCGCACTCGGAACCGGCACGTCGACTCTTATACCGACTCCTCCTGAGACCACCATCTTCTCGCTACACCATGTCCCAGAGGACCAAACGGGAGCGAGCAAAGAGGCGCTGATCCAGCTGGAGCTGATGTGCGATAAATTGAAGACGGCGTACGACGCGAGTGTGGCACTGCAGAAGAATGTCCGAGTAAGTACTCTCGTAAGTACCTTCCTCATTCGGCATCTTGGTCCATTTGTCCATGTTTTAAGACCCGAGTGGGTTTGCATCTGGGCACACCCACTGGGTGTTGACTTTCCAGTGGGGGCGCGCTGAGCGCACCCACTGGGTGTAGTCCCCGAGACTGCCATCGACTGAAGCAGTCGGCGGTAGTCTAATAGCGTAGAAATGTCTGTCCTGCCATCGAGAAAAGTGTCTTGAACTTAAATTTTCCAGTGGGGGCGCACTGAGCACACCCACTGGGTGTAGTCCCCGAGACTGCCGTCGACTGAAGCAGTCGGCGGGAGTCTTAGAGTTTTGGAGTCTAACCGAATGATCTGTACGTTGTGTTCGATTGACGAATCATATGCCTTTGCCTGATCGTAATTTTTCTTCCATTTGTCGTTTGTAGTCCATTTGTGAGCTCGGAAGCCACTATAATGCTCTGAAGGAGGAGGTGTTGACCTTGCGTCTCGACCTTGACGCTAAGAAGGCCAAGAGCGCCCGACTGGAGCAAGAGAAGAATGTGTTGGAAGGTATTATTCTCCCTGACCGACTGTTACCGTCTCTGTTCTTTCTCCCTGTCCGACTGAGTCTACTTCGTCAGATCTTCGTGGAGAAAATCGTAAGCTTGTCGAGAGACTGAAGAGTTCTGTTTCTTTAGTGACTGTGAAGACAGCCCTTGAGAAGAAGGACACAGAACTGGCAGCAGCTCAGAAGGAGGCCAGTCGGAAAGCCAAGGAGGCCGATGAAAAGCTGAAGTCAGTCGGGAAGCTAGAAGAGGAGAAGAAAACCATCGAGGTCGCCGTGAAGAAGTCCAAGGAGGAACTCGTCGAATGGAAGACCAAACTTGAACATATCATTGCCAAGAAGGCCGAGCTGGAGCAATTCGTCGAGGAGTTCGGCGATTCCGTGAGTGAAAAACTCAAAGGTATATTCTCTCGAATGACCTATGTGTATTTCTGAACAACCGAATGAAATTTGCTTTGACTCTGACGCTTTTTTGTTCGGCTGAACCAAGAATTCTGCTTCGACATTGATGAGGAGACCGACAAGATCGAGAAAGAGCTAGATCCATCCCGAGATCTGCTCAAGGATAGTGCTGCCATGGCCTTTCTCCGTCTGGAAGAACGCGTCGACGAAGCGGTTTCGTTCATCAAGAGGCTCCGTACCGGCATCATGGACATCGAAAAGGAACTCTTCTCCGACGAAGAACCCTCCAAGGACTTGGAATCTACTCTTATCCGAGTGAGAGACGTCCCGAACCGAGTGAAGATCTGGAAGAAGTCAGCGGCCCGAGCCGGAGCTGACATTGCTCTCTCACTGGTTCGGGTCCACTGCAAGGGAGTGGATGAGAAGAAACTGAAGTCCTTGGAAGTTGCCAATCGGAAGCATGCCAGAATTCAAGACTTCATGGAGATGTTCATGGAGGCGGCCACCCGGATTGCAGAGAGCCTTGACCTGGACACGTTCGTCGAGGCAGTGCCTAACCCCGAGTGATCGCCGGGCTAAAAATTTCTTTAAACAATTGCCTCGGAATGCCGAGTAGTATCTGTAAGACTTTTAATGAGCCTGAGGCTCCTATCGTCCGTACTTCTGCTTTGAACGATGCAGTTCTCATCTGCCTTATCTTAACTTGATCTTTGATCTTTTGAGTGTTTTATACTCGAGCGATTGCAGGATCGCGCATGGGGTTTCGAGTGTGTATAATATTTGCACTTGGCATGAATTTTAATTTAGGTGATGCGGAGTCGCCGCTAAGTCCCCGAGTGTAGGCAAGTCCTGCACTCGGAATAGTTCTAACTTAGGCGACGCGGAGTCGCGGCTAAGCCCCCGAGCGTGGGCGAGACCCTCACTCGGAGTAGTTTGTTCTTAGATGAACAATGATGGTCCTATTCATGTTGACAACCGAGTGTGGAGGATGTCCCACTCGAAAGGTTTTCTAACTTAGGCGACGCGGAGCCGCGGCTAAGCCCCCGAGTGTGGGCGAGACCCTCACTTGGAGTAGTTTGTCCTTAGATGAACAATGATGGTCATGTTCATCTTGACAACCGAGTGTGGAGGATGTCCCACTCGAAAGGTTTTCTAACTTAGGCGATGTGGAGCCGCGGCTAAGCCCCCGAGTGTGGGCGGGACCCTCAGTCGGAGTAGTTTGTCCTTAGATGAACAATGATGGCCTTGTTCATCTTGACAACTGAGTGTGGAGGATGTCCCACTCGAAAGGTTTTCTAACTTAGACGACGCGGAGCCACGGCTAAGCCCCCGAGTGCGGGCGAGACCCTCACTCGGAGTAGTTTGTCCTTAGATGAACAATGATGGTCATGTTCATCTTGACAACTGAGTGTGAAGGATGTCCCACTCGAAAGGTTTTCTAACTTAGGCGACGCGGAGCCGCGGCTAAGCCCCCGAGTGCGGGCGAGACCCTCACTCGGAGTAGTTTGTCCTTAGATGAACAATGATGGTCCTGTTCATCTTGACAACCGAGTGTGGAGGATGTCCCACTCGGAGTAGTTTGTCCTTAGACGAACAATGATGGTCCTGTTCATCTTGACAACTGAGTGTGGAAGATGTCCCACTCGAAAGGTTTTCTAACTTAGGCGACGCGGAGCCGCGGCTAAGCCCCCGAGTGCGGGCGAGACCCTCACTCGGAGTAGTTTGTACTTACGCAAAATCAGGTTTGCGGCTAAGTGTTTTGTGTTTTATACCCACTGGGGGTGGCAGTCGAATTTCAACAAGATATAGTGAAACAAAACTTTATTCATCGAGATCACTCGGATTCATTACTGGAATGACAAACTAAAGTAGTTATGATCTAGGTGTAGAACTTGCGAAGCAGGTCTGCGTTCCAAGTTCGAGGCTCTTCTACCCCATCTTCGATATTGTAAAGCATGTAAGCTCCATTGTGCAAGACTTTGGAGATTGCATACGGTCCCTGCCACGGAGGCGCTAGTTTGTGGGGTTTCTGTTGATCCAGACGGAGGACAAGGTCTCCTTCCTGAAAGGCTCGGCCCTGGACGTGCCGGTCATGGTAACGCTTCAGATCTTGCTGGTAGAGCATTGATCTGATAAGGGCCAACTCTCTCTCTTCCTCCAAGAGGTCGAGGCCGTCTTGCCGTGCGGCTTCGGCTTTAGCTTCATCATATAGTTCCACTCGGGGGGAATTGTGCTGAAGATCACTCGGCAGCACAGCCTCTGATCCGTACACCATGAAGAAAGGCGTGCGCATCGTAGAGCGGTTTGGGGTTGTCCGAATGCCCCACAAGATAGAAGGCAATTCTTCAACCCAAGCTCCAGCAGCATACTTCAAGTCTCTCATCAATCGGGGCTTCAGACCTTGCAGAATCATTCCGTTTGCACGCTCTGCTTGTCCATTCGACTGCGGGTGAGCCACTGAAGTGTAATTAACCCGAGTGCCTTGAGAGAAACAGAATTCGCGGAACTCTTTTGAGTCGAAGTTCTTCCCATTATCCATGATAATATCATGCGGTACTCCGAACCTGAAGATGATCTGCCGAATGAAACTAACGGCAGTACCTGCATCCAAACTCTTGATGGGCTTCGCTTCGACCCACTTGGTGAACTTGTCAACCGCGACGAGCAGATGTGGGAATCCACTCGACCCAGTCCGTAAGGGACCGACCATATCAAGGCCCCATACTGCAAACGACCAAGTGATCGGGATCGTCGCGGACGCTGGCTTGTGGGACTTATTCTTCTAGAACTGACACCCGACACACAGGTCTACCAGGTCCTTGCTGCTTCATTGGCTCGGGGCCAATAAAAACCTGCTCGGAAAGCTTTAGCGACCAAAGTCCGAGAGGACGCATGGTGGCCACAAGTTCCCGAGTGGATTTCATGTAAGATTTGCAGCCCTTCCTCTGGGGAGATGCATTTTTGGGTGACTCCTGTGGTGCTTTTCTTGTACAACTGGTCGCCCATAACTTCGAATGACTTGGATCGATGGACAATCCGACGGGCTTCTTCTTCGTCTTCGGGTAGTTCTTGTCTGAGCAAGTATGCCAAATAGGGTGGAGTCCACTCGGGAGTGATTACCAGCATTTCGTGGACCAGATCCACTATAGCTGGAACTTCAACCTCAGTCGGATCGGATGGGCCGACTGCTTGCGAGGGCTCCTCTGTGAAAGGATCTTCTGTGATTGTTGGAGCGCGCAGATGTTCAAGGAAAATATCTTTTGGGACTGCTCGCCGAGTGGACCCGATCTTTGCCAGGTCGTCTGCTGCCTGATTCTTTGCGCGAGGAATGTGATGCAGTTCTAGGCCTTCAAAGTTCTTCTCCAGCTTCCTGACCGCGTTGCAGTATCCGGTCATTACTGGACTCCGAATGTCCCACTACTTCATCACTTGGTTGACAACGAGGTCCGAGTCGCCGTAGACCATTAAACGACGAATGCCGAGTGATATGGCCATGCGGAGCCCGTATAAGAGGGCTTCATACTCGGCCTCATTGTTTGATGAGTCGAAATGGATTTGGAGGACATAGTTTAGCCGGTCTCCTTTGGGAGAGACAAGAACCACGCCAGCCCCCGAGCCATTGAGCATCTTGGATCCATCGAAGAACATAGTCCAGTGTTCGGGAACACTCGGAATTGGTTGCTCCTGCTCGATCCACTCGGCCATAAAATCAACCAATGCCTGGGACTTGATTGCTTTCTTAGCTTCAAACTTGATCTCCAGCGGAAGGAGCTCGATTGCCCACTTCACCACTCGGCGGGCGGCGTCCCTGTTATGCAGGATCTCCGACAGGGGAGCGCTGCTGACGACCGTGACCGAGTGATCTTGGAAGTAATGAACCACCTTTTTGGCAGTCAGGTAGATACCATAGACCAACTTTTGGTAGTGCGGATACCTTTGCTTGGAAGGGGTTAGCACTTCTGAGATGTAATATATGGGTCTTTGCACTTTGAATGCTTTTCCAGGCTCTTCGCGCTCTACCGCAAGGACTGTGCTCACCACCTGGCTGGTCACCGCAATGTACAGGAGTAGAGGGTCCTGGCTGCCTGAAGCAGCTAACACCGGCTGGGTGGAAAGCAATGCCTTAAGTTCCGCGAACACGGCTTGCGCTTCATTGGTCCACTCGAATTTGTCGGACTTCTTCATCAATTGGTAGAGAGGAAGTGCCTTCTCTCCGAGTCTTGAAATGAATCGGCTCAGGGCCGCAAGGCATCCTGTCAACATCTGCATGTCATGTAAGCGCTCCGGTTGCTTCATTCGGACTATGGCGCCGATTTTGTCCGGATTGGCATCGATCCCTCGTTCGGAAACGAGGAAACCGAGTAACTTTCCTGCAGGCACTCCGAATGTGCACTTAGCTGGATTCAGCTTTATCCCAAAGCGCCGCAGATTCGCGAAGGTTTCGGCGAGGTTAGTCAGGAGGTCGGAACCTTTCCTGGACTTGACTACGATATCGTCCATATAGGCCTCCACGTTCCGACTAATTTGCTTTTGCAAGCACTTTTGGATCATGCGCTGAAAAGTGGCTCCAGCATTCTTCAAGCCGAATGGCATCGTGAAGTAGCAAAAACACCCGAATGGGGTGATGAAGGTTGTTTTTATTTCATCGGGACCATACATTCGGATCTGGTGGTACCCGGAGTACGCATCCAGGAATGACAGACGTTCGCATCCGGCTGTAGAGTCTATTATCTGATCTCTCCGAGGTAAAGGAAAATGATCTCCGGCAGGCCCGATTGAGATGTTTGAAGTCAATACACATATGGAGCGACTTGTCCTTCTTTGGCACCAAGACTACATTCGCGAGCCACTCGGAGTGGTAAATCTCGCGAATGAACTCGGCGGCGAGGAGCCGAGCTATCTCTTGACCAATCGCCTTGCGCTTCTCGATGGAGGATCGACGCAAGTACTCCTTGACTGGCTTGGCCTTGGGATCGGTTCGGAGTCGGTGCTCAGCAAGTCCCCTAGGAACACTAGGCATGTCAGACGGCTTCCATGCGAAGATGTCCCAGTTCTCACGGAGGAACTGGATGAGCTCAGCTTCCTATTTGTCTCCGAGTGAAGTGGAGATGTTCGTTGGAGCTGCACTCGGGTCATTCGGATGGACATGAACTTGCTTAGTCTCGCCAGCTGACTGGAAAGCTGATTCTGAAGCCGGCCGCTTTGACCTGAGCAGATCAACCATATCCACTTCCTTCTTGTACCCTTCAAGCTCGACTGCAAGCACTTGTTCATTGGCTATCTTTGTGCCCTGCTGAAGGCACTCTTCGGCGACCTTCCGATCACCAGTGACTGTTGAAAGGGCATTCTCTTACCTTGGTGTTTTGGCGATGATGACAACTCACTATGATCTAACCGTGTGTCAAGTTATACAGGGATTGTATGTGGTACACAAAACGGTTAGGTGGACCCTTCAAACGGAAAAGATTGAAGACGGGATTCTCTACGTGTTTATTCTCTTTGGTCGTAGGGATCCCGTACTATTAAGAGGGAATCCACATTTGAAAATCTTGGGTGAATCAGTTCTTTCGCACATCCATCTTCACCCATTTCTCTTCTCTGCATCATAGAGAGAGAGGCCCCTCTTTCCTTAGTTACTTGCCAGGTAATCCGCAGTGTCGACCTTAATGCACAACTGGTTTTTAGCCTTCGGTTCGACCACCACTCTAGGGGTGATACCCTGGGGGTGCTGCCAAGATGGTCCCCAGCGGTTGTACCGCTGCCCCCGGGCGGTTGTACCGCCAAAGGCTGGGTGACCCAGGGTGGCAGCTCTGGGCGGTTAAACCGGCCCAGCACCGGGCTACAACCGGACATGTTTCTGTTATGGACCGGTTGTTGGGCGGTACTGGACCGGTTGTACCGCTATATTCATATAGCCCGGTACAACCGGGGTCCCGAGCGGTTGTACCGCTTAGGACTTTGCCGTGTCCAAGGCTCAGGCCTGGCTGTTTCATCCGGGCCAAGTTTCTGTTTTGGTCCGGTGGTTGAGCGGCGGTTGGCCGGTTGTACCGCTCACCTCGCCGGTTGTACCGCTCCCATGTGGATCTGGCTGTAACGGTTGGAAATGGGGGGGCCCTATATAAAGAGGTGCTTCTTCCACCTCTCACTTATCTCTTACCTCTCTCTCTCCACCATTGATGCCCTTGAGCTTTCTTGCCCGATCTCTCTCTCTCTAGCCACCCAAACTTGTTGTCTTGCTAGGGATTGAAGGAGGAGACCTAGATCTACACTTCCACCAAAGGAAAATTGATTCCCTCATAGTTTCTTGTGTGGATTTTGTTACTCTTGGGTGTTTGCGCACCCTAGACGGAAGAGGTCACCTCGAAGCCATATTCCATTGTGGTGAAGCTTCGTGGTTTCGTTAGGAGCCTCCAATTAAGTTGTGGAGAGAGCCCCAACCTTGTTTGTAAAGGTCCGGTTGCCGCCTTCAAGAGCACCACTAGTGGAATCACGGCATCTCGCATTGTGTGAGGGCGTGAGGAGAATACGGTGGCCCTAGTGGCTTCTTGGGGAGCATTGTGCCTCCACACCGCTCCAACGGAGACGTACTTCCCCTCACCGGGAAGGAACTTCGGGAACACATCCTCGTCTCTATCGGTTCCTCTTGTGGTTACTTCTTACCTTTACTTTGTGCAAGCTACTTATATTGTTATATCTTGCTTGCTTATCTTGTTGTTGTGATTAGCATCATATAGGTTGCTCACCTAGTTGCACATCTAGCCAACCTATTTGTTGCTAAGCCTAAATTGTTAAAGAAAAGCTAAAAATTGTTAGTTGCCTATTCACCCCCCCTCTAGTCAACCATATCGATCCTTTCAATTGGTATCAGAGCAAGGTCTCTTTATTAAGGGTTTCACCACCCGAAGAGTATGGTTGACGACGGGGACCGGGAGGTTGAACTCCCCGTGGCCGTGGGCGTGAACACGGTCTCTCGCGAGGATTTAAATGAGGCCATGTCCTCGCTTAAATCCTCCATGACGACCGAGGTCAAATCCATGTTTAAAGAATTCCTTAACACACTTAAACTTTCCACCGATGCTGTTCAAGTGGTTAATCCCACTAACTCGGCATCGGATGTCAACTCCGGTAAGGAGGGGGCTAGTACGGATAAAGATAATTGTTCTCAAGGAATTAATGGGTCGGGGACGTTTGCCTCAGTTCCCCCTCCCTTGGTCTATGGAGGACCGGTGCACCCACCTCATATAGTTAACCACGGTCCTCCTCCTAAGCTTGTTAAAAATGATTTCGCTAATTGGCTTTTCTGTATCAAGTCTCATTTGGATCACAGCTCAATTCAACTCATGCGAGTCATTGAAGAAGGATACTACCCTCGTGATCCACGCAACCTCACTCCAAGGGAAGAAGCGGATAAACAGCTAAATTCCTCCGCCTTGTTCATACTCCAAGCTGTTGTTCCTACTGAAGACCTACCCCACCTGTGTCCTTTTACTGTTGCTAAAGAGTGTTGGGAACACATTATCTCCATGTACAAGGGCAGCTCAAGCATTCAACGGTCAAACTATGAAGTTGTCCTTGATCAGTCAGATGAGTTTGTAATGGTGGAGGATGAGGAACCGCGTGAGCTCTATAGAAGGGTGACTGCCCTCGCCGTTGCCCTCAAAGATCATGGCAGCAAGGATGTGGATGATACGTGGGTCAAGCGTAAGTTTCTGAAGGCCATCATGCCCTACAACAAGGCCATGTCCGCTGTCATCCGTCAAAGACCGGACTTTCACACCTTGTCTTCTGGTGATGTGTTGGATGAATTTATTGCAATGAACATCTTGAACACAACAGCTGACAATGCTCTCGCTCGTGTGCAACGGTCAAAGAAATCATCCCCCAACCTTGCTTTGAAGGCCAAGGTCTATCAAGAGGAAGAAGAAGAAGAAGAGGAAGAGGGTTGCCCCGAGGACACCAAATATGCCTATCATGAGCACATGGCTCTTGCGTCCAGGCAATTTTGGGGCAACAAGAGAAACACAAGGCCCAACTTCTCCAAGAACAACTCAAATGGGTCAAAGGGCAAGCAACGTGTGAGGACCTGCTACAACTGTGGTAATGTGAGTCACTTTGTGGTGGATTGTCCATACGAGAAGAGGGAAGACAATGGTGGCAAGCTCATCCGCAAAGATAAGGCCAAGTCGTTCCCCAACAAGACCAACTTCACCAAGAAGTCTCCACACAAAGTGTTGGTGGCTCAAGAAGAGTATGCATCGGATGATGATTGTGATGACGGAGACACAAGTGGTGAAGGAATGGTAATGGCATCTGTGGCAATTGCATCCTCCACCCCAACAAAGGTGTCACTCTTCGACGCCCCCAATGAGAACCACATCGCTAGGTGCCTCATGGCAAAAGGTATCACCAAGGTAACCTCCAACGCCAAAACCTCTAACATTAAGACTTCTGTTTCCTCCACTCCGTCTTTGTTAGATTGTGTGGATGAACTTGAGGAGGCGATAGAGGGTGAGAATGAGCTTGACAAGTTCTTGAGTAAACTCAAGGGAGAGTCCAAGAAGCACTTCGTTGCTCTCTTGGAACAACTTGGTGAGGCCAACGACACGATTGATTCTCAAGAAGAATCTCTTGAGGAGATGAGAGGCCATAGTCGTGATTATGCCGACGAGATAGCAGATCTTTCTATTGCTCTAGAGGAAGAGCGAGGTCTTCATTTGACTTTTAAGGAGTCACACAATGACGACTTCGCTAAATTACGTAAAGATTATGATCATGCTATTGTTCTTAACCGTGTTCTTAAATCTGAAAAGGTTGCACTTGGGGTTGACCATGCTCGACTCAAGGATGAGTTTGTCTCTCTTGACAATGCTCATAAGGCATTGAAGAGCGTTCATGCTTCTCTTAAAGAGTCACATGATCAACTCCAAGTGAAACTCACTAAAGAAATTGCCACGTGTCCTCCCTTTGTCTTAATTGATAATGCCTCTGCTACTAACCCGTGTTGTGAGCATGCACATCTTGTGGAGGAAAATGCTAAGCTAAAAGAGCAGCTTGAGAAAGGCCTTGTGACATGTATACAAGGTGAGAAGAATCTCAATGAACATTTGAGCAATCAAAAGGAAGTGATTGCAAAGGAAGGAGTTGGGTTTGCACCCAAATCCAAAAAGAAGAAGAAGAAGACCACGAAGGCTCCTCCGCTCAAGGAAACATTTGTCAAAGCAGGGAGCATTACTCATGAGAAGAAGAAAGACAAGGTTGTGAGTGATGGTGCCAAGAAGGGCAAGATCACTCCCTCCAACAAGGCCGGCGATTTTAACCCTTCTTATGTTTTGTGCCGTGCTAGTGATGGGCATGTTTATGCCAAATTTGTTGGTTCTTCGTATGAGTATATTGAGTGGTCTATTTGGGTTCCTAAGACCCTTGTCACTAACATGAAAGGACCCATTCAAGAATGGGTACCTAAATCCAAGCATTGATCTATTGTAGGACTTTGCTTCCGGGGGAGTCTCATGGTTTCTCGATAGCGGAGCAACACATCATATGACCGGAAGCAAGGACTTGGTGGTGGACGTTCGACCCGATGCATCCGTGGCCACCCAAGTCTCATTTGGAGATGATGCAATCTCAAAGGTATTGGGTCTTGGCAAGGTGGTTATCTCTCCGACCTTAACTATTGAGAGAGTCATGCTTGTTGAGACCCTTGCATACAATTTACTTTCCGTTCGTCAACTTGCAATCATGGGTTTTAGTACTTTCTTTGGCATTGATACCATGACCCTTTTGTGGAGCAAGACTCTTAAAGTAGCCTTTGTTGGACATGTCGAAAACGGTCTCTATGTGATTAACTTCTCGGAGCGACCCACTAAGACCGCGACATGTCTAATGGCTAAAGTTGATGTGGGATGTCTTTGGCATCGCCGACTAGCCCATGTCAATATGAGATCTTTGCAAAGTCTCCTCAACGGGGATCACATTCTTGGACTGACAAATGTGAGTTTTGCCAGAGATCGTGCTTGCAGTGCCTGTATCGAAGGAAAGCTACATGAAAAAGCTCATCGTCCAACTACAACAATCTACTCAAAGAGGACCTTAGAGATCCTTCACATGGATCTCTTCGGGCCTCCATCTTTTGACAGCCTTGGAGGAAGAAAATATTGCTTGGTGATTGTGGATGATTACTCGAGATACACATGGGTTTATTTCTTCAAGAGGAAGAGTGAGACCCAACAGACAGTCATCGACTTTGCAAATGAAGTCCAACGTCAACATGATGCAAAGATTTTGTTGATCAGAAGTGACAACGGCACTGAGTTCAAGAACTACACCCTAAATGAGTTTCTCAGTGATGAGGGGATAAAGCACCAATATTCCACACCTTACACCCCTCAACAAAACGGTGCTGCGGAGAGGAAGAACCGGACGTTGATGGATGCGGCAAGAACCATGATGGCGGAGTTTAAATCTCCGTACAACTTTTGGGCCGAAGCCATCAACATAGCATGTCATGCATCAAATCGGCTCTATCTCCGCAAAGGCTTGAACAAGACTCCTTATGAGATTCTTACCGGGAACAAGCCCAACCTCAAATACTTCCGGGTGTTCGGTTGTAAGTGTTTCATTCTCAAGAAAGGTATTCGTATGTCTAAATTTGAATCTAGAGCCCATGAGGGCATATTTGTTGGTTATGCTGCAAACTCTCATGCTTACCGTGTCCTCAACAAGTCCACGGGACTCATTGAGGAGACGAGTAACGTAGAGCTTGATGAAAATAATGGCTCCCAAGTGGAGCAAAGCGGTCTTTGTGATGTAGGTGATGAAATTCCTCCCCAAGCCATAAGAAGAATGGGTGTGGGATACTTCCTACCCGTTGAGGAACCCCTTGTGGCTGAAGGAGAAGGCCAATGTTCCACTCAAGTGGAACCATCACCGACGCACGATCCACACGCTTCCGAAGAACGCAGTGAAGGCCCTCAACCCCGTGATCAAGATCAAGGACAAGATCAACTCGATAGTGATGTTTCCACTTCACATGATGCTCAAGATCTTGTTCACACCCCCGTGCAAGCTCAAGATCAAGATGAAGCTCAGGACCAAGATCTACTTCAAGATCAAGGTCAAGCTAAAGATCAAGATCATGCTCAAGATCATGAGCAAGCCGGTGCTGGTACCAAAGCTCGTCAAGTTACCAAGCCTCAACTTTCCATGGAGGAAATTCGTGAAAGACAAGCTGCCACGAATGCTGCCAAGCTTCAGAAAATGCAACACGTCCTAGAGAATGTCTACGGAAGCTTGAAAAGAGGGGTAACTACTCGTCGTCAATTAACAAACTTTTGTTCACATCATGCGTTTGTTTCTTGCTTTGAACCCCTCAAGGTACATGATGCGCTCGAAGACGAGGATTGGCTTGAAGCCATGCATGATGAAATCAACAACTTCGAGCGCAACAAAGTGTGGCGATTGGTGCCAAGACCAAAAGAGAATCACAATGTCATCGGAACCAAATGTATCTTTAAAAACAAGCAAGATGCACATGGTATCATTATTCGCAACAAGGCAAGACTGGTGGCTCAAGGCTACTCCCAAGTCGAGGGTATCGACTACGGTGAAACCTTTGCCCCTGTTGCTCACCTTGAATCTATTCGCATGTTGCTTGCTTATGCTTCTCATCATGATTTCATTTTATATCAAATGGATGTGAAGAGTGCTTTTCTTAATGGACCACTTAAGGAGTTGGTGTATGTCAAGCAACCCCTGGGGTTTGAGGACCCCAAGTTCCCCAATCATGTATACGTTCTCGATAAGGCACTCTATGGCCTTAAACAAGCCCCACGTGTGTGGTATGAGCACCTTACCGAGATGTTGCAAGATCGTGGGTTTGAAATTGGGAAAATCGACCCCACTCTTTTTACTAAGAGGGTTAACGGGAACTTGTTCGTATGCCAACTATATGTAGATGATATTATCTTTGGTTCTTCTAACAAAGCTTTTAATGATGAGTTCGCCGCACTAATGACCAAAGAGTTTGAGATGTCTATGATGGGAGAGTTGAAGTTCTTCCTTGGATTCGAAGTCAAGCAACGAAGCCAATGAACCTTCATCAACCAAGCCAAATACACTCAAGACATGCTCAAGAGGTTCAAGTTGGATGAGCTAAATCCTCCGAAGGCCAACACTCCGATGCAACTCAAATGCCAACTTGATAGTGATCCCAATGGTAAAGCTGTGGATCAGAAGGTATATCGCTCCATGATTGGATCTCTGCTTTACCTTTGTGCATCTAGACCGGATATCATGTTGAGTGTGGGAATTTGTGCACGATTTCAATCCGCACCTAAGGAGAGTCACTATGTGCCTGTCAAGCGAATCTTTCGATATTTGGCTCATACCCCAAACTTTGGCTTATGGTACCCCAAAGGTGCTTCATTTGATCTCATTGGATATACTGACTCAGATTGGGCGGGAGACCGTGTGGAAAGGAAGTCCACTTCCGGAGGTTGCCAATTTCTTGGTCGCTCTCTGGTAAGTTGGTCTTCCAAGAAACAAAACTGTGTTTCTCTCTCGTCCACTGAGGCCGAGTATGTAGCTGCCGCAAGCTGTTGTGCTCAGATTCTTTGGATGAGGCAAACTTTAAAGGATTATGGTGTCAACTGTGACAAAGTGCCTCTTTACTGCGACAATGAAAGCACAATCAAGATCTCCAACAACCCGGTTCAACACTGCAAGACGAAGCATATTGAGACTCGTCATCACTTCATCCGGGATCACATCAAGCGTGAAGAAATTGATCTTATTCATCTCTATACCAAAGAACAGCTTGCAGATATTTTCACGAAGCCATTAGATGAAGCAAGATTTCGCGAGTTAAGGCATGAGCTAAATATCATCGATTCGAGCAATGTGGCTTGACTTAGTGCACACCCCACCACACTCATCATTATGTCTTGTTTAGATGTAGGCATGGATTTAGGGGGAGTCTAGTTCTCTCAATGAACTATCCCTCCTCCTAATATGCATAAACTAATCAACTCTTTCACATTCGCCATTTTTGATGGCACTTGTGCTTCAAAGACGAGTTTTGGTCATGGGCCCAAGGATAATTCTTCGCGGTGCCATACCAATTGACTCATACATAGGTGGCCTCGGCCACCTCCCCCTATTGTGAGTCTGTCATTTGTGTTCGTGTTTGCTTGGAGTCCTAGGTGTGGGCATTCTCCATGGCTCTTTATTGGCGTTTTGTTTTTCTTCCAACCATGGAGCTTTTCCCCACCACATTCTTTAAAAAAATCGATTGTACGCTTTGATCATCTAGTGGTGGTGCCTGTGGCCAGGCGGTACAACCGGTGGTAGAAGCGGTTCTACCGTTAATTCACCGGTTGTCCCGTCCCAGCGGTACAACCGGGGATGATTGCGGTTCTACCGCTAATTCCCTGGCCCGGTACTTGGACCGGTACAACCGCACCTCTGGAGCGGTACAACCGGTCGCGACCCGGTAGTTAGATCTGGAGGCCGGGCCGAGGGGGTATTCAGTTATCCCCTTCGTGCCCGACTCCTCCTGGTGCCCCCTGTCGCCGGCCGCCGCCACCACCGCCCCAGAGTGCCCCCGGCGCCCCGGATTCATGGCCTCCTCCCGGATCTGTTCCGTGGAGGCCCTTCCTTCCCCGATCTTCTCCCATGGACGCCGGTAATGCCTTTTTTCCTCCTTGTTCTTGGATTCCCTTCGAATCCTCCATTGTTAGGGCATTGCTTGGTTCCCGCGTTTTTAAGCAAAACTATTGACGGGATAAGATCGTATATCAAATCTCCAATTAGCTGTGGTGATCAGAAATGTCAAAGAGGGGGCATTTCTCTGAATCTGGATCCACTGGTTTCCCTGCAGCGGTACAACCGCTGGTGCGGTACAACTGCAAGGGGAACTGTTTCAACCAGCCTCTTTTTGATTCCTGCCCCCTGTTTTTGTTTCTTATCCATGCACCTAATTTATTCCTTCTCTTGCGTACAATCATCTCATCTTTTTCTGGGTTTCCTCTCTGTGTTTCTCGTGTACTTGTCTGCAGGTGGCTCTAGCTCTCGTTCTCGCTCTGCTCCTCGTAAGAATACCAAGAAGCGTGCTCGCAGGTGCAGGATTGTTGAAGAGTCTGAGAATGAGAAAGTTGTGATCGCCACCAATCCCACTCGCCGTGAGAAGTCCCTGGCCGCCAAACAGAAAACTGCCAAGCCCGTGCATGTCTGGAAGCAACCTGATTGGGAGAGGGTCCGTCTTCAAAATCCGTATGAAGTTCCCGTTGCTCCCAGGTGGACCACTCCTCAGTTCCGGAATGAGTTTCAGTTTCGGGTTGTGCATGAGCTCTATGACCATCACAAGAACAAGTATGCCAAGCAATGGCCGATTGACATCGAGCACTGGAGGAACAACATGGATTACTTTGGCGACGCCTTGGCACTGTGTGAAGAATTTGACCTGATCAAGCTCATGACTTTCAACTATGCCTTTGATGTGCAGCTCATTCACCAGTTCTATGCCACGGTCCACTTTGGCAATGATTCAGAGCGTCATCTTTCCTTCATGTGTCGTGATGAATTCTTTCATGTTCCGTGGCGCGCCTTCTGCAATGTCCTTGGCTATGATGATACTGGGCTCACTGTGAATGGTGGCATTCGTCCTCATGATCGGGCTCAATCCATGGATAAGAACAGGTTAGCCCCCCTTTACATTCCCGGGCGGGGGGTAATGGGAGCCACTAAGGACCTGCAGCAGGTCTATGACATTCTGCACCGAGTGTTCCGGAATGTTCTTCTGCCCAAAGTTGGAAATCAGGATGAGATTCATGGGTACTTTGTTGATCTGCTCGTTGCCATAAAGACTAAAGCTGGCTCTGGAGCTACATTTGATGTTTCCAAATGGATGTGGGAGGAGTTGTACGCCATGGTCGTCTACCGGAAGGTTCCCACCTATGCTCCTTATATTATGAGTTTCCTCAACTCTATGTGGGCAATTCGTCGGCCGGGCGAGCTTCTCACCTCCCCAGACAACCTTATTGTGCATGAGGTCAAGCAACTCCGGAAGAAGAAACATGCTGCTCCTCGCTACCCTGATGCCAACCCTCAGGATGTCTTTGCTACTTCCAGTGACAGTGACTTTGAGCTTCCAGCAGGTGCCAAGCCATCTTGGGCCTCCAAGCTCTCTGACAAGATTAAGAAGACCTTCTGCCTCCAGGCTCATGTTCAGAAGAAGCTCTATGAAGCCCATATCAATGAGAAGCATGCCCGCCGCAAACAGATTCAGATTATGCGGGCTCTCCAAATTGAGGCCGCCAGTGGTTCTGAGAAGACCATCACTCCTGAGGAATAGTGGAGCTCTGAGCATAGCACTTGGACTGATGATGAGATCCCGACTCAGCCTGCTGCCACCTCTTCTGCTGCTGCCACTGCTGATGCTACCGATGATGCTTCTGATGATGATGATGGGGATGGCTCTGGAGATGATGATTCTGAGGAGTATGACACCAATGAGGAGATCTACTGAGTTCTGGGGCGCTTGCATCACTCTTTTCCTTTTTGGTGTCTTGATGCCAAAGGGGGAGAAAGTACCTTATCGGGATTTGCATGGTTGTTTATTGGACTCTTTGTTGCATCTTCCATTTGAACTCTTATTTGCTTTTTATCGGTTTGTGTGAAGACTATGTGAGTTTAAGTAGAGTCTGAGACTTATCGTACCCTTACTATTAAAAGCTCTACTTATTATCTCGTTCTTATTACTCCTTAATGTTTCATCTTATATTTGTCCCCATTGGTTGGTCTATAAAATCAAGGGGGAGCTTCAATTCTTACACAGGTCTTATCTGTTGCACACATTGAGGGGGAGCTCCACTTTTATTTTATAGATCATCAATGCAAATCGTGTTGTTGTCATCATCCACCAAAAAGGGGGAGATTGAAAGGGCATTCTCTTACCTTGGTGTTTTGGTGATGATGACAACTCACTATGATCTAACTGTGTGTCAAGTTATACAGGGATTGTATGTGGTACACAAAACGGTTAGGTGGACCCTCCAAACGGAAAAGATTGAAGATGGGATTCTCTACGTGTTTATTCTCTTTGGTCGTAGGGATCCCGTACTATTAAGAGGGAATCCACATTTGAAAGTCTTGGGTGAATCAGTTCTTTCGCACATCCATCTTCACCCATTTCTCTTCTCCGCATCATAGAAAGAGAGGCCCCTCTTTCCTTAGTTACTTGCCAGGTAATCCGCGGTGTCGACCTTAATGCACAGCTGGTTTTTAGCCTCCGGTTTGACCACCACTCTAGGGGTGATACCCTGGGGGTGCTGCCAAGATGGTCCCCAGCGGTTGTACCGCTGCCCCCGGGCGGTTGTACCGCCAAAGGCTGGGTGACCCAGGGTGGCAGCTCTGGGCGGTTAAACCGGCCCAGCACCGGGCTACAACCGGACATGTTTCTGTTGTGGACCGGTTGTTGGGCGGTACTGGACCGGTTGTACCGCTATATTCATATAGCCCGGTACAACCGGGGTCCCGAGCGGTTGTACCGCTTAGGACTTTGCCGTGTCCAAGGCTCAGGCCTGGCTGTTTCATCCGGGCCAAGTTTCTGTTTTGGTCCGGTGGTTGAGCGGCGGTTGGCCGGTTGTACCGCTCACCTCGCCGGTTGTACCGCTCCCATGTGGATCTGGCTGTAACGGTTGGAAATGGGGGGGCCCTATATAAAGAGGTGCTTCTTCCACCTCTCACTTATCTCTTACCTCTCTCTCTCCACCATTGATGCCCTTGAGCTTTCTTGCCCGATCTCTCTCTCTAGCCACCCAAACTTGTTGTCTTGCTAGGGATTGAAGGAGGAGACCTAGATCTACACTTCCACCAAAGGAAAATTGATTCCCCCATAGTTTCTTGTGTGGATTTTGTTACTCTTGGGTGTTTGAGCACCCTAGACGGAAGAGGTCACCTCGAAGCCATATTCCATTGTGGTGAAGCTTCGTGGTTTCGTTGGGAGCCTCCAATTAAGTTGTGGAGAGAGCCCCAACCTTGTTTGTAAAGGTCCGGTTGCCGCCTTCAAGAGCACCACTAGTGGAATCAGGACATCTCGCATTGTGTGAGGGCGTGAGGAGAATACGGTGGCCCTAGTGGCTTCTTGGGGAGCATTGTGCCTCCACACCGCTCCAACGGAGACGTACTTCCCCTCACCGGGAAGGAACTTCGGGAACACATCCTCGTCTCTATTGGTTCTTCTTGTGGTTACTTCTTACCTTTACTTTGTGCAAGCTACTTATATTGTTATATCTTGCTTGCTTATCTTGTTGTTGTGATTAGCATCATATAGGTTGCTCACCTAGTTGCACATCTAGCCAACCTATTTGTTGCTAAGCCTAAATTGTTAAAGAAAAGCTAAAAATTGTTAGTTGCCTATTCACCCCCCCCTCTAGTCAACCATATCGATCCTTTCAACTATAATCACACCCTTAGGTCCTGGCAACTTGAACTTGAGATACACGTAACATGGCCTGGCCATGAAACGTGCGTAGGCGGGCCTACCCAGGATGGCGTGGTAAGCACTGCGGAAGTCAACCACCTCAAAAGTTAGCTTTTCCTTTCGGAAATTCTTCTCGCCGCCGAATACTACGTCCAGAGCAATCTGGCCGAGTGATTCTGCCTTCTTTCCAGGGACAATCCCAAGGAAATGAATGTTGCTCTTGCTCAATCGGGACATCGGGATGCCCATAGCCTTGAGCGTGTCGGCATATATGATATTAAGCCCGCTGCCTCCGTCCATTAGGACCTTGCGCAGACGGACACCACCCATTGCCGGGTCAACGACCAATGCTTGCCTCCCGGGGGTGGCAATGTGAGGCGGATGGTCGGACTAGTCGAAGGTGACGGACGTCTGTGGCGCCCCGCCTGATTACCACTGTAGCCAGATGGTCGCCACGCATACCAGCCCAGGAAATCACTCTGGCATGCGTTTACAACAAGTATCATGAACACATGCATTTCTATTAATGGATATATGAGCCTTACATGGTCTATTATAGAGATGATGGCAGCGGAAAAGCTCTATCTAAGGCAGCATGGTCTTGGTGCGGCTCCAATCCACAGGGATCTGACTAGGTTACTCTTCTAGCCCGCGAACACTCCGTCTCCTTGACGACGAATGACGAATCCTTATGTGAACCTGGCCATGTTAAAGGCCGCTGAGTACTTTTGAATGTACTCGCAAGCAAACCAAACTAACATATACACCAAGCAAAGCAATCCATGGCATTCAAGCATGCATTTGTTATTAGAGAAATATTAATTATCATGGCATAACAGGATTATCTAGCAAGATAACTACTGAAGTAAATACAGTAAAGTAAAGCATACTAAGTAAATATTCCATACTCCGATCATTCTCACGATTCAATCTGAGTCCGATCCAAATCCAATCCCGATCATGGGTCATCCGACCACTCATCTCATAGCCATCCCATGGCTAACATATCATATTCATGACATCACCTCATGTCTGCTCAAGACGAGTTCTTCCATCATTATTATCAGTATTACGGTTGACCACCTAGTGAGGTCTGGACGGGCTGTCCAATACCGTGGACTCGGCTATTCGAATAGATTTTTCACTCTGCAGAGGTTGCGCACTTTACCCACACCATGAAGCACCTGGCCTCGTGATCCCACTCGGGTGGACCAGCATTGCTTCAACAAAACCTACCTGACCCGTGACTCTTTCATCGTACCACCGGCATTCTTCCTCCCCCGGAGGCATGCCCTGGGTGGCCCCTGTGTCCTCATGACACCTGCCACCGTCGTGGCCAAACTATGTAGTCCCAAACGGGGGCTACTGTCCCAAACGGGGACGCCGGCACAAACAAACAAAAACTGGGCTCACAAGGTTATCGCCGCCTACCGGGCCAGGGTAGCGCGCACGCATAACCTTCCCTCGGGGGTGGTACCGATAAAAGAGCACGCGATCAGGCCAAGTCAAGGCCGTCCCATACCGGCAGATGTGGTTGCACGGGTATGCCCGGACAGGTGACTCTAGATCAACCGACTAGGTTTCCTCAAGTAAGCATGTGGTTCATCGCAACAACTTATGAGGGCAACAACTATGCATTTAAACTATTTACTATGAATTACTATATAGCAAGTGAACAAAAGTACTGTAGGCAGTAAGTGCAATCTAACAGAAGAGTAGTTATTTCTATCACAGACATAATCATTAAACACGCAAGAATAACACAGAGCAATGCTTTAGGGCATATATTAGATGGTCGGCTTGCCTGGGGTCGAAGAAATACTCCGGGAAGAAGTGCGGTGAAGCCGCGGAACGATACGCCGGAATGGTTCTCTCTCGGAGAGGGCTCATTAGAGGCAAGGGCAAAATGGGTCATTTCCACTGTGTGAACACACTGTGAAAATGATACCAAAAGTTCGGGCTCGAGGTGACGAAGATGCGAGACTTGGATTCACCTCAATCGGAGTAGGGAGTGGAAAGTTACGGACGTTTAAAGCCCAGGGACCAATCTGTAGTAAAAATATTCACAAACAGGTCCCTGGCTGATTAAACCGAACGTGCCTTTCTCAGAAATACGCCTTCTAGCAGAGACAGCGTATTATGGCCCGAAGAATAACCGAGTGCGCTTTAGAGAGGGGAAGACGTATTCTGGAGAATACACCTCCACTTAAGTCACCGCGGGCCCCGGGTCAACAGCGACGTCCGGCTGACGGGTGGGCCCCACGGCGTTGACTCTCTCTTCCTCCCCGCTCCTCTTCTTCTCTCCTTCGCCCGACTGGAGCAGCAGGGGGACCGGCCGCCGGCGTGGCCATCGCCTCGCCGCTCTAGGAGGCCGGGCGGCGAGCTCTCCGGCACCGGCATACCACACCGCGTCCGAAAACGGTCGCAGGGCCCCGCGGGACGGCTCACAGCGCCGGCGCCACGGGCCGGAGCATGGCGGCGGAGGAGCTTCTAGGGGGGCGCGCCGGCAAGGCTTCCCCAGCGGAAATGGGAGCGGTGGAGGTTTGCGGGTACTAGGGAAAGGTCGAAGACGGGGATAGATAGGAGGGGGAGGGCCAGGAGCGGGTGGAGGTCAAGGGGATCGGCGGCGGCCGCCTTGGCCATTGGCGGGGAACGGAGCTCCAGGGGCTAGGGAATGGCTCTAGAGGCGAGGGAAGAGGTTGGTGAGGCGAGGAGGAGCTCGGGGAGGCTATATATATAGGCTCGGGAGGAGGGTTCTGGGCGTCTCTCGCCGGCGACTGAAACTCCGAGAGGCACGGCGAGGTGGCGGCGCTCCAGTGGTCGGCAGATGCATCCATGGCGAGGGCAGAGGGTTCTGGATGGCGCACGCATGCGGTGGAGGCTTCCCTGCGCTCGCGGACAGGCTACGGCCTGCTGGAGGTGACCAAACGGCGACTGTGGCCACAGTGCACCGATTTGGCGCGCTCTGCGTGTGGTCACCGCCGGCACCACGCGTCCAGAGCGCCTGCATGACTCCAGGCCATGTCAAATAGATGCATTAAAGTCTCTGGAGTTGACCTGTCGAGGTTTGGAGGGAAGTGAGATCAGGAGATGACTGGAGAGAGCTCACAAGGATCCTGACATGAAGGTGTTTGTAGTGAGCTGAGAGAGATTGAGAAGAAGATAGACTCTGGTCTTTGGCTGATAGTGATCACCCACTAAGGTGATTACTTTGGCAAAATATTAGCACCACTGGGCCACTCTAGATAACACCTCCTTTGCAAATGACTAAACTGGACAGAAATGAAGATGTTGATGCTGGGCAAAAATGGCTAAATGGGTTGGGCTGAAATTTGGAGGAGGATGATTATTTGAGAATATGAAGCTACTGTAAAAGTATCATACCATTTGTATACCCCAAAATGGTACTTCCTTCATAGAGCTTTCAAATGGACAGAGACTTGGAGAAAATGTTGTGGGAAGATGGATAGATAGATTGAGCTGAATTTTGGTATCCATGAGTTATTTAGCAATTCTAACCACCATGAAAAATTTCAGCTCGAATGGATAAAGGAATAGAGCACTTCCTTTGCAACTTGCCCAACTAGACAGAATCTGCAAATTGATGTGGTGCTCAAAATTTGAACTAGGGAACTTGGGATCTTAGAGGAAATGGGGAAGATATGGATATGAGAAGCTCCACAAATTATTTGGGATTTTTCCTGCCTACCAAAATGGTAGTTCCTTTAGGAAGTGCCCAAAATGCAATATTGGCATTAAATAGGAAAAGACAATTTTCCTTATTTAATTATGGCCAATATTTTTGTGGGAGTTCAAAATGATCACAAAAAATATTTCCACAAGTTTTCATGAACTTTAGAGATGGATAGATATTTTCCTGGATTTAATTCCTTTAACTGGCAGAAAAAGGAATTAATTATAAATGAAAAATATTGCAAATGACTTGGCAATATTTTTGCATATCCAGGGTTTATAGACAAAGGATGATCACTAGGAAAAGTTTGGGGGGCAGAAGATCAAAGGAAATTGAGGTCCCTTTGTAACTGGAAGGATCAGGGTTTCCCTTCCGGCAACTCGAAAGGTAGGGTTTTGATGACGAAGTCCTGAGATGGATCTTGGGTGGCAAGGTTGGACTGGGAAGAATCTCTGGTTGGATAGGGAAGGCAAGGCTAGATGACCATCTTCACATACCCAAGAGCTAGAGAAATCCGATAACACCGAGAAAAAAGACGGGAGTCAAATCCCGCAAAGAAAAAAAACAGGGAGCGAAAACCAGGGTGTTACAACGTCTTCGTCCAGTTGAGATACTTGGGAGCAGTTGGAACTGCCATATTAACCTCCCGATTGATAACCTTCAGTTGCCTCTTGCTCTGAACATCGGCGAAGATCACATTGAGGACTTTATCAACTTTCGGATACTCGGAAGTATCTTCTTCATCTTCGACATCGACCTTCTCACTCGAGGGCTCAGCGCCCATCTCCTGCTTGAGCAGGCGACATTCCCGAGTGGTATGCTTCGGAAGCACAACGTTGCCTTCTTCATCCGTTTTGGTATGAATCTGACACGGTTTGTCAAGAATGTCAGATTTGTACTTGGACTTCTTCTTGGGAATCCATTCTTTCTTCTTTTTCTTGGGCTTCGGCTTGCCTTGCCCTTGCCCTTGAACGGCTGCGACCTCCGCTTTGCCGGAGGCATCTGCCTTCCGCTTCTGATTTTTCCCGGCGTTGCCTCCCGATTGAGGGGCATTGCCGGCTCTCGCTTTGCCGCTATGGAGGTGGTCTTCTTCCTCGCCATTGGCGTACTTGTTTGCGATCTCCATGGCCCGACTGAGGGACAGGTCCCCAGATCGACCAAACTTCAAGACTAACTCCCGATACCGAGTGCCTGCCTTGAAGGCGCACACGGCCTGATGCTCGGTGACATTTTCCATGGTGTTATGCAACGTGGTCCAGCGCTGAATGTACTCTCGGAGAGTTTCATTGTTCTTCTGAACGCAGTGCTGGAGTTCCGTCAGTCCACCCGGATGCTTGTAGGTGCCTTCAAATGTTTTGACGAACACTCGAGCCAAGTCATCCCAACAATAAATGCAGTTGGCGGGCAACTGATTTAGCCACGCCCGTGCGGACCCTTCCAACATGAGTGGAAGGTGTTTCATGGTGACGAAATCATCACCGCCGCCGATCTGGACAGCGACTCGATAATCTTCGAGCCAAGTCTCTGGCTTGGATTCGCCATTGAACTTTCCAATTCCGGTCGCCAGTCTGTAATTGGGGGGGATTTCTGCCTCTCGGATATATCTTCTAAAACACCCAAGGCCGGTAACGCCCCAGCCGTTCGCCCGGTCTCTGCCATATCTGTTCCGATCAACCACTCGCTGAGTGATGTCAGATCGGGCGTCATAGCCCCTGTGCCGAACAGGACTCCGCTTGCGGTTTCTCCCGAGTGGGTAGCCTCCGTCATATGGACGTTGGCCACGCGGACCGCCCCTCAGAGGGGGAGTCTGACTGAAATCACGGTCATCGCATCCACGTCCTCCGTACAGGCCTCTCGGTTGAGGAGGAGTCCGTGGGTCTTTCCTCGGTGCGAGCGGACTGTGAGCTGACTGCACAGTATTTGCCCAAGTGGATTCATTATGAATCCGATGATGAGATTGTGATACCTCGGAGTTCTATTGTAGGGCGGTCTTCAGCAAAGCCTGGATTTGCCGAATGCCCTTGCCTGCCGCTGAATTGGACAGCTGGATCGAATCTGCGATCCGAGTGGCTGCGGCCAGGTTCATCAAAGGTGTACGCATCGTCGGGATGGTGTAGGGGCGATCCTTCGTGAACGCCAGCTGGCCGCGGCTACGACTGGAACTGGGAAGTTCCCTTGCTGCGCGCTCATCGAGTGAGTGTTGCAGCCGCTCGAGACACTCGCGCTCAACCAGAGTGGCTTGGCGAGCGGCCTCCAGGGCTATCTCTTCGGGGGTGTTCCCCGCTATGGGCGTCTGGAGGACTTGGTCGTTCCTGCGCCGGATTTCCTCCCGCTGCTCCCGAGTGAGGGGTTGAGGAACATAGCCGTCGGAGCTGGCGTTGCGGCGGTCGCCGTCCCGATTGCGGGTGTCTCCCGCCGAATGCCCCGGCGGGGCAACGTCTCGGGCCGGGCCGGCCATCAAGACCTCCGCCACTTCGCCGCTGCTCTCGAAACCAGCAGCATCGGAGGAGTCGTCATCCGAAGACGAGAAAAGGCAGTGGACTGACTCGTCAGCCTCGAGTGCTACCACTTGATGTCCTGCGGCCTGGGCCGCCACAGCGTGCTTGATCCAGCGCTGCAGCCAAGAGCGCCCGGAGCGCCGGCGAGAAGCCGCAAGACGAGTCGGTGAAGCCGGTCGATAGGGTGAAGATGGTTGTCGGAGGAGAACTCCGAACGTCGTTGCGCTAAAGTGCACTGCGCCGCGGGCGGGCAATGCCTCAGCGTCCAGCGGTGCCTCCTGCAGCCACGCCGCATCATCGACGGCGAAGCTGAGGGACCCGAAGAGGATCTCGCCGTCGAAAACGTTCATGATGAACGAGAAAATGGAAGTTCCACCTGCGCCGGAATTCGCTAGATGCGTAGCCCCACGGTGGGCGCCAACTGTCGTGGGAATGTCCCTGACAATAGTACTAGGGGGTACGAATGGAGGGGCGAAGTCTAGCTATGGCTCAGGCGTATCACTCGGATGTGTACGAGTTCAGGCCCCACTCGGAAGTGGTAAGAGCCCTACGTCTCGAGCTCGGAGGCTGGTTTGTTTTGCTTATGTGGGAGTATGAGAATACAAGTGTCGAAACCTTGCTACGGTGTCCAGTGGTGGCTTATATAGAGTGCGCCACCACCAGCCGAGCGCCACAATAAATGCTAGTTAAAGCTACGTTACAGGAACTGCCGCTTTAACTAGAGCGTTACTGGTAACGCACGATTGATCAATCCCAGAGGACATCTCTTCGTATTACTCAACGCTACGTCTCCTAGACCGTTGAGTTCCTGTTGACCGAGTGTGGCTGTGGCCATCCGAGTGTACCTTCAGGCGCGTCCGAGTGACTCTTCAGGTCTGACCGAGTGTACTTCCACCTCTGGAGCTTCAATGTCGATGAGGGTCCCTAGGTGGGCCAGGAAGTCAGCCTTGTGATGTTGGAAATATGCCCTAGAGGCAATAATAAATTAGTTATTATTATATTTCCTTGTTCATGATAATCGTTTATTATCCATGCTATAATTGTATTGATTGGAAACTCAAATACATGTGTGGGTACATAGACAACACTGTGTCCCTAGTAGGCCTCTAGTTGACTAGCTCGTTGATCAAAGATGGTTAAGGTTTCCTAGCCATTGACATGAGATGTCATTTGATAACGGGATCACATCATTAGGAGAATGATGTGATGGACAAGACCCAAACTACGAACGTAGCATATGATCGTATCAGTTTATTGCTATTGTTTTCTGCATGTCAAGTATCTGTTCCTATGACCATGAGATCATGCAACTCATTAACACCAGAGGAATACCTTGTGTGTATCAAACGTCGCAACGTAACTGGGTGACTATAAAGGTGCTCTACAGGTATCTCCGAGGGTGTCTGTTGGGTTGGCATGGATCAAGACTGGGATTTGTTACTCCGTGTGACGGAGAGGTATCTCAGGGCCCACTCGGTAACACAACATCACAATGAGCCTTGCAAGCAATGTGACTAAAGTGTTAGCCACGAGATCTTGTATTACGGAACGAGTAAAGAGACTTGCCGGTAACGAGATTGAACTAGGTATAGAGATACCGATGATCGAATCTCGGGCAAGTAACATACCGAAGAACAAAAGGAACAGCATACGGGATTAACTGAATCCTTGACATAGAGGTTCAAACGATAAAGATCTTCGTAGAATATGTAGGAGCCAATATGGGCATCCAGGTCCCGCTATTGGTTATTGACCGTAGAGGTGTCTCGGTCATGTCTACATAGTTCTCGAACCCGCGGGGTCTACACACTTAACGTTTGGTGACGATTAGTATAGTTGAGTTATTTTGTTGGTGACCGAAAGTTGTTCGGGGTCCCGGATAAGATCCCGGACATGACGAGGATCTCCGGAATAGTCCGGAGGTAAAAATTGATATATGTGATAATAGTGTTTTTGGTTACCGGAAGGGTTCCGGAATTCACCGGAAGGGGTTCCGGATGTTCACCGAAGTGTTCGGGTGCAGCAACACTTTATATGAGCCAAAGGGGTAGCCCATGAGGTATTGGAAAATGCAAAAGGAAGTTTTGCTGCTGCCTTAAGCGGTACTACCGCTGGTAAGGCAGTACTACCGCGTAAGCGGTACTACCGCTTGTGTGAAGCGGTACTACCGCATAAGCGGTACTACCGCTTGTATGAAGCGGTACTACCGCTCAAGCGGTACTACCGCTCGTGAGCGGTACTACCGCTTGTGCGCGGTACTGCAGGGATCCGAGTTGGACTCTTTCCCTGCGGGCCAAACCGACCTTGTGCGGGCAAAACCGACCTGGAGGAGGCTTTTACTCCAAGTTTAGACCCCAAGGCTCAACATATAAATAGAGGGGCAGGGCTAGCACACGGGAGACGTTAGATTGCCCCAAGCCGTGTGCCGGCAACCTCTAGTTCCTCCTACGTCATAAATTCAGTAGTGCTTAGGCGAAGCCCTGCTGAAATAGTTCTTCATCAACACCACCACGCCGTCGTGCTGCTGGAACTCTTCTTCTTCTCCGCTCCCTCTTGCTGGATCAAGAAGGCGGAGATCGTCATCAAGCCGTACGTGTGTTGAACGCGGAGGTGCCGTCCGTTCGGCGCTGGATCGTGCTTGGATCGAGGGACGACTTGCGATTTGGATCGCGGAGACGTTCGACTACATCAACCGCGTTTCTTAACGCTTCCGCTTAGCGATCTACAAGGGTATGTAGATCCACTCTCCCTCTCGTAGATGCTCATCACCATGGATAGATCTTGTGTGTGCGTAGGAAAAAATTTGTTTCCCATGCAACGTTCCCCAACATGTGACCCTACCCATAGTAGACGACCTCATCACAGAGTTTCCTTAATGGTTTCCGTGAGGAAAGGTTGTATGTGATACAACCAGAAGGTTTTGTCAGCCCTAAGGATGCTAAAATGTATGCAAGCTCCAGCAATCCTTCTATGGACTGGAACAAGCATCTCGGAGTTGGAATATACGCTTTGATGAGGTGATCAAAGTTTTTGGATCTATACAAGGTTTATGAGAAACTTGTATTTACAATAAAGTGAGTGGGAGCACTATAGAATTTCTGATAAGTATATGTGGATGGCATATTGTTGATCGGAAATGATGTAGAATTTCTGGAAAGCATAAAGGGTTGTTTGAAAAGGAGTTTTTCAAAGGAAAACCTGCGTTGAAGCTAATTAAATATTGGGCATCAGGATCTATAGAGATAGATCAAGACGTCTGATAAAACTTTCAATGAGTACATACAGATTTTGAAAGAGTTCAAAATGGATCAGTCAAAGAAAGAGTTCTTGCCTGATTTGTAAGGTGTGGAGTTGAGTGAGACTCAAAGCTCGACCACGATAGAAGAAAGAGAAAGGACGAAGGTCGTCCCCTATGCCTTATCCATAGGCTCTGTATAGTATGCCATGATGTGTACCGCACCTGGTGTGTGCCTTGCCATTAGTCTGTCAAGGGGTACAAGAGTGGTCCAGGAGTGGATCACCGGACAGCGGTCAAGATTATCCTTAGTAACTAGAGGACTAAGGAAATGTTTCTCGATTATGGAGGTGATAAAGAGTTCGTCGTAAAGGGTTACATCGATGCAAGCTTTGACACCTATCCGGACGACTCTGAGTAGCAGTCCGGATACGTATAGTGGAGCAGTCATTTGGAATAGCTCCAAGTGGAGCGTGGTAGCATCTGTTGTATGACATATAGATTTGCAAAGTACACACGGATCTGAATGTCACAGACCCGTTGACTAAAACCTCTTTCACATGCAAAGCATGATCAAACCCCAGAACTCATTGGGTGTTAGATTCATTACAATGTAAATCACATAGTGATGTGAGCTAGATTATTGACTCTAGTGCAAGTGGGAGACTATTGGAAATATGCCCTAGAGGCAATAATAAATTGGTTATTATTATATTTCCTTGTTTGTGATAATCGTTTATTATCCATGCTATAATTGTATTGATTGGAAACTCAAATACATGTGTGGGTACATAGACAACACTGTGTCCCTAGTATGCCTCTAGTAAACTAGCTCGTTGATCAAAGATGGTCAAGGTTTCCAAGCCATAGACATGAGATGTCATTTGATAATGGGATCACGTCATTAGGAGAATGATGTGATGGACAAGACCCAAACTATGAACATAGAATATGATCATGTCAGTTTATTGCTATTGTTTTCTGCATGTCAAGTATCTGTTCCTATGACCATGAGATCATGCAACTCACTGACACCGGAGGAATACCTTGTGTGTATCAAACGTCGCAACGTAACTGGGTGACTATAAAGATGCTCTACAGGTATCTCCGAGGGTGTCTGTTGAGTTGGCATGGATCAAGACTGGGATTTGTTACTCCGTGTGACGGAGAGGTATCTCAGGGCCCACTCGGTAATACAACATCACAATGAGCCTTGCAAGCAAAGTGACTAAAGAGTTAGCCACGGGATCTTGTATTACGGAACGAGTAAAGAGACTTGCCGGTAACGAGATTGAACTAGGTATAGAGATACCGACGATCGAATCTCGGGCAAGTAACATACCGAAGAACAAAGGGAACAGCATACGGGAGTAACTGAATCCTTGATATAGAGGTTCAACCGATAAAGATCTTCGTAGAATATGTAGGAACCAATATGGGCATCCAGGTCCCGCTATTGGTTATTGACCGTAGATGTGTCTCGGTCATGTCTACATAGTTCTCGAACCCGCAGGGTCTGCACACTTAAGGTTAGGTGACGTTTCGGTATAGTAGAGTTATGTATGGTGGTGACCGAAGGTTGTTCGGAGTCCCGGATGAGATCCCGGACGTCACGAGGAGCTCCGAAATGGTCCGGAGGTAAAGATTGATATATAGGAAGTCCCGTTTTGGCCACCGGAAAAGTTTCGGGTGTTTCCAGTAGTGTACCGGGAGTGCCGGGAGGGTCCCGGAGGGCCATCGGGAGGGGCCACTCACGCCGGGAGGCCACATGGGCCTTAGGGGTGGCGCACCTACCCTTAGTGGGCTGGGCAAGCCAGCCCCTAGGGGCCCATGCGGCTGGGGTGAGAGGAAAAAGGCAAAAGCCCAAAAGGGGAAGGGTTTCCAAGTTGGGGAGGAGTCCTACTAGGAGTAGGATTGGAGTCCAACTCCCTCTCCTCCCCACTTCGGCCGACCCTAGGGGAGGATCCCTAGGGCGTCGGCCCCTCTCCTCCCTCCTATATATACTAGAGGGAGAGAGGGCCATAGCACTTCAACCCAATAGGCCACGGTGCAGCCCTCTCTCCCGATAGATTAGTTCCTCTAGTTTTCAGCAGTGCTTAGGCGAAGCCCTGCTGGAATAGTTCCACCACCACCGCCGCCGCGCCGTCGCGCTGCCGGAGAACTCATCTACCTCTTCGCTCCCTCTTGCCGGATCAAGAAGGCGGAGATCGTCATCGAGCTGTACGTGTGCTGAACGCGGAGGTGCCGTCCGTTCGGCACTAGATTGGAAGGACCGTGATTGGATCGCGGGACGGATCGTGATTGGATCGCGAGACGGATCGTGATGGGATCGCGGGACGGCTTGCGATTTGGATCGCGAAGACGTTCGACTACATCAACCGCGTTTCTTAACGCTTCCGCTTAGCGATCTACAAGGGTATGTAGATTCACTCTCTCTCTCGTAGATGCTCATCACCATGGATAGATCTTGCGTGTGCGTAGGAAATTTTTTGTTTCCCATGCAACGTTCCCCAACAGGAGAATCCAAGCTTGCGAAGGGCATCCGTTTTGCACTCGAAGAATAGGTCATGACGAACCACTCCCTCTTGGGTACGATTGAACACATGCCTTGCCATACGAAAACGGCGACGGAATTTCTCCGATGAAGAGCGCGGTATTCTCAAAGTAATCGGCATAGAGCATGGCGTGGCCTTCTCTCTGTTGCGGTTCGGGTTGGGAGCACGGCCAGGGACTGACCCCCTGTACCGAGGCCGCTACCTTTCAATGTGGTCGTGAACGACCAGTGCAGCCACCACAAGATCTTCGTCATCCAAGGACGAATCATCCGATGAACAAATGAAATGGTTGAAGAAAAATTCATCTCCACTGTCCATACCTTTGTGGGCAAAGTGTCAAACACCTTGCGGCCGTGGTGGCAAAGAGGCCGCGAAGATCACCTCGATGCAGCAGGGGCGTGTGGCGGCCGACTATAGGTCGCTCTGGAGCACCCGACGGAAGCTGTCGTGGTCGATAGGCGTCGCCGCCGGTCGTATCCCCTCTGGCACCGGATACGACGGCGACGATCAAAACTCCTCCAAACGATGGCCAAAACTCCTACGAAAGCGCGGGCGTGGTGGCGGCCATGGCGAGACGTGGTTGGTATGGACGGCCGGGGGGTGAGCAGTGAGGAGGCGACAGGAAAATAGTGGCGGCGCCGGCGGCGGGGAGGGCGGGTGGAGGCGTTGGAGGTAAATGAAGCTCTAGTGTCCCCGACAGGCGGGCCATGGGGAGGACAAGGGCGTGCGTCCCGTCCGTCCGCGCGAAGTCCGTTTCACCCCAAACGCGACGCATGTTTGGGCCGGGAATGAGTCGAAAACGGACGAAAACCGGACATTTGTCCGTTTGGGGCCGCGCGTTGGGCCGCGCTATTCGTCCGTTCTATCCCAAACGGATTAGGACGGACGGGATGGGTCATGCGCTGGAGTTGGCCTAACGCTCCTCCATGTGTCCCTCCCTATAGTCTCTCCTCGCCAAACAACGTGACCGGCATCGGTTATTGTAAGCTGTTGAACAACCACCAGCGGCCGTTGGCCTAGACCAGTAGGGTGAGGGTCCCCAATCTGTCTTTTCACCGCTCATCGGCTTCATCGTTCGAGCAGACTGTACACTGCTTCAAGTAATCTGTTCACCGGCCGGAGGCATGTGCTTCCGCGTCGCCGTTGTTGAAGGCAGAGCCAGATCATCAGATTGGACAACGGCTTTGCTTTTCCCTCTTCTCTTTTAAGCTGTGCACGGGTGCTTCCATTAAGCAGTATCACACTGATCATGTTTTAAAAATTAAAGCCGTTGCAGCTACCGGTTATTTTCTTCCAACGGCCTCCCCTGCCGCATCATCCACACAGTCACAGAGGCCGGCCCACGCACAACCACCAGGTACAGGTAGGTCCCCACCGCTCCCCTAATTCGAAGCGCCGGGCGAGACCATCACTCACGATCTCTTCCTCCGCGCTCCCTGATCAAGCCGAGTCGCCTCGACACCGCCAGGTTTCAGGCTCGATTGCGGTTGAGTTCTGGGAGCGCGAGTGATGGCGGCCGCGTCCAGGAAGGAGGAGGAGAGGAACGAGCGGATCGTCAGGGGCCTCCTCAAGCTGCCGCCCAACCGCAGATGCGTCAACTGCAACGCCATCGTAAGGGCTTCTTATTTCTACTCTAGTCGCGCGCGCTCGTGTGATCCGCGCTTTGCTGATGCTCCCGATCTGGTGCGGTGTTTAACCGTTTACTCCCTGCCTGTGTCTGTGTGGTGTCATCTGTGACGCTGATGCAGGGGCCGCAGTACGTCTGCACGAGCTTCTGGACATTCATCTGCATCTCCTGCAGCGGCATCCAGTGAGTGTTTTTCGATTCCATCACCGGGTGATCTATCTTTTCTTCACGTTCGTGGAATTGGAAAGCATAATCAGTGCGATCCAGCGATCCATTTTACTTCTAGCGTGTCAGTTTACTGCTTAGGAGGTTCCACTGGTAGTGACAGATTATGGCAAATTATTGGCACGCTCTATACATCATATTACGTACTTATCAATTGTGGGTGAATGTTCCAATTCTAGTCATTCTAGTCTTGCATATGCTAATAGTCTGCTGACTTATGTTATTCTAACACGCTGGAACCATTTATGCACTTGTAGCCGTGAGTTCACGCACCGAGTAAAATCGGTTTCTATGTCCAAGTTCACCGTGCAAGAGGTTGAGGCCCTTCAAAAGGGTGGGAACCAGGTAAAGTCATCCATCCAGTTGGTTGCTTGTTGGTTGGTGGTCTCTGGGAATTCTCTTTTGCTTCATATCCTAACACTTAAACTGAATGATACAGCGAGCCAGAGAATTATTGCTGAAGGATTTCGATACCCAGCAAATGAAGCTACCTGATAGCAGGTACATAACTTCATTGACTCATTGCCGTGTATACATTCTTTGGTTTGTTATAAATAACAGGATATGGTACATGATGTGACTATTTTGTTTTCTCGCAGTAACATTGAAAGCCTTAGAGAATTCATAAAAGCTGTTTATGTGGAGAGAAGATATGCCGGTGTAAGTTTTTCCGAACGGCCTCCAAGAGATAGACAGGTACAATTAGTTAAATTCTCCGCATCAGTTGTTTGACTACTTGAAACCTATCTTCGTCAGTGTGAAACTTTACCTGTGATAAGCTTTAGCATGACTGCTGCAGTACACATAGATGGTACTCCCCACTTTCCATATTAGTTGTCGCTGATTTAGTACAAAGCTGTACTAAATCAGCGACAACTAATATAGAATGGAGGGAAGAGTTAATACTTATTCAGGTGCTAACTGTGACTAAAAGTTCATCTATGGTTTCTCCTTTAAAGGATTGATTTCTTCTAGTTGTGGTTCTTTCTTTTCCTACAATATCTAAGAACATTGCGTATTGCTGAGCTATACTCTATTCCATCTACACAGATTCAAAAATCCCATGAAGAGGAACATAGAAGGGCTAGTTCCTATCATTCATTTTCTCAGAGCCCACCTAATGATTACCAATATGAAGAAAGGTGCAATGGCAAGCAACCTGCAATGCTAAGTAGGAAACCTGGTTCAGACCGAGGGCATGATGGGAAGATGCCTGGATTTGCTTATCGTTCACATAGCCTGCAAGACAGAATGTCTGATGACCAATTTGCAAATGAGAGTCGTGGACCGAGAACTTCTGACTGCTCAGGGTCAAGCCCGAGTGGTACCTTTGGAACAGCGCCCAAATCACCTGATTTCTTCGATGATGGGTGTTTAAGCCCTCCTGTCCAACAAAATCAATCAAATATGCTGAATTCTAATGGCATCACTCAATCCCAGGTGATTGGTTTTGAAATTTAACCTCTTTCCTTTCTTGTTGCATCTCATATAATCGCTTAATAAGTTTAAACCTTTTTCTGCAGAGAGCTGCATCAACAGGGAACATAGATTCAATATCGCTTAAGAGGGGCAAATCAAGCTTAGCTGATTTGCTTTTTGATTTTGAGAATGTTCACGGAACTCAGCAATCCAACAATTCTGTAGCTCCAAGTTTTGTAGCATTTTCTGATGCTGTCAATGGTACAAAGGAGGATCTCTTCAGTCAGCCAAATTTGCAGCAACAACCTGTAACTGGCTATCCATCTGTAGATTTATTTGCAAATATGCCTCATACAGCTTCATCTGCTGATAAAATGCCACTGGAAGCTCCATCAACGGGCAATGCTGGGTGGGCTACATTTGACACGCCCCCAAAGGATAAACAGCCAGGAGTCACTGGACTCTCTCCTGTAGCTGACGTAGGAAATGATAAAAAGATTCTGGGTCGTGATTTGTTTTCGTTCGAACCAAGTGATAAACCGACACTGTTCCTGACTTCCAAGCATGAAGTTTGGGTCAGCAATCAGTCTGGTGCTACATCTCTTGATACAAGTTGCTCTCAGGTAAGGAATATTTGTGTTGCTCTCGGAGTTGTCCATGTTTCTATTTGTGCATGAAATAATATAGGGTAAGTGAATGTGTATACTCAAAAGGAATGATTGTACTACGAGGTTCCAGCATTCTACTGTGGAGTTAGCCTTGCCATGCTTTACATCTTAAGAAAGTTAATATTTTGAATTTGCTCAATGTTGGAGCATTTATGATGGCACTACTGGTAGCACTAAAACTCTGCCAGGAGATCTATCACTAATGCCTCCTAACTTGCAAAAAACAGGCAAATAATTATCAGGTGAGGAGTCATGTAATTGTACTGTTGCATCTCTTTTAATGTGTGCAGTTAATTTGCATATTCAGGAAAGGGTGATTTACTGTTTGGTTATGGAGTTGTTTTGTGTCTGTTGTGCTTCAAATTATGTAAAATCTATTATTGTTAATTTGTCAGCATTGGATTGTTAATTGTTTGTGATGTTGCTGCTGGTGGCAGCAGTTCCCAACAAACTGAAAGATCTCTCATTAATGACTTCAAAATTGTTAGGAGTGTAGTAGAACCAGCGGATATGATAAGTTCTCAGGCTGGGTTTCATGAAACTGAACGAGAAAGTTACTTATGGAGTTATGGTGCCATTTTTCTATTGATTCTGAGTTTTAACTGCTTTTCTAGAACTTACATTCCATTCCTCCTTGTTGTGTATTTGCAGTTATGGCATTCATTTGATGATGCAACTGGGATCATGTCTAATGATCACGCCGGCGCTGAACCACTAAGTAATGAGCGCACAAATGTAGCCAATGTTTCCCTCACTAGGAGTAATCCTTTTACTTGCCCTATTGCTTCAAAGGTAGCCCTTTTCCCTGTTCAATTTTGCAGGTTCATAACTAGTAGAGCATAATAACTGTTATTCTCTGCAGGAATCTCATGATGATGATTGCCATCAAGTGTTCATGGATGAATCAGCTCTAAGTGCACCATTTGCTCCTTTCCTAGAGCCATCTCCAATATCTGTTGTTCCTTCGGTATGGCTTGTCTGTTTCATAAACCATTTTAGAATATTTTTCTTCTTCTATGCCATTGCTCTCTGATGTGATTTTTTCATGTACATTACCTTCAATTCACAGGGAAAAGCCTTGGCTGATCAGGTTGTGCTAAATCCATTTGATCTTCCCTTTGGTACTGATTCAGAGGCTACTGATCTGGTATTCCATTTCTTCTTTGCCTTATATGTACTTCATGCTACTAGAAGGCTTAAAGAAGCAAACATAATGCTGTCGATTTTCTGTGATCCCTGCTTTCCAAGTAGTTGATAATGCTTCATTTTGTGGTTAATGACTTTCCACAAACAGATTTACCTAAACTATTGGGTCTTTGTAGCTGGTTGAATTTTTTTATAAACTGAAAATGGTCCAATAAAGCATGCCACTGCATGTACATGTCTATTCAAATAGTTGTAAGGTCTTGGCCGTGGATGGATGGTTGGGATGTGGCGAGGTTGCGATGGTGCCACAGACATGGACATGAAGTAGAATGACATTGGTAACAAGAATTTTGAATTTAAACATGGTTTGGTCTTCAAAAGATGGCGTGTGTTGGTAAAGTTGAATTGTATCCCTTGAAGATTTGAGATCATTTTACTTGTGATTTTGTACTAAGAACTAGAAACTCTGTTTATGCATTGAGTATGAGCTGTCTTGTGTGCATGACAATATAAAAAATGTCTTTATCTTTCCTTGTAGTTCTAGTCCTTGTCATGGCCAGCTTCCTGTACCTGGTGCTTGCCAGCAATTTTCTGAGTTACACTTCATTTGCAGTTCATGGACATGAGCACGTTGCAATCGGCTTTGCCTAATTTACCAATTTCTTTTCTTGATGGTTTGCCTGAATCATGGTTCTCCAACAATACTTCTACCTATGTTCCGTCTGGATCACATGGTGAGCTTTACTGGTAGCATCTTTATATGATTGTGAATTTGTGATTGTTTTGCTATCCTTTGTACTATAGATATGATATGTTACTGTGTACATGAAGTTGATCTGACTGTAATAACTAACACATATTCAGGTGGATTACCATGTCTTGTTGAGGAGGCCCCGAACTCTCCATTGAGGTAATATTCTCTGCCTTGGCATAGTAGGCCTTACCAAAGTGTTTGTTTTGTATGCTACCGCATGGGGATTGTTTGGTTTGCTGCCAATTGCCAAGCCAAAAGTAGGCAAGGTTATTAGTTTCTTATCAACACAAAAGAGCCAACAAAAATGGTAATGCCAAAATTTGGGTGGCAGCCCTGCGGAAATCTATTGAAGGCGAAATCTATAGGCATTTCCAAAACTCACAAGCAAACGAGACAAGCTCTAGCATCAACTCCATCTTTGTGCTAAAATTAAATCTGTTGTTTCAGGAACATAACATTGAGCACTGTATCCACTGGCAACCCTTTTGCATAGAGAAAGGATTCGGCTTGGAAATCTACATGGCTTTGTGCTGCTTGGACTTGTGAAAAGAGCAGAGTAGCACCTGTTGACCTGTTCCTTGGGTTCACTGAACTTGTATGTACCAGATACAGATAGGGAACTCGTGAGGCCATTCTGCGGAGACTCGGATATCTATGGTTTGGCTGACGATGCACATTTTGTGCCCCTTGCCTCTTGGAGATTGGAACCCTTGCTTGCTGGTGGTGGCTGTGACGACGATAACCCAGAAGACAGGTGGTGTTGATGGATGACAGTGGTGATGCTAACGTTAATAGATGTTGAGCCCAATCCGTAACTTATCCTGCCATTGCTATATTCACAAAACGTCATTGCCTACTGGAAAGTATATTCCTAGACGCGGACGTGTGATAGCCCATTTTTCCACCATTATATTATACATAACGTTTCTTGGTCGATGCTCTAGAATGTCTAGGAAGACTTTGTTCAAAGGTTGTCGTATTTGTCCTTTTCCAAGGCGGTCTTTTTTGATGCCTACCGGAAGAAAATTTGGTTGTCCACATTTGCTTTTGTTTACTCAGGTAGTACTCTAGAACGACTAGATTGCGTAAAAGGGGTGGTGTTTACTCAGGTAGTATTCTAGAACGACAAGATTGCGTAAAAGGGGTGGTGTTTACTCAGGTAGTATTCTAGAACGACAAGATTGCGTAAAAGGGGTGGTTTAGTGACCCACTTTCTTAGGGCACAACCAGACATTCTGCGTTCGGCTTTTGCACTTAAAAATGTGATCACTTCTAAGTAATAGGCATCAGAATAGTTGCCGTACTTTTTTCTCAAAAAAGTTACTACTACCGTACTTTTGTACACTGTCTGTACTACGCTACACAACTTCATCACCCAGCCGAATCCCACCGCGTAAAACGGTATGGAAGGAGAGAACAAGGGAACTACTCTACGTAGAATATACAGTAGGAAACACAGAGCAAAGCCGGCGCTGCGGTTTAGAACGGTGACGGCTGCGCCGCGCGGCGGCGCATCCTGCTCCCCCACGTCTCGCCTCGCGTGTCCGCCGCCCGCCACTGCAGCCCGGCGAGCTGCTCTTCCCAGCCTGCGAACCCCGCGGTGCGGGACCCGGCGGCGCCCGCGCCACAGCGCAGCTGGATGTCGTAGCCCCGCCTGCGCTCGGGGTCGGAGAGCACCTCGTAGGCCTCGCGCGCCCTCATGAACCGGTCGGCGCCGCCCGGGCACGCGTCCGGGTGCCACCGCCGCGCGGCGCGCCTGTACGCCGCCTTGATCTCCTCCGGCCCCGCGGCCTTCCCCACCGCCAGCACGTCGTACATCGTCGCCCTCTCCGGCGCCGCCGCCACGGCGGACACCCTCACCCGCGCCCGCCGCTGGCACTTGACGCCACCAGAGAGCCCCATGGCCATGGGCTTGGCGCACAACGCGTTCATCTCTCCAACGGATGGTATGGTAGCAAACTGAGGTGGTTGATGGACGTGTGAGCTAAGGCTTTGCTTCTTGCACTTGCACTTCAAGTTGGAGGCTGTGTAAAGCTAAGGCTTGATCCTATATTTTGCACGCGGCGGTGATTATATACTGCCGAGGGAGGGTGGGAGGGAGGGATGCGTGGCGGCGTGGGCTTCTGTAAGACATGGACGAAGTCATGGGCGCGACGCGTGAGGCGTCGTGAGCCCGTCGCCCACAGAAAGCGCCATCTCTTCTTGCCCGCTTCTCAATTACTGTACCATCTCTAATCAATCTTACTATTTTCAAGTGATAATCTTATCTTACTACTAAATTACCGTCAAGTTGTTGTCGACTGATCGATCTCGACTTTAACTTCCTCTTGAGACGTGGAGCCGAAGTTCTTAGATGATGGTGGCCCGTCGGAATGTGACCAGATCAGGCCAAGCGTTAGGAGGACATTGACGTCGTTTTTCTGGATTTTGCCTACGTGGAGATCTTACTGGTTGACTCGGCTGTATTTGCTCCAATTGCGTAGACGTTGTCTGGTCGGGAATACGGCTCCAAAGCTCACCTCTAATTCGTACATGGTATCTGTCTGCGGATAGGTTCGAAACCGTCCATGCATAATGATGCAGAAGCCCTTCATCCAATCGTGTCTGCATATATTTAAAATTAAATTTTAATAAATTGAACAATTTTCATTAAACATGACAGAATTCATTATACTTCGGACATAATTTATAGAAAACAGATGATATTTCGCCCATTTAACAAAAACTTAAGAAAAACTAAGAGGCTGGCTTGTAGCGGACGGTGACCTCATACGCGTGGCTGCTCTGGCGAGCCGAACTGTCGCCATTGTCCGTGTTGTCGTCGTCATTGTCGGAGTCGGAGTAGTCCTTCCAACGGCGGAAGGGCGTGGGGCCGCGGCAACCTTGCCAGGCCATTCGCCTGGCGCTCGCGGAGGAGCTGCTCTGCTTCCTCCTCCTTGCTGCGGTAGCGTGATTGTGAGCGTTGCTCCTCCTTCAAGATGGCCCGCGATAGCGAGTGGTGGCGACCGGACCATGTTCCCGAAGCGACCGCTCTGTCAGCAACTCGATCTAACAGAGGAACTCCTCGTCCGTGGTCGCGGCCTCCAAGAGGAGGCGCGGCTGCTGAGGTGGCGCCTGGTCCTTATGTTTAGTAAAAGACTTATTTTGTTCGTAAGCATTGGGTGAGCTAATAATGGATTGCAGCAAGGAAATACATTCTACTAAAGAGCAATTATCATAATTAAAGTACTTGTGATCCAAGATAATGGGTACATCACTAGTAAAAGTTGTGACCTCTCCAAACCCACTTTTTTCATTTTTAACATTAAGATTATCACCCTTCGAACAAACAGGACACCTTCTAGCTAAAGTTGACTAATCTCCAGTCCCTTTATCATCTATTTTCAGATTAGTAAACAAAGATTCAATGGGAGAAGTACCAATCATTTTAAGATCTGCATCATGATTACGGTAAAAACCGGGTGGAAGAGCCTTTTCTAAGAATTCTCGCTTAGCTCTCAACCTCGCGGTCCTCTCCTTACTTTTATTAATAGATATTTGGATGAATTTAATAGATTCATTAATATCATGCTTGGGTGGCAAAGTTTTACTCTTAAGAGTTTCCACATCATGAGAAATCTTATCCATGTTTCTAGCCATAGCGTCAACTTTATGCAATTTTTCTTCTACCATAGTGTTAAAAATCTTTTGAGAACTAATAAGTTCTTTAATGGTGTTCTCAAGATCAGTAGGTATTCTATTATTATTGTTGGATGAATTTGCATAGGAATTACCATAAGAATTGCCATAGTTATTAGAGGAATTCTTGGGATATGGCCTAGCACTGAAATTACCTCTATAAGCATTATTGTTGAAATTATTTCGCGAAACAAAGTTACATCAATAACATCATTATTTTGCTCAATCAAAGTAGACAATGGCATATCATTAGGATCAACTTGAGCATTCTTGTTTGCAATCATATTCATAAGAGCATCCATTTTATCACTCAAAGTAGTAATTTCTTCGACGGAATTTACCTTCTTACCAGTTGGAGCTCGCTCGGTGTGCCATTGAGAATAATTTGTCATGATATTATACATAAGTTTTGTAGCCTCTCCTAATGTCACCTCCATAAAGGTACCACCTGCAGCAGAATCTAGAAGGTTTCTAGACACAAAGTTCAGTCCAGCATAGAAATTTTGTATAATCATCGATAAGCCATGAGTGGGACAATTTCTAATCATCATTTTCATTCTCGCCCATGCTTGTGCAACATGTTCTTGATCATGTTGTTTAAAATTAATATTTTGTTTTTAGAGAGATATAATTTTAGCGGGAGGAAAATACTTGGCAATAAAAGCATCCTTACACTTATCCCATGTTCCAATACTATTGCGAGGCAATGATGAAAACCAAGTTTTAACTTTATATCTTAGTGAAAAAGGAAATAATTTCAATTTAACCACATCATTATCCATGTATTTTTTCTTTTGTATATCACATAATTCAACAAAGGCGTTGAGATGAGAAGCGGGATCCTCATTAGGACTTCCCGAAAATTGTTCTTTCATCACGAGATTTAGCAATGCGGCATTAATATCATAAAACTCCGCACTAGTGGCGGGTGGTATAGGATTATTAATAAAATCATTATTATTAGTATTTGAGAAGTCACACAACTTAGTAGTGTCTTGAGACATGGTGACCAAGCAAGCAAAGTAACAAGTGAAGCAAGTAAACTAGCAAGTATAGCAAGCAAACAAGTAAACTAGTAAAGATAAATATTTTTGTATTTTTGATTTTTATAGCAAGCAAAATATAACAAAAAATAAAAAGTATAACGAGTGAATTATAATTTGTGATAAGCTACCTCATAGGAATTTGATGATGCTCCCGGAAACGGCGCCAGAAATCCTTCCTGATACTTGTAAACTGCGTTGGGATTTTCCCCAAAGAGGAGGGGATGATGCAACACAGTAGATGTAAGTATTTCCCGTAGTGAGAACCAAGGTTATCGAACCAATAGGAGAACCACGCAAACTCCCATCTTCAGCGCCTACACACAAAAAAGCAAACACTTGCACCCAACACGGGCAAGAGGGTTGCCAATCCCCTTGAACTCGTTACTTGCCAGCGATAAGTAGTGATAGATAGATAATATGATAAATATAAATCGAAACCTAAATAAAAGTAAATAATGGCAGCAAGGTATTTAGAGTTTTTGTAAATATATTTGTGAGGAGACTCGGGGTCCATAGTGTTCGCTAGAGGCTTCTCTAAGGTTTTGGGATATATGTGAATTTATACCGAAGAGATCAGGGCCAGAGGAGCTGGGAGGTGGCCACAAACCATCAGGGTGCGACCACCCCACTGGGCGCACCCTGTTGGCTTGGGGGCACCTCGTGTGCCCTCCGGTCTTCCTCCGAAGCTTTCAGGTCTTATTTTGGTCCAGGAAAAATCATCAAAAAGTTTTGGGGTATTTGGACTTCGTTGGGTACAGTATTCCTGAAAAGCCCAAAACATGCAGAAAACAGCAACTAGCACTTGGCACTGGGTTAATAGGTTAGTGCTCAAAAATAATATAAGACAACAAGTAAATGTTTAAAAAGTATCCTAGAATGATAATATAATATCATGGAACAATAAAAAATTATAGATACGTTGGGGACGTATCAGCATGCGAGTAGTACTTTGCTTCGAGAGAGCTAATAAAGCTTTGCAATAAATATATGAGTTCTTTATGACTAATGTGAATCCATGGATGTACGCACACTCACCTTTCCATATTTTGCTAGCCTCTTCGGTACCATGCATTGCCCATTCTCACCTCGAGGATCGGTGCAACTTTCGCTGGTGCATCCAAACCCCGCGACATGATACGCTCTGTTGCACATAAGCCTCCTTATATCTTCCTCAAAATAACCACCATACCTACCTATCATGGCATTTCCATAGCCATTTCGAGATATATTGCCATGCAATTTCCACCGTTACATCATATGTGATACGGGGCAAACCCGTGAGGGCCGATATTTTCACACTTGGAGGGGGGAGAGAGGAAAATCAAGAGGCAAATAAACACTCAAAGACGATCCTCAAGTCACACATCCACTAGATCGAACGAATACGAGATACAAGGTTCGAAATCAACAAACGGATACAAGTACCGGTAGCCTTCCCACTCTAGAGAGATGGGTCTTGAAATCCACGAGGGGATCTTCCCTAAGAAGGGGCCTTGACATCCATAGGATCTTCTCACAAAGAGGTCGCAATCTCTCGGGGAGAAGTATATGGAAGGAGCAATGCTCAACTAGTCTATGAGCCAACACATTGCTAACCCTAAAATGAGGAGGAGGGGTCCCTTATATAGTGCTAGTAGATATAGGGGCGAGAGAGAGGGGTACAAGGCCACTCGGGCCCGAGGCTTCCCACACAGGGGCCGGATGTCCGGGCCTGAGGGGCCGGATGTCCAGGGCTTCAGCAGGTGGCCGGATGTCTGGGGTCTAGCACCGGCTGCGGATGCTCTCTGGGTAGGAGGCGCCGGATGTCCGGGGCTGGGGCGCCCAGTTTGATGCTCTCTGGCTTCTCTCGGTCGGATATCTAGGGCCGAAGGCCGGATTTCCGGGCTGGGCCGGATGTCCGGGGTCCGGAGGCCGGATGTCCGGGCCCTGTAGCTTCGGCTGCTAGGCCTTGGCGCCTGTGCAGTCTCCAGGGGCCGGACGTCCGGGGTCTTGGCTGGATGTCCGGGACCTGGAAGGTGACTTGCCCTTCTTTCATAGCTCTTGTCCACACTTCTTCGTGTCCGTCTTCATGGGGGCTTGTCCTTCACTCTGAGCGTCTTCTAGACCGTCTTCATGGTACCTAAGCATGCATAGAATCTCCGTTTGAGGTAGCATCCAAGTTCCATGAAAATCAAGGGAAGAATCGTAAAGGAGAGATGTCACCTCGTTTCTAATGTCACATGCACGGGCTCTTGTCATGGGACCTTGTATAGCTTGAGGTGTTGGTGATGGATCCATGGGGATGACCATGGGATGCTACGCATCATCTCCCCCCCCCCCCTTGGGAAAGATCCGTCCTCGGATCAAGATCTTCATCCCCATGGAAAGGGGAAAGATCCTTGACGTTGAAGATGTCGCTCACATTGTACTTGTCGCGTGGAATGTCGATCTTGTAGGCATTGTTGTTGTAGCGGGCCAACACCTTGAAAGGTCCGTCGGCTCAAGGAAATAACTTGGACTTGCGCTCGGCGGGGAAGCGATCCTTACGTAGGTGTAGCCACACAAGATCTCTTGAACACCATGGGGTGCTTGTTGAGGTTGCGCTTGTTGGTGACGCGTTCCACTTGACGTTCGATCGTGCGCCATGTATCTTCATGCATCTTCTAGATGTAGCTTGCCCTTGCACTTGCTGTTGACGCGCTCTTGGAGTGGTAGAGGAAGGATGTCCAATGGGGACAAAGGGTTGAAGCCATAGACCACTTCGAAAGGAGACTTGTCGGTGGTGAAGTGACGCGCGCGATTGTAGGCGTACTCAGCGATGGGAAGGCATTCTTCCCATTCCTTGATGTTCTTATTGATCAACACGCGTAGGAGAGTAGAGAGCGTCTGGTTCGTCACCTCCATTTGGCCATCGGTTTGTGGCTGATAGGCCGAAGAGAATAGTAGCTTGATTCCGAGCTTGGCGCATGGAGTCTTCCAAAAGTAGCTAAGGAACTTGACGTCGCGGTCTGAGACAATGGTCTTGGGGATGCCATGTAGTCGTAAGATGTCCCTACAAAAGAGATTGCAACATGTGAAGCATCGTCGATCTTATGACATGGAATGAAATGAGCCATCTTGGAAAAACGATCCACAACGACAAAAACGGAATCATGGCCATTTTTAGTTCTTGGCAAACCAAGCACAAAATCCATACTAATGTCTTTCCAAGGTTGGAAAGGTATAGGAAGAGGCATGTAAAGACCATGGGATTGAGCTTTAGACTTAGTTGTGCGGCATGTAGAGCATCGGTTGGTGAAGTGTGCAACATCACGAAACATCTTTGGCCAAAAGTACTTGTTGGATAGTGTGGCATATGTCTTGTCGCGTCCAAAGTGACCCATGAGTCCTCCACCGTGAGCCTCTTGCAAAAGCAACAAACGAAGAGAAGACTCGGGTATACAAAGTTTGTTAGCACGCATAAGATAGCCATCTTTCATGTAGTAGTTTTCCCAACAAGGTTTCACTTGGCACTTAGCATATGGAGTAGCAAACAAAACATCATGCTCATACAAATATTTGATATGCTCAAAACCAATGACATTCAATTCAAGTTGGGTAACTAGCATGCATTTGCGGGAAAGAGCATCCGCCACAACATTTTCTTTACCCTTAATGTATTTGATGACATAAGGAAAAGACTCAATGAATTCACTCCATTTGGCATGTCATTTGTTCAATTTAGTTTGACCCTTAAGGTACTTGAGAGTTTCATGATCGGTATGAATGACACTCATGAGGTCGTAGATAATGCTCTCAAACATGTAACACTCTCACCAAAGCATACAATTCCTTATCATATATGGGATAGTTAAGTTGAGCGCCGGAAAGTTTCTCACTAAAATATGCAATTGGGCGCTTCTCTTGCATTAGCACACCACCTATGCCATTACCACTAGCGTCACAATACACTTCAAATGTTTTGTCAAAATTGGGTAACAAGCAAAGGTGCACGAGTAAGCAAATTTTTAATCTCATGAAATGCGGTGTCTTGGGATGATCCCCAAATAAATGATGCATTCTTCTTGCTCAAAGCATGTAGAGGAGATGCAATAGTGCTAAAGTCCTTAACAAAACGACGGTAGAAACCAGATAGTCCTAGGAAACTACGCACTTGTTGCAAATTGGTGGGTGTGGGCCAAGATTTAATAGCATCAATTTTAGTTTCATCAACATGAACACCCTTAGAAGATACCACAAATCCTAGGAAAACAACCTTGTCAACACCAAAAGTGCATTTTTCCATGTTTGCATATAGTTTTTCATTCCTAAGAACTTGCAATACTTCCCTAACATGTTTAGCATGCTCCTCTAGAGATTCGCTAAAAACAAGGATATCATCAAAGTATACCACAACACAATAGCCAATGAGATGGCGTAAGACATAATGCATGACACGCATAAATGTACCCGGTGCTTGGGATAAACCCATAGGCATAACCAACCATTCATATAGACCAAACTTAGTCTTGAACGCCGTTTTCCACTCATCGCCCTCTTGCATGCGTATTTGATAGTAACCACTTTTTAAGTCAATTTTAGAGAATATAGTGGCAACACTAAGTTCATCAAGCATATCATCAAGGCGAGGAATAGGATGGCGATATTTGACGGTTATAGAATTGATAGGGTGGCAATCCGAACACATGCACATACTACCATCTTTCTTAGGTACTAGTATTACCGGAACCGCACAAGGACTTAAGCTCACACGTACATGCCCTTTATCTAGGAGTTTTTGGACTTGCCTTTGTATCTCCTTTGTTTCTTCGGGGTTGGCGCGGTAAGGTGCCTTGTTAGGAAGCGGTGCTCCAGGTATGAGGTTGATGCGGTGTTCGATCCCTCGTTTTGGTGGTAGTCCCGGAGGTAGCTCATCGGGGAAAACATCTTGGAATTCCTTCAATAAACGAGACAAAACAAGAGGAAGATGTTGTGAAGCATTAGTCCGTACGACGTCATCTTTGCACACAAGTACAAAGTGAAGAATACTCGATGGGCTCTCACTCACATCCCGCAAATCTCTTTTGGTGGCTAAAAGAACTAGATCTTTCTTGTCCCTCATCGTGGAGTCACTCAAGTTTGGCTTGTGGCTCTCACCCTCTTTTAGGTGGATCACTCTCTCACTTCTATCTCCACGATGGGATGAAGCTTGCTTGTCGGTGGTGAGTTGACTTGGAGTCATTGGTCGAAGCACATATTGCTTGCCCTTCATCTTGAAGCTATAGTGATTAGTCTGACCATTGTGGATGACACCGCGGTCGAATTGCCAAGGTCTACCAAGGAGGAGATGGAGAACGGACATAGGAACCACATCACACTCCAAGGTGTCTTCATAAGCGCCTATCTTGAAGGAAACTTGTACGGTGTGTTCAACTTGGAGTGTGCCCGAATTACTTAGCCTTTGGACCTTGTAGGGGCGAGGGTGCTTCATCTTGACCAATTGGAGCTTGGAACAAAGGTCCTCACTTGCCAAATTGTGGCAACTTCCACCGTCGTTGATGACGTTGACGGATTTTCCTTGGATGCCCGTCTTTGTGTAGAAGATGTGGCAACGTTGGTCCTTGATACGTCTAAAACGTATCTATAATTTTTGATTGTTCCATGCTGATATATTATCATTCTAGGATACTTTTTGGGTCTTTATTTACCAATTTATAATATTTTTGAGTACTAACCTATTGACCCAGTGCCCAGTGCCAGTTGCTGGTTTCTGCATGTTTTTTCACTTTTCAGGTTTACAGTACCAAACAAAGTCCAATTGCCACGAAACTTTTTTATGACTTTTTCTGGGCCAAAAGAAGGCCTAGGAGTTTCGGGAGGAGACCGGGAGCCGCACGAGGGCACCAGCACGCAACAAGGCGCGCCTTGGGGGCGCCCTGATGTGTGCTGGCCCCTCGGGCGTCTCTCGACGCCCCTCTCTCGCCTATAAATTCTCTAATATTCCAAAAACTCTAGAGGCAGTCTCGAAACCCTTTTTACGCTGCCGCAAGTCTCTGTTCCGTCACGAGGCCATCTGGAGCTCCATTCCGGCACCCTGCCGGAGGGGGGATCGATCACGGAGGGCCTCTTCATCAACCTTGCTACCATCATCATGATGTGTGAGTAGTTCATCACAGACCTACGGGTCCATAGCTAGTACCTAGATGGCAATCTCTCTATCTCTTGATCTTCAATATAATGATCATCGCATCTTCGCTTTGATCCATCCGATGTAATCCTATTGTGCGGTGTGTTTGTTGGGATCCGATGAATTGTGGATTTATGTTCAGATTATTCATGAAAAGTATTTGAGTCACCTTTGAATATTAATATTCTTATTTGCATGATCATTATAGCTTCATCGATGTGCTTTGGCCAATTAGATTGATCTATCTTCAATGGGAGTGGTGTGTTGTGGTAGGTTCAACCTGACGAGTTTCTATATCCCAGTGACAAAGTAGGGGACAAGATACGTCTTTGTGTTGTTGCTACTAAGGATAACACGATGGGGTTTATTCATATTGCTTGAGTTTACGTTTTCTACATCATGTCATCGTTCTCCATGCATTACTCTGTTTTACTTAATACTCTAGATGCATGCTGGATAGCGGTCGATGAGTGGAGTAATAGCAATAGGTGCAGGCAGGAGTCGGCCTATTTGTTTATGGACGTGATGCCTATATACACATGATTATTGCCGTGTAAATCACATAACTATCCACTTTTCTATCAAATGCTCAACAGTAATTTGTTACCCACCATATGCTGCCTACATGAGAGATGCCGCTAGGGAAAACTATGGCCCCCGGGTCTATTCACTTATAAATTTACAAAAGCTACTATTACCTTGCTGCCTTTATTTATTTATTTTTATTTTGCAATTTACAATTATCTACAATTATTTACACACCTCACTTGCTTGCAAATAACAAGATCAAGGGGATTGACAACCCTCTTGCCCGCGTTGGGTGCAAGTTGTTTGTTCTTTTGTGTGCAACCGTTGAAGACGGTTGAGGATTGATATTCCTATTGGTTCGATAAACATTGGTTTCATAACTGAGGGAAATACTTATCCACTTTGTGCTGCAATTACCCGTTCCTCTTCATGGAAAACCCAACGCAGATCACAAGTATCAGGAAGGATTTCTGGCGCCATTGCAGGGGAATATCATCATCAACTATCAAGTAACTTCACACAAATTTTCATTCACTTTTTTATCTTTTTATTTGCTGTTATATTTAGTTTGTCTCATAAAAATACAAAATACAAAAATATTTAGCTTTGCTTGTTACTAGTTTACTTCTTCGTTTGCTAGTTTACTTGTCTTGCTTGTTACTTTGCTAGTTTGGTCACTGAAAGAACATGTGCTGCCCCCATGTTTGGTTTTGGTAATTGATGACAATCTCTATGGACTAATGGTTGCCTTGAGTTATATTTGAAGGGTTTGTCCATAGGCATTGCTTGAAGACCATTTGTTGGTTTCAAGGTTATTAGAAGAAGAATATGTGTTGACCAAGGTTATTCATGGAGTTATCCAAAGATTGGTCATGTTGATCAACACACAAAGCATAGAAGATGTACCAAGTGGGATCAAGTGATCTCACGGTATGGTAAGCATTGTCCATTACGCTTTGTGTACTAACCCATGTTCTATGCGAGAGTTTTATGTGGGGTTAAGTATGTTTCCATGGGCTTGCGTCAAGAGGAAGATCTCATTCAACCCATGGAGGATGACATCAAGTGGTGATCGTCATCAACATTGCGGTGTGCAAGTTCAAGTGGAGCATCACGAAGAGATCACATGCCTGAAGCTTGCCGTCCATTGTGGTGACAATGGACTTGTGAAGATGTGCCAAAGAGTGGCTCACCCATAGTGGAGTATGGGGGAGCAATCTACTAGTCTTCATCGAGCCGGCGCAATCAAGAAAGGTGGTCCAACTTGAGGAGGTCAAGATCGTCATCATCTAGCTCAAGTGGACTTTGCGCAAGGCAAAGGTTTGCCCTTGATAGGTTTTCTATTTTACCGGTCTCATGGTAGTAGTTGGGAGACCGGGTTATAGGATCGATAGCCGTACTATCAAGGGGGGCTCTCAAGTGAGTAGCTTTATCGTATCATTCGTAGAGAGCTCAAACCATTGCATCCTTGCATCATCTTTCTTGGTTTGTGTTTGGTGTTTCTCTTTGTGAGTCTTTGAGCTTTTGGTCATCTTCATGACAAGCTCGAGTTCATCGAAAACGGAGTTCATATATGCATCTTCTATGATGTTTTCGATGTTGGAGTTTATGCCGGTTCTTCATTCATAGAGGTTTCTCATCTATATATGTTAGGCATATCTCCCCTGCCACTTCTTATTATAACCAGTCGCTGTTTGGATAGTACTCGTTGTCTTCTATCCAACAAGCTTGAGTTTGCTCAATTCGGAGCTCATATGTAGAAGTTGTGGCAGTTCTGGTTTTCCTGTATCTGTCTGTTCTGCTTGGGCACTTTTGCAGCACCCAAGCGGTAGTACCGCTCGGTACCACGGTAGTACCGCTGTGGTCTACCGCAGCGAGTACCGCTTGTGGGAATTTCTTCTGTTGCCGATTTTTGTTAGAGATGCTAGAGATCGAGGCCGCCAACGCCAAGACCAAGGCGAAAGAAGTGTGAAAGAACATGTGCTGCCCCCATGTTTGGTTTTGGTAATTGATGACAATCTCTATGGACTAATGGTTGCCTTGAGTTATATTTGAAGGGTTTGTCCATAGGCTTTGCTTGTAGACCATTTGTTGGTCTCAAGGTGATTTGAAGAAGAATATGTGTTGACCAAGGTGCTATTCAAGGATTTATCCAAAGATTGGTCATGTGAGTGTTGAGCCTATTGCAAAGCATGTCTTGAAGAAGAAGATTCAAGACATCATCCTAATGAAGAGAGTTGGAAAGATTCAAGGTTGATCAAGACTAAATATGAAGAGTGATTCAAGTTGATCAACACACAAAGCGTAGAAGATGTACCGAGTGGGATCAAGTGATCTCACGGTATGGTAAGCATTGTCCATTACGCTTTGTGTACTAACCCATGTTCTATGCGAGAGTTCTATGTGGGGTTAGGTATGTTTCCATGGGCTTGCGTCAAGAGGAAGATCTCATTCAACCCATGGAGGATGACATCAAGTGGTGATCGTCATCAAGATTGCGGTGTGCAAGTTCAAGTGGAGCATCACGAAGAGATCACATGCTTGAAGCTTGCCGTCCATTGTGGTGACAATGGACTTGTGAAGATGTGCCGAAGAGTGGCTCACCCATAGTGGAGTATGGGGGAGCAATCTACTAGTCTTCATCGAGCCGGCGCAATCAAGAAAGGTGGTCCAACTTGAGGAGGTCAAGATCGTCATCATCTAGCTCAAGTGGACTTTGCGCAAGGCAAAGGTTTGCCCTTGATAGGTTTTCTATTTTACCGGTCTCATGGTAGTAGTTGGGAGACCGGGTTATAGGATCGATAGCCGTACTATCAAGGGGGGCTCTCAAGTGAGTAGCTTTATCGTATCATTCGTAGAGAGCTCAAACCATTGCATCCTTGCATCATCTTTCTTGGTTTGTGTTTGGTGTTTCTCTTTGTGAGTCTTTGAGCTTTTGGTCATCTTCATGACAAGCTCGAGTTCATCGAAAACGGAGTTCATATATGCATCTTCTATGATGTTTTCGATGTTGGAGTTTATGCCGGTTCTTCATTCATAGAGGTTTCTCATCTATATATGTTAGGCATATCTCCCCTGCCACTTCTTATTATAACCAGTCGCTGTTTGGATAGTACTCGTTGTCTTCTATCCAACAAGCTTGAGTTTGCTCAATTCGGAGCTCACTTGCAGAAGTTATGGCAGTTCTGGTTTTATTTGTATCCTCTGTTTTCTGTGGATTTTCAGTAGCTTGCAAGCGGTAGTACCGCTTATGCGGTAGTACCGCTGGTACTTCCGTGGCACTACCGCTTGGGGTTTCCCCGAGCGTGCAACTCTCTGTTGCCAGTTTGCCATTCACGGTAGTAGAGCGGTAGTAGCACGGTAGTACCGCTCTGGCGGTACTACCGCCCTTACTACCGCCGCCACTACCGCTTGCGGGGTTTCCTTCTGTGCACGTCTCTGTTGCCGTTTTCTGTTAAACGGTAGTAGTGCGGCTGTAGTGCGGTAGTACCGCTCAGAGCGGTAGTACCGCTCTGCTGGGCAGTAGTACCGCTTGGTGCGGTACTTCCGCCCTGCACTACCGCTGCTCTACCGCTTGTGTTTCGCAGAGTGTGCAAGTTTCTGTTGCTCGTTTCGGTTTAGCGGTAGTACCGCTTGGGTGGACGGTAGTACCGCTTGGTGCGGCACTACCGCTCCAGTCCCGTGTTCTCGCCTGCTGTTTTTGAATTACTACCGCTTAAGCGGTAGTACCGCTCGCAAGAGCGGTAGTACCGCTTGTACGCGTCCAGCACGGGTAACGGTTGGATTTGGGGTGGCCCTATAAAAGGGGTCTTCTTCCCCAACGGTTAACTTATCCTTTGAGCTCATTTCTCCCCCCATTGTTGACCTTCTTGAGCTTGCCTATCTCTCAATCCCTCCAATGATTCTTGCTCCTTCTTGAGGGAAAAGAGAGAGGAGATCTAGATCCACATTTCCACCAATCACTTTCTCCTCTAAGTGAGGGGAACCCCTTGGATCTAGATCTTGGAGTTCTTGGTGTTCTCCTTGTTCTTCCTCTCACTTTCCTCCATAGCTTTTGTTGCTTTGGTGGGATTTGAGAGAGAGGGACTTGAGCACTTCGTGTGTTCTTGCCATTGCATTAGTTGCATCGGTTTGAGTTCTCCACGGTGATACGTGGAAGTTAGTAGTTGAGAAGCTTATTACTCTTGGGTGTTTGAGCACCCTAGAGCTTGTTCCTCTTGGGTGCCTTGGCGCCCTAGACGGCTTGGTGGTGCCTCGGAGCTCAATCATTGTGGTGTAAAGCTCCGGGCAAGCGTCGGGGTCTCCAATTAGGTTGTGGAGATCGCCCCGAGCAATTTGACGGGTACCGGTGACCGCCCCCAAGGGTTGCCAAAGTGTACGGGTTCGGTGACCGCCCTCAAGGGTTGCCATTTGTACGGGTTCGGTGACCGCCCTCAAGGGTCCCTTAGTGGAATCACGGCACCTTGCATTGTGCGAGGGCGTGAGGAGAATACGGTGGCCCTAGTGGCATTGTTGGGGAGCATTGTGCCTCCACACCGCTCTAACGGAGATTAGCATCCGCAAGGGTGTGAACTTCGGGATACATCGTCGTCTCCGCGTGCCTCGGTTATCTCTTACCCGAGTCCTTTTCTTATGCACTTTACTTTGTGATAGCCATATTGTTTCTTGTTATATATCTTGCTATCACTTAGTTGTTTATCTTGCTTAGCATAAGTTGTTGGTGCACATAGGTGAGCCTAGTCGATTTAGGTTTTGTGCTTGACAAATTAAACGCTAGTTTTATTCCGCATTTGTTCAAGCCTAAACCGTAATTATTTTAAAGCGCCTATTCACCCCCCCCCCTCTAGGCGACATCCACGATCTTTCAGTCACCATGTCTCAAGATAGATTCCACAATATTTCTTACTACCAAAGAATGTCATAAATAGAGAGTTCTATGAAAACTTTCATGACTTCACAATATGAGCATAATAAATTCTTTGCTTCTGAAATTAAGGAACATTCAACTTTGCTTGACGTTGTTAGTAAGCAACTTGATGAGGTTAATAAGGAAGTGTCTAATCTCCAATCACAGTTTGCTCAAACTGAAGAGTTGTTAGGAAAGATCTCTGATAAGCAAACCACTCTAGTAAATAGGATGGTCGCTAAACCTGAATCTTTACCTATTGGGAATCATGTTGAAGATCTTAAAATGATTGGTACTTCTCCTATTGAATCTTTGTTTACTTCTCTGAATATAAATGATAAAGGGACTGGAGATGAGTCAACTCTAGTTGAGAAGCGTCCCGTTTGCTTGGAGGGTGATGATTTTGATGCTAAAATTGAAAAACGTGGGTTTGGAGAGGTCAAAACTTTAACTAGTGATGTGCCCACTATTTTGGATTACAAGGACTTTGATTATGATAATTGCCCTTTAGTAGAATGTATTTCCTTGTTGCAAACCATATATTAGTTCACCCAATGCTTAGGAACAAAACAAAGCTTTTACCGAACATATAGTAGAAGCTATGATAAAAGCTTATGATGAGAAACTTGAGCTTGAAGTTTCTATTCCTAGAAAATTGCATGATGAGTGGAAACCTACTATCAAAGTAAAAATAAATAAATATGAATGAAATGCCTTGTGTGACCTTGGTGCTAGTGTTTCAACTATTCCCAAATCTCTTTGTGATGTGCTTGGTCTCACTAATATTGAAGATTGTTCCCTTAACTTCCATCTTGCGGATTCTACCATTAAGAAACCTCTAGGTAGGATTAATAATGTGCCTATTATTGCAAATAAAAATTATGTGCCTGTAGATTTCATTGTGCTTGATAATGACTGCAATCCTACTTGTCCCATAATACTTGGAAGACCTTTCCTACGAACTATAGGTGCAATTATTGACATGAAAGAGGGAAACATAAGGTTCCAATTCCCATTGAAGAAAGGGATGGAACACTTCCCAAGAAAGAGAATTAAACCACCTTATGAATCAATCATGATATCTACTTATGGGTGGAATGTCAAAGATGACAATACTTGAAACCATGCATTATGCCTAGCTAGGGGCATAAAACAATAGCGCTTGTTGGGAGGCAACCCAATAGTTATCTTTATATTTTTGCATTTAACTTTATGTTTGTTTTTGATAACATGATTATTGCCTCTGTAATTATTATATTTTTGTGTTTAAATTAGTGTTTGTGTCAAGTAAAGCCTTTGGGATGACTCACAAGATGAGTAGAATCGATGCTGAAACAAAACAGAAACTTTTGACTCAAGTACAGGAATTTTCATTTTTTACTGGAGTGTGATAATGATCTGAATTTTTTACACAGTATTTCTATACAAAGTTTAGAGGTTGTCCTAATTTTTCAGGATTTTTAGAGTTACAAAAGTGTAGTTTCTCTACAGATTTCTACAGACTGTTTTGTTTTTGCTTGCATAGTTTGCTTGTTTTGATTATGCTATGGATTGTATTGGGGGGTATAAGCCATGGAGAAGTTAGAATACAGTACCTATTATGCAATTATGAAATAAGAATCAATTTATAACAGTACCTAAAGTATTCAATATGTTGCTTATACTAACGGATCTCACAAAGTTTTGTTGAGTTTTGTGTGATTGAAGTTTTCAAGTTTTGGGTGTTATCATGATGGACAAAGGAATAAGGGGTGGCAAGAGCCTAAGCTTCGGGATACCCAAGTCACCCCAAGGTAATATTCTAAGGAAGACTCAAGCATCTAAGCTTGGGGATGCCCCCCGGGCATCCCCTCTTTCGTCTCAATCCATCGGTATGTCACTTGAAGCTATATTTTTATTCATCACATGATATGAGTTTTGCTTGGAGCGTCGTTTGTTTTTTGTTTGCTTTTACTTTCAGTTTGCCACAATCATTGTTTGCTGGACACACATATTTAAGAGAGACACACCTTCATCATAATTTGTTAGAATACTCTATGTGCTTCACTTATATCTTTTGAGCTTAGCAGTTGCTCTAGTACTTCACTTATATCTTTTTGAGCACGGTGGCGTGTAGATTTTATAGAAATAATTTCACTCTAGTTCTTCACTTATATTTGTTTGAGAGTTAAAAATAGTAACCGTAATTTGCATGGGTCATAAGACTAGTCCAAAAATATTAGGTGTTCAATGAGTGATAATCAAAACCATCATGTAGCACATATAGAGAAATTGTGGGTTAATGATATTGATGTGGTAATATGAAAAAGGTGTGAGTTCATAATTGTTGATTCATAGAAGTGTCGATATTAAGAGAGGTTAACTCCTTGTTCATCTAAAAATTAAAGAGGCATGGTGATGATGTGTGAGCATTTCTATTCCTCGTTGAAATCCTAGTGTTGTTTCGGGTCGAAGGCGCGCGATGGTTAACTCCTACCAACCTCCTCCCTCGGGGCATGCGAGTAGTAATTTGATTTGTGATAAAACTAATAAAACTTTGCAATAAGTATATGAGTTCTTTATGACTAATGTGAAACCATGGACATACGCAATCTCACCTCCTTGTATTTGCTAGCCTCTTCGGTACCGTGCATAGCCCATTCTCACCTTGAGGATCGGTGCAACTTTCTCCGGTGCATCCAAACAGCCACCATTATATCTTCCTCAAAACAGCCACCATACCTACCGATCATGGCATTTTCATAGCCATTCAGAGATATATTGCCATGCAAATTCCATCGTCACTTCACATGACTAGTTCGTTCATCATCATATTGCTTTGCATGATCATATAGAACTGACATAATATTTGTGGCAAAGCCACCATTCATCATATTTTTGATACATGCCATGCTAGATCATTGCACATCCTGGTACACTGCCAGAGGCATTCATATAGAGTCATATCATCCTATCAGTTCCTCATATCGAGTTGTAAGTAATAAAAGTGTGATGATCATCATTGTTAGAGCATTGTCCCGGTGAGGAAATAAAAATGTGGGAGGCCAAATGAGCCCACCATTCAAAAAAATGAGAGAAAATGAGAGAAGGGACTTTGCTACTATCCTTTACCACACTTGTGCCTCAAAGTGGCACCTTGTTCCTCATATTGAGAGTGTCATGATATGTCATTTTCATATGCTAGTGGGAATTACTTTTTCATTATTACAAACTTGGCTTGTATATTCCTATGACGGGCTTCCTAAAATGCCTGAGGTCTTCATGAGCAAGCAAGTTGGATGCACACCCCACTTAGCTTCATTTGAGCTTTCATACACTTATAGCTCTAGTGCATCATTTGCATGGCAACCCCTACTCCTTGCATTGACATCTATCGATGGGCATCTCCATAGCTCGTTCATATGCCTAGTTGATGTGAGACTATCTTCTCCACTTTTTGCCCCTTTGATATCTACCACCATATTCTATTCCACCTAAATGCTATGTCCAATGGCTCACGCTCATGTATTGCGTGAAGAATAAAAAGTTGATGCATATTGAAAAAGTACGATCCAATTGCCTGACTTGGACACCGTGGTGCTTGACATTTGTATTAATGTGGTGAAGATGGAGACATGCCTTGCTCATATAATAAGATGAATGGGGGGTAAACATTCTTTGAGAATCCTGTACTTTGAAAGATTGATGATTTTGTTTCTTATACTTATAAGTATTGCTATGTTAATATTTGTTGATTCATCGTTTCTTAATGATCCTACATGCCAAAGATTACATAATGGATATCATGTCACATAAAAAATTCTGTTTTTATCATTTACCTAAGGACGAGCATGAATTAAGCTTGGGGATGCTTGATACGTCTCAAACGTATCTATAATTTTTGATTGTTCCATGCTGATATATTATCATTCTAGGATACTTTTTGGGTCTTTATTTACCAATTTATAATATTTTTGAGCACTAACCTATTGACCCAGTGCCCAGTGCCAGTAGCCGTTTTCTACATGTTTTTTCACTTTTCAGGTTTACAATACCAAACGAAGTCCAATTGCCACGAAACTTTTTTATGATTTTTTTTGGACCAAAAGAAGACCTCAGAACTTCGGGAGGAGACCGGGAGCCGCACGAGGGCACCAGCACGCAACAGGGGGGGCGCCCGGATGTGTGTTGGCCCCCTCGGCGTCTCCTGACGCCCCTCTCTAGCCTATAAATTCTCTAATATTCCAAAACCCCTAGAGGCAGTCCCGAAACCCTTTTTACGCCGCCGCAAGTCTCTGTTCCATCGCGAGGCCATCTGGAGCTCCGTTCCGACACCCTGACGGACGGGGGATCGATCATGGAGGGCCTCTTCATCAACCTTGTTGCCCTCATGATAATGTGTGAGTAGTTCACCACAGACCTACGGGTCCATAGCTAGTACCTAGACGGCAATCTCTCTATCTCTTGATCTTTAATACAATGATCATCGCATCTTCGTTTTGATCCATCCGATGTAATCCTATTGTGCGATGTGTTTGTTGGGATCCGATGAATTGTGGGTTTATGTTTAGATTATTCATGAAAAGTATTTGAGTCACCTCTAAATATTAAGATTCTTATTTGCATGATCATTATAGCTTCGTAATGCTCTCCGATTTATCGATGTGCTTTGGCCAATTAGATTGATCTATCTTTAGTGGGAGTGGTGCGTTGTGGTAGGTTCAACCTGATGAGTTTCTATATCCCAGTGACAAAGTAGCGGTACGTATTTGTGTTGTTGCTACTAAGCATAACACGATGGGGTTTATTCATATTGCTTGATTTTAATTTGTCTACATCATGTCATTGTTCTCCATGCATTACTCTATTTTACTTAATACTCTAGATGCATGCTGGATAGCGGTCGATGAGTGGAGTATTAGTAACAGGTGCAGGCAGGATTCAGCCTATTTTTTATGGACGTGATGCCTATATACACATGATCATTGTCGTGAAAATCGCATAACTATCTGCTATTCTATCAATTGCCCAATAGTAATTTGTTACCCACCGTATGCTGCCTACATGAGAGATGCCGCTAGGGAAAACTATGGCCCCCGGGTATATTCACTTATAAATTTACAAACGCAACTATTATCTTGCTGCCTTTATTTACTTTTTATTTTATTTTACAATTTACAATTATCTACACACCTCACTAGCTTGCAAATAACGAGATCAAGGGGATTGACAACCCTCTTGCCCGCGTTGGGTGCAAGTTGTTTGTTCTTTTGTGTGCAGCCGCTGAAGACAGTTGAGGATTGATATTCCTATTGGCTTGATAAACCTTGGTTTCATATCTGAGGGAAATACTTACCCACTTTGTGCTGCAATTACCCGTTCCTCTTCATGAAAACCCAACGCAGATCACAAGTATCAGTCCTCATCTTGTTGTTGTTGAAGCGTCAAAACCTTGGAAACAACGAGAGTGGGGCTCAGATCGTTGTCGCAAAAGATTTGGGAATCTTCATCTTCATTGACTTGACGATGCATGTCGACGTGCTCCAATGCTTCCATCTCGCCGTCACTCATAGAGTCATAGGTGTCATCGTCTTGAAGGATCATGGTGCGTCTAGTTGGACACTCGTACGTCTTGTGGTCTCGGCCTTGGCACATGAAACACTTGATGGAGCTTGATTTAGCGGTAGCATCCGGTGTCGGTGTAGAGGATGAAGCTCTCGGCTTGTAGTTGCTTGTAGGAGAGCAGCTTGACGAAGTCGTCTTGTCTTTGGAATTTGACTTGTCGCCGGTAGTAGTTGGAGGTTTTGTAGTTGAAGGCATCGTGGCCGGAGAAGCTTGAGAACTTGAGCCGTAGGTCTTGGAAGAGAACTTGGAGTACTTGTAGTCATCTTGCACTTGACGTTCCGCCTTGGTCGCTTGATGCACTAGCTCGAGTAAGTTGGAGTATGGTTGGAAGTCCGTGATTTTCTTGACTTGGTAGTTGAGGCCATTCAAGAAGCGCGCCATTGTTTGCTCCTCATCTTCCTTGACATTAGCTCGGATCATAGCAATTTCCATCTCTTGATAGTACTCTTCTACCAACTTGGTGTCGTGCTTGAGTAGTTGTAGCTTCTTGAAGAGATCACGGTTGTAGTGGGTTGGCACGAAACGAACTCTCATGAGGTCCTTCATTTGTGCCCAAGTGGTGATAGGAGGTTCACCCCTTTCTCTTCTTTGCTCAGTCACTTGTTCCCACCAAATGAGAACGTAGTCTTGGAACTCAAGGGAAGCCATGGCAATCTTCTTCTCTTCCTCAAAGTTGTGCAAATAGAATATCTTGTCAACCTTGAGCGCCCATGAGAGGTAGTCTTCGAGATCATTGCTTCCGAAGAACTTAGGCATTGTGAACGTGAGCTTGCTGAAGCGATGTTCTTCATGGAGATTGTTTTAGTGTTCTTGACTTTGCTCTTGATTAAGGCATTGTTCGCACTCGCGCACGCGGTCTTTCAATCCATTGCCATGGAATGGATTCTCCATAGCTTGACGTTGACAACCTTGAGGAGAACTTGGGCTGGAGGGATCGTCTCTATGATGAGAACGTGCTCGGGGAGAACTTGCGCCGGAAGAGTACTCCGATGAGTGGCGACTTGAGTGGCGCTGCCTTGACGAAGTAGACGTTGAAGTAGCGTGGTTGACCATCAAGGAATGAAACTCCTCCATTTGACTTGAGAGCTTGGAGTCGAGGTAGTCCCGCGTGCGCACCTCGGATTCGCGCAAGTCGGTGGCGAGTTGCTCGATGCGGTCGCCCAAAACATCTTGTGCTTGGGTCATTGCTTTTTGTGCACCGAAGAAATGCAACTTGGTGACGTAGTCGTTCTCGTCGTCGTCATGCTCCTCGAATGTTGGGTTCGACATGTTGGTCCTATACATAACACTCAAGTTGAGTATAAGTGGAAGAATGAGAAAACAAAACCAAGTACCGTTCCAAAATTTGAAAACGAATCAAGCACTCAATGTTCAATATGGAAATAGTAGAATTGGTACCGAAGATCGTCATTCTCACACCTACACAAATAAGGCTTATGGAGTAGCTTGGTTAGGATAGTGGCACAAATTTCAAGCTATCCTAAAGATAAGATTCAATAATGTTGAAAAATATTCACAAATTCGCAAGTAAGACAATGTAGATCAATAGCAGTGAGTATACACGGAAACACACACACGGATAGATAAGTGGGGTCGTGCAACCAAGGAATGAGCCAAAATGTGGAATCCACGGAAAACGCTCATGTTGCACAACATTACAGAGATGCTAGCACGATTGCTCAAATGGGCATGATACGAACTTGTGCACAACCTATAAGAAACAAAATGTGTCGTCTTCCTATTCCCGACTTGCTATGTATGTATGAAGCACGTGTCACTCGCTCAAGTGATCCAAGATGACCAAGTATGATATGCAAAATTGCTATTGCTCTTTTGCTCTTGCTTAAAAGCTTTGCTTCTCTTTCTTTTTGCGATGATGTTTATATGGTCACAATGCAGGACGTGCACATCAAGATAGCAATTATGTATGCGGGTACTATGTAAACACAAAAGATGATACTATGATAAATGCACACAATTTTAGCTATGCAGAGTATGTATCACTAAAGTGCACAAGTAGCGTAGCCCAGCAATACTCGATGGCTAGTCTCAATAGGCAAGTTACGCAAATAGGCTCGGGGTAACAATGCAATGGCAAGGGTATATGTCAAGAGTGTCGTCGTGGTTAACGTCCTTGCTTATGGTGTAGTGTCAATGTAGAGGTGGTTGGTGACGATCCAGGGCGATGATGAATGGCGATGTCGATGAAGAACCACTCCTAATTAGCCAAAACACCTTAGGAAGTGGCAATGCTCGCGACTCAAAATCTCAAATGCAAATGGGTTGCGGAAGAAATGGCGGAGGGTTGCAGAAGAAATGGGGGAAGATGAAAAACTGTCAAAATGAGGCAAGGCTGCCTTGCTGGCTCCTGATACGTCTCCAACGTATCTATAATTTTTGCTTGTTCCATGTTGTTATATTATCATTCTTGGATGTTTTACATTCATTTTATAACAACTTTATATCATTTTTTGGGACTAACCTATTGACATAGTGCCAAAGTGCCAGTTGCTGTTTTTGCTTGTTTTTTACTTCGCAGAATATCAGTACCAAACGGAGTCCAATCGCGACGAAACTTTTTGGAGATTTTTTTTGGACCAGAAGACACCCAGTGGGCCAAAGAAGAGCCAGGAAGGTGGGCTGTGGAGAGCACAACCCACCAAGGCGCGCCAGGGGGCCCCCGGCGCGCCCTGATGGGTTGTGCCCTCCACGGGGCCCCTCTGCACCGCCTCTGATGCCTATAAATTCTCAAATATTCGGAAAACCCTAGGGGAGTCGACGAAACACAATTCCAGCCGCCGCAAGTTCCAGAACCTCGAGATCCAATCTAAACACCATCACGGAGGGGTTCATCTTCTTCATAGGTGCCTCTCCGATAATGCGTGAGTACTCCACCATAGACCTACGGGTCCGTAGGCAGTAGCTAGATGGCTTCCTCTCTCTCTCTTATGATAATCAATATAATGGTCTCTTGGAGATCTATTTGATGTAAACTTTTGCGGTGTGTTTGTTGGGATCCGATGAATTTTGAGTTCATGATCAGTTTCTATCCATGAATATTATTTGAGTCTTCTTTGATCTCTTATATGCATGATTGCTTATAGCCTCGTATTTTTCTTCGAATCTTTGGTTTAGTTAGGCCGACTAGATCGATTTTTCTTGCCATGGGAAGAGGTGCTTTGTGATGGGTTCGATCTTGCGGTGTCCTTTCCCAGTGACAGAAGGGGCAGCAAGGCACGCATGTATCGTTGCCATTAAGGATAACAAGATGGGGTCTATTCCTACATGAATAGATCTTGTCTACATCATGTCATCGTTCTTATTGCATTACTCTTTTTTTCCATGAACTTAATACACTAGATGCATGATGGATAGCGGTCGATGTGTGGAGTAATAGTGGTAGATGCAGGCAGGAGTCGGTCTACTTATCTTGGACGTGATGCCTATATAATGATCATCGCCTTGGATATCGTCACGACTATTCGATTTTCTATCAATTGCCTAATAGTAGTTTGTTCACCCACCGTGCGCTATACTCATGAGAGAAGCCACTAGTGAATCCTACGGCCCCCGGGTCTACTTTTCCAACATATTGCTTTTCGATCTATCTTTTTGCCTCTTTGTTTTCAGATCTACAAAACCAAAAACCCAAAAATATTTTTCTGCACTTTTTAATTGCTCTTTTTATTTTGTATTCTTGAGATATCTATCTCTCCTATCTATCACTACCTAATCTATCTTTTTACCGTAGAGAGATTGACAACCTCTCTTTCGCGTCGGGTTGCAAGTATTTGTTCTTTGTGTGCAGGTGCTCCTTATTGGGTGGTGGTGATCCTCCTACTGGTTCGATAACCTTGGCTTCATAACTGAGGGGAATACTTACCGTCGATGTACTGCATCATCCCTTCCTCTTTGGGGAAATACCGACACAGTCTCAAGCCACTTCAAAGGAATTTCTGGCGCCGTTGCCGGGGAGGAAGCGGTCTCTTCTACGTGCCAATCTCAGGCGCCGAGGAGACACCATCATCATCTACCAGATTCCTAATCACAAATCTCATCTCCTTGCAATTACATTATTTGCCATTTACCTCTCGTTATCCTCTCCCCCACTTCACCAATTTGCCGTTTTATTCGCCCTCTTTTTTCGTTTGCCTTTTTCTCGCCGGATCTCTTGTTTGCTTGTCACCATGAGTGATTATGGTATGGTAGAAACGGATGATGGCAGGACTCCTAAAATTGGACGTTCTGGTAATCTGGATTCTAAAACTTTTGTTTTGGGGCAAGGGAACGTTATAGGAAAAGAAACTATCCAAGAGTTTTTCAATTGTGTTGGGAATTTGACCCTCGATGATACTCCTATACGGAAAAGAACTAAATCTTATGCGGAAGCTATCTCGGCGCTAGTTCTAAAACGTGAAAATAGATTTATTCGTACACATCCTACCCTGCAAAGATTGTTTTATGAGCTACCCGTCATAAAGAATCCCAAAGCTAAGAACTTAGCTACCCTTGTTCTTATGAATGAATTTGATCACATAGTATGGGAAGCTAGGTTTATCTTTGACTTTTATGGTATGAGCCGTGAAAAAACAGTAATAGGAGAAATCCTTTACAATAGTGATTACATGATGAGAAATTTGCTTGGAAATAATCAAATTTTTGATAAGAATCTCAAAAAAGAAGCCCTCGTTTTAGATATGATCCAACAAGTTTTCAATGACGTGGACCAACAATATTCTTGGATTGTGGCCGGGAATCAAAGGGGGTACATAGAGGGACAATTTGATAGTGCTAAGGTTGTTATGGATGATGTGTTTCAAGTTTTATTTGCAAAACCTCTTGGCAAAAACACCTCTACCAAACCAAAGATGACAATACTTGAATCTATGTGTTATGCCTAGCTAGGGGCGTAAAACGATAGCGCTTGCTGGGAGGCAACCCAATGAATAAATTTATTTTTTGCTTTTTTGCTTTCTGTTTTTGAGTTTTGACACAATTATTCCTCTGTTATGATTGTGTTTTTATGGTTTATTTAGTGTTTGTGCCAAGTAGAACCGTTAGGATGATTCATAAGATGAGTAGAAGCGATGCTGAATCTGAAACAGAAACTTTGCGTCCAGTATATGAATTTTCATTTTTTACTGGAACGTGATCTTGAGCTGAAATTTTAACAAAGTTTTTCTATACAAATTCTTTACGTTGTCCTAATGTTTCATAATTTTTAGAGTTGCAGAAGTATGGTTTGAGTACAGATTACTACAGACTGTTCTGTTTAAGACGGATTCTGTTTTCGTTGCATTGTGTGCTTGTTTTGATGAATCTATGGGTTATATTGAAGGGTATGAGCAATGGTAAAGTTAAAATACAGTAGGTATAATGCAACAATAAAATATGAATCGGTTTGCAACAGCACCTAAAGTAGTGATTTGCTTTATTATACTAACGGATCTCACGAAGATTTTGTTGAGTTTTGTGTGATTGAAGTTTTCAAGTTTTGAGTGAGATCACGATGGATGAAGGAAGAAGGAGTGAAAAGAGCCTAAGCTTGGGTATGCTACATCACCCCAAAGATATATCCAAAGAAGAACAAGCAACTAAGCTTGGGGATGCCCCCGAGTGGCATCCCCTCTTTCTTCTGACAACCATCGGTATTTTACTTGGAGCTATATTTTTATTCGTCACATATCATGAGTTTTGCTTGGAGCGTCTTGTATCATTTGAGTCTTTGCTTGATTTGCTTTTTAGTTTTTCACTTGTATCCTTGCTGGACACACCTATTTGGGAGAGCCAAAATTATGCTATGATTTGTTAGAATTGCTCTCTATGCTTCACTTAAACTTTTTGAGCTATAGAATCGCCCTAGTGCTTCACTTATATCTTTTTGAGCACGGTGTGCTTGGAAATTTTTATATAAAAACTCTCATGCTTCACTTAGATTAACTTGAGAGTTAGTAAATTTTGAAGAAATCCTCTCATGCTTCACATATACCTTTTTGAGAGATGAAATCTTTATGCTCATGTGCTTCACTTAAATTTGTTTGAGCTTGTCAAAAAAGCAATGGCAATATATGAAACTAGTCCCAAAGTGATAGATATCCAAGGAGGATATAATAAAAACTTTCATGAAGATCATTAGGCAAATTAAACTTGATTCTTTGTAATAGTTTTGAAACAAGATGATAGTAATATGGGAGTCATGTTGGTGAGTAATTATGCTTTAGTAGGAATATTGGTGTTAAGGTTTGTGATTCCCTATGCATGCACGAAAGTAAATAGTTATGCAATGAAGTTACATCCTACTTATGGTGCATTATTCGGTGTTAGTTATGCTCAATGCTCGCTTATGTGAATTTTCGTTTCTTTGTTTGGTTGCTTCTCAATCTATTTGCTAGCCTCCATTTGTACTAAGTAGAAATACTACTTGTGCATCCAAAATCCTTAAACCAAGTTTTGCCTTATGAGTCCACCATACCTACCTATATGCGGTATTTCCATGCCGTTCCAAGCAAATTTGCATGTGCCATCTCTAAATTTTCAAAATAAATTTTCTCTTTTGTGTGCTCGTACCGCTCATGAAACGGTGGGGAGTGTCCAATATTTTTCCATGGTAGATGTGTTATTCTCAAGATGAGTGTTTATTCACTTGTCATAGCACGAGAGTGCGGCGGTAATAGGGATGCCCATTCCCGAAATGAAAAAAAAATATTTACTTTATGTTGTCAAATAATAAATTCATTGTAAAGTGTTGGTATGGAAGGCAACCGTGGATACGGCCCGCCATGGAAAGTGAAAGTTTGGTGGAAAAAGGAATAAACTTTATTTTCCGTTTGGGAACCGCCTATGATATATCTAGCATGGAAAGTATTGTGAGCTACTTTGTCGTTTTCGTTGACAGGAAAAGCATGCCACCCAAAATATTTTTTCTCTCTCAATTTAAAACTTTGAGCTCTGGCACCTCTACAAATCCCTACTTCCCTCTGCGAAGGGCCTATCTATTTACTTTATGAAATTTTTATTTTTACTTTGAGTCTCCATCTTTTCTTATAAAGCACCAACTAGGAGGCACTATGATCGTACTTGAGCATTGGGCATAGCTAATATTTGAGTGTGTTTCATGAATGGATCAATGATTGAGCATGATGGGCTAGGGATAACTTTCTTTAGTGTCTATATTTTGAAAGACATGGTTGCTTGTTGGCATGCTTGAGTATTGAAGTCATTATGTTAAAACTAGACTATTGCTTTAAATCATCTACAGGTCCAAATGTCCATGCTATACAAAAGAAAAGAATATGAGATGAACATGTTAGGTAGCATTCCACATCAAAAAATCTGTTTTTATCATTTACCTACTCGAGGACGAGTAGGAATTAAGCTTGGGGATGCTGATACGTCTCCAACGTATCTATAATTTTTGCTTGTTCCATGCTGTTATATTATCATTCTTGGATGTTTTACAATCATTTTATAACAACTTTATATCATTGTTGGGACTAACCTATTGACATAGTGCCAAAGTGCCAGTTGCTGTTTTTGCTTGTTTTTTACTTCGCAGAATATCAGTACCAAACGGAGTCCAATCGCGACGAAACTTTTTGGAGATTTTTTCTGGACCAGAAGACACCCAGTGGGCCAAAGAAGAGCCAGGAAGGTGGGTTGTGGATAGCAAAACCCACCAGGGCGCGCCAGGGGGCCCCCGGCGCACCCTGATGGGTTGTGCCCTCCACGGGGCCCCTCTGCACCGCCTTTGATGCCTATAAATTCTCAAATATTCGGAAAACCCTAGGGGAGTCAACGAAACACAATTCCAGCCACCGCAAGTTCCAGAACCTCGAGATCCAATCTAAACACCATCACGGAGGGGTTCATCTTCTTCAAAGGTGCCTCTCCGATGACGCGTGAGTAGTCCACCATAGACCTACGGGTCCGTAGGCAATAGCTAGATGGCTTCCTCTCTCTCTCTTATGATAATCAATACAATTGACTCTTGGAGATCTACTTGATGTAAACTTTTGCGGTGTGTTTGTTGGGATCCGATGAATTTTGAGTTCATGATCAGTTTCTATCCATGAATATTATTTGAGTCTTCTTTGATCTCTTATATGCATGATTGCTTATAGCCTCGTATTTCTTCTTCGAATCTTTGGTTTAGTTAGGCCGACTAGATCGATTTTTCTTGCCATGGGAAGAGGTGCTTTGTGATGGGTTCGATCTTGCGGTGTCCTTTCCCAGTGACAGAAGAGGCAGCAAGGCACGCATGTATCGTTGCCATTAAGGATAACAAGATGGGGTCTATTCCTACATGAATAGATCTTGTCTACATCATGTCATCGTTCTTATTGCATTACTCCGTTTTTCCATGAACTTAATACACTAGATGCATGCTGGATAGCGGTTGATGTGTGGAGTAATAGTGGTAGACGCAGGCAGGAGTCGGTCTACTTATCTTGGACGTGATGCCTATATAATGATCATCGCCTCGGATATTATCATGACTATTCGATTTTCTATCAATTGCCCAACGGTAGTTTGTTCACCCACCGTGCGCTATACTCATGAGAGAAGCCACTAGTGAATCCTACGGCCCCGGGTCTACTTTTCCAACATATTGCTTTCCGATCTATATTTTTGCCTCTTTGTTTTCAGATCTACAAAACCAAAAACCAAAAAATATATTGCTGCACTTTTTATTTGCTCTTTTTATTTTGTGTTCTTGAGAGATCTATCTTTCCTATCTATCACTACCTAATCTATCTTTTTACCGTAGAGAGACTGACAACCTCTCTTTCGCGTCGGGTTGCAAGTATTTGTTATTTGTGTGTAGATGCTGCTTATTGGGTGGTGGTGATCCTACTACTGGTTCGATAACCTTGGTTTCATAACTGAGGGAAATACTTACCGGCGCTGTGTTGCATCATCCCTTCCTCTTTGGGGAAATACCGACGCAGTCTCAAGCCACGTCAGCTCCCAGGGGCCGGATGGCCGGGCCAAATGGGTCGGATGTCCGGGGGTTAGGGGCAGGACGTCCGGGGTGCCCTATCCAGATCGAATCTGGGGATCCCTAAGAACTAGAGAATGAAAATGATTTTTTTCGCAAAATTTGGGCGATTTGGCGGTGAAAAATGATGGGGATGGTGGGGAAACACTAGATCTAGCTGTCCAGAATGAAATCCACGGATCCAAATCAACAAAATCTCCTCAAATCCAATGAATTCTAGAAAATTTGGTAGGGCTATTTTTGTGGGAATTTTCGGAATTAGGTCAAAACGAAACAAAAATCGGCTAGAAAGTGGAGGGAGTGACTCCAAGGTGCGAATCAACCATGGCTCATGATACCAAGATGATACAGGGCAAACCCGTGAGGGCCGATCTTTTCACACTTGGAGGGGGAAGAGAGGAAAATCAAGAGGCAAATAAACACTCAAACACGATCCTCAAGTCACACATCCACTAGATCCAACGAACACGAGATACAAGGTTCGAAATCAATGAACGGTACAAGTACCGATAGCCTTCCCACTCCGGAGAGATGGATCTTGAAATCCACGAGGGGATCTTCCCTAAGAAGGGGCCTCGACATCCATAGGATCTTCTCACAAAGAGGTCGCAATCTCTCGGGGAGAAGTATATGGAAGGAGCAATGCACAACTAGTCTAGAGCCAACACATTGCTAACCCTAAAATGAGGAGGAGGGGTCCCTTATATAGTGCTAGTAGAGATAGGGGCGAGAGAGAGGGGTACAAGGCCACTCAGACCCGAGGCTTCCCACACAGGGGCCGGATGTCCAGGCCTTCAGCAGGTGGCCGAATGTCCGACCCTTGGGGCCGGATGTCTGGGGTCTGGCGCCGGCTGCGGATGCTCTCTGGGTAGGAGGCACCGGATGTCCGGGGCTGGGTGCCCGGTTTGATGCTCTCTAGCTTCGCTCGGCCAGATATCCGGGGCCGAAGGCCAGATTTCCGGGGCCGAAGGCCGGATTTCTGGGCTGGGCCGGATGTCCGGACCCCGGGGGCCGGATGTCCAGGCCCTGTAGCTTCGGCTACTGGGCCTTGGCGCCTGTGCGGTCCCCAGGGACCGGACGTCCGGGGTCTTGGCCGGATGTCCGGGGCCTGGAAGGTGACTTGTCCTTCTTTCGTAGCTCTTGTCCACCCTTCTTCGTGTCCGTCTTCATGGGGGCTTGTCCTTCACTCCGAGCGTCATCTAGACCGTTTTCATGGTACTTGAGCATGCATAGAATCTCCGCTTGAGGTAGCATCCAAGTTCCATGAACATCAAGAGAAGAATCATAAAGGAGAGATGTCACCTTGTTTCCAATGGCACATGCACGGGCTCTTGTCATGGGACCTTGTATAGCTTGAGGTGTTGGTGATGGGTCCATGGGGATGACCATGGGATGCTCCGCATCAATATGACTTGTGTGTTCATCGTCATATTGCTTTGCATGATCATGTAGCTGACATAGTATTTGTGGCAAAGCCACCGTTCATCATTGTTTACATGTTACGCTAGATCATTGCACATCCTGGTACACCGCCAGAGGCATTCATATAGAGTCATCTTGTTTAGTAGTTTTTCATATCGAGTTGTAAGTAAATAAAAGTGTGATGATGATTATTATTAGAGCACTGTCTCGGTGAGGAAAGGATGATGGAGACAATGATTCCCCCACAAGTCGGGAGGAGACTCCGGACGAAAAATAAAATAAAAGGGAGGAAAAGAAAAAAAGAGAGAAAAAAAGATTAGAAAGAAAAAGAAAAAAATAAATGAGAGAAAAGAGAGAAGGGATAGTGCCACTACCTCTTTTTCCACACTTGTGCTTAGAGAAAGCACCATGTTTTTCATATAGAGAGTCTCATGTTTTGTCATTTCATATGCTAGTGGGAATTTTTCATTATAGAACTTGGCTTGTATATTTCGATGACGGGCTTCCTCAAATGCCCGAGGTATTCATGAGCAAGCAAGTTGGATGCACACCCACTAAGCTTCCGCTGAGCTTTCATACACTTATAGCTCTAGTGCATCCGTTGCATGGCAATCCCTACTCCTCGCATTGATATCGATTGATGGGCATCTCCATAGCCCATTGATCCACCTAGTTGATGCGAGACTTTCTTCTCCACTTTTACCCCTTTGAAACCTACCACCATATTCTGTTTCACCTATATGCTATGGCCATGGTTCACGCTCATGTGTTGAGTGAGGTAGAAAATGCTGAAGCACGTGAAAAAGTACTATCCAATTGCTTGGCTTAACACAGTGGTGCTTGACATTTGTATTTTTGTGGTGAAGACGAAGCCATGCCATGCTAATATGATAAAATGAATTGGGGGTAAACGTTCTTTAAGGATCGTATATTTTGAAAGTTTATGATTGTGTTACTTATGTTTATGGATATTGCTATGTTAATGTTTGTTGATTCATCGTTTCTCAATGATCATACCTGAAAAATATTACATGTTGGGTAGCATGTCACATCAAAAATTCTGTTTTTATCATTTACCTACTCGAGGAAGAGCAGGAATTAAGCTTGGGGGTGATGATACGTCTCCAACGTATCTATAATTTTTGATTGTTCCATGCTATTATATTATCATTCTAGGATACTTTTTAAGCATTTACTTGTTTTATATTATTTTTGAGCACTAACCTATTAACCCAGTGCCAAGTGCCAGTTGCTGTTTTTTGCATGTTTTTGGCCTTTGAAGAATACTGTACCAAACGAAGTCCAAATACCCCAAAACGTTTTGATGATTTTTTCTAGACAAAAATAAGACCTGGAAGCTTCAGAGGAAGACCGGAGGGCACACGAGGTGCCCCTAAGCCAACAGGGCGCGCCCAGGGTGGGTGGACGCGCCATGATGGCTTGGGGCCACCTCCCAGCTCCTCTTGGCTTGATCTCTTCGCTATAAATTCTCATATATCTCGAAAACCCTAGAGAGCCCCCGACACACTTTTTCCGCCGCTGCAAGTCTCTGTTCTGCCGTGTGCCCATCTAGAGTCCAATTCCGGTGCCCTGTGACGTGGCTTGAGACTACGTCGGTATTTCCTCAAAGAGAAAGGGATGATGCAGCACATCGACGGTAAGTATTTCCCTCAGTTATGAAACCAAGGTATCGAACCAGTAGGAGGATCACCACCACCTAATAAACAACATCTGCACACAAAGAACAAATACTTGCAACCCGACGCGAAAGAGAGGTTGTCAATCTCTGTACGGTAAAAAGATAGATTAGGTAGTGATAGATTGGAGAGATAGATCTCTCAAGAACACAAAATAAAAAGAGCAAATAAAAAGTGCAGCAAGGTATTTTGGGGTTTTTGGAATAATAGATCTGAAAACAAAAGTGGCAAAAAAGTAGATCGGAAAGCAATATGTTGGAAAAGTAGACCCGGGGGCCGTAGGATTCACTAGTGGCTTCTCTCATGAGTATAGCGCACGGTGGGTGAACAAACTACTGTTGGGCAATTGATAGAAAATCGAATAGTCGTGACGATATCCAAGGCGATGATCATTACATAGGCATCACGTCCAAGATAAGTAGACGGACTCCTGCCTGCATCTACTACTATTACTCCACACATCGACCACTATCCAGCATGCATCTAGTGTATTAAGTTCATGGAAAAACAGAGTAATGCAATAAGAACGATGACATGATGTAGACAAGATATATCCATGTAGGAATAGACCCCATCTTGTTATCCTTAATAGCAATGATATATACATGCGTGCCTCGCTGCCCCTTCTGTCACTAGGAGAGGACACCGCAAGATCGAAGCCATCACAAAGCACGTCTTCCCATGGCAAGAAAAATCGATCTAGTTGGCCTAACTAAACCATAGATTCGAAGAAGAAATACAAGGCTATAAGTAATCATGCATATAAGAGATCAAAGAAGACTCAAATAATATTCATGGATAGAAACTGGTCATGAACTCAAAATTCATCGGATCCCAACAAACACACCGCAAAAGTTTACATCAAATAGATCTCCAAGAGACCATTGTGTTGAGAATTAAAAGAGAGAGAGAAAGGAAGCCCTCTAGATAGTGCCTACGGACCCGTAGGTCTATGGTGGACTACTCACGCACCATCGGAGAGGCAACAATGAGGATGATGAACCCCTTCGTGATGGTGTTAGATTAGATCTCGCGGTTCTGGAACTTGCGGGGGCTGGATGTGTTTTTCGTCGACTCCTCTAGGGTTTCTGGAATATTTGGGAATTTATAGGCGTCAGAGGCGGTGGAGAGGGGTCCCGAGGAGGGCACAACCCATCAGGGCGCGCCTGGGGCCTCTGGCGTGCCCTGGTGGGTTGTGGTCTCCTCGACCCTCCCCTTTGGCACTTCTTTGGCCCACTGGATGTCTTCTGGCCCAAAAAAATCTCCAAAAAGTTCCGTCGCGATTGGACTCCGTTTGGTACTGATATTCTGCGAAGTAAAAAACAAGCAAAAACAACAACTGGCACATTGGCACTATGTCAATAGGTTAGTCCCAAAAAATGATATAAAGTTGCTATAAAATGATTGTAAAACATCCAAGAATGATAATATAACAGCATGGAGCAAGCAAAAATTATAGATACGTTGGAGACGTATCAACCTGCCGGAGGGGGGATCGATCACGGAGGGCCTCTACATCAACCTTGCTACTCCCATGGTGATGTGTGAGTAGTTCATCACAGACCTACGGGTCTGTAGTTAGTACCTAGATGGCTATCTCTCTCTTTATGTTCTTAATTTCTAAGATCACCGCGATTCCCGCGGCAATCTATCTTATGTAATCACTCTTTGTGGTGTGTTTGTTGGGATCCGATGAATTGTGGGTTTATGTTCAGATTATTCTTGAAAATATATTGAATCCTTGCTGGTTATTTATATGCATGATTGTTATAGCTTCGTAATGCTCTCCAATCTATCGGTTTGGTTTGGCCAACTAGATTGATTTATCTTCAGTGGGAGTGGTGTGTTGTAAGGCTGGTCATAATGGGGAGTATCATATACTAGTATCATGTATATGATACTAGTGTATGATACTACCTCCCTAATGCATAGTATCATATAGTACTTTATTTATTACCATGCATGACACATAGTAGCATAGCATTTATTATGATACAGTATCATGATATGATACTCAACCTCCTTTTTCTTCATTTAATACTATGCCACCTCATCAAAATTGCCTAGTTGGCATGCATGCATCTTATTCTACATGCACCATGCTAATCCAATGAGAGAGAGGGTGTTGCACTTATTGCCTCAAGAGTTCAATAAGTGAGAAAATTTTCATTGGGCAATTTTGTATCCACAAAACTCGTGTCATCCACTCATAGTCTACCTTGGTTGATGAGATTTTAGATTTGAGCCCTGTAAACCGGAAAGGAAGGAGTACTAGCTATGATACTCCCATTACGACCAGCCTAATGGGTTCAATCTTGCGGTGCTCTATATCCCAGTGACAGAAGGGGACAAGACACATATTTGTATTGTTGCCATTAAGGATAAAACAGCGGGATATGAACATATTGCTTGTCTTATTTTGTCTACATCATGTCACCCTGCTCCAAGCATTACTATGTTTGTCATGAACTTAATACCATAGATGCAGGCAGGAGTCGGTCGATTGGTAGACTAATAGTAGTAGATGCAGAATCGTTTCGGTCTACTTATTTATGGACCTGATGCCTATATACATGATCATTGCCATGAATAACATGTTATAACTATGCACAATTCTGTCAATTGCCCAATAGTAATTTTTCTACCCACCGTATGCTATTCTCGAGAGAGAATCCTCTAGCGAACACTATGGCCCGCGGGTCTATTTAAACATAAATACAAAAAACCTAAAAAATACTTTTCTGCAATTTATTTACTTTTATTTTATTTTGCCTTTACATTATCTATCTATATCAAGATTTAATCCTTGCAAGTAACAAGTTCAAGGGGCTTGACAACCCTCTTGCCCGTGTTGGGTGCAAGTGTTTGGTTGTGTGTGTAGGTGTTGTTGAAAGGAGTTTGCTTGGTTCTTCTTGCGGTGCATTGTAGTGGGTTCAATCTTGCGGTGCTCAATCCCAGTGACAGAAAGGGACATGACACGTATTGTATTGCTGCCACTAATGGTAAAACGATGAGGTTCACTCATATTAATTGGATTTACTTTATCTACATCATGTCATCATCCTCCAAGCATTACTCTGTTTTTACTTAATACTCTAGATGCATGCTGGATAGTGGTCGATGGGTGGAGTAATAGTAGTAGATGCAGGCAAGAGTCGGTCTACTTGTTTATGGATGTGATGCCTATACATGATCATTGCCGTGAATAAATATTGCATAACTATGCGCTTTTCTATCAATTTCCCAACAGTAATTTGTCTACCCACCGTATGCCTTCTTCGAGAGTGAAGCCTCTAGCGAAAACTATGACCCCCGGGTCTCCTCACAAATATATTTACAAAAACTCTAAATACCTTGCTAGCATTATGTACTTTCTTTTTATTTTCAATTTATATTTATCAAATTATCTATCTATCACTACTTATCGCTTGCAAGTAACGAGTTCAAGGGGATTGGCAACCCTCTTGCCCGCGTTGGATGCAAGTGTGTGCTCTTTTGTGTGTAGGCGTTGAAGACGGGAAATTGCATGGTCCTCCTATTGGTTCGATAACCTTGGTTCTCGCTGAGGGAAATACTTACCTCTACTATGCTGCATCATCCCCTCCTCTTCGGGGAAAATCCCATCGCAGTTCACAAGTATCACTAGGGCGTCATCTCATGTCACCGGGGACCCATGTACTTTGCTCGAGTCTCATCCCTTATTAGCGCCTAACTCTCGTCACATTATTGTCAGTAATGGGGCTCGTCTTCCCATCAACGCTGTTGGTAACACTCGCCTTCCTCCCCATCCATTCTATCTTACTCATATCTTAGTGTCGTCTAATATTATTCAAAACCTCATCTCCGTTCGCAAATTTACCATTGATAATTTTTGTTCTGTGGAATTTGACCCTCTTGGCTTTTCCGTGAAGGATCTTCACACCAAGGAGGTTCTTCTAAGGTGCAATAGCACCGACGACCTCTACCACTTCTCCAGCGACCATGGCGGCACCACTTCCGCAACTTACATTGTCTCCTCTTCGGATCTTTGGCATAATGGCTTGGGCACCCTGACACTTCTTCGCTAGCTTATTTCCCTTTTGATGTTCCCTTTGAGTGTAATAAAGCTTCTAAGTCGCCACTATGTACCGCTTGCCAATTGGGCAAAGCACTCATCTTCCTTTTTCTTCCTCCACTTCATATACCACATGCGCCATTTCAACTTTTATATTGCGACTTATGGACCTCGCCAATAATTAGTTTCTCGGGCTATAAACACTACCTTGTTATTTTGGATGATTACACTCACTATTCTTGGAATTTTCCTCTCCATGCCAAATCTGATACTTGTGCCACATTGCAACATTTCTTTTCTTTTAACCTGTGCAATGTTTGCAGTGCGACAATGGTGATGAATTTCTTACCACTATGCTCCGTTAATTCTTCTCTACTAATGGCATCTCATTCCGTATCACGTGCCCGCACACTTCACCACAAAATGGCAAGGCGGAACGATTTATTCGTACCACCAACGACATAGTTCGCACACTTTTGTTCCAGGCGCATCTTCCTCCACCATTTTGGGTTGAGTCATTGCACACCGCCACAAGCCTTCTCAACATCCATTCGTCCCGTGCCATTCACCACTTCACGCCCCACTTTCTCCTTTACGGTGTTCACCCCACCTATGATCATCTCCGGACGTTTGGGTGTTTGTGCTTTCCTAACCTTGCTGCCACCGCCGCTCACAAACTCGCGTCACGCTCAGCCCACTGCGTTTTCATTGGTTATCCACGTGAGCAGAAAGGATATCGTTGTTTTGATCTGGCCTCACGGAAAGTAATAATTTCCCATCATGTCATATTTGATGAAACTTCCTTTCTGTATGGCTCTGTTGCAGAAAATCCGGTGGGCGTCGAAGATCCGGCTCGTCCTACCGCACCGACCGCTCCTGGCAAGATTCGTCTTGATCCGTCGCCGTCGTACCAGCTACGTACTCCACCGCAGCTTCCTAGAACCCGCCGCCCGCATCCACTGCGTCCCCTGGGCCCGCCACTCCCTTCTGCGCGCCCACTAGCTCCCACCTGGCGGGGCCTGCCTCCCATGCATGGCCTATCAGCCCGCGTCGTGCGGGGCCCGCTACCCCCACTTCCCATGCATACATGTCTGGCGCCCCGCTCTCATGTGTGCTCTGCACGGGATCTCCCTCGCCCTCTCAGCCTATCATGTCCACCCCGGGACCCTCCCGTACCAGCTCCACCTCAGGATCTCCGCCTGCCTCCCCTCGTGGGCATCGTCTCCCAGCATGCCATGTGCGCCCCTGTCTCACCCAAGCCAGTAGCTGCCGCCGCGTGCCATCCCTGTCACTCCCCGCCAAAATCCACATAACATGGTTCCTCGCGGTAAAAAATGTTTTTCCATGCCTAAGAACACATTCGATCTTTCCGTCACCACCTCACCTTTGCCCCTTCCCTCCTCCTATCGCGCCGCTCACAAAGATCCCCATTGGCATGACGCAATGTTAGATGAGTTTAATGCGCTAACTCAGAATGATATTTGGTCTTTGGTGCCTTGTCCTACATGTGTTAATGTGGTGACGGGCAAGTGGATTTTCCAGCATAAGCTCCACCCCTGTGGCTCCTTGGTGCGCTACAAGGCACGGTGGGTGGTCCGTGGCTTCACACAGTAGCCAGGTGTTGATTATGGGGAGACCTTTAGCCCCATTGTCAAGCCCGCTACGATACACGCCGTCCTCAGCCTCGCAACAACGACAATTATCTCGTTCGGGAGATGGACATAAAAAATGCTTTCCTCCATGGTGATCTCGCCGAGATAGTCTATTGCCAGCAACTCTCCGGTTTCGTTGACTCCAATCACCCCACACTTGTTTGTCACCTCAACAAATCCTTGTATGGTCTCAAACAGGCTTCCCAGACTTGGTTTCTTTGCTTCACATGCTTCCTCCACACCCTCGGGCTTGTCTCCTCCAAATTTGACACCTCGCTCATCATTCTCCGGCGCGACACCTCCATGGCATACCTGCTCTTATATGTTGATGACATCATCATCACCGCTAGCACCACCACGCTCCTCACCTCACTCGTTTCGTCCCTCGCCCACGAATTCTCCATGAGTGATCTTGGTGACATCCACCACTTTCTTGGCAATAATGTGCATCACAACACCGGCGACCTTTTCTTGTCTCAGGAGCAGTATGCTTTGGAGATTTTGGAGCGAGCTAATATGTTTAACTATCACCCCATTACCACACCCATCAACACTCGCTCCAAGCTTTCCAATTCGGATGGCAAGCTCTTCTCTGATCCCTCCAAATATCGTGGTCTCTCCGGAGCACTCCAGTACCTCACACTCACCAGACCGGATCTCACCTACGTCGTCTAGCAGATTTGCTTGTTCATGCACGCCCCCCTTGTTGGGGACTACGGTAGGTGCATCAGTCGCAATATAAAACTTTTCCTTCGCGCAGTACAAACAGGATCATGCTATAGAGATGGATCACGGATCGTTACCACTAGACGCGCGGTGCCGTGCAACGGGAGTAGAGTTGGGTCAGCGCGCTGACGTGGCTTGGACTGCGTCGGTATTTCCCCAAAGAGGAAGGGATGATGCAGCACAGCGACGGTAAGTATTTCCCTCAGTTATGAAACCAAGGTTATCGAACCAGTAGGAGGATCACCAACACCCAATAAGCAGCACCTGCACACAAACAACAAATACTTGCAACCCGACGCGAAAGAGAGGTTGTCAATCTCTCTACGGTAATAAGATAGAGTAGGTAGTGATAGATAGGAGAGATAGATCTCTCAAGAACACAAATAAAAAGAGCAAATATGCAGCAATATATTTTTGGGTTTTTGGTTTTGTAGATCTGAAAACAAAGATTACAAAAAACATAGATCGGAAAGCAATATGATGGAAAAGTAGACCCGGGGCCGTAGGGTTCACTAGTGGCTTCTCTCATGAGTATAGCGCACGGTGGGTGAACAAATTACTGTTGGGCAATTGATAGAAAATCGAATAGTCATGACGATATCCAAGGCGGTGATCATTATATAGGCATCACGTCCAAGATAGATAGACCGACTCCTGCCTGCATCTACCTCTATTACTCCACACATCGAACGCTATCCAGCATGCATCTAGTGTATTAAGTTCATGGTAAAACGGAGTAATGCAATAAGAACGATGACATGATGTAGACAAGATCTATTCATGTAGGAATAGACTCCATCTTGTTATCCTTAATAGCAACGATACATGCGTGTCTTGCTGCCCCTTCTGTCACTGGGAAAGAACACCGCAAGATTGAACCCATCACAAAGCACCTCTTCCCATGGCAAGAAAAATCGATCTAGTTGGCCTAACTAAACCAAAGATTCGAAGAAGAAATACGAGGCTATAAGTAATCATGCATATAAGAGATCAAAGAAGACTCAAATAATATTCATGGATAGAAACTGATCATGAACTCAAAATTCATCGGATCCCAACAAACACACCGCAAAAGTTTACATCAAATAGATCTCCAAGAGACCATTGTATTGAGAATCATAAGAGAGAGAGAGAGAAGAAGCCATCTAGCTACTGCCTACGGACCCGTAGGTCTATGGTGGACTACTCACGAATCATCAGAGAGGCACCTATGAGGAAGATGAACCCCTCCGTGATGGTGTTTAGATTGGATCTCGCGGTTTTGGAACTTGCGGCGGCTGGAATTGTGTTTCATCGACTCCTCTAGGGTTTTTGGATTTCCAGGGAATTAATAGGCACGATAGTCGGTTGAGGGGGTGCCCGAGGTGCCCAGCACCCATCAGGCCGCGCCAGGGGGGCTCTGGCGTGCCCTGGTGGGTGCTGGCCACCCTGGGCCCCCTCTTCTGGTGTTCTTTGGCCCATCTGGTTTCTTCTGTTCCGTAAAAAATCCACAAAAATCCCCGCAGCGTTTCATCTCTATTTGGTACTGATTTTCTGCGAAGTAAAAAACAAGCAAAAACAGCAACTGGCACTTTGGCACTATGTCAATAGGTTAGTCCCAAAAAATGATATAAAGTTGTAATATAATGATTGTAAAACATCCAAGAATGATATTATAACAGCATGGAACAAGCAAAAATTATAGATACGTTGGAGACGTATCAGCATCCCCAAGCTTAATTCCTACTCGTCCTCGAGTAGGTAAATGATAAAAACAGAATTTTTGATGTGGAATGCCGCCTAACATGTTCATCATATTCTTTTCTTCTTTGTATAGCATGGACATTTGGACTTGTAAATGATTCAAAGCAATAGTCTAGTTTTAACATAATGACTTCAATACTCAAGCATGTCAACAAACAACCATGTCTTTCAAAATATCAACACCAAAGAAAGTTATCCCTAGCCCATCATGCTCAATCATTGATCCATTCATGAAACACACTCAAATATTAGCTATGCCCAATGCTCAAGTACGATCATAGTGTCCCCTAGTTGGTGCTTATAAGAGAGGATGGAGACTCAAAGCAAAAATAAAAATTTCATAAAGTAAATAGATAGGCCCTTCGCAGAGGGAAGTAGGGATTTGTAGAGGTGCCAGAGCTCAAAGTTTTAAATTGAGAGAGAAAAAATATTTTGGGCGGCATGCTTTTCCTGTCAACGAAAACGACAAAGTAGCTCACAATACTTTCCATGCTAGATATATCATAGGCAGTTCCCAAACAGAAAATAAAGTTTATCCTTTTTCCTCCAAACTTTCACTTTCCATGGCGGGCCGTATCCACGGTTGCCTTCCATACCAACACTTTCCAAGGAATTTATTATTTGACAACATAAAGTAAATATTTTTTTCTTTTTCATTTCAGGAATGGGCATCCCTATTACCGGCACACTCTCATGCAATGACAAGTGAATAAACACTCATCTTGAGAATAACACATCTAGCATGGAAAAATATTGGACACTCTTCACCGTTTCATGAGCGGTACGGGCACACAAAAGAGAAAAATTATTTTGAAAATTTAGAGATGGCACATACAAATTTGATTGGAACGGCATGGAAATACCGCATATAGGTAGGTATGGTGGACTCATAAGGAAAAACTTGGTTTAAGGATTTTGGATGCACAAGTAGTATTTCTACTTAGTACAAATGAAGGCTAGCAAAAAGATTGGGAAGCAACCAAACCAAGAAACGAAAAATCACATAAGTGAGCATTGAACATAACTAACACCGAATAATGCACCACAAGTAGGATATAACTTCATTGCATAACTATTGACTTTTGTGCATGCATAGGGAATCACAAACCTTAACACCAATATTCCTACTAAGGATAATTACTCATTAACATGACTCACATATTACTATCATCATGTTTCAAAACTATTACAAGGAATCAAGTTTAATTTGTCCAATGATCTTCATGAAAGTTTTTATTATATCCTCCTTGTATATCTATCACTTTGGGACTAGTTTCATATATTGCCATTGCTTTTTGGCAAGCTCAAACAAATTTAAGTGAAGCACATGAGCATAAAGATTTCATCTCTCAAAAAGGTATAAGTGAAGCATGAGAGGATTTCTTCAAAATTTTACTAACTCTCAAATTAATCTAAGTGAAGCATGAGAGTGTTTCTACAAAAGCTTCCAAGCACACCGTGCTCAAAAAGATATAAGTGAAGCACTAGAGCAATTCTATAGCTCAAAAAGTTTAAGTGAAGCACATAGAGCAATTCTAACAAATCATAGCATGATTTTGGCTTTCTCAAATAGGTGCGTACAGCAAGGATACAAAGGGAAAACTAACAAACAAAGCAAGCAAAGATACAAGACGCTCCAAGCAAAACACATGATATGTGACAAATAAAAATATAGCTCCAAGTAAAATACCGATGGTCGTTAGAAGAAAGAGGGGATGCCACTCGGGGGCATCCCCAAGCTTAGTTGCTTTTTACTCTTTGGATATATCTTGGGGGTGCGGTAGCATCCCCAAGCTTAGGCTTTTGCTACTCCTTATTCCTTCATCCATCGTGATCTCACCCAAAACTTGAAAACTTCAATCACACAAAACTCAATAAAATCTTCGTGAGATCCGTTAGTATAAGAAAGCAAATCACTACTTTAGGTACTGTTGTAAACCCATTCAAATTTTATAATTGCATTATACCTACTGTATTTTAACTTTACCATGGCTTATACCCTTCAATACAAACCATAGATTCATCAAAACAAGCACACAATGCAACAAAAACAGAATCTGTCTCAAACAGAACAGTCTGTAGTAATCTGTACCATACCCATACTTATGTAACTCTAAAAATTCTGAAAAATTAGGAAAACGTAAGGAATTTGTATAGAAACACTGTGTTAAAATTTAAGATCAATATCACGTTCCAGAAAAAAAATAAAATTCATGTACTGGACGCAAAGTTTCTGTTTCAGATTCAGCATCACTTCTACTCATCCTATTAATCATCCTAACGGTTCTACTTGGCACCAACACTAAATAAATCATAAAAACACAATCATAACAGAGGAATAATTGTGTCAACACTCAAAAACAGAAAGGAAAAAACAAAAATTTATTTATTCATTGGGTTGCCTCCCAACAAGCGCTATCGTTTTACGCCCCTAGCTAGGCATAATGATTTCAATGATGCTCACATAAAATATAGTAATTGAAATATGCAAGAGAGCATCATGAATCTCATGACAAGCACATTTAAGTCTAACCCACTTCCTATGCATAGGGATTTTGTAAGCAAACAATTTATGGAAACAAGAATCAACTAGCATAGGAAGGCAAAACAAGCATGCATAACTTTAAAACTTTGAACACATAGAGAGGAAACTTGATATTATTGCAATTCCTACAAGCATATGTTCCTCCCTCATAATAAATTTCAGTATCATCATGAAGGAATTCAACAATATAACTGTCACATAAATCATTCTTTTCATGATGCACAAGCATAGAATTTTCATTACTCTCCACATAAGCAAATTCCTTATCATCCATGGTAGTGCGAGCAAACTTAACAAAATAACTATCATGAGACACTTGATTGACATAACCACATTGAACATTAAAACAATGATTATAAGTTTCATGGTTATCATTACTCATTATAGCATACGTGTCATCACCATCATCATGAATAGGTGGCATGCAATAATAATAATAAATTTGCTCATCAAAACTTGGGGGACTAAAAATATCATCATCATCAAACATAGCATCCCCAAGCTTGTGGCTTTGCATATCATTAGCATCATGGATATTTAGAGAATTCATACTAGCAACATTGCAATCATGCTTTTCAATCAAGGAGCTATCATGAATCACCTTATAAATCACTTCATCAAAATTTTCAGATTCATGATTTTCAAACAAAACTTCATAGAGATAATCAAGTGTACTCAACTCACTAGCAATTGGTTCATCATAATTTGGTCTTTTGAAAAGATTAGCAAGTGGATGAGGATCCATATCAATAGATCTTTAGCAAGCGAAGATGCAAGCAAATAGAAGGCACATGGTAACACAAGCAAAGATAGCAAACAAGCAAAAAGGCAAACGAAAAAGAGGGCGAATAAAACGGTAAATTGGTGATGTGGGGGAGAGGAAAACGAGAGGAAAATATTAAATAATGTAATTGCAAGGAGATGAGATTTGTGATTAGGAACCTGGTAGATGGTGGTGGAGTCCCCTCGGTGCCTACGATAGGCACGTAGAAGAGACCGCTTCCTCCCTGGCAACGGCACCAGAAATTCCTTTGACGTGGCTTGGACTACGTCGGTATTTCCCCAAAGAGGAAGGGATGATGCAGCACATCGACGGTAAGTATTTCCCTCAGTTATGAAACCAAGGTTATCGAACCAGTAGGAGGATCACCAACACCCAATAAGCAGCACCTGCACACAAACAACAAATACTTGCAACCCGACACGAAAGAGAGGTTGTCAATCTCTCTACGGTAATAAGATAGATTAGGTAGTGATAGATAGGAGAGATAGATCTCTCAAGAACACAAATAAAAAGAGCAAATATGCAGCAATATATTTTTGGGTTTTTGGTTTTGTAGATCTGAAAACAAAGATTGCAAAAAATCGTAGATCGGAAAGCAATATGATGGAAAAGTAGACCCGGGGACCGTAGGGTTCACTAGTAGCTTATCTCACAAGTATAGTGCACGGTGGGTGAACAAATTACTGTTGGGCAATTGATAGAAAATCGAATAGTCATGACGATATCCAAGGTGATGATCATTATATAAACATCACGTCCAAGATAGATAGACCGACTCCTGCCAGCATCTACCTCTATTACTCCACACATCGACCGCTATCCAGCATGCATCTAGTGTATTAAGTTCATGAAAAAACGGATTAATGCAATAAGAATGATGACATGATGTAGATAAGATCTATTCATGTAGGAATAGACCCCATCTTGTTATCCTTAATAGCAACGATACATGCGTGTCTTGCTGCCCCTTCTGTCACTGGGAAAGAACACCGCAAGATCGAACCCATCACAAAGCACCTCTTCCCATGGCAAGAAAAATCGATCTAGTTGGCCTAACTAAACCAGAGATTTGAAGAAGAAATACGAGGCTATAAGTAATCATGCATATAAGAGATCAAAGAAGACTCAAATAATATTCATGGATAGAAACTGATCATGAACTCAAAATTCATCGGATCCCAACAAACACACCGCAAAAGTTTACATCAGATAGATCTCCAAGAGACCATTGTATTGAGAATCATAAGAGAGAGAGAGAAGAAGCCATCTAGCTACTGCCTACGGACCCGTAGGTCTATGGTGGACTACTCACGCATCATCGGAGAGGCACCTATGAGGAAGATGAACCCCTCCGTGATGGTGTTTAGATTGGATCTCGCGGTTCTGGAACTTGTGGCGGCTGGAATTGTGTTTCGTCGACTCCTCTAGGGTTTTTGGATTTCCAAGGAATCTATAGGCACGATAGTCGGTTGAGGGGGTGTCCGAGGTGCCCAGCAACCATCAGGCCGCGCCAGGGGGCCTCTGGCGCGCCCTGGTGGGTGCTGGCCACGCTGGGCTCCCTCTTCTGGTGTTCTTTGGCCCATCTGGTTTCTTCTGGTCCGTAAAAAATCCACAAAAATCCCCGCAGTGTTTCATCTCTGTTTGGTACTGATTTTCTGCGAAGTAAAAAAACAAGCAAAAACAGCAACTGGCACTTTGGCACTATGTCAATAGGTTAGTCCCAAAAAATGATATAAAGTTGTAATATAATGATTGTAAAACATCCAAAAATGATAATATAACAGCATGGAACAAGCAAAAATTATAGATACGTCGGAGACGTATCACGCGCCTCTGGGGTCGTCTCCTCCTCGTCGATTGATATGTCTCCAACGTATCTATAATTTTTTGCTTGTTCCACGCTATTATATTATCATTCTTGGATGTTTTACAATCACTTTATAGCAATTTTATATCATTTTTTGGGACTAACCTTTTGACATAGTGCCAAAGTGCCAGTTGTTGTGTTTGCTTGTTTTTTACTTCGCAGAATATCAGTACCAAACGGAGTCCAATCGCGACGAAACTTTTTGGAGATTTTTTTGGACCAGAAGACACCCAGTGGGCCAAAGAAGTGCCAGAGAGGTGGGCCGTGGAGACCGCAACCCATCAGGGCGTGCCAGAGGCCCCCGGCACGCCTTGATGGGTTGTGTCCTCCTCAGGGCCCCTCTCCACCGCCTCTGATGCCTATAAATTCCCAAATATTCCATAAACCCTAGAGGAGTCGACGAAAAACACATCCAGCCGCCGCAAGTTCCAGAGCCTCGAGATCCAATCTAACACCATCATGGAGGGGTTCATCATCCCCATTGGTGCCTCTCCGATGATGCGTGAGTAGTCCACCATAGACCTACGGGTCCGTAGGCAGTAGCTAGATGGCTTCCTCTCTCTCTCTCTCTCTCTCTCTCTTGATTCTCAATACAATGGTCTCTTGGAGATCTATTTGATGTAAGCTTTTGCGGTGTGTTTGTTGGGATCTGATGAATTTTGAGTTCATGATCAGTTTCTATCCATGAATATTATTTGAGTCTTCTTCGATCTCTTATATGCATGATTACTTATAGCCTCGTATTTCTTCTTCGAATCTTTGCTTTAGTTAGGCCAACTAGATCGATTTTTCTTGCCATGGGAAGAGGTGCTTTGTGATGGGTTCGATCTTGTGGTGTCCTCTCCCAGTGACAGAAGGGGCAGCAAGGCACGCATGTATCGTTGCTATTAAGGATAACAAGATGGGGTCTATTCCTACATGAATAGATCTTGTCTACATCATGTCATTGTTCTTATTGCATTACTCCATTTTTACATGAACTTAATACACTAGATGCATGCTGGATAGCGGTCGATGTGTGGAGTAATAGTGGTAGATGCAGGCAAGAGTCGGTCTGCTTATCTTGGACGTGATGCCTATATAATGATCATCGCCTTGGATATCGTCATGATTATTTGATCTTCTATCAATTGCCCAACAGTAATTTTTTCACCCATCGTGTGCTATACTCATGAGAGAAGCCACTAGTGAAACCTACGGCCCCCTGGTCTACTTTTCCAACATATTGCTTTCCGATCTATCTTTTTGTCGCTTTTGTTTTCAGATCTATTATTCAAAAAACCCAAAAATACCTTGCTGCACTTTTTATTTGTTCTTTTTATTTTGTGTTCTTGAGAGATCTATCTATCCAATCTATCACTCTCTAATCTATCTTTTTATCGTAGAGAGATTGACAACCTCTCTTTCGCTTCGGATTGCAAGTATTTGTTCTTTGTGTGCAGGTGCTGCTTATTAGGTTGTGGTGATCCTCCTACTGGTTCGATACCTTGGTTTCATAACTGAGGGAAATACTTACCGTCGCTGTGCTGCATCATCCCTTCCTCTTTGGGGAAATACCGATGCATTCTCAAGCCACGTCAAAGGAATTTCTGGCGCCGTTGCCGAGGAGGAAGCGGTCTCTTTTACGTGCCAATCTCTGGTGCCAAAGAGACACCATCATCATCTACCAGGTTCCTAATCACAAATCACATCTCCTTGCAATTACATTATTTGCCATTTGCCTCTCGTTTTCCTCTCCCCCACTTCACCCAGTTTGCCGTTTTATTCGCCCTCTTTTTCGTTTGCCTTTTTCTCGTCAGATCTCTTGTTTGCTTGTCATCATGAGTGATTTTGGTATGGCAGAAATAGATGATGGCAGAACTCCTAATATTGGACGTTCTGGTAATCTGGATGCTAAAACTTTTGTTTTGGGTCAAGGGAACGTTATAGGAAAATAAACTATCCAAGAATTTTTCAATTGCGTTGGGAATTTGACTCTCGATGATACTCATGTACTGAAAAGAAATAAAACTTATGCAAAAGCTATTTCGGCGCCAGTTCTAAAACTTGAAAATAGATTTATTCGTACCCATCCTACCTTGCAAAGATTGTTTTATGAGCTACCCGCCATAAAGGATCCCAAAGCTAAGAAGTTAGCTACCCTTGTTCTCATGAATGAATTTGATCACATATTACGGGAAGCTAGGGAGATCTTTGATTTCTATGGTTTGAGCCGTGAAAAAACGGTAATAGGAGAGATCCTTTATAATAGTGATTACATGTTGAGACATTTTCTTGGAAATAATCAAAAAATTTATGAGAATCTCAAAAAGGAAGTCCCCGTTTTAGATATGATCCAACAAGTTTTCAATGATGTAAATCAACAATATTCTTGGATTGTGGCCGGGAATCAAAAAGGGTACGTAGATGGACAACTTGATAGTGCTAAGGTTTCTGTGGATGATGTGTTTCAAGTTTTATTTGCGAAACCTCTTGACAAAAACACCTCTATGAAAACCAAATATGACAATACTTGAAACTATGCGTTATGCCTAGCTAGGGGCGTAAAACGATAGCGCTTGTTGGGAGGCAACCCAATGAATAAATTTATTTTTATATTTTCCTTTCTGTTTTAGAGTTTTGAAACAATTATGCCTCTGTTATGATTGTGTTTTTATGTTTTATTTAGTGTTTGTGCCAAGTAGAACCTTTAGGATGATTCATAAGATGAGTAGAAACAATGCTGAATCTGAAACTGAAACTTTGCCTCCAGTGTTCGAATTTTCATTTTTTACTGGAGCGTGATATTGAGCTGAAATTTTAACACAGTATTTCTATACAAATTCTTTACATTTTCCTAATTTATCAGAATTTTAGAGTTACAGAACTATGGTTAGAGTACAGATTACTATAGACTGTTCTGTTTAAGACAGATTCTGTTTTCGTTGCATTGTGTGCTTGTTTTGATGAATCTATGGGTTATATTGAAGGGTATGAGCCATGGTAAAGTTAAAATACAGTAGGTATAATGCAATAGTAAAATATGAATGGGTTTGCAACAGCACCTAAAGTAGTGATTTGCTTTATTATACTAACGGATCTCACGAAGATTTTGTTGAGTTTTGTGTGATTGAAGTTTTCAAGTTTTGGGTGAGATCACGATGTATGAAGGAATAAGGAGTGAAAAGAGCCTAAGCTTGGGGATGCTATAGTACCCCTAATATATTTCCAAAGAGAAACAAGCAACTAAGCTTGTGGATGCCCCGAGTGGCATCCCCTTTTTCTTCTAACGACCATCGGTATTTTACTTGGAGCTATATTTTTATTCGTCACATATCATGAGTTTTGCTTGGAGCGTCTTGTGTCATTTGAGTCTTTGCTTGCTTTGCTTGTTAGTTTGTCACTTTTATCCTTGCTGGACACACCTATTTGAGAGAGACAAAATTATGCTATGATTTGTTAGAATTGCTCTTTATGCTTCACTTAAACTTTTTGAGCTATAGAATTGCTCTAGTGCTTCACTTATATTTTTTTTAGCACGGTGTGCTTGGAGACTTTTGTAGAAATACTCTCATGCTTCACTTAGATTATTTTGAGAGTTAGTAAATTTTGAAGAAATCCTCTCATGCTTCACTTATACTATTTTGAGAGATGAAATCTTTATGCTCATGTTCTTCACTTAAATTTGTGTGAGCTTGTCAAAAAGCAATGGCAACATATGAAACTAGTCCCGAAGTGATAGATATCCAAGGAGGATATAATAAAAACTTTCATGAAGATCATTGGACAAATTAAACTTGATTCCTTGTAATAGTTTTGAGACATGATGATAGTAATATGTGAGTCATGTTAGTGAGTAATTATGCTTTAGTAAGAATATTGGTGTTAAGGTTTGTGATTCCCTATGCATGCACGAAAGTTAATAGTTATGCAATGAAATTACATACTACTTATGGTGCATTATTCGGTGTTAGTCATGCTCAATGCTCCCTTATGTGAATTTTCGTTTCTTGGTTGGTTGCTTCTCAATCTATTTGCTAGCCTCCACTTGTACTAAGTAGAAATACTACTTGTGCATCCAAAATCCTTAAACCAAGTTTTGCCTTATGAGTCCACCATACCTACCTATATGCGGTATTTCCATGCCGTTCTAAGCAAATTTGTATGTGCCATCTCTAATTTTAAAAATAAATTTTCTCTTTTGTGTGCTCGTACCGCTCATGAAACGGTAGGGGGTGTTCAATATTTTTCCATGCTAGATGTGTTATTCAAAAGATGAGTGTTTATTCACTTTTCATTGCACGAGAGTACGGCAGTAATAGGGATGCCCATTCCCAAAATGAAAAAAGAAAAAAAAATATTTACTTTATGATGTTAAATAATAAATTCCTTGGAAAGTGTTGGTATGGAAGGCAACCGTGGCTACGACCAGCCATGCAATGTGAAAGAATGGGGGAAAAGGAATAAACTTTATTTTCTGTTTGGGAATTGCCTATGATGTATCTAGCATGGAAAGTATTGTGAACTACTTTGTCGTTTTCGTTGACAGGAAAGGCATGCCACCCAAAATATTTTTCTCTCTCAATTTAAAACTTTGAGCTCTGGCACCTCTACAAATCCCTACTCCCCTCTCCGAAGGGCCTATCTATTTACTTTATGCAATTTTTATTTTTACTCTGGGTCTCCATCTTCTCTTATAAAGCACCAACTAGGGGGCACTATGATCATACTTGAGCATTGGATGTAGCTAATATTTGAGTGTGTTTCATGAATGGATCAATGATTGAGCATGATGGGCTAGGGATAACTTTCTTTAGTGTTGATATTTTGAAAGACATGGTTGCTTGTTGGCATGCTTTAGTATTGAAGTCATTATGTTAAAACTAGACTATTCCTTTGAACCATCTAAAGTCCAAATGTACATGCTACAAAATAAAAGATTATGAGATGAACATGATAGGCAGCATTCCACATCAAAAATTCTATTTTTATCATTTACCTACTCGAGGACGAGTAGGAAGTAAGCTTGGGGATGTTGATACGTCTCCAACGTATCTATAATTTTTTCTTGTTCCATGTTGTTATATTATCATTCTTGGATGTTTTACAATCACTTTATAGCAACTTTATATCATTTTTTGGACTAACCTATTGACATAGTGCCAAAGTACCAGTTGTTGTTTTTGCTTGTTTTTTACTTTGCAGAATATCAGTACCAAATGGACTCCAATCGCGACAAAACTTTTTGGAGATTTTTTTTGGACCAGAAGACACCCAGTGGGCCAAAGAAGTGCCAGAGAGGTGGGCCGTGGAGACCACAACCCACCAGGGCGCGCCAGAGGCCCCCGGCGCGCCCTGATGGGTTGTGCCCTCCTCGGGCCCCTCTCCACCGCCTCTGATGCCTATAAATTCCCAAATATTCCAAAAACCCTAGAGGAGTCGACGAAAAACACATCCAGCCGCCGCAAGTTCCAGAGCCTCGAGATCCAATCTAACACCATCACGGAGGGGTTCATCATCCTCATTGATGCCTCTCCGATGATGCGTGAGTAGTCCACCATAGACCTACGGGTCCGTAGGCAGTAGCTAGATGGATTCCTCTCTCTCTCTCTCTCTCTCTCTCTCTCTCTCTCTTTTGATTCTCAATACAATGGTCTCTTGGAGATCTATTTGATGTAAACTTTTGCGGTGTGTTTGTTGGGATCCGATGAATTTTGAGTTCATGATCAGTTTCTATCCATGAATATTATTTGAGTCTTCTTTGATCTCTTATATGCATGATTATTTATAGCCTCGTATTTCTTCTTCGAATCTTTGGTTTAGTTAGGCCAACTAGATCGATTTTTCTTGCCATGGGAAGAGGTGCTTTGTGATGGGTTCGATCTTGCGGTGTCCTCTCCCAGTGACAGACGGGGCAGTGAGGCACACATGTATCGTTGCTATTTAGGATAACAAGATGGGGTCTATTCCTACATGAATAGATCTTGTCTATATCATGTCATCGTTCTTATTGCATTACTCCATTTTCCCATGAACTTAATACACTAGATGCATGCTGGATAGCGGTCGATGTGTGGAGTAATAGTGGTAGATGCAGGCAGGAGTCGGTCTACTTATCTTGGACGTGATGCCTATATAATGATCATCGCCTTGGGTATCGTCATGTTTATTTGATCTTCTATCAATTGCCCAACAGTAATTTGTTCACCCACCATGTGCTATACTCATGAGAGAAGCCACCGGTGAAACCTACGGCCCCCGGGTCTACTTTTCCAACATATTGCTTTCCGATCTATCTTTTTGCCACTTTTGTTTTCAGATCTATTATTCCAAAAACCCCAAAATACCTTGCTGCACTTTTTATTTGTTCTTTTTATTTTCTGTTCTTGAGAGATCTATCTCTCCAATCTATCACTACCTAATCTATCTTTTTACCGTAGAGAGATTCACAACCTCTCTTTCGCGTCGGGTTGCAAGTATTTGTTCTTTGTGTGCAGGTGCTTCTTATTAGGTGGTGGTGATCCTCCTACTGGTTCGATACCTTGGTTTCATAACCGACGGAAATACTTACTGTCGTTGTGCTGCATCATCCCTTCCTCTTTGGGGAAATACCGACGCAGTCTCAAGCCACGCCATCGATCTCCCACATAGCCGATCGGATCCCACGAACAGGTTCGCCCGAGAGGCGCAAGCGCACCGCCTCTAACTGTATCCGCACATGCAGGAAGAACGTCATTCGTCGGATTGCTAGGTCCGATCACACAACCGGCGGCGAGTGGAGGTGGCTAGTTGCAGCACATGCAAAGCCCTAGTGACGGTGCTGAAGCGATCAACTGAATAAGTGTGTCGTACCTCCACTATATATAGGCATCTGTCGCGGGCTCAACTCTTGGGCATCGCACGGGTCCTAAAGCCCAAAGTCTACTCGGTCATGATCCAAAGTGAAATTCGGATCACATCCGATCAGTGTCCTCGGATCCGACCTTGTAGGTTCCTTCCCTTAAGCGCGCGACCCCTTAGGTTCAAGTCGACTTGGTCGCAGGTCGGATCACCTCCGACCTGCTCGGTTGGTAGCGGGCTCTAGCAAGGCGGCCGACCACCAAGTAGACAATGAAGCTGGTTAGGCGAACATGTACATCACACTTCTTTTCCCTTTGCCACACGATATATGTTGTCGGGCTCAAGACGGGTCTGTCATCCTTGTGCTATCCCGACCTCTTTCTCATTACAGTGATGTCGACCGCAAACCGGATTATATCATAACCCTTGTCGCATGGCCATGCTTATCTTGGTCGGATCACACGAGGGGCCCAGAGTATATCTCTCCGGATCGGAGGGGCAAATCCCATCTTGCTCGACCATGCCTCGTAGCATGGGTCTGGACAAGCCTGAAACCTACCTTTTATAACTACCCAGTTACGGAGTAGCGTTTGGTTGGCCCAAAGCAGGTCTGTCACCATCCCGAGTACATGCTCCAACTCAGGTCTTAGGACATAGAACGTATGTTGTACCAGAGACTCACAGATGACATATTGTTGCGTCTCATAGTTGGGTCTATCTGACTCGGACCTTATCTCGACTCAGATCCAACTATGTCGAATCCGACCAGATCCTTCCGAGTCCATATTATCCGGTTAGCATCCAATGCTCCCTGGCCAGTGAGACCAAGCCATCCACCGTGTCATATGCTAGTCTAGTCAGTTGCGCGTCCACACAACCCTTTCAACTAGTGACCTTTTAGGACAGTCATCATACAATGCATAGTCCCACAAACAAGTCACATACTTGCTAATACACATCATTGATAATGTCCAAGGACTATCTTTATTCATAAACACATAGGAAATATCATCATACATGATTGTCTCTAGGGCATATCTCCAACACCCCTCGATACACACTTCCAGTTGATCAAGCGGGTCATGCGCTACCTCCGTGGCACTACGCACTATGGTCTGCAACTCTACCACTCCTCACAACATGATCTTATCTCATACAACGATGCCGATTGGGCCAGGTGCCCCGACACTCGCAAGTCCACGTCCGGTTTCTGTATGTTCCTCGGCTCCAACTTGATCTCTTGGTCGTCCAAGAGGTAGCAGACGGTTTCGCGCTCCAGCACGGAAGCACAGTATTGTGCGGTGGCCAACTATGTGGCCGAATCTTGTTGGCTTCAGCAGCTCCTCATCGAGCTACACCGCCCACCTCACCGAGCTACGGTTGTATACTACGATAATGTGAGTGTGGTGTATCTCTCATCCAACCCTGTGCAACATCAACGGACGAAGCATGCGGAAATCGATCTTCACTTTGTTCATGATCGTGTTGCCCTCGGCGAGGCAAAGGTTTTGCATGTTTCGACTACCTCACAGTTCGCCAACATCTTCACAAAGGGGCCGCCTTCATCGGTGTTTTGTGATTTTCGAGCCAGTCTAAACGTCTTGCCTAGTGACGTTCGGACTGTGGGGTGTGTTGAGTTGAAACGTTTCCTTGTACATGTAATGTGTGGGTTGTTGTAACTGTAGGATCTAGTCTCAGGGGTGACCGCTATTTCTACGCCACCTCCACGATCTTATCCCTGCATGTAGGGAACGATCTCCTTCTCGTGTGTATATGTATCTCTATTGCTGAGTAATACAAGCAGGGCAAAAATTCCCACTCTCCTTCTTAGGAGTCTAATTCTATTAGACCAATTAGATCGAGAGAGCACGGAGCTATGTGGGAGAGAGGCCCTTGGATTTGATGTGTCTTAAGAGGGAGCCCTCCCCACATATATATATAGGTGGGAGAAGGAGGAGAGGCGCCCCTAGAGGGGGTATCCTTCTCCTCTTCCACTTGGTGGAAGAAGGGAAAGGATTCCCTCCTTGCCCAATTCGGCCTAGGGCCTGTTATAACCCACATGCATAGCGGATCAGTTGTCGCCTTTTCGATAAATAAGAGTGTCAAATCGAACGAGGAGCTAAAGATAAAATTAATATTCTCTCAAGTTCTATCGACCATCGATACAAGTCTACGCACACCAACGCTTGCTTCACCTAGATCAAGTAATATAACTAGTTTGCGAGAATAAAAAGGATAGCCTTGCAAGATAATAAAGATTTGTTTGTTGTTTTAATAGAAGAATAATAAAGTAAAGAGTTTTGGAGAAAAATGAGAAAAAAATTGTCCCTGGGTAATTAATAACTAGACTGATAATCATCTAGATTTATATGTGGGAGAGGCCTAAGGTAACATACTGTCCATTCTTCGATCACATGTACTTATGATTGGAACTCTAGCAAGCATCCGCAGCTACTAAAGATCATTAAGGTAAAAACCCATCCATACAATTAAGTGTAAAAGTCCCCTTTGATCTCATATGCAACAACTCACGAACTAGGGTTTAGGTTTCTATCACCCCCGCAACCCACTATAAGAGAATTATGAACATATTGCAACACCCTAGAACCGGAATCCCCCACGCTTGCATGACATGGAGGGCACCATAGGACAACACCAAAATAAAGCATGCAACTCAAACTAATCATGATCACCAATCAACCCATAGGACAAAAAGAATCTATTCAAACATCATAGAGGTGAAACACGTCATTGGATAATAATATATAGCATAGAGCATCGTGTTCAAGCAGAGATTACAACGGGGTAAGAAAGGTTACACTGTCGCAAAGAGAGGGAGAGAGTTGGTGATGACGGCGGCAAGGTTGTTGGAGTAGATTGTTGTCACCATGGTTCCCCCGGCGACGCTCCGGCACCACTAGGAGATATGAGAGAGAGCCCCATCCTTCCTTTTCTTGCTTGGCTTCCCCCCTTGATGGGATAAGGTTTCCTCCTCTGGTCCTTGGCCTCCAGGGCCGGGAGACCCTCCGAGATTGGATCTCTCTCTCTCTCTCTCTCTCTCTCTCTCTCTCTCTCTTTATCTAGGGTTTCTTCTCTGTTTTCCCGATTGTTCCTGCGACCGAGCATTGTTTCTTTTATACCCCGAGTTCTGTAACTCCGACCGGACTAAAAAAATTACATGATTTTTCCCCGATATTAGCTTCCTTGCACTCGATGGAGAGCTCTAACCGACTTATGAGGTGGCCACAAGCTCATCCCCTGCGCCCTAGGGGGTGCCCCCTGAGCTTGTGGAGACCATGGGCCCCCCTCTTCCGTTGATTCTTGCACCAAAAATTCAGGGTATATTCCACACAAAAAATCACGTAAGTTTTCAGGTCATTCCGGTTTCGTGAATTTTTCACATAAAACCCCCCAAAACGCTATGGAGATAATGGAGGAAGACCCGTGCCACCCGTGGACATGGGGATATCATTGCAATGGAACCAAGTTCCCTTCCACCCCTTTATTGTATCAGGAAACTTCACATTGAAGTAAATGGCAATTCTCTTTACTTGAAGTCCTAACCCTCCACGTAATTGTAAGCAGTTAGTTTTTGGGCCTTCTGGATTTGGTTTTCACAAACGGGTTTAACACCTAAAGATATGTTTGACAAAGCCCCAATGCAGTCTGGTACCATTGAAATTCTCACACGGAGAACCATAGCTACAAAGATAGGTGATGGCGCTTGGAGGAAACTGATGAAGCTGGGCACCGAAAAACCTAAGCACGGGCCTAAAAAGGGGACTTGGCGACATGGAAAACCCTCTTTCGAGATGAGAGATGAGTACCCGTTCGTGTTAGTCTGGAACTGGCTCCAACTCACAGGTGGACAGAAGTTTCCAACCTTTCTCCGGGGTGAGTTCGTCGGCGATGAGCTGAAGGACCACCTCCTTTGTTGTCATGGATGGCAATCAATTGCCCTGGATCCAGTCGGGTGGAGGCGTGACAGAGGAAGATAACCCTTCCTCATCTTCTTGTTCTTCTTTAGGAGTCTTGTCACCGGCCATGGCGGCAGCGGTATGAGACAAAAGCGGCTTCTCGAGAGGAAGAGGCGCACGGCGGCCATTTTTGGTGGCGAAAGGGGGACGGGGGAGAATTAGAGATGCCAACCCTTGTTTCTTTATTTATAGCAAAGGGTTGACACCAGAGGCATAAACTCAACCGTCCATTAGCCAGATCGATGGTGCGCGCATTTCTTAAGTAAACGGTTATGGCAAGTGGAGTAAGTGGGTGCCAAAAATGAGGCATTGCATGCGCCCATAATGCTTGCTACATTACACACTCGTCAATAAAACTTAGAGCACGAGAATCAAGAAATTTTCTGCAGAGCCATCTCATCAGATCCGCTGATTCTGCAAAGTATCTTTTACGTAAACACAAAGATTTCCTCTGGTTCATTCAGAGAAGACATCAAGCATGGTAATCCAATTAGGTGGAGCTTTCGTCTCGACCGAGGACATCCCAAAGACAAAATTGCCACATAATCGGTGCGAGGAGCAACTGTATGATCACCCACATTTCACGGTTAGATTCTGCAATATCAAGTATGAGTGAACCATTAAGGACAGTAAAACCGCACCTAATCCCTGCCCTCACAGCGATTTGCGTTTTTGGCCGTCCGTTTTTGTGATCTGGACGTTTTGGGCCGTCTGATCTCGTCTCGGAAGCAATCTGCAGCGCACTGTGCGAAATCTGGACTATCTGTCCTATGGGCTGCTTCTCCAGAGGCCGAAACGAAGGCCTCTGGTGCAATTGGGCCGTCAGCCAGCCCATTCTACCGGCTGGCCTTCGAGGAATCCATCTGGCGATGCGAGTAGCCCTAATAATAAGAAAAAGACTACGAAGGGGCAGCGACCCCTCCCTGGCCGCTCGAATCTTGCCTCCTGACCCATCTACAAACCCTACCTGCGGTGGCGGCTTGCCCGGCGGCAGCTCCTTTACGTTGCTCGGCGGCAGCTCCTTTACGTAGCTGAGGTTGCGTGTGAAAAGAAGGTGGTGGATGTGAGCAACAAGCTGAGGGCGCGGGCGAGCGCCGAGATCGAGCAGCAGAACACCCCCGGCCGATTCACCGTGATCGTCAACAGGCCAGTGGCCACCGGCCAGCATGGCGGAGGCCATAAGGGATATCAAGGGCAATATCTCAAAGATTGCCGAAACCGCCGGCAAGGTCTTAGTGCTGCCGGAGCTCGTCCCGTATCAGAAGAAAGGTACAGTCATGACACACCTCTTCCCCTGTCTCAAGTCTGAACTTCTGAATTATCTATCCCCTGTCAGGTCAATTACTTTTCTTCAGACTAGAACAGATTGAATCATCCAGAACATGTCCGCAACAGCAACATCAGTGGTGTTGTAACTTTTTGTATTTTCTAAGTGTTTCTAATACAAATATGGCATCATATCAGTGATCAGGAATATCGCTTTACTATCGTATCTCACCTTTCCAGCAACAACAGTACAACGCCCAGTTCTCTCGTTTGGTAACATATGGAGGCATGGTGATAGCAATATTAAATTTCTGGCAAACATGCTAAGTTCACCCCGCTACTCCTACCTGATATGCATGTCAAAAATAAAGTGTAACTATGACAGGAAATAGTTGAAAGAAAAGGCATCAGAGGTTTGTGGTAACGTTATTTCCCAATCATACATATCAACTATAGTTTCTGTGAACAAAATATATATCGATGCAATACCTGGTTCATGCATCTATCAAGCAGGAGTTATGATTGCTACCCCAGGGATTTATATACTTTGTCTAAGTGTATATTACAACAAATACATTCACCTGTGTCTTTATTTACCACAAATACTAAGAAAATATTATGAATTAGCTGGAAGTTTTCCAAAAAGCATAATTACCAACTCGCAGCTTGCTAGGTATCATATAAATTCTTTTCATAAAACTTACAATAGTAGAAAAAATATTTTCATGGTAACCATTTTTACCAAAATAGAAATACTTTGAAAGGTGGTGAGGTAATTCTTTGATACATCCCTATGGCATTGCTTCCAAAATTTAACCTATTATAATTTATGTTCGATTAATTTCAAGGATTTCTCTAGCATTGTTCAAACTTCTTTGTTTACTGTAACCGCCATCGAAGAGTTGGAGTAGAGTACAAAGACTAGCGCAGAAGCACCAGAGAAGAAAAGAAAAGAACCTCCAATTGCTAACCAGCATTGGCTTCTCTAAGATTGTTTGACTTTCATACAAAGAAGATATAATCCTTAACGAGGGACTGCTAAATTGGACAAGCACACAAGTTTACCTGGGTATCCAAACATACCAACAATACCCCCCCCCCCCCCCCCGCGCGTGCACGTTTCGGAACACTGTGGAATTTGCTATGAGACACTAACAGAGATAAGAAAGTAGAAATCACTTCCATGTATTTTGGTGATGGAAGACAAATGATGCAGAAAAAAGTACTATATGAAAAAAAACGATATTGTTTGATTCATAGTACATGTTTTGCACTGTTTGCAATGAAGTTGGCTATTATGTCTTGTTTCATAGCTAATTTTGTATTTTCAGATCACTGGTTCTTGATTTAAGAAGCTGGTAGGGTCAAAACATGTGTTTGCATGGTTGTCCTAATTTAGAAGCTTTTGTGCAACTGAATAGTTGTCCACGAAAGGTTAGCTTGTTTTTCTTACATATCAGTTTGTCACTCTTATTTCATTCATCACCCTGCTCTTCCAGTTGGAAGTTGTGGTAAACTACAAGATTATGTAGACCAAGCCCACTTCTTAGTAATTGTGGATTTATGTGTTTTTCTTTCTTTCTTGTTTATTAGCCAGTGTTGCCTACATGTCACTCCAATCTGCCACCATTGAACTTACTGTAAAAACAAATCGTGATGTTACTTTAAAACAAATCACCAGATGTGCTTCCTTCCCACGGAATTACAAGTTTTATTTTTCACTTTCTTGGATGAAAATTAATTTTTTTGACTAAGAATGAAGATAAATTTACTGTACACATGAAATCAACATATTTTTTTTATATGAATTGAAATCTCTATCCAAGAACAAACTATTGCACCCACTGTACTCTTCTCCTGTCATCTTTGCACATTGTTTTTCTATGCTATGTAGTGCAGTTGGACTTCGATTCAACATGAGTCTTCTTTGCAGTTGCCGCTTAGTCGTCTGCAAGGGATTTTTGTAGAGAAATGGGACTTTGAGGTCAGCACAGAACTTGATTGACATGTTTTGTTTGGGATGGGTGTTTTGGCTCCCGGGTGCAGTTGCACCCGGATGAACAGTAACACAAAAAATAATACTAAATGTTTTAAAAAAATCTGAATTTTTTTCTGGATGTTTGTGTTACTGTCGCAAACATGCTTGACAATTTTCATGTGAGTCGGAGCAGTGGTGTTTCGTCGGTGAAAAAAAACAAATTTGAATGTGACATTTTGGGGTAACAATTGATGTTCAATTTGTTTTTTTCGTACAGGCCAAAATGCTTAACCTTTTTGCCTACAAATTTCCAGGTAGCATTTGAACGTGACAAAGAACATACAAAAAAATTGTTGGAATTTTTTTCACATTTCAAAATTCATTTTTGATGGGCAGGAGCAAATGCTCCCGGGAGCCGAATTGCATTTCCCTGTTTTGTGTTTCCTATGATAGTAGTTGTTTATCAGAGGGTCTGTGTTTGTGTTCTCTCATTTGGATATGGCCAACGCCCAACCATGTACCTGATCTGTTGTAACATTATAAACTATTGAAGTATATGACTCGGACACTAGATGATGTATTTGTTGATGTGCTGGTAGTTCAACCTGGATATTAAATGACTTTGAAATTATGGCTCATTATTTGCAGTTCGGAATTTGTCCTTCATTTTTACGGCAGCTACTTATGTGTGTTTCATGTCATCATATATGTAGGTAATTTCCTATCATTCTATCGAAAAAATGGACTGGCGCGGCAACGCGCGCCTATCATGATCTAGTTTTATCATATGACCATTTCACTTGGGAACTTGTGAGCAAGTGGTGGCTCTGATATCTCCCGCATCGCGGTTTGATCCTTCTTTTAGGAATCAAAATATCGGAGTCACAAGTTTGGATCTAAGGTGAACAGAAATAATGATGTTCCTTCGGGATAATGATTGGCATCTCTCCGAGAGAATCAACCCAAACATCACGTTCATCACTTGGATTTTATAGATCTCCGGATTTTATGATACATCCCCAGTCAGAGCATTAGTCAACCTCTTCTGAGAGATGATTGAGTATCACCAAACTATTCCTAACAAACTTGCTCATCATAATTCGGGCCATGAAAGGTTGACTCTTAGAATCCATCAGAATCCTTCTTTCGGCGAATTTCATGAGTGAATGCCACCCCACATTCAATTGGGATTCAGTTTAACATGAGCTTTTGTTGGATCCATTGGACTATTCTGAAGATCCTGAAGAATTTGGGGGCTACTGATGAGTCATCTCCCGTCGGGTTGACCCATGTGACCTAAACCTAGGACAAGCCCATGGGGGCCCAAGCCCATATTGCAACATAACAACCAGCATGATGGAAGTTTAGTCACTCGGGGCCCACTACTCGAGTGGAGATTCCCATCGCTTGACTCGGGATGGAAGAAATATGATTCACTCGAATAGAAGTAATTTAGCGGCCAGAAGCATTAAAGGACGCGTTTCCTGGCCTTCAATCTCGGCGTTACCTTAGTTTTATGTCCTCAGTTTCTAATAATAACTTGAATGTAATTACTAGACCTTAACTCGCCTATAGCATAGAAGGATGCCAGAGGTAGCGAACTCTATATAAGCACCCCTACCAGCATCATGTTACGGGTTCGAAACTTGTACTCATACATTCATAGGCAAGAACACTCTCAACAAAGAACATGACTAGGGTTATACCTCCACCACGAGGCGCCTGAACCTGTATACATCCTTGCGTCATCCCCTGCATCTAGCTTGAGCAAGTCTCGTTCCTCCCCCTGTCTTACTGTTAGATTTCACACCACGACAGATAGTGAGTGCGATTTTGTGGACAGCAATTGGAACGCCATTGCGTTGTTTCTTAACGTAGTAGACTAGCCCGACGTCTAGGGCGCGTTTGGTTGCCCGCATAACGTCCAACCAGGCCCGTGCGGGAAGAAAACTGGTTGGTTGGTTGCAAGCATACACTATGGGGCGTGCATCGCACGAACTTTAAAGCAGCGTTGGGCCTGTCTCGCGAGGCACGCTCGAATCGGTAGTTTCTCGCTAGCCAGGCCCGCGCGAGGCACGTGGGCGGCGGGGGTTGCACGCGAGGAGCCACCCTCGAGAAGCCGCGTTGCTTCCCAAAGCGCCGGCAGTTATTACCCTCACCGCTCTCTCTCCCCTCTCCTCGCTCCCCACTCACCTACGGCGGCGGCGTGCAGCAGATCGGAGATCAGCAAGTCAACCTCCGGCCATCTTTACCGGCATCCGCGGCGCAACACTTCGGCAATGGCGGTAAGAAAATTTTCCCCTCCTACTACTTCGCATTCGATTCGAGTTTAGGTTCGATCTACGTTAGAGGAATGGGGAATCGGGGTAAACACCATAGGACTGATCATAATATGAGGTTCCCGAGCCAGATTGAGTACAATAGAGCACGGATCTTAGCCTTGGGGACCCTGGAGGCGATTGGAGCGGTGGGTGGCCTTAGCCTTGGTCTTGGTCTTCTCCTCGACATGCACCACCGTCTCTTCTTCCTTGCCGGAGTCCAGCTCGATGGGCATGCTTCGGTGTCCTGGCTCCGGCGCCCTCACAATCATCACCACCACATCTTCTTCTTTCCCCTCCATAACCACCAGTTCTTAATCCTCCTCCAGCGGCACCACTATAGTGTTTGTGGTGAAGTACATTGAGGCACGATGGTCATGAGGACGCCGGTACTGTCTGTACTTGGCCCACTTTGCCCTCTGTCCAACGTCGCTGGAGTCGGCCTGATTCATGGGCCATCAGTCGACGGACATAGCGCCCTTCGCTGGGTCAAGAATCAGTGTCTTCAACTCCTCCGGCGTGGCCTTTTCACCACAACGTCAGACTCTTTGTGCAACTCTTCCATGCTGCTGAAGTTTGAGCACACTCCCATGGTGTTCTCAAACTTGGTGCGGTCACCGAGCGAGCACCCTAGAAAGAATGCCCTCCATCCAATGCCCCAAGGGAATGGGTTGGGGTGGGGTTCGACTTGTTGCCGTAGTTCATGGCGTTGGGTTGGAGGAAGAGTAAGAAACATATAGGTGGAATGGTGACCATCAGGCTTGGTAAATAAAGGGGTTCTGGGCGATAGGTTTTAATGATGATGTTGCAACGTTCATATTGCAGATCCTGACCGTTTGAACCTCTTCATAATGCAGATCGACGCGGAGAGCAAGGGGAAGGAGGTGGTGCCACCAAAGGAGCAATACAAGGGCAAGGACGTGGTGCCGCCCTCGGAGGTGACGCCCGTCCAGACCCCTGGCAGGGACGACGACCAGCCGGAGGAGCCCCCTAGCGGCAAGCTCCGAAACTACGGCCACTACCATGAGGTGGGAGGGCCAACCAACTTCTGCAAGGTGATCATGGCCCCCCAGCTGGAGGCCATACCTATGTCGTTGGACTTCACGAAGCACTTCCCGTCCGTGCCACAGGAGTTCAAGCTGAAGATGAACACCGACTGCTCCTGGAGGGTGACTGCCGGCTATTGAACAGCAGGGTCACCCTCGATTAGGGTTGGGCCACCTTCGCCGCCGTCCATCAGATCAAGGTAGGCTTCACGGTGACCTTCAAGCTGTCGAGTCCCGATATGCTCAAGGTCATCGTGTTCAATGACGATGGCATTGAAGTGGTGACGAGGTGCGGGAAGCACGACGAAGCCTTCGCCGTGAACCCCTAGGAATGCCCCGACATGCTCCAGCTGCTTTTAGTTTAATTTCAAATTGCTTTACATTTAAACTGATGTGTTTTAATTGTGGCACAATATTACTATTATGTTTAGTTATGTGTGTTCTTCCTGAGGCCGCTGTGTGTTGGTGGTAACCTCATCACGGTGTCAAGGTTACCACACAACAAGCGGTGCATGCCACCAGACAATAGGCTGCGTGTTTGCGCGTACACAAGCGGGCAACCAAACAGCATGCCTAGAGTGATACCTCATATAGTGCCGATGTTAGTTTTGGGCGTGTTTTACCTCAACCAGGTCTTGTTTACCTAGACTCAACGGATCAGTCCCATCAACTATGCCTACCAAACACGTCCCTGGACTCTGAACCGTCGCCATCTCAATCAATCACCTCCATCTTCTAGAAAGAGCATTCGTCTGCCCCAGCCAAATAAGATGTGTACGTTTCAGTCACAGCTCTCACGATTATTGGAAGGACTCTGTTTAACACCAGGGCCGACCTGTAGGTAATAGCGCTACAAGTAGCCAATCAGCAAGGGGATCAATCAAACGGTGGCCGACACTGTTATAGACGCAGTAGGATCTGAAATTGTGTCATCGAATCGCGTGATCGTTCGAGACGTTCTGCTCTTCTCACTCTACTATGAAGATTTGTGGCCGTAACTGCACACACTTGCATGGTTGCAAGCAAATGAAGGCTTAGCTTGGATCAGTGACAGCTGACAAATCCTGTCTGACTTGGAAAACTACAGCAGGTTCACAGCCGCACGTCCATCTAATTCCAGCCGTCTAGTCTAGTACTAGTGCCCATTGCAATTCTGTCCACAGATCGAGCAAAACTTCGAGATGATGCTATGCGTCCGTCCGTCTCCGAGCAGCCCGGACCGGCGAACACCGTTGACACCATCTCGACAGCGACCTCGTCTTCTTGGGAGAAAACCTGCCCTCCCACGTTCACATCATCAATCAACAAAATAAAATGAAAAGCGACGTGTATACCTGTTCGAGCGTGGTGACGACGCTGGAGTATGTTTTTATGGTTGCAATGAATTACCGTGTGTGACTGAGGGGGGTGTTTGGCTTCTGTAGTTTTTTACCAGATTCATTGCCGACGTCCCTACGCTCGTAAACAGGCGAGATCTCGACCACTGACAGCGCAATCTTCTGTAAAAGATTTTTTTTTTGTTTTTAGCTTTTTTTTCTTCGTCCAACCTGCTAGATACGTATACGTGCTCATTTCTTTCTCTCTACGTTTTGGTTTCTTCCCCTATCTCTGATTTTTCCCATTGATTTTTCATTAAATTTGTCTCAATTGTCCCGCATCTTACGGACTCATCAAATAAGATTTATTTTCTTAGAGTGCCAAGGTCCCGGACGCGGATTTTTCGAGTCTGCGCACCCGGGCCGCACTATCCTAGCTGTTGAGCCGACGCTGCGCACCTCGAGATGCCCGTCACAAACAACAGTTTCGGCACGACGATTACCGTGGCAGGATTGTGTTACGGTCGTTACGCGTAGGGGTACTAGTTCCTCGTGGTCTCAGCGCCAGCTTTGTGTTCCACTGCACCACCCGTCCCACCATCCCCCCCTCCCCAAAAAGATCAGTGGCGCACCCCGTGATTGGAGCCCCGCAAGCCTGCCGCATACCTCAAATCCAGATTTTTTTTCAAAAGTATGACTAAATTTATTGCAAATTTGAAAACTATATGGCGCAATGCAAAAAAACCAAAAGTATGACCCCGTCGGCCTGCGGTGGGCCGAAAGGGGGCCTGTCGGCCAGCAGTGGGCCGAGCGCAGCCTGTCGGCCACCAGCAGGCCGAGAGGGGGCTGTTGGCCTACCAGAGGCCGATAGGCCCGTAGATAGCCTGCCCGACCATTTTCTTCTTCCTCTCGCTCTCTCTCTCTGGTTCCTGGTCGCTGGCAGCTCTCTTTCTCTCGTTTCCTCTCTATACTCTCCCCCCCCTCACCGATCTACTCATTCTTCCACCCATTTTCCGTTCCAAGCCGCAGAATCAATAGATCATAGCATTCTCCAGCGGCCTACGGTCATTTTTTTTGCAATGGGATAGTTATTTGTGCGTAAGTGAGGAGGAGCCATGGTGGGGTGGAGGAGGTGTGGCTGGTGAGGAGGTGGTGGTGTGGAGAGGAAGAAGAAGGGGACACACGCGTCGAAGGTATATTTTTGTTCGTGTAGTTAGTGTAGTTTTAGTGTACAGTTTATTTAGTGTACATAGTCATTTTAGTGTACATAGTAATTTTAGCGGATAGTTAGTGTAGCCGGTAATAATTTTGTATGTGCTGTAGAGTTTATTTAGTGTAAGTAATTTTAGCGGATAGTTAGTGTAGCCGGTAATAATTTTGTTCGTTGCGATTAATGAAAGGTGGCAATGTCTGACAGGTGAAAATGTCTGAATCAGTAAATTTGATTGTTTACTACGGCCCTGGTAATGTTCGATATAATGAGTTGGGGGTTGATCTTAGCGAGTTTAAAAATGGCGTCATGACACTTTCACACCCGGACATACTGGACATTAGACAGTTGAAGCATTGGTTGACTACTAGTTTTGGGCTAGATCCTGAAGTATGTTCCGTCAGTATTCATGCACTGTGGACAAAATCCTGTAAAAATGTCAAGTGGGAGTTGATGCCGATAGATAGGAGCCAGCATTGGGTGACCCTGTTAAGTCGTTGCCGAGACCGAAGAATCCACCCATATGCCCTAGTGCAACCAGTGGCGAAGGAGGAGAATACGGTACAACTTCACGTGGGGTATGAACCAGGCCAGGGTAGTCAAGTGGCTAACGAGAATTATTTATCCGGGTCACAGCCACCGGATGTGGATGCTAGCCAAGCCGAAAAAGAGTCAGACTACATGCCACATAATGTTTGTGGTCATGATACTGGGCAGAGTATTCAGTCAAAAATATTAGCTGGTTCTGGTGTTGCTGATGGGGATGAGGAAGGCGATGAAATGCAGAGGGTGATGGAGGAAGAGGACGAGGATGGATTTGCGGAGGATCTGGATTCTGAAAATTCCGAGGATGAAGTGGAGGTACCGATTCCTTCTCCATGGGATCATGACATATCCACCGGTCTTACTGTCAACGATGGCCATGAGACTCCATGGCAATATAATCTGAACCAAGTCCAGATAGGGGCTATGTTTGATACAAAGAAAAAATTGAAGTATGCGGTGATAAAGTGGGCTATGTCTACGCAGAGGGTTTTCCGGACACACATATCGAGTCCAACAAACTATACCGTGAAGTGTGTTGAAACAGGTTGTCCTGCGAAGGTGCACGGGCACGTGCCGAAGTATAACATCCACTGGGTTGTCACCAATGTGGTCCCACATAATTGTGTGAGGAAAAACCTGTTGGTTAGTCATCCAAACCTGACTTCAACTCTCATTGCGCAACTCATGTATACTGAGATAGTGGAGAAGAAAGATATGGAAGCAAAACACATCCAGACAGCAGTGAAGGTCAGATGGAATTATGACATTCCATATGGGAAGGCTTGGAGGGCTAAGCAGAAGGCTATGGAGGAAAGGTTTGGGACGTTCTTCGACTCATATGATGTTTGTGGATTCTTCTCTTTCGCTATGTGCATCGAAGCTTTCCGGCATTGTCCTCCTGTGATGTTTGTGGATGGTACATTCCTGACTGGTCAGTACAAAGGGCAAATCCTGACTGCTATTGGTGTGGACGGAAACAATCAAATCATCCCACTAGCCATGGCATTTGTGGAGGGTGAGAACTTTCTGAGCTGGGTATGGTTCTTCCGGCAAGTTAAAATTGCGATCGTGAAGGACCGACCAAACGTGTGTGTCATTCATGACAGACATCCTGGTATATTGAAGGCCGTGAAGACACTAAGGAATCCAACTGCTGACAAACCAACACCTTGGAAGGACTTGCAGAGCCGGTGGTGCATGCGCCATCTTGGGGCTAATTTTTTCTCACAGTTCAAGAACAAGCGGTTGATGAACTTGTTCAAAAAATTATGCAAGCAGAACCAGCAGCGTAAATACCATTTTATTTGGTCAAAACTTGATGAGTTCACTAAGAAGCAGGTCCGCGCGAGGAAGAAAATAGAAGCAGATCAGGTTAAATTAGCAACACTCATGGCGGAGCTAGAGGAGCCAGTAGGTCTTTGTGACTTGCCAGCAATTGACCCTCCTAATACTAAGAGAAAGAAGGGCAGGGCAATAAAGAATTTTTATGAGTGGATAGAGAAAGAGCCTCCAGTGAATTGGTCTTTGCTGCATGACACCCATGGAGCTAGGTATGGCCACATGACAACCAATCTTGCAGAGGTGTATAACTTTGTACTCAGAGGGAATAGAGCATTGCCACTCACAGCTATTGTGGAGGCTGTATTCCATGGCACTTTGAGATATTTTAGAGAAAGGAACGAGTTAGCAAAGAAGCATATTGCAGACAATCAGAACACACCTTATTGTAGCCGTGTCATGGAGTACATGGCAAAGAAGATAGAGAAAGCAAAGAAGCACACTGTCAGACTCATAGGTAATCAGGAAAGGAGGTATGAGGTTCAGCTACCTACTGATGGTTTTGGTTCTGCAAATGAGGTGAAGACGCACGAGGTAAAAATTGGAACGGAATTTTATCCAACTTGTGAGTGTACATGCAACAAACCGAAGTTGTTGCACCTGCCTTGCTCACATGTGTTGGCTGCCTGTGGCCAGATTGAGTTGGACGCTATCTCCTTCGTGTCCCCATACTATTTAAAAGATGCAGTAGTCAATGTCTGGACAGGTGAGATGACAGGGTTTAGAGTCGTCGGCAATTTCAACAAGGTAAAAGATGGGGAGAGAGTATACATCCCGGATCCAGAACTTCGGCGAACAAGCAGGGGCAGACGTAAGGTAAAGCGCATCCGTAACGATATGGACCAATCTGAAGCTGGTGGAGCAACCAGACAATGTTTGCTATGCGCGGCTTATGGGCATAGGATGAAATATTGTCCCGACCTGAACAAAGACGGTGCTTCCACATCGACGAGTGCTTCCACATCGACGACTGCGACCACAGTAGCAAGAGGCGGACGTGGTCGTGGCAGTCGTGGTGGTCGTGGAAGTCGAGGCCGAAGGGGCGGACAAGGAAGAAATAACTCAGAAGCTATATAATGTGTCGCACTATGTTTTATTTTGTAATATGTCTGGACTATGTTTTAATGTGTAATATGACGGACTATGTTTTATTCTGTAATATGTGTGGTCTATGTTTTAATGTGTAATATGACGGACTATGTTTTATTCTGTAATATGTCTGGACGATGTTATAATTTGTAATATGTCTGGACTATGTTTTAATTTGTAATACGCCTGGGCTATGTTTTAATTGCAGATATGGCTTCGTATCCGTTGCTTAATGGGAATATCGATAGAGGGCACCGGGCCGCACTTATGGAAGCGGGCAAGAACTTAGACGTGTTGATCACTCGCACCCCAAAGCGTAACTGGATGATACACCCTTTATGGGTTGATAGGTATGTGTCGGTACAATGACTTACTATGTTCGGACATACCAGTGTGAAAACTACGATCAAAAGGATAATGGGACATCTCCACGAAACTACACTTGCCTGCTCACCCACCTTACTGCCGAGGGGGTTATATAGGTTCAGAAGAGAAGATGACGGGAAAGAATGGCGGGAGAGAAAGGCGGGAAAGAAGGGCGGGAAAGAAAATGGCGGGAGAGAAGGGCGGGAAAGAAGGGCGGGAAAGAAAACGGTCGGGCAGGCTATCTACGGGCCTATCGGCCTCTGGTAGGCCGACAGCCCCCTCTCGGCCTGCTGGTGGCCGACAGCCCACCAGTCGGCCTACTGGTGGCCGACAGGCTGCGCTCGGCCCACTGCTGGCCGACAGGCCCCCTTTCGGCCCACCGCAGGCAGACGGGGTCATACTTTTGGTTTTTTTGCATTGCGCCATATAGTTTTCAAATTTGCAATAAATTTAGTCATACTTTTGAAAAAAAATCTCAAATCCATCTAAATCCCTCATGTGAATCAACGAATCCTCTGTTCACATGGATTTTGATCATGAGCATAGATCCAACATCGCCGCCGGCCATCCAGTATCCTCAATCGAGCGGTGCTCTGGAAGGAGTACGCCAGAGGCGGATATAATGGCGCACCCAATCATCCCGACATCTGATCTTATCCCAATCGCGACGCCGAATCTCAAGTACTATGTCTTATGGTTTTATGGGTTTCGGATGCATTGAATTTGTGTGTATGTCCTGGTGTTTTGCGTTTTGTGCGTGACCTTTAATAAATGTTCCCCTCTAATACATGTTCCCCTCTAATACGTATGACCGCAGCCATGTTCGTATTTCGGGAGTATCAGCCACTGCTACTGAAAATTGTATAGTGGTGCCTGGATGGAAGAAGAGGTATTCATTCGTCGCCACATCAAATAAATCTGCCATTTTGTTGAATTCTGAATCAATGGGAATGCATGTAACCAGTAATTTTATCCATAATAGATGAGTAATGGTTATGAAGCCAATTACTGTGAGTCGAAGCAGAGATGCACTAAAGATAGCGTAAAGAATGTGTAACACTGTCAAAACAACATCGAAATAAATATAATTTCATTGTAATCACGTAGTTAGCGTATATTGCTGAATGAGTAATTATGTTTACTCACAGGGTTTTGATGGTAGATACAACTTTTTTGCGTCCACGATGGAGCGTGTTGTAGCAATCAGATTTATGGTTATTAGCATGTCCGTTTTCTTTCAAACCGAACTAGTTCATTGGAAATTGAAAATTATTTCTATGTTATGGTTAATGGATGTTTACAATAGTTGTATTGTCGGAATATTGTAGGAAAATCGTCAAACATGTACCAGGTTATTTGTGCATGTATATGCATAACCTAACGTGCACATTTTTTCGTAGGAATGTTGGTGTCGATGGCCCTGATACGAGATCACCACCGTCCAAGAAGACGGCCATCGAGGCGATTGCTTGTGATGAAAGATCGTAAGGGTGCGGAGATATTCGAGCATGTAGTCGGCACCGACTTCGACTCCAGCAAGGAAGCATATGATTTTTACAATTTGTATTCATGGGAGCAGGGTTTCGGTATCCGACACGGGAAAGGCAGAGTCAACTCGAACAAGTATAGGAGCATGCATGAGTTGCTGTGTCGATGCGCGGTATGTGACAATGTTTTTTTTTCGTTTGTAAGCATAACGTCGATAATGTGTCATACGCAACAATATGCATACGAATGACTCGTTTTTTGTGTGTCATGATTGTATGAATAGGGGAAGAACGGGAAGGAGAAACTCATCGTCGTGCAATATTGAATGCAAGGGCATGGTGCAGTTGTTGCATACCAAAGATCATGGATGGTATGTCAGCGTGTTTGTTAAGGAACACAACCACCGTTTGTCTGTTGGGTATGAAGAAAAAATTCAGTGGAATTCACATGTTCACATAGATCCCATCGCGTTCGATTTCGCCAAGAATATTCGCAGCAATAATATCAGTGTTAGCAAAGTCTATAACATTCTGAGTGGGGCCGAGTGGAATTCGCAAGCTGTACCTTATTGGAAACAGGTCTTACGGACACTTTGTGCCAAATTCTCCCAAGAGACGATTAAGGATGACCTGACGAAGATCATGAAGCTTTTGCAAGATATGAAGTCTAAGGTTACGAATTTGAAAGTCGAGATAGTTGTAGACGGTGATGGTCGTGTCCGAACCATGCTATGGGTCACAGGGAAAAATCGGCAACATTACATCTACTTCGGAGACGTTGTAACCTTTGACATAACATACAAGACCAATTTGTACAACATGCCTTTTGGCTTATTCGTCGGGGTAAACAACCACTTCCAAGCCATAATATTTGGAGGAGCACTGATGCGTGAGGAAACAGAAGGTGCTTTCCACTGGCTCTTCAAAACTTTTGTTGGTCTGATGAATGGCAAGCATATAGAGACAATTTTGACAGATACGGAATGCATTGCTTTATGTTTCCGTATGCTCCCATATATCTTATAATACACGATTATCATGCAGTCTCATGTTTGTATGCATGTGCGATGATGTGATAAACAGATCAAGCTTTGGCGATGAAGGGTGCCATTGAGACCGCGCTGCCGCACACAAAACACCGATGGTGTAAGTGGCACGTCCTTCGTGACGCCAAAGGAAATATCAGCCACGTGTATAACAAGTTTTCAAGGTTTAAGAAAGAATTCAACAAGCTTGTCAATGAGGTAATGTGCGTTCACGAGTTCGAATCCAAATGGTCGTCCCACGTTCACAGATTCAAGCTCAGCGATAAGAAGTACATAGACAGATTGTATGAAAAGAGGACCATGTGGGTAAAACCACACTTCAAGGGAATTTTTTGTGCTGGCATGACAAGCACCCAACGTAGTGAGAGTGCTAATCACATGTTGAAGCAGTACATGCCAAGATCATCCCCAATGCACGTGTTTGTTTGTCAATACAACAAATTCCTCAAGCGGCGGAATTCCACCTGAATGCAAATGTAAGGCTCACATACCCATCCGTGTCATATTTGTTTTGGACATTCCATCATATACTTGTGCAATTCTCAACCACCATTTATGCGTGTGCAGAAATCACATACTTATGAGTCCACGTATCCCATAGAAGACGACGCTGCATCCATATACACGTGTTCATTCATGTCAAAGTTCCAGGATGAGTTGTACAAGCAGTGGCGGAGACAGGCCCCAGGCAGGCCGAGCTGCCGCTTGGGGCGTGGCCTTGAATCTCTGTGCACACTGTAGCAAGGAATACACTGTTCCGCACTGTAGCAAGTTGTTTGCCTGGGGCTTGCCTGGGTCCTAGCCAAATTCTAGCGCCGCCACTGTGTACAAGTGTGGGAGCTATGTGGTACCCTGTGGTGCAAGGTGTTGCACGTCAAAGATTAAATATGCAACAAAGAGGAAATGACGTAATGTAAAGATAGAAGATGGTGGTCAGTTTATAAATTGTGATTGTGGAATGTTCGACCATATTGGCATGCTATGCAGACACACATTGAAGGTAATGAAAATATATTAAGGACAGTAAAACCGAGCCAAATCCCAACTCTGTAACGACCTCGCCTGGACGTCCATTTTTCTGACCGAGGCATTTTCAACCGTCACATCTGCTGTTCTAATGGGCTGCTACTCCACAGAAAAAATCCGAGGTTTCTGGTTAATTAGGCCTTCTCTCCCAGCCCAGTCCACTAGAAAGGCCGGCTGCTGAGAGAGGTGGTCGTTGCAGATCCACCGGCCACTGCGAGACCGAGTCGATCGATCGCTATTCCACCCTCCTCTAACGTGCCTTTTCTTCTCCCGTGGATGACAATGGCGACGGAAAATCCTATTCGCCGCTCGCTGCGGCGAATTCTCGAGGATTCGCACACGGGCAAGGATGCAAGCGACACGACATGGGTCGGCCCACTTCCATCTTTGCACAGTGCGGCCGAGTTTTTTCCTGTGTTGTTTCTTTTTCTGTTTATTCCGATTTTCACTTGGTTTTTTTTTCTGCTTCTTTTTCTGTTTCACCTTTTCTTTTCATTTTTTCAACAAATTTCCAGAAATGTTAAAAATGTCCACGTTATAAATTTTTGTTCACAAAGTCTGACAATTTTTGGGAATTTAAAAATGTTCCCATTTTCAAATTTTTGTTCACAAATTTTAGAAATATTCACGTTTTAAAATTTTGCTTCCATATTAAAAAAATACGGTAACTTCAGAAAATGTTCACAATTTTATAATTTTGTTCACGAAACTGAAATTCGTTCATGTTTTGAAAATTTGTTCTGAAATTCTAAAAAATGTTCGCATTTTTATTTTTTTCACAAATTTAAATATGTTTGGGGTTTGAAATAATGTTCCAGCCTTACAAATTTGTTCAAATATTCAAAATATGTTCAGGTTTTAAAATTCTGTTTGCAAATTCATAAAATGTTTGAGTTTCAAAAACACGAACATTTTCTTTTCTTTCTTTTTTCATTTTATTTTTCAAGTTTATTTTTCTTTTCAACAAATTTCCAGAAATGTTAAAAATGTTCATGTTATAAGTTTTTGTTCACAAATTCTGACAATTTTTGGGAATTAAAAAATGTTCCCATTTTAAATTTTTTGTTCACAAATTTTAAAAATGTTCACGTTTTGCAATTTTATTTTCATATTACAAAATTGTATGGGAACTTCAGAAAATGTTCACAAGTTTATAATTTTGTTCACGAATTTGAAATTTGTTCGTGTTTTGAAAATTTGGTCTGGAATTCAAAAATAATGTTTGGATTTTTATTTTTGTACATAAATTTAAAATATGTTTGGGGTTTGAAATAATGTTCTAGCCTTACAAATTTGTTCAAATTCAAAATATGTTCAGGTTTTAAAATTTTGTTCGCAAATTCGTAAAATGTTTAAGTTTTGAAATAAATGTTCGCAATTTTGAGAAATGTTTCTTGTTTTCAATGTTTATTCCTTTTTTCAAAAAATATTTTTCTTTGTTACAAAATTGTTTGTAATTTTGAAAAATGTTCTCGTTTGCAATTTTCGGATATTTTTAGCAAACTTTAAATTTTATCGCTGACGTTGTTGTTTCTTTTATTGTTGCGTTGCACATTTAGCACAAGAGCTAGTTGGCCACAGCGGTTAGCTTAGCGCGCGCAAGATCGTGAGGTCACCGGTTTAAATCCCAGCATCAATGTAGTGTCGACGCAATTAGCATCACATAGGAGCTCCCAATGGCGACGGTGGCGCGTAAGGGTCCGAACGGGTGCGTCTTCCTCTCACACGTGACTGGGAGCGATTATGGTGGCGCGAGAGCTTCCCCACGCTCGTCACCACCCTCGTGATCGCAGACTCTGGTGGCGCACACACAAGTACTACCGCATGCCTTTAAGGAGGAGGTTGGTAGGAGTTAACCATCGCGCACCCCCGATTCGAACAACACGATAGGATTTCATTTCAGATATAAAAAATGCTCACACATCATCACCATGCCATAGTTAATACTTAGATGAATAACAAATAACAAGCTTTAATTACCGATATTTCTACTAACCAATAAATATGTACTCATGCCTTTTCATATTACTACATCAATATAATCAACTCATGTTTCTTCTTTAGTGAGCTACATGAAAGTTTTTATTATATCCCCCTTGAATACCTATCCTTTTTGGACTAGTCTCATAACACGTGCCCATTACCATTCCTATTTCTTATATATTCTCAAAAATATTTAAGTGAAGCATGAGAGTTCAATTTTTTTTTTAAATCTGAACGCTGCCATTCTCTATAAAGATATAAGTGAAGCACTAGATCAATTGCCTAGCTCAAAAGATATAAGTGAAGCATGTAGAGTATTCTAACAAAGTATGATGACCGCGTGTCTCTCTGAAATATGTGTGTCCAACAAACAATGATTGTAGCAACCTAAAAGGAAAACAAAATATAACACACAACGCTCCAAGCAAAACACATATCATGTGATGAATAAAAATACAGCTTCAAGTGACATACCGATAGATTGGAGACGAAAGAGGGGATGCCTTCCGGGGCATCCCCAAACTTAGACGCTTGGGTCTTACTTGAATATTACCTTGGGGTACCTTGGGCATCCCCAAGCTTAGGGTCTTGACTCTCCTTATTCCTTCATCCATCATTGTCTCACCCAAAACTTCAAAACTTCAGCACACAAAACTCAACAAAACCTCGTGAGATCCGTTAGTATAATAGACATATCAAATATTTTACGTACTGTTATAAATTGATTCATATTTAATTATTGCATAATAGGTACTCTATTCTAACTTCTACATGGCTTATACCCCCCGATACAATCCATAACATCATCAAAATAAGCAAACTATGCAAGCAAAAACAGAATCTGCCTAAAACAGAACAATCTGTAATGATTTGTACTAAAAACCAAACTTATGTAACTCCAAAAATTCTAAAAAATTAGGACAAACTGGAAAATTTGTATACAAATACGGTGTCAAAAATTCAGATCAAAAAGACGTTCCAGTAAAATCAGAGAAATTCTGCACTTGATGCGAAAGTTTTTGATTTTGCAGAGCATCAATTCTACTATCTTCCAAATCATCCCAAAGGCTTTACTTGGCAGAAACACTAATTTAAACATAAAAACACAATCATTACGGTAGCAATAATCATGTCAATACACCAAAACAGAAAGTAAAACAAAAATTTAAAGATAAATATTGGGTTGCCTCTCAACAAGGGCTATTGTTTTATGCCCCTAGCTAGGTATAATGCATAATATCAAGTATTGTTATCCTTGATATCCAATTTCTTGATTATGCAACCATGCTTCCTGTGAGATTTAGCATACAAGTTATTAATAACCACGCTCCTAGGGACAAAGAGAGGATGCTTAATGATAGGTTCCTTTATTACATCTATGAAATTAGGGTGCACACTAATCATCTTAATATCCTCATTCTTTTTACTAGGTGTATCACTCGTAGGCTTAGGAACATACATAACCTTGGAAATTTTATTTATAGGAGCCTTATCAATAGTTTTAGTAGGAACAAAAACGGAGCCCGCTTTATTAAGGATTTCTTCCAACTTATCGATTCGGGATGGACTTTGTCCTAGCCTTTCACTAATCTTTGGATCGCTATATTTTAGCATTTTTAGAGTAGTTCCTACTTTGGAACCAAATTTAGTAACTTGATTATGAACCTTATTGTCTAGATTTTCAATGTGCTCTATGGTAGGCATTTTATTTTCTATAGCATCTAGTCTACGCATAACATCTTCCAATGTCAATACGGTTCCATTAACAATAATAGGGGTTGATCCTACTAGCATATCATTGAAAGCATCCAAAGTGTGACTCATTAAGAGCTACTCCAACAGGCCCGCTATCTAAGCGGCGTGCTGGAAAATAGAGATTTTAGCGCGTGCGCAACCGCGTCGGGCGGTCCAGCAGATGCGCTAAAGTCGCGCGCACAGCAAAACGCCATCCCACGCTGGTTATTTTGGGCGCCCGCTCCCGCGCGCGCAACTGAAAGCAACTCTCGCGTGCACCACAACTCCCGCTCCCGCGCCCCGCGTCGCCGCCGGAGAAATCGCCCGATGGAACGCGCCGGCAACATCCCCCTCACCCCTCCCTACACCCGCACCCCCTCCCCCGTCGTCGCCGCCGTCACCGCCGCCACCGCCGCCGCAAATCCTAGTGCAGGGCTGAGCATCGCCGCCGCCGGCGGCACCGCTCCTCCAACCCGCAGCCTCGCAGGCGGCTTGTTCATCACGACACGGCCGAGCGATGGGTGTCGTCGTGCCGACGTCCGCCGTCAAGCCACGGGCCCCCGTCTGCAAACGATCGAATAAGGCGGCTGCGACGGCGGGGATGACGTCCCGAAAGAAGGGGGCAACGAACGGCCCTAGTAAGCGGCCGAAGAAGAAACTTGCAAGGCGTCCGGCCGCAGCTCCGCCGAGTGAAGAAGCGCCGGAGAGCTCGCAATTTGTTGCGCCGGCGGCCGCCGCGGACAAGGTGTTTGATGAAATGCCTACAAGGTATGATTTCACCCCTTTTATGTTGTTTTTTTTTCATAAAAATGGATGCATATGGATAGCTTGGTTTTCTTCTACATGCTTTGTAGTTTCGATAATGACACATATATGTCAACTATGGGTGTTGGCTCCAACAATTCTCATTGGTCTCAAACCAATGAAGTGCATGGAGATGATCATGATTATGAGATGGATGAGGACGGTGATGGTATCGTCGAGGCACCGAAAGGAAGAGCGGGCAACTACACCACCGACGAAGATATCTTGCTATGCAATGCATGGTTGGTTGTGTCTATGGATGCAACCGTTGGAGGGGACCAAAGTAGAGATACATATTGGGAGCAGATGAAGGAGCACTTTGATGAGCGAAACAATAGTGGGATTGAGCGAACCAATAGATCTCTTCGCTCCCGGTGGTCGACAGTCAACAAAGATTGACAAAGGTGGGCGGTGGCAAAGAAGTCGGTTGACACGATAAACCCAAGTGGCACTAATGATAGAGATAGGGTAAGTGAAATTTATTTAAGTTCCATGTTCATGCTTCTTCCGTGTTTCAAGTGCTAACTTGTTCTTCGTGTTTGTAGCTCACTATTGCACAAAACCTATTTCGAGGAGAAGAGAAGAATAACAAGAAAGGCAAGATCAAGAAAGGGAGAGCATTTGTGTTGGCCCATTGCTACGAAGTGTTGAAGGATGTAGAGAAATGGAAGGCTCGTGATGACCGGGAGGAGAGCAAGAAAAGCAAGGGAACTATTGCTTTGGATGGTCATGATGAGGAGGAGGCATCAACTGGTGATGGCAAGAGGTGCCCTACACCAAACTCGGTTGCCTACTCCAAGCCAAAAAGACCAAATGAAAGTAAGAAAGAAGCAAAAGAAAAGAAGAAGAAGAGAGGATATGATGATCTAAAGAAGTCTATGGATGCTCTAGTGAATGCAAGAAAGTAAGCAACCGAGGTGAGGAGGCTGGCAAGGAGCCAAGATGCGATGGCCGAGGAGAGGAGGTTGGCGTCCGAAGAGAGGAGGGTGGAGGCCGAGGAGAGGAAGGTGGCATTGGAGGAGAAGAAATTGGCCATGGAGGAGCGAGCTAGATTATTGAAATGGGAGAAACACTTGTTCTTGATGGACACATCTACCTTCGATGATAGGCAAAAGGAGTTCATCAATCTTTCCCGTGATGAAATATTGGCCGAAAAAGATCCATGTCCATGGGAGGCTTCAGAGGCATGGGAGCTACCATGGGACGATTGGGAACAAGCATGGGAGGCATGGGTGGCTTCGGAGCTACCATGGGAGGCTTGGGAGGCATGGGAGCATCTATGGGAGGCATTGGTGGCTTCGGAGCTACCATAGGAGGCTGGGAGGCATGTGAGCATCTACATGAGGCATTGGTGGCTTTGGAGCTACCATGGGAGGCATGAGTTTTGGTTCTCTCATGGGAGGATGGGAGCTCCTCCGGTTGACATGGGTGCACGCATGGCTTCCGGTATGTCGGACATAGCTTCGCAGGATGCCGTTGGAGATGGCATGGATGGACGCATGGCTCACAACAACAAGGAAGAATCGTCTTCTTCCTCGGGAGAAGAAGAGGACGAAGTAGAGGAGGAAGAAGATGAGGCATGATTGTCCATATGCCATTTGTTTGTGTGTGAACGTTATATTTGTCATGATCTTCGTTGGATGATTTTGAACTATGCCATGCAACTGGACTATGCTATGTTGCTCGAATGCATATTTTTTTACGTTTGAAATATTTTTATAGCGCCTGGTGCTCGCGCGCGTCGCCAGATAGGCGTCTGAGCGCTTGCGTCGGCTGCTCCTGCGCGCTTCATTTTGCAGTGCCTGCTGAAGCGGCATCGGCGCGCCCTTTTTTTCAGCGCCTGCTAGAGCGGGCGCCTTGCCGAGCGTAAAAAAGGAGATTTCAACGCTGCAAAAGTTTTTTAGCGCGTCGCGCCGTTGCGCGCCTGTTGAAGTTACTCTAAGAAATTGCCACCGGTAATAGTGTCAAGCACAAATCTATACCAAGTAGTAACACCCGCATAAAAATTACGAAGCAAAATAGTGGTGGATTGCTTACGAGTTGATCTATTTTGAGCATTGTAAATCCTGTACCAAGCATCTTTTAAACTCTCTCCTCCCCCTTGTTTAAAATTAAGCATTTCATTCTCGGGAGTACACGAAAGAATAGAAGAACTAGACATAACGACAAGCAAGCAAACAAGTAAACTAGATAACTAAGCAAACAAGGAAATAGAAATATTTTTGTATTTTTGGTTTTTATATAAAGAAAAATATAAAAGCAAATAAAAAGTAGAACAAGTGAAAGATAATTTATGTGTAGGGACCTGACGAGAGTTTGATGATGTCTCCCCGCCAACGGCGCCATAAATTCTTCCCGCTACTTGTGAGCTGCATTGGGATTGTCCCTAAAGAGGAGAGGAGATGCAACACAATAGAGATAAGAATTTCCCTCAGTGAGAACCAAGGTTATCGAACCAATAGGAGAACCAAGCAAACTCCTTTCAACAACACCTACAGACACAAAACCAAACACTTGCACCCAACGGGGGCAAGAGGGTTATCAAGCCCCTTGAACTCGTTACTTGCAAGGATTAAATCTTGATAGAGATAGATAATGTAAAGTAAAAATAAAATAAAAGTAAATAAACTGCAGAAAAGTATTTTTAGGTTTTTATTTCTTTACGTTTAAGTAGACCCGGGGGCCATATTGTTCGCTAGAGGCTTCTCTCTCGAGAATAACATACGGTGGGTAGACAAATTACTGTTGGGCAATTGACAGAACTAGTAGAACGCCCGTGCGTTGCCACGGGCTTCTTCCTTTCCTGATTTTACATATATGAAGATAATGCATATAGCTCAAGCAGGTGGAAGCCCGCCGTAGTACCCCGTCAAAATAATAAATATATAATTCACTACCGAAATTTGAAATGTACATAAAAATTGAAATTCAGTCCATTTGCAATATAATCAACAATGTGAACAAAGAGATCAATGATAATTATCTGTTACAAACTAAGAGATACTTATACGTTTGAGATATTGATGAACAAAAACGTCAGGAATGTTGTCTTTCGCTTCATTCGCATGGTAATCATATTGCTTGCTTGGGTCATATACAATGGTACAAGGATTGTTCACAGGAGAGAGCTTGATTTCTCACGTTCACATACTCGTATAGTTTTTACAGCAATCTCCTGAAGCTTACCAAGATCAAGTGGGCTTTCTGCTTGAAAGCAGATAAAAAGATGGAATCAGAATACCTGCTTCATTCAAGTCAAATTAACTATGCTTGAGTCTATTGTGAAAACAAAAGATGTCTAGTCTCATAGTAAAACTTATAATAGAAAACCTTTGTTAATATCGATAACATGAGATGTGTCACCAAATCACATAATGGTGGAATTAGTTTGTTAAGGATTTTCCATAACTTACTGCATCTTGTTGACATTATTAATAGGTGTTGGATAAGCTATACAACACTAGGTGCATCTGTCTAGCTAATTCATTTGTGAAGCCGAATACGTTGAGAAAAAAGGGGGAATGTAGTCATCTCTTGCGCTTAAAATAAAGAACCCGAGGGCCACATATAATGAATATTTGGGACTACGTCCCCCCTTTTCCTCAGGTTAGTCCCAAATATTTTGCTTCTCGGGTTATGCATAAGAGGATGGGTTGAATCTAATTTTGACCCAATAATTAGGCTACGACACATTGTACTAAAGTTATGACAAGTAATATGGATCGGAGGGAGTACTAAACTTTGTCGAGATGAGAATTCCTATCAGAGCAACTAACAAAGGAATCCGACCAATATATCCATGGAGTATCCCAAAGAGTATGGTTTATACCATAGTAATTAGTCTACCACACATTGCAAGCGGAACTTAAGCAGTGCCTCTTAAAATTATCTTAAAGGGAAAAATCGACTCTAGTGAGTATAGATAATCGGCATATACTGCTACCAAATCTAAAGGGACTTTTTTTGTAATGAAGAGATATATTTTACTGCAACACAAGGAGGGATGATATTTTTTGAACTTCAGGCCATGCCTCATGGACAACAATTTCTACATTAGACAAGCACAAACTGAAAATCTAGAGCTAAGATGTATATGCAATAGTTAGTTTACACTCTTGCATACCAAAGCATTACCTTGTCTAGTTCATCAGATAGAAAAACATTACCATGTCTAAGACCTGACTTCTGATAACGTTTAGCTGCAGACTTTTGCTTCATGTACACTTTCTGAAGTAGGATTTGGATCTGGAAGGTTATCAATAGAACTTCAGTTCAATTAGAAAATCTTGATAATACCACAAGAAATAGGCAGGAACCATTAAAAAATATGTGACTGCATCCTAGCTCGTGCTTCTCCAAATTAAATCACGTCACTCACGTGAAGAACTTCCATATTGCGACCAATGCCACAATTTATGTCGTCTGCTACTAAAAACTCTGTACAAGCTCATCTCCTTCTCCAGCTGATTACATCATATAAACCTGATTAAAATTCATTAGTTTACCCATTCTAAATTATGTATCAAAACCAAGGTAAGAACTTTTCAAAGGTAAAGAAGTATAGAAGAACATGAAGCCTGATCTTCCCAAAACACGCACTAAGCAAAATATTAATGATAGGGGTGGGAAAGGCATGTTAATTTTACATAAATGCTGGTAGAGATTCATGACAGGAAAAGAAGTTTGGTTGAAATGTTTTGAGGTCTTTGTGTTATAGTTGGCTAGAATGGCAAGTGCATGCCCAGCCGACCCATGTTTGAGGCATGGCCTCGATGGCAAATAAGAACCCCAGCCAGTAGGGCGGTGTTGAGGAATGGAAAGACGGAGACTTCGACGTGCTCCGCACGCAGCCCTGGGACAGACTCCTCGAACACATCCGCCGCTGGTCAATGACGGGTCAGCTGAGTCGGTGTGTGCGTGAGAGAAGAGAATAAGGTTCAGATCAAAGAACGTACTGGCGTGGAGGACGCCTTGCGGAGAGAGAGCGCCTCCACGAGATGCCCGAGCCGTACCATAATGCATCCCGCGCAACCGCCGTTGACCACAGAACCACACCGTCCCGGTTCGATTTCGTCAAGTGGGCGGTCCGTGACATCCAGGTGGAGCCACCTCCATCGCCAATTCCTCCTCCCGAGTACCGCAACACCTGATTTCATGGGCAAGATGTAACCATTGTGAATTTCCATGCGAAGGTATGTATCAGGCAACAATTAATTAGCAATAGAGAGGAAACAAGTCTAAAAGGCACAAGTTTGATACAAATTAAGCCAAGAAATGTTTCATTACATGAGTACCACCTAGTCAAGGGAGACTAACCACAGGAGATGATTGCATGACCCTGAAGATGTTAATATTCTTTGAATGCATAAAGAACATCTTTCGAATACTAATGTCACTCAATAAATAAATAAATACGAGGAACAACTACAGGAAGAATACGAGGATGAAGCATGAGAGTCATAGGGTTCTTGTCGTGCATCGGCAGCTAGCTAGAAAAGATCTTCATTGGCACCTTTTGCTGGACACAGTACGTCGCTTTGAGCTTCAGATGTGTGTACAAACAAGCCTAATTAGCATCAGCAGTAATAGACTATGCACAATAGAGAACATTATGAGCTAAGAATCTGTGTTCAGTCACCTATAGGGCAGCTGTGGGGAAGAGGATCAAAGCAGGAAATATGGTCATCATCAGTTTCTTGCCATCTGTCTGTAACCAGCCGGAAAAAATCCTGGAACCCTGCAATAGCTTGAGCCACATCCGCGCACACAAACAAGCCTAATTCTTAGCAGCAATACTAAAGAATGAAACCAATGGTGTACAACAGAGAACATCATGTAGATAGGAGCTTGAATATGTGCCCAGTTACCTGTAGGAAAGCGATGGGAGCAATATTCTGAGGTGGAAACCTGACCCTGATCACATTCTAGTTGTCCTTGCATAGCTTTATTAGCACCTACCAATGAAGGGCACACTGTAATAATATGTGGAACAATTATAACTGCACAAGTAGAGAACAGTATATGTCTAGAAGCTTAAGGCCCTGTTTGTTTGGGCTTTAGCTTCGGCTTTTGCAGCTTTTCCACTTTGGTCAAAAAGCCACAAAAGCTCCTAAATAGGTGCTTTTGGAGCTTTTATGGCTTTTGGAGCCAAATATTGTTATATTGATTCATCAAAAGCCATAAAAGCTCCAAAAGCACCTATTTAGGAGCTTTTGTGGCTTTTTGACCAAAGTGGAAAAGCTGCAAAAGCCGAAGCTAAAGCCCAAACAAACAGGGCCTAAGAGTACCCGTGCCGTCACCTTCAGGCCCACCACAGGAAGGGGGGCACTGTAGAGCACTGCTACCACACTTCATAGTGCCTGGAAGCTGATCCAGCCCATCATTTGTGCTCTTATTTGTTTCAGCTTCTCGCAAGGAGATGGTGTTGTTGGGGATCAGACCTCTCACAGGATCTAACAGGAAAAGCCAACATATTGATAGTGTTAATAAATAACAAAATAGATAAGCAGGCCAATGTTTAGCATACCTTGAACAATGCCCTTCTTCGACTCCTTGCTATTCCTTTTTAGATCAGTCATGTGTTCAAAATTTCTAATTCTTGACTTGAGGTCCATTTTATGATCTTCTGAGACCGCACAACCTTTTGTACCAAGCATGTGTTTCTGCGCCAGAGCTGCATCCCCTGAAAGTAACTTTTCGCAGGCAACACAAAAAAAGGGTAACTTTGCTCCTTCTTTCTTCACCGGGACAGCAAATCCCTCCCAAATTGGGTGGGGGCTAGAGAACCCAGGTGGATTCATTCCTTCCGCATTAGCAGGGCAGTCGTACAGCTCCCAGTATCTGGAACCCAGAGCTGACCTACCCGAGTCGCACACATACAATATATTGGTTTTGGAAATTACTAAGAAACATGACAAATGAAACAGAAAAAAGGACAATCCAAAACCTTATTATTCTATCGATTTTTAATAAATTTCTCGACGATTCTATATGGACAATTTTGAGGTAACACGCAGCAACAATCCTTCACAATTTGCGGATTAGAGTGAAAGTTTGCAATCAAACGCCTGAGTACGCTACATCCGACCGCCAACAATCCAGATAAATCATGGGTTATCCACCCAAAGAAACATCTCAAATTAAATTATGCTAAAAACATATACAGCTCTTACACAAAAAACTCATACATCAGGATTCACGAAATTATGGTGACATTATTACTGATGGAGACATTATCCCAGTAAGATCATGGGTATATATTTAAGTAATGCATACAAGAGAAGCATATATTTACTGATGCAAAATGGTTGATATCTTCATGTTATCAAATTATTTACTGATGGAGACATTATCCCAACATTATGGTGACAAAACTCATCGACATTTTTCATTGATGTAAAATGTAAAAGACTATAGAAGCTGACTGACACGACTGGAAAACAAGCAGGATTTTTCTTACCTGCAATGTTTGGATGGGAAGATTACCAGTAGTCTCTTTGTTATAAGACTTTTTTTGATTTATAACTTCACTGCCACTGATAAGATAGCACAATCAGATTGAACAGTATAGGCATGTCTGTCTGCCGCATTATATCTTGAAAATCATTATAAAAACAATAATTACCAGAACTGTCGCTAATAACTTCTAGAGCATTTTTTACAGTGACTTCTACAACATTTCTTGGGGTAACCAAACTTCCATGTTTATTACTCTAAATCATCATCAAGATTTGATCCCCAAAAGAGTTCCAGCTAATTTAGAGAAGCTGAGGATTGGACCGACGACTCACGATTCACAAAGCAAAGAAATGTGCCCAAGATTAAGACTATACCATGTGGAACTGGAACATGATCCGTCATTAGTCCAACTCCCCTTGCCGTGCAGCAATTTCACCTAATCCAAAGAATACAAGAAAGAGGCTCTAAGAGCTCCGCGAATCAAAAACACGCATGGAAATCGAAGGTGTGTGTGGGGGGGGGGGGTCATCTCGTGGACAGGGGAGGCAGGCCATGGCCTCACCAAAGAGCCCCACGACCCAGTAGAAGTGCTAGCCTCCTCGCCGAAGGCGTCAAGAAGAACATGGGCGGGCTTCTTTCCCTTCTTCGCCGGATCTGGCCCTCTCTCCATCAGATCAGGTCGGGGAGGGTAGCTCCTTTCCTTGGGAGGCCGAGACCCACCTAGGTCAGGCGGTGTGGCTGTCCCGCTGTACATGGCTGCTGGGGGAGGGGGTGATGGCGGCCACCGAGGTCGCGGCATCCGGCTGATCCATATGTGGTTACGGCGGCACGGGGGAGGGAGGAGGTAGGTCGAGGGTTTGGGGCTGCGACCTGCGAGGGAGAAGGTGTTTGGGGATTGGATTTTGCTTTCGCGTGGAAAACCGGTGGGTGGTGGGATCGAGACAAAAACAAAACCGGACGAAAAAACCCGTGGGAGGGAGACGGAAAAAAACCAAGACAAGAAGCAACCAACTCCCCCTTTAGGAGTAGAGATTGCGCATAGCTATGACATGTTGTTCACGGCAATGACCATGTATATAGTCATTACGTCCATAAACAAGTAGACCAAAACGATTCTGCATCTACTACTATTACTCCACCAATCGACTGCTCCCGCCTAAATCTATGGTATTAAGTTCATAACAAACAAAGTAATGCTTGGAGCAAGGTTACATGATGTAGACAAAATAAGACAAGCAATATGTTTAGATCCCGTCGTTTTATCCTTAATGGCAACAATACAAATACATGTCTTGTTTCCTTTTGTCACTGAGATATAGAGCGCCACAAGATTGAACCCATTACAACGCACCACTCCCACCGAATATAAATCAATCTAGTTGGCCAAACCAAACCGATAGATCGGAGAGAAACACGAAGCTATAACAATCATGCATAATAGAATTCAAAAAAGACTCAATTACTTTCAATGAATAATCTGATCATAAACCCACAATTCATCGGATCCCAACAAACACACCGCAAAAGAAGATTACATCGGATAGATCATCGCGAGAATCGCGGTGAACATGGTATTGAAGATCAAAGAGAGAGAAAAAGTCATCTAGGTACTAGCTATGGACCCGGAGGTCTTTGGTGGACTACTCACGCATCATCATGGAGGCAACAAGGTTGATGTAGATGGCCTCCATGGTCGTTCCCCCTCCGACAGAGTACCGGAAAAGGTCTCCAGATGCCCTCCCGTCGGAACACAGGCTTGCGACGATGGAAAAAGTGTCTCAGGCGGCTCTCTGTTGGTTTTCCGATTTAAAAGAATTTATGTAGGTGGAATTAGGTCAGACGGAGCCACGAGGGGCCCACAAGGCATCAGGGCGCGCCTTGTTGCCTTGCCGTTTACTCGTCTCACTTTCTGACTCGTCCCGAAGCTTCCCGGTCTCTTTTGTCCAGAAAAAACGTCAAAAAATTTCGTAGCGTTTGGACTTCGTTTGGTATAGATTTCCTGAAAAAACCAAAAACAGGCAAAAAACAACAACTGACACTAGACACCGGGTTAATAGGTTAATTCCCAAAAATGATAAAAAATAGCATATTATTGCATATAAAGTATCCTAGATTGATAATATAATAGTATGGAACAATAAAAAATTATAGATACGTTGAAGACGTATCAGTGTGCGCGAGATTTTGAATTGCCATGCTCTTCTTTGTGTGTGTTGTATTTTTTTTTTGTTATGTCGCAAAACATGTGTTTGGGATACATAAAGTGCCATGTGAAGATGCAAACGTGCCATGCTTTTTTTAAGTTTTCTATTAGACATAACTACCATGTCATTTTGTGTGAGACAAACCTGCCACGGTCTGTGTGTGAGAAACTTTTTGCAATGCAGTTTTTGTGTTGTGTGAGTGACATAAATTGCCATGCAATGTTTTTTTTGTGAGAGATACCCTTGCCATGGTATGTGTGGGTTGTTAGACAAGTTTTTGTAGTTTTAATGATTTTTTACTAGCATGGTCGTTTGTCATTTTTAGGTCGTATCTGTAAGATGGTTAGGAACGATATGGATTTTTCTATTAGACATAACTCTGATTTCATGGACATCCCAGGCAGGAGGTGTGGTGCCGACAATAAGCCCATCAAGGAGGTATACTTCCACACCTGTCATTGCTTCACATATTTGTTTGTATTTTTCTCTCCTTTTGTGTGGCAAGTTTTCAATCATCATCCTTTTCACCCATGCACACGCCTTTCATTTAAAAAATGGCAAATTGTGTATCATTTAGATGGCATTTAATTCATAGTTTGGATGCGAGTTCTATGTGGCGGGCATATGATATTTTGTAAGAAAAACACATGGCATCTTTTTAATCATGTTTTTGTGTATGTATGTTCTAACGACAATTTAGTAATACTATAGAGGTAGTTTTTGTGTACAAATCGCACCTGACAAACACGGACTTCCTTACATTTGGGAATTTTTGTCGTAAGTCAGACGACATCTTTTTATTTCAACAACGTAGTCTTTATCATGTGTGCAATCTTACCTTCCTTTTGCAGGTTAACAAACACAAGAGGGGGTCCCATGAACGCTTAACCACTCTAAATAAGAATTGTCACGATGACCAGAAAGATGATGCTGGGAAGATGGGGATGCGTTCATTGATGAACATTCATCACAAGAACCATCACAATTGCGTTTGCGAGTAGTTTGCGAACGATCATGTGCCAGATGGTTCATCATTCTTGGGCATGACAACATTCATCTATGAGAGGAATATGTGTTCAACACGCTTGGGGTCCCTCGCGGTGGCATGAACGTATCCTACAAGGTGGGCTGAGGAGAGGTTGTTTTCTCGGATGTTCCCGGGCTTGGATAAGTTGCCCCTCACGATTGCTCTGGGTGACACGATTGGCAAAATGAAAGATCATGGTGTGGATTTTAGGAGGAATTTTAATGTTTCTGGCGTCATCCGTCTTTGTGCCGACCACTTCGACGCAAGCCAACAACAGATGCATCCCAATCTTGGTATTCAACTTCACCTTTTCTTTTCACGCTATTTTTAATAAGTTCATTATCGAATTTCTTCAATGATGATTTTTGGCATTGTCTTACCCATCCCGTTCGTTTGCCTTCTTTTTTAAGAAAATATAAAGGACGTGAAGAACATGAACCGGTGTAAGTTCATTTCTCAGTTTCTTCGTGATGCTTCTGTCGAAAAGAGATACAATAAGGGTTGTTGTCTTCACCTCATGGCAAGCTTAACTACTTTTATCCATTTTTTGTTTACCTTTTGTGGTTCCTTTTTATCCATTTTTCTCCAGCTTATGTATGTGGATAGACTTGACATCAACAAAGTCAAATTCATAGAGGTTGGTGGTTGGTCGCCTGCTCACATGTTCGTTGTAGCTACTTGGTCTGATGAGGTCATCAAAACTGTTCTCGCCATAGAAAGGAAGGTTGACGGGTCTTTTGGCAAGTCGCAAGTTAGTTCACTAGAGATTTTTCACAATCTGGATGTATTGTTCATATAACCTGGATGGCATTTTTCATGCAATTGGATGTCTTTTTTATCATGTCAACATGACAATTTTCATTCTGTTTCTAGTATAGCAAAGTTACCATTCTCTTATTAGTTTCCATTTTCATCTTGTTCGGTATGGAATTTCTAATATATGCTAGATGTCAGTTTTCTTTTGTTTCCGGTTTGAATTTATCCTATATTTATTTTCTTTTTTATGATTGTCATTTTTCACTGGATGCCAACTTCATAATGTTTTGAATGGCATTTTAAAGTGTTCATGATGGTACTTTTTTGTGTTCATGATGACATTTTGAGTGTTCACTAAATGGCATTTTTTAGTGTTCATGATGGCATTTTTATTACCCACTAGATGGCATTTTCCATCGTGATTGAACGACCATTCCCTTTCTCTGCATGTAACACATACATCAATAAATGGTTTTTGCTAATGTGTTTATTGACCAGTCTGCTTTTTTTATCTTGTGTAATTTATGTCACAACTCAGATACTTTTCAAATGTGAAATGTTTGAAAATTCCAGGGAATTAAAATTTCCATAGAAACGCTTGTGATCGGAATGAACACCGTCAAGACAGGGAGGGGAACGAAGGGACTTATTCCATCACCGTCATGCCGTTGTCACTTCAGCGTCACTGGCGACACACCCGAACGAAAACCTACATGAAAAGAAAGTGCATATCATACGAACAACCGAGTTCCCCTCCATCTTCTTGCGCTTAGATGGCGGGGAACAACAGCCTTGACATAGAATAGGGAGAAACCTAGCCTTCAGCAAGATTTTATCTTGACGAATCAGTATAACTAGAAGGGTTGGATGCGCTTTGCCGCGTCCTTGGTGTAGTTTGATTTCTTGAAAAAACTCACTCCGTTTTTGAAATATATGGTTATAACTTTTTTTAAAAGTCAAACCTTTTAAGTTTGACAATTTTGTAGAGGAATATATCAAAATTCATAATATCGAATTGGTATAATAGATTCATCATGAAATGAATTTTCATACTTTTTTTGTTTGATATTATGGATGTCGATATTTTTGCTCTGGACTTCGTCAAAGTTAAAAAAAATTAATTTCCCAAAAACCTAACCCCCCTTATGATTAATATGTTTTTATAAGCCATTTCTTGCTGATTGATTTGATAAATCATTGGTCCGGTCAAAATCATAAATCAGATTCAAAATTGAATACATCAACTGAATGAAAGAACTTCAGAATTAGAGAACATATGAATTAAAAGAACTGAATGAGAGAGCTCATCGAGAAATTGTTGACCCGGTCAAAATCGGAAGGCCAATTTTTAAATTGAAGACGCCAATTAATTGTGAGGCATTAAAAATTCGGAAGCATAATGTATAATACCCCCTCCGTTTTTACTTACTCCACAAAATTAGGTTTGACTTAAGTCAAACTTTACAAAGTTTGACCAATTTTGTCGAAAGCAATATGAACATTTATAGTAACATATTTATAAGATGTGAAAATATATGCAATGATGAATGGAATGATATTGATTTGGTGATGTATATGTTAATATATTTTTATATAAACTTGTTGAAAGTATATAATGTTTGATTTTAGACAAACCTAATATGCGGAATAGATAAAAACTGAGAGTATAAAAGAATTGAATGGGAGAGCTTTATGAAATTGTTGACCCGGTCAAAATTGAGTGACCTAGTTCAATTGAAGATCACAATTGAATGCGAGCTCTTTAAAATTAGGGAGTTTAATGTTATAAAGATTTCTGATTCTAATTCATATTTTTTCTTCTAGTAGCGGTGGTTGTCCTCCATCTTCTTGGGCTTAGACGGCGGTTCGAGATGGAGAGGAACAATGGCCTTAATAGAGGGGGAAGCCCTAGCCTTCAGCAAGATTGTTACCTTGATGAATCAATATAATTTTTGATTTTGATTCTTATTTTGTTTTAGTAGCGGTGGGTCTTTTTTAAAGAGAAACTAGCGGTGGGTCTTTGATAGAGATGTAAACCGAGCCTCGTTTAACTCCACTTAAACTAACTTATGATCTAACATTTTAGTATAAATATTTTTCTAAGGAAAATGAACTATCGAACTAGCTAAAACTAAATAAACTAAACTTACGGGCTTCGCTTATTTACCATTTACATCCCTAGTCTTATCTTTGCAATAGAAAAAACTCAGGAAAAAGACACCCCCGAAGAACTCAGGAGAGCCCCGCCGATCTGCAGTACTAGTAGAAACCAAGAGCAAAGTCAGGTGGCCCCCCGAAACAGATCCACCTCCTCAGAGTCTCGTGGTGGAAGACGAGAACCTCCCAAAGCCAAAGCCCACCCCATAACCCCTAACCTAGGGTTTCGCCGCCATGGGATCCGCCGCCTCCGCCGCCTCCGACGCAGCGCCGCCACCGCCTTCTCCAGCGCAACCACACGGCCCCCCGCCGCCGTATGGGCCTGGGCTCGCCGGCATCCTCCCTCCGAAGCCGGATGGGGATGATAAGAAGGAGGAGAAAGTGGACTACCTCAACCTCCCTTGCCCCGTGCCGTACGAGGAGATCCAGCGCGAGGCCCTCAGTTCGTCCCCTTCCCCTCTCTTTTTTTAGTTTTATTTTATTAAACTGCCATTGTGTGTGAATTGCTGCAGCATTGCTAAACTGCCAATTGATGTATATGTGTGTGCTCTTGTGGTTGGCAATGAAGTTGTGATATAATCCTTTTCTTGGTCGCGATTCGGTTGCTTGGTGTGGATTATTATCAGGTTGCTGTGATCTGTAAATGTTTTTGTGATGTGCTGTTAGGATCAAAAGCTATAGAGTAGCCAAGTTTAATCCATCTGAGATTAGGAGAGAACCAAAGGACTACTTGGTCGCGATTCGGTTGCTTGACGTGGATTATTATCAGGTTGCTGTGATCTGTAAATGTTTTTGTGATGTGCTGTTAGGATCAAAAGCTATAGAGAGCCATGTATAATCCATCTGAAATTAGTAGAGCACCAAAGCACTACTTTGATGCAACAGTTGTATATAAATAAGACTGTTGATATTCTCCAGAACTCACACCAAGTATCCCACTTCTCTTCTAAAAGGATCCTTAAGCAGAGTAACCTAGTCGCGTTGACATATATCATACAGAATTTATTCAGAGTTGACAAAGGGATCATACGGCGCTTAACATAATTTTTGCTGTACTTCTCTAGATATTATCGTTAGGTGGTGGAACATAGTGTTATGATTTAGGAAATGAAGCAATATCTCAATCATTCATGCCTCCACTATCCAAAATTTATGCCTTTTGTTCAAGAATATATGACACTTTGGACAAGGTCTGTCTCAGACTTTCAAACTCTGACAGTTAGTTTTTTATGAAAGGTTGGTAAAAAAACTGCAAATTGTGAGACTATGAAAATATTTCTGTGAGAACTGAGAAATCTAGTAATAATACAGCTGTCAACAAACTCAATACCGTAAGATTTCGAATCCTCAGTTACACCTTACTAATTGACAAGAGGGATGCATTTGATGTGACATTTTGGTCACCATGGGCTTTATTTAGGCCTTCATAATTCTTTGAATATTTACATAACTAAATAAGTAAATATGCAATTTTAAACTTGCAAGGGAAGTTAATTGTTTGCTTTGCTCATTTGGTGTTTACCTAACTGGCTACCTGCTTGCTGTATATGCAGTTTGGCTCTTGAGCTTTCTTTCATGGGATTTACTGACATGCTCAATTTGCAGTGTCTCTGAAGCCTGAACTTTTTGAAGGTTTGAGGTTTGACTTCACAAAGATGTTAACCCAGAAGTTCGCTCTTAGCCATAGGTGAGACAAATGCAAAATGTCGTTGATACTTCTTTTTTGTCTTATTTATGATGTGTGCCGACAACTTATTACTGACATCTTCAACAGTGTCCTTATGGGCTCCCTGGAAGTTCCGTCTCAGTCAGCTGATGTTATAAAAGTCCCAACATCACAGTATGAATTTGGTGCAAATTTTTTAGATCCAAAGGTTTGTTGTCTTCACATTCGATATAATTCTGTGGCATCTTGTATTTATGAGCTCTGTTTTTAACCGTCTATGGAATTTTCCTTAGTTAATGCTTATCGGAAGGCTGATGACTGATGGAAGGCTGAATGCTCGTGTGAAATGTGATCTGACAGAGAATCTCGCGCTGAAAATAAATGCGCAGGTAGTTGAATTTGATATTTTTTTTGTTTGATGACTTCTATTTTACTCTTTTTTTGGCTGATGGTTTCCTGTTTTCCAGCTTACTAGTGAACCTCATTACTCTCAAGGGATGTTCAACTTTGACTACAAGGTAAGCTATATGTGTGTTCCAAGCATATCTGTGCAGCTACGTTAGCTGTCAGTTACTTATAACCATACTTAATTAGCAAACTACCTTTTTCTCTTGCCGTGTGCGCTTCTATCCAACTACCACCTTCTGTTAACATTTTACACATTTATATAGGGCACAGACTATCGAGCACAGTTTCAAATTGGAAACAATGCGTTCTATGGGGCAAATTATATTCAGGTAAATATCATTATTTCCTCGTTTGGTTTAACGTCGTCATACTCTACTTGCATCACCAAAGGGAAACAAAAAAGGAATACAAGTATATTCAGGCTTCTCTGTAGTTGTATATTTGTTCCTTGACTGTTTAAATTCTGCATAGAAGTTCAGGAATTTCTGTTGATTTGTTTATATTCAGTTTTTGCCCTTTGCTATCTTTTGAGCTTCTTTTGTATCTTGTTCCCTGACCATGTGTTATCTGGTTAATGTTGTGGTTATGCTTAAGGCCCAGCATATTTTGCAGTTTTGGTTCTGTTGAACCTTGAGCTTGGTTTATGTTTTGACTTGAAACAAACTTTACTTTTGTATAACACGCTATAGAATATTGCAGTATTAAGTTTGTTTACAATTTAAAAATAACTTGGCCACTGTAAGATTTATGCATTTTGTTGCTATCTGATGTCTGATGGAAATACATCAATAATTTGCAACAGTGATGTCTACAATTTTCAGCGTTCCACTGTAAGATTTGTGCATTTTGTTGCTTTCTGTTAGGATCACAGCAATAATTTCTAGCAGTGATGTTTACATTTTTCAATGGACTCAACTTATGCTTAGAATCGGCTCTAAACTTTGTTGCTGGCAAATATATTTTACGTTAATTACTAAATAACCTTGCTGCACATATGAGTGTTGGTTTGTGATGAAGTGGGCAAGTGCATGTTCTTTATCTACTCTTTGTGTTGACAATGGGATAACAATTTTTTGGTGTTCCAGAGTGTTACGCCAAATTTGTCGATGGGAACAGAGATATTCTGGCTTGGTCAGCAAAGGAAGTCAGGAATTGGATTTAATTCTCGTTACAATACAGATAAGATGGTAAGGAACTTCGTAAGTCTTTGCTGTTTGGATGGCATGTATGTTGAACTTCTGCATGACAGACTTAAGTTTACAAGCCCATCCATTTATTGTTGGTATAAAGGGTTAATTTGGGGAGGATTTGAAAAACTTTTCACTTTTTTGTTTGGCTTTCACAAAAATTTGCCACGCCTTTATGTCCCTTGCATGTGGGGTCTAGGGCCACCTGTCAATGACACAAGGTGTGGCTTTTGCGTCAAAGCACAAATAAAAATGTGCCAGTTTGTCAAATTTTGAGTTCAGATTGTGGTTTAATAGTCTATGTTTAAGGAAAATTAAGACAGGCTATCCCCATGCATATCTTACTGTATCGAGAAGAAATAAGAGAGAGCAGAGTTTTTTCCTTAATCAATCACTGTAAAAGGCACATTTCTGCTTAGCCGACTAAGCTTTGCTGACATGGCTTGAATATTCACTCATGTTATGTGTAGAGAATTGATTTACTATGAGAATGCAAGCTGATACATAGCAAATGAAGCTACTATAGGACTGCAGGCTGAACACTATCTTTTACGACCATTGCAGGTGGGTACTCTACAGGTTGCTAGCACTGGCATTGTTGCGTTAAGTTATGTCCAGAAAGTTTCTGAAAAGGTTAGACACTACTATTATGAACATGAATTATTTGCATGCTATTTTAACCAGGTTCTAACTTGTAAGTATACCGAAGTGCAGGTGTCTCTTGCTACTGACTTTATGTATAACCACATGTCCAGAGATGTGACTTCCAGTGTTGGTTACGATTATATCCTTAGGCAGGTCAGTGTCCCTTACAACACATTTGAGTATTTGACATTCTATATTATGTAGCAATGCATTAATTAGCCTTAACTGGGTTCTTTATCTGCATGGTCTTGTTTCTGCCAATGGATATATGTACCAACAGTATAAAACCATGTACTCTCACCAGTGTGGTGCCGTTTTTTCTGAAATTTCTTTTTGTTAGCTTAAGTTTCTTATTGCATTCCATTACAGTGCCGTCTAAGGGGCAAAGTTGACTCAAATGGTGTCGTTGCTGCATACTTGGAGGAGAGATTGAACATGGGTGTCAACTTTCTTCTGTCTGCAGAGGTATGACAGCTCCGACGAAATACGAGCTGTAGTATGCCGGTTCCGATAAAAATGTTTCCTTCCTCCCAGCAATGAATGTCCTAATATTTTTGGATTACTATCTTCTGAACTTGTGTTTTGTGACACAGATTGACCATCCAAAGAAGAACTACAAGTTTGGTTTTGGAATGACTGTAGGAGAGTAGATATGCTCACAGCAATTACTGTGAGAGGACTACAGATGTCTCCTCAGTTCGTTATAAGTGCAGGTTTACCATATGGTCTCGGTTCAAGTGTTCGGACCTACAGATTCGCTCCTCAAGCGTCCAGGCTTTTTCGGTGTACTTGCGGTTGTCTCATTTCAGCTGCTTTAGATAGCATGGGCATTTGGGCGTCCATGATTTTTTGTTAAACAAGCTGAAACGTTGTTGTAATAATGTTCTCTTGGCTGTGGGAGATTTTTGACCCTTAGGTTCCCAGCAATAGGCTTCTGTGGAACGACCGTCCTCCACAAAGCTACAGATTATACATTGAGAATTCATTTGCAATCTGGTGTTATGGTGGCTCTCATATCAGTTATATGTTCTTATAAATGTGGGCCCACCAAGTCTTTTCTGCTCGAATTTATCTCACATGGAGTAGTTGCATTCTTTCGGTGCCCGGCCGATCTGGATTCTTCCATTACTAAAGGGTTGGGCGTGTTTTGCTAAGCCGTTGGGTTTGGATTTTCATAATATTTCTACCCCTTTTGTTTTGGAATTCAAGGTGTAGAGAAATATATCAATATACATAATATCAAATTGGTATCAGCAGATTCATCATGAAATGGTTTTTTATATTTTATTTATTTAGTATTGTGGATGTTAATTTTCATATTTTATTTTAGTACTGTTTTTTGCCTTGAACTTGATCAAAGTTAAAAGAAATTCGACGTTTGAAAAAAATTAATACACGTTATATTTTGAAACTGTGGGAGTATTTGACTGAGTGGGAGGACAATGGAGTGCGTTTTCTTTTTATTTACAAATGTGGTGTTATTGTGGGCCTCCTGCAGTGTGATTTAATGTTATCTAAACAACCCATACAATTCTCAAAAAAATAAATAAATCTAAACAACACACTTATGTATCTTTTTTTTGTAACAGTGGTTGCATGTACTATATTGGTATTTCGATATCACATGTTGACAATTATATTTTTGGGTGGTGAGAGAGAGAGAGAGAGTGTGTGTGTGTGTGTGTGGGGGGGGGGGGGGGGGGGTGGATATGTTTTTATACATCGGTGGTTGTCGATTTATTTGAAAAATTATTGATCCGGTCAAAATTGTGAATCAATTTCAAAATTGAACACCTCAAATGAATGTGAGAGCTTCAAAATTAGAGTGCATGATGATTAAAAGAATTTAATGAGATAGCCCCTTGCGACATCGTTGATCCTATCAGAATCGGGTGATCCAATTCTAAATTATGTGAGCTCTTACAAATTAGAGAGCATAGTGTATTAAGGGTTGGACGCGCTTTGCTGCACCACGTGTGTTGTTGGGTTTCTTACCAAAAAAATACATACTCTGTTTCAAAATATAAGGTGTATTACTTTTCTAAAAAATCAAACCTTTTAAGTTTGATCAAATTTGTAAAGAGATATATTAAAATTCATAATATCAAATCAATATCATTAGATTCATCATGAAATGAATTTCCATCCTTGTTTTATTTAATATTGTGGATGTCGATATTTCTTGCTCTGAACTTGGTAAAAGTTAAAGAAATTTGACTTTAAAAAATAATAATACACTCACATTTTGGAACTGATGGAATAATTAGTTTGGCGGCAGGGGAGATGATGGAGCGTGGCTTATTTTCTATAATGCGGTGATCTGATGGGCATTTCGTGGTGCGGTTCTATGTCATCCACTAAGCAATATATATTTATATGGGGAATTTTTTGTGTCGGTGACTGCATGTACTATATTGATGCTATAATATCACATGGCGGTGTTTCTTTTTTGTAGGTGATGAAAGAGTGCACATGTTTGATATGTTTTTATTGGCTGGTTGTTGCTAATTAATTTGAAAAATCGTTGGCCCGGTCAAAATTGTAAATCAAATTCAAAACTGAATACCTCAATTGAATGAAAGAGATTCAAAATTAATGAAGAGAGGGAATTAAAAGAATTGAACGGGAGAACGCCTTGGGAAATTATTGACCCATTCAAAATAGGGTGACCCAATTCCAAATTGAAGACCTCGACTAATTTCGAGGCCTTCAAAATTAGGGAGCATATTATATAGTATAAAAGAATTGAACGAGAGAGTTTTGAGAAATTGTTCGTCCGATCAACATTAGGTGACTCAATTTTAATTGGAGACCTCAATTGAATGTGAACTCTTTAAAACTAGGGAGCATAGTGTTATAGAGGAGCTCTTTAAAACTAGGGAGCATGCTGTTATAGAGGACTAGAAGGGTTGGGCGCTCATTGGTGTGCCGTTCATGTTGTTGGGTTTCTTAAAAGAAATTACTCATTGTGTTTAAAAATATAAGGTGTATTACTTTCTTGAAAGATTAAACCTTTTAAGTTTAATGAATTTTTTCGAGAAATATATCAAAATCTTTAATATCAAATAGGTATGATTAGATTCATTATGAAATGAATTTTCATACTTTTTTGTTTAATATCGTGGATGCCGATATTTTTTTGCTCTGAATTTGGTCAAAGTTATATAAATTTGATTTTCCAAAAAACTAATAATCCTTATATTTGGAATCGATGGAATGTTTAGTTTGGCGGGTGAGGGAGATGATGGAGCACGTTTTATTTTTATTTATAATGCGGGTGATTTGGTGGACCTTCCGTGGTGTGATTCTGTGTTATCCGTTAACGAACCTGTAATTATGTGGAAAAATTTCTACGTCGATGTCTACATGTACTATGCTGATGCTACAACATTGCACAGTGGAATTTCTTTTTTCTTGGTTGTGGAAGGGTACGGGGGATTGATATACTTTTATTGACCGGTTGCCGCTCATTGATTTGGAAAATCATTGGCTCGGTTAAAATCTTAAACCAAATCCAAAATTGAATACCTCAAATGAATGAAAGAGTTTCAAAATTAGGGACCATGGTGAATTAAAAGAATTGAATGGGATAGCTTGAGAAATTATTGACCCGATCAAAATCGGATGACCCAATTCTAAATCAAATATCTCAATTAATTGTGAGGCCTTAACAATTAGGAACATAGTGTATACTATAAAATAATTGAATAAAATAGTTTTGAGAAATTGCCGACCCGATCAAAATCAGATGACCCAATTTTAATTGGAAACCTCAATTGAATGTGGGCTGTTTAAAACTAGGGAGCTTAGTGTTATAGAGGATTACTGAATGGTTGAGCGTGTTTTGCGCGTCTTTGGTTTTGTTGGGATCTCATAAATTTTACTTGTTATTTGGTCTGGCGCGTGGGAAACACGGTGTGTGTTTCTTTTTTCATAAATGTGGTGTTTTAGTCTTTTTTGACGATGTGATATAGTGTTACCTACTAATCAACTATACTTATTTGGGAAAGACTTTTGTGTTGGTGACCGTATGTATTATATTGGTGTTATATTGTCATATGTTGGTCCTTCGTTTTTCTAGGGGTGAAAGGATCCGCAGGATTGGTGCACAATTGCTGCCGATTAATTCGACAAATTGTTGACCCAGTTAAAATCGTGAATTAGATTCAAAATCGAATACCTCAAGTCGAGCGGGGTTAAATGCTCGATGTGTGGTAGGATGCTCATGCGGGAGGCCCAATATTTAGATTTTCTTATCACACATGCGACTAGATTAATAAGAAGATTCATGATCAATCTCTTGTCAGAGCGATACAAAATAATTAATATACAAGATAAGATATAATTTTAACTGTCACCCACTGAGTAGCGATTAATCGGGTGAAAAAACAATGAATTGGTCGATAATTTGAATATTGACCTCGATTGAATAAGAGAGCTCTTTGAGAAATCGTTGACTCGGTCAAAATCAAAAACAAAATCTAAAAATGAACACCTTAATTAAATGTGAGTCATTTAAAATTGGAGAGCGATTAGTGGATCTATAAGCTGTTCAATGTATCTCTCCACTGATGTGCGTGCATAACCTTTTTCTCAGAGGTAAGAGCATCTCTAGCAGACCCCTTAAACCGTGGAACTGCAAACGCGGTTTCCAGTTCGCGGAAAACGCGTTTTAAGGGTCGGTTTGAGCTACGGCCGAACACGTCCCTCAAACTTAAACTGTAAAACTGAGTATTCGCTTATATTTTTTCCCACGTCTTCTTCTTTTTCTCACCCGGATCTTCTATAGATTCTCTAACACTTGCAAAACCGAAAAAACTCTTTAAATAAATTTATGAAACTACACACATGACCGTGCACATTTTTTGGACCACGACTTTCTTAAACAGTGCAGACTTGTAAAACGATGCGATTGAACGGATGCTTTTGTCCATCATGCACAAATCATGCATAAAGCTATCATAAATTTACGGAGTAAATAGCATAAAACTACCACATTATAGGTTAGGGTAACGGAAAACTACCACCTTTTTTTGACTGTTCAAAAAACTACCACAAAATTGGCAGTCTGTTCCAAAAAACCCAAGTTGCCGAACCGTTACGTTCTAAGTGAAATTATGACAAGACGGGCCCGCACGTCAGGTCCACAAAGGGCGAATCTGACGGTCCCCATTGTAACGGCCGTTAAGGCGCGCGCGGTCTGACCGGGTCAAATGACCCCAAGCCGGCTCGGTCCCCTCACTTCCCCCTCACCCCCCTCCCTCTCTCCCTCCCTCCCTCTGTTCTCCCCCTCCCCCGAGCTCGCCATTGAACTGGTGGTCGCCGCCGGAGAGGAGCTCGCCGCCGGCCAGGATGCCGTCTTGGAATGATGGGGAAGAGAGCTCGGACGACGACAGGATGGGTGGCAGCTTGATGGACATGGAGCACTTTGTAAGTTCTCTCGTCTCACAGTAGTTAGGGTTAGGGTTAGGGTTAGGGTTCATGAGTACATTTGTTGCTTTGGGCTATCTGAGGCAGGTGGTTCATAGATTGGATGGAATAGTTGGTTGATTTTGCTTATGTTGTAAATGTTGTGTAGGAAATACCTGACACCATCCCGGAGCCAGTGTTTTGTGGTGCTCCCATGGAGGCAGTTCCCAAGTGCATGCTACGACAGATGATGCCTAGGAAATGTGTTGCATTTGAAGGTTCAAATACTGGAAGGAGGTTCTATGGATGCCTTGTTCAGGTGAGCAAAACATCACTTATTTGCTAATTGAACTTGTTATTTCTGATAGTAATACTAAGTGTTAATTGGATATATAATCTGTTGTTGTAAGAATCATTTTATTGCCAGTGGTAAAGTCCAGTCCAGTCATCATTATGTGATAAATTGTTTTGATAAATGGCATATGTGGTAAATTGTTTTGATAAATGTCTGAACATGGTTTTAATATTTATGTGTTGTGTCTGCATTCTGCTGAGTGTGTTCTTCCAGTGTTAGCATGGTTTCTCATATGTACCGTGTGTTTATTTGAACAGGGAGGTGTGAATTGTGGTGTTGTTAAGTGGGTTGATCCTGCCTGGCCTGATATACTTAAGAACTGCCTGATTAAGCTGTGGGAAATGTTCCATGAAGAAAACCTTGGCAGGATTCAAGACAAATATGTCTATGAGGAGGAATTAGCCAAGTTGAAAAAGGAGAAGGATCATCTCTGTAATGAGTATCATAAAATGGTGGATGATGTTTCCAAGATGTTTGACTGGCAGGATGGTGTTGGGAAGGTGGAATACCAGAAAGCAATGGATGCTGACAAGTTTGAGAAGAAGAAGGAAGAGCTAGAAATGGAGGTGAAGATGGAGAAGCTTAGGTTAGTAAAGGAGCAGAAGTGTATCCTCAAGGCCCAAGCAGAAATAATTCAGAACACTAGGAAGGCTACGAAAGAGATCCAGGTGGACAGGGATCTTATTGCAGAAGAGAAGAAAGAGCCGGAGTTAGTTGTTGCTGACCTGCTCAATGCTGGCCATGGTAGCAAGGAAAAATTTGAGAAAATCAAGGCAATACTTGAGGCTTGAAGAGTTGGAGAATGATGGTTAAGTAAGTAAGTTGGCCTATATATATAACAGGCCTATGAAGTTGATGCAGCTGTATATTTTGTGCAGTCCTATATGAACTGCTTAAGTTGTTGTAACTGGAGTTGGTGACTCTAGCTGGTGGTTATGTTAAGAACTTGTGCTAAGTAATGCAGTGAAGAACTGCTTAAGTTATTGTAACTGCTTAAGACTTGTTGGTTATGTTAAGTAATGCAGTAATGAAGTGATGACAGTTGCTTAAGAAATTGATGCTTATGTAGTTAATTTGTTTTCCTTCTTATATTGTGATTTGTATGTATTGATTTAAACCTCAATTAATTTGTTTTATCCATTGTGGGCCTAGTATATAGTTGTGTCCATTGTGGGCCTTGTGTTGGGATGTGTATACACTATTTGAGCCTGCCAACAACCCAGTTACCAATCTATAAATGAACCCACACTTCAGAAACCCTAGTCAAACCCACAACCTTTCCTACTCCCCCAGCCGCCAGAGATATTCCCAGGAACCCTAGCTTTTTTGCCATGGATCCTGGAGAGGTCATAGATGTAGAAGAAGAGGTAGGCAGGCAAAGGGAGTGAAAGGATCGATATGGTTGACTAGAGGGGAGGGGGTGAATAGGCAACTACCAGTTTTTAACTTTTCTTTAACAAATTAGGTTTAGCAACAAATAGGTTGGCTAGATATGCAACTAGGTGAGCAACCTATATGATGCTAACAATAATAACAACCCAAGCCAGCATGGGAAACAATGTAAGTAGCTTGCACAAAGTAAAGGTAAGGAGTAATGACAAGTGGAACCGATGGAGACGAGGATGTGTTACTAAAGTTCCTTCCCGGTGAATGGAAGTACATCTCCGTTAGAGCGGTGTGGTGGCACAATGCTCCCCAAGAAGCCATTAGGGCCACCGTATTCTCCTCACGCCCTCACACAATGCGAGATGCCATGACTCCACTAGTGGTGCACTTGAAGGCGACAACCGGACCTTTACAAACAAGGTTGGGGCAATCTCCACAACTTAATTGGAAAACCCGACACCACCACGATGCTTCACCATAATGGAATATGGCTTCGAGGTGAACTCTTCCATCTAGGGTGCTCAAACACTCAAGAGTAACAAGATCCGCAAGGGATTAGTGGGGGGAATCAAATTTCTCTTGGTGGAAGTGTAGATCGAGGCCTTCTCCTCCAAACCCTAGAGCATCAACAAGAATCGATGGCTAGGGAGAGAGATCGGGCAAGAATAATCTTAGGAGCAACAATGGAGCTTTTGGGCAAAAGAGGCGAATATCCCTAGAGAAGAAGACCCACTTATATAGTGGGTGAAAATCTGACTATTTTCTGCCCACAAGTCGTGCATAAGGGGTAGTACCGCTTGGGGGAGCGGTACTGCTTGCACGGAAGTATCAGGCGTCGTAGTGAGCTGACAGTAGTCAGGGAGGCGGTAGTTCCGCCGAAGCGGTACTACCGCTCCCGCAAGCGGTACTTCCGCTTATCACTGAAGGATACCCAGACTAAGCGGATAAGAGGAGGGCAGTACGACAGTGCCGCTCGGAGCGGTACTTCCGCTGCTTACTGCCGCTCAAAATCCGCTCGATTGCCAAAGACACCAGAGAGCTAAAAATAAGCGGAAGTGGAGCCGGAAGGGGAGGGCTGCAGTACCGCCCGAGCGGTACTACCGCTCCGCTCCCAGCGGTACTTCCGCTCACAATAGACAGAACCACCCGAGGACACGAGAGAGCAAAAAATAAGCAGTAGTAACCTAGTACCGCAGGGCGGCACTACCGCTGGAGCGGTACTACCGCCCATAGTAGCCGTACTTCCGCTTATGCTAGAACTCAGGGTCCTTAGGGAAGGGAGCAACTCCATTGTGCCGGGAAAGAGAGGAAGGTGCAAATGTGTACATGATTGATTTTCCCAACCTTTCCAAATGCGGACCCCCTCTTGATAGTATGGACTTTCCTATGACTCAAGTCCACCAACACTAAATCAATAGGAAAACGTCGTCTTCTCTGTTAACAACTGAGGGGATCAATAACCGTCTTGTGCCACCTGATAATCTCTGAAAGCTCAATGCACACGATTAGTCCGCAAGGGTATTGTCATCAACCACTAAAACTACTTAGGGAAAATTATGCTCTTACAATCTCCCCCTTTTTGGTGGGTTGATGACAATAAGGGATTTGCCAATATAAGATAAGCAGTAAGACTTAGGCAAACCCGACATCTACAAAATATAGACAGGCTCCCCCCTAGATGTGTGCTCTATTTGAGTACGCCTTTGGAATGCAAAGAGCACACACTAGGATCAACACTCCCCCTATATTTTATAGACACAGTCAAATACTTGCACATACAGAATACGAGTTAAAAGCAAGCAAGTAAGCATAATCTCACAAAGTAACTAATGTAGACATAACAAGATAGGATAGATAGCATGTCTTACACCATACATTAGTACTCACAAGTCTGGACCACTTAAACCAAAGCAAGCAACTAAACGAGTTCATGAGAGAGAAAAGTGCGCAGATAATATAAAACACTCGCGACTTAGCAAAGCCAGCAAATCCCTAAACACTCTCTCCCCCTTTGGCATCGAGACACCAAAAGGGGCACAGATGACTAAAGCGAGTCAAAGAGATGGTAAGCTCAAAGCGATCAGTCCTCCTCCTCCTCATCTATGGCAGCAGGCACATCCTCCTCTGACTCAGCCCACTGACAGTTCTTCTGGATCCATGCCTCCTCGTCAGTAATCCGGTCCTCAGACCCGCTGTCAACTGCTAGGCCAATCTTCCTCATAATGATCTTGTCACGGCTGCGAGCCTTCTTGGCTGCCACATGGGCCTTATACCGTCCCTTGATCTGGAAGTAGAGAAGGTTCTTCATCTTCGTCTTTAGCTTGGCAGCCCATGATGGAACGTGCTCAGATGGAGGAACATATGTGTCATCAGTGTAGTCTGGCTCTAGCTCATCATCAAAGTCAGTGGGGGCAATCTCGGGGACAGAAGGTGCAATGCCCCAGTCCTCCTTCACACGGAGCTTAAGAATACCGTGAGTCACCATGTGATCAGTAACAAGAGACTCACCAGGGAACGAAGCAGCCCAGGTATCCTCAATGAGCTTAAACAGATAAGGACCATAGATGGGCACCTTCCTGTAGAGAACATCAGACTGGAGCTCCTTCCACATGATGTGGTATACATCCAAAGTTGAGTCCCGGCCTCTCTCCTTCGTGCACATCAGCAGAAGATTCACAAGATAAGAGTGAACCTGATCCTTGTTCCCAACGCGAGGAAACAGAGTGTTGCGGAAGATATGATGCATAATGTCCAAAAAAGGAATGAGCTCAGTGCGAGTACCCTTGGCAGTCTGAACCACCCTGGAATAGCGAACAAGCTTGGACTTGTGAATTGCCGTGTCTTCAGTGTGTGGCCTCAGTCCAACAGGCTCATCCAGACCCCGATCAGCATAGCCCAAAGAATTCATGAAGGTCTTCCAGTTGGAGTGCAAAACTCAAGGTTTGGTCCTCATGAGCGTGAAAGTGAACAGTGGCATAGAATTGGGCCACAATCTCGCAATCAAAGTCCTTGTTGAAGCTGATGATGGGAAACAGACCCCATTGAACACACAGAGCCCAAGCTTCGGCAAAGTAATTAGTGTGGGGATGGTTGCTCATGTACCCCGTGTCGATGGACTTGGCATCAGGCACATAGAGATTTGTCTTGTTCTTCAGGATCCCCACGTAAATGAGAGATTGCTCCTTGGTCCAGAAGGGACGACCAACCAGCGCCTCGTCCTGAGGGCGGCGATATGGGTTGCGCTTGCGAAACTCCACAAACTCCTTGTTCATCACCTCCTTAGGTTCTTTGGAAACCTTCTTCTTGCTGACAGTCCGCTTCCCATGTTGCTATTTTGGTTGAGCACTAGAACCAGCCCCGGCATCTTCAGACGTGCGGAACCGCTTGGAACCACCAGACCGTCCAGGATTAATGCGACAAGCAGAAGCGGAGCTACCATCACCTGGAACTCAAAAAGAAAGAACGAAAAGAGACAAGCAAATGTAAAAACCATGCATAAGACAAAGAAAAAGGAATATAAAGGATAGGAAAAGAAACACAGAAGGTGGGGGTTCTGGTGCACCAGCGGTAGTACCGCGCTGCAGGAGCGGTACTTCCGCTGGAGCGGCAGTACCGGTCAACATCAACGGTAGTACCGCCCGGGCGGCGGAAAACCTTTCGTGGCACAGGAACGGCAGGACCGGTAACGTAGAACCTAATAACTTCGGTGACCATAGACTATTCTCAAGTCGACATTTCAAGTCCTACTCATGCCTAGAATCTGCGAAAAATCAAGAAATACTCATGCATTGCCCTAGAACAAGATTTAACAATTAAAGCCAAAGGAGAAATGAATGCGGGCACTACCGGAGTCCATGGCATGAGGAGGAGAGGGGGATGAACCCCACCGGACGGAAATGCGAAGGACGACACGGAATGGGAGATCCGGAGCCGGCCTCCGGGGTTGTTTTGGTCGCCCGTGAGAGAGAACACGAAGGGGTGGAGGAGAGAATTGGTATGGGGGGAGTTAGAACTCCCACTGCCCACCTCTTGAACTGCCCAAGCGTTCCCGAAGCGGTAGTACTGCGAACACGGGCGGTAGTACCGCTTGAGCGGTAGTACCGACCTCGGCCGAGAGGTAGTACCACTTCCAACCTAACAACAGCCCCAAAGACAAGGGAGAGGAGAAAAATGTATGCAATTTATGAGTTTTGAGAAAATGATGAAACTCCAGATATTCTAACACATCACATATGAGGAGACAAACCAAGTTTTGAAGAGTCCAAACACGAAGAATAAGCAAGCTTAGAGTGACACAATATACAAATAAGCTCTCAAAAAGCACATGCCGCACTAGGAAGAAGGGGGGGGGGGGGTGGCCGAGGCCACCTATGTTTGAGTCAATTGGTATGACACCGCGATGATTTTAACCTTGGGTCCATGACCAAACTCGTATTTGAAGCACAAGTGTCATAAAAAATGACTAATGTGAAAGATTTTATCGATTTGTGGATAATAGGGGAAGGGAGAGTTCATTGAGAGAACAACACACCCCTATGTCCATGCCTAAATCTAAGCAAGATATAATGAAGAATGTGGCGGGGTGTGCAATAAGTCAAGCCACATTGCTCGAATCAATGATATTTAGCTCATGCCTTAACTCGCGAAATCTTGCTTCATCCAATGGCTTCGTGAAAATATCTGCAAGCTGCACATTAGTATTGAGATGAATAGGATCAATTTCTCCATGCTTGATATGATCCCGGATGGAGTGATGACAAATCTCAATGTGCTTCGTCTTGCAATGTTGGACCGGGTTGTTGGAGATCCTGACAACACTCTTGTTGTCACAGTAGAGGGGCACTTTGTCACACGTGACACCGTAATCCTTTAAAGTTTGCCTCATCCAGAGCAACTGTGCACAACAACTTGCTGCAGCTACATATTCGTCCTCGGTGGACGAGAGAGAAACACAGTTTTGTTTCTTCGAAGACCAACTTACCAAAGAGCGACCAAGGAATTGGCAACCTCCGGAAGTTGACTTCCTCTCCACACGGTCTCCTGCCCAATCCGAGTCCGAATATCCTATGAGATCAAATGAAGCACCTTTGGGGTACCATAATCCAAAGTTTGGGGTATGAGCCAAATATCGAAAGATTCGCTTGGCAGCCACATAGTGACTCTCCTTAGGTGCGGATTGAAATCATGCACAAATTCCCACACTCAACATGATATCCAGCCTAGATGCACAAAGATAAAGCAGGGATCCAATCATGGAGCGATATACCTTTTGATCCACGGCTTTACCATTGGGATCACTATCAAGTTGGCATTTGAGCGGCATGGGTGTGTTGGCCTTGGCCGGCTTGAGATCATCCAACTTGAATCTCTTGATTATGTCTTGAGTGTATTTAGCTTGGTTGATGAAGGTTCCTTGACTTTGTTGCTTGACTTCGATTCCAAGGAAGAACTTCAACTCCCCCATCATGGACATCTCAAACTCTTTGGTCATTAGTGTGGCAAACTCATCATTGAAAACTTTGTTAGAAGAACCAAAGATAATATCATCAACATATAGTTGGCATACGAACAAGGTCCCGTTAACCCTCTTTGTGAAAAGAGTGGGATCGACTTTCCCAATTTCAAACCCACGGTCTTGCAACATCTCGGTAAGGTGCTCATACCACACTCGTGGGGCTTGTTTAAGGCCATAGACTGCCTTATCGAGAACGTATACATGATTGGGGAACTTAGGATCCTCGAACCCTGGGGGTTGCTTGACATATACCAACTCCTTAAGTGGACCATTAAGAAAAGAACTCTTCACATCCATTTTATATAATTTGAAATCATGATGAGATGCATATGCAAGCAACATGCGAATAGATTCAAGGCAAGTGACGGGAGCAAAGGTTTCACCGTAGTCGATACCCTCGACTTGGGAGTAGCCTTGAGCCACCAATCTTAACTTGTTGCGAATGACCACACCGTTCGCATCTTGCTTGTTCTTAAAGATCCATTTGGTTCCAATGACATTGTGATTCTCCTTTGGTCTTGGCACCAACCGCCACACTTTATTGCACTCAAAGTTGTAGAGTTCATCGTGCATGGATTCAAGCCATTCCATGTCCTCGAGCGCCTCTTGTACCTTGAGGGGTTCAATGCAAGAAACATACGCATGATGTGCACAAAAGTTTGTTAATTGACGACGAGTAGTTACCCCTCTGTTAAAGCTTCCGTAGACGTTCTCTAGGATGTGTTGCTTGTTCCTAAGTGATACGTATCCGTCGTATCTACTTTTCCTCACACTTTTGCCCTTGTTTTGGACTCTAATTTGCATGATTTGAATGAAACTAACCCGGACTGACGCTGTTTTCAGCAGAACTACCATGGTGTTGTTTTTGTGCAGAAATAAAAGTTCTCGGAACTGGACGAAACTTTTTGGAGATTTATTTTACAATAAATAAAAAATACTGGAGCCAAGAACTACCGAAGGGGGAGCCCTGGCTGGGCACGATACACCAGGGCGCGCCAGTCCCCCCAGGAGCGCCCTGGTGGGTTGTGCCCACCTCGTGGCCCCACTGACCCTAATTCTGACGCTATAAAATCCTATTTTTGGAAAAAAAATCAGAGAGAAAGTTTCATCGTGTTTTACGATACGGAGCCGCCACCACCTCCTGTTCTTCATCGGGAGGCCAGATCTGGAGCCCGTTTGGGGCTCCGGAGAGGGGAATCTTCGGTCTTCGTCATCATCAACCCTTCTCCATCGCCAATTCCATGATGCTCCCCACCGGGAGTGAGTAATTCCTTTGTAGGCTTGCTGGTCGGTGAGGAGTTGGATGCGATTCATCATGTAATCGAGTTAGTTTTGTTAGGGCTTGATCCCTAGTATCCACTATGTTCTGAGATTGATGTTGCTATGACTTTGCCATGCTTAATGCTTGTCACTAGGGCCCGAGTGCCATGATTTCAGATCTGAACCGTTTATGTTATCACCATTATATCTATGTTCTTGATCCGATCTTGCTAGTCATACGCACCTATTACATGTTATGATCCGTAAACCCCGGAGTGACAATAGTCGGGATACATTCCGGTGATGACCATAGTTTGAGGAGTTCATGTATTCACCATGTGTTAATGCTTTGTTCCGGTTCTCTATTAAAAGGAGGCCTTAATATTCCTTACTTTCCTTATGGACCCCGCTGCCACAGGAGGGTAGGACAAAAGATGTCATGCAAGTTCTTTTCCATAAGCACATATGACTATTTACGGAATACATGCCTACATTACATTTATGAACTGGAGCTAGTTCTGTATCACCCTAGGTTATGACTGTTATATGATGAATATCATCCAACGAGTTCACCGATCCAGTGCCTACGAGTTTTCCACATATTCTTCTTGCTAAGTTACTACTGCTACTGCTACTGTTACACTTGCTACAAAACTATTGCTGTCATTGCTACTATTACCATTACTACTACCACTGCTATCAAAACTATCATACTACTGTGCTACTGATCACTCTGATGCAGATATTTAATCTCCAGGTGTGGTTGAATTGACAACTCAACTGCTAATACTCGCAAATATTCTTTGGCTCCCCTTGTGTCGAATCTATAAATTTGGGTTGAATACTCTACCCTCGAAAACTGTTGCGATCCCCTATACTTGTGGGTTATCAAGACCTTTTTCTGGTGCCGTTGCCGAGGATTATAGCTATATTTTTTGAGTCACTTGGGATTTATATCAATTGATCACTATGAAGAATGTGAAGGATCCAAAAACCAAGATTTTTCCCTCTAAGACGAGGGGAGGTAAGGAATTGCCATCTAGCTCTGCACTTGATTCACCTTTGGTTATGAGTAAGCTTGAAACACCACCACATGCTATTAATCCTGATATGTCGCAAGTTATTGATGATGCTACTTCTGCTATGAATGATGCTTATGATGATGCTAGTACCATGCCTGATGATAATGTGCCACTAGGTGAATTTCTTGATGAACAAATTGCTAGAGCTAAAGAGAATGAAATTATTGAAACTGATGAGATTGCTGAAACTGATGAAGCTCTTGAAACTGATGATTATGAAACATCTATTAGACCTGGCTCTCCTAGATTTGAAATTCCTAAGATAACTGAAGGTTATGTTATGGATGAGGAGACGACTAGGGAAATCCTTTCTTGTAAGGATAGAAACGATCTTAAGAAATTGTTACGCAAGTATAAGGAAAAGACTTTGAGTGCTAGAATGAAATGTGATCCTAAGTTTGCTACTTCACCTATATTTGTTACCGATAAGGATTATGAATTCTCTGTCGACCCAGAGTTAATTACTTTGGTTGAATTTGATCCTTTCCATGGCTATGAAACTGAAACTGTAGTGGCACATCTTACTAAGCTTAATGATATAGCCACCCTCTTTGCTCATGATGAGAAGACTCACTACTACTATATTCTGAAATTATTTCTGTTATCATTAAAGGGTGATGCTAAGACATGGTACAATACAACTCCTGGTTGTGTGCGTAGTCCCCAGGATATGATTTACTACTTCTCTGAAAAATATTTTCCTGCTCATAAGAAACAAGCTGCCTTACAGGAAATATTTAACTTTGTGCAAATTGAAGAAGAGAGTCTCCCTCAAGCTTGGGGGAGGCTTCTCCAATTGCTTAATGCTTTGCCTGATCACCCTCTCAAGAAAAATGAAATACTTGATATCTTCTATAATGGACTAACTGATGCTTCTAGGGACTTCCTAGATAGTTGTGCTGGTTGTGTTTTCAGGGAACGAACTGTTGAACAAGCTGAGGAATTATTGAATAATATATTGAAGAATTATGATGATTGGACTCTCCCTGAACCACCACTTAAACCCACTCCGAAGAAGAGGGGTATCTTATTTCTCAGTCCTGAAGATATGCAAGAGGCAAAGAAATGTATGAAGGAAAAAGGTATTAAAGCTGAGGATGTTAAGAATTTACCACCTATTGAAGAAATATATGGCCTTGACACACCACCACCTCCATAGGTGGTAGAGGTAAATTCTCTATTAAAATTTGATGAAAGTGATATCCCTTACAATAAACATCCTAGTCAATGCTTATATGAGTTTGATAACTACATTATAAAACAAGATCATTTCAATGCACATGTTCTGAAACAATTGAAATATAATTCTGATATGATTGCCCGCTTGAGTGACTTGCTATTTAGAATCAGTAATGATGTTAGAGGTGTAGGAAAGCATGCCTCTATGGTTCAAACTCAGTTAGAACAAGTTGCTAAATCTCAAAAAGAATTGCTTGATGAAATGAATAATAATATGAATGATTTTGCTGCTAGAGTAGTAACTAGAGGAGGTAGAATGACCCAAGAACCACTTTATCCTGAAGGTCGTCCTAAAAGAATTGAACAAGACTCTCAGAGAATTAACACTGATGCACCTAGTCCTTCTAAAAAGAGAAAGAAAAAGAAAAATGATAGGACTCTGCATACCTCTAGTGAACCTGAGATACGAAAACCTCCTGATAATAATGATGTCTCTATTTCCGATGCTGAAACTCAATTTGGTAATGAACATTCACCTAGTGATAATGAAAATGATAATGATGATGTTCATGAAGATACTCAACCGAACAATGATAAAGAACGAGATAATGATGTTGAAATAGAGCCTGTTGTTGATCTTGATAACCCACAAGCTAAAAATAAACGATATGATAAAAGATACTTTGTGGCTAGAAAACATGGTAAAGAAAGAGAGCCATGGGTTCAGAAACCCATGCCCTTTCCACCTAAACCATCTAATAAAAAGGATGATGAAGAATTTGAACGCTTTGCTGAAATGATTAGGCTAGTCTTTTTGCGTACCCGCTTAACTGATATCTTAAAGATGGCCCCTTATGCAAAATACATGAAAGACATCATCACTAATAAAAGAAAGATACCTGAATCTGAAATCTCCACCATGCTTGCTAATTATTCTTTTAAGGATGGAGTACCCAAAAAACTTGGAGACCCTGGAATACCAACTATACCTTTCTCCATTAAAAGAAATTATGTCAAAACTGCTTTGTGTGATTTGGGAGCTGGTGTTAGTGTTATGCCTTTCTCCTTATATAAAATACTTGATTTGAATAAACTCAAACCTACTGAAATATCATTGCAAATGGCTGACAAATCAACTGCCATACCTATCGGTATTTGTGAGGATCCGCCCGTTGTTGTTGCAAATGTTACTATCTTAACGGACTTTGTTATTCTTGAGATGTCCAAGGACGACAACATGTCGATTATCCTTGGTAGACCCTTTTTGAATACTGCAGGGGTTGTTATTGATTGCAATAAAAGCAAATTCACTTTTCATATCAATGGTAATGAGCATACGGTGCACTTTCCGAAGAAACAATTCCAAGTGAATGGTATAAATGTTATTGAAGAATCTCCGACAATCACTATTGGAAGTTTTCAACTCCCTCTACATACTGCCAAAAAGAAATATGACATACTTATTGTTGAGGATATGCATATCCCTAATGAGGTAACTTAGTGTTTTACGAAAGTTCTTCGGTTTCATGCTAATCGGAAGTGGTTGTAAATAAGACTTGATCAACCTTATTAATGGATCATTTTTGAGAGGTATGAAGTCGATGAATCTAGTAGGCACAATCTTCTGCTCCCACCTTTTATTTTCTGTTTTACTTAGTCAAATAAAATAAAATACCATGTTTATTCTGTTTCCTGTTTTCTCCGTGCAATAAAAAATGACCCAAAAATAAAAGTTCTCAGAATGTCCTGAAATTTTGATATGATTTTTTTCTGAATATTTCTGAATTTCTGGTACAAATAACATCAGAGGGGGGTGCACCTGGTGCCCACAAGACACCAGGGCGCGCCAGCAACCCCAGGCGCGCCTTGGTGGGTTGTGGCCCCCACGTGGGCCCCCTCACTTATTCCTTTAGCCCATGTCATCCCCTACTTCCAAAAAAATTACCATAGCTCCCATTCCCGTGTTCTTGCTCTCAAACCCGCGGATTTCGATCTCTTTGCTCGAAGCTCCGTTTCCGAAACTGTTTGGAGGGATTGCTACTTGGTATGTGACTCCTCCATTGTTCCAATTAGTTTTTGATTTAGTGGGTTATTTTTAGAGTAATTAGCTACTCTTGGCGTTGCTGTAGATGAGCTTGCATGTTGTATTCTTAGAGTTCTAAGTAGTTTGAATGCTTAATATGGCCTCTATGCATCCTTAGGAGTAGTTGCTATCAATTTCGCGAAGTTTTGTTAACAAAATTTTGTGTCTCAAAAATATTTCAGAAATTTGTTCGCAAATAAAAATGCAATTCTTTAGGAGTTCTTCGAGGAGGAGGTCCTCAGAGGCGTCATCAAGTGGAAACTCGGTCCGATAATCTTATGTTGAGCCAAGTGAAAGCTCGATGCGAGATGCCGCTACCAAATCATGTTTGTGGCCGTGTGACGAATTCATGGAAGGTGCAGGTATCGAGGAGGAATTTGAACAATTTATTCACCATGCAGAACTCGCTCCCTTCATCGCAGATAAGTGCCCTCAACATCTCAAACTCACGAAAACATTCACAAAGAAATTTAAATATTTTCCTCGTGAGGCTAGAGTTTCATTCAACCTTTATGACAGTCCCTTCACCATGCCTTTAGAATTGTTCAGTGAAGCATGCAAAATTCCATATTGGGGTTCCCTTGATGAACCGCCAATATCTGAGTATGAGTCATTTTTGATTAACCTTTGCTACGGTGCAGATAGGGGAGTGACACAGGGAAGAATTAAAAGCATCCATTTCCCATCAATACACTATTTTGCACTCTTTAATGGCAAATGTATTGTAGGCAAACAAGATTGTAGCACACTATGTGCTCCTGATTTGAGTCTCATACACACTGCTATAACAAGAAATAAATGTTATAATCTTGGAGCAATTGTTGCACAGAGACTGCAGCACAACGCTGCCAGCGGTAATTTTTATGGAGGAATTTATGCCTCCCGTGTAGCAGAGAAGCTAAATGTATCACCTTAGCCTAATGACCCCATTTTACCTACTCAGTACTTAGACTTTGAGGCCATCAAGCGTCATAGGTTCCTTAAGGGCACAATCACTAATTACACCTATAACTTGAGGTTTAATAAAAAAAACGTTGTGCCTGTTACTTTGCCTGCTCCTGCTCTCTTTGATTTTCACAGTAGGGGAAGATATTATGTTCTTGGGAGCGAGGCCCATGCGTACAATGCGGAGGTTGAAGCTGCTAGGAGGGCCGAGGAGTCTGCACCAAGGGCCTCGGTAGGCTATCACTCCGACTATTATCCACGCTGCGGATGGTGATTACCAAGCTAGGCCAAAAGCCTAAGCTTAGGGGAGTACGCATTTCCACCGACATTATATTCATGTTCACACATTTCATTCCAGTTGTCGGTGCTCATACTTTTTCATTGTATTAGCCATACTAGATTTATTTTCTCGTTCTCTCCTTGCGTCTTTGAAAAACTTGAGAAAACCCAAAAATATTTCCTACTTATTTTCGATTTTTCTTTCTAGCTTAAATTAATTGTAGCATCAAAAGAAAACCCAAAAAGATTTCTCATTTCTTATTTACGTGTTGGGAGCTTTCCCGTGTAAATAGTTTTTCTCGTTTTTGTTTTTCCCTCTTTAATTTGCTTTCTTCAAGAAAAACCAAAAACTCCAAAAATATTTCAGTGTGTTTCTCTGAAATTCTTTTCCTTTTACTTGAATCGTACCGAGGAGAAGACCACGACGAAAATGTTGAGTGGCTCTCATATGCACTATTGTTAATCTAACAAAGAGACCATGTTACTCTGTCTTCTCGTCCTGAATAAAATGTTTGCAGATTCCAGCTTAGTCCACGACACTCTTGCACTATTATTACTTTCATATCATTTGGTCGTGCAAGTGAAAGGCAATAATGACGATATTTGATGAAGTGTCTGTGGCAGAGAAAAGCGGGTATGAACTCAACTTGTTGTTGTTTTTATAAATGTGTTTAGCCTAGTATCCTTGATTCAGCATATTATGATCAAACATGTTTGCAATGACAATTAGAGATTATAGTTGCCCATGCCATGCTTAAGTAGCTAGGAGTGGATAATGATTTATCTTGGATGTCAACATGCATCAAAATGATTGTGATGTGGTATGATGATATGGTATCCTCCTCTGAATGTTTCAAGTGGCTTGACTTGGCACATGTTCACGCATGTAGTTGAATCAAAACCAACATAGCTTTCATGATATTTATGTTCATGGTGTCCATATCCTACTCATGCTAGTATTCAATGTTGATTATTCGTAATGCATGTTCATGACCGTTTTCGCTCTCTAGCTGGCCGCTTCTCAATCTATTTGCTAGCCTTCGCCTGTACTAAGTGGGAATACTGCTTGTGCATCAAAATCCTTAAACCAAAGTTATTCCAGATGAGTCCACTATATCTACCTATATGCGGTATTACCCTGTCGTTCCAAGTAAATTTGCATGTGCCACCTCTAAAAATTCAAATGAACATCTGTTTTGTGTGCCTGGACCGCTCATGGAGCGACAGGGGGCGGTCAATATCTTGCATGTCAAGCGGGTTATTCTCATGATGAGTGCTTATTCACTCGTCCTTACACGAGAGGGGCGGTAATAGGGATTCCCAGTCCCAAAATCAAAAAATACAAATAATTAAACAAAACTCCCCCAGGAATGTTGTTGGTATGGACGGTACCCGTGGATTCGGCTAGCCGTGGAGTGTGATTGTTGGTGGAGGGGGAGTAAACCTTTACTTTTACCGCTTGGGAACCGCCGCTAATGTGTTTAGCATGGAAGATATTGATAACTCTTGGTTGTAACGTTGACAGGAAGGGTTTACCTCCCAAAATTATATCTATCTCTTTTTAAGCTTTGAACTCTGGCACCTCTCCAAATCTCTGCTTCCCTCTGCGAAGGGACTATCTATTTACTTTTATGTTGAGTCATCACCTTCTCAAATAAGCGCCAGACCTGAGAGCACTACTGTCATCCTCATGCATTGTGTATAGTTAATGTTGGGTGCAGCATGACTGGATCTTTTCTACCATGAATTACAATGTTTAGTCGCTGCTTGAACTTTGGAGGTGCTCTGCATTTATGTTTTGCGGTCTCAGAAAGGGCTAGCGAGATACCACTATTGTCATATTATATCATGATTGTTTTGACAAAGTGTTGGCGCTTGAGATATTTTATTATTGCTCGCTAGTTGCTTATGTCATTGATATGAGTTAATATAATTTCTAAGTGTTATTGCTGGCATGGTTAGTCATAATCTTTGCTGAAAACATGGGTGCTACTTAAGCATATATATGTAAACAAGAACAAAAGAGTTCGTAAAAGTTTTTCTTTATCACTTTCAGTTTGTCAACTGAATTGCTTGAGGACAAGCAATGGGTTAAGCTTGGGGGAGTTGATACGTCTCCGTCGTATCTACTTTTCCTCACACTTTTGCCCTTGTTTTGGACTCTAATTTGCATGATTTGAATGAAACTAACCCGGACTGACGCTGTTTTCAGTAGAACTACCATGGTGTTGTTTTTGTGCAGAAATAAAAGTTCTCGGAACTGGACGAAACTTTTTGGAGATTTATTTTACAATAAATAAAAAATACTGGAGCCAAGAACCACCGGAGGGGGAGCCCTGGCTGGGCACGATACACCAGGGCGCGCCAGCCCCCCAGGCGCGCCCTGGTGGGTTGTGCCCACCTCGGGGCCCCACTGACCCTAATTCCGATGCTATAAAATCCTATTTTTGGAGAAAAAAATCAGAAAGAAAGTTTCATCATGTTTTACAATACGGAGCCGCCGCCACCTCCTGTTCTTCATCGGGAGGCCAAATCTGGAGCCCGTTTGGGGCTCCGGAGAGGGGAATCTTCGGTCTTCGTCATCATCAACCCTTCTCCATCGCCAATTCCATGATGCTCCCCACCGGGAGCGAGTAATTCCTTCGTAGGCTTGCTGGTCGGTGAGGAGTTGGATGAGATTCATCATGTAATTGAGTTAGTTTTGTTAGGGCTTGATCCCTAGTATCCACTATGTTCTGAGATTGATTTTACTATAACTTTTCCATGCTTAATGCTTGTCACTAGGGCCTGAGTGCCATGATTTCAGATCTGAACCGTTTATGTTATCACCATTATATCTATGTTCTTGATCCGATCTTGGTAGTCACACGCACCTATTACGTGTTATGATCCGTAAACCCCGGAGTGACAATAGTCGGGATACTTTCCGGTGATGACCGTAGTTTGAGGAGTTCATGTATTCACCGTGTGTTAATGCTTAAAAGGAGGCCTTAATATCCCTTAGTTTCCTTATGGACCCCGCTGCCACGGGAGGGTAGGACAAAAGATGTCATGCAAGTTCTTTTCCATAAGCACGTATGACTATTTACGGAATACATGCCTACATTACATTGATGAACTGGAGCTAGTTCTGTGTCGCCCTAGGTTATGACTGTTATATGATGAATATCATCCAACGAGTTACCGATCCAGTGCCTACAAGCTTTCCACTTATTGTTCTTGCTAAGTTACTACTGCTACTGCTACTATTACACTTGCTACAAAACTATTGCTGTCACTGCTACTATTACCATTACTGCTACCACTGCTATCAAAACTATCATACTACTGTGCTACTGATCACTCTGCTGCAGATATTTAATCTCGAGGTGTGGTTGAATTGACAACTCAGCTGATAATACTCGCAAATATTCTTTGGCTCCCCTTGTGTCGAATCTATAAATTTGGGTTGAATACTCTACCCTCGAAAACTATTGCGATCCCCTATACTTGTGGGTTATCACTAAACTTGGAAGCAATCTTGGCAGCTCGTCTTTCCAAAATCTCTTCCATGGAAGGTTGCGGTGTATCGTCTTGACGAGCTTGAGAGCCATCACTAGCTTGTCCTTGATCATTTTCAAGATCTTGACCTTGAGCTTGCTCGGGGTTGTGAACTTGATCTTGAGCATCTTGTGATACGTCATCATCACCATGAGGTTGATCTTGCTCTTGATAATGTTCACGAGGGTGAGGGCCTTCACTTTGTTCTTCGGAAGCATGTGGGTCTTCCGTCGGTGATGGTTCCACTTGTGTGGAACATTGTCCTTCTCCTTCAGCCACAAGGGGTTCCTCAACAGGTAGGAAGTGTCCCACACCCATTCTTCTTATGTCTTGGGGAGGAATTTTATCACCTACATCACAAAGACCACTTTGCTCCACTTGGGAGCCATTATTTTCATCAAAATCTATGTCACTCTTCTCCTCAACGAGTCATGTGGACTTGTTGAGAACACGGTAAGCATGAGAGTTTGTAGCATAACCAAAAAATATGCCCTCATGAGCTCTAGATTCAAATTCAGACAAACGAACACCTTTCTTGAGAATGAAACACTTACAACCAAACACCCGGAAGTACTTGAGGTTGGGCTTGTTACCGGTAAGTATCTCATATGGAGTCTTGTTCAAGCCTTTGCGGAGGTAGAGCCGATTAGATGCATGACACGCGGTGTTGATGGCTTCGGCCCAAAAGTTGTACGGAGATTTGAATTCCGCCATCATGGTCCTTGCCGCATCCATCAACGTCCGGTTCTTCCTCTCCGCAACACCGTTTTGTTGAGGGGTATAGGGTGGAGAGTATTGGTGCTTGATTCCCTCATCACTGAGAAACTCGTCCAAGGTGTAGTTCTTGAACTCGGTGCCGTTGTCACTTCTAATCATCAATATCTGTGCATCATGTTGGCGTTGAGCTTTATTTGCAAAGTTGATGACTGTTTGTTGGGTCTCACTCTTCCTCTTGAAGAAATATACCCAGGTGTATCTTGAGTAATCATCCACAATCACCAAGCAAAACCTTCTCCCCCCAAGACTATCAAATGATGGAGGGCCGAAGAGATCCCTGTGAAGGAGCTCTAGGGGCCTCTTGGAGTAAATAGTAGTCATGGGGCGGTGAGACGTCTCATGTAGCTTTCCCTCGATACAAGCACTGCAAGCACGGTCTTTGGTAAAACTCACATTTGTTAGTCCATGAACGTGATCCCCTTTGAGGAGACTTTGCAAAGATCTCATATTGACATGGGCTAGCCGGCGATGCCAAAGCCATCCCACATCAACTTTAGACATTAGGCATGTCGCGGTCTTAGTGGGTCGCTCCGAGAAGTTAATCACATAGAGACCATTTTCGACATGCCCAACAAAGTCCATTTTAAGAGTCTTGCTCCACAAAAGGGTCATGGTATCAATGACAAAGAAGGTACTAAAACCCATGAGTGCAAGTTGATGAACGAAAAGTAAATTGTATGCAAGGGTCTCAACAAGCATGACTCTCTCAATAGTTATGTCCGGAGAGATAATCACCTTGCCAAGACCCAATACCTTTGAAATTGTGTCATCACCAAATGAGACTTGAGTGGCCAAAGATGCATCGGGTCGAACGTCCACCACCAAGTCCTTGCTTCTGGTCATATGATTTGTTTCTCCACTATCAAGCAACCATGATACCCCTCCGGAAGCAAACTCCTACAATAGATCAATGCTTGGATTTAGGTACCCATTCTTTAATGGGTCCTTTCATGTTAGTAACAAGGGTCTTAGGAACCCAATAGACCATTCAATGTACTCATAAGAAGAACTAACATATTTGGCATAAACATGCCCATCACTAGCACGACATAAAACATAAGAGGGGTTAAAATCGCCGGCCTTGTTGGTGGAGGTGGTCTTGCCATTCTTGGCATTACCACCCACAACATTTTCCTTTTTCTTCTCATGAGTAGTCTTCCCCGCTTTGACAAAGGTTTCCTTAAGCGGGGGAGCTTGCTTGGTCTTCAACTTCTTCTTCTTCTTAGACTTAGGTGCAAACCCAATCCCTTCCTTGTCTACCACTTCCTTTTGATTACTCAAAAGGTCGTTGAGATTCTTCTCACCTTGGATACAAGTCACAAGGCCTTTCTCAAGTTGCTCTTTCAACTTGGCATTTTCCTCCACAAGGTGCACATGCTCACAACAAGGGTTAGTAGCAATGGTATTATCAATTAATACAAAAGGAGGACATGTGGCTATTTCCTTAGTAAGTTTTACTTGGAGTTGATCACGAGACTCCTTAAGAGAGGCATGAGCACCCTTCAAAGCCTTGTGAGCCTTGTCAAGTGCGTCAAACTCTTCCTTGAGTCTATCATGGCCAACCCCAAGTGCAACCTTATCAGATTTGAGCACACGATTAAGAACAATAGCATGATCATGATCTTTACATAATTTAGCAAGGTCAACATTTTGTGACTCCTCAAGAGCCAAACGAAGACTTCGCTCTTCCTCTAGAGCAATGGAAAGATCAGCTATCTCATCGGCATAATCAAGACTATGCCCCTTCAACTCCTCAAGGGATTCCTCTTGAGAATCAATGATATCATGGGCCTCACCAAGTTGGTCCAAGAGAGCAACAAAGTGCTTCTTGGATTCTCCTTTGAGTTTACCCAAGAATTTGTCAAACTCATTCTCACCCTCCTTCGCCTCCTCGTGTTCATCCACACAATCCAACAAAGAAGGAGTGGTAGAAATGGAAGTTTTAATGTTTGAGGTTTTGACGTTGGGGGTTAGCTTGGTGATACCTTTGGCCATGAGGCACCTAGCAATGTGGTTCTTGTTGGGGGCATCGAAGAGTGACACCTTGGTTGGGGTAGAGGACGCAAAAGCCACTGTAGCCATTGCCATCCCTTCACCACTAGTATCTTCGTCATCAACATCATCATCGGAGGCATACTTTTCTTGAGCCACCAACACCTTGTGAGGCGCCTTCTTGGTGAAGTTGTTCTTGTTGGGGAAGGACTTGGCCTTATCTTTGCGGATGAGCTTGACACCATTATCTTCCCTCTTCTCATATGGGCAATCTACCACGAAGTGGCTCACATTACCACAGTTGTAGCAAGTCCTCACATGTTGCTTGCCTTTTGACCCACTTGAGTTGTTCTTGGAGAATTTGGGCCTTGAGTTTATCTTGTTGCCCCAAAATTTCCTAGAAGCAAGAGCCATGTGCTCATGATAAGCATATTTGGTATCTTCTGGGCAAACCTCCTCTTCCTCCTCTTCTTCTTCTTCTTCTTCTTGAATGACCTTGGCCTTCAAAGCAAGGTTGGGATATGACTTGTTTTCCCGTTGTACATGAGCTAGAGCATTGTCGGCGGTCTTGTTCAAGATGTTCATTGCAATAAACTCATCCAACACGTCGCTCGATGTCAAGGAATGGAAATCAACCCTTTGACGGATAACAGAGGACATGGCCTTATTGAATGGCATGATGGCCTTGAGAAACTTACGCTTGATCCAATTACCATCCCTATCCTTGCTTCCATGATCTTGAAGAGCGATGGCAAGAGTGGTCATTCTTCGATAAAGCTCACGAGGGTCCTCATCTTCATTCATCAGCCTCATCAAACACAAAAGTTGGACCGTTGAATGCTTGAGCCGCCCTTGTATAAACAGACAATGTGTTCCCCACAGTCTTTAGCACGAGTGAAGGGACGCAAGTGAGCTAGATCTTCGAGAGGCACGACAGCTTGAAGAATGAACAAGGCGGAGTGATTGAGTTGATTGTCGGCCTCTTCTCTTGGGGTGAGATTGTTTGGATCATGCGGGTAGTATCCTTGCTCAATGATTCTCCAAAGTTGAGTTGAGTTGTGATTCAAATGAGACTTGATATGAAAAATCCAATTAGCAAAATCATTCTTAACAAGTTTAGGAGGAGGACCATGATTAACTATATGAGGTGGGTGCACCGGTCCTCCATAAACCACGAGAGGGGGTACCGAGGCAAAAGTACACGATCCACTATTTCCTTGAGGTAACTTGTTCTTGTCAGTGCTAGTCCCCTCCTTACTGGAGTGGACATCCGATGTTGAGTTAGTGGGATTAACCACTTGAGTCGGATCGGTAGAAAGTTTGAGACTATCAAGGAAATCTTTAAACAGGGATTTGACCTCGGTCATCATGGAGGATTTGAGCGAGGCCATGGCATCATTTAAATCCTCACGAGAGACCGTGTTCACACCCACGGCCTCGGGAAGTTCAACAACACGATCCCCATCGTCAACCATACTCTTCGGGTGGTTAAACCCTTAATAAAGAGACGAGGCTCTGATGCCAATTGACAGGATCGATATGGTTGATTAGAGGGGGTGGGGTGAATAGGCAACTACCAGTTTGTAACTTTTCTTTAACAAATAAGGTTTAGCAACAAATAGGTTGGCTTGATATGATACTTGGTGAGCAACCTATATGATGCTACCAATAATAACAACCCAATCAAGCAAGGGAAACAATGTAAGTAGCTTGCACAAAGTAAAGGTAAGGAGTAACCACAAGTGGAACCGATGGAGACGAGGATGTGTTACCGAAGTTCCTTCCCGGTGAAGGGAAGTACGTCTCTGTTAGAGCGGTGTGGAGGCACAATGCTCCCCAAGAAGCCACTAGGGCCACCGTATTCTCCTCAGGCCCTCACACAATTCGAGATGCCGTGATTCCACTAGTGGTGCACTTGAAGGAGGCAACCAGACCTTTACAAACAAGGTTGGGGCAATCTCCACAACTTAATTGGAGGCTCCCAACACCACCATGAAGCTTCACCACAATGGAATATGGCTTCGAGGTGACCTCTCCCGTCTAGGGTGCTCAAACACCCAAGAGTAACAAGATCCGCAAGGGATTAGTGGGGGGAATCAAATTTCTCTTGGTGGAAGTATAGATCGAGGCCTTCTCCTCCAAACCCTAGAGCATCAACAAGAATCTATGGCTAGGGAGAGAGATCGAGCAAGAATAAGCTTAGGAGCAACAATGGAGCTTTTGGGGAAAAGTGGTGAATCTCCCTAGAGAAGAAGACCCACTTATATAGTGGGTGAAAGTTTGACCGTTTTCTTCCCACAAGTCGTGCATAAGCGGTAGCACCGCTCGGGGGAGCGGTACTTCCGCTTGCACAGAAGTACCGGGGTCGCAGTCAGCTCACAGTAGTCAGGGAGGCAGTAGTTCCGCCGGAGCGGTACTACCGCTCCCGCAAGCGGTACTTCGACTTAGCGCTGAAGGATACCCAGACTTAGCGGATAAGAGGAGGGCAGTACGGCAATGCCACTCGGAGCGGTACTTCCGCTGCTTACTGCCGCTCAAAATCCGCTCGAGTGCCGAAGACACCAGAGAGCTAAAAATAAGTGGAAGTGGTGCCGGAAGGGGAGGGCGGCAGTACTGCCCGAGCGGTACTACCGCTCCGCTCCCAGCGGTACTTCTCTCACAATAGACAGAACCACCCGAGGACACCGGAGAGCAAAAAATAAGCGGTAGTAACCTAGTACCACAGGGCGGCACTACCGCTGGAGCAGTATTACCGCCCATAGGAGCGATACTCCCACTTATGCTAGAACTCAGGGTCCTTAGGGCAGGGAGCAACTCCATTGTGCCAGGAAAGAGAGGAAGGTGCAAATGTGTACATGATTGATTTTCCCAACCTTTCCAAATGCGGACCTCCTCTTGATAGTACAGACTTTCCTATGACTCGAGTACACCAACACTAAATCAATAGGAGAATGTCGTCTTCTCTTTTAACAACTGAGGGGATCAATAACCGTCTCGTGCCACCTGATAATCTCTGAAAGCTCAATGCACACGATTAGTCCGCAAGGGTATTGTCATCAACCACCAAAACTACTTAGGGAAAATTATGCTCTTACAGGGAGGTGGTGAGGGGAGGCATGTAGAGGGAGGTGGTGAGTGTAGGCAGGCAGAGAGAGGCAATAACATACACTCCAGAGTATCGTCGATGGCTAGCTGAGATGATCTTGGCATCGTGCAATCGTTTGGACAAGCATCAGTTTCTACAGGTCTTCCCCAATGGCTCAAACCCTACTGATTCAGGTCACTAGGCAGAGGTGGATGAGGATTCTTCACCCATGAAGATGATCTTGATGTAGATCTATTTGATGTATGAGACTAGTATTATTCATGTTTGCATCTATGTATGTCCTCTGATCTATGTAGGAATCATGTTTGAATGGTTTAATGGCAGACCCATTTTGTCGATGATTTATCTAAATAGGGTGATGGTCACCTCTAGAGTCAATTTGTCGATGTTATGTCGAAATAGGGTGATGGTCACCCCAAGAGTTAATTTGTCGATGTTTTGTCAAAAAAATCTAGGGGTCACCCCTAGAGTTAATTTGTTGATGTTTTGTCTAAAAAGGCCAGGGGTCACCCCTAGAGTCAATTCGGCGATGATTTGTCGATAGGGGCTAGGGGCACCCCAAGAGTTAATTTTTTGATGTTTTGTCGATAGGGGTGACCCATAGCCTTTTGGACAAACCATCGACAAATTGACTCTTGGGTTGACCGAAACCCCTTTTGGACAAATCATCGACAAATTGACTCTAGGGTTGACCCAAACCCCTTTTGGACAAATCATCAACAAATTGTCTCTTGGGGTGACCAATGTCCTTTTTACACAAATCATCGACAAATATACTCTAGGCAAGTAATTGACAAAGCATACATAATAGTTCCACACATATTGTTCCCAAGGCTCAACACATAGTTTTTAACATCAACAAACTTTCATGGCAGAAAAGGGAATCACAGTTCCACACCACATAGTTCATGACATGATAAGCCAACATTGTTTAAGAACAAGCAAATTCAGTGGTTGCCACTTGCTGTAAAGTAGTCATCCCGCTTAGATGGATCCCTCCTCTTCCTTTGTGAGCCAACACCAGGATGAGCTGATGTAGTGGTTGCCCTAGGAGCATTAAATCGTCTAGATCTACCACCTCTAGAAGCCCTGGTGATTTTTGCTGGAGAAGAGGCACTTGACCTTGTGTTTTTTGCTGGTGCACTGGCTGGAGGAGTTGTGGTCTTCCTCTTCCTTGAAGCTACTGTTGTTGCCCTTGATGCAGCTTGGCTAGATGATGCATCAATTGTTGTCCTTGATGCAGCTCCAGCTGCCCTTTTAGAAACATCAGATGAAGCCCTAGGTGCAGCAACAGCAGCAGCAGATGCATATCCCCTGGGAGCAGCAGCAGCAGATGCACTTCCCCTAGGAGCAGCAACAGATGTGGTTCCCCTAGCAGCAGAGCAGCAGACGCACTTCCCCTGGGAGCAGCAGCAGCAGATGCAGTTCCACAAGTTGGAGCATTTGGAGCAACAGAAACAAAGGGGCCCCTGGAAGCATTTGGAGCAGCAAAAGCATCAGGGGGTGCAGATGATGATGGATATGATTCTCTGTTCTCCTGAATTAAGAATAAACATAAGAAAACAAGTATAGCAAACAGTGATGCACAGAAAGAAAAGTTAGACTCTATAAGTACGTGGTGCATGTTTTTCCTTGTCTGAAACTTAGTCTTTAAACTATCACCACAGTTTGTCCACTTGTGCCCCTTGCTTATTGCAATTGTTGCATGTTATTGTTCCCATCCTTTATGTATCTTTAGGAGCAGGCACTTCAAACTGTCCCTTTCTCCTTGTTGTTTGATTCCTCCCCTTCTTCTCCCTGAATGCTGGTGGCTCTATATTTGGCATGTTAATGTCTGGCCAAAATTCAGGCCCTGGAACAGGATAAATGATATGCTTGTAAGCTTCCTTGTACATTTCCTTCTTGAAGAATGCACATACATAATCTTCTGGGTGCACTTTAATCTTCTACATTGCTGCAATTGCATGGTGGCAAGGTGATCCAGTCATGTCCCACCTCCTGCAGGAGCAGCTATGTTGATCCAGGTTCACACAGTAGGTGTTCTCACCACTAGTGACTTGCCACAAGTTAGGGCCATCCATGACAGCATCACAGTACTTGGCCCACTTTTTGGACTCCTCTAACTTTTCCATGTAATGTGGTGTTATCTCCCATCTACAACTCTCAGTTTTCTCTCTAATACCTTGGTACTTCACCATTAATTTTGTCCTGATCCCTTCAAACATAGTCTTAATTGGCTTAGACCTAACATTTAGGATCATCTTGTTGAAAATCTCACTAAGGTTGTTAACCACCAAATCTGTTTGCAGACATGATCCATTGCATATCTAGCCCAACACTCTTTAGGGATGCCATTTAACCACATGTAAGCAGGTTCAAAAGCTGCTTTCAAAGCTGCCATTCCAGCATCATGACCATGTTTGGTGAAAGAATAACTAGTTTTGTCAATAAGTTTTTTCAGTTCTTCTGCTCTAAACCCAGCTGACTGAAAGTTGGCATAGATGTGTCTAAGGTAATATCTTTGTGGGGACTGTGGGAATACCTCATTTATTGCTTTAAGCAGACCCTGTTTTTACAATACATACTAAGTAAATATGTTTGTTTCTGTGTTCAACTAATTGTAAATGCACTACATAATAGAAGATGAGTAGGGTGAATACCTTCTATGTGTCAGAAATGATGGTGTAGTTTCCAAACTTGTTGCCTGTGCCAATGCACACTCTGAGCTGATTAAGAAACCAACCCCAGCTGTCACCATCCTCTTTGTCAACAACCCCAATTGCTATTGGGAAGATATTGTTGTTCCCATCCCTACCTGTTGCAGCCAATATCTGTTGTCCAGTGGACAACTTTATGAAGCAACCATCAAGTCCTGCATATTCAAGCAATACTATAATGTTCAATTGCATGGAACATTTGCACAAACATGTATTTAAAACTATAACAGAAACTCACCTATGAAAGGCCTGCAACCATTTAGGAATCCATCTTTAGAAGCCTGTAGACAGTAGAACATGTACTTGAACCTGGGTGTTGGTGCTTTGTTCAGTGGGTCCTCAAAAGTTGTCACTATGCACCTGCTACCAGGGTTTATGTCAAGCACACATTGCATGTAGTCTCTCAGCCTCAAATACTGCTCTCTATGGTCACCTTGCACAACATCAACAACCATTAGCCTTGCCCTATAGGAACATGAACCCCAAACTTCTTCTTTGTATGTTTCATAATTGTCTCAACATTTGCCTTCATGTTTGATCTCACAGTGTCCTCCACAGCTTGTGCAACCCATTGTGCAGTAACCTTGGTGCTCTCTCCACTAGCACCACAAGTGTGATGCATGTGGCACTTCTTGATTGTGGATGTGTCTTCATGAGCTACTTTGGAAGCAGTCATGAAAAACTCACAACCATTATTTCTATCTGGGCACCAAACAATAACCCTTTTCGGTTCATTCCTATGATACTGAAAGTTTCTCAGTGTCCTAACATGATAGTTCCTAAGTGCCTGTGTGAACTCAACTACATTAGTGAAACAAAGGTCCTTGCACAACTGCTCATGTGCATCAGGGAGAAGAGGGTCATACCAGGTCCTTTCCTTCTTCTTTTTCAATCTTCTCTTCCCCCCACTAGGTAGTACTGGCACATCATCATCTGAATCAGATATATCACCTGGGAAGTGATACATCTCCAACGTATCCATAATTTTTGCTTGTTCCATGCTGTTATATTATCATTCTTGGATGTTTTACAATCATTTTATAACAACTTTATATCATTTTTTGGGACTAACCTATTGACATAGTGCCAAAGTGCCACTTGCTGTTTTTGCTTGTTTTTTTACTTCACAGAATATCAGTACCAAACTGAGTCCAATCGCGACGAAACTTTTTGGAGATTTTTTTGGGCCAGAAGACATCCATTGGGCCAAAGAAGTACCAGAGAGGAGGGCCGAGGAGACCACAACCCACCAGGGCGCGCCCTAATGGGTTGTGCCCTCCTCGAGACGCCTCTCCACCACCTCTGATGCCTATAAATTCCCAAATATTCCATAAACCCTAAGGGAGTCGACGAAAAACACATCCAGCCGCCGCAAGTTCCAGAATCGTGGGATCCAATCTAACACCATCGCGGAGGGGGTTCATCATGCTCATTGGTGCCTCTCCGATAATCCGTGAGTAGTCCACCATAGACCTACGGGTCCATAGGCAGTAGCTAGATGGCTTCCTCTCTCTCTTTTGATTCTCAATACAATGGTCTCTTGGAGATCTATTTGATGTAAACTTTTTGCGGTGTGTTTATTGGGATCCGATGAATTTTGAGTTCATGATCAGTTTCTATCCATGAATATTATTTGAGTCTTCTTTGATCTCTTATATGCATGATTACTTATAGCCTCGTATTTCTTCTTCGAATCTTTGGTTTAGTTAGGCCAACTAGATCGATTTTTCTTGCCATGGGAAGAGGTGCTTTGTGATGGGTTCGGTCTTGTGGTGTCCTCTCCTAGTGACAGAAGGGGCAGCAAGGCACGCATGTATCGTTGCTATTAAGGATAACAAGATGGGGTCTATTCCTACATGAATAGATCTTGTCTACATCATGTCACCGTTCTTATTGCATTACTCCGTTTTTCCATGAACTTAATACACTAGATGCATGCTGGATAGCGGTCGATGTGTGGAGTAATAGTAGTAGATGCAGAATCATTTCGGTCTACTAATCTTGGACGTGATGCCTATATAATGATCATCACCTTGGATATCGTCATGATTATTTGATCTTCTATCAATTGCCCAACAGTAATTTGTTCACCCACCGTGTGCTATACTCATGAGAGAAGACACCAGTGAATCCTACGGCCCCCGGGTCTACTTTTCCAACATATTGCTTTCCGATCTATCTTTTTGCCACTTTTGTTTTCAGATCTATTATTCCAAAAACCCAAAAATACCTTGCTGCACTTTTTATTTGCCTCTTTTATTTTGTGTTCTTGAGAGATCTATCTATCCAATCTATCATATCCTAATATATCTTTTTACCATAGAGAGATTGACAACCTCTCTTTCGCGTCGGGTTGCAAGTATTTGTTCTTTGTGTGCAGGTGCTGTTTACGTAGTGTTGGTGATCCTCCTACTGGTTTGATACCTTGGTTGTATAACTGAGGGAAATACTTACCGTCGCTGTGCTGCATCATCCCTTCCTCTTTGGGGAAATACCGACGGAGTCTCAAGCCACGTCAAAGGAATTTCTGGCGCCGTTGCCGGTGAGGAAGCGGTCTCTTCTACGTGCCAATCTCTGGCGCCGAGGAGACACCATCAACATCTATCAGGTTCCTAATCACAAATCTCACCTCCTTGCCATTTACATTATTTGCCATTTGCCTCTCATTTTCCTCTCCCCCACTTCACAAAAATTTGCCATTTTATTCGCCCTCTTTTCCATTTGCCTTTTTGCTTGTTTGCTATCTTTGCTTGTGTTGCCATGTGCCTTCTATTTGCTTCCATCTTCGCTTGCTAAAAATCTATTGATATGGATCCTCAGCCACTTGCTAATCTTTTCAAAAGGCCAAATTATGATGAACCAATTGCTTGTGAGTTGAGTGCACTTGATTATCTCTACGAAGTTTTGTTTAAAAATCATGTATCTGAAAATTTTGATGAAGTGTTGAAAAAAGAAATTTATAAGGTGATTCATGATAGCTCCTTGATTGAAAAGCATGATTGCAATGATGTTACTATAAACTCTATTAATTTCAATTATGTTAATGATTTGCAAAACTACAATCTTGGGGATGATAATTTTGTCGTGTCCACTTCTTATTGCAATGATCATGATTGGGGTGATAATGCTTCTTATGATCTTAAAAATTTATTTAAGCCTCATGTTGAATATGTTATTAATAATAATGTTTGCAATAGTATCGAAAGTGAGTTTGGAAGAGCGTCAACTTTAGGTAAAAATAATCCCACATATTTGGAGAGTGTTCAATCTTATGATTTTTTTGATAAAAGTGGGTTTGGAGAGGTCATAACTTTAGTTGATGATAATCCCACTATTTTGGAAGATGATAAAAACTTTATGCACGTTGATCATAAAGAGAGTATTGTTTATAATAGATACATTGTTGAATTTTATTATGATCCTACATGTAATTATTATGAGAGAGAAAATTATGGTTGTCATGATACTAAATTACCTCTCTTCATGTTGAGATTGCTATTGTCTCTTTCTTCTTCCTTCCATATGCTAGTTTTTGCTTGCCTTGATAATTTGTTTGTTTATAAAATGCCTATGCGTAGGAAGTATGTTATACTTAATTGTGTTTTCCATATGCTTCATGATGCTCTCTTTGTGTTGCTATTATTATCTTTCATGAGGGCATCATTGAAATCTCAAGCCTATCTTAATGGCTATAAAGAAAGCGCTTGTTGGGAGGCAACCCAACGAATAAATTTATTTTCATATTTTTCTATCTGTTTTTGAGTGTTGACACAATTATGCCTCTGTTATGGTTGTGTTTTTATGTTTTATTTAGTGTTCGTGCCAAGTAAAGCCTTTAGGATGATTCATAAGATGAGTAGAAACAATGCTGAATCTGAGACAGAAACTTTGCCTCCAGTGCACGAATTTTCATTTTTTACGGGAGCGTGATATTGAGCTGAAATTTTAACACAGTGTTTCTATACAAATTCTTTATGTTTTACTAATTTTTCAGAATTTTTAGAGTTACAGAAGTATGGTTAAAGTACAGATTACTACATACTGTTCTGTTTAAGACAGATTCTGTTTTAGTTGCACTCTGTGCTTGTTTTGATGAATCTATGGGTAGTATTGAAGGGTATGAGCCATGGTAAAGTTAAAATACAGTAGGTATAATGCAATAATAAAATTTTAATGGGTTTGGAACAGTACTTAAAGTAGTGATTTGCTTTATTATACTAACGGATCTCACGAAGGTTTTGTTGAGTTTCGTGTGATTGAAGTTTTCAAGTTTTGGGTGAGATCACGATGGATGAAGGAATAAGGAGTGAAAATAGCCTAAGCTTGGGGATGATAAAGCACCCCCAAGATATATCCAAAGAGAAACAAGCAACTAAGCTTGGGGATGCCCCGAGTGGCATCCCCTCTTTCTTCTAACGACCATCGGTATTTTACTTGGAACTATATTTTTATTCGTCACATATCATGAGTTTTGCTTGGAGCGTCTTGTATCCTTTGAGTATTTGCTTGTTTTGCTTTTTAGTTTGTCACTAGTATCCTATAGGATCGAAAGTATGTCTAGAGGGGGGGTGATTAGACTACTTGAGCAAATAAAAATTCTATCTTTTCCCAATTTTAAGTGTTGACAGATTTTAGCGATTATAGCAATTCAAGTACACCCTACACATGCATGTCTAAGAGTATAGCAGCGGAAAGTAACAACAAACATATGTAGTAGAGGGTAGGAAGGAAGATAAAACGTAATTTGGAGACACGAAGATTTTTCCCGTGGTTCCGATAGGTGGTGCTATCGTACGTCCACGTTTATGGAGTCTTCAACCCACGGAGGGTAACGGTCGCGAGAGTCCACGAAGGGCTCCACCCATAAGGGTCCACGAAGTAGCAACCTTGACTATTCCATAACGGCTTCCGTCCACGAAGGACTAGCCTCACTATGGGTAGATCTTCACAAAGTAGGCGATCTCCTTGCCCGTACAAACTTCTTGGTTCAACTCCACAACACGAAGTAGGAGGCTCCCAAGCGACACCTAACCAATCTAGGAGGCACCACCCTCCAAAAGGTAATAGGCTCGGCAATGTCGATGAACTCCTTGCTCTTGTGCTTCAAGATGATAGACTCCTCAACACACAATCACTCTCTCACAGATTTGGCTATGGTGGAAGAGATTGATTTGGTGGAAAGCAACTTGGGGAGGCTAGAGATCAAGATTCATATGGATAGAGTGGAATGGCTTGATCTCAACACATGAGTAGGTGGCTCTCTCTCAGAAAATTGGATGGGGCAAGTATGGAATAGTTCTGAGTGCTTCTCTTTCGAGTGGGTGGTGGTGAAGGGGTATATATAGGCATCCCCAAAAATCCAACCGTTACACCTAAAGTGACCAACTCGGTGACACCGAAGTGTAAAACTCGGTGGTACCGAAGTGACCAAAAGGCAGTAACTTTTGAATCTCGGTGAGACCGATACATAACTCTCGGTGGTACCGATTAGATGACCAACGGTCATAATGCACAACTCGGTGAGATCGATTCTCAATTTTCGGTGGTACCAATTCTTGACAACGGCTAACCAGAGAGTTGGTCCAAAAACTCGGTGAGACCGATTCACAAAACTCGGTGGTACCGATTCTTGAGAATGGCTAACCAGGAAGTTGGTCCAAATCTCGGTGAGACCGGTTGGCAAAACTCGGTGGTACCAATGCTTGAAAAAAGCTAACCAGAAAGTTGGCAACTGAACTTGGTGGCACCGAAGTGGAATGTTGGTAGTACCGAGATGGGTTTGGCTAAGGATCTGTCTAGGGTTTGAATCTCGGTGAGACCGAATAGGAATTGTTGGTCTTACCGATTTTAGTGGTAGGGTTCTAGACAGAGTATTTGTGGAAGAGCTTGTGGGTGTTTTTGGTGACTATCACTTGTGCACGTTGAGCATCTTGTTCACCAACAGTACCTTACCCCCTTTTAATAGTATTGGCTTTCCTATGGACTCAAAGTGATTTCTCACAAAGTAAAATGTAGAATCCTCTTGCTTGAAGCTTTGCCAATCCATTTCCTTGCATCTAGGGGTTTCTCCACAATCCTTTTGCCAACACATCATTGAACTTTTCCTGAAATATACTTAGTGGAAACATTAGTTCAATGACATATATGTTGTTATTAATTACCAAAACCACCAGGGGAGCAAATGTGCTTTCAATCTCCCCCTTTTTGGTAATTGATGACAACATATAGATCAAAGCTTCGACATATGATATAATCAATGAATATAATCGTCGCTTTGAGAAGTATGTGATAAGCAAGAGCTCCCCCTAAATTTGTGCATTATTTTGAATTTGCATTTGAATGCAAATGCACAATCAATTAGGTACATGGGGCACTCTTCCGTGTCACATACAACTTGGTGGTGTGCGAGAATAATAAGAATGAATATCATAGCACAACACAATCAAGCAAAGGTGAATGATCATCTCATAAGCATCACAAGGATAGTAAATAGTAGCAATACACATCAAGTGTATGATCAAACACCAACAAAGTTTAACACAAGCAAACCAACCAAAAGTTCAATGTTTTTGAAAAGCGGTAACAAACAACGCTCTCTCTCTCTCGAAGCCTAAAGATCTATATACATCTTCTCCCCCTTTGGCAACAAGTTACCAAAAAGTTCAAAGGTATATAACTAAGCGCTCTTCTGGGGCTGATCTCCTCCGGTGGCTGATGAAGAAGTCGAGAGAACGGCATAGCGAAGACTTCTGCAGACGTCATGGACGGAGTCGGTGTAGCAACTGGAGGAGCTGATGGAGCTGAAGAAGCTGTAGCAGGTGCTGATGAAGAAGGTCTCAACTTTGGGGCTGGCACTGTAGCTGATCTAGCCTGAGTAGTGAACTGAGTGCTTGTCCTGAGAGGTGCACGATCCTCCTCCTCCTCCTCCTCCTCATCATCATCATCATCTGTAGAGTGAGGGCTAGGCACAGCGTCAACTTCCTTCTTGAGCTCATTCATAGTCACTGTGAGCTCATCCACCTTGTTGTTGAGAGAATGAAATTTGGTGTCAACAATCCTTGCAAGGCTCTCCTGGTTCTTCAATATGTTGCTGATGTCCTTCTGCATGTTGAGCAAAGAGCTAACTAGGAGATCCATCTGCTCACTCACCTTGGCACCTGAGAACTGGAGTCTCTGACTGCCTCTGCATGTGCCTGTGCCGTAGCTGAGGTGGGATGGTCTGGGTCCATCACCACAACGTTGTCTTCTAGCTCTACCAATAGTGGCAAATGTGGTCGGTCAAGTGCAAATATGTGCTTCTCCAACTTGGAGTTGATAAGCATCTGAATATAGGGTGCATAGCAACATGAGCGCTTCTGATCAGCAGCAACCCTCTTCACAGTCTCCACTATCAGATCCATCACTCTGAATCTCGTATGTTGATCTAGATGGAGCAACATGTTGATGGAGTATCCTCTTATCATCTTCTCATCTCCAAACTTAGGCATCAAGGTATGCCTTAAGATAGTGTTGATCGTGCGTAGACCAGCCTGGAGGAAATAGATAGATCCTAGCTTGTGAGACTTCACATGTGCAGCAGGAATCTCATTGTACATGTTCTTCATGGCATTGTGATTTGCCTTGGGCTCATTGTATACATTAATGTCACCATCTTCCACCTCTGGGACTCCTAAGATGGTAGCCCACTCCTCAACAGTGGATTCATACCTTGCACCTTCAGTCATCCATACAATTCTACCATCTCCATAGAAATGAGCAGTGGAGTAGAATTGCATGATCATTTCATCATTCCAGGCAGTAAACTCCTTACCAACAAACTTATCCAGACCAATGCAGTGGAAGTTGTCTTGCACACTTGGGAAGTAATCCTCATTGTCCTTGATGTACTTCCAGTCCACAAACCTCATATCACTCACAGCAGGGCTCTTGTCAAGCAAAATTGTTTCATAGAAGTCTTGCTGTTCTTTTGTATAGAACCTGTAGTCCACAGCAGTCTTCCTCCTCTATGAATATGGATCAACAGCTCTCCACTCTCTCAAACCTGAGTCCTTCCTCTTGTTCATGTCCTCAGCAACAGGATGGCTGGCATTATGCTCTGGAAGGTGTGGCCTTAGCTTCATCAATGCAGACATAGTATCATCCTCAGCTTCCCTGAAAGTAGAAGTCTTGTTCTTGCTAGAAGCTGGGATGTCTCTGGAAAACCTCTTGGGTTTAGGAACAGCAGCAACCTTCTTGGGGGCAGTCTTGGTGCCTTTGGATGATGTATCCTTGGGTATAGTATCAGCCATGAGCTTCTTCTTCTTCTTCTTAGGAGGAGCCTTGGTAGCTGGCTCTTCCTCCTCTTCAGCCTCAGCCTCTGGATCCTCATACATAGAGGTAGGCCTGCCCATGACATGAATGATCCTCTTCCTGGACTTCTTCTTCTCTCCTGCCTTCTTAGGCATAGACTTCTTGGAGGGCTCAACAGTCATTGTTGCCCTGGCACTCTGTGGTGCTCTCACTGACCCTGAGCTAGCATACTCTTTCCTTATAGCCTTCTTCTTGGATGAAGTGGCAGCAACAGTGCTCTTGGCAGTATCATATTTCTTGGATAGCTCTTCTGGAATAAAGTCTTCATCCTCCTCATCAGAATTGAGCTTCCTTCTTGCCCTGGTTGCAGCTTTGGGCAGATCTGGTGAGCTTGGTACATCATCATAGCTCCCTTCAGGACTAGTGCCTGAGCTCATGTCAACATTTCTCTCTCTGAAGTCATTTTGGCTATCATCAGAACCTGACATCTCTGACCCTGTGAAATAGAGTATAGAAGAGTGGAAGGGTTGAGTCATCACAAAATTGTAGAAGGTTTTCTCAAATTTGAACTAAAATTTCTTAAGATTTGCATTCTGCCAAGTGAATTTCGGTACTACCGATGCAAACTTTTCGGACCCACCGAGACAAACAACCTACTAAACAGAAACTTGGCACCACTTTCGGTGAGACCAAAAATGGGCACTCGGTTTCACCGAGGTTGTTCTCAGTCGACCAGAAAAGGGAATCGGTGCTACCGATTCTTTTGCTTCGGTGTTACCGAGATTCAAGTCACGGACGGCAAACCCTAAAAAATCGTTCGTTCTCTAGTCTAATGAATTTTTTAGTGGATAGATCGATCTCAAACTTTGTCTTATAGATGGAAAAGTCCTAATGCGCAAGATTCGGAAAGGGGAGCGCACGAGGGGTCGAAATTGTACCCTAACTTGCTGACGATCTTGCTACGGCGGTGACGGGGGGGGGGGGGGAAGAATCCGACGACGGCGTGGACTTCCAACGGCGGAGGCGCTCGGGAAGACGAAGGCGACGACCAGGGGTCTTGTTTGGCAGCTACGGTTTTGGAGGGGATGACGTTTGAGAAAGTAATTTCAAAAGTCGGGTCCGCCTCTTTATATACCCGTGGCTGTCGGTGACACCGGTTCTAATTTTTCGGTGTCACCGAGTTTCGCTACTGTCAGCGGACAGGGAAACTCGGTGTAACCTAGAAGATGGAATCGGTGATACCGAGTGTGAAAACCACATCAACCCTAGGCATTCGGTGATACCGAGAATTTGGTATTGGTTCCACCGAGATGCACTTGGGAGGTTTCAATGGTCAATCCTTTGTCGATACGGAACTCCGAGTGCTCCTCACACAGAGAGATCGAAAAGTACTTGTTCAAATTTTGTGATGCAGCAAGAATGGAATATGAGACGAGAAAGCATAGATAGCTAGAGAGTGGTCCTAGGCATTCTTGTCCATCCAATTGGTAAAAGAAAAAATCAAAAGCCAAATAGCAACAATTGGATGTCCTCGAATGGTTAAAGAAATGCAGACCAACATGCTCACACAATAAGATGTCAAATGAAATCATGGCAAACATGCACATACATACTAGCATCTATCAAGCATTTTGGCGATGACGGAGTCATCTATATATGAGTATATTGACTTAGGAGCCAAGTAAGAATACTTGATCATAGGTCATACTCATCGTTTAAGCACAAGTGGGGTTACCACTTTTACATAAAGCATTTAATGTTGTCACATACTATGAGATGCTTTAACTCAAGTCTTAGAGTAAAGCTCCCCCTTGATGTGACATCCCCCCATAGGAGGGATAAACTAACCTTGGGTTTTGTCGTACAAGACTTCATGTGGGTGATGTAGTGGTGGATGCTCAAGGTTGATGAAGATCACCAAGAGTTGGGAACATCCTTGTTGTTTCCTTACTCTTCTCACCTACATGGGTTAGTCCCAACACATAAGAGACAAATACAAGAATATCTATGGACACGGAGTGCAAAGCATACATGACGATGTCCATGGATTTGTTGATTACCTTGTCCCTTGCTTACCTTTGAGGGAATGTGTGACTCCTTGAACTATTGCATGATGTTGACATTGATTGCAACTAGTTCTTGCCAATAATGAATGTGAGTGAATTTCATTGGCGGAGTCACCCCTCAAGAACATCTCTAGTTCTTCTTCTTGGGGACCCACATCAACTTGATGGGGATCCTTGGTGTTGAAGTGGCACTTGTAGAAGTTGAGCTTGAAGTAGCTTTGGGAACCCACTCCACCAAAGCTTGGGATTCATCTTCATATGAGTCAATGTCCTCTTGAAGCTTGTCCTTGCCCTTGAGCTTGTGGTCTTGTGGTGGAAGGTCATCTTGAGTGTTTGTTCCCTTGGGAAGAGTATGTTCATACTTCTCCCTTTGAGGAACAAACTTGGGCTTGGGGTATTGTCGGAGAAACGACACCTATGGGACCGGGAGGATCCCTTTACGATTCGGCAGGGAGAAGGTTTTGTACAGAGAGCAGATCTGATGATCAACACACGGGAATTTTACCTAGGTTCGGGCCGCAAAGATGCGTAAAACCCTACTCCTGCTTGGTTGTATTAAGGGTGTTCTAGCTTAAGTTCTGGGAGCGCTACAGTACTCAGCAGCTACACATGCAGAATGGGTTGAAAAATATCCCTCCTCCTATCCAGGAGCGCTATGCCTGCTCTCTGGGTTCGAAGGTCTCTCCCCCCCTCTAGCTACGCCTTGGGCCTCCTTTTATATGTCAAAGGGGTCACCAACAGTGGCGAAGTACAAGAGGTGTAAAGTATCTACAGTGTTATCATACCTAACACTGACAGTTTAGGACAAGAACGTTAAATGCTCTGTTGAGGTGTCCCTTATCGTCTTGGGGATGGGAAAAGAAGCCGTCCCATCAGCACCGCTTAAGCCCTTCCACCTCCAGCATCTGACACGCACCCAGGAGGACAACAGCTAAAGGACAAGCTGATGACCGCACTGGAGCGATGACAGGGCAGCGAAGGCTTGCCGGGTGCGAGCCTTGCCGGGGCTACGAGCTATCCCGACAAGATCTTGCCGGGGCTCCAGCCTCCAGTCTTCTATCTTCTGATTATTGCTTTGTCTTGGATGCCTCCTTACCCCGGCAAAGGGCCTTGCCGGGGAATTCGGTCCTTCTTCCAAGCTTAGAAGCAAAGAGGCTTGCCGGGGGCTGGCACGCTCCTGGCAAGGTCTTGCCGGCCGCAGGAATCATGCCGCGGTCGCCCGCGCACAAGTCAGGGTAATAGGTACCCTGGTTCTTAGTGCACTGACAGGAGCCCCCGGGCCTGGGCCACACATGCGCGCACGGTGCTTGTTGGGATAGGCCCAAAACAGTGCGCGGGCACACGCGGCCGCAGTTTTTGTAATGTTGACGATTGATGGCTTTTTCCCATGACGCATAGTAACTGCAGGTCTTGGGAATAGTGGAGCAAGGCGGGCCACCTTCTTCCACGGGAGGGGAAGCGACGAACAGTGCGACGCTCGTTCGCCTTCACCATTAACGCCTTTGCTCCCACCCCTGACTTATTCGCGCCTTGGGTGACGCGTACTGTCCAGGATTACGAAGAGTCGGCCTCCCTCTTCCCTTAACACCCAGCCCTATAAAAGGGAGGTGAGGGAAGAAGAAGAACGCCGCTCATCCGCAATCCTCCACCTTCTCCTGCTGCTCAGTGCTTCCCCTTTCTGTCTTTCGCCATTTCCCCCGACGCGCCGCCCCAAGATGGTGAGGGGACGTGGCCGTGCCCGGGGTTCCCATAGCGCTGCGAGGAGCAGCCCCCGGACTCCAGCGCGCGTGGTGGTGACGGCGGCGGGCCCAAGTTCCCGCGGCAGGACAGCGTCCCGAGGCCGTGCGAGGACGACTCCGACGGGACGCGGCGGTCGCAGTATTGTGCCTCTCCCGCAGCCCCACGTGGGGATCCACGCGGGGGAAGAGGTGCAGGAGTTCGTCGTGGTCCTCCCCCGTCGGCTTCGAAGTTGGCTGCGCCTCCCTGATCCTTTCGCAAGGGCCATGGAGAGAAGCCGGCCTCGCAGCATGTGGCTCCGAGCGGACGGCTGCAGCAACGGCCCTTGGTGGGTGGCGGTCGACCTCTCCCCTGGAAGCGCCATGTTCCTGACAAGGGGATGGAAGTCGTTCACCCGTTCCCGGGGCCTCGCCCCTGGGCAGCTGCTTCACTTCAAGTTCGATGGTCCCGCCACCCTCTCCGTGAAGTTTTTCGGAGCGACTGGCGTCCGCCTGGAGTGCTGCGCTGAAAGCTCGAGCGGCAGCGACTCCAATTCCTCCAGCGACAGCGACGACAAGGATAGCGTCTTTGGCATGATGCATGAGGACTCCGACTAGGCACGTCTGGCGCCGTAGTTAGGTCCTGGCGTTCCATCCGCGAGACCTTGCTTCCGGATCGGTCGCCGCGTCGTAGTGGTAGATCTCCTTTTGTGTTTAGATTGTACCCGATGTAACTCCGTGAGCGTTCAAGAAGCAATGCATTGGGTATCAATCTTTTAAAAAATCCTTGGCTCTTGCGTGCATTTGTGTTTCCTGCTGTCCCTTGACAAGTATCTTGCCGGTGGAGCCCTCTGGCACACCCTCGGCGGGAGCGTAGCACTCCGAAGAGGTGCGCTTGTCGGAGAGCGCGCTAGAGGTCCTACCGGGCCTCGGGCTTGCCGGGGATGCGCAGACCTGTTCCCGGTTGCATCTCCCGCCTGGAGGCTGTAACTTGCCGGAGGGCTCTCTAGCACGTCCTCAACAGAAACGCAGCGCTCCGAAGAGGCGCGCTTGCCAGAGTGTGTGTCAGAGGCCTTGCCGGGTCTTGGGCTTGCCGGCAATGTGGGAGACAGAGCAAGATGACGGCAGGGGTCGCGGGCTCAAAAAGGAGCGCCGCGCCGTGCGATGAAGAGCCAGCCCCCGGGCTTCCCCGTAAAGGATATCGCGGGTGCTATGCTCGATTTATGCACCATCCTTGCCGCCCCTGCCACCTACTGTGAATACCTCATCGCCATCTTGTCAACTTCCAGCATGGCGTCCTTGGCTTTCCCGGCTGCCGGAAATGAAATCCTTTTTCGCATACATGCTGCTGCAATAGCACACATAAAGAAAGTAACTTGTCTTAGTCAAACCAGTCTTTATGTACGCAACACATGCTTCTTTATGCTAGATGAATATTTGCTCTCCTCTTGATTAAGCTCATCCTCGTACACATCTTATATCCTACGCTATTCGGAAACCTTGCCGGTGCGCACACTTGCCGCGAGCGCTTTGAGGAACGGGTCCTTACCAGCATGCTGGAAATGCCGCCGCCGGCAAGGCGCCTTGCCGGGCCAAAACACAGCTGCTAAGTTTGCCGAGCGGACTCGAAGCGAAACTAGAGCGCGGGCTAACCACGACAAAGTTCCTCTGCGTGCAGATTGATGTACAAGGACGGAAGGATCAATCAAGACAACCCACGCTTGCTGGATGACTTTCCGATGCGCACGTCCCAGTCGGCAGCGCTCGAGGAACGGGTCCTTAGCAGCTTGCCGGGGTCGCCGCCTCCCGGAAAGGTTAACCTTCCCAAAACTCGCGCAACCGTCCAAGTTGTCGAGCGGACTCGAGACAACTCAGGATGCTATTGATTCTGGGAAGGCTCCTTCGCGTGTTGGTGCAAGGAGCAAATGAAGATAGCAAAAGGAACATGATTACAAGTCTTTGTAACTTATCTTTTCTGCCGTTCATCTCGCATGACGAGGCTGCGCTCGTGGTGACGGCCGGCGGCTCTCAAGAAGATTATTCTCTAGGGCGCTGCCAGCCCCCGAGCTTGCCTTCCATGCCTCAGAGGAACTGGCACGCTAATCACCAGATCAGGTCCGCACAACCTCTTTCCCCCTACCTGGCGCGCCAAAGATGTCGGAGAAACGACACCTATGGGACCGGGAGGATCCCTTTACGATTCGGCAGGGAGAAGGTTTTGTACAGAGAGCAGATCTGATGATCAACATGCGGGAATTTTACCCAGGTTCGGGCCGCAAAGATGCGTAAAACCCTACTCTTGCTTGGTTGTATTAAGGGTGTTCTAGCTTAAGTTCTGGGAGCGCTACAGTACTCTGCAGCTACACATGCAGAATGGGTTGAAAAGATCCCTCCTCCTATCCAGGAGCGCTATGCCTGCTCTCTGGGTTCGAAGGTCTCTCCCCCCCCCTCTAGCTACGCCTTGGGCCTCCTTTTATATGTCAAAGGGGTCACCAACAGTGGCGAAAAACAAGAGGTGTAAAGTATCTACAGTGTTATCATACCTAACACTGACAGTTTAGGACAAGAACGTTAAATGCTCTGTTGAGGTGTCCCTTATCGTCTTGGGGACGGGAAAAGAAGCCATCCCATCAGCACCGCTTAAGCCCTTCCACCTCCAGCATCTGACACGCACCCAGGAGGACAACAGCTAAAGGACAAGCTGATGACCGCACTGGAGCGATGACAGGGCAGCGAAGGCTTGCCGGGTGCGAGCCTTGCCGGGGCTACGAGCTATCCCGGCAAGATCTTGCCGGGGCTCCAGCCTCCAGTCTTCTATCTTCTGATTATTGCTTTGTCTTGGATGCCTCCTTACCCCGGCAAAGGGCCTTGCCGGGTAATTCGGTCCTTCCTCCAAGCTTAGAAGCAAAGAGGTTTGCCGGGGGCTGGCACGCACCCGGCAAGGTCTTGCCGGCCCCAGGAATCCTGCCGCGGTCGCCCGCGCACAAGTCAGGGTAATAGGTACCCTGGTTCTTAGTGCACTGACAGGTATTGACCTTCTTCTCATTCGGCTCCATTTGCGTTGAAGTAGCCAATGCCATGGTTCTTCCGGTATCCTCCGTGCTTGCGTACAATTTCCTCAAATTGCTTACACCCGGCAAGACTCTTGTAGATACCTTTCTCTATAATTCCTTTTAATAAATCGTTTTCTTGCTCAAGTGTAACTTGGCTAAGAGAATCATCATTAGTGGAATCAATAGAACTACTAGAAGCAACATCATTGGATTTAGCATTTTTATTGTTGCTACTAGATGAAGAACCTTTCTTGGCTTTGTTACTAGTTTGTCTAGGTTTAACTTGTGGCATGAATGTAGATAAGAGTAATCGTTTGGCTAGATAAGATGAAGTCTTCTTTCGGAGATCGTCATTGATAGCTTTAAGAAACTCATGTTCTTGCTCCAAGGTGAGCTTCTCGAAGCGTAGCTTCTCATGAGTCCTTACAAGCTCTCTATGATCTTCTAGAGTAGATTCATGGGCTAACTTAAGAGTGTTTAATTCTTTAGTTAGTTGTTCTATTTTCATCTTATCATCATCAACCGACTTATCTTGACTAGCATGAAGATTATCAAGTTCATTTTGACTAACATTACTAGTTTTATCAAAGAGCAAGTCATCATCACCAAGTAAATCATCTTCATCACTATTGAAATAAAGATACTCGGGGTGTGGTACCTTGGGGCCTTTAGCCATGAAGCAACTTCCACTCCCTTCGTTTGGTGAATCAAATAGATCATAGGAGTTGGTAGTCACTAGTGCAATTTCGGCAACACCTTCATCTTGACTATAGTCGGAGTTGGAGTGATAGCTTCTCTCGGAGTTGTTGTCGGATTCGGAGCCGGAAACCCATTCACCAACATGAGCTTGATGTCTTCTTCTTGAGTAGCTCTTGGTGTACTTGTACTTCTTCTCCGAGTGCCTACTTCTCCTTGAGGGTCTTCGTTCATAACGATCATCTCTACTCCTTCTCTCTCTTTGAGGTGATTCATTCCTTGAGCTTCGTCTTCTAGGTGACTCTTCTCTTCGTTTGTTGGGAGCCGTGCACTCATTGGAGTAGTGTCCGGGCTTCCCACAATTGTAGCAGTTTCGGTCACGACTTGACAAACGCTTCTCTTCATATCTTGAGTTGGAGCTTCGTTCTTTGCCTCTACTCTTGTAGAACTTGTTGAATTTCTTGACCATGAGGCTTATCTCTTCATTGGTGACAAGGTTGTCGCTTGAAGTTGCGGGAGCATCACTTGTGGCCTTGTAAGCACCACTAGACTTGTTGTGAAGCTCTTCTTCGTCCTTGAGTGTCATCTCATGAGCAACAATCCTTCCAATGACTTCCGTAGGCTTGAGATCTTTGTAGTTGGGCATCATTTGGATCAATGTGCACACGGTGTCGTATCTCTCATCCAAAGCTTTAAGTATCTTCTTGATGATGAATTTGTCGGTCATTTCTTCGCTTCCTAAGCCGGCAATCTCATTTGTGATGAGAGCTAGCCTAGAGTACATCTCTGCGACTCCTTCACCATCCTTCATCTTGAACTTGTCAAGCTGACTTTGAAGAACATCCAACTTGGATTCTCTCACGGATTCGGTACCTTCATGCATATAGACCAAAGTATCCCAAATCTCTTTTGCATTCTCAAGACGGCTGATTTTGTTGAATTCTTCGGGGCATAGGTAGTTGAAAAGAATGTCACATGCTTGAGTGTTGTATTGCAACATCTTCAATTCATCCACGGTCCCTTCACGATCCGGTTCCTTTCCATCACCAAAGAATTCACCTTGCAAGCCAACACGAACAACAGCCCAAACGGCGGGGTTATGACCAAGAATATGCATTTTCATTTTGTGCTTCCAACTAGCAAAATTTGTGCCATCAAAGTACAGACCTCTACGGTGATAATTTCCCTCACTAGACGCCATACTCTCCTAGGTTGTGAGAAAAATGCAATGGAGACCAAAGCTCTGATACCACTTGTAGGATCGAAAGTATGTCTGGAGGGGGGTGATTAGACTACTTGAGCAAATAAAAATTCTATCATTTCCCAATTTGAAGTGTTGGCAGATTTTAGTGATTATAGCAATTCAAGTACACCCTACACATGCATGTCTAAGAGTATAGCAGCGGTAACAACAAGCATATGTAGTAGAGGGTAGGAAGGAAGATCAAACACAATTTGGAGACACGAAGATTTTTTCCGTGGTTCCGATAGGTGGTGCTATCGTACGTCCACGTTTATGGAGTCTTCAACCCACGTAGGGTAACAGTCGCAAGAGTCCACGGAGGGCTCCACCCATAAGGGTCCACGAACTAGCAACCTTGACTATTCCATAACGGCTTCCATCCACGAAGGACTAGCCTCACTATGGGTAGATCTTCACGAAGTAGGCGATCTCCATGCCTGTACAAACTTCTTGGTTCAACTCCACAACACGAAGTAGGAGGCTCCCAAGCGACACCTAACCAATCTAGGAGGCACCACCCTCCAAAAGCTAATAGCCTCGACAATGTCGATGAACTCCTTGCTCTTGTGCTTCAAGATGATAGACTCCTCAACACACAATCACTCTCTCACAGATTTGGCTATGGTGGAAGAGATTGATTTGGTGGAAAGCAACTTGGGGAGGCTAGAGATCAAGATTCATATGGATAGAGTGGAATGGCTTGATCTCAACACATGAGTAGGTGGCTCTCTCTCAGAAAATTGGATGGGGCAAGTATGGAATAGTTCTGAGTACTTCTCTTTCGAGTGGGTGGTGGTGAAGGGGTATACATAGGCATCCCCAAAAATCTAACCGTTACACCTAAAGTGACCAACTCGGTGACACCGAAGTGTAAAACTCGGTGGTACCGAAGTGACCAAAAGGCAGTAACTTTTGAATCTCGGTGAGACCGATACATAACTCTCGGTGGTACCGATTAGATGACCAACGATCAGAATGCACAACTCGGTGAGACCAATTCTCAATTTTCGGTTGTACCAATTATTGACAACGGCTAACCAGAGAGTTGGTCCAAAAACTTGGTGAGACCGATTCACAAAACTCGGTGGTACCGATTCTTGAGAATGGCTAACCAGGAAGTTGTTCCAAATCTTGGTGAGACCGATTGGCAAAACTCGGTGGTACCGATGCTTGAAAATAGCTAACCAGAAAGTTGGCAACTGAACTCGATGGCACCGAAGTGGAATGCTGGTAGTACCGAGATGGGTTTGGCTAAGGATCTGTCTAGGGTTTGAATCTCGGTGAGACCGAATAGGAATTGTCGGTCTTACCAATTTTAGTGGTAGGGTTCTAGACAGAGTATTTGTGGAAGAGGTTGTGGGTGTTTTTGGTGACTATCACTTGTGCACGTTGAGCATCTTGTTCACAAACAGTACCTTACCCCATTTTAATAGTATTGGCTTTCCTATGGACTCAAAGTGATTTCTCAGAAAGTAAAATGTAAAGTCCTCTTGCTTGAAGCTTTGCCAATCCATTTCCTTGCATCTAGGGGTTTCTCCACAATCCTTTTGCCAACACATCATTGAACTTTTCCTGAAATATACTTAGTGGAAACATTAGTTCAATGACATATATGTTGTTATTAATAACCAAAACCACCAAGGGAGCAAATGTGCTTTCATATCCTTGATGGATACACCTACTTGAGAGAGCCAAAATTATGCTATGATTTGTAAGAATTGCTCTATATGCTTCACTTAAACTTTTTGAGATATGAAATTTCTCTAGTGCTTCACTTATATCTTTTTGAGCACGGTGTGCTTGGAATTTTTTGTAGAAATACTCTCATGCTTCACTTAGATAAATTTGAGAGTTAGTAAATTTTGAATAAATCCTCTCATGCTTCACTTATACTATTTTGAGAGATGAAATCTCTATGCTCATGTTCTTCACTTAAATTTGTTTGAGCTTGTCAAAAGCAATGGCAATTTATGAAACTAGTCCCAAAGTGATAGATATCCGAGGAGGATATAATAAAAACTTTCATGAAGATCATTGGACAAATTAAACTTGATTCCTTGTAATAGTTTTGAGACATGATGATAGTGATACGTGAGTCATGTTAGTGAGTAATTATGCTTTAGTAAGAATATTGGTGTTAAGGTTTGTGATTCCCTATGCAAGCACGAAAGTCAATAGTTATGCAATGAAATTACATCCTACTTATGGTGCATTATTCGGTGTTAGTTATGCTCAATGCTCGCTTATGTGAATTTTCGTTTCTTGGTTGGTTGCTTCTCAATCTATTTGCTAGCCTCCACTTGTACTAAGTAGAAATACTACTTGTGCATCCAAAATCCTTAAACCCGGTTTTGCCTTATGAGTCCACCATACCTACCTATATGCGGTATTTCCATGCCGTTCTAAGCAAATTTGTATGTGCCATCTCTACTTTTCAAAATAAAATTTCCTTTTTGTGTGCTCGTACCGCTCATGAAACAGTAGGGGGTATCCAATATTTTTCCATGCTAGATGTGTTATTCTCAAGATGAGTGTTTATTCACTTGTCATTGCACGAGAATACGACGGTAATAGGGATGCCCAGTCCCGAAATGTATTTTTTACTTTATGTTGTCATATAATAAATTCCTTGGAAAGTGTTGGTATGGAAGGCAACCGTGGATACGGCCAGCCATGGATTGTGAAAGAATGGTGGAAAAAGGAATAAACTTTACTTTATGTTTGGGAACCGCCTATGATATATCTAGCGTGGATCGTATTGTGAACTACTTTGTCGTTTTCGTTGACAGGAAAGGCATGCCACCCAAAATGTTTTTCTCTCTCAATTTAAACTTTGAGCTCTGGCACCTCTACAAATCCCTACTTCTCTCTGCGAAGGGCCTATCTATTTACTTTATGCAATTTTCATTTTTATTTGAGCCTCCATCTTCTCTTATAAAGCACCAACTAGGGGGCACTATGATCATACTTGAGCATTGGGTGTAGTCAATATTTGAGTGTGTTTCATGAATGGATCACTGATTGAGCATGATGGGCTAGGGATAACTTTCTTTCGTGTTGATATTTTGAAAGGCATGGTTGCTTGTTGGCATGCTTGAGTATTAAAGTCATTATGTTAAAACTAGACTATTGCTTTGAACCATCTATAAGTCCAAATGTCCATGCTACAAAAGAAAAGAATATGTGATGAACATGTTAGGCAACATTCCACATAAAAAATTCAACTTTTATCATTTACCTACTCGAGGACGAGTAGGAATTAAGCTTGGGGATGCTGATATGTCTCCAACGTATCTATAATTTTTGCTTGTTCCATGTTGTTATATTATCATTCTTGGATGTTTTACAATCATTTTATGGCAACTTTATATCATTTTTTGGGACTAACCTATTGACATAGTGCCAAAGTGCCAGTTGCTATTTTGCTTGTTTTTTTAACTTCACAGAATATCAGTACCAAACGGAGTCCAATCACGACGAAACTTTTTGTAAATTTTTTTGGGCCAGAAGACATCCATTGGGCCAAAGAAGTACCAGAGAGGAGGGCCGAGGAGACCACAACCCACCAGGGCGCGCCAGAGGCCCCGAGCGCGCCCTGATGGGTTGTGCCCTCCTCGAGATGCCTCTCCACCGCCTCTGATAACTATAATTTCCCAAATATTACAGAAACCCTAAGGGAGTCGATGAAAAAGACATCGAGCCGCCGCAAGTTCCAGAACCGCGAGATCCAATCTAACACCATCACGGAGGGGTTCATCATTCTCATTGGTGCCTCTCCGATGATGCGTGAGTAGTCCACCATAGACCTACGGGTCCGTAGGCAGTAGCTAGATGGCTTCCTCTCTCTCTTTTGATTCTCAATACAATGGTCACTTGGAGATCTATTTGATGTAAACTTTTTGCGGTGTGTTTGTTGGGATCCGATGAATTTTGAGTTCATGATTAGTTTCCATACATGAATATTATTTGAGTCTTCTTTGATCTCTTATATCTATGATTACTTATAGCCTCGTATTTCTTCTTCGAATCTTTGGTTTAGTTAGGCCAACTAGATCGATTTTTCTTGCCATGGGAAAAGGTGCTTTGTGATGGGTTCGATCTTGCGGTGTCCTCTCCCAGTGACAGAAGGGGCAGCGAGGCACGCATGTATCGTTGCTATTAAGGATATCAAGATGGGGTCTATTCCTACATGAATATATCTTGTCTACATCATGTCGCTGTTCTTGTTGCATTACTCCATTTTTCCATGAACTTAATACACTAGATGCATGCTGGATAGCGGTCGATGTGTGGAGTTATAGTAGTAGATGCAGAATCGTTTCGGTCTACTAATCTTGGACGTGATGCCTATATAATGATCATTGCCTTGGATATTGTCATGATTATTTGATCTTCTATCAATTGCCCAACAGTAATTTGTTCAACCACCGTGTGCTATACTCATGAGAGAAGCCACTAGTGAATCCTGCGGCCCCCGGGTCTACTTTTCCAATATATTGCTTTCCGATCTATCTTTTTGCCGCTTTTGTTTTTAGATATATTATTCCAAAAACCCAAAAATACCTTGCTGCACTTTTTATTTGCCTCTTTTAGTTTGTGTTCTTGAGAGATCTATCTATCCAATCTATCATATCCTAATCTATCTTTTTACCATAGAGAGATTGACAACCTCTCTTTCGCGTCGGGTTGCAAGGATTTGTTCTTTGTGTGCAGGTGTTGTTTACGTAGTGTTGGTGATCCTCCTACTGGTTTGATACCTTGGTTTCATAAATGAGGGAAATACTTATCGTCGTTGTGCTGCATCATCCCTTCCTCTTTGGGGAAATACCGACGCAGTCTCAAGCCATGTCAGGAACAAACTTCATCCTGGTCAGGCACAAAATCTTCAAACTTGGGAATTTCTGGCTCATTGTGTGCTCTGCTGGTGGGCCCTGGTTTTCTTACAGGCTTATGTTTTTCTGGCCTTGCTTATGGTAGCACTACTTCCTCCTCACTATCATCCTTGTTCTCCTCCTCCCAAAACTCAGAAACATCACTATCTCCTTCAAACTCTGGCCTTTCTTGTGCAAATTCTTCTTCATTCACATCATATTGTTCTCCTGTCTTCCAAGCCTTGTAAGATAATTTTTCCCTGTGTAATCACCTCTATCAATCTCAAAGTCTGAAGATGATTTGTCCATCTCATCTTCTTCATCATCAATGTGTTCTTATGCAACAACAACAACATCTTCTAATATAGCTTCTTCAGGGCCAGTTCTTTTGTAGCTTATTTGGAGATGTGAAAATAAGCTGCCCCCTACCCAGCTTATTCTAGAAGCCCAAACTAAAATTTTATTTTAGAAGCTTACTAATTAAAGGTCAACTAGTAGGCTTCTAAAATAAAATTTAAGTTTGGGCTTCTAGCTAGTAGGCTTCTAAAATAAAATTTTAGTTTGGGCTTCTAGAATAAGCTGGGTGGGGGCAGCTTATTCTAGAAGCCCAAAATAAGCTACAAAAGAACTGGCCCTCGGTGTTCAAGTTGCAACTCTGTTGTGTCTTAATATTGGCTTCAAGAGTGTGAACAACACCATCTTGTGATAAACTTAAAACATAACCAGGCCCCCCACTGGGCTGCCTATTGGAACCCGTTCTCACAAAAATTTGCCCCCCTGTTGAATTCATAATCTCTGTCATCATCTTTGGCCACTATGATATTCAAGATTGTATAATCTGAGTGGTCAATCATTTCCTCTACTGCATCTTGACTATCAAGAAGGAATAAATCTTCCATACCAATTCCTTGATCCTTCACATAGTACATGTAGTCATCTGAACCATAACCTTCTTCAGTCTCAACCAGTGCTATCAAATTCAAAAATGATATGTCTGAAAGGCACATTGTTCTTTCCATGTTATCCCTCCCCTGGAAATGCAGCCTAACCTCCCAAATGTCATCATTAAGCCTGTTTTAAATAAACTAGTTAGTGAGTTCTCAAGGTAAACTAGCCTGAATAACAAAGTTAACTGAATATCAAACTTAACTGAATATCATAGATAACTGAATATCAAACTTAATTGAATATCATAGTTAACTAAATATCAAACTTAACTGAACATGAAAACTTAAGTGAATATCAAACTTAACTGAATATCAAACTTAACTGAATAACATAGTTAATTGAATATCAAACTTAACTGAATTTCAAAACTTAAGTGAATATCAAACTTAACTGAATATCAAACTTAACTGAATATCATAGTTAACTGAATATCAAACTTAACTGAATATCAAAACTTAATTGGATATCAAACTTAACTGAATATCAAACTTAAATGAATATCAAACTTAAATGAATATCAAACTTAACTGAATATCAAAACTAAACTGAATATCAAATTAGTTAAGCACTACAGCTTCATCACTGCTAACAGCTAAATCACTACAGTGTACATCTAATTCTATAACTAAAGTGAAACAAAATAAGAAGAGGAACTAAGCTAACTTACTCAACGCCATCAAATGCTAAAGCCCAGTGGTGGGAGCCCGCGGGATCCGCGGCCACGACAGCAGCCAGAGCCTTTGCCGCTCTATACTCCAGCGATGGCTCCTGGTTCGTCGGTGGAGGTGGCGCAGCTGTGGGCTTTGGGGGCGCAAAAAGGTGTAGCCAGTGAAGGCTCCAGCGATGTAGGCTTTTGGGGCATCGGCGGTGTGGCCTGTCACGGTGGCTGCGTCGCAAAGCTGCCACTGCCGATGCCCCAAAAGCCTACATCGCCGGAGCCTTCACTGGTTACACCTTTTTGCGCCCCCAAAGCCCATAGTTGCGCCCGCTCCACCGACGAACCAGGAGCAGCTGCCACTGCCGAGCCATTTGTCCACTTCGTAATACTCGCCGGCCTCTCCGCCGGTGCCGTCGCCACCGACAGATTCGCCGCCGTCGACGGGTTTCACCGTCGCATCCACCATTGCCGCCTAGGTCATAGGGAGAGGGAGGGGAGTGATACGTCTCCAACGTATCTATAATTTTTGCTTGTTCCATGTTGTTATATTATCATTCTTGGATGTTTTACAATCATTTTATAGCAACTTTATATCATTTTTTGGGACTAACCTGTTGACATAGTGCCAAAGTGCCAGTTGCTATTTTTGCTTGTTTTTTTTACTTCGCAGAATATCAGTACCAAACGGAGTCCAATCGGGACGAAACTTTTTGTAAATTTTTTTGGGCCAGAAGACATCCATTGGGCCAAAAAAGTACCAGAGAGGAGGGCCGAGGAGACCACAACCCACCAGGGCGCGCCAGAGGCCCCGAGCGCGCCCTGATGGGTTGTGCCCTCCTCGGGACGCCTCTCCACCGCCTCTGATGCCTATAAATTCCCAAATATTTCAGAAACCCTAGAGGAGTCGACGAAAAACACATCCAACCGCCGAAAGTTCCAGAACCTCGAGATCCAATCTAACACCATCACGGAGGGGTTCATCATCCTCATTGGTGCCTCTCCGATGATGCGTGAGTAGTCCACCATAGACCTACGTTTCCGTAGGCAGTAGCTAGATGGCTTCCTCTCTCTCTTTTGATTCTCAATACAATGGTCTCTTGAAGATCTATTTGATGTAAACTTTTGCGGTGTGTTTGTTGGGATCCGATGAATTTTGAGTTCATGTTCAGTTTCTATCCATGAATATTATTTGAGTCTTCTTTGACCTCTTATATGCATCATTACTTATAGCCTCGTATTTCTTCTTCGATTTTTTGGTTTAGTTAGGCCAACTAGATCGATTTTTTTGCCATGGGAAGAGGTGCTTTGTGATGGGTTCGATCTTGCGGTGTCCTCTCCCAGTGGCAGAAGGGGCAGGGAGGCACGCATGTATCGTTGCTATTAAGGATAACAAGATGGGGTCTATTCCTACATGAATAGATCTTGTCTACATCATGTCACAGTTCTTATTGCATTACTCCATTTTTCCATGAACTTAATACACTAGATGCATGCTGGATAGCAGTCGATGTGTGGAGTAATAGTAGTAGATGCAGAATCGTTTCGGTCTACTAATCTTGGACGTGATGCCTATATAATGATCATCGCCTTGGATATCGTCATGATTATTTGATCTTCTATCAATTGCCCAACAGTAATTTGTTCACCCACCATGTGCTATACTCATGAGAGAAGCCACTAGTGAAACCTACGGCCCCCGGGTCTACTTTTCCAACATATTGCTTTCCGATCTATCTTTTTGCCTCTTTTGTTTTCAGATCTATTATTCCAAAAAACCCAAAAATACCTTGCTGCACTTTTTATTTGACCTTTTTATTTTGTGTTCTTGAGAGATCTATCTATCCAATCTATTACTACCTAATCTATCTTTTTACCATAGAGAGATTGACAACCTCTCTTTCGCGTCGGGTTGCAAGTATTTGTTCTTTGTGTGCAGGTGTTGTTTACGTAGTGGTGGTGATCCTCCTACTGGTTCGAAACCTTGGTTTCATAACTGAGGTAAATACTTACCGTCGCCGTGCTGCATCATCCCTTCCTCTTTGGTGAAATACCGACGCAGTCTCAAGCCATGTCAAAAGAATTTCTGGCATCGTTGCCGGGGAGGAAGCGGTCTCTTCTACGTGCCAATATCTGGCGCCGAGGAGACACCATCATCATCTACCAGGTTCCTAATCACAAATCTCATCTCCTTGAAATTACATTATTTGCCATTTGCCTCTCGTTTTCCTCTCCCCCACTTCACCCAATTTGCCGTTTTATTCGCCCTCTTTCTCGTCTGCCTTTTTCTCGTCAGATCTCTTGCTTGCTTGCAATATTGTTTGCATAGTCACGATGAATCAAGAAAACACCAAGTTGTGTGATTTTTCCAATACTAATAATAATGATTTTATTATTACTCCTATTGCTCCTCCCGCCACTAGTGTGGAGTCTTGTGATATTAATGCCGCTTTGTTGAATCTTGTCATGAAAGATCAATTTGCCGGTAATCCTAATGAGGATGCCGCGTCCCATCTAAACACATTCGTAGAATTGTGTGATATGCCAAATAAAAAAGATGTGGACAATGATATAGTGAAGTTGAAATTATTTCCTTTCTCCTTGCGGGATCGTGCAAAAATTTGGTTTTCTTCTTTGCCTCGCAATAGTATCGATTCTTGGAATAAGTGCAAGGATGCTTTTATTACTAAGTATTTTCCGCCCACGAAAATTATTTCCCTTAGGACACAAACCATGAATTTTAAGCAATTTGAACATGAACAAGTTGCACAATCTTGGGAAAGAATGAAATTGATGCTAAGAAATTGTCCTACTCATGGTTTAAATCTTTGGATGATCATTCAATTTTTTATGCGGGATTGAATTTTCTCTCTAGAAATCTTTTAGATTCCGCCGCGGCTGGTACTTTTATGGAAATGACTTTGGGTGAAGCTACTAAATTGCTAGATAATATTATGCTAAATTATCCACAATGGCATACCGAAAGAGCACCTACTAGTAAAAAGGTTAATTTGGTTGAAGAAATTAGTACTTTGAGCGATAAGGTTGATGCTATGATGAAGTTGGTTGCTAGTAAAAATTCTCCTATTGATTTTAATGATGTGCCTTTGTCTACCTTGATTGATAAAAATAGTGATTCCGTAGATGTGAATTTCATCTCGCGAAACAATTCCAATAACAATGCTTATAGAGGTAATTTTAATCCTAGGCCTTTTCCTGGAAATTCCTCTAATAATTATGGCAATTCCTATGGTAATTCTTCTTACAATAATAATAGGAACACCTCTGATCTTGAGTGTAATATTAAAGAATTTATCAATGTGCAAAAAGTTTTCAATACTACGATAGAAGAAAAGTTGAATAAGATTGATGATATGTCTAGAAGCATTGATAGAATTTCTCATGATGTAGAAAATCTCAAGTTGAAAGCTTTTGCACCTAAGATTGATGAATAAATTAAAGCTTTATATGTCTCTATGGATGAAAGCAAGAAAAGAACCGCTATGCTTAGAGCTAAAAGAGAATTCTTAGAAAAATCGTTTTCTAGTGATTGTCTTTAGAAAAATGATGAAGATATTAAAGTGATTGGTGTTTCTTCTATTGATTCCTTGTTTAGTAATATTAATATTGATGGTAAAGGGACTGAAGTAGAGTCAACTTTAGCTAGAAGGCGTCCCAATAATTTGGAGGGTGAATATCTTGATGAAATTTTTGATGAAAGTGGGTTTGAAGAGGTCAAAACTTTAACTAGTGATGTGCCCACTATTTTGGATTGCAAAGACTTTAATTATGATAGTTGCTCTTTGATTGAATGTATCTCTTTGCTGCAATCCATGTTGAATTCACCCCATGCTTATGAACAAAATAAAGCTTTTACTAAACATATCATTGATGCCATGATGAAATCTTTTGAAGAAAAGTTGGAGTTGGAGATTTCTATTCCTAGAAAATTACATGATGAGTGGGAACCTACCATTAAGGTCAAGATTAAAAATTATGAGTGCTTTGCTTTATGTGATTTGGGTGCTAGTGTTTCCACGATTCTGAAGTCTTTATGTGGTGTGCTTGGTCTCACCAATATTGAAGAATGTTCTCTTAATTTGCACTTGGTGGATTCTACTATTAAAAAGCCTTTGGGAAGAATTAATGATTTTCTTATTCTTGCAAATAGGAACTATGTGCCCATAGATTTTATTGTTCTTGATATTGATTGCAATCCGTCTTGTCCCATTAAACTTGGTAGACCGTTCTTACGCACTATAGGTATCATGATTGATATGAAAGAAGGCAAAATTAGATTTCAGTTTCCATTAAGAAAGGGGATGGAACACTTCCCTAGAACAAGAATTAATCCACCATATGAATCAATCATGAGAGCATCCTATGTAGCAAAAACCAAAGATGACAATACTTGAATCTATGCGTTATGCCTAGCTAGGGGCGTAAAACAATAGCGCTTGTTGGGAGGCAATCCAATGAATAAATTTATTTTCATATTTTTCTTTATGTTTTTGAGTGTTGGCACAATTATGCTTCTGTTATGATTGTGTTTTTATGTTTTATTTAGTGTTTGTGCCAAGTAAAGCCTTTAGGATGATTCATAAGATGAGTAGAAACAATGCAGAATCTGAAACAGAAACTTTGCCTCCAGTGTTCGAATTTTCATTTTTTTTACTGGAACGTGATATTGAGCTGAAATTTTAACACAGTGTTGCTATAAAAATTATTTACGTTTTCCTAATTTTTCAGAATTTTAGAGTTACAAAAGTATGGTTAGAGTACAGATTACTACAGACTGTTCTGTTTAAGACAGATTCTGTTTTCGTTGCATTGTGTGCTTGTTTTGATGAATCTATGGGTTGTATTGAAGGGTATGAGCCATGGTGAAGTTAAAATAAAGTAGGTATAATGCAATAATAAAATTTGAATGGGTTTGCAACAGTACTTAAAGTAGTGATTTGCTTTATTATACTAACGGATCTCACGATGATTTTGTTGAGTTTTGTGTGATTGAAGTTTTCAAGTTTTGGGTGAGATCACGATGGATGAAGGAATAAGGAGTGAAAAGAGACTAAGATTGGGGATGCTACAACACCCCAAAGATATATCCAAAGAGAAAAAAGCAACTAAGCTTGGGGATGCCCCGAGTGGCATCCCCTCTTTCTTCTAACGACCATCGGTATTTTACTTGGAGCTATATTTTTATTTGTCACATATCATGAGTTTTGCTTGGAGCGTCTTGTATCAATTGAGTCTTTGCTTGCTTTGCTTTTTAGTTTATCACTTGTATACTTGCTGGACACACCTATTTTTAGAGAGCCAAACTTATGCTATGATTTGTTAGAATTGCTCTATATGCTTCACTTAAACTTTTTTGAGCTATAGAATTGCTCTAGTGCTTCACTTATATCTTTTTGAGCACGGTGTGCTTGGAAACTTTTGAAGACACACTGACATGCTTCACTTAGATTATTTTGAGAGTTAGTAAATTTTGAAGAAACACTCTCTTGCTTCACTTAGATTAATTTGAGAGTTAGTAAATTTTGAAGAAATTCTCTCATGCTTCACTTATACTATTTTGAGAGATGAAATCTCTATGCTCATGTGCTTCACTTAAATTTGTGTGAGATTGTCAAAAGCAATGGCAATATATGAAACTAGTCCCAAGGTGATAGATATCCAAGGAGGATATAATAAAAACTTTCATGAAGATCATTGAACAAATTAAACTTGATTCCTTGTAATAGTTTTGAGACATGATGATAGTAATATGTGAGTCATGTTAGTGAGTAATTATGCTTTAGTAAGAATATTGGTGTTAAGGTTTGTGATTCCCTATGCATGCACGAAAGTCAATAGTTATGCAATGAAATTACATCCTACTTATGGTGCATTATTCGGTGTTAGTTATGCTCAATGTTCGCTTATGTGAATTTTCGTTTCTTGGTTGGTTGCTTCTCAATCTATTTGCTAGCCTCCACTTGTACTAAGTAGAAATACTACTTGTGCATCCAAAATCCTTAAACCCTGTTTTTCCTTATGAGTCCACCATACCTACCTATATGCGGTATTTCCATGCCGTTCTAAGCAAATTTGTATGTGCCCTCTCTACTTTTCAAAATAAATTTCCTTTTTGTGTGCTCGTACCGCTCATGAAACGGTAGGGGGTGTCCAATATTTTTCCATGCTAGATGTGTTATTCTCAAGATGACTATTTATTCACTTGTCATTGCACGATAGTACGGCGGTAATAGGGATGCCCAGTGCTGAAATGAAATGAAAAAAAATTTATTTATGTTGCCAAATAATAAATTCCTTGGAAAGTGTTGGTATGGAAGGCAACCGTGGATACGGCCAGCCATGGATTGTGAAAGAATGGTAGAAAAAGGAATAAACTTTATTTTCTGTTTGGGAACTGCCTATGATATATCTAGCATGGAAAGTATTGTGAACTACTTTGTCATTTTCGTTGACAGGAAAGGCATGCCACTCAAAATATTTTCCTCTCTCAATTTAAACTTTGAGCTCTGGCACCTCTATAAATCCCTACTTCCCTCTGCGAAGGGCCTATCTATTTACTATATGCTATTTTTATTTTTTACTTTTAGTCTCCATCTTCTCTTATAAAGCACAAACTAGGGGGCACTATGATCGTACTTGAGCATTGGGTGTAGTTAATATTTGAGTGTGTTTCATGAATGGATCAATGATTGAGCATGATGGGCTAGGGATAACTTTCTTTAGTGTTGATATTTTGAAAGACATGGTTGCTTGTTGGCATGCTTGAGTATTGAAGTCATTATGTTAAAACTAGACTATTGCTTTGAACCATCTAATAGTCCAAATGTCCATGCTACAAAAGAAAAGATTATGTGATGAACATGTTATGCAACATTCCACATCAAAAATTCTGTTTTTATCATTTACCTACTCGAGGACGAGTAGGAATTAAGCTTGGGGATGCTGATACGTCTCCGACGTATCTATAATTTTTGCTTGTTCCATGCTGTTATATTATCATTCTTGGATGTTTTACAATCGTTTTATAACAACTTTATATCATTTTTTGGGACTAACTTATTGACATAGTGCCAAAGTGCCAGTTGCTGTTTTGGCTTGTTTTTTACTTCACAGAATATCAGTACCAAACGGAGTCCAATCGCGATGAAACTTTTTGGAGATTTTTTTGGCCCAGAAGACATCCAGTGGGCCAAAGAAGTGCCAGAGGGGAGGGTCTAGGAGACCACAACCCATCAGGGCGTGCCAGAGGCCCCGGGCACGCCCTGATGGGTTGTGCCCTCCTCGGGACCCCTCTCCATCGCCTCTGACGCCTATAAATTCCCAAATATTCCAGAAACCCTAGAGGAGTCGACGAAAAACACATCCAGCCGACGAAATTTCCAGAACCTCGAGATCCAATCTAACACCATCACGGAGGGGTTCATCATCCTCATTGGTGCCTCTCCGATGATGCGTGAGTAGTCCACCATAGACCTATGGGTCTGTAGGCAGTAGCTAGATGGCTTCCTCTCTCTCTTTTGATTCTCATTACAATGGTCTCTTGGAGATCTATTTGATGTAAACTTTTGTGGTGTGTTTGTTGGGATCCGATGAATTTTGAGTTCATGATCAGTTTCTATCCATGAATATTATTTGAGTCTTCTTTTGTCTCTTATATGCATGATTACTTATAGCCTCGTATTTCTTCTTCGAATCTTTGGTTTAGTTAGGCCAACTAGATCGATTTTTCTTGCCATGGGAAGAGGTGCTTTGTGATGGGTTCGATCTTGAGGTGTCCTCTCCCAGTGACAGAAGGGGCAGCGAGGCACACATGTATCGTTGCTATTAAGGATAACAAGATGGGGTCTATTCCTACATGAATAGATCTTGTCTACATCATGTCACCGTTCTTATTGCATTACTCCGTTTTTCCATGAACTTAATACACTAGATGCATGCTGGATAGCGGTCGATGTGTGGAGTAATAGTAGTAGATACAGAATCGTTTCGGTCTACTAATCTTGGACGTGATGCCTATATAATGATCATCGCCTTGCATATTGTCATGATTATTTGATCTTCTATCAATTGCCCAACAGTAATTTGTTCACCCACCGTGTGCTATACTCGTGAGAGAAACCACTAGTGAAACCTACGACCCCTGGGTCTACTTTTCCAACATATTGCTTTCCGATCTATCTTTTTGTCGCTTTTGTTTTCAGATCTATTATTCCAAAAACCCAAAAATACCTTGCTGCACTTTTTATTTGCCCTTTTTATTTTGTGTTCTTGAGAGATATATCTCTCCAATCTATCACTACCTAATCTATCTTTTTACCGTAGAGAGATTGACAACCTCTCTTTCGCGTCGGGTTGCAAGTATTTGTTCTTTGTGTGCAGGTGTTGTTTACATAGTGGTGGTGATCCTCCTACTGGTTCGATACCTTGGTTTCATAACTGAGGGAAATACTTACCGTCGCTGTGCTGCATCATCCCTTCCTCTTTGGGAAAATACTGACGCAGTCTCAAGCCTCATCAGGGAGCGGGTGAGAGAGTGAAAGAGGGAGGGGTATGTCTCGGCTGGATCCGGTCGGACCAGACCGCGCGTGCCCGAACAGCAGTTACAACACGCGCCGTCAGATTCGTCGGACGTGGACATGATGTGCGGGCCCGTTTTGTCATAATTTCACTTCGAACGTAACTGTTCAGCAACTTGGTTTTTTTGGAATAGCCTGCCAATTTTGTGGTAGTTTTTTGAACAATAAAAAAAGTGGTAGTTTTCCGTTACCCTAACCTATAATGTGGTAGTTTTATGGTATTTACTCTAAATTTTTGAGTTAACTCGCTTAGAACAGGACATACTCGGTGCCTAGAATCATAAAGAAAGTAATGCTAAGATGAAGTTAATAAAAGGATTGGCCTAACATTTAAAATAAAAAGAAAATCAAAACAAATGATGACCAAACTTGCATACACACCACATAGAATTTGCACTGCTCCACTATATACAAAAACAACTGAGTATATAGTAATGTAGATTCTGGACAACGATATTTTTCGAAATGAAAGAAAAAAGTTACCTCATCAGTTAATTAAGGAGAAAAGAGTCGCCTCGTTTATTGACAAAAAAACCAACAAAACCGTCACAAATAAGACCGTGCAAGCGGAAAACTCATGAACAATTGATCTACATGACAACAAAGACCGATCAACCGACACAGTCGACACAACACTTTTACAACCCCCAAACACTTGGGTCTTAACATCACAGATAAATCTTCATCGGCTCGTCGTAACATGAGAAGACCACCACGATGAAGAAAACTCACACAAATGAACCATGTTTGCATCTCAAATATGTGCATCGTGTAACCACATGCGACATGCCTTTATCACCATAGTTCTTGCTCTTGCTCCGGTTCTCCCTTCATATGCCGGTCGAGGGAGAACTTTTTACCTCAAGAGACGTCTGATGGTCTTGCTCATGCTAAGAACCAAATTTGTGAGAAAATCATTACGCTTGATGGCAAATATGAACCCAAGGTCCAACATGTACGGGCCACAACAATCTTGTAATCTAGAGGAACTACCTGCCCAACAACCTCAGACGAGTGTGTGGCATCAATGTCAAGGGAAACACTCGCCACATTAGGGAACACCTGGCTAGGCTGCAGGGGTGGTTCACATGCATCCACGACGAAGACGAAACTGGTTCCCCACACCAGGGTTAAAAATTTCAACGAAATTTCAGTGCAATTTTCGAAATTTCACATATTTCAGTGGGATCCGAAATATTTATAACTCCAAAATTTCGATGCATTTTTAAACTGATTTCAAAATAAATTTAAATCATGTCAGAATTCATTAAAATTAAGTGAAATTTGAAATCTTAAAATCCGAAATAATTTCCGAAATATGCAAAATTTCCGAAATTTTGCATATTTCAGTGAGGTACGAAATTATTCTGTTTTCGAAATTAAAATCTTGCCCCGCACAACCTATGAAGCTCAGACATGATCTGCAACACCAGTGCTAGAGTAATGACAAAGGCCTTGTCCATAGAGCGGAAAGCAGACGACATTGACAAAGAGGTTGTAGCACGAGGGGAGAGACAACCATAGAACGATATCAGACAAAGTGGGCAACACATGAGGTGGTTTCTCCATAGCCAATGCAATAAAGAGTTTGATCAAAGCAGCCTCCGCATGCTCGAGAAGGTTCCCATTTGTAGTAGACAACCATGCCAAGGATCAACCATGTCATACAGAGGTTGGATCGCCTCCACCATCCGAAAAGGAAGCCAAGCCTTGCAGCTCAACCCAAAAGGTGAAGATGTACTAAGGCACCACCTCAGCTGAGGGTGCAGAACTAGCAAAAACAAAAATGATAGACACTTAGGACTCACGACGGCTAGCCTATGGGGGGGGGGGGGAGCTTGGCGTCAGATTGGGTGAAAGTGCATTTATCTATAAATGGTTTTTGGTGAGATAACAATGTGATTAGTGGAACTATTGACAATTTGAAAGCACAACCTCTCCCTAGGTGGTTTTGGTAATTAATAACAACATATATTTCATTGGACTAATATTTCCACCAAGTATATTTTAGGAAACTTCAATGAATGGATTGGCAAAAGGATAGTGAGGATCCCCCAGATGCAAGGAACATCTATTGGCAACAAGCTTGAAGACTCTACATTTTACTTTATGTGAGAAATCACTTTTAGTCCATAGGAAAGACAATACTATTAAAAAGGAATGAGGTGTCTATGATGATCTGGTTGCTCAAGTGCTTAGAGATTAGCCACCAAATATACACATGAAATTCTCCCACAAATACTCTGTCCAAAACCAAATATCAAAAATCGGTGCCACCAACAATTTCCATTCGGCCCTACCGAGTTTCACTTAGACAGATTCCCATGCCAAACCCTAGCATCTCGGTACCACCAAGTTCTAAGAATCGGACCAACTGAGTTTTGGACCAACTCTTTGGTTAGCCATTTTCAGGAATCGGTACCACCGAGTTTTGAGAATCGGACCAACCGAGTTTTGGACCAACTCTCTGGTTAGCTGTTTTCAAGAATCAGTACCACCGAGATTTATATATCGGTCTCACCGAAAAGCCGAAAGTTGCCACATTTTGCACTAGTCGGTACAACCGAGTTTTTGGATTGGTGTCACCGAGTTGGGAAATAATGTTGTAACGGTTGAATTTTTGGAGATGCCTATATATACCCCTCCACAACCTTTCATTCGTAAAGGAAGCACTCGGAACGCACTTACACTTGCCCTATCCATTTTTTTGAGAGAGAACCACCTGCTCATGTGTTGAAATCAAGACCTTCCACTCCAACCATATGAATCTTGATTTCTAGCCTCCCCAAGTTGCTTTCCACCCAATCAACCTCTTCTACCATGCCAAATCCGTGAGAGAGTGATTGTGTGTTGAGAAGACTATCTTTTGAAGCACAAGAGTAAGGAGTTCATCATTGTTCTTATTTTGGAGGGTGGTGCCTCCAAGATTGGTTAAGTGTCGCTTGGGAGCCTCCTTCTTCGTGTTGTGGAGTTGAACCAAGAAGTTTGTACGGGCAAGGAGATCGCCTACTTCGTGAAGATCTACCCATAGTGAGGCGAGTCCTCCATGGATGGAAGCTGTGATGGAATAGACGAGGTTGCTACTTTGTGGACCCTAACGGGTGGAGCCCTCCGTGAACTCTCGTGACCGCTACCCTTTGCGGGTTGAAGTCTCCATCAGCGTGGACGTACGATAGCACCACCTATCGGAACCACGGGAAAAATCCTTGTGTCATCAATTGCGTTTGATTCTCCTCTCCCTACCTTTACTTTCATGTGCATGTCTTTACTTTCCTCTGCTATACTCTTAGACTTGAATGTATAGGGTGTACTTGACTTGTTACAATTGCTAAAACTTGCCAACACCTAAAATTGGGAAAATGCTAGATTTTTAATTGGTCAAGTAGTCTAATCACCCCCCCTAGACATACTTCGGATCCTACACAATTGTTAAAGTTTATCTCAGGGCATTGGTTCCTCGAAAATTTATTAAGGAGATGGATGAGCCCCCACTTAAATATGGTTAAAGGTGTGGTTTTAAGACGACTCAAAGCTTTGGTTTCAATTTATTTGAGCCGTAGGACAACCACACTATCAAGAGGGGTTGAGGCGGTCGAACGACGGTGCGGAAACACTCCAAGAATATACACTAGTCACTTTAAAACGCAAGAAATCCCACCTCCTAAGTGTCCATGATCACCATAGTCCGTGCTTCGGGATTAAGTTTGCACATGGGGTAGTGAAAACTTCTTGGACACGATGTGAACACGGGTTCCATGACCCCTGTGCACATGGCGTTTGGGCAATTTTCTCGGGTGACCCCGTACGCACGAGGCCCATTTATCTCGTGCACACAAGGCCATGAGGAAGTCAACATTCACTTGGGAGTAGAGTGGCATAAAAAAGTTCTTCTTCCTCCTCCATAGCAAACTCTAATGTTTTGAGTTGCTCCACCATTGCCGAACTCCATTGTGTTCAATACTCTATATTCCTCAAAATAACACCAGGGTCTACAACTTGATCAAATCGATTCATGTTTCCTGTTCGATTTCTTCATCAACACTTGTTACCCTTGGAGTTTGGGCTCCTAGGCGGTTAGAGGTTCCTCCGGAAGCTTCCTTGCGTGTGGTGCGTCTGAACGCGTTTGTAGAGGTGTGATGGTCGTCTTCAAGATAAATCCTGAGTAATTTGAAGCTTATTCGTTGGGGGTGACTCGAAGGGGGGAATACGTTAGCCACTTAGTGATGTTCCGGAGCTTTGCTTTCGGCAGTGCTTCAACGGAGATTAGCACTCTTCAAGGAGTGTTAACGTCAGGATAAAATTCGCGTCCCTGACTCACTTGCGGTTAATCCTTCCTGTTTTTATTTGCCTTGTATGCTTGTTGGCTTGGTAATTAGTTTGTATGGTCACAAACCTCCTCTCGATTTGCTCCGGTTTACAGAAATTCGAATGAACTGACCTGTCTGTGGACATCTGGTGGACGGCATTGGAGGGTACAAAGTATCCGGACCACGCGGTCTGAACGCTGCATATGGTTTGATCCACGGCCTTGAAGATACAGTGAGTATACCCCATTACTAATTTCAACCCTCGGAATAGTAGGCCGTGCAATAATTCGCCATGTTGAGTAAAGGCAAGCATAGACATAGTAATGGATCCGAGTTTCCACTTGCCATGAGACGAGAGACCAGACGAGACTCAACAAGGCAACAAGTGAAGGGACCGTGGTACATGGACGATGGCTAGCGTTACCCAAACAGTGACACAACCCCCTTCCCATTACTACTCGCTCGGTTGCTCGTAGCAACGGTTTACACATTCCCATCGCCCAGCCTACGCGCACGAACACAAAACAAAGACACACACTGCGCTCCCCGTCTCCACATGTCAAACAGAGCACGGCCGACACAGTCCAGATACCAAGAAGCCAAGCCGTCGCCGTGGCTATGATGCCAGCAGTGGCCGTCGCTCTCGCGCTCCTCGCGGTCTCGATGCTGCAGGCCCCGGCGGCGGTTAGGGCGCAGATGGCGGCCGCTCCGGCGCCCACCTGGGGGGAGCTGGACTGCACAGGCGCGCTGCTCAACCTGTCCTCCTGCCTGACGTACGTGGAGTCCGGGAGCGCGCTGACGCGGCCGGAGAAGGGCTGCTGCGGGGCGCTCTCCGGCGTCGTGGACGGCGAGGCTGCCTGCCTGTGCGGGCTCGTGGGCGGGTACGGATCCTTCGGGGTCCGCGTCGACGCCGTGCGTGCGCTGGCGCTGCCCACCATCTGCCGCGTCGAAGCGCCGCCGCCCAGGCTCTGCGCCATGCTGGGCTTGCCCGGCGCGGAGCCGCCGGGCGGCGCCGTGTCCCCGGCGTCAGGTACGAAATGACAGTATATGCTCTGCAGCGTGCAATAAACGCTCCCTTTTCAAATGCACCTTTTGGTTTCTTTGCAATGTTGTCCGCCCCAGTAGTTTAAAGTTTAAACAGGAAACTGATGAATGCGAAAAGAGTTTCTGATCCTCTCGTCTCGTGCTTAATTCGACCGTGTTAATTTGCCAACATAGTACCATACGAGTCAGTAGTAGATGTTCAGATCAATTCTTGATTCAGCTTCAATATGTCTGCTGTTTGCGCAAGTGTGTCCTTACACTGTACATGTAAGTAATGAAGGAAACCCATACCAGAGTTATAAAAAATGAACAAAATACATGCCAAGTAGTAATGCTATTATAACATCGACCAGACAGGTAGTCGAGTAGCGACTTGTTCAGTAGCTAAAACAGTACAGGAACCAAATTGTCTCATGGTGAACAGGTGAAGCAAGCTGTTTTGTTCAAACCATCTTTCTGTTTTTTCCATACTCCTACTGCATAGAACTGTTTGTACTAACAAAGCCTGAACGCCCGGCAGGGTACGGCACGCCGGCGACGACGCCAGCAACGTCAGCCGCGAACGGCGGCCCCGAGGCGCACCGGAGCCGAAGGCGTCATCTCCTCCTCGTGCTCCTCCCGTACTGCGCCGCGCTCTTCACGCTGCTGCCGTAACTCCCAAGTCCCACATCGCTACAACTGTACATGTACACACTGCACGCACGCGTTACATCAAATCGATTCAAGTGCAGCGCCGGTCCGTGTACACCATGCGCTGCCTCCTCGCATTGTGGAGTGGTAAGCACTTCCTTCCTTTCGGCGCAGATCCCATCCATCATGCCCGTTGGCTACGAGTACGCGGGCATGGGGTCGTGGATGGGGACGTCCGACCTGCACCGCGGCTACAAATGAGCAGCCGCGGAGACGCATGAAAACGATTAAAGGATGCGTATGTATGTCGCGCGGCGGCCGGCGGGGCTGTGCTGTACTGCCGCCATCCCGTGGCCCAGCGCGCGCGGGCTACATGTGACTGGCCACCCCGCTCTTTTCTCTACGGAGTAGCTGGCTGCGGTGGAGTTAGTACGAGTTCCGGTGGCGTGCGATGTGCCGTGCCGTGCCGACTGCCGAATGCAAGACGACGCGCCATCGGTGTACGGCTGTGCATCTGGGTTTCTTTGGGCCCCGCCTGGCAGGTGGATAATCGTTGTCGAGCTGAGGTGGCCCAATTTGGTCTTGGTCCTGTGCCTCGATTATTTGTTTCTTTCTTCAACTGCAAACACCCACATTAAACATTCAGATTATGTTCAACCTAAAAGCATCTAAACCGGGACTTGGCAAATTCGGCCCCGTAAACATCTGCGAGCGCGTCCATTGGCTGCCTGGCAGACACACTCATCAAATGCAAATCCATGCACATCCCCACACTCATCAAATGCAAATCCATGCACATCCATAGTACACGTGAATATCACATGTAAATAAACATTTATTAATTGCGAAAATACATATTTGAACATAAATACATTTAAAGTGCACAATTCAAGGATTAACTCTTTGTTTTTTCATTATGAGTCCACATATGCTCCACAAGATTACCGAGTAGCTGGTGTGCACCTGATGCTCTTGAAGATTCTGATGCATCTGCATAAAATAAATAAAAGTTGATTTGCGTCTTGTTGTTCCGAGATGTGGACTTGTTCTACATGCTTGTCAAAAGAGTCAATTACACCACAAGTGCTTGAATTTGACAAAAAAAGTCAGTTTGGTGCTAAAACTTGCAGCATACATTGAACCGATGATAGAACATCGCTTGGGCGTGAATCTACGGTGCTAATCACGTTTGTATACGCTCAGCGTGCTAACGAGGTGCGCCAACATGGCGTAGGACCCACTGTCAATGACTGGAAAGGAGGGGATGGGCGTGTGACCTGGGTTTTTGCAAAAAAACACCCTGAAATATTTTTTATCACAAAAGAGCCCCTTGATATTTTTTCCGTAAAAAGCCAGCAGGCCCACCCGTCAGGAAACAATACAAAGAGGAAAAGAATATGCAAAAGTGAGGGGTTCAAACACACAACCTCATCCTAACAAGCCGAAGGTATTAGAGCATCTCCAGCCGTTGGCCCCCCCAGGGGGCCGAAATAGCGCCGCCTGGGGCCGAGCCGGCGCTAAAATCGGCCTGGGGGGGGGGCTCGTTTTCCCAGTCGAGCCCCCGGGGTCGCCCCCCAACCGCCGTTGTCGGCCCATTATCGGCGTAGAATCGGCCCAAATTCAGCCCAGATTCGGCGCTATTTCGGCTTTAAAATCAACAAAATCGGCGCTCTTTCGGCATAAATTCAACAAAAAACTGAATGTTTCGTACCAATGTTCATCATAGAAATTAATACAAAATCAAATAGTTCAATGAAGCAAGTTCCAACATAAATTAAAACAAATCGAGCTAGGCGTTGCCCTTGAGCCTCCATAGGTGCTCCACCAGATCGTCTTGCAGTTCTTGATGCACTTGTGGGTCTCGGATCTCCTGGCGCATATTGAGGTAGGCAGTCCATGTTGCTGGTACCTGGTGATCAACAACTGCAAGAGGTCCCATCCTGTGATATGGCTCAGGATCAAACGCTGGCTCTTCCTGCTCGCTCTCAATGATCATGTTGTGCAAGCAGACACAACAATTCATGATCTCCCACATCTGCCTTTTGGACCAGGTCATAGCGGGGTACCGGACAACAGCAAATCGCGATTGGAGCACACCAAATGCTCGCTCGACATCTTTCCTGCAAGCCTCCTGACACTTAGCTGTCGAAATACTTTCAAACGGTTGTTCGCTTCAGCGACCGTTCTCCTCATAATAGAAGCACTTAGTCTTGGGTTTGGGTTCAACCTTGGGTTTCTTCACTAGAGCAGCAACTGACTTGCCATCCATGAAGTTTCCCTCCTTGCCCTAGCCCTTCTCGAAACTAGTGGTTTCACTAACCATCAACACTTGATGCTCCTTCTTGATTTCTACCTTCGCGGTGTCAAATATCGCGAATAGCTCAGGGATCATTATTTCCATCCCTGACATTTTATAGTTCATCACGAAGCTTCTAGTAGCTTAGTGGCAGTGACTTGGAGAACTATATCAATCACTATCTTATTTGGATGATAAACTCCCACTCGATTCAAGCAATTGTAGCACCCAGACAATCTGAGCACATGCTCACCGATTGAGCTATTCTCTTTCATCTTGCTGGCAAAGAATCTTGTTGGAGGTCTCATACCTCTCAACACGGGCACGAGCCTGAGATCCCAATTTCAGCTCTTAGAACATCTCATATGTTCCATGACGTTCAAAACGTTTTGGAGCCTCAATTCTAAGCCGTAATGCATGACGCACTGAACTATCAAGTAGTCAGCAGAACGTGCCTGTCAGATGTTCACAACATCTACAGACGACGCTTGAGGGGGTGGCGCACCGAGCGGTGCATTAAGGACATAAGCCTTCTGTGCATCAATGAGGACAATCCTCAGATCACGGACACAGTCCGCATTATTGCTACCATCATCTTTCAACTATATTTCTCTGGGAACATATAAAAATTCAAGGGAGCTACAGCGCGAGCTAGTAATCTACAACATAATTTGCAAAAACATTTTGACTATGTTCATGAGTTTAGTTAATCATATTACTTAAAAACTCCCACTCAAATTGACATCCCTCTGGTCATTCGAGTGTCACATGTCCAAATTCACCAACCCAAGTCCGATCATCACGTGAGATGAGGTGGTTTCAATGGTGAACATCTTGATGTTGATCATATCTACTATATGACTCATGTTCGACCTTTCGGTCTCTTGTGTTCCGAGGCTATGTCTGTACATGCTAGGCTCGTCAAGTTTAACCCGAGTGTTCCGCTTGTGCAACACTGGCTTGCACCCGTTGTATGCGAACGTAGAGTCTATCACACCCGATCATCACGTGGTGTCTCGAAAAGACGAAGTTTCGCAACGGTGCACACTCGGGGAGAACACAATTTTATCTTGATATTTTAGTGAGGGATCACCTTATAATGCTACCGTCGTCCTAAGCAAAATAAGATGCATAAAAGGATTAACATCACATGCAAATCATAAGTGACATGATATGGCCATGAACTTGTGCTTTTGATCTCCATCTCCAAAGCACCGGCATGATCTCCATCGTCACTGGCATGACACCATGATCTCCATCAATGCGTCGCCATGAGGTTGTCGCGCCAACTGTTGCTTCCACGACTATTGCTAACTCATAGCGATAAAGTAAAGCAAAAACGACGAATATTAATTAAAGACAACCCTATGGCTCCTGCCGGTTACCGTACTCATCGACATGCAAGTCGTGATATTCTATACAATACATGATCATCTCATACATCACATATATCTCATCATGTAATTGGTCATATCACATCACAACATACCCTGCAAAAACAAGTTAGACGTCCTCTAATTGTTGTTGCATGTTTTACGTGGCTGCTACGGGTATCTAGCAAGAACTATTCTTACCTACGCATAAACCACAACGGTGATACAAAAATTGCTATTCAACCTTCTCAAGGACCGCCTTTGTCAAATCCGATTCGACTAAAGTAGGAGAGACAGACACCCGCCAGCCATCTTTATGCAATGAAGTTACATGTCAGTTGATGGAACCGGTCTCTCGTAAGCGTACGAGTAAGGTTGGTCCGGGCCGCTTCATCCCACAATACCGCCGAATCAAGAAAAGACCAAGGGAGGAAGCAACCTGAATATCAACGCCCACAAACTCCTTTGTGTTCTACTCATGATCTCATCTACACATAGACCTAGCTCTGATACCACTGTTGGGGAACGTTGCATGGGAAGCAAAAAATTTCCTACGCACACGTAAGATCTATCCATGGTGATGAGCATCTACGAGAGGGAGAGTGAATCTACATACCCTTGCAGATCACTAAGCGGAAGCGTTAAGAAACGCGGTTGATGTAGTCGAACGTCTTCACGATCCAAATCGCAAGCCGTCCCACAATCCCATCACGATCCTTCCAATCTAGTGCCGAATGGACGGCACCTCCGCGTTCAGCACACGTACGGCTCGATGATGATCTCCGCCTTCTTGATCCTGCAAGAGGGAGCGGAGAGGTAGATGAGTTCTTTGCCAGCACAACGACGTGGTGACAATGGTGGTGGAGCTATTCCGACAGGGCTTCGCCTAAGCACCGCCAAAACTAGACTAGAGGAAAACTGTATAGACGGGGGGGGGGAGAGGGGGCTGCACCGTGGCTTGGGTTTTCTGGTGCAGCTGCCCTCTCTCCCCTCAAGTATATATAGGAGGAAGGGGAGGGAGGCCGGCACCCCTAGGGCTGCCCCTAGGTGCGGCCGAAGTGGGAGAGGTGGAGGAGTCCTACTCCAATCCTACTCCAAGTAGGATTCCACTTCCAATTGTTTTTCCTTATCTCCACTTGGACTTTCCCACCCCTAGCCGCATGGGCCTTGTTGGGGGGGGGGGGGGGGGGTCAGCCAGCCCCCTAGGGGCTGGTTCACCATCTCCCACAGCCCATGAGGCCCTTTGGGGCGAGAGGCCCCTCCCGATGGTCCCCCGGCACCCTCCCGGCACTCCCGGTACACTACCGAAGTACCCGAAACTTTTCCGGTGACCAAAACGGGACTTCCTATATATCAATCTTTACCTCCGGACCATTCCGGAGCTCCTCGTGACGTCCGGGATCTCATCCAGGACTCCGAACAACCTTCGGTCACCAACATACATAACTCAATACTACCGAAACGTCACCGAACGTTAAGTGTGCAGACCCTGCGGGTTCGAGAACTATGTAGACATGACCTAGACACCTCTACGGTCAATAACCAATAGCGGGACCTGGATGCCCATATTGGTTCCTACATATTCTACGAAGATCTTTATCGCTTGAACCTCTGTGTCAAGGATTCAGTTAATCCCGTACGCTGTTCCCTTTGTTCTTTGGTATGTTACTTGCCCGAGATTCGATCGTCGGTATCTCTATACCTAGTTCAATCTCGTTACCGGCAAGTCTCTTTACTCGTTCCGTAATACAAGATCCCGTGGCTAACTCTTTAGTCACTTTGCTTGCAAGGCTTATTGTGATGTTGTATTACCGAGTGGGCCCTGAGATACCTCTCCGTCACACGGAGTAACAAATCCCAGTCTTGATCTATGCCAACTCAACAGACACCCTCGGAGATACCTGTAGAGAATCTTTATAGTCACCCAGTTACGTTGCGACGTTTGATTCACACAAGGTATTCCTCCGGTGTCAGTGAGTTGCATGATCTCATGGTCATAGGAACAGATACTTGACATGCAGAAAACAATAGCAATAAACTGACACGATCATATGCTATGTTCATAGTTTGGTTCTTGTCCATCACATCATTCTCCTAATGATGTGATCCCGTTATCAAATAACATCTCATGTCTATGGCCAGGAAACCTTGACCATCTTTGATCAACGAGCTAGTTAACTAGAGGCATACTAGGGACACAGTGTTGTCTATGTACACACACATGTATTTGAGTTTCCAATCAATACAATTATAGCATGGATAATAAACGATTATCATGAACAAGGAAATATAATAATAACTAATTTATTATTGCCTCTAGGGCATATTTCCAACAGTCTCCCACTTGCACTAGAGTCAATAATCTAGTTCACATCACCATGTGATTTACATTGTTATGAATCTAACACCCAATGAGTTCTGGGGTTCGATCATGCTTTGTATGTGAGAGAGGTCTTTAGTCAACGGTCTGCAACATTCAGATCCGTGTATTCTTTGCAAATCTATATGTCATACCGCAGATGCTACCACGCTCCACTTGGAACTATTCCAAATGGCTGCTCCACTATACGTATCCGGACTGCTACTCAGAGTCGTTCGGATAGATGTCAAAGCTTGCATCGACGTAACCCTTTACGACGAACTCTTTATCACCTCCATAATCGAGAAACATTTCCTTAGTCCTCTAGTTACTAAGGAGAATCTTGACCGCTGTCTAGTGATCCACTCCTGGACCACTCTTGTACCCCTTGACAGACTCATGGCAAGGCACACACCAGGTGCGGTGCACAGCATGGCATACTATACAGAGCCTATGGATAAGGCATAGGGTACGACCTTTGTCCTCTTTCTTTCTTCTGCCGTGGTCGAGATTTGAGTCTCACTCAACTCGACACCTTTACAAATCAGGCAAGAACTCTTTCTTTGACTGATCCATTTTGAACTCTTTCAAAATCTTGTCAAGGTATGTACTCATTGAAAGTCTCATCAGACGTCTTGATCTATCTCTATAGATCCTGATGCCCAATATTTAAGTAGCTTCATTCAGGTCTTCCTTTGAAAAATTCCTTTCAAACAACCCTTTATGCTTTCCAGAAATTCTACATCATTTCCGATCAACAATATGTCATGCACATATACTTATCAGAAATTCTATAGTGCTCCCACTCACTTTATTGTAAATACAAGTTTCTCATAAACATTGTATAGAACCAAAAACTTTGATCACCTCATCAAAGCGTATATTCCAACTCCGAGATGCTTGCTCCAGTCCATAGAAGGATCACTGGAGCTTGCATACATTTTAGCATCCTTAGGACTGACAAAACCTTCTGGTTGTATCACATACAACCTTTCCTCACGGAAACCGTTAAGGAAACTCTGTTTTGACATCCATCTGCCAGATTTCATAATCGAAAAATGCAGCAACTGCTAACATAATTCCAACGACTTTAGCATCGCTACGGGTGAGAAAGTCTCATCGTAGTCAACTCCTTGAACTTGTCGGAAACTACTTTGCGACAAGTCGAGCTTTATAAATGGTGACATTTACCATCAGTGTCTGTCTTCTTCTTGAAGGTCCATTTGTACTCAACGACCTGCCGTTCAACGGGCAAGTCTACCAAAGTCCATACTTGGTTTTCATACATGGATCCTATCTCGAATTTCATGGCTCTTAGCCATTTGTTGGAATCCGGGCCCACCATCGCTTCTTCATAGCTCGTAGGTTCATCGTTGTCCAACAACATGACCTCTAAGACAGGGTTGCAGTACCACTTAGGAGCAGTATGCGTCCTTGTCGACCTACGAGGTTCGATAGTAACTTGATCGGAAGCTTCATGATCATCATCATTAACTTCCTCTTCAACTAACGTAGGCTCCATAGAAACAACTTTCTGCGCTGCGCTACTCTCTGGTTGAAACAAAGGTTCAACAACCTCATCAAGTTCTATCTTCCTCCCACTCAATTCTTTCGAGAGAAACTTTTTCTCGAGAAAGGACCCGTTTTAGCAACAAACACTTTGCCCTTAGATCTGAGGTAGAAGGTATACCCAACTGTAACGTTAGGGTATTCTATGAAGATGCATTTGTCCGCTTTGGGTTCGAGCTCATCAGGTTGAAAACCTTTTTCACATAAGCGTCGCAGCCCCAAACATTAAGAAATGACAGCTTAGGTTTCTGTCAAACCAAAATTCATACGGTTTCATCTCAACGGACTTAGATGGTGCCCTATTTAAAGTGAATGTAATTGTCTCTAATGCATAACCCCAAATCGATAGTGGCAAATCGATAAGAGACATCATAGTACGCACTATATCCAATAGAGCACGACTACGACGTTCGGACATACCATTACACTATGGTGTTCCAGGTGGCGTGAGTTGTGAAACAACTTCCACATTGTCTTAAGTTGCATACCAAACTCGTAACTCAGATATTTCACCTCCACGATCATATCGTAGACATTTTATCTTCTTGTCACGATGATCTCAAACTTCACTCTGAATTTGTTTGAACTTTTCAAACGTTTCAGACTTGTGTTTCATTAAGTAAATATACCCATATCTACTCAAATCATCAGTGAAGGTAGGAAAATAATGATATCCACCACACGCTACAACACTCATTGGACCGAATACATCAACATGTATAATTTCCAATAAGTCACTTGCCCGCTCCATCATACCGGAAAACGGGGTCTTAGTCATCTTGCCCATGAGGCATGGTCCGCATGTATCAACCGATTCGAAATCGAATGAGTCCAAAGATCCATCAGTATGGAGTTTCTTCATGCGCTTTACACCAATATGACATTTAGCGGCAGTGCCGCAAGTATGTGGTACTATCATTATTAACTTTGTATCTTTTGGCATCAATATTATGAACATGTGTATCGCTATGATCAAGATTCAATAAACCATTCTCATTGGGTGCATGACCATTGAAGGTATTATTCATGTAAACAGAATAACCATTATTCTCTAACTTAAATGAATAACCGTATTGCAATAAACATGATCTAATCACGTTCATGCTCAACGCAAACACCAAATAACATTTATTTAGGTTCATCACTAATCCCGAAGGTAGAGAGAACGTGTGATGATGATCACATCAACCTTGGAAACACTTTCAACACTCATCGTCACCTCACCCTTAGCTAGCCTCCGTTTATTCCGTAGCTTTTATTTCGAGTTACTAACATTTAGCAACCGAACCGGTATCCAATACCAAGGTGCTACTAGGAGTACCAGTAAGGTACACATCAATAACACGTATATCAAATATACTTCTGTCGACGTTGCCAGCCTTCTTATCTACCAAGTATCTAGGGTTGTTCCGCTTCAACGACCGTTCTCCTCATAATAGAAGCACTTAGTCTTGGGTTTGGGTTCAACCTTGGGTTTCTTCACTAGAGCAGCAACTGACTTGCCATCCATGAAGTTTCCCTCCTTGCCCTAGCCCTTCTCGAAACTAGTGGTTTCACTAACCATCAACACTTGATGCTCCTTCTTGATTTCTACCTTCGCGGTGTCAAATATCGCGAATAACTCAGGGATCATTATTTACATCCCTGGCATTTTATAGTTCATCACGACGCTTCTAGTAGCTTAGTGGCAGTGACTTGGAGAACTATATCAATCACTATCTTATCTGGATGATAAACTCCCACTCGATTCAAGCGATTGTAGCACCCAAACAATCTGAGCACATGCTCACCGATTGAGCTATTCTCTTTCATCTTGCTGGCAAAGAATCTTGTTGGAGGTCTCATACCTCTCAACACGGGCACGAGCCTGAGATCCCAATTTCAGCTCTTAGAACATCTCATATGTTCCGTGACGTTCAAAACGTTTTGGAGCCTCAATTCTAAGCCGTAATGCATGACGCACTGAACTATCAAGTAGTCAGCAGAACGTGCCTGTCAGATGTTCACAACATCTACAGACGACGCTTGAGGGGGTGGCGCACCGAGCGGTGCATTAAGGACATAAGCCTTCTGTGCATCAATGAGGACAATCCTCAGATCACGGACACAGTCCGCATTATTGCTACCATCATCTTTCAACTATATTTCTCTAGGAACATATAAAAATTCAAGGGAGCTACAGCGCGAGCTAGTAATCTACAACATAATTTGCAAAAACATTTTGACTATGTTCATGAGTTTAGTTAATCATATTACTTAAAAACTCCCACTCAAATTGACATTCCTTTGGTCATTCGAGTGTCACATGTCCAAATTCACCAACCCAAGTCCGATCATCACGTGAGATGAGGTGGTTTCAATGGTGAACATCTTGATGTTGATCATATCTACTATATGACTCATGTTCGACCTTTCGGTCTCTTGTGTTCCGAGGCCATGTCTGTACATGCTAGGCTCGTCAAGTTTAACCCGAGTGTTCCGCTTGTGCAACACTGGCTTGCACCCGTTGTATGCGAACGTAGAGTCTATCACACCCGATCATCACGTGGTGTCTCGAAACGACGAACCTTCGCAACGGTGCACACTCGGGGAGAACACAATTTTATCTTGAAATTTTAGTGAGGGATCACCTTATAATGCTACCGTCATCCTAAGCAAAATAAGATGCATAAAAGGATTAACATCACATGCAAATCATAAGTGACATGATATGGCCATAAACTTGTGCTTTTGATCTCCATCTCCAAAGCACCGGCATGATCTCCATCGTCACCGGCATGACACCATGATCTCCATCATCTTGATCTCCATCAATGTGTCGCCATGAGGTTGTCGCGCCAACTGTTGCTTCCACGACTATTGCTAACTCAGAGCGATAAAGTAAAGCAAAAACGACAAAAATTAATTAAAGACAACCCTATGGCTCCTGCCGGTTGTCGTACTCATCGACATGCAAGTCGTGATATTCTATACAATACATGATCATCTCGTACATCACATATATCTCATCATGTAATTGGCCATATCACATGACAACATACCCTGCAAAAACAAGTTAGACGTCCTCTAATTGTTGTTGCATGTTTTACGTGGCTGCTATGGGTATCTAGCAAGAACTATTCTTACCTACGCATAAACCACAACGATGATACAAAAATTGCTATTCAACCTTCTCAAGGACCGCCTTTGTCAAATCCGATCTGACTAAAGTAGGAGAGACAGACACCCGCCAGCCATCTTTATGCAACGAAGTTACATGTCAGTTGATGGAACCGGTCTCTCGTAAGCGTACGAGTAAGGTTGGTCCGGGCCGCTTCATCCCACAATACCGCCGAATCAAGAAAAGACCAAGGGAGGAAGCAATCTGAATATCAACGCCCACAAACTCCTTTGTGTTCTACTCGTGATCTCATCTACACATAGACCTAGCTCTGATACCACTGTTGGGGAACATTGCATGGGAAGCAAAAAAATTCCTACGCACACGCAAGATCTATCCATGGTGATGAGCATCTACGAGAGGGAGAGTGAATCTACATACCCTTGTAGATCGCTAAGCGAAAGCGTTAAGAAATGCGGTTGATGTAGTCGAATGTCTTCACGATCCAAATCGCAAGCCGTCCCGCGATCCCATCACGATCCTTCCAATCTAGTGCCGAACGGACGACACCACCGCGTTAAGCACACGTACGGCTCGATGACGATCTCTGCCTTCTTGACCCAGCAAGAGGGAGCGGAGAGGTAGATGAGTTCTCCGCCAGCACAATAGCGTGGTGGCAATGGTGGTGGAGCTATTCCGACAGGGCTTCGCCTAAGCACCGCCAAAACTAGACTAGAGGAAAACTGTATAGACGGGGGGGGGGAGAGGGGCTGCACCGTGGCTTGGGTTTTCTGGTGCGGCTGCCCTCTCCCCCCTCCAGTATATATAGGAGGAAGGGGAGGGAGGCCGGTGCCCCTAGGGCTGCCCCTAGGTGCGGCCAAAGTGGGAGAGGTGGAGGAGTCCTACTCCAATCCTACTCCAAGTAGGATTCCACTTCCACTTGTTTTTCCTTATCTCCACTTGGACTTTCCCACCCCTAGCCGCATGGGCCTTGTTGGGGGGGGGGGTTCCTCAAGCCCACTAGGGGCTGGTTCACCACCTCCCACAGCCCATGAGGCCCTTTGGGGCGAGAGGCCCCTCCCGATGGTCCCCCGGTACCCTCCCGACACTCCCGGTACACTCCCGAAGTACCCAAAACTTTTCCGGTGACCAAAACGGGACTTCCTATATATCAATCTTTACCTCCAGACCATTCCGGAGGTCCTCGTGATGTCTGGGATCTCATCCGGGACTCCGGACAACCTTTGGTCACCAACATACATAACTCAACACTACCGAAACGTCACCGAACGTTAAGTGTGCAGACCCTGCGGGTTCGAGAACTATGTAGACATGACCTAGACACCTCTACGGTCAATAACCAATAGCGGGACCTAGATGCCCATATTGGTTCCTACATATTCTACGAAGATCTTTATCGGTTGAACCTCTATGTCAAGGATTCAGTTAATCCCGTACGTTGTTCCCTTTGTTCTTCGGTATGTTACTTGCCCGAGATTCGATCGTCGGTATCTCTATACCGAGTTCAATCTCGTTACCGGCAAGTCTGTTTACTCGTTCCGTAATACCAGATCCCGTGGCTATCTCTTTAGTGATACGTCTCCAACGTATCTATAATTTTTGATTGTTCCATGCTATTATATTATCTGTTTTGGATGTTTTATATGCATTAATATGCTATTTTATATTATTTTTGGGACTAACCTATTAATCTAGAGCCTAGTGCTAGTTTCTGTTTTTTCCTTGTTTTTGAGTATTGCAGATAAGGAATATTAAACAGAGTCCAAACGGAATAAAATCTTTGGAATGATTTTTCTTGGACCAGAAGCAACCCAGAAGACTTGGAGATGAAGGCAGGGGAGCCGCCGTGTGGCGACAAGCTACATGGGCGCGCCCTAGGGGGGGGGGCCCTGGCTTGTGGCCCCACGGCAGCCCTCCTAACCCTATTCTTCGGCCTATAAATTCCCAAATATTCCCTGGATACCAAAAAGAGCCACGAAAATACTTTTCCGCCGCCGGAACCCTCTGTTCCCGTGAGATCCCATCTTGGAGCCTTTTCCGGTAATCTGCCGGAGGGGGATTCGATCACGGAGGGCATCTACATCAACTCCATTGCCCCTCCGATGATGCGTGAGTAGTTTACCACAGACCTTCGGGTCCATAGCTAGTAGCTAGATGGCTTCTTCTCTCTCTTTGTTCCTCAATACCATGTTCTTCATGATCTTCATGGAGATCTATCCGATGTAATACTCTTTTGCGGTGTGTTTGTCGAGATCCGATGAATTGTGGGTTTATGTTCAGATTATCTATGAATATTATTTGAATCTTCTCTGAATTCTTATATGCATGATTTCATATCTTTGCAAGTCTCTTCTAGTTATTGGTTTGGTTTGGCCAACTAGATTGGTAATTCTTGCAATGGGAGAAGTGCTTAGTTTTGGGTTCAATCTTGCGGTGTCCTCACCCAGTGACAAAGTAGGGGTAGCGAGGCACGTATTGTATTGTTGCCATCGAGGATAAAAAGATGGGGTTTTCATCATATTGCTTGAGTTTATCCCTCTACATCATGTCATCTTACCTAATGCGTTACTCTGTTCTTCATGAACTTAATACTCTAGATGCAGGCAGGAGTCGGTCGATGTGTGGAGTAATAGTAGTAGATGCAGAATCGTTTCGGTCTACTTGACACGGACGTGATGCCTATATGCATAATCATTGCCTTGGATATCGTCATAATTATTCGCTTTTCTATCAATTGCTCGACAGTAATTTGTTCACCCACCGTATTATTTTCCTTCATGAGAGAAGCCTCTACTGAAACCTATGGCCCCCGGGTCTATTTTCCATATTATATTTTCAGATCTATAAACCAAAAATACCAAAAATACTTTGCTGCAATCTTTTTACTTTTAGTTTACTTTTCATTTTAGCAATTCTATCTATCTATTTCTATCAGATCTCATCCTTGCAAGTAACCGTGAAGGGATTGACAACCCCTTTATAGCATTGGGTGCAAGTGTTTGATTATTTGTGTAGGTACATCTATTGGGGACTTGCTTGTATCTCCTTCTGGATTGATACCTTGGTTCTCAACAACTGAGGGAAATACTTATCTACTTTGCCGCATCACCCTTTCCTCTTCAAGGGAAACCAACACATGCTCAAGAAGTAGCAAGAAGGATTTCTGGCGCCGTTGCCGGGGAGATCTACATCAAGCCTACCAAGTACCCATCACAAACTCATCTCTTGCATTTACATTATTTGCCATTTGCCTCTCGTTTTCCTCTCCCCCACTTCTAAAATGATTTTCCAAAAAGATTTGCCTTTTTATTCGCCCTTCTTCCGTTCGTCTTTTCGTTTGCTTTTTGTTTTCTTGTTTGCTATCTTTGCTTGTGTTACCATGTGCCTTCTATTTGCTTGCATCTTTGCTTGCTAAAAATCTATTGATATGGATTCTCATCCACTTGCTAATATTTTCAAGAGATCCAATTATGATGAACCAATTGCTAGTGAGTTAAGTGTACTTGATTATTTCTATGAAGTTTTGCTTCAGATTTGTGAATCTGAAAATTGTGATGAAGTGATTCACGATGTTTCCTTGAACGAAAAGCATGATTCCAATGATATTGTTATAAGTTCTATTAATATCAATTGTGCTAATGATATGGAAACCCACAAGCTTGGGGATGCTATATTTGATGAGTTTGCCATGACCACTACTTATTGCAATGATCATGATTGCGGTGATAATGCTTCTTATGATCTTGATAATTTATTTAATACTCATGATGAATATGATATTGAAAGTGGGTTTGGAAGAGTGTCAACTTTAGGCATTATTGATCCCACTATTTTGGAGAGTGTTCAATCTTATGAAATTTTTGATAAATGTGGGTTTGGAGAGGTCATGACTTTAGTTAATGATAATCCCACTATTTTGGAAGAGTGTCAACTTTGCATGCATGTGGATCATGAAGAGAAAATTTTATATGATAGTTATATTGTTGAATTTGAATATGATCCTACATGCAATTATTATGAGAGAGGAAAATATGGTTATAGGGATTTTTATGTTCAATTACCTCTCTTGAAGTGCAAATTGTTAATGTTTTGTTCTTCCTCTATGCATACGCTAGATATTTCTTGTCTTGATAAATTGATTTCTTATAAAATGCCTATGCATAGGAAGTATGTTAGACTTAAATGTTTTTTTTCGTATGTTTAACGATGCTCTCTTTGTGTTTCAATTGTTATCTTTCGTGTGAGCATCATTAAAATTTTGAGCCTATCTTAATGGCTATAAAGAAAGAGCTTGTTGGGAGGCAACCCAATTTTATTTTATGCTTTTGTTTTTGCTTCTGTTTTTGAGTTTTCCACACATTATTACCTCTGTATTAATTGTGTTTTCTTTTTTAAATTAGTGTTTGAGCCAAGTAAGACCTTTGGGATGGTCTACGGTGTTTGTGATTTGATTTTGCTGAAAAACAGAAACTTTTGCTCTCAGTCCAGGAATTTTGTAAATTCACTGGAACGTGCTTTTGATCTGAAATTTTTACACAAGATTTATATACAAACTTCCCTGATTTTCCTAATTTTTCAGAATTTTTGGAGTTACAGAAGTATTCGAAGTCTATAGATTGCTACAGACTGTTCTGTTTTAGACAGATTCTGTTTTCTTTGTGTTGTTTGCTTATTTTTATGTATCTATGGGTTGTATCGGGGGGTATGAACCATGAAGAAGTTAGAATACAGTAGATATTACACCAATATAAATAAAGAATGAGTTCACAACAGTACCTAAAGTGGTGATTTATTTTTCTTATACTAACGGATCTCAAGACTTTTCTGTTGAGTTTTGTGTTGTGAAGTTTTCAAGTTTTGGGTAAAGATTTGATGGACTATGGAATAAGGAGTGGCAAGAGCCTAAGCTTGGGGATGACCAAGGCACCCCAATCCATATTCAAGGATACCAAAAAGCCTAAGCTTGGGGATGCCCCGGAAGGCATCCCCTCTTTCGTCTTCAATCCATCGGTAAATTTACTTGAGGCTATATTTTTATTCACCACATGATATGTGTTTTGCTTGGAGCATCTTGTATGATATGAGTCTTTGCTTTTTAGTTTGCCACAATCATCCTTGATGTACACATCTTTTGAGAGAGACATGCGTTCATCGTGAATTTATTAGAATACTCTATGTGCTTCACTTATATCTTTTGAGCTAGGCAATGTTGCTCTATGTGCTTCACTTATATCTTTTTAGAGCACGGTGGTGTTTATTTTATAGAAATTATTGAACTCTCGTACCTCACTTATATTATTTTGAGAGTTTTTTTTAAACAGCATGGTAATTGGTTTAGGTTATGAATTTAGTCCTAATATAATGGGCATCCAAGAGGGATATAATAAAACTTTCATATAAAGTGCATTGAATACTATGAGAAGTTTGATTCCTTGCATATAGTTTTGAGATATAGGGATGGTAATATGAGAGTCATGCTAGTGAGTAGTTGTGAATTGGAGAAATACTTGTGTTAAAGTTTGTGATTCCTGTAGCATGCACGTATGGTGAACCGTTATGTAACGAAGTCGGAGCATGATTTGTTTAATGATTGTCAACCTTTGTGTGAGGGTCGGGAGCGCGCGATGGTTAACTCCTACCAACCTCTCCCCTAGGAGCATGCGTCTAATACTTTGCTTCGATAACTAATAGACTTTTGCAATAAGTATGTGAGTTCTTTATGACTAATGTTGAGTCCATGGATTATACGCACTCTCACCCTTCCACCTTTGCTAGCCTCTCTAGTACCGCGCAACTTTCGCCGGTGCATCAAACCCACCTTCCTCAAAACAGCCACCATATATTTTCCTCAAAACAGCCACCATACCTACCTATTATGGCATTTCCATAGCCATTCCGAGATATATTGCCATGCAACTTCCACCGTTCCGTTTTTCATGACATGCATCATCACTTTCATATTGCATATAGAGTCATATTTTTTTCTAGGTATCGAGTTGTAAGTAAATAAAAGTGTGATGATTTTCATTATTAGAGCATTTGTCCCGTGTGAGAAAAGGATGATGGAAACTATGAATCCCTCACAAGTTGGGATGAGTATCCGGACTTTATAAATAATAAAAGAGGCCAGCGAAGCCCAAATAAAAAAATGAGGCCAAAGATGCCCACCAAAATAAAAAAAATAAAAAAAATGAGAGAAAGAGAGAAGGGACAATGCTACTATCTTTTTACACACTTGTGCTTCAAAGTAGCACCATGATCTTCATGATAGAAAGTCTCCTATTTTGTCACTTTCATATAACTAGTGGAATTTTTCATCATATGCACAACCACTTAGTTTCATTTTGAGCTTTCATACACTTATAGCTCTAGTGCATCCGTTGCATGGCAATCCCTACTCACTCACATTGATATCTATTGATGGGCATCTCCATATCCCGTTGATACGCCTAGTTGATGTGAGACTATCTTCTCCTTTTTCCTCCCAACCTCCACCATATTCTATTCCACCTATAGTGCTATATCCATGGTTCATGCTCATGTATTGCGTGAAAGTTGAAAAGGTTTGAGAACATAAAAGGTGTGAAACAATTGCTTGACTTGTCATCGGGGTTGTGCATGATTTAGATACTTTGTGTGGGGAAGATGGAGCATAGCCAGACCATATGATTTTGTAGGGATAACTTTCTAAGGCCATGTTATTTCGAAAGGACACAATTGCCTTGTTGGTATGCTCGAAGTATTACTGTTTTATGTCAATATTAGACTTTTGTTTTGAATCTTATGGATCTGAATATTCATGCCACAATAAAGAATATTACATGGATAAATATGTTAGGTAGCATTCCACATCAAAAATTCTGTTTTTATCATTTACCTACTCGAGGACGAGCAGGAATTAAGCTTGGGGATGCTTGATACGTCTCCAACGTATCTATAATTTTTGATTGTTCCATGCTATTATATTATCTGTTTGGGATGTTTTATATTCTATTTTATATTATTTTTTGAGACTAACCTATTAATCTAGAGCCTAGTGCCAGTTTCTGTTTTTTCCTTGTTTTTGAGTATTGCAGATAAGGAATATTAAACGGAATCCAAACGGAATAAAATCTTTGGAATGATTTTTCTTGGACCAGAAGCAACCCAGAAGACTTGGAGATGAAGGCAGGGGAGCCGCCATGTGGCGACAAGCCAAAGGGGCACGCCCTGGGGGGGTGCCCCCTGGCTTGTGGCCCCACGGCAGCCCTCCTAACCCTATTCTTCGGCCTATAAATTCCCAAATATTCCCCGGATACCAAAAAGAGCCACGAAAATACTTTTCCGCCGCCGGAACCCTCTGTTCCCGTGAGATCCCATCTTGGAGCCTTTTCTGGTAATCTGCCGGAGGGGGATTCGATCACGGAGGGCATCTACATCAACTCCATTGCCCCTCCGATGATGCGTGAGTAGTCCACCACAGACCTTCGGGTCCATAGCTAGTAGCTAGATGGCTTCTTCTCTCTCTTTGTTCTTCAATACCATGTTCTTCATGATCTTCATGGAGATCTATCCGATGTAATACTCTTTTGCGGTGTGTTTGTCGAGATCCGATGAATTGTGGGTTTATGATCAGCTTATCTATGAATATTATTTGAATCTTCTCTGAATTCTTATATGCATGATTTCATATCTTTGCAAGTCTCTTCGAGTTATTGGTTTGGTTTGGCCAACTAGATTGGTAATTCTTGCAATGGGAGAAGTGCTTAGTTTTGGGTTCAATCTTGCGGTGTCCTCACCCAGTGACAAAGTAGGGGTAGCGAGGCACGTATTGTATTGTTGCCATCGAGGATAAAAAGATGGGGTTTTCATCATATTGCTTGAGTTTATCCCTCTACATCATGTCATCTTTCCTAATGCGTTACTCTGTTCTTCATGAACTTAATACTCTAGATGCAGGCAGGAGTCGGTCGATGTGTGGAGTAATAGTAGTAGATGCAGAATCGTTTCGGTCTACTTGACACGGACGTGATGCCTATATGCATAATCATTGCCTTGGATATCGTCATAATTATTCGTTTTTCTATCAATTGCTCGACAGTACTTTGTTCACCCACCGTATTATTTTCCTTCATGAGAGAAGCCTCTAGTGAAACCTATGGCCCCCGGGTCTATTTTCCATATTATATTTTCAGATCTATAAACCAAAAATACCAAAAATACTTTGCTGCAATCTTTTTTACTTTTAGTTTACTTTTCGTTTTAGCAATCCTATCTATCTATCTCTATCAGATATCATCCTTGCAAGTAACCGTGAAGGGATTGACAAGCCCTTTATAGCGTTGGGTGCAAGTGTTTGATTATTTGTGTAGGTACATCTATTGGGGACTTGCTTGTATCTCCTACTGGATTGATACCTTGGTTCTCAACAACTGAGGGAAATACTTATCTACTTTGCCGCATCACCCTTTCCTCTTCAAGGGAAACCAACGCATGCTCAAGAAGTAGCATTTAGTCACTTTGCTTGCAAGGCTTATTGTGATGTTGTATTACCGAGTGGGCCCTGAGATACCTGTCCGTCACACGGAGTAACAAATCCCAGTCTTAATCCATGCCAACTCAACAGACACCCTCGGAGATACCTGTAGAGCATCTTTATAGTCACCCAGTTACGTTGCGACGTTTGATTCACACAAGGTATTCCTCCGGTGTCAGTGAGTTGCATGATCTCATGGTCATAGGAACAGATACTTGACATGCAGAAAACAATAGCAATAAACTGACACGATCATATGCTATGTTCATAGTTTGGGTCTTGTCCATCACATCATTCTCCTAATGATGTGATCCCGTTATCAAATAACATCTCATGTCTATGGCCAGGAAACCTTGACCATCTTTGATCAACGAGCTAGTTAACTAGAGGCATACTAGGGACACAGTGTTGTCTATGTACCCACACATGTATTTGAGTTTCCAATCAATACAATTATAGCACGGATAATAAACGATTATCATGAACAAGGAAATATAATAATAACCAATTTATTATTGCCTCTAGGGCATATTTCCAACATATAGCACACAGTGGGTGAACAAATTACTGTTGGGCAATTGATGGAAGATCAAATAATCATGATGATACCCAAGGTGATGATCATTATATAGGCATCACGTCCAAGATTAGTAGACCAAAACGATTCTGCATCTACTACTATTACTCCACAAATCGACCGCTATCCAGCATGCATCTAGTGTATTAAGTTCATGGCAAAACGGAGTAATGAAATAAGAATGATGACATGATGTAAACAAGATCTATTCATGTAGGAATAGACCTCATCTTGTTATCCTTAATAGCAACGATACATGCATGCCTCGCTGCCCCTTCTGTCACTGGGAGAGGACACCGCAAGATCGAACCCATCACAAAGCACCTCTTCCCATGGCAAGAAAAATCGATCTAGTTGGCCTAACTAAACCAAAGATTCTAAGAAGAAATATGAGGCTATAAGTAATCATGCATATAAGAGATCAAAGAACACTCAAATAATATTCATGGATAGAAACTGATCATGAACTCAAAATTCATCGGATCCCAAAAAAGACACCGCAAAAGTTTACATCAAATAGATCTCCAAGAGACCATTGTATTGAGAATCAAAAGAGAGTGAGGAAGCCATCTAGCTACTGCCTACGGACCCGTAGGTCTTGATACATCCCTGTCGTATCTACTTTTCCTCACACTTTTGCCCTTGTTTTGGACTCTAATTTGCATGATTTGAATGAAACTAACCCGGACTGACGCTGTTTTCAGCAGAACTACCATGGTGTTGTTTTTTGTACAGAAATAAATGTTCTCGGAACTGGACGAATTTTTTTGGACATTTATTTTAGAATAAATAAAAAATACTGGAGCCAAGAACCATCGGAGGGGGGGCCCTGGCTGGGCATGATACACCAGGGCGCGCCGCCCCCCCCCCCCCCGGCACGCCCTGGTGGGTTGTGCCCACCTCGTGGCCCCAGTGACCCTAATTCTGATGCTATAAAATCCTATTTTTGGAGAAAAAATCAAAGAGAAAGTTTCATCGCGTTTTACGATACGGAGCCGCCGCCACCTCCTGTTCTTCATCGGAGGGCAGATCTGGAGCCCGTTTGGGGCTCCAGATAGGGGAATCTTCGGTCTTCGTCATCACCAACCCTTCTCCATTGCCAATTCCATGATGCTCCCCACCGGGAGTGAGTAATTCCTTCGTAGGCTTGCTGGTTGGTGAGGAGTTGGATGAGATTCATCATGTAATCGAGTTAGTTTTGTTAGGGATTGATCCCTAGTATCCACTATGTTCTGAGATTGATGTTGCTATGACTTTGCTATGCCTAATGCTTGTCACTAGGGCCCGAGTGCCATGATTTCAGATCTGAACCGTTTATGTTATCAACATTATATCTATGTTCTTGATCCGATCTTGCTAGTCATATGCACCTATTACGTGTTCTGACCAGCAAACCCCGGAGTGACAATAGTCGGGATACTTTCCGGTGATGACCGTAGTTTGAGGAGTTCATGTATTCACCGTGTGTTAATGCTTTGTTCCGGTTCTCTATTAAAAGGAGGCCCTAATATCCCTTAGTTTCCTTATGGACCCCGCTGCCACGGGAGGGTAGGACAAAAGATGTCATGCAAGTTCTTTTCCATAAGCACGTATGACTATTTACGGAATACATGCCTACATTACATTTATGAACTGGAGCTAGTTCTGTGTCGCCCTAGGTTATGACTGTTATATGATGAATATCATCCAACGAGTTCACCGATCCAGTGCCTACAAGTTTTCCACTTATTGTTCTTGCTAAGTTACTACTGCTGCTGCTATTGATCAGGGCGTGCCCGGAGCCTCTGGCATGCCCTACTGTTCCAACTGCTACAAAACTATTGCTATCACTGTTACCGTTGCCATTACTGTTACTACTGCTATCAAACTATCATACTATTGTGCTACTAATCACTTTGCTGCAGATATTTAATCTCCAGGTGTGGTTGAATTGACAACTCAACTGCTAATACTCTCAAATATTCTTTGGCCCCCCTTGTGTCGAATCTATAAATTTGAGTTGAATACTCTACCCTCAAAAACTGTTGCGATCTCCTATACTTGTGGGTTATCAGGTCTATGGTGGACCACTCACGCATCATCGGAGAGGCACCAATGAGGATGATGAACCCTTCCGTGATGGTCTTAGATTGTATCTCGAGGTTCTGGAACTTGCGGCGGCTGGATGTGTTTTTCGTCGACTCCCTTAGGGTTTCTGGAATATTTGGGAATTTATAGGCATCAGAGGCGGTGGAGAGGGGTCCCGAGGAGGGCACAACCCATCAGGGCGCGCCCGGAGCCTCTGGCACACCCTGGTGGGTTGTGGTCTCCTCGACCCTCCCCTCTGGCACTTCTTTGGCCCCCTGTGTGTCTTCTAGCCCAAAAAAATCTCCAAAAAGTTTTGTCGCGATTGGACTCCGTTTAGTACTGATATTCTGCGAAGTAAAAAACAAGCAAAAATAGCAACTGGCACTTTGGCACTATGTCAATAGGTTAGTCCCAAAAAATGATATAAATTTGCTATAAAATGATTGTAAAACATCCAAGAATGATAATATAACAGCATGGAACAAGCAAAAATTATAGATACGTTGGAGACGTATCAGGGCGCGACAGTCCTGCCTGGCCACCACCTGGAGCTCTGAGAGGAGCTGCTCCGCTTCCTCATGGGCCGTGTGGAGGGTCGCCATGACCAAAGCCGACGATGGCCATGGAGACTTACCCTTGCCCCTACCGGCGGTGGCGCCAACGACGACCGCGTCGGTCTCACCTGAGAGACCATCGCTCGCCGATATTGGCGAGCACCTCGTCAAGGCAGCATAGACGTCGTGCATCGGTCTCTGCGGTTGACACCAACCGGTTGCGGGACTTGGCCTTCATGAAGTCTCAGTCTATGCAAACCCATGTTGGTGCCTCATCGGACATGGACAATGCCGAGCGGCGCACCGCGTTGCGCCACTCCTGCAGTGCCACCTTCTTGGCCGCACTCTCCTCCAACGCGTGATGTTTCGGGAGGAGAAGGAGCCACCATCACAGAACGTCAAGGTAGTGGAGGAGACGGCGGTCCATCTTCATGCTAGGGGGGGAGGACGGCGGTCCATCTTCATGCGATCGCCGGGCAGTGACCGTGGTTCTTGCTTCACGCGGTAGCGCGGCGGCGAGGTCGACGCCTCCTTCACGCGGTGTGGCAACAATGAGGGAGGTGCTGGACTATGGTAGTGCAGGGACAACTCGATCATGAGTGAGATCTACCGCTAGTACTCCTCATCAACCGTCGTCGCCTCCACGAGGAGGCACAACTGCTCCAACGCCTGCTTCAGTGCCTGGTCTTCTTTGTCGGAGGAGATGCGGATATCCTTCTTCTCGGAGGAGCCAGTGTCCGTGGAGGTCGAGAGGCTCGAAGAGTGGCGACAACGCCAAGATTCGGAGGGAGATCCGGACTCTCCGCTGCTTGTCGGCGCGGTGAACCAGGATTACAACATGGTGTTGATTTGGACGGCCTCGGAGCGAACAGGGCGAGAACATAGAGGAAAAGTGTGGGAAGTATGCCCTAGAGGAAATATTAAATGTTATTATTTATTTCCATGTTCATAATTATTTTTATATTCCATGCTATAATTGATATTGTTCTCGAGTCTGCAATAACCACAAGGATCGGAGGAAAACTCATATGCACGTGTGGAATAATAAATGGTAAAATAGATTCCTAGTCCAGCCTCTAAGACTAGCTCAAGTGTTGCATGATGGTTCTGTATTTTTGATGATGGGCATGAGTATGCCGGCAAATTTAAGGACACAATGTTAGAAGGACACTTGTATTGAACCGATCCAATTGTTGTTATGCTATGAGATTCATTCGTCATAAGTTATTGGTTTATAACACAGAGAAAGTTAAAGGTTTGCATAATTCCTTAGACCATGAGAGTATCGAGTTCCTTCATACTTCCTTCGTGAACTTTGGGGTTTGTTAAACGTCATCTCTATAACAGGGTTGCTATTATGACAACTTATGGGTTCACAAAAAAGTATGAGAAGGGACTAGATAGCTCAAGATTGGGATTTGCTCCTCCGACGATGAAGAGATATTCTTAGAGCCCTCTTGGTGTTACAACATCCATCATCTTCTGGCCAGACACAATGTGATTTGATCACAGGATGCTAAAACACGGGAACGAGAAAAGAGAACAAAGCCGGCAATGAGGAAACTGGCATAGTCCACAAGTTGTTGATTCATGGGGATGCCGATAAATCTCACCTCGGGGTTTTCTAACATATCGCAAAGCAACATGAATAGGACACTGTAATTAAAGGTTCACTCGAATATCCATTCGTGTGGGTATAGGAGTCAATATGGATGTCCACGGTTCCACTATTGACCATTGATCGGAAAGAGTTTGGGTCATGTCTATATTTCACCCAACCTATAGGGTCACACGCTTAAGGGCCATCTATCCGCCGAGTACCAGGACAAGAGTCTGAGAAAATGTCACCCGCAAAGTTTTGGAGACAATGAAATTTTTCCAGAGAGAAAACCATGTTCCCGCAAGAGGGACAAGATCCCCCTTTACGCAAGAAGTTCTTTTTGGTGGGGCCCCTTTTGGGGGAAGCCCAAAATCGGTGGAAGGTTGTTGTGGGGGGCCATGGTGGGGGGCATCCCCCACAAATGGTGGAGAAATGTTGGAAGGCCCCCCCTTGGAGGCAGGCCCCGAGATGGGGCGCCATGGACAAGGCGGCCCTGACAGTGTCCTGGACTAAGGGGTACTAACCTATACGGCCCGCAGTCCACGGGCCGAGCTTATGACCCGCCGATCATAAAGAATGAAGGACTACCGAAGCCACGAACCTCAGCATGATCATGATGGAAACCTCCAAAGACTTGGCGTGTACTTCAGGGACTCTGTTGTAGCCGACATACCAATAACCGACAATATGTATGACCTAGGTACCCCTCGGTGCATATATAAGATAGGGGTTTAGTCCTTAGAGGCACGATTACCAGCCTTAGGGTTTAGAACACACTCATAGGATCTCGAGGTATATCATATTGTACTTTATACCCCATCACATCAGTACAATCAAAGCAGTACGTAAGGTTTACCTCTTCGAGAGGGCCCGAACCTAGGTAAACATCGTCTCCCTTCATCCCTTGTTACCATTGTTCCTAGACCCACAGCTCGGGACCCCCTACCCGAGATCCACGGGTTTTAGCACCGACATTGGTGGCCCATACAGGTCCCGCCATATGGCCAAAAAGGATCAATGGCTCTTCTCTAGATCAATAGTAACATTAGGTGCGGTGACATCTTTTCCCCGACTAGCTTTTTGCGTTCGGCAGTGTCGTCCTTCATGCCGATCAGGCCGTGCTAAAAGTTTTGCCCCAAACCAAGTCATCAGGTTTGGGAGTCTAGAGTACGCTGCTGACTCCGTGGTGATCTCGTCCTCTCTAGTTGGAGGCTAGATCAGTTGGAGAACCCCGCAGGCATCGTGGTCTCAACCCCGGATCCAACCTTAGATCTAGTCATCGGATCAGATCTCACCTCGGAACAAACCTTGAGTTTGGATCTGATTACTTTAGCGCCAGACCAGGCCCTTGTCTCGACTGAGCCGCACCCTGAAGTCATGTCGCACACTTCATCGAATATACTACAGGTCAGCCCCACCTACCGTCAAGAAATGGGCCCGACAGACCTCTCACTCTTAAACTAGATGCTGGACCGAATCCAAAGTCTTGTGATTTCGGACGGTCAGTCCTCGGTCTACGACCAGATCGGATGTAAAGCCGATGACAGGGAAATTTACATCCCACCCACCACCCACCTAGTCATTATTTTCGAGGATTTAACAGACGTATTGGACTACACCTCCAAGGAGGCTACTGACATGGATGCAGATGTCGGTGACATGCCCAACACCGCACTACCAGTTGCCGTATCAAATAGTAGAAACTAGAAGGCAACCTCCACCTATGACGTCTACCTGGTAGATACCCCCAGGGTCGAGGAGGAGGAGGATAAAAAAGATCCCCCAAACACTGACGAAGCAGGGAGCGCAATAAATGCGCTAGTAAGGGGAATGTCATCAACAATAATGCCGATAATGACACTTCTAATAACAATACCGATAATGGCACCTCCAACAACAACACCACTCCAGATGAGGTCGAGGACCAGGATAATGGCGGTGAGGCCATGTCTGGTCAGTTCAATGGTGCTACAGGGATGGAGGACATCGATGATCCCAATGACAGCAATTATATGCCAGAATCGGAAGAAGACACATGTCTTGGACCTGATGAGTTCGACATCCCCGAAGACTTCCTTGATCTGGAAAAATTTCGACGCCGGCTCATTAGCTCCGCCCGTACTATAAAACGAGGGCATGAGAAGCTCAAAGCCAATCAAGACACACTCAATGATAGGTGTGTAGATGTCGTTGCAACCGAATAGGGCCTTGAGCAAAAGCTTGCGGACCAAACCAGGTCCTACCCATGTCGACGTTTGCTCCCTTTATTCGATGACGAGGTTGACGACAATTTGCTTTATTATATTGATCAACCCGACCGCCCTCCTCGGGGGCGGGATAGACCGAGGGGAGGACTTCGAGACTTCCCTGCAAAGCCCCACCGTGAAGGCAGGAATCTGATCCTGTTTCCCCCACAGTATGATTTGAGGGGAGAACAGACCGCACAACCTTCCCCATCACAATCTATATACAGATCCAGAGACCGTGCTCCTGCTGGACGGGACGGATACCAGGCATGGCTCAATAAGCATGACATGGCTCAGGATAATACTTGTGCTCAGACCACAACCGACGTCCGACAAGCCATAGCCCGGGTCAGAGGAGTTGCACACCTCATGTGTTTCACAGACGAAGTCATGCAACATCAATTCCCAGAAGGGTTTAAACCCGTTAATATTGAACAATATGATGGGACTTTTTGACCCCGGCGGTGTGGATCAAATATTTTGTTCTCCAGATCCATATGGCCCGAGGAGATGACCTTCACGCCATAAAATACCTACCATTAAAACTTAAAGGACCAACGAGGCATTGGCTAAATAGCTTGCTTGATAACTTGATTGGAAGCAAGGAGGAGCTTGAAGATGCATTCCGGGCTAACTTCCAGGGCACCTATGTTCAGCCCCTGGACGCCGATGACCTCAGTCACATTATTCAACAGCCTGGCGACCGCTAGAAAATTTTGGAATTGGTTCTTGACCAAGAGGAACCAAATCGTCAATTGTCTTGACGCAGAAGTGATCACCTCCTTCTGGCACAACATTCGTGATGAATGACTGGCGCGACAGCTCGGACAGGACAAACAAAAGACCATGGCCACCCTCACCTCTCTCATGACCCGATTCTGCGCAGGGGAGGATAGTTGGTCGACCCGTAGTACAAGCCACATCATTGATCCTGGCACCTCGGAAGTGCGTGGCGGAAACGGGAAGCCTCGACGCAAGAAATGCAATAAACACATTGACACCGATGAGGCAACCATAAAAGCCGGATTTAGCAATCAACGGAACGACTAGAATAATAAACCCTTTAAAGGGAACATAGACGGCCCATCCACGCTGGACAAGATCCTTGACAAGCCCTGCCAAATTCATGATACTTCGGACAAACCTACAAATCACACGAACCAGAACTACTGGATCATAAACCAGGCCGGTAAGATCACAACCAAGAAGCCGGGCAAGGGCTAGCCTCATAGCGAGGATGAGGATGAACCCTGTTGGCCAAGCAATGGAGGACAGAAACATTTTCCTCCCACAGTAATGATGTGAATACAATCTACGTCACCCACATCCCCAAGAAGGAGAGAAAGCGCGCACTATGTGATGTTTATGCATTAGAGCCCATAGCACCGAAGTATAATCCGTGGTCGGCTTGCCAGATCACTTTCGACCGAAGAGACCATCCGACCATTATCCTTCATGGGGACTGCGTCTCTGGTACTCAATCCCATAGTGGATGGTTTTCACCTAACTCGAGTCCATATGGATGGAGGCAACAACCTCAACCTGATCTACGCTGACACAGCCAGGAAGATGGGCATCGATCCGTCAAGGATTAAACCCAGCAACACCACTTTCAAGGGCAACATACCAGGTGTCGAGGCGCAATGCTCCAGGACAAAAACTCTGGAAATAGTTTTCGGCTCTCCCGAAAACTTCTGGAGCGAGGACTTGATCTTCGACATTGTTCCTTTCCGCTGTGGTTATCACGCGAATCACCTTCTCTTGATTTAATGCAGTCCCCCACTATGCTTATCTAAAGCTAAAGATGTCGGGACCCAAAGGTGTCATTACAGTTAATGGCAACGATACATCCATTTTGCATCATGATTTCTTATTCATATTTACGTTATTCTTGTTCATTATTCCCTATTATCATAAAATTCTTATGCCCTTTCTCTCTGAATATGTAAGGTACATCACAAAGAGGGAATTATCTGGAAACTGGAATTCTGGACCGGAAAACCGAGAAAAAGGCAGAAAAATCACCAGACTCCAAATGACCTGAAACTTCACGAAGAATTTTTATCGAATATATGTGAATTTATGGGCCGAAAATATACCAGAGGGGGGCCACCAGCCAGGCACAAGCCAACAGGGCGCCCCCCAGGCCGTGCGCTGATGGCTTTTGGGGCCCTGGCTGGCCTCCCGATGCCCCTCTTCTCCTATATCGTGTGTTTTATCCTAGAAAAAATCATAAGAAACCTTTCGGGACGAAGCGCCGATGTCGCGAGGCGGAAACCTGGGCAGAGGCCCTTTTGCACTCCGGCAGTCAGATTCTGCCGGGGAAATTCCTCTCCGGGAGGGGGAGATCGAAGCCATCATCAACACCAACGCTTCCTCCTTCGTGGGAGGACCAATCCTCATCAACATCTTCACCAGCACCATCTCATCTACAACCCTCGTTCATCTCTTGTAATCAATCTTTGTCCCAAAACCTCAGATTGATACCTGTGGGTTACTAGTTGTGTTGATTACATCTTGTAGTTGATGCTTGTTGGATTACTTGGTGGAAGAAATTAAGTTCAGATCCTTAATTATTATTATCGCACCTTTGATCTTGAACATGTTGATGAGGTGTGAGTAGTTAGTATTGTTCCTGAGTACATGGGAGAAGTCTTGTTATAAGTAATCATGCGAAGTTGGTATTCGTTCGATATTTTGATGATATGTATGTTGTTACTTCTCTTAGTGGTGTCATGTGAACGTCGACTACATGACACTTCACCATGCTATGGGCCTAAGGGAAGTCATTGTGGAGTAACAAGTAGATGATGGGTTGCTAGAGTGATAGAAGCTTAAACCCCAGTTTATGCGTTGCTTCATAACGGGCTGATTTGGATCCACATGTTTCATGCTATGGTTAGATTTATCTTAATTCTTCTTTCGTAGTTGCGGATGCTTGCGAGAGGGGGTAATAATAAGTAGGTTGTTAGTTCAAGTAAGAACAACACCTTAGCACCGGTCCACCCACATATCAAATTATCAAAGTAGCGAACGCGAATCAACTCAACATGATGAACATGACTAGACATAATTCCCATGTGTCCTCGGGAGCGCTTGCTTAATATAAGAGTACTTTCAGGCTTGTCCTTTGCTATAAAAAGGATTGGTCTACCTTGCTGCACTTTTGTTACTATTGTTACTTGTCACTTGTTACGAATTATCTTGCTACAAAACTATCTACTATCGTTACTTACAGCACATGTAGAGAATACCTTTCTGATAACCGCTTGTCATTTCCTTCTGCTCCTCGTTGGGTTCGACACTCTTACTTATCGAAAGGACTACGATTGATACCCTATACTTGTGGGTCATCAAGACTCTTTTTTGGCGCCGTTGCCGGGGAGTGAAGCGCCTTTGGTAAGTGGAATTGGTAAGGAAACATTTTCTATACGTGCTGAAATTTACTGTTGCTTGTCGCTATGAACGGTCACCTTTTGAGTGGCTTGTTCGGGGCATCTTTGCCCCGAACTGATGATGAGGAAATTGTTCCTCAACCTACTAAACCTACTGAAAATATTTATTATGATATTCCTTCGGGTATGCTTGAAAAACTCTTATCACATCCATATGATGGAATGACTCATCCTGATTATCACTTGATATTTGTCGATGAAGTTTGTGGATTATTTCAGCTTGCAGGGTTGTCTGGAGACAAAGTTAAGAAGAAAGTTTTCCCTTTATCTTTGGAGGGAAAGGCATTAATGTGGTACATGCTATTGGGCGACATTGGATCATGGGACTGGAATCGCTTGAAGTTGGAATTTCATCAGAAGTTCTATCCTATGCATCTAGTTCATCGTGATTGAAACTTTATTTATAATTGCTGGCCTCTTGAAGGAGAAAGTATCGCTCAAGCTTGGGGGGGGGCTTAAATCTATGATGCACACCTGCCCCAACCATGAAATCACAAGAAATACTATTATGCAAAAAAAATATGCTCGGCTTTCTCATGATGATCAAGTACTACTCGATTCTTCTTCTACTGGTTCCTTCATGAATAGGACTATTGAATTCAAATGGGATCTTCTAGAAAGGATCAAATGCAACTCCGAAGATTGGGAACTCGACAAAGGTAAAGAGTCAGGTATAAAGCTTAAGTTTGATTGTGTTAAATCTTTTATGGAAACTGATGCTTGCTATAAGCTGTGTAATAAATATGGCCTTGACTCTGAGATAGTAGCTTCTTTCTGTGAATCATTTTCTACTCATGTTGATCTCCCTAAGGAGCAGTGGTTTAAATACCATCCACCCATTGAAAAGCAAGTAGAGAAACCTATTAAAATCGAGAAGGAAGAAATAATTGTTAGCCATGTTGATCCAATTGTTCCTACTGCTTACATTGAGAAGCCACCTTTCCCTGTTAGAATTAAGGAACACGCTAAAGCTACAACTGTGAGTCATGCTAGGACACCTACACCTCCTTAACAAATAAATGTTGAGCCTAAAATTTCTATGGTCAAAGATCTTCTAGTTGATAACGTTGATGAACAGGTTATCTATTTCTATGATGAAACTACTAGAATTGTAAAACCTGTTAGGCGTAAGCAAGATGAACTAGATAAAAATAAACTAGTTGTTGGCATGCCTGTGGTTTCAGTTAAAATTGGAGATCATTGTTATCACGGCTTGTGTGATATTGGTGCTAGTGTTAGCGCTATACCTTTTACTTTATATCAAGAAATTATGAATGACATAGCACCATCCGAGCTTGGGGACATTGATGTTACTATTAAACTTGCAAACAAAGACACTATTACACCACTTGGGATTGTTAGAGATGTTGAAGTCTTGTGTGGAAAGGTCAAGTACCCCACTGATTTTCTAGTACTTGGTTCAGAACAAGATAACTTTTGTCCCATTATATTTGGTAGACCTTTCTTGAATACTGTTAATGCTGAGATTAATTGTGTTACTGAGAAGGTTAAAGTAAGCTTTGGCGATGTGTCTCATGAATTTAATTTCTCTAAGTTTAGTAAACAACCACATGAGAAAGAATTACCAAACAAAGATGATATTATTGGTCTTGCTTCTATTGTCGTACCTCCTACCGATCCGTTAGAACAATATTTACTAGACCATGAAAATGATATGCATATGAATGATAGAAATGAAATAGATGACATATTTCCTAAACAAATGCCTATTCTTAAACACAACTCACCGGTTGATATTTTAGGGGATCCCCCTCCACCCAAGGGAGATCCCGTGTTTGAGTTAAAGACTTTACCAGATACTATGAAATATGCTTACCTTAATGAAAAGAAGATATATCCTGTTATTATCAGTGCTAACCTTTCAGAGCATGAAGAAAAGAGATTACTTAAAACTCTGAAGAAGCACCGGGCTGCTATTGGATATACTCTCGATGACCTTAAGGGCATTAGTCCCACTCTATGTCAGCACAAGATTAATATGGAACCAGATGCTAAACCTGTCGTTGATCATCAATGCCACTTAAACCCTAAGATGAAGAAAGTGGTAAGAACCGAAATATTAAAGCTTCTGGAGGCAGGTATAATTTATCCTATTGCTGATAGTAGATGGGTACGTCCTGTTCATTGTGTTCCTAAGAAAGGAGGTATAACTGTTGTCCCTAATGATAAAAATGAACTTATCCCACAAAGAATAGTGACTGGTTATAGGATGGTGATTGATTTCAGGAAATTAAACAAAGCTACTAGGAAAGATCATTATCCTCTACCTTTTATCGATCAAATGCTAGAAAGATTATCTAAACACACACACTTTTGCTTTCTTGATGGATATTCTGGTTTTTATCAAATACCTGTGTCAAAAGAGGATCAAGAGAAAACTACTTTTACTTGCCCTTTTGGAACTAATGCTTATAGATGTATGCCTTTTGGTTTATGCAATGCACCTGCTACTTTTCAAAGATGTATGACTGCTATATTCTCTGATTTTTGTGAAAAGATTGTTTAGGTTTTCATGGATAATTTTTCCGTTTATGGAACTTCTTTTGATGATTGCTTGAGCAACCTTGATCGAGTTTTGGACAGATGTGAAGAAATTAATCTTGTCTTGAATTGGGAAAAGTGCCATTTTATGGTGAATGAAGGCATAGTGCTTGGGCATAAAATTTCTGAACGAGGTATTGAAGTGGACAAAGCTAAGGTTGACTCAATTGAGAAAATGTCGTGCCCAAAAGATATCAAAGGTATAAGAAGTTTCCTTGGTCATGCTAGTTTCTATAGGCGTTTCATCAAAGATTTCTCAAAGATTTCTAGGCCTTTAACTAATATTCTTAAAAAGGATATTCCTTTTGTTTTTGTTGATGATTGTGTAGAAGCTTTTGAAATACCTAAGAAAGCTTTGATTTCTGCACCCATTGTTCAACCACCTGATTGGAACTTGCCATTTGAAATAATGTGTGATGCTAGTGATTATGTTGTTGGTGCTGTTCTAGGGCAAAGAGTAGACAAGAAATTGAACGTTATCCATTATGCTAGTAAAACCCTAGATGCTGCTCAAAGAAATTATGCCACCACTGAAAAGAAATTTTTAGCAGTTGTCTTTGCATGTGATAAGTTTAGACCTTACATTGTTGATTCCAAAGTAACTATTCACACGGATCATGCTGTTATTAAATACCTTATGGAGAAGAAAGATGTTAAGCCTAGACTTATTCGGTGGGTTCTTTTGCTTCAAGAATTTGATTTGCATATTGTTGATAGAAAGGGAGCTGAAAACTCCATAGCACATAACTTGTCTAGAATGGAAAATGTTCTTGATGACCCACTTCCTATTGATGATAATTTTCCTGATGAACAACTCACTGCTATAATACTTCACGTAGTACTCCTTGGTATGCTGATTATGCCAATTATATTGTCGCCAAATGTATTCCACCTAGTTTCACCTATGAACAAAAGAAAAAAATCTTCTATGATTTACGACATTACTTTTGGGATGACCCACATCTTTATAAAGAAGGAGTAGATGGTGTTATTAGACATTGTATACCCGAGCATGAATAGGAACAGATCTTAAGGAAGTGTCATTCTGAGCCTTACAGAGGACACCATGCTGGTGACAGAACTGCACACAGGGTATTATAATCCGGTTTTTATTGGCCTACTCTTTTGAAAGATGCTCGTAAGTATGTCCTTTCATGTAATGAATGTCAAAGAGTTGGTAACATTGGTAAACGTCAGGAAATGCCTATGAATTATTCACTTGCCATTGAACAATTCGATGTTTGGGGTTTTGACTTTATGGGACCCTTTCCTTCCTCAAACTGGTATACTCATCTTTTAGTTGCTGTTGATTACGTTACTAAGTGGGTAGAGGCTATTCCAACTAGTAGTGCCGATCATAACACCTCTATTAAAATGCTTAAGAATATTATTTTTCCGAGGTTTGGAGTCCCTAGATACTTAATGACTGATGGTGGTTCACATTTTATTCATGGTGCTTTTCGTAAACTTCTAGCTAAATATGATGTTAACCATAGAATTGCATCACCATATCATCCTCAGTCTAGTGGGCAAGTTGAATTGAGCAATCGAGAACTAAAACTAATCCTCCGAAAGACTGTTAATAGATCTAGGAAAAATTGGTCTAAGAAATTAGACGATGCTCTTTGGGCTTATAGAACTGCTTATAAGAATCCCATGGGGATGTCCCCATATAAAATGGTGTATGGAAAAACCTGTCATTTGCCTCTTGAACTAGAACATAAGGCTTATTGGGCAATTTAGGAACTGAATTATGATTTTAAACTTGCCGGTGAAAAGCGGTTATTTGACATTAGCTCATTAGATGAATGGAGGACACAAGCCTATGAAAATGCTAAGTTGTTTAAAGAAAAAGTTAAAAGATGGCATGACAAAAGGATTCAAAACTGGGAGTTCAATGTAGGAGACCTTGTGCTCTTGTACAATTCTCGTTTCAGATTTTTTGCAGGCAAACTCTTATCCAAATGGGAAGGTCCATATGTTGTCGAAGAGGTTTACCGCTCCGGTGCTATAAAAATTAATAACTTCGAAGGCAAAAACCCGAGAGTGGTGAATGGGCAAAGAATCAAGCATTATATTTCAGGTACACCCATTAATGAAGAGACTAATGTCATCCAAGTAATAACACCGAAAGGATACATACAAGAGGCCTTCCGGAACACTCCAGAAACCTGAAGAGGTAGGTATGTGGTACGGTAAGTAAACCGACTCCAAAAATTCCAAAAAAATAATTTCTGTTGGTTTTAGTATTTTAGAAAAAATCCAAAAATAAAACGGAGTCAGGGGGACCCACGAGGGAGGCACAAGCCAACAAGGCGCGGCCCCCCTAGGGCGAGCCCTGATGGCTTGTGCGGCCCTCGTGAGCCTCCCCGACTCCAATTTCTTCCCGATCACGTATTCTGACCTAGAAAAAATCATTATATATACTCCCGTATGTTTTGACCATCGCATCGCGAGTTTCTCCTCTGTTCTTGTTTCGAGTTGTTTTCTGACAGATCTAGATCCCCATGACTTCCTCAAGTTCATCTAAAGACAAGTTCTTTGAGAAGGTCATCAACCCCTACTTGCCGGAGGTGATGAAGCACCCTCAAGCCATTGAGATGCGTGAGGGGGTGCTCCACATCCAGGATGTTTAAGGTCCCAAGAAGGAGGGAAGTGACAAGGCCAGGCTTGCAGAAGTGGAGCAGGAGATCTTCAAGTGCCAGGGGATGGTTGAACGTGGTCTGAGTGCTAATCACTCTATGATCACGGACTTCATCCGCGAAACCAAGATTGACGCAAGGAGCGTGGGAGAAGATCTCTTCAAGCTTCAAGAGCGGATCGAGCACCTCCAAGATCAAATCTATGAACTCCAAACCGAGAAGTGTGAGTATGAATCTAGGTTTAAAAGGATGAGCTTTGCTGCTGATTTCAGGATTCCGGAGACAAGAGTTTCCTTCCATGATGGGGGACCTATGCCTTGGAAGATGGAGGATTTCTACACACCACCACCATCACCGAAGAACACTTGAGTACACGGATATGGGCACAACCCCTAGCTTGTTCCAAGCTTGGGGGAGGTGCCCCAGTATCGTATCACCATCACTTTTCACCATTTTTATTTTAGTTTGATCTTTAGCTATTTTGTGGATTAGAGAAATAAAGTTCCAGATTTGCTTTGCTTAGGATTTTGCTTTGAGATCTACCTATCCTTGTAATCGAGTGTGAGAGTTATATAATAAAGATTAGTTGAATCCGTGTGCTTTACTCTCTTGCACCAATAATCATAGTATGGCAATAAAAAGGAATAGTAAAGATCATATGATTATTCCATAGGAAGTAATGACTTCACATAAAAAGAAAGTATGAGCTATGAAAATTGTTGGGAATAGAACAGACATAGACTTAGTTATTGTTATAATCTATGCAATATCATGATAGAGAGGAGAATATTCACATACAAATATACTATCTTGGACATCATCTATGATTACGAACCCTCACCAAATATTAAATAATGATCAAGTGTTGAAGTTGGACATGGAAGACAGCCTAATGGTCATGATTGCTTATATTTGCATAGAAGTTATATAGTCATGGATCCTTTAACATGTGATGCTTCCTTTAGATCTTTTGCGAGCCAAAATTTCTACACCAAGTAGAGATACTACTTGTGCATCCATAACCCCTTAAACCCAGTTTCTTTCTATAAGAGTCCACCTTACCTACCTATGGATTGAATAAGATCCTTCAAGTAAGTTTTCATCGGTGCATAAGCAATAAATATTGCCTTTAATCATGTATGATCTTTTATTGAAAAGGAAAAAAAGCTTTGCACGATCTTTTGATGGTGAAGAAATAAAAGCGATAGAGTGCATAATAAAGTTTGCTATCACAAGGGGCAATACAAAGTGAAGTTCCCTTGCATTAAGAGATTGCACATTAATCAAATAAGAGCACATGACAACCTCTACTTCCCTCTGCGAAGGTCCTATCTTTTACTTTCATAAACTTCTTAATTCTACACAAGTGTCATTAATATTTTTCCCTTCTTTTAATTTATAAACTCTCTTAGTGGCAAGCATCACATGTTAAGAAAAGATCCAGGTATATATATCCAGTTGAATATAAGAAATCATGATTCGTTATTGTTGACATTATCCTTGAGTTAAATGAGTTGGGTGGCAAATGAAGCCCCTATCTTCCTATGTGTCCGGCAAAAACATTAGCTCCAAAAATATGCAATGAGTGTCAACAATCATAGATGACTAAATGATAGTTGAGTATGTGGGTTTGCTACAATGAAAGCTCTTATATAGACTCTTCTCTTGAATATGATGAATTGTGATTATCACCATGACTAAAGGCACAGTTTGTTGGTTGTCAATAAGGTTTATGCTTCATACTTCGATAAATGTGAATAGATCTTTACTTGCTTATGAGAAGTTATATGATGGAATGCTTGCTGCTATAAGGATATTCATGATACTCCCATGTCTGTATTCTGTTTTTATCGACACCTCTCTCGCGAATTATGTGGTCATTACTCTCGAGTTCGGCTTTCGCTTGAGGACAAGCGAGGTCTAAGCTTGGGGGAGTTGATACATCCATTTTGCATCATGATTTCTTATTCATATTTACGTTATTGTTGTTCATTATTCCCTATTATAATACAATTCTTATGCACTTTCTGTCTGAATATGTGAGGTACATCACAAAGAGGGTATTATCTGGAAACTGGAATTCTGGACCGGAAAACCGAGAAAAAGGCAGAAAAATCACCAGACTCCAAATGACCTAAAACGTCTGGAGGATTTTTTATCGAATATATGCGAATTTATGGGCTGAAAATATACTAGAGGGGGGCCACCAGCCAGGCACAAGCCAACAGGGCGCCCCCAGGCCGTGCCCTGATGGCTTGTGGGGCCCTGGCTGGACTCCCGATGCCCCTCTTCTCCTATATGGCGTGTCTTACCCTAGAAAAAATCATAAGAAACCTTTCGGGACGAGGCGCCGCCGTCTTGAGGCGGAAACCTGGGCAGAGGCCCTTTTGCACTCCGGCAGTCAGATTCTGCTAGGGAAATTCCTCTCCCAGAGGGGGGAGATTGAAGCCATCGTCAACACCAATGCTTCCTCCTTCATGGGAGGACCAGTACTCATCAACATCTTCACCAGAACCATCTCATCTCCAACCCTAGTTCATCTCTTGTATTCAATCTTTGTCCCAAAACCTCAGATTGGTACCTGTGGGTTACTAGTTGTGTTGATTACATCTTGTAGTTGATGCTTGTTGGATTACTTGGTGGAAGAAATTATGTTCAGATCCTTAATTATTATTATGGCACCTCTGATCTTGAACATTTTGATGAGGTGTGAGTAGTTACTATTGTTCCTGAGGACATGGGAGAAGTCTTGTTATAAGCAATCATGTGAAGTTGGTATTCGTTCGATATTTTGATGATATGTATGTTGTTACTTCTCTTAGTGGTGTCATGTGAACGTCGACTACATGACACTTCACCATGCTATGGGCCTAAGGGAAGTCATTGTGGAGTAACAAGTAGATGACGGGTTGCTAGAGTGACAGAAGCTTAAACCCCAGTTTATTCGTTGCTTCATAACGGGCTGATTTGGATCCACATGTTTCATGCTATGGTTAGATTTATCTTAATTCTTCTTTCGTAGTTGCGGATGCTTACGAGAGGGGGTAATCATAAGTAGGTTGTTAGTTCAAGTAGGAACAACACCTTAGCACCGGTCCACCCACATATCAAATTATCAAAGTAGCGAACGTGAATCAACTCAACATGATGATCATGACTAGACAGAATTCCCATGTGTCCTCGGGAGCGCTTGCTTAATATAAGAGTACTTTCAGGCCTGTCCTTTGCTATAAAAAGGATTGGGCTACCTTGCTGCACTTTTTTTTACTATTGTTACTTGTCACTTGTTACGAATTATCTTGCTACAAAACTAGCTACTATCGTTACTTACAACACTTGCACAGAATACCTTGTTGAAAACCGCTTGTCATTTCCTTCTGCTCCTCGTTGGGTTCGACACTCTTACTTATCGAAAGGACTATGATTGATACCCTATACTTATGGGTCATCAGGCAACACAGTGTGTCAAGGCACCAAGCACACGAGCCTCATTCAAGCGCTTTCAAGGTGCTACCTTTGCCTCCAAGCAATCAAGTGGAAACCTGGGATAGGGGTACGCACTCCACGCCTCTCCTAGTCTAGCAGAGGATTACGTACCTAGGGTACACAACTTTGCACTCAAAATACCATGGGAGGCCATGGAGCACTATCATAAAGGTACACTGATTGGCTTAACCAAGAAGTGGCCGAGTTACATCCTGGTTGTATCAAGGGCACAACTAAAGGCCCACCAGGAGCTTACAAACACAACATTAAGTTGATACACAGCTGCTACGTGGCTTGACCTCTTCAAAGGACCCGCCACTCGAATGCATCATAAGCATAGCAACGACGATGTGACGAACGACACTAACGAACCTTGGAGTTGACAAGGAGTCGTGGGTACACAACACGAAGGCACAGCCGTGTGGCAGGCCCATGATATGATGTCAAACCTAACATCATATGCCTTACATAAACCTCCCCTTTTTTATTTTTTCTTTGTACCCTTACTTGTTTCTTTGGTTGCCAACATTGTTCAGCTGAACCTTATCAATAAATGGAGAGAACACCAACGTGGTCGGTTCCCGTATTGTTGTCTGATACCTGTTTTTCTCTCTTATTTGCGCGCCGAAGGTAACTATCTTAAGATGACTGTTTCATACTTTTAAAAGTCGTCGGCTCTTGACCGGGGGCTGTTTCAAACCATGCCCAATCAACTACCACGGTACTCATATAAAAGACCTCGGCCTCTTTATTCTCAAATATTGTCTTATATGCATCGGTTTCGAATTGTGTCTTTGGTCAATAGCTGGGTTGCCCAGCTCCTGTGCTTACCCCTTACATTTTTGAATGATCGGCTAAGGGTATAAAGGGAGCACCACTTTGCTTGTTACTTCCTGTTTAACTGGTCATGTACCTTAGTGGGGAAAGCCAAAAGTTGACTGTCACAATAAGCATAAACTGGTCGGCGATTCGACGACGGTGTGAACCTACAAGTCAATGGAGGTTTCCCCGTGTTAAACGATGTGCCTTCTTAAAATGGCCGAAATATCAAAGGCTTGACCACGACTATATGTCGAATAATTAAGATACACCGGGGCTGGTTACTTGCCCCCAAATTGAAATCCCTATGACTAAGTGAAAGTTATAAAGCCTGATAATTTGATTGCCATGTTTCTATTAGCACAACTGCCTCCAAGCACCAAAACGTCGGCTAAGAGTTTTCTTGTTATTACGGAAACACCCTACGTAGTATCTACAAAGGGGCGGAAGCCAACAATTGGCCACTTTCAGATTATAAACAGTCGCAATGGAGTCAAAATAATATATCAGGCATAATGGATTCATTCATAGCAAAATGAAACTTATCTGGTTTACATAATACACCTCGACAATCCGAGGGAGTCTACTCAAGACCTTCAAGGATGGTATCCTTGCGGCACTTGGGCTCTGATATATGGGCGCCCACCATAACATCCCCAAAATATTGCTCGAGAACACGCTTCTTCCCTTCTGGGCAACCCGTTGCCACAACCTCCGCTTTCACCCCTAGATATGCATCTTCATAGATGCATACACTAGCCGAGCACCCTTCAAGCAAGCCGAACGCTTCCAGAGTTGGAAGAGAGGGCCGACACTTTGAAGCCATTGGATTAAACCAAAGTAACTGCTCGACAGCGGCTCGGCAGGCCAAAAGGGCAATACAGAGGTCTTCCATGGCAGGCCTAGAAATGCGATGAAGGTGCATCAATTCCTTCATCTGTTCATCGAGGACTGGCGGGTGCCATGGTACTTGAAATTGCGCCTAAAAGACCTTATGATCGTTCGTATCCTCGCGCCCGCTGAAGTACTGATGCGCGTCCGAAGAACTCATCGACAGGTCCACAAAGGCACTTGATACACGCCAAATTTGTGTCAGCTCGGTGAAGCGGCCGCCACTGAAGACGCACTACAGTAAAAACGTCTTACCGCCGGCTATTTCCGTTACTAGCCGGAGTTGTTCCCGATCCGACCTCGCTTGGACCTGGGCCTCTTTACATGCCAGCTTGAGCATTTTTGAGCTCGGCTGCGTACTTCACCTTGTCGGCTTGAAGGGTGTCACCCACTTCATACAAGCCCTTCAAGTCATGTTCAATCTCCAGGATCTGGGCCTGGTCTTTCTTCCGGGCATCCCTCTCCTCTATGAGCTCGGTTTGCTGCTCAACTTCTACCTGAGCTTTCTTGAGCTCGGCACGAAGTGCCTCCATCTCCTTCGTGACAGTTCGACAGAATCACACACACATATTAATACTGGAGTTGCTTTAACAACACATATAGTTGTGATGCAAACTTCTATAAACAAACCTTGTGCTCTGTCCATCTGCTCCTTTAGTAGATTTATGTCCTTTTCAGACCACACAAGCTTGTGGTTCAGCTCTTCCAACTCCTTCGAGTTGGACGCTGATGAGGAAGTGAACGCCTGCACAAAAATTCTATTAAGACTCTGAAGTGCGAAATCGATCCTCTCATCAGATGTATTAATCTGACAAGAGTCTTGGGGGCTACTGCATATTCTTTGAATTTTTTTCAAGTACACAGTTGACCCCCCAAGTCAGTTTTTAAACTAATTTACGGCTCGTGGGCTACTGTATATACGTTCTTAAGGCATGGGCTAATCTTGGAAAAATCCTTGAACAAACGTCTTCGGACAACTTTTTTCAAAGTTAGTCCTAAAAGGGCTACTGGGTGTACTAGATAATAGTTTAGACATTGCAGTAATACAAAGCAATCACAAAGATATAACATACCTCAAAACTTTTTGAAAGGCCTATGAAGGCCTCCACAATTCCGTCCTCTGCGGCTCGGAACTAGTTGTAAGTCATGCCAAGAATGGCACAGTGTTCGGGAGGAATTGAGGAGCTCTCCAGAGCTGCCTCTATCTCCTTATGCCGGCCTAAGGTGGGCGGCTATACATCCTCGGCCTTGTCCCTCGCTGGAGAAGGCACAATCACCTCCGTGTGACTCGGCCGCGTTGGAGTTGTTGGGGCCGAGCACACCAGGCAGTCAAGCACTGGTTCTCCAGGAACCAAGGGGATCCCGACCCCTTGGCCTTCTGGGACCGAGGTATGAACCTCAGCCATAGGCAGATCGGCGCCGCCCTCTGTGTTCACCATAGGGAGCTCCGATTGTGAATCAGTGATACGTGTCCAATGTATCGATAATTTTTTATTGTTCCATGCTATTATATTATCAATCTTGGATACTTTATATGCAATAATATGCTATTTTATATATATTTTTGGGACTAACCTATTAACCCAGTGCCAGTTGTTGTTTTCTGCTTGTTTTTGGTTTTCGAGGAAATCGGTACCAAACGGAGTCCAAAAGCTATGAAACTTTTTGACAATTTTTTTCTAGGCAAAAGCAACACTGGAAGCTTCGGGAGGAAACCTGATACGAAGCGAGGAGACGACTAGGCAATAGGGCGCGCCCAGGGTAGTAAGCGCGCCCTGATACGTCTCCAACGTATCTATAATTATTTATTGTTGGATGCTATTATATTATCAATCTAGGATACTTTATAAGCAATTATATGCTATTTTATATCATTTTTGGGAACTTACCTATTAACCCAGTGCCAAGTGCCAGTTGCTGTTTTTTTTGCCTTTTTTTGGTTTTCCAGGAAATTTGTACCAAACGAAGTCCAAACGCTACAAAACTTTTTGATGATTTGTTTCTAGACAAAAGAGACCCAAGAAGCTTTGGGAGGAGTCAGGAAGTGAGACGAGGAGATGGCAAGGCAATGAGTTTTTCAAAGGAAGACCTGGATAAAGCTACTTAAATATTGGGCATCAAGATCTATAGAGATAGATCAAGACGCCTAATAAGACTTTCAATGAGTACATACCTTGACAAGATTTTGAAAGAGTTCAAAATGGATCAGTTAAAGAAAGATTTCTTGACTGATTTGTAAGGTGTGAAGTTGAGTAAGACTCAAAGCTCGACCATGGCAGAAGAAAGAGAAATGACGAAAGTCGTCCCCTATGCCTTATCCATAGGCTTTGTATAGTATGCCATGATGTGTACCGCACCTGGTGTGTGCCTTGCCATGAGTCTGTCAAAGGGGTACAAGAGTGATCCAGGAGTGGATCACTGGACAATGGTCAATATTATCCTTAGTAACTAGAGGACTAAGGAAATTTTTCTCGATTATGGAGGTGATGAAGAGTTCGTCGTAAAGAGTTACGTCGATGCAAGCTTTGACACCAATCCGGATGACTCTTAGTAAGTAATCCGGATACGTATAGTGGAGCAATCATTTGGAATAGCTCCAAGTGGAGCGTGGTAGCAGCATCTATAGTATGACATATAGATTTGCAAAGAACACACGGATCTGAATGTTGCAGCCCGTTGACTAAAAACCTCTCTCACATGCAAAACATGATCGAACCCCAGAACTCATTGGGTGTTAGATTCATAACAATGTAAATCACATAGCGATGTGAGCTAGATTATTGACTCTAGTGCAAGTGGGAGACTGTTGGAAATATGCCCTAGAGGCAATAATAAAATGGTTATTATCATATTTCCTTGTTCATGATAATCGTTTATTATCCATGGTAGAATTGTATTGATCGGAAACTCAGATACATGTGTGGATACATAGACAACACCATGTCCCTAGTAAGCCTCTACTAGACTAGCTCGTTGATCAGAGATGGTCAAGATTTCCTGATTATAGACATGAGTTGTCATCTGATAACGGGATCACATCATTAGGAGAATGATGTGATGACAAGACCCAACCGTAAGCATAGCATATGATCGTGTCAGTTTATTGCTACTGCTTTATCAATGTCAAGTATCTGTTCCTACGACCATGAGATCACGCAACTCCCTGACACCGTAGGAATACGTTGTGTGTATCAAACGACACAACATAACTGGGTGACTATAAAGGTGCTCTACAGGTATCTCTGAGGGTGTCTGTTGGGTTGGCGTGGATCGAGACTGGGATTTGTTACTCCGTATGACATAGAGGTATCTTTGGGCCCACTCGGTAACACATCATCACAAGAAGCTTGCCAGCAATGTTACTAAGTAGTTAATCACGGGATCTTGTGTTACGGAACAAGTAAAGAGACTTGCCAGTAACGAGATTGAACTAGGTATGGAGATACCGATGATCGAATCTCGGGCAAGTAACATACCGATGGACAAAGGGAACTGCATACGAGATTGTCTGAATCCTTGACATCGTGGTTTGACCGATAAAGATCTTCATAGAATATGTAGGAACCAATATGAGTATCTAGGTCCCGCTATTGGTTATTGACCGTAGAGTTGTCTCGGTCATGTCTACATAGTTCTCGAACCCGCAGGGTCTGCACACTTAACGTTCGGTGACGATTTGGTATTGTTGAGTTATGTATGTTGGTGACCGAAGGTTGTTCGGAGTCCCAGATGAGATCCCGGATGTCACGAGGAGTTCCGGAATGGTCCGGAGGTAAATATTTATATATGGGAAGTCTTATTTTGGCAACCGGAAAAGTTTCGGGTTTTTCCGGTATTGTACTGGGAAGCTTCTAGAAGTTTCCGGAAACTTCCGGAGGAGTCCGGAAGTCCATCAAGGGTTCCATCACGTCCCAAGGGTTTGCATGGGCTGAGGGGAGGCGCCCTGGCCTTATTGGGCCAGGCACACAAGTCCCTCAAGGCCCATGTGGCTTGGGAGAGGTGGAAAGTCCACCTGTTTATGGAAAGGGAGGGAATTGGACTAGGAGTCCAACTCCTCCCCCTTGGCTGCGCCCTAGGGCTTGGATGGGCTGATCTCCATGCCCATCCACCTATATATAGAGGGGAGGGGGCGCCCCAAGAGCACACACAAAGCCCTTGGCGCCCCTCTCTCTCCCTAGATCGTTTTCTCCTCCATTCGCGTTTCGACAGCGCTAGGCATAGCCCTGCCGGGATAGCACCACCATCACCGCCATCACGCCGTCGTGTTGCCGGAGAACTCATATACTACTCCGACCTCGCTCGCTGGATCGAGGAAGCGGAGACGTCATCAAGCTGTACATGTGCTGAACGCGGAGGTGCCGTCCGTTCGGCGTTAGATCGGGACGGATCGTGATTGGATCGCGGGACGGATTGCGATTTGGATCGTGAAGACGTTCGACTACATCAACCGCATTTCTTAATGCTTCCCGCTTAGCGATCTACAAGGGTATGTAGATCCACTCTCCCTCTCGTAGCTGTTGATCTCCATAGATAGATCTTGGGTGTTCGTAGGAAAATTTTTGTTTCCCATGCAACGTTTCCCAACAGTGGCATCATGAGCTAGGTCTATGTGTAGATAACATGCACGAGTAGAACACAAAAGAGTTTGTGGGCGTTGATATTCTGATTGCTTCCCTCCTTAGTCTTATCTTGATTCGGCAGTATTGTGGGATGAAGCGGCTCGGACCAACCTTACTCGTCCACGTATGAGAGACCGGTTCCATCGACTGACAAGTAACTTTGTTGCATAAGATGGTTGGCGGGTGTCTGTCTCTCCCACTTTAGTTGAATTGGATTCGACAGAGGCGGTTCTTGTAGAAGGTGAAATAGCAACTTGTATATCACCGTTGTGGTTTTGCGGAGGTAAGAATCGTTCTTGCTAGATACCCATAGCAGCCACGTAAAACATGCAACAACAAATTAGAGGACGTCTAACTTGTTTTTGCAGGGTATGATGTGATATGATATGGCCAGAAACATGATGAGATATATGTGATGTATGAGATGATCATGTTTTGTATAGATTATCACGACTTGCATGTCGATGAGTACGGCAACCGTCAGGAGCCATAGGGTTGTCTTTAATTTATTTTCGCCTTTTTGCTTTACTTTATCGCTATGAGTTAGCAATAGTTGTAGAAGCAATAGTTGGTGCGACAACCTCATGGCGACACGTTGATGGAGAACAAGATGATGGAGATCATGGTGTTATGCCGGTGACGATGGAGATCATGCCGTTGCTTTCAAGATGGAGATCAAAAGCACAAGATCATGGCCATATCATGTCACTTATGATTTGCATGTGATGTTAATCCTTTTATGCACCTTGTTTTGCTTAGGACGACGGTAACATTATAAGGTGATCCCTCGCTAAAATTTCAAGATAAAATTGTGTTCTCCCCGAGCGTGCACCGTTGCGAAAGTTCATCGTTTCGAGACACCACGTGATGATCGGGTGTGATAGACTCTATGTTCGCATACAACGGGTGCAAGCCAGTTTTGCACATGCGGAATGACGTGCCTTGAGACCGCGTCGGTATTTCCCCAAAGAGGAAGGGATGATGCAGCACAGCGACGATAAGTATTTCCCTCAGTTATGAAACCAAGGTTATCGAACCAGTAGGAGGATCACCACCACCCAATAAGCAGCACCTGCACACAAACAACAAATACTTGCAACCCGACGAGAAAGAGAGGTTTTCAATCTCTCTACGGTAATAAGATAGATTAGGTAGTGATAGATAGGAGAGATAGACCTCTCAAGGACACAAATAAAAAGAGTAAATATGCAGCAATATATTTTTGGGTTTTCGGTTTTGTAGATCTGAAAACAAAGATTGCAAAAAACGTAGATCGGAAAGCAATATGATGGAAAAGTAGACCCGGGGGCCGTAGGGTTCACTAGTGGCTTCTCTCATGAGTATAGTGCACGGTGGGTGAACGAATTACTATTGGGCAATTGATAGAAAATCGAATAGTCATGACGATATCCAAGGCGATGATCATTATATAGGCATCACGTCCAAGATAGATAGACCGACTCCTGCCTGCATCTACCTCTATTACTCCACACATCGACTGCTATCCATCATGCATCTTGTGTATTAAGTTCATGGAAAAATTGAGTAATGCAATAAGAACGATGACATGATGTAGACAAGATCTATTAATGTAGGAATAGACCCCATCGTGTTATCCTTAATAGCAATGATACATGCGTGTCTTGCTGCCCCTTTTGTCACTAGGAAAGAACACCGCACGATCGAACCCATCACAAAGCACCTCTTCCCATGGCAAGAAAAATCGATCTAGTCGGCCTAACTAAACCAAAGATTCGAAGAAGAAATACGAGGCTATAATCAATCATTCATATAAGAGATCAAAGAAGACTCAAATAATATTCATGGATAGAAACTGATCATGAACTCAAAATTCATCGGATCCCAACAAACACACCGCAAAAGTTTACATCAAATAGATCTCCAAGAGACCATTGTATTGAGAATCAAAAGAGAGAGAGGAAGCCATCTAGCTACTACCTACAAACCCGTAGGTCTATGGTGGACTACTCACGCATCATCGGAGAGGCACCAATGAGGATGATGAACCCCTCTGTGATGGTGTTAGATTGGATCTCGAGGTTCTGGAACTTTCGGCGGCTGGATGTGTTTCGTTGACTCCCCTAGGGTTTTTGGAATATTTGGGATTTTATTGGCATCAGAGGCGGTGGAAAGGGGCCCCAAGGAGGGCACAACCCATCAGGGCACGCCGGGGCCCCCCTGGTGCGCCCTGGTGGGTTGTGGTCTCCTCGGCCCACTCCCCCAGCACTTCTTTGGCCCACTGGGTGTCTTCTGGTCCTGAAAAAATCTCCAAAAAGTTTCTTCGCGATTGGACTCCGTTTGGTATTGATTTTCTGCGAAGTAAAAAAAAGCAAAAACAGCAACTGGCACTTTGGCACTATGTCAATAGGTTAGTCCCAAAAAATGATATAAAGTTGTTATAAAATGATTGTAAAACATCCAAGAATGATAATATAACAACATGGAACAAGCAAAAATTATAGATACGTTGGAGATGTATCAGCATCCCCAAGCTTATTTCCTACTCGTCCTCGAGTAGGTAAATGATAAAAACAGAATTTTTGATGTGGAATGCTGCCTAACATGTTCATCATATTCTTTTCTTTTGTATAGCATGGACATTTGGACTTTTAAATGATTCAAAGCAATAGTCTAGTTTTAACATAATGACTTCAATACTCAAGCATGTCAACAAGCAACCATGCCTTTCAAAATATCAACACTAAATAAAGTTATCCCTAGCCCATCATGCTCAATCATTAATCCATTCATGAAACACACTCAAATATTAACTATGCCCAATGCTCAAGTACGATCATAGTGCCCCCTAGTTGGTGCTTTATAAGAGAATATGGAGACTCAAAGTAAAAAAAATGCATAAAGTGAAAGATAGGCCCTTCGCAGAGGGAAGTAGGGATTTGTAGAGGTGCCAGAGCTCAAGGTTTGAATTGATAGAGAAAAATATTTTGGGTGGCATGCTTTTCCTGTCAACGAAAACAACGAAGTAGCTCACAATACTTTCCATGCTAGATATATCATAGGCGGTTCCCAAACAGAAAATAAAGTTTATTCCTTTTTCCACCAAACTTTCACTTTCCATGGCGGGCCGTATCCACGGTTGCCTTCCATACCAACCCTTTCCAAGGAATTTATTATTTGACAACAAAAAGTAAATATTTTTCTTTTTCATTTTGGGAATGGGCATCCCTATTACCGCCGCACTCTCGTGCAATGACAAGTGAATAAACACCCATCTTGAGAATAACACATCTAGCATGGAAAAATATTGGACACTCCCCACCGTTTCATGAGCGGTACGGGCACACAAAAAGAGAAAAATTATTTTGAAAATTTAGAGATGGCACATACAAATTTGCTTGGAACGGCATGGAAATACCACATATAGGTAGGTATAGTGGACTCATAAGGCAAAACTTGGTTTAAGGATTTTGGATGCACAAGTAGTATTTCTACTTAGTACAAATGGAGGCTAGCAAAAAGATTGAGAAGCAACCAAACCAAGAAATGAAAATTCACATAAGTGAGCATTGAACATAACTAACACTGAATAATGCACCACAAGTAGGATGTAACTTCATTGCATAACTATTGACTTTCGTGCATGCATAGGGAATCACAAACCTTAACACCAATATTCCTACTAAGCATAATTACTCACTAACATGACTCACATATTACTATCATCATGTTTCACAACTATTACAAGGAATCAAGTTTAATTTGTCCAATGATCTTCATGAATTTTTTTATTATATCCTCCTTGGATATCTATCACTTTGGGACTAGTTTCATATATTGCCATTACTTTTTGGCAAGCTCAAACAAATTTAAGTGAAGCACATGAGCAAAAAGATTTCATCTCTCAAAAAGGTATAAGTGAAGCATGAGAGGATTTCTTCAAAATTTACTAACTCTCAAAAATATCTAAGTGAAACATGAGAGTATTTCTACAAAAATTTCCAAGCACACCGTGCTCAAAAAGGTATAAGTGAAGCACTAGAGCAATTCTATAGCTCAAAAAGTGTAAGTGAAGCACATAGAGAAATTCTAGCAAATCATAGCATGATTTTGGCTTTCTCAAATAGGTGTGTCCAGCAAGGATACAAAGGAAAAACTAACAAACAAAGCAAGCAAAGATACATGACGCTCCAAGCAAATCTCATGATATGTGACGAATAAAAATATAGCTCCAAGTAAAATACCGATGGTCGTTAGAAGAAAGAGGGGATGCCACTCGGGGGCTTTCCCAAGATTAGTTGCTTGTTTCTCTTTGGGTATATCTTGGGGGTGCGGTAGCATTCCCAACCTTAGGATTTTATCACTCCTTATTCCTTCATCCATCGTGATCTCACCCAAATCTTGAAAACTTCAATCACACAAAACTCAACAAAAATCTTCGTGAGATCCGTTAGTATAATAAAGCAAATCACTACTTTAGGTGCTGTTGCAAACCCATTCATATTTTGTTATTGCATTATACCTACTATATTTTAACTTTACCATGGCTCATACCCTTCAATATAACCCATAGATTCATCAAAACAAGCACACAATGCCACGAAAACAGAATCTGTCTTAAACAGAACAGTCTGTAGTAATCTGTACTCTAACCATACTTCTGTAACTACAAAAATTCTGAAAAATTAGGATAACGTAAGGAATTTGTATAGCAACACTGTGTTAAAATTTCAGCTTAAGATCACATTCCAGAAAAAAATGAAAATTCAAATACTGGTCGCAAAGTTTCTGTTTCAGATTCAGCATCGCTTCTACTCATCTTATCAATCATGGCACAAACACTAAATAAACCATAAAAACACAATCATAACAGTATCATAATTGTGTCAACACTCAAAAACATAAAGGAAAAAGAAAAAAAAAATTATTCATTGGGTTGCCTCCCAACAAGCGCTATCGTTTTACGCCCCTAGCTAGGCATGATGATTTCAATGATGCTCACATAAAAAGTAGTAATTGGAATATGCAAGAGAGCATCATGAATCTCATGACAAGCACTTTTAAGTCTAACCCACTTCCTATGCATAGGGATTTTGTGAGCAAACAATTTATGGGAACAAGAATCAACTAGCATAGGAAGGCAAAACAAGCATAACTTCAAAACTTTGAACACATAGAGAGGAAAATTGATATTATTGTAATTCCTACAAGCATATGTTCCTCCCTCATAATAAATTTCAGTAGCATCATGAAGGAATTCAACAATATAACTATCACATAAATCATTCATTTCATGATGCACAATTATAGAATTTTCATTACTCTCCACATAAGGAAATTCCTTTTCATCCATGGTAGTGGGAGCAAACTCAACAAAATGACTATCATGAGACACTTGATTGACATAACCACATTGAAAATTAAAACCATGATGATAAGTTTCATGGTTATCATTACTCATTATAGCATACGTGTCATCACCATCATCAATAGAAGGCATGCAATCATCATAATAAATTTGCTCATCAATACTTGGGGGACTAAAAATATCATCTTCATCAAACATAGCATCCCCAAGCTTGTCGCTTTGCATATCATTAGCATTATGGATATTTACAGAATTCATACTAGCAACATTCCAATCATGCTTTTCAATCAAGGAGCTATTATGAATCACCTTATAAATTTCTTCTTTTAACACTACATCAAAATTTTCAGATTCATGATTTTCAACCAAAACTTCATGGAGATAATCAAGTGCACTCAACTCACTAGCAATTGGTTCATCATAATTTGGTCTTTTGAACAGATTAGCAAGTGGATGAGGATCCATATCAATAGATTTTTAGCAAGCGAAGATGCTTGCAAATAGGAGGCACATGGCAACACAAGCAAAGATAGCAAACAAGCAAACAAGCAAACAAGCAAACAAAACGAGATCTGGCGAGAAAAGGGCAAACGAAAAAGAGGGCGAATAAAACGGCAAATTGGTGAAGTGGGGGAGAGGAAAACGAGAGGAAAATGGCAAATAATGTAATTGCAAGGAGATGAGATTTGTGATTAGGAACCTGGAAGATGATGATGGAGTCTCCTCGGCGCCTGAGATAGGCACGTAGAAGAGACCGCTTCCTCCCCGGCAACGACGCCAGAAATTCCTTTGACGTGGCTTGAGACATCGTCGGTATTTCCCCAAAGAGGAAGGGATGATGCAGCATAGTGACGGTAAGTATTTCCCTCAGTTATGAAACCAAGGTTATCGAACCAGTAGGAGGATCACCACCACCCAATAACAGCACCTGCACACAAACAACAAATACTTGCAACCCGACGCGAAAGAGAAGTTGTTAATCTCTCTACGGTAATAAGATAGATTAGGTAGTGATAGATAGGAGAGATAGATCTCTCAAGAACACAAATAAAACGTGTAAATATGCAGCAATATATTTTTGGGTTTTTGGTTTTGTAGATCTGAAAACAAAGATTGCAAAAAACGTAGATCGGAAAGCAATATGATGGAAAAGTAGACCTGGGGGCCGTAGGGTTCACTAGTGGCTTCTCTCATGAGTATAGCGCACGGTGGGTGAACAAATTACTGTTAGGCAATTGATAGAAAATCGAATAGTCATGACGATATCCAAGGCGATGATCATTATATAGGCATCACGTCCAAGATAGATAGACCGACTCCTGCCTGCATCTACCTGTATTACTCCACACATCGACCGCTATCCAGCATGCATCTAGTGTATTAAGTTCATGGAAAAACGGAGTAATGCAATAAGAACAATGGCATGATGTAGACAAGATCTATTCATGTAGGAATAGACCCCATCTTCTTATCCATAATAGCAACGATACATGCGTGTCTTGCTGCCCCTTCTGTCACTAGGAAAGAACACCGCAAGATCGTACCCATCACAAAGCACCTCTTCCCATGGCAAGAAAAATCGATCTAGTCGGCCTAACTAAACCAAAGATTCGAAGAAGAAATACAATTCTATAAGCAATCATGCATATAAGAGATCAAAGAAGACTCAAATAATATTCATGGATAGAAACTGATCATGAACTCAAAATTCATCGGATCCCAACAAACACACCGCAAAATTTTACATCAAATAGATCTCCAAGAGACCATTGTATTGAGAATCATAAGAGAGAGAGAAGAAGCCATCTAGCTACTGCCTACGGACCCGTAGGTCTATGGTGGACTACTCACGCATCATCGAAGAGGCACCTATGAGGAAGATGAACCCCTCCGTGATGGTGTTTAGATTGGATCTCACGGTTCTGGAACTTAGGGCGGCTGGAATTGTGTTTCGTTGAATCCCCTAGGGTTTTTGGAATATTTGGGAATTTATAGGCATCAGAGGCGGTGCGGAGGGGCCCCGTGGAGGGCACAACCCATCAGGGCGTGCCGGGCCCCCCCTGGCGCGCCCTGGTGGGTTGTGCTCTCCACAGCCCACCTTCCTGGCTCTTCTTTGGCCCACTGGGTGTCTTCTGGTCCAGAAAAAATCTTCAAAAAGTTTCGTCGCGATTGGACTCCGTTTGGTATTGATTTTCTGCGAAGTAAAAAACAAGCAAAAACAGCAACTGGCACTTTGGCACTATGTCAATAGGTTAGTCCCAAAAAATGATATAAAGTTGTTATAAAATTATTGTAAAACATCCAAGAATGATAATATAACAGCATGGAACAAGCAAAAATTATAGATATGTTAGAGACATATCACGGAACACTCGGGTTAACCTTGACGAGCCTAGCATGTACAGACATGGCCTCGAAACGCAGGAGACCGAAAGGTCGAACATGAGTCATATAGTAGATATGATCAACATGGAGATGTTCACCATTGAAACCACCTCATCTCACGTGATGATCGGACTTCGGTTGGTGAATTTGGATCATGTAGCACTCGGATGACCGGAGGGATGTCAATTTGAGTGGGAGTGTCGGAGAAACGACACCTATGGGACCGGGAGGATCCCTTTACGATTCGGCGGGGAGAAGGTTTTGTACAGAGAGCAGATTTGATGATCAACACGCGGGAATTTTACCCAGGTTCGGTCCGCAAAGATGCGTAAAACCCTACTCCTGCTTGGTTGTATTAAGGGTGTTCTAGCTTAAGTTCTGGGAGCGCTACAGTACTTAGCAGCTACACATGCAGAATGGGTTGAAAAAGATCCCCTCCTATCCAGGAGCGCTATGCCTGCTCTCTGGGTTCGAAGGTCTCTCCCCCCCCCTCTAGCTACGCCTTGGGCCTCCTTTTATATGTCAAAGGGGTCACCAATAGTGGCGAAGTACAAGAGGTGTAAAGTATCTACAGTGTTATCATACCTAACACTGACAGTTTAGGACAAGAACGTTAAATGCTCCGTTGAGGTGTCCCTTATCGTCTTGGGGACGGGAAAAGAAGCCATCCCATCAGCACCGCTTAAGCCCTTCCACCTCCAGCATCTAACACGCACCCAGGAGGACAACACCTAAAGGACAAGCTGATGACCGCACTGGAGCGATGACAGGGCAGCGAAGGCTTGCCGGGTGCGAGCCTTGCCGGGGCTACGAGCTATCCCGGCAAGATCTTGCCGGGGCTCCAGCCTCCAGTCTTCTATCTTCTGATTATTGCTTTTTCTTGGATGCCTCCTTACCCCGGCAAAGGGCCTTGCCGGGGAATTCGGTCCTTCCTCCAAGCTTAGAAGCAAAGAGGCTTGCTGGGGGCTGGAACGCACCCGGCAAGGTCTTGCCGGCCCCAGGAATCCTGCCACGGTCGCCCGCGCACAAGTCAGGGTAATAGGTACCCTGGTTCTTAGTGCACTGACAGGAGCCCCCGGGCCTAGGCCACACATGCGCGCGCGGCGCTTGTTGGGCTAGGCCCAAAACAGTGCGCGGGCACACGCGGCCGCAGTTTTTGTAATGATGACGATTGATGGCTTTTTCCCATGACGCATAGTAACTGCAGGTCTTGGGAATAGTGGAGCGAGGCGATCCACCTTCTTCCTCAGGAGGGGAAGCGACGAACAGTGCGACGCTCGTTCGCCTTCACCATTAACGCCTTTGCTCCCACCCCTGACTTATTCGCGCCTTGGGTGACGCGTACTGTCCAGGATTACGAAGAGTCGGCCTCCCTCTTCCCTTAACACCCAGCCCTATAAAAGGGAGGTGAGGGAAGAAGAAGAACGCCGCTCATCCGCAATCCTCCACCTTCTCCTGCTGCTCAGTGCTTCCCCTTTCTGTCTTTCGCCATTTCCCTCGACGCACCGCCCCAAGATGGTGAGGGGACGTGGCCGCGCCCGGGGTTCCCATAGCGCTGCGAGGAGCAGCCCCCGGACTCCAGCGCGTGTGGTGGTGACGGCGGCGGGCCCAAGTTCCCCTGGCAGGACACCGTCCTGAGGCCGTGCGAGGACGACTCCGACGGGACACGGCGGTCGCAGTAGTGTGCCTCTCCCGCAGCCCCACGTGGGGATCCACGCGGGGGAAGAGGTGCAGGAGTTCGTCGTGGTCCTCCCCCGTCGGCTCCGAAGTTGGTTGCGCCTCCCTGATCTTTCGCAAGGGCCATGGAGAGCAGCCGGCCTCGCGGCCTGTGGCTCCGAGCGGACGGCTGCAGCAACGGCCCTTGGTGGGTGGCGGTCGACCTCTCCCCTGGAAGCGCCATGTTCCTGACAAGGGGATGGAAGTCGTTCGCCCGTTCCCGGGGCCTCGCCCCTGGGCAGCTGCTTCACTTCAAGTTCGACGGTCCCGCCACCCTCTCCGTGAAGTTTTTCGGAGCGACTGGCGTCCGCCTGGAGTGCTGCGCTGAAAGCTCGAGCGGCAGCGACTCCGATTCCTCCAGCGACAGCGACGACGAGGATAGCGTCTTTGGCATGATGCACGAGGACTCCGACTAGGCACGTCTGGCGCTGTAGTTAGGTCCTGGAGTTCCATCCGCGAGACCTTGCTTCCGGATCGGTCGCCGCGTCATAGTGGTAGATCTCCTTTTGTGTTTAGATTGTACCCGATGTAACTCTGTGAGCGTTCAAGAAGCAATGCATTGGGTATCAATCTTTTAAAAAAATCCTTGGCTCTTGCGTGCATTTGTGTTTCCTGCTGTCCCTTGACAAGTATCTTGCCGGTGGAGCCCTCTGGCACACCCTCGGCGGGAGCGCAGCACTCCGAAGAGGTGCGCTTGTTGGAGAGCGCGCTAGAGGTCTTGCGGGGCCTCGGGCTTGCCGGGGATGCGCAGACCTGTTCCCGGTTGCATCTCCCGCCTGGAGGCTGTAACTTGCCGGAGGGCTCTCTAGCACGTCCTCAACAGAAACGCAGCGCTCCGAAGAGGCGCGCTTGCCGGAGTGTGTGTCAGAGGCCTTGCCGGGCCTTGGGCTTGCCGGTAATGTGGGAGACAGAGCAAGATGACGGCAGGGGTCGCGGGCTCAAAAAGGAGCGCCGCGCCGTGCGATGAAGAGCCAACCCCCGGGCTTCCCCGTAAAGGATATCGCGGGTGCTATGCTCGATTTATGCACCATCGTTGCCGCCCCTGCCACCTACTGCGAATACCTCATCGCCATCTTGTCAACTTCCAGCACGGCGTCCTTGGCTTTCCCGGCCGCCGGAAATGAAATCCTTTTTCGCATACATGCTGCTGCAATAGCACACATAAAGAAAGTAACTTGTCTTAGTCAAACCAGTCTTTATGTACGCAACACATGCTTCTTTATGCTAGATGAATATTTGCTCTCCTCTCGATTAAGCTCGTCCTCGTACACATCTTATATCCTACGCTATTCGGAAACCTTGCCGGTGCGCACACTTGCCGCGAGCGCTTTGAGGAACGGGTCCTTAGCAGCCTGCTGGAAATGCCGCCGCCGGCAAGGCGCCTTGCCGGGCCAAAACGCAGCTGCTAAGTTTGCCGAGCGGACTCGAAGCGAAACTAGAGCGCGGGCTAACCACGGCAAAGTTCCTCCGCGTGCAGATTGATGTACAAGGACGGAAGGATCAATCAAGACAACACACGCTTGCTGGATGACTTTCTGATGCGCACGCCCCAATCGGCAGCGCTCGAGGAACGGGTCCTTTGCAGCTTGCCGGGGTCGCCGCCTCCCGGAAAGGTTAACCTTCCCGAAACTCACGCAGCTGTCCAAGTTGTCGAGCGGACTCGAGACAACTCAGGATGCTATTGATTCTGGGAAGGCTCCTTCGCATGTTGGTGCAAGGAGCAAATGAAGACAGCAAAAGGAACATGATTGCCACACGTCTTTGTAACTTATCTTTTCTACCGTTCATCTCGCATGACGAGGCTGCGCTCGTGGTGACGGCCGGCGGCTCTCAAGAAGATTATTCTCCAGGGCGCTGCGAGCCCCCGAGCTCGCCTTCCATGCCTCAGAGGAACTGGCGCGCTAATCACCAGATCAGGTCCGCACAACCTCTTTCCCCCTACCTGGCGCGCCAAAGATGTCGGAGAAACGACACCTATGGGACCGGGAGGATCCCTTTACGATTCGGCAGGGAGAAGGTTTTGTACAGAGAGCAGATCAGATGATCAACATGCGGGAATTTTACCCAGGTTCGGGCCGCAAAGATGCGTAAAACACTACTCCATCTTGGCTGTATTAAGGGTGTTCTAGCTTAAGTTCTGGGAGCGCTACAGTACTTAGCAGCTACACATGCAGAATGGGTTGAAAAAGATCCCCTCCTATCCAGGAGCGCTATGCCTACTCTTTGGGTTCGAAGGTCTCTCCCCCCCTCTAGCTACGCCTTGGGCCTCCTTTTATATGTCAAAGGGGTCACCAACAGTGGCGAAGTACAAGAGGTGTAAAGTATCTACAGTGTTATCATACCTAACACTGACAGTTTAGGACAAGAACGTTAAATGCTCCGTTGAGGTGTCCCTTATTGTCTTGGGGACGGGAAAAGAAGCCGTCCCATCAGCACCGCTTAAGCCCTTCCACCTCCAGCATCTGACACGCACCCAGGAGGACAACAGCTAAAGGACAAGCTGATGACCGCACTGGAGCGATGACAGGGCAGCGAAGGCTTGCCGGGTGCGAGCCTTGCCGGGGCTACGAGCTATCCCGGCAAGATCTTGCCGGGGCTCCAGCCTCCAGTCTTCTATCTTCTGATTATTGCTTTGTCTTGGATGCCTCCTTACCCCGGCAAAGGGCCTTGCCGGGGAATTCGGTCCTTCCTCCAAGCTTAGAAGCAAAGAGGCTTGCCGGGGGCCCGCACGCACCCGACAAGGTCTTGCCGGCCCCAGGAATCCTGCCGCGGTCGCCCGCGCACAAGTCAGGGTAATAGGTACCCTGGTTCTTAGTGCACTGACAGGGAGTTCTTTAGTAATATGATTAACTGAACTCATTATCATGAACATAGTCAAAATGTCTTTGCAAATTATGTTGTAGATCAATAGCTCGTGTCGTAGCTCCCCTGTATTTTTGATACGTTCCTAGAGAAAAAGTAAGTTGAAAGATGATGGTAGCAATTATGCGGACTGGGTCCATGATCTGAGGATTGTCCTCATTGCTGCACAGAAGGCTTATGTCCTCGATGCACCGCTCGGTGCGCCACCCCCTCAAGCGTCGTATGTGGATGTTGTGAACGTTTGGCAGACAGGTTCTGATGACTACTTGATAGTTTAGTGTGCCATGCTTTATGGCTTAGATTGAGGCTCCAAAGACGTTTTGAACGTCACGGAGCATATGAGATGTTCCGAGAGCTGAAATTGGAATTTCGGGCTCATGCCCGTGTTGAGAGGTATGAGACCTCTGACAAAGTTCTTTGCCTGCAAGATGGAGGAGAATAGCTCAATCGGTGAGCATGTACTCAGAATGTCTGGGTACTACAATCGCTTGAATCAAGTGGGAGTTCATATTCCAGATAAGATAGTGATTGACAGAGTTCTCCAGTCACTATCACCAAGCTACTAGAGCTTTGTGATGAACTATAACATGCAAGGGATGGAGATAGTGATCCCGGAGCTGTTCGCAATGCTTAAGGCCACGAAGGTAGAAATCAAGAAGGAGCATCAAGTGTTGATGGTTAACATGACCACTAGTTTCAAGAAGGGCAAGGGCAAGAAGGGAAACTTCAAGAGTGGCAAAACAGTTGCCGCTCCAGTGAAGAAACCCAAGGTTGATCCCAAACCCGAGACTAAGTGTTTCTATTATAAGGGGAAAGGTCACTGATAGCGGAACTACCCCAAATACTTGGTAGATAAGAAGGATGGCAACATCAACAAAAGTATATTTGATATACGTGGTATTGATGTGTACCTTACTAGTACTCCTAGTAGCACCTGGGTATTAGATACCGGTTCAGTTGCTAATATTGGTAACTCGAAATAAAAGCTACGAAATAAACGGAGGCTAGCTAAGGGCGAGGTGACGATGTGTGTTGGAAGTGTTTCCAAGGTTGATGTGATCACCATCGCATGCTCCCTCTGCCTTCGGGATTAGTGTTGAACCTAAATAAATGTTATTTGGTGTTTGTGTTGAGCATGAACATGATTAGATCGTGTTTATTGCAATACAGTTATTCATTTAAGTCAGAGAATAATGGTTATTCTGTTTACATGAATAATACCTTCAATGGTCATGCACCCAATGTGAATGGTTTATTGAATCTCGGTTGTAGTGATACACATGTTCATAATATTGATGCCAAAAGATGCAAAGTTAATAATGATAGTACCACATACTTGTGGCACTGCCACTTAGGTCATATTGGTGTCAAACGCATGAGGAAGCTCCATGCAGATGGACTTATGGAATCACTCAATTTTGAATCGCTTGATACATGCGAACCATGCCTCTTAGGCAAGATGACTAAAACCCCGTTCTCCGGTACAATGGAGCGGGCAACTGACTTGTTGGAAATCATACATACTGATGTGTGCGGCCCGATGAGTGTAGTGGCGCACGGTGGATATCGTTATTTTCTTACCTTCACTGATGATTTGAGTAGATATGGGTATATTTACTTAATGAAACACAAGTCTGAAATGTTTGAAAAGTTCAAGCAATTTCAGAGTGAAGTTTAAGATCATCGTGACAAGAAGATAAAAGGTCTACGATATGATCGTGGAGGTGAATATCTGAGTTACGAGTTTGGTATGCAACTTAAGATAATGTGAAAATTGTTTCACAACTCACGCCACCTGGAACACCATAGTGTAATGGTGTGTCCGAGCGTCGTAATCGTACTCTATTGGATATGGTGCGATCTATGATGTCTCTCACTGATCTGCCACTATCGTTTTGGGGTTATGCGTTAGAGACAACCACATTCACTTTAAATAGGGCACCATCTAAATCCGTTAAGATGACACCGTATGAATTATGGTTTGGCAGAAACCTAAGCTGTCATTCCTTAGAGTTTGGGAATACGATGCTTATGTGAAAAGACTTCAACCTGATAAGCTCGAACCCAAAGCGGACAAATGCGTCTTCATAGGATACCCTAAGGAAACAGTTGGGTATACCTTCTATCTCAGATCCAAGGGCAAAGTGTTTGTTGCTAAAAACGGGTCCTTTCTCGAGAAAGAGTTTCTCTCAAAAGAATTGAGTGGGAGGAAGGAGGTTATTGAACCGTCACTTCAGTTGGAGAGTAGCACGACGCAGAAAGATGTTTCTGTGGTGCGTACACCAAATGAAGAGGAAGCAAATGATGATGATCATGAAACTTCGGATCAAGTTACTACCAAGCCTTGTAGGTCGACAAGGACTCGTGCCGCCCCTAAGTGGCACGACAATCCTGTCTTGGAGGTCATGTTGTTGGACAACAGTGAGCCTACGAGCTATGAAGAAGCAATGGTGAGCCCGAATTCCAACAAATGGCTAGGAGCCATAAAATCCGAGAAAGGATCCATGTATGAAAACCAAGTATGGACTTTGGTAGACTTGCCCGATGAACGGCAGGTCGTTAAGTACAAATGGACCTTTAAGAAGAAGACAAACACTGATGGTAAATGTCACCATTTATAAAGCTCGACTTGTCGCAAAGTAGTTTCCGACAAGTTCAAGGAGTTGACTACGATGAGACTTTCTCATCTGTAGTGATGCTGAAGTCTGTTGGAATTATGGTAGGAGTTGTTGCATTTTTTGATTATGAAATCTGGCAGATGGATGTCAAAACAGAGTTTCCTTAACGGTTTCCGTGGGAAAGGTTGTATGTGATACAACCACAAGGTTTTGTCGATCCTAAGGATGCTAAAAAGTGTGAAAACTCCAGTGATCCTTCTATGGACTGGGGCAAGCATCTCGAAGTTGGAATATACGCTTTGATAAGGAGATCAAAGTTTTTGGGTATATACAAAGTTTATAAGAAACTTGTATTTACAATAAAGTGAGTGGGAGCACTATAGAATTTCTGATAGGTATATATGGTTGACATATTGTTGATCGGAAATAATGTAGAATTTCTGGAAAGCATAAAGGGTTGTTTGAAACGAGTTTTTCAAAGGAAGACCTAGATAAAGCTACTTAAATATTGGGCATCAAGATCTATAGAGATAGATCAAGACGCCTAATAAGACTTTCAATGAGTACATACCTTGACAAGATTTTGAAAGAGTTCAAAATGGATCAGTCAAAGAAAGAGTTCTTGACTGATTTGTAAGGTGTGAAGTTGAGTAAGACTCAAAGCTCGACCACGGCAGAAGAACGAGAAAGGACGAAGGTTGTCCCCTATGCCTTATCCATAGGCTCTGTATAGTATGCATGCTGTGTAGCGCACCTGGTGTGTGCCTTGCCATGAGTTTGTCAAAGGGGTACAAGAGTGATCCAGGAGTGGATCACTGGACAGCGGTCAATATTATCCTTAGTAAATAGAGGACTAAGGAAATGTTTCTCGATTATGGAGGTGATGAAGAGTTCGTCGTAAAGAGTTACGTTGATGCAAGCTTTGACACCAATCCGGATGACTCTTAGTAAGTAATCCGGATATGTATAGTGGAGCAACCATTTGGAATAGCTCCAAGTGGAGCGTGGTAGCAGCATCTACAGTATGACATATAGATTTGCAAAGAACACACGGATCTGAATGTTGCAGCCCGTTGACTAAAAACCTCTCTCACATGCAAAACATGATCGAACCCCAGAACTCATTGGGTGTTAGATTCATAACAATGTAAATCACATAGCGATGTGAGCTAGATTATTGACTCTAGTGCAAGTGGGAGACTGTTGGAAATATGCCCTAGAGGCAATAATAAAATGGTTATTATCATATTTCCTTGTTCATGATAGTCGTTTATTATCCATGCTAGAATTGTATTGATCGGAAACTCAGATACATGTGTGGATACATAGACAACACCATGTCCCTAGTAAGCCTCTACTAGACTAGCTCGTTGATCAGAGATGGTCAAGGTTTCCTGACCATAGACATGAGTTGTCATCTGATAACGGGATCACATCATTAGGAGAATGATGTGATGGACAAGACCCAACCGTAAGCATAGGATATGATCGTGTCAGTTTATTGCTACTGCTTTATCAATGTCAAGTATCTGTTCCTACGACCATGAGATCACGCAACTCCCTAACACCGTAGGAATACCTTGTGTGTATCAAACGTCACAATGTAACTGGGTGACTATAAAGGTGCTCTACATGTATCTCTGAGGGTGTCTGTTGGGTTGGCGTGGATCGAGATTGGGATTTGTCACTCCGTATGACAGAGAGGTATCTCTGGGCCCACTCGGTAACACATCATCACAAGAAGCTTGCAAGCAATGTGACTAAGGAGTTAATCATGGGATCTTGTGTTACGAAACGACTAAAGAGACTTGCCAGTAACGAGATTGAACTAGGTATGGAGATACCGACGATCGAATCTCGGGCAAGTAACATACCGATGGACAAAGGGAACTGCATACGAGATTGTCTGAATCCTTGCCATCGTGGTTCGACCGATAAAGATCTTCGTAGAATATGTAGGAACCAATATGGGCATCCAGGTCCCGCTATTGGTTATTGACCGTAGAGTTGTCTCGGTCATATCTACATAGTTCTCGAACCCGCAGGGTCTGCACACTTAACGTTCGGTGACGATTTGGTATTGTTGAGTTATGTATGTGTGTGACCGAAGGTTGTTCAGAGTCCCGGATGAGATCCCGGACGTCACGAAGAGTTTCGGAATGGTCCGGAGGTAAAGATTTATATATGGGAAGTCTTATTTTGGCGACCGGAAAAGTTTCGGGTTTTTCCGATATTGTACTGGGGAGCTTCTAGAAGGTTCCGGAAACTTCCAGAGGAGTCCGGAAGTCCATCAAGGGTTCCACCACGTTCCAAGGATTTGCATGGGCTGAGGGGAGGCGCCCTGGCCTTATTGGGCCAGGCGCACAAGTCCCTCAAGGCCCATGTGGCTTGGGAGAGGTGGAAAGTCCACCTGTTTATGGAAAGGGAGGGAATTGGACTAGGAGTCCAACTCCTCCCCCTTGGATGCGCCCTAGGGCTTGGAGGGGCTGATCTCCACGCCCCTCCACCTATATATAGAGGGGAGGGACGCCCCAAGAGCACACACAAAGCCATTGACGCCCCTCTCTCTCCCTAGATCGTTTTCTCCTCCGTCCGCGGTTTCGGTAGCGCTAGGCGTAGCCCTGCCGGGATAGCACCACCACCACCACCATGTCGTCGTGTTGCCGGAGAACTCATCTACTACTCCGACCTCGCTCGCTGGATTGAGGAGGCGGAGACGTCATCGAGCTGTATGTGTGCTGAACGCGGAGGTGTCGTCCGTTCGGCGCTAGATCGGGATGGATCGTGATTGGATCGCGGGACGGATTGCGATTTGGATCGCGAAGACGTTCGACTACATCAACCGCATTTCTTAACGCTTCCCGCTTAGCGATCTACAAGGGTATGTAGATCCACTATCCCTCTCGTAGCTGTTGATCTCCATAGATAGATCTTGGGTGTTCGTAGGAAATTTTTTGTTTCCCATGCAACGTTTCCCAACAGAGGATGCCCCGGAAGGCATCCCCTCTTTCGTCTCCATTCCATCTGTATGTCACTTGGAGCTATATTTTTATTCATCACATGATATGTGTTTTGCTTGGAGCGTCGTGTATTATAGTTTATTTTCCCTTTTTAGTTTGCCACAATCATCATTTTCTGGAAACACTTTCTGAGAGAGACACACTTTCATCATAATTTGTTAGAATACTCTATGTGCTTCACTTATATCTTTTGAGCTAGGCAGTTGCCCTAGTGGTTCACTTATATCTTGTTAGAGCACGATGGCGGTCATATTTTATAGAAATAGTTGAACTCTCATGCTTCACTGAAATCTTTTTGAGAGTATAAGGTGATATGAATGGACTAGTCCAAAAAATGACAGGTACTCAAGGGGGATATAATAAAAACTTTCATGTAGCTCACTAAAGAAGAAACATGTGTTGATTATATTGATGTAGTAATATGAAAGGATATAGGTTCATGATCGTTGGTTAGTAGAAATATTGGTATTAAAATTTGTTACTCAATTCTCATCTAAGTATTGGTCATGGCATGGTGATGAGGTGTGAGCATTTTTATGTCTGAAATGAAATCCTATTGTGTTGTTCGAATCGGGGGCGCGCGATGGTTAACTCCTCCCAACCCCCTTCCTAGGGGCATGGGAGTGCTTAACTTCGAGAGAGCTAATAAGGCTTCACAATAAGTATATGAGTTCTTTATGACTAGTGTGAGTCCATGGATATACGCACTCTCACCTTTTCGTAATTTGCTAGCCTCTCTGGTACCGTGCGAATTTCGAGAGTTGGTGCGAATTTCGTCGGTGCATCCAAACTCTGTGGTATGATTCACTCTATCACACATAATCCACCTTATATCTTCCTCAAAACAGCCACCATACCTACCTATTATGGCATTTCCATAACCATTCCGAGATATATTGTCATGCAACTTCCATTGTCCCGTCACATGACATGTGTGTTCATCATCATATTGCTTTAAATGAACATGTAGAGCTGACATAGTATTTGTGGCAAAGCCACCGTTTATCATTGATTACATGTTATGCTAGATCATTGCACATCCTGGTACACTGCCAAAGGCATTCATATAGAGTCATATTATTGTTCATTGAGTTGTAATTTCGAGTTGTAAGTAAATAAAAGTTTGATGATCATCATTATTAGAGCATTGTCCTAGTGAGGAAAGGATGATGGAGACTATGATTCCCCCACAAGTCGGGATGAGACTTCGGACAAAAAATAAAAAATGCAGGAGGCCAAATGAGCCCACCACAAAAAAGGGGAAAAGAAAAAAAATAAAAAAATAAAATGAGAGACAAAGAGAGAAGGGACTTTGCTACTATCCTTTACCACACTTGTGCCTCAAAGTGGCACCATGTTCTTCATATAGAGAGTCTCCAGTTTTGTCACTTTCATATACTAGTGAGAATTTTTCGTTATAGAACTTTGCTTGTATATTCCGATGACGGGCTTCCTCAAATGCCCAAGGTCTTCATGAGCAAGCAAGTTGGATGCACACCCACTTAGTTTCATTTGAGGTTTCATACAATTATAGCTCTAGTGCATCCGTTGCATGACAATCCATACTCCTCGCATCAATATCAATCTATGGGCATCTCCATAGCCCGTTGATTCGCCTAGTTGATGTGAACTTTCCCACGTTTTGACTTCTTTGATATCAATATCAACCACCATACTATATTCCACCCATATGCTAAATCCATGGCTCACGCTCATTCATCAAAGTTGCAAGGAGGTTGCTCATGAGAGAACAATAGGTGTTCAATGTTATGAACAAAAGACCATACTCCTATTATGAATAGGACATATGCTATGAATATTGATAATATAACTAAACGTCCATAACACTGATGCTAAATGTTACAAGACTAACAGAATACCACATATGCGTGGCACTGCATTTAGTCACATCGGAGAAACCCGCATGGAGAAATTCCATAGTGATGGATTTGGAGTCATCTGATTACGAATCATTTGACACTTGCAACGGTCGTCCAAATAGTGAAGTAAACTAACATATCGTTCATAGGTCATAAAGAACAAGCAACAGAATAATTGGAAACATGCATATTGATGTGTAGTCCAATAGGTGATGTTGCAAGCAGTGGATTTATCTATCTTCAAAGATGTCTCAAAGATGTTTGAGACATAAAAATGGAGCCTTTGAAATGTTTCAAAAGGTTTTCAGAACAAAGTAGGAATTATTGTAACAAGAGAGTTATATTTCTACAATTGGATTGCATAAACAAAATTTGAGTTACAAGTTTAGCGAATGTCTGATGAGATATGAAAATAATTTTATAGCTTGCACCCCCTAGAACACTGCTAAGAGTAGAGTGTTTTGAGTAGGTGTAATCAAGCTATGTATAACATAGTGAGATCAAAGATGACATTAATCAAATTTGCCAATATACTTTTAATGTGATGATTTAGAGACTGTGGCTTTTACACTGACAAGAGCACCATCAAAATTGTTGAAATGACACCATATAAGATATGAAATGATAAGTGCTACTTTGTTGGTTATCTCAAATGTTTGGGTATTCCTCTACCACTAAGCCGAGGCAAAAGTATTTTGTCACAGAGTGTGTAATTTTTGAAGAAAATGTTTTCTGCAAAAGAGTGAGTGGGAGGACAGTGCAACTCGATGAGATTACAGAATCTTCGTAATCAGGTCGAAGAAAAGAAACGCTAGAAGTGGTTCTAGAATTTCCTAAAGCGACAGATACGAAAGCCTCTACATGAGATATAGAGACTTAGGTCGAACTTGCGATTGAACTATATAGGTTAAAGGAAATTCGTGCAAACCTTCATGATGCGCAGACAAAATATTGTTGAACTAAAGAATGAACCTATGGTACACAAAGAAGCGTTAATGGGCCCTGACTCCAGAAATGGCTATATGCCAAAGTAAACTGAGATAGTATTCATATACACGAATCAAGTTTAGAACTTGATGAACCCTCTCGAAGACTTAGAGTCTAATGTATTGTAATGGATCTATAAACCGACAAAGATAAAAAGGTTTTATATAGCTTGACTTGTTGTAAATAGTTTATGACAAGATCAAGGGATTAACTATAATGAGATTGTCTCATCATAGCAATACTTAAAAGCCAGTTCAGGTTAAACTAGAATTTACTACATATTTCAATTATGAGATCCTATAATGGAGTGGAGCAAGCATAATGGAGTTGAATCTTTGTTCTGATGAAGTGGTCAAATAATTTGATTTCATCGAGAAAATCAAAGATACTTGTATTTACAAGAAAGTAAGTGGGAGCATGATAATAGTTCTAAACACTGTGTGTGAATTGATGATTGGATATTATATAAATTTCTTGACATGAATTAATACTTTATTGAAACTAATTTTTCAGTAAACTACTTAGGCAATAGAGCCTGGGTGTTAGACATAATAATCTATGGAGATAGTAGTGTCTAATCGGGCTTATCCAAAATACATATTCACAAGATGTTAAAGATGTTTAGTATGAAAAATAAGCCAAGAAGAGTTTCTTGTCTAAGTCACATGGAAGGAGTTTTTAAGCAAGAATTGGTATCCTGAAAGACGGATGAGTGAAATACACGATTTCAATCACACTTGTGCTAATTATATTCCATGGTATGTAAATAACCAGATATGTCTAGTACTCCAAGTAAGTTGCGAGTAAAAGTTACCAGAATGGTCAAATTGTTGAACATATGACAACATTAAAAATGTCGCCAATTGAAATGATTTATGGTGGCACAATAAGTTGGAACTGGTACAAGAGAGTTACTGTGGTGAATACTATAACAGAAGGTTGAGTATATTATCAATTTAGGAGTAGAGGATAATGAATCAAAAGTTCATTTATGAACTTGGTATGATTTCCAGGTGATTGTGCCAATGGAACACCGTTTTTAATAGTGGTTCCATAGCTAAGTCTAAGGAATCAAAGGTTTTGCCAGTGATTCAATATATACAAAGACTGTTTCAAAAAATTAGAATTCTTCTGGAAGCATGGTAGATGCATTGAAATGCAAATGATACACGCGGCTCTAAAGTTGTCAGATTCGATAGGACGAAGTCTATACCACAAGCAAAGCATGGACTCACATCGGATTGCCATTGGCGTGAAAGTAAAATGTGCTAACTAGATTATTGACTCCAGTGCAAGTGGGAGACTATTGGAAATATTCCCTAGAGGAAATAATATTGTATTATTATATTTCCATATTCATAAGTAAGAGTTTATATTCTATGCTATAACTGCTATGATCCTTGAATACACGATTCAGTGGAAAAACCATATGCATGTGTGGAATGATAAACGGTAAAATAAGGTTCCCAGTCTTGCCTCTAAGACTATCTCAAGTGTTGTTGGTGATCACGTTTTTCGGATCTTAGGATATCGTTAAGTGTAACGATGATCCTAAAACAACATTGAGAGTATGATGTTAGACGAACAAATATATTGAATCGACCCAAACTTGTTTGTTCTACTTTGAGATAATATCGTCTGAAATCAACTGTTATAACACGGAGTGCTAACGTGTGTTTTATGTTCCTCAGACCATGAGAGTATCATAGTCACTTCTTATCGTATGATGAGCTTTGGGGTTGCTCAAACATCATCTGTAACTAGGTAATCATAACGACAACTTACAGGTTCATCGGAAAGTTTAACAAGGGACTAGACAGCTCGAGAGTGGGATTTGATCCTCCGACAATGGAGAGATATTCTTAGGGCCCTCTCGGTGTGACATCATCAATCATCGTTTGGCCAGACACAGGTGACTCGGTCATGGGGATGCCGGAACACGAAAACAAAAAAGAAGAACAAAACCGGTAACGAGGATAACGATATAGTGAGCATGTGATGACTCAGGAGCATACTGATGCATCCCGAGTTTTGTAAAGTATCACAAAGAAAAGGGAATGTCACATGGTAACCAAAGGTTCACTCGAATATCATTCGTATGCTCATAGGGATCGATATGGACGTCCTCGGTTCCGCTATCGGTCATTGAACGAAGGAGTTTTGTTCAGGTCTATGAGTTACCGAATCTACGGGACACAAGCTTAAGGTAATCATGATATATTGAGTGTTAGTAGGACGGAAGTTATGCGACCATATTTGTGAAATTGTTTCATTAATATACAAAATAGTTTCGAGAGGATCCGGAAGCGTTTCGGGGTCACCGGAAGGGTTCCTGAGAGTATCGGGTAATACCGGGTATTACCGATAAATAATATATAGGTGGAAAATGTTTTCGAGGATGTTAAGTTATATATAAAATGGTATGAAAGTATTTAGAACAATTTTATATTTAATTAAACATCATGGGCCTTAAAAGGCCAAGAGGTGGAAGGCAACTTGGGCCACAAGGGCCCAAGTGGGAGGCGCCACCCTTCCCTAAGGAAGGGGGCCGAATTGAGGAGGGGGGAGGAGTCCAACTCATCCTCCCTTGGCCGGCCAAAGGTCAGGGACTTTCCCTCCCCTTGTGGCACCCTCCCTCTCCCCTCCAACCTATATATACTTGAGGTATTGGCACCTATTGGATACATAAGTTTTGGAGCCTCCTCTAGTTTTTCTAGTTCTAGTTCTAGTTGGACCTAGTTGACAAATTAGAGCTAGATCTAGTTCCTCTAATCCTCATAATTAGAAGCCTAGTGTGGTTCTAATATCCTCCCGCTAATTCTCCGGCGACAATTAGCTCTAGACGGCGAAGCGGTGTCGGATCATCAAGACCATACGCTTGCAACCAAGTAGAGAGGTTGTGCCTTCGATCTTCCGTTTGAGGGATCGTTCATCTACGGTTCGAAGGACTCCAAGTACGATCTATATCTTCATGTTCTTCTTCCGCTGCAACTCAGTAACGATTGCGCCCAGACCCAAGCAGGAGAGCTGCACGACCGTGGTGACCGCGCAATTTCGCGCCAGATCCACGTGACACCCAGTTCGCCCGTCCCAGTGTCGAGCCCACGCGCTTCCACCACTCCCAGGCGCGACCGTGTCGCCACACACCGCCATGAAACCAAAGACCCCACGCCGTACGTTGCTCCTCGACCCAGCCGTGCTGCCCCCCACCGCCGTGCCTCAAGAGAGGGATGAAAGGACATCGCCGCCACCGATGCCGCGCGGGCTTTGCCCGACGACGTGCACCGGCGGCGGCGAGGGGAATCGGGTGGGGTGGTGGGTGGTTGGTGGCGGCGGCTAGGGTTGCTCCCGGGACGCTCGCGGGGAGCGACACGAGAGGTATGAGTTGGTGGTCGTGGCGTCCGCGTTGAACCCGCCCATCCGCGGAGGTGACCCAAAATACAATAAAAGTACATTGATTCAGAAAATGTTCATGAATTTCTGAAAAATATTTAAAACCAATTTATTTATATAATTTCAAAAAATGTTTGCAAAATTTAGAAAATGTTTGTTGATTCAAAATATGTTTGCTGATTAAAAAAAAGTTCACGAACGCGCGACCCAGCTCGCCCGCCCCAGTGTCGAGCCCACGCGCGACCGCGTCCCCACACGCCGTCGTGAACTCGAAGACCCCACGCCGTACGTTGCTCCTCGGTCCAGCCGCTGCCCCGCGCCTTCGTGCCTCGCGAGAGGGATGAAAGGACACTGCCGCCGCCGACGCCGCGAGGGCTTTGCCCGGCGACGTGCATCGGCGACGGCGAGGGGAATCGGGTGGGGTGGTGGCGGCTAAGGTTGCTCCCGGGCCGCTCGCGGGGAGCGACACGAGAGGGCTGAGTTGGTGGTCGTGGCGTCCGTGCTGAGCCCACCCAGTCGCGAACGCGACCCAAAATACAATAAAAGTTCATCAATTCAGAAAATGTCCATGAATTTCAGAAAAATATTTAAAACCAAAAATATTTATAAATTTCGAAAAATGTTAGCAAAATTTAGAAAATGTTTGTTGATTCAAAATATGTTTCGCTGATTAAAAAAATGTTCACGAAGGCGCGACCTAGCTTGCCCGCCCCAGTGTCGAGCCCACGCGCTTCCACCACTCCCGAGCCCGACCGCGTCGCCACACGCTGCCGGTAACCCGAAGACCCCATGTCGTACATTGCACCTCGGCCCAGCCGCGGTGCCTTGCGCCGCGGTGCCTCACAAGAGGGATGAAAGGACACCGTCGCCGCAGGCGCCGCGCGGGCTTTGCCCGACGACGTGCACAGGCAGCGATGAGGGGATTCGCTTGGGGTCGTGGGTGGTTGGTGGCGGCGGCTAGGGTTTCTCTCCGACCGCTCGCTCGGAGTGACACGAGAGGGATGAGTTGGTGGTCCTGGCATCCGCGTTGAGCCCGCCCAGCCGCGGACGCGACGCAAAATACGATAAAAGTTCATCGATTCAGAAAATGTTCATGCATTTTTGAAAAATATTTAAAACAAAAGAAATTTATAAATGTCAAAAAATGTTTGAAATTTTAGAAAATGTTTGTTGATTCAAAATATGTTCCGCTGGTTAAAACAATGTTCACGACTTTGAAAACCAAATGTTCAAAGAATTCAAAAAAATGTTGTCGATTTCATAAAAATGTTCGAAATCATAGAAAATATTGGTGAATTTGATAAATTCTCACGATTCCAAAAATATTCTGCGAAAAATTATAAAAAAATGTTTGCGAATTCGAAAAATGTACTATATTTCAAGGAAAATATTCATGAATTCGAAAAACATGCTTTCTAAAAAATATTCACTATTTCAAAAAATGTTGACGAATTTGAAAAAACGGTCGCAAAAAAGAAAAAAAGGAAAATGAAATATAAAATAAAAACGAACTTGGAAAAAGGAAAGTACCAAAAAATTATACTAAAAACAGAAAGGAAAATCAGAGGAAAAAACATTAAAAACCTGATTCAGGGAAGGTTCTGGAACCTTCCTGAAACCAGGTGGAAAATAAACCTGAATGGGCGGCCCATAAAGCAGACAGCCCGAGCGAGGGTATGCGCTAGGTTGCAAGATAGCAACGTACGCGGAATAGGAACCACCTTCGTTGCCTCAAAAAAACTACCGAGGGCGGTTCTGACTAGTGAATACTCACTTCAGTCCTTTTTACTCCGCGTATTAGATTTGTGTCAAGTCAAACTCTACAAAATTGGATCAAATTTATATTAGAAATATCAACATCTACAATACCAATCATATATGCTACTAACAAAATGAACCGTGCATTGCAACGGTATAAAAAGTAATCATAATCTTCAATGGTCATAATCACATTTTGCTTCATCACTGAGATATACTATCACTCACAATTTCATGAAATCATGAAGAAAAAAAGTCATGCACATATTTAAAATCGTGCACGTTTTTCAAATTCATGAACACTTTTACAGACTATTGAACTTTTTCTAAAATCAAGAACATTTTTTGAATTCATAAATATTTTTTCCTGTTTGCAATTGTTTTAAAATTATGAACATTTTGTAAAAAAAATTGAATTGGCGAACATTTCTAGAATCGACGAACATTTTTTTGGAAATTAGTGAAACAATTTTTGAACAGTTATACTACTGATAAACTTTTTTAAAAATTGTGAACATTATTTGAACAATTTTCTTGAATTGGCCAACATATCTAGAATCAACAAACATTTTTTAGGAAATTGGTCAAACAATTTTTGAAATTCACATACATATTTTCATTTAACAAACAACTTTTTGATATAACAAACATTTTTTGAAATGCATGATAATTTTTTGAATCAGCCAACATTTTATGAATGAATAAACTATTTTGTAAGTCATGAACCTTTATTTTAATTTTTAGTATATTTTTTCATTGACGAACATTTTTTAATTGGCATTTTTTAAAATTTCATTAACATTTTTTAATACACGAATATTTTAAAAAATCATGAACATTGTTTTATTTCCCTAACATTTGTTTTCAAAATGCCAAACATTTTTTGAATAAGCAACCATTTTACTACAAAATCGCAAACATTTTTTGAATCCTCAAACATGTTATGATTTATTAAACATTTTATTTCATAATTCTCAACTTTTTTATTTTTCGGAATTTTATTGAAGTCCCAAATTATTAAAAGTAGAAAAAAATAGAAAACAAAACAAAATTCCAAAACAGGCCGTCCGGACATGGAACGGTCCAAACGGGTGCACCGTGTCTTCGCCCTGCGCGCAGAGCGCAGTATAGGAGGTCCCTAATCCTCCTCTGTGAAACGTTTTTTATCACTTATAGGTAGTATTAGTGAGTAATATTTTGCAACTTTAGGAGCAATTTCTATGACGTACCGCAAGAAGCAATAGCCACTTTATTATGAAATATAGATATAGATATAGATGAAACTACATTTCACAATGAATCTAACAACATTGATTTAGTATTCTTAATGTTAATACTTTTTTCTATAAATTTGGTTAAAGTAAAGATATTTTGACTTTAGATAAAATTATGTAGACAAAAAAAGACCGAAGGAAGTACGTGGCACCGAACGAAAAGAGTCAATTGCATCACTGGTGTCACAACTTGGCATGAAAAGTCAGTTTAGTGCTAAAACTTGCAGCATACATTGAATTGGTGCCACAACTTGACTTTAGCGTGCATATACGGTGTAAATCATGTTTCTATACCAACAGGGTGCTGATTAGACACGCCAACATGGCATGGGGCCCGCTGTCAGTGACCGGATGATAAAGACGGTGTGGCCTGCTACTTTGCCAAAAAAAAAACTCAAAATTTTGTTCTTACAAAAAAGCCGCTGCTGCAAGGGTCCACTTGTCAGCGTCATGTAAATAACTGAAAAATAACAGTATACGTGTGGATCGGGGATTCGAACAGCCGGCCCTCCCAGTAGCTGAACGAAAACGTTTGCTGTGCTTTTGCCCAGACCTGTGCGAGAATGTACATAATCTGATCAAATCTCTTTTGTGTACATGAACCTGGCGAAACCGCGTTAGCCCGCACACACTCTCATATCGATTAGAGTAAACCAGAAACCAAAATTTCTTGGCGCGATCAAACCAGGCACCACCGCATCCTACCAACTAATAACCCCATCATAAGCAAAGGCTTTTATTCAGCTCAGCAGCAGAGGTGCACGGACGTGAGCACGAGATCTCCAGTAGATCGCAGCAGCTAAGAGAGCCATCTGGGGACACTGAACGTAGACAGGCAGGGACACGATTCAGACAGCGAAGCGGAATCCCTATGCTCCCAACTCCAGCCTACACCGCATGCGTTAACCCCAGGCGATTTAACAACGAAATCCGCCCAGGATCCACATAATAAGAAATGGCCATGGGACGCAGCGCCTGCCTGACCGGAGGGAGCACATCGCCCGCCAAGTGGCCCATTGACAAATGGGCGGCTGGCTCGGCTTCGCGTTGCTGCTCCGTGTAACATGCAACTGTCTGCCGCAGCGGTTGTGCAGAGAACCTGCTACACTTGGCTTGCGCTGGGCACCTTGGACGGGAAGGTGGCAAGCGGCATGTGCGTTTTTATCCCCGGCAGCGGGGCGTCTTGGGGTATTGCGCGAAGCAAGATCAGATCAGGCCCCTCGATTACTGGCGACTCTTCTTCAGTTTCATGGCAACCACGCCATTGTCTGCCTACTCGTTAAGCACCTCAAAATAATTATTGCATACAAGTCACCCCATGTTTTTGAGTACGGTAAAATAACTATTGTGCAGTTCCGGCAGTCTTCTTGCGAATGAAGGCTAGCCGCGAATCAGAGTCATGTGCATATATAGCAGCAATAAAGTGGGGGTAGGAGTATATTTGTACGAATTTGGCCCTTCATGCACCCCAATGGTTTACATGAATAATTACCGGTTGATGGTTCCAGAGAGGCCTGGCAAGTCAGGGCTTGTTTTGGTCAATCAAGAAGTGAGAAAAAACCCTAAGCTGGCAACTCCGTGTATACGCACGCTTGTGCATACTACTTGTCCCTCCGCTTGGCAACATGACCAGGCTGGACTGACAGATACGACTTAACTAACTGCAGAGGGGACACGTATACACGGCTCCGTATAAATACAACCACAAAACAGGAGATGTATAGTGTATGTTAAAAAGGGCACCCTGTTTCAATAATTAGTACTGTTCCTTATATATGAATGTATAGTCAATAGCTCGTGGCAGATTGCAAAGTTGACTTATCTGTAAACATGAGTTTATAAATATTAGATTTGGGCTATCAAATCCAGAAGATATGTGACTAAGTTTTTCCAACTGTAAAGTCAATCCATGTTGTATAAGATCAGAAAATAAGTTAACATAATAATCCCTATTTTTGCGGGGAAAATTACTTAGAACCTAAAGTGGTAACATCAACTGCGTCAGTGATCGCAAAGTTGCAAATGGCGCCCATAATAAGGTAAATGGAACCATAATTAGGGTTAATTTTATGCAAGAGATGATCTTGGCAAAAATAAATGTAAGGCATAGAGTGGGCCATCAATGCAATAATAGTTGCAAATCTCCCATCGGCCACAAAAGAAGAAAAATAAAAGAAAGGAAAAGAAAAAAAGCAAATCTCACGTGTCAGGCAAGTGAGATTTAGTTAAATCTCAATCGAGTGAGGTCTAGGAAAACTCTCATCGGTAAATGTTAGAGTGCCAAATTTAGTGGAACAACCTTTTCAATCTTTGTATGGTATCTTAGGTGAGACATTTGTGTTTTGTCCTTAGCTTGGAAAAGAAAAAGATCATCGAAAGTTGCTAACTCATAGTGTATTCTTACATATGCAAATACGAGAGGTTTCTTTATTTATTTTTAGAACTTGTAAATATTTTTAATGAAGAGATTGTTGGAGTCCGGGAGACAAAAGTAACTGTTGACTTTCTCTACTCTTTCATTTTAATTAACACATAAAGTATTCAAGAATAAGAAAAACTAGATGATGACCCGTGCGTTGCTGCACGAACTTTGATAAAAGAAATGCATATATAGTTGCTAAAAATAACTAACACTAGTATGAAGCAAATATATGTTCAAAAAACTAATTTAAAAAATATGAAGCATATAAAAATATATTTTTAAAGTTGTAGTCAAATAATGTCAAATGTGAAGGATGCACTATATAAATATATGGAGTCGCTCAACACACATACTTTCAATACAAAATAGGATGAAAAATAATAATTTGAGACTAACATGCATGTATTGATGATGTGGTAACGTTGCATGCATGCATAAATAAATACACAAGGTGTAACTTGTAACTAACATGCATGGCTTGCTTGTGTGGCATATTTGCATGTCTAAGAAAAATAGGTAGTGGGTTATAGCTATTTAAAAGGTGTAACTTGTAACTACATGCATGACTTGCTTATGTGGCATGTTCGCATGTCTAGAAAAAATAGGTAGTCGGTCTAGCTATTTAGAAATAGAAGATACGAGATTGATTATGCCATGTTGGGCGTGTAAGACCTAAAAAACATAGTATGATATGTAATAAGGTACTCCCTCCATATATTAATGTAAGATGTTAGGGCATCTCCAACGCTGACCCGTGAATTTGCTTCGGCATCCATCTATGGACAGCAGGACGAGTCCACGGACAGGGATGCATGAGCTAGTCATCCAATGTTGCCGCATACATTTCAACCACTGTTTCGACTAACCGGACGAAATTCATGCAAACACGACAAATTTCATCAAAACTCGGATAGAAAATAGCCCAAATCATCCATACATAAGATGCAAATAGGTGTAGTACAACAATAGTCCAAATTCAACAAGATTAACGGGGTGTTCAACAAGTTTTTCATGCACAGATCATGTCGTCCCAGACATATTGCCCTTCAGCTTCATCCAACAATGCATGTGCACAAATGGGCGTCCGTCTATCCTATGGTACGTCACGGCAAAGCGTGTGGGCTACACAATGTGAATAGCAACATTGAATGAAAACGAATCAATCAAGAAGTTAAGCAAGAAGAAGCAAAACTTGTGACCTTCTCCCGTGTCGCGCACAATGGACACCTTGCCTCCAGCATATCAACCGCGCCACAAAACTTGGTGATGGAGGTCTGGCGATCATGGATGGTGTGCATGTTGTAGGACGCAATGTGATTTCGTGCGTGAAACGATTCATGCAGTTGCTGCCAAAGGCCCCCCTTCTGCTCCTGCCCTGTGGATACGGCCAACCATGCATCGCATAACAATTCATACTCCATGGTCAAGTACCCAGCCATCCTTCTTACTCTAAAAAACGACACGACATTGGAAAATAAGCTCGGTGGCATTTGACCGAACACCTACCGGGCGTGGTGTCCATCATGGACGACGTCGACAAGGGGGTGTACCTGCCTACGGACGGGTCCTGGGGGGACGATGCCATCGTGAAAGGCGAGAGAACGGGTTGGTGTTGGTTGCACAGGTCCAGCAATGCATGTGTGTTGGCCGGAGAGGTACAACGCCGATGTCGGAGGATGAGGGTGCGGATGCAAAGCAAGGAGAGAGAAGTGGCGAAATGGAAGAAAATGGGACCGGGAGGGGGATTTAGTGGGTCGGGAGTGTCAGAGTACTACGTGGTTGATGTCCGGACTCCCGCACCCCCCCCCCCCCCCCCCCATTGCTGCCACTTTGCAGGAAAAAAGTGCGTGAGGACCGCTCGGTGAACCAATACAAGCCTGCGTTGGATGGTACAACACGTCTGGCCAACGCGGTCCGGACATATGCAGGCGGTTTGAGGGTTGGCGTTGGAGATGCCCTTACTACAACCAATATACTCATATATTTGTTGAAATAACATCTTATATTATCGAACAAAGGAAGTACTTTGGTTACGACACAAAATAATGCAATATTGAAGGCACAATGAAATATTTTCAAATTGAACTCAATGGAGTAATGTATTTTCCACTACAATTATATGCAAACATTTTGTAGGTATTCGTTTTTATATGAATAGATTACAGACATAGTCACTTACATGCTCGCATGCGCGCGCGTACACACACTAACACACGCACGCACACGGGCGCACACACACACACAAAAATCCCTGTAGGAGTGTCAACTCATGACAATCGGGATCAAGGATCCCATGTGTTTTTGTTAAGCGAGGGGCAAAAAGACACGGTCTTCCTCTAGCTACCAAAGACCATTACACATATAGATTTATACAGTTTCATGCCGCACTGCAGCGTAATACACTACTCTTGTTCTTTGTTGGTTGATGTATTTGGGTAATTCGCTGGTGTTTACATATGCTCCGGCGTGCTCGGAGAATGCTCGCAAAAGCTTTGGCAATGATCAGGGCTCAGTAAATGGCTAGACCTCCCAGCCTGAGCATGCCCTATTCGCCTACTCCTCTAAGTGGTGTATTTTTCTGAGTGTTGGAGGAGTTGTCCCTTTGGATTGCCTCAGTCCTCCCATTATATAGTGTTGGAGCGCACCGTAGTGGTTGTTTCAGCTCGTGTTAACACACATGGAAATGTGTGGGCAAGAGCCCATGTTATGTCTCTGACTAAGCATGCCACTGTCACACAACTTATCGCGTGCAGATGCACCAGATTCTTGAGCGTTATCCTGCTAGACCGCATCTCTTATTTCCTACACACTATCGTATTTCCACCGTGCTCCCTGGTACCTACAACTCGCAACCTAGAGCAACTTTTAATGATGGACAACAATCGTGGGCGTGCTCCCTGTCGTTGGTACCAGGGTTTGTGTACCAACCGTTTGTACATGTCGTGCTCGGGAAGCTGTCACCCCTCGGTGTTGGATCTTCTAGGATAATAGATCTTGACGAAGGTCTATGTGCCACCCATAAGGATAGAATCCTTCTGGATGTTGTAGTCACTTTGGCATATTTTCGTCGGTAAGTAGAGATTAGCGTTACCCTTGGGCTGGTCCATGTGGCGTGCTTACGATACCCTAGTTCCCAATACAACGACAGTAACCCCCGAGCCTTCCATCAGCCTCATGAGCTTGTTTTGTAAGAAGGCCGTCCACTAGTGGAAGGGCCTAATTAATAGGTCGTCCTAACTGGTTGATCTCATCTGGGCGAGAAACCAAAATGCCTCGCTTGACCAAGCACACCTACCAAGAGAGGGGTAATGGGATCCTCGGTCCCGCATGAATTGGGAGTGTCGCGTTTTGTGTGATTCGTGTAACGAGGAGGGTTGAACATTTTGAACACACAACAAGGAAACAATCTTCAGAGGAGGGGCAAATCTGTGATGCATGATGAAGAAGAGGAAGAGAGGCATGAAGATATGGGTTTCACAGGAGATTTCATTTGGCCACTTGAATGGTGGGGTGTACACCTGAAGGTCATGGCTCGTGATTAAATAAGGGGGGAAGTGAAAGAGATTAAGTAGAGGATGAGGCAGATGAAGTTGCAGAGAGAGGATCCATTGTAACACTTGAAGGAGACACAAATGTACAAGACGTCTATAACTGAGAGGAAGAGGAAGAATTTGAGTGTGAGCCCGGACCTTTAGAGGCAAAGAAGCAGGAGGTCATAATAGGTCCAACTAGCATGTCACACCATGAGGCAGCCTATGTTCATTATGAAGACTAGGTTCCCAGTGGTGATGATGATTAACCATCTGATATATGTGGTGGTGATGTTGATGGTGCTATGAAAATCATGATAGTTGTACTTGGCAGTAGGAAGAGAAGGCCAACCAAGAAAGACAAGAGGGTTTGGTATGATGAGAAAAGGGAGAGTCACATGAGGAGTTTTACATGCATTTATGTTTTCTTTATGTGTGCCAATTTAGAAGAGCTGTGAAGCAACTACATGTAGTTCACTTAGGAATTTAATTACTGGAGAAATTGCAAAGACGGGATCATTGCTAACTACTCATAGGATGGTTGTCCATTTTATGTGTCTGCCTCTGTAGTAAAGAATGATAATACCTTTGTTATCACAAAACTACAATTGAATCATACATGTGTTGCAGATGGTGAGAACACCAAGGTTACTGCAGATTAGATTGCTATGGAATGTTAGTATGCCATCAGAACAAATCCTAGGACAATGATTTACACAATTTTGGGTGCAAAGGAGAAGTATGGGATGGAAGTTCCCAAGAGAAAGGCCTATGGGGCTAGGAGGAAATCTCTTAAAGTGGTTGAAGGAGATGTAAATGCACAATGTAAAATGTTTAGGGACTATCTGCATGTAGTTCCGTACACAAATTTTGGCAGTAGATGCACTGTCACCACTATAGTGGTACAGGAACATCCTAGCCCCAACCCTAGGTTCCATAGACTATTCATGTGCCTCGGTGCTTCAATGGAAGGGTTTCTCAATTGTTGTAGGCCTTTCATATGTAATTTACATTTTCTTTATATGTAATGCTAACATTAGCTACTTAGTACAATGCTTATGTGTTCCTATGACATGGTTATTTATTTGATGCATGTGTTGATGGGTGTTTCATAAAGCTAAGCAGTGGTCAACAAATTCTTGCTAGCACAGGGAGAGATGGAAGCAACAACATGTTTACCATAACACTCGGAGTAGTTGGCAGAGAAGATACTCCTTCATGCACTACAAAATCTCGGCTATTTTGCGACGTTTCACTTGTGCACGTAAAACTGTTTTCCGTCAAGGAAAATGTCATGGTGACGTTTTCTGTCCGTCACCCCCAGCGTCACTGAAGCATTGTCACAAAAAAATAAAATCTTGACGGTACCACTTCCCCATGCAAGATCTTGTCTCAGGGGATGAACCCAAATTCGTCGCCGAAGCTATCTTTTGTGAAGGCCAAAAAATGTCACTAGAACTGTCACCGTATAGGACCTGCCCATCCCTCATCGTAGTTTTCGGTGACAATACATCCGTATCTAACAACCGACCCACATGTCTGACGAATCAACTTTTCTGACATACATGTATATAATATGCTCACGTGGCACCTTACAACTAGTCCCGACCGAGGTTTTATCACTGACGGTGGCTGTCGGTAATACTCAAATTTGATTAGTCAAAGATCCTGACATGTGGGCCCATGGGATGCTGACGTGTGTACTTACATTGTGGGTTGGGATGCTGGTGACGACACACATTTCCTTCACTATTGTTATCGCAATTTGTTCACTGTTGCAACTCGCAACCAAATTTAAATTTTAAAATTAATAAAATTTCAAAAATGAGAATTAATGATTTTCATTAATGCTAAAAACAAACATGCTTAACACAATTTTAATAATGATCATCCAACCGAGGAAGTATGACACACGACATAAAACGAAACCGACGGAGTACCACACATTACAAATTATAATAAGAGACGACCAAAGTTTTCGGATGAAGAAAACCACCATCGGGGCTGCGACATGCTGTTGTTAGAGCCCCCGAAAGTGGGTTCTCACATGCTATTGTTAAATCGGTGAGAGTGGGCTGCGACATGTTGTTATCAGAGTCACCGTGCATGTGCCATAAGACAAAACCTAAAGCTCCTTCCACATATGAGTGTTTCTTTTCCAGAGAAGTAGTTTTCTCCTCTTATTCCTTATTAAGATCTATAATTTCATCTTGCTACTTTGTTTTTGTCTCTTTGGTTTCCTGTTGTTGCGCTGCTATTCTTGCATTCAACTATTCTCGACACATGTCAGCTGATGATCTTGTAGCTAGTGCCTGAGTTGATGAGAGGTTATCTTCTGTCTGGAGGCAAATGACTCTCCCATGCTTTCAAGGAACATGCTATGCTTGGTAATGTCCTTGAGAATCTCTGCAACAATCTGCAGATCTATTTTTGGCTCTTCACCTTCTGCTGGAGTTACGTCTTGCTTTTCCTTCATTTTCTTTTGCAATATGATTGAAGGGTTGTTGGTACGGTGTAAGAAACATAATATTCTGGGTGGCACATTACATGTGAAATAAAAAAGTTACAGAACGTTGATCAGTGTCATTACTGTAGTCTCACTCATCACCTCATCCTTGTTTCCAGTGCGGGTTGCTTCAAAAAATTGAACAACTGTAGGTTTCTGGTTTTGATCATTACACTAGTAGATCGAATAGGACATGATGAATGTTATTGCCATATGCCATGCTTATGAAAAAATATGATAATTTGCATGTAGTAAGATGGAGTTCTTACCTTACTATGATAAGCTGCAATGTAGCATCTAGAGCCAGTAGTTTGTGGAACTTCACAACACTTCAATTTGCTCTTGTTGGGGAACGCGACAGAGAACAAAAAAATTCGGTACAACGAGCACGCCCAGGATCACTATGGAGACTGCATACAAGGTTTGATCTGATCTGTACCGACTCGAAGCGCAGCGGTAGAAGAGTCGGTGGAGATTGTTGGTGCAGATCCCCGCAGCTAGGATTTACAACCTCCCAACCGCGAGGATGTACTCCCTCGTCGGACAGCCCTTCGGGAGGCGGTCGGACAGTCCCTCGGACGATGTCACGAACAGCCCTTCGGGAAGACACCCGAACAGCCCCTCGGGCAAAAGATCGAAACTACGACCTCTCTACGGGGTTGCACACATACGGTGTCAGCTATCCGGCAGGGCTTCGCCGTCCAGAACTAGTTCCTGCCGGAACCCAGACAGCCTTTCGGCTCTACGAAACTATTTCACTGGGAGGGAGAGAAGCCAGACAAGTCTATGGCATGTGTATGAGAGCAAGGATGAAGCATTTGGGCTGCCCCCTCTTCCTCTATTTATAGGAAAACCAAGGGGTAGAATGGACATTCAAAATACCAAAGTACCCCCACTTTATGTCACACACAAAGGGCATATAAGGGAAAAGGAGTGCCATGTGGAGCTCCATGGAGGAGCTCCTCCTTTGGCCGGCCACCCCTTGCCCCCCCCCCCACAAGGGGGTTCCTTGGTCCCCAATCCTTCTAGAAGCCTTTTTGCAAAAGCCCTAAAAGGTGGCTTTCCATACAAATATCCATAAAGTGATTTTCACTATTCACGGAACCAATTTTCCATGACCATTAAATCCGAAAATATTTCTATGGGTCTTAGAATAATTCCAGTACCCACACAAATGATTTTCGACGCATTCCGAAACAATTTCAGATTAGTGATTTTCATCTCCGAAAAGCAACCAAATCGGTTCTGGCAGCTCCGGAACATTTCCGGTTTTCATCCCGAAAAATTCCCAGAAGTTTCCAGAATGATTCTGGCACCCTCCAAGAATTATCAGGCATGTGCCAAAACTAATTTGACTTTATGGCATCCCCTGAAACAACTTTTCAGTTTTACCGAAACTTTTCTGGTGTCCTCTCCGGAACGTTTCCGTTGCGTCTGAAACTTTTCCGGTGATTTTCTCTCAGACCCCCTGTCTAGTATTCAGCAGATAGATGACCCTTAAGCGTGTGACCCTAGGTTCGGTGAAGTATAGACATGACCGGAACACTTTCCGATCAATGATCAACATCGGAGTCGTGGACACCCATATTGACCCCTATACCCACACGAATGAATATTCGAGTGAACCTCCAGTTGCCGTGTGCTATTCATGTTGCTTCGCGATATGTTACAAACACCCGAGGTGAGATTTTCTGCATCCCCGTGGATCAACAACTTGTCCACTATGCAAGTTACCTCGTTACCGGTTTTGGTCTCTTTTCTCGTTTTCGTGTTCCGGCATCCCTGTGATCAAATCACACTGTGTCTGGCCAGACGATGATGGATACCATAACACCGAGAGGGCCCGAGAATATCTCTCCATCGCCGGAGGAGCAAATCCCAATCTTGAGCTATCTTGTTACTTGCCATACTTTTCCGTGAACCCGTAAGCCGCCGTAACAGCCACCCAGTAACGGATGACGTTTAACAAACCCCAAAGTTCACGAAGCAAGCACGAAGGAACTCGATACTCTCATGGTCTATGGAATTATGCAAACATTAACTATCTCTGTGTTATTAACCATTAACTTGTGACGAATGTATCTCATAGCATAACATCAATTCGGGTTGATTCAACACAAGTGTTCTACCAACATTGTGCCCTCAAAATTGCCGGCATAGCCATGCCCATGATCAGGAAAACAGGATCATCATGCTATACTTGAGCCATTCTTAGAGGCAAGACTAGGAATACATTTTACCGTTTATTATACCGCACATGCAAATGAGTTTCCCTCCGGGCCTCGTGGATATTGCAGACTCGAGAATCATTGCAGTTATAGCATGGATCATAAACATTCATTACAAACTCGGAGATACAAAATAACTATTATTACTGCCTCTAGGGCATATCTCCTATAGACTCCCACTTGCACTAGAGTCATAATCCAGTTACATGGCTTCCCTAACACCAATGGCTATCCGGTGTTGCTCATGCTTTGCTCGTGGTAGAGGCTTTGTCATCGGGTCTGACACGTTCAGATCCGTGTGAACTTTGCGTACTTTCACTAAACCTTCTTCGACATTATGTCAAATGAGTTTATATTTGCATTAAATATGCATTGTCTTATGGTGCGAACTTGGCTCCCTTCCTGAGCCACGGCGCCACTATTATCACAATAGATATCCACCGGGTCTAGCGCACTTGGGACCACACCAAGGTCTTCAAGAAACTGCTTGATCCAGACCGCCTGCTTAGAGGCTTCTAAAGCTGCAACATATTCCGCCTCCGTCGTAGAATCTGCCACAGTCTTTTGTTTGGAACTTTTCCAATCAACTGCGCCGCCGTTCAATATGAAAACATAGCCTGATTGAGATTTGAAGTCATCTGGGTCAGTCATGAAGCCTGCATTAGTGTAACAACTTACAATGAGCTCTTCATCACCTCCGTACACAAGGAGTAAATCCTTGGTCCTTCTGAGGTACTTAAGAATACCAGCTGCTAACACTTAGTGCATGGGAAACGTCCGGTCTTGTACACAGCATGGCATACATAATAGAACCAACTACCGAAGCATATGGAACATCATTCATTTGTACTCGCTCATCAAGGGTCCGAGGACTCTGATTCTTGCAAAGCACTATGCTAGGTGACATGGGGAGTAGGCCTTTCTTGGAGTTCTCCATGGTGAACCTTTTCAACACCTTGTCAATGTACGTGCTTTGGCTAAGCGCTATCAGGCGTCTTGATCTATCTCTATAGATTCTGATGCCCAATACATATGCCGCTTCGCCTAAGTCTTTCATTGAAAAACTCTTCTTCAATGAGTCTTTTATTTCGCTAAGAAAATTCACGTCATTTCCAATCAACAATATGTCATCCACATACAATATTAGAAATGCTTTTGCACTCCCACTAAACTTCTTGTAAACACAAGATTCTTCGTCGTTCCTGATGAAGCCAAACTCTTTGACCACTTCATCAAAACGAATGTTCCAGCTCCTTGATGCTTGCTTCAGACCATAAATGGCTTTCTGAAGCTTACATACCTTTCTAGCATTCTTAGGATCGATAAAACCTTCTGGCTGTATCATGTATACATCCTTTTCAAGGTTTCCATTTAGGAAAGCCGTTTTGACATCCATCTGCCATATTTCATAATCGAAATAAGCAGCAATTGCTAGTAATATCCGAACAGACCTAAGCATAGCTACGGGCGAGAAAGTCTCGTCGTAGTCCACCCCTGGAACTTGCGTGAACCCTTTCGCGACAAGTCTAGCTTTGTGGATAGTAATGTTACCATCCGCGTCCGTCTTTCTTTTGAAAATCCATTTACAACCAATGGGTTTTACGCCATCTGGAAGTTCTTCCAAGTTCCAAACTTGGTTTTCATACATGGATTCCATTTCGGATTTCATGGCCTTGTGCCATTCCCTTGAGCTAGGCCCCGCCACCGCTTCCTTGTAGTGCGCAGGTTCATCATCTTCAAGAATGAAGATTTCATTATGAAACCACCCAGGTGGCTGGATAGCCCTACCCGATCTGCGCGGTTCAGTTACAACATTGTCTGAAGTTTCCGCATCACATGCGACAACTTCCGGCTCGGTTGTTGGGATAATTTGCGGAATTACTTCCGGTTCCTTAGCCATATCAACGGTAGCCGAAGATTCACTAATCTCATCAAGTTGTAATGTCCTCCCATTCAATTCTTTAGCGAGAAACTCTTTCTTAAGAAAGACTCCGTTTTTAGCGACAAACACTTTGCACTCGGAGGGTTGGTAGAAAGAATACCCAACTGTTTCTTTTGGATAACCTACAAAGTAGCATTTGTCTGATCTGGGATCGAGTTTGCTTGGTTGTAAACGTTTTACATAAGTTTCACAACCCCAGATTTTGAGATGTGACAAATTGGGTTTCTTTCCATGCCATAACTCGTATGGTGTTCTCTCAACAGACTTAGACGGTGCTCTGTTTAATGTGTGAGCAGCAGTTTCTAGTGCGTGACCCCAAAAATATAGCGGCAGATCTGTAAGAGACATCATCGACCTTACCATGTCTAACAAGGTTTGGTTACGTCATTCCGAAACTCCGTTTCGCTGTGGAGTTCCGGGAGGCGGAAGCTGTGAAACGATTCCACGGTCACTCAGATGTTGGCCAAACTCACGACTAAGGTATTCGCCCCCGTGATCAGACCGCAGAAACTTAATCCTTTTGTTACGATGATTTTCTACCTCATTCTGAAAATCTTTGAACTTTTCAAAGGTTTCCGACTTATGCTTCATCAAGTAGATATATCCATACCTACTTAAATCATCAGTAAAAGTCACGAAGTAGAAATACCCACCCCGTGCGGCTGTGCTCATTGGACCACATACATCACTATGTATTATTTCCAATAATTCACCCGCCCATTCAGGATGACCCGTGAACGGCGTCTTGGTCATTTTTCCCATCAGACAAGCTTCGCATGTGTCAAATGATTCAAAATCAAAGGACGGTAGAACTCCATCTCTCTGGAGTCTTTGCATGCGTTTCTTTCCGATGTGGCCAAGCCGACAGTGCCACAAGTAAGTGGTGGTGGTATCAGCCTTCTTAAGGCATTTAGCATTCACGTTAAAGACATCATTTCCACATTCAAGATTTAGTATGAAAAGGCCCCCAACAATGGGTGCAAATCCATAAAACATATCCTTACAATAAAGTGAACAACCATTGTTCTCAGACTTGTACGAATACCCATCATGTACTAAACATGATCCAGAGATAATCTTTCTACATAACAGCAGAACAAAATAACAGTTACTTAGTTCCAAAATAAATCCTGAAGGGAGACGTAGAGGCATAATGCCGACGGCTTGAGCGGCGATCCCAGCGCCGTTCCCGACACGCATCACGACTTCATTCTTTGCCAGCTTGCACACCTTCTGAAGCCCCTGTATCGAGTTGCAAATGTGAGCAACTGATCCGGTATCAAATACCCAAGACTTAGAATTTTCGCTAGCAAGCAAAACGTCAATGAAATTAACTTGTATAACAATTATACCTTTTCCGGTTTTCCCGGACTTCTTATCTTCCAGATACTTATTGCACTTTCTCTTCCAGTGTCCTGTGCCCTTGCAGTAGAAGCACTCAGTTTCATTCTTGGCTCCGCCCTTAGATTTGCTTTGGGAGCCGGTCTTACCGGCGCCCTTGCCCTTATTTGGCTTGCCTTTCTTTTTGAAACTGGTAGTTTTATTCACAAGCAACACTTGCTTGAGATTTTTCCGCAGTCCTCCTTCTGTAGTTTTCAGCATGGCGAGCACCTCTTCCGGTGTCTTCTCCATCCCTGTCATGTTGTAGTTCATGACAAAACCGTTGTAAGATGGGGGGAGTGAAGAAAGCAATATGTCCATCATATGGCCAGGTGGAAGTGGAAATTCTAGGGCTTTAAGCCTTTCAGAATAGCCAATCATTTTGCCCACGTGTTCGCCAACTGAACTTCCCTCAGCCATCTTGCATTCCATCAAAGCCTTCATGATATCAAATCGTTCAGACTTTGCGGTTTCCTTGTACAGAGCATCCAATTCCCGGATCATATCACGGGGTTTGTGGAATTCAAAACGTTTTTGATGCTCTGGACTCATGCAAGCTAGCATGAGGCACTGCACTAAGTTGTGATCATCATCCTTAGTGGCCCAGACATTTTGTTCATCTTCCGGGGCCTCTGCCTCCGGTTTAGCTGGAAGAGCAGTTTCAAGCACATACAATTTCTTAGCGCTCCTGAGGACAATCCTCAGGTTGCGTACCCAGTCCGCATAGTTATTTCCAATCGCAGCTAACTTCTCTTTCTCTAACATCGGGCCTAAGTTGAACGCGTTGTTGCGAGCCATTTGATCTACAACGGTAAACACAAATTTCACTTAGACTTTGTTCATAATGAATTTGCGCTAGTGAATAAACAGTTTTATTCTAAAGTGCTCTCCCACTCAAATCAATATCTCTCAAAATTGATTATGAGTGATTCAAGATCCACATTTCAATTCAACGCCATTGATGTGGACATCACTGATGACGGGAATTTTAATCGGTAGGCAAACTTGCCAATCACATCTTTATGTGACTCTTGTTCATCTTTCGATGGGTGTGTTCCGAGCTCAAGACTATACTGCCTGAACGTCAAAGACAACCAAGTGATCTTGCTGCGAGGTCTGACCTCACCCGCCTCATTCCTCTCTATTCGTTTGTACCCATGTGGACATGGCGCACCCCGAAAAGATACGAATTTGAGACGGTGCTACACTTGGTGAACACTAACTACTTTGATATTTTAAAGTGAGAGATCGCCCTAATAAAAAGCGACTACCGCGCAATCAAGAAGGGTGCATCATAAGGGATAAACATCTCAGGCAATTCATAATTAGCATGACATGGTATAGCCCCTTCTGACGGAGAAGTCAAACATTTCTTCGTCTTCGGCATTTGCATCGGTGTTCACCTTCGCGAAGATTGCCACCACCTTGTTGATGCATCAGATAATATTGTTATCTCTATAGCTAATAAAATAAGTGCATTACTCAAGGTTGACACGCAGGTCATTAAAGTGACAATCATATGGCTCCAGACATTATGCCGAATCATGACACACAAGTCATGTTAATTTACATCATATAGTCATCTCATACATAATCTAATTAATATGATCATTGCTATACCACATCACATGCTCATCCTGCAAAAACAAGTTAGACGCCTCTAATCGGTTTATGCAAAATTTTATTTTACGTGGCTTCTAAGGTTTTGACTTAAACCGTAGCTCCCAACGTTTTATCATCAAGTATGATTAATTCAAGTCGCTAGTTTAACTTTTCAGGGTGTATGAAACACGAGATAATAAAATCTCGAGCCCCATACTAAACTTTGTCATACGCATGACCCCCGTGCAGATCATATCTGCATTGCCCTTTCGTCTGCGAAATTTCATCTTTCTCTAACTATGGTGGAATTCAACGAACTGGAGCACTTCTTTGATCAGCCAGAATCACAGATTGCCAGAACGTTGAAACTCCACCATGAAGTTATCAAGATCAGAAATACGCAAATTCCAGGGAAGCAACAAGAACATCGGGTAACAGATTTCATCTGCCACCCGCATAAATATTTTTTAACAATAGATCTCATCTACTCCAAAATTATATTATGCAATACCCATACATCTCAATGTATTATAGATCGTAACCTGCATCTACACGTAGCACAGCTCTGATACCACTGTTGGGGAACGGGACAAAAAACAAAAAAAATCGGTACAGCGAGCACGCCCAGGATCACTATGGAGACTGCTACAAGGTTTGATATGATCCGTACCGACTCAAAGCGCATCGGTAAAAGAGTCGGTGGAGATCGTTGGTGCAGATCCCCACAGCTAGGATTTACAACCTCCCAACCGTGAGAATGTACTCCCTCGTCGGACAGCCCTTCGGGAGGCAGTCGGACAGTCCCTCGGACGATGTCATGGACAGCCCTTCGGGAAGACACCCGAACAGCCCCTCGGGCAAAAGATCGAAACTACGACCTCTCTACGGGGTTGCACACATACGGTGTCAGCTATCCGGTAGGGCTTCGCCGTCCAGAACTAGTTCCTGCCGGAACCCAGACAGCCTTTCGGCTCTACGAAACTATTTCGCTGGGAGGGAGAGAGAAGCCAGACAAGTCTATGGCATGTGTATGAGAGCAAGGATGAAGCATTTGGGCTGCCCCCTCCTCCTCTATTTATAGGAAAACCAAGGGGTAGAATGGACATTCAAAATACCAAAGTACCCCCACTTTATGTCACACACAAAGGGCATATAAGGGAAAAGGAGTGCCATGTGGAGCTCCATGGAGGAGCTCCTCCTTTGGCCGGCCACCCCTTGGGCCCCCCACAAGGGGTTCCTTGGTCCCCAATCCTTCTAGAAGCCTTTTTGCAAAAGCCCTAAAAGGTGGCTTTCCATAAAAATATCCATAAAGTGATTTTCACTATTCACGGAACCAATTTTCCGTGACCATTAAATCCGAAAATATTTCTGTGGGTCTTAGAATAATTCCAGTACCCACACAAATGATTTTGGACACGTTCCGAAACAATTTCAGATTGGTGATTTTCATCTGCGAAAAGCAACCAAATCGATTCCGGCAGCTCCGGAACATTTCCGGTTTTTATCCCAGAAAATTCCCAGAAGTTTCCAGAATGATTCTGGCACCCTCCAAGAATTATCAGGCATGTGCCCAAACCAATTTGACTTTATGGCATCCCCTGAAACAACTTTTCAGTTTTACCGGAACTTTTCTGGTGTCCTCTCCGGAACGATTCCGTTGCGTCTGAAACTTTTCCGGTGATTTTCTCTCAGACTCCCTGTCTAGTATTCAGCAGATAGATGACCCTTAAGCGTGTGACCCTATAGGTTCGGTGAAGTATAGACATGACCGGAACACTTTCCGATCAATGATCAACATCGGAGCCGTGGACACCCATATTGACCCCTATACCCACACGAATGAATATTCGAGTGAACCTCCAGTTGCCGTGTGCTATTCCTGTTGCTTCACGATATGTTACAAACACCCGAGGTGAGATTTTCTGCATCCCCGTGGATCAATAACTTGTCCACTATGCAAGTTACCTCGTTACCGATTTTGTTCTCTTTTCTCGTTTTCGTGTTCCGGCATCCCTGTGATCAAATCACACTGTGTCTGGCCAGACGATGATGGATACCGTAACACCGAGAGGGCCCGAGAATATCTCTCCATCGTCGGAGGAGCAAATCCCAATCTTGAGCTATCTTGTTACTTGCCATACTTTTCCGTGAACCCGTAAGCCGCCGTAATAGCCACCCAGTAACGGATGACGTTTAACAAACCCCAAAGTTCACGAAGCAAGCACGAAGGAACTCGATACTCTCATGGTCTAAGGAATTATGCAAACATTAACTATCTCTGTGTTATTAACCATTAACTTGTGACGAATGTATCTCATAGCATAACATCAATTCGGGTTGATTCAACACAAGTGTTCTACCAACCTTGTGCCCTCAAAATTGTTGGCATAGCCATGCCCATGATCAGGAAAACAGGATCATCATGCAATACTTGAGCCAGTCTTAGAGTCAAGACTAGGAATACATTTTACCGTTTATTATACCACACGTGCAAATGAGTTTCCCTCCGGGCCTCGTGGATATTGCAGACTCGAGAATCATTGCAGTTATAGCATGGATCATAAACACTCATTACAAACTCGGGATACAAAATAACTGTTATTACTGCCTCTAGGGCATATCTCCTACAGTTCTTACCTTACTATGATAAGCTGCAATGTAGCATCTAGAGCCAGTAGTTTGTGGAACTTCACAACACTTCAGTTTTCTCTATTCTTGGCACATATCTCCTATGGATTGAAGCATAAATTTAGTTCTAACGATATGGTATAGTGAAAGTTGAATCTGTCAGATTAAGCACGAATTACCTGGTAGTGCTCATCATTCCACTGTTTTACTAGACCTTTCCAATCTTTATATGTACTAGTTAATGGCTTCAACTGCAACACTTGCTCATCAGTAAGATTTTTAACCTTACTATAATATTTCATCTTCAGTTGATGCCTCTGTGACCGCACACTTTTCTGAATGATACCTTTAGTCACTACTTCGACCAATGGAGCATTGTTTGGAGACTCAAACTTTAGCTGCAGACATCATACACACATGCACGTTACAACATTTAGAGCGCGGAGATAAAAAGATGTAATATTGTACAATTGCAAAATACATTCATTTGATGACTGACGTGCAATGAATGTAAAACTCCAGAAAGCATATGTGTTTTCCCCTATGCCCTATACTCCTTCCACTTAGATTTTATTGGAAATTTATTTCTGACTTCATAACCAACCACTAAACTATGTTTTGCTGCTTGCAGAGGGTCAATAGGCATGTTTTTTCCATCTGTTAAGTCAACCTTCATAATAGTTTCGGTCCTTTGTATCTCTCTTTCTAAACCATGTGATAAAGTAGGTTCATGCTCACCTCGCCTCTTCTTCTCCTTCGAATGCTTTTCCTTACTACTGGATGTTGTTGTGAGCAGATGTTCATAGGCACGTTTTCTGCCTTAGGATCAGCTGCTTCATGATTTCATCTGAATTGTCATATGGGAGTTGCTATCTCGAAAGGTTAGATTATCTGCTGGCATGAGCTGCAAATCTTGTTTCATGTCCTCGTCATCATGATGTGGAGGCGTCTGTGAATCAGCTAGGGCATTGTCTATGGGTGCTCTAGATCTTGTACATGCCAGAGTTGGATGAACAATAGAGCCAGTTTGCTTCCCCAATGTTGCCTGATAGACTAGACTGTACTCAAACACCAATATAATGCAGCTACAAGATGCCGGAAAATGAAAATGTACTAGAGATGTATATTTTGGTACCTCAATAGCCAGGGACAACTCTAGGGGTCAACACCCACCTCTGAATTCTTGTCACTTTCATCATCATCATTTTCCTCTTCTGAACCCTCTGTTTGATATACAGGGTCATTCCTAAATATTTCTCCTACTCCATATGCCTCTTTTTCTGCCCAGGTTTCTCTTCTTCCTTTTTCTGTTTAATTCTGTTAGCACTACCCCATACAAGTCTATGAGGGTATTCGAATATATCCCATATAACTGTGTCTGAAACCATTCCCTTTTGCTTGAATTTTTGTCATATGGATAGCATTCTGCCTTACGTTATGTTCCCTCATTTTTTCCGTACCCAGTTAGTGTGTTGGGTGTAGCAACTGCAGAACAAATATGAAAGAATGAGATCTACAAAAGAATCCATTCAGATAAAACATCAATACGTAATCGCTAGATGAACTAAAATATCACATAAGTAGTGATTCTTATTTGGTCGTCAAGTATGTGATAATGTATTCATGGTTGGTCCATGAATAGAGAATACAAATGTGAAATGAAATTCTTCCTAACCTAGATCGATGTATAATCATATTTTCATTTGAATAGACCAAGTAAACTGAATTGTAAACGCTTGTACAAGTGCCAAAATTGTAATACTTCAAAGGAACGCATTTTGAGTAACAACATGCGAACAAATCTAGAACAAGCAAGCAAGAAACAACTAGATACGAACCCTAAGGTTGAACTGATCTGAAATTAACCATGGACCCTCTGGCTAAAGCTTTTTTGTGTCAAGCTGAAGCCCATCGGCTCCCAACTTGCTGACTGCGATGGCGCCATGATCAGCAAGATCCCCAACATCATCTGGCCAGAGGGGGTCTTTATAGAGATCGTAAAGATCTGGTAGAAGGAGTGCTTCTACACCACGGAACCACTTCTCGAGGGTCAATCCGAGGCCCCCCCCTTTCAATGTCGGTCCCCCGGAGAAGCTAGCCTCCTGGAAGGAGAACGTATCAACTAGGGGAACATGGAGGAGGTCAAATACCTTCAAAGGAAAATATCCTTAATCATCAAGGCAAAGGTGACTTTGGCAGACGTGGTGCAAGTCATGCTCCACCACTGCAATCTGCCCCTTCAAGTCCGAACTGTCCCTATGTGGAAGTATGACGCCAAGCACGAGGCACCAGTTCGGCACATCTTTCGTATGAGCTACGAGTCCATGTGGTCGACGCTCTTCAAGCCTTCACAGAAGACCTTCCCTGATGTCGGATCCGACCGAGGGTTCGACTCTGCTACTGGCCCAACCGAGGTAAGCCAAGCCTAAATCATTTTTCAGCTTATTCATAGTCTATTTGTTCTAACATCTGACTCCATTTCCCGTACTTAGCAATGGGCAGCCAAGGTCGCGACAACCACCTTCCCGTCGCTTCCGCCTGAAGGAGCTTTGACGCTTCAGCTCGAGGACCTGCTCGTCCCCGAGCCCTACATCCCTCCTGTAAGAAAGGAGCCAAAGAGGAAAAGGGAGGGTCTTTGGGCTCATGCATCTTCGAATGCGCGGTCCGAGGACACTCACGTCTCCTCTCACTCTGAGGAAGGGTGGGGAAAAAGGAGGAGGCGGTGGAAGATGGCGAAGGGGAAGAAGAGGTTCCTTCCCTAAGGAAAAGAAGGGCCTCGTCCAAGGGCGTCGAGGAGAAAAGGCCCGTGCCGATCCGCCGACGGCTCCAAAAGATAGTCGAACTTCAACGCGACAAGGATTTATCACTTGCCTCGACCAAAATCGCCCTTTCTGACTCTTCAGACGGCGTGCCTCCAGCACAACTTTGGGAGAAGCCGATGCCGACCAGGTTTGTTTAAAGATCGAAGCCCATGTACCGCTTCACATTCCAATGCTCCTGGCTAATTTGTCGATTCCTTATTTTCAGCCTACCTCAAGCTCGTATAGGGGATCAAGGGTCTTCGAGTTTCCTTCCTCTGTCTGAAATGGAGGAGAGTGACACAGGAGCCCAGGAGCCTTCTCCCCCTTCTCAAGGCGACCCGGGGGAGGCGACATCCCTTCCCGCCCCCACCTTTCTATCATGGGGTATGCTGCAGGAGCTACGGTGGACGATTCGAAGCCTTCGACCACAGAAGGCCATGGAGAGCCAATCCCCATGGTTGTTGAGAGAATGGGGCTTGAGAAGCCCCAATCCTCGGCCCGTGCCGCACCGGCATGTATATCAACAGGGGTAAGGGATTTCTGATATGTCTCCGTCGTATCTACTTTTCCTCACGCTTTTGCTCTTGTTTTGGACTCTAATTTGCATGATTTGAATGAAACTAACCCGGACTGACGCTATTTTCAGCAGAACTACCATGGTGTTGTTTTGTGCAGAAATAGAAGTCCTCGGAACTGAATGAAACTTTTTGGAGATTTATTTTACAATAAATAAAAAATACTGGAGCCAAGAACCACCGGAGGGGGTGCCCTGGTTGGGCATGATACACCAGGGCGCGCCACCCCCTCCAGGCGCGCCCTAGTGGGTTGTGCCCACCTCGGGGCCCCACTGACCCTAATTCCAACGCTATAAAATCCTATTTTCGGAGAAAAAAATCAGAGAGAAAGTTTCATCGTGTTTTACGATACGGAGCCGCCGCCACATCCTGTTCTTCGTCGGGAGGCCAGATCTGGAGCCCGTTTGGGGCTCCGGAGAGGGGAATCTTCGGTCTTCGTCATCATCAACCCTTCTCCATCGCCAAATCCATGATGCTCCCCACCGGGAGTGAGTAATTCCTTCGTAGGCTTGCTGGCCGGTGAGGAGTTGGATGAGATTCATCATGTAATCGAGTTAGTTTTGTTAGGGCTTGATCCCTAGTATCCAGTATGTTCTGAGATTGATGTTGCTATGACTTTACCATGCTTAATGCTTGTTACTAGGGCCCGAATGCCATGATTTCAGATCTGCACTGTTTATGTTATCACCATTATATCTATGTTCTTGATCCGATCTTGCTAGTCATATGCACCTATTATGTGTTATGATCTGTAAACCCCGGAGTGACAATAGTCAGGATACTTTCCGGTGATGACCGTAGTTTGAGGAGTTCATGTATTCACTATGTGTTAATGCTTTGTTCCGGTTCTCTATTAAAAGGAGGCCTTAATATCCCTTAGTTTCCTTATGGGCCCCGCTGCCACGGGAGGGTAGGACAAAAGATGTCATGCAAGTTCTTTTCCATAAGCATGTATGACTATTTACGGAATACATGCCTACATTACATTTATGAACTGGAGCTAGTTCTGTATCGCCCTAGGTTATGACTGTTACATGATGAATATCATCCAACGAGTTCACCGATCCAGTGCCTACGAGTTTTCTACATATTGTTCTTGCTAAGTTACCACTGCTGCTGTTCCTGTTCCAACTGCTACAAAACAATTGCTATCACTGCTACTGTTACCGTTACTGCTACTATTGCTATCAAAACCATCATACTACTGTGCTACTGATCACTCTGCTGCAGATATTTAATATCCAGGTGTGGTTGAATTGACAACTCAGCTGCTAATACTCACAAATATTCTTTGGCTCCCCTTGTGTCGAATCTATAAATTGGGGTTGAATACTCTACCCTCGAAAACTGTTGCGGTCCCCTATACTTGTGGGTTATCAAGACCTTTTTTTGGCGCCGTTGCCGGGGAGCATACCTATATTTGTTGAGTCACTTGGGATTTATATCAATTGATCACTATGAAGAATCTGAAGGATCTAAAAACCAAGATTTTTCCCTCTAAGATGAGGGAAGGTAAGGAATTGCCATCTAGCTTTGCACTTGATTCACGTTCGGTTATGAGTAAGCTTGCAACATCACCACATGCTATTAATCCTGATATGTCGCAAGTTATTGATGATGCTACTTCTGCTATCAATGATGCTTATGATGATGATGCTAGTACCATGCTTGATGATAATGTGCCACTAGGTGAATTTCTTGATGAACAAATTGCTAGAGCTAAAGAGAATGGAATTATTGAAACTGATGAGATTGTTGAAACTGACGAAGCCTTAGAAACTGATGACTATGAAACACCTATTAGACCTCGCTCTCCTAGATTTGAAATGCCTAAGATACCTGAAGGTTATGTTATGGATGAGGAGACAACTAGAGAAATCCTTTCTTGCAAGGATAGAAATGATCTTAAGAAATTGCTACGCAAGTATAAGGAAAAGACATTGAATGCTAGAACGAAATGTGATCCTAAGTTTGCTACTTCCCCTATCTTTGTTACCGATAAGGATTATGAATTCTATGTCGACCCAGAGTTAATTACTTTGGTTGAATCTGATCCTTTCCATGGTTATGAAACCGAAACTATAGTGGCACATCTTACTAAGCTGAATGATATAGCCACCCTCGTTGCTCATGATGAGAAGATTCGCTACTACTATATTCTTAAGTTATTTCTGTTCTCATTAAAGGGTGATGCTAGGACATGGTATAATACTCTTGCTCCTGGTTGTGTGCGTAGTCCACATGATATGATTTACTACTTCTCTGAAAAATATTTTCCTGCTCATAAGAAACAAGCTGCCTTACAGGAAATATTTAACTTTGTGCAAATTGAAGAAGAGAGTCTCCCACAAGCTTGGGGGAGGCTTCTCCAATTGCTTAATGCTTTGCCTGATCACCCTCTTAAGAAAAATGAAATACTTGATATCTTCTATAATGGACTAACTGATGCTTCTAGGGACTTCCTAGATAGTTGTGCTGGTTGTGTTTTCAAGGAACGAACTGTTGAACAAGCTGAGGAACTATTGAATAATATATTGAAGAATTATGATGATTGGACTCTCCCTGAACCACCACTTAAACCCACTCCGAAGAAGAGGGGTATCTTATTTCTCGGTCCTGAAGATATGCAAGATGCAACGAAATCTATGAAGGAAAAAGGTATTAAAGCTGAGGATGTTAAGAATTTACCACCTATTGAAGAAATACATGGCCTTGACACACCACCACCTCCACGGGTAGTAGAGGTAAATTCTCTATTAAAGTTTGATGAAAGTGATATCCCTTACAATAAACATCCTAGTCAATGCTTATATGAGTTTGATAACTACATTATGAAGCAAGATCACTTCAATGCAAATGTTCTGAAACAATTGAAATATAATTCTGATATGATTGCTCGCTTGAGTGACTTGCTATTTAGAATCAGTAATGATGTTAGAGGTGTAGGAAAGCATGCCTCTATGGTTCAAACCCAGTTAGAACAAGTTGCTAAATCTGAAAAGGAATTGCTTGATGAAATGAATAATAATATGAATGATTTTGCTGCTAGAGTAGTAACAAGAGGAGGTAGAATGACCCAAGAACCTCTTTATCGTGAAGGTCATCCTAAAAGAATTGAACAAGACTCTCAAAGAATTAACACTGATGCACCTAGTCCTTCTAAAAAGAAAAAGAAAAAGAAAAATTATAGGACTCTGCATACCTCTAGTGAACCTGAGATACAAAAACCTCCTGATAATAATGATGTCTCTATTTCTAATGCTGAAACTCAATCTGGTAATGAACATTCACCTAGTGATAATGAAAATGATAATGATGATGTTCATGAGGATGCTCAACCGAACAATGATAAAGAACGAGATAATGATGTTGGAATAGAGCCGGCTGTTGATCTTGATAACCCACAACCTAAAAATAAACGATATGATAAAAGAGACTTTGTGGCTAGAAAGCATGGTAAAGAAAGAGAGCCATGGGTTCAGAAATCCATGCCCTTTCCACCTAAACCATCTACGAAGAAGGATGATGAATAATTTGAACGCTTTGCTGAAATGATTAGGCTAGTCTTTTTTGCGTACCCGCTTAACTGATATCTTATGCAAAATACATGAAAGACACCATCACTAATAAAAGAAAGATACCTGAAGCTGAAATCTCCACCATGCTTGCTAATTATTCTTTTAAGGATGAAGTACCTAGAAAACTTGGAGACCCTGGAATACCAACATACCTTGCTCCATTAAAAGAAATTATGTCAAAACTGCTTTGTGTGATTTGGGAGCTGGTGTTTTTGTTATCCCTTTCTCCTTCTATAAAAGACTTGATTTGAATAAACTCACACCTACTAAAATATCCTTGCAAATGGCTAACAAATCAACTGCCATACCTATCGGTATTTGTGAGGATGTGCCCGTTGTTGTTGCAAATGTTACTGTCTTAACGGACTTTGTTATTCTTGAGATGCCCGAGGACGACAACATGTCGATTATCCTTGGTAGACCCTTTTTGAATACTGCAGGGGCTATTATTGATTGCAATAAAAGCAAAGTCACTTTCCATATCAATGGTAATGAGCATACGGTGCACTTTCCGAAGAAACAATTCCAAGTGAATGGTATAAATGTTATTGAAGAATCTCCGACAATCACTATTGGAAGTTTTCAACTACCTCTACCTACTGCCAAAAAGAAATATGACATACTTATTGTTGGGGATATGCATATCCCCATTGAGGTAACTTAGTGTTTTACGAAAGTTCTTTGGTTTCATGCTAATCAAAAGTGGTTGTTAATAAGACTTGATCAACCTTATTAATGGATCATTTTTGAGAGGTATGAAGTTGATGGATCTAGTAGGCACAACCTTCTGCTCCCACCTTTTATTTTCTGTTTTACTTAGTCAAATAAAATAAAATGCCATGATTATCATGTTTTCTGTTTTCTCCGTGCAATAAAAAATGACCCAAAAATAAAAGTCCTCGGAATGTCCTGAAAATTTGATACGATTTTTTCTGAATATTTCTGAATTTTTGGTGCAAATAACATCAGAGGGGGGTGCACCTGGTGCCCACAAGACACCAGGGCGCGCCAACCCCAGGCGCGCCCTGGTGGGTTGTGGCCCCCACGTGGGCCCCCTCACTTATCCCTTTAGCCCATGTCATCCCCTACCTCCAGAAAAAATTCACCATAGCTCTCATTCCTGTGTTCTTGCTCTCAAACCCGCGGATTGCGATCTCTTTGCTCGAATCTCCGTTTTCGAAACTATTTGGAGGGATTGCTACTTGGTATGTGACTCCTCCATTGCTCCAATTAGCTTTTGATTTAGTGGGTTATTTTTAGAGTAATTAGCTACTCTTGGTGCTGCTGTAGATGAGCTTGCATGTTGAATTCTTAGAGTTCTAAGTAGTTTGAATGCTTAATATGGCCTCTATGCATCCTTAGGAGTAGTTGCTATCAATTTCACGAAGTTTTGTTAACAAAATTTTGTGTCTCAAAAATATTTCAGAAATTTGTTCGCAAATAAAAATGCGATTCTTTAGGAGTTTTTTGAGGAGCAGGTCCTTAGAGGCCTCATCAAGTGGAAGCTCGGTCCAACAATCTTAGACTTTGAGGCCAAATGAAAGGTCGATGCGAGATGCCGCTACCAAATCATGTTTGTGGCCGTGTAATGAATTCATGGAAGGTGCAGGTATCAAGGAGGAATTCAAACAATTTATCCCCAACGCAGAACTTGCTCCCTTCATCGCAGATAAGTGCCCTCAACATCTCGAACTCACGAAAACATTCACAAAGAAATTTAAATATTTTCCTCGTGAGTCTAGAGTTTCATTCAACCTTTATGACCGTCCCTTCACCATGCCTTTATAATTGTTTAGTGAAGCGTGCAAAATTTCATATTGGGGTTCCCTTGATGGCCCACCAAAATCTAAGTACGAGTCATTTTTGATTAATCTTTGCTACGGTGAAGATAGGGGAGTGACACAAGGAAGAATTAAAAGAACCCATTTCCCATCAATACACTACTTCGCACTCTTTAATGGCAAATGTATCGTAGGCAAACAAGATTGCATCACACTTTGTGCTCCTCATTTGAGTCTCATACACTCTGCTATAACAGGAAATAAATGTTATAATCTTGGAGCAATTGTTGCACGGAGATTGCAGCACAATGTTGCTAGTGGTAATTTTTATGGAGCAATTTATGCCTCCTATGTAGCAGAGAAGCTAAATGTATAACCTTGACCTAACGATCCCATTTTACCTACTCAGTACTTAGACTTTGAGGCCATGAAACATCATAGGTTCCTTAAGATCACAACCACTAATAACACTTACAATTTGAGGTTTAATAACGATTCTGTTGTGCCTATTACTTTGCCTGCACCTGCTCTCTTTGATTTTCACAATAGGGGAAGATACTATGTTTTTGAGAGCGAAGCCCGTGCGTACAATGCGGAGGTTGAAGCTGCCAGGAGGGCCGAGGAGTCTGCACCAAGGACCTCGGTAGGCTATCACTCCGACTATTATCCATGCTACGGATGGTGATTACCAAGCTATGCCAAAAGCCTAAGCTTGGGGGAGTACGTATTTCCACCGACATTATAGTCATGTTCACACATTTCATTCTAGTTGTCAGTGTTCATACTTTTTCATTGTATTATCCATGCTAGATTTATTTTCTCGCTTTCTTCTTGCGTGTTTGAAAAACTTTGAGAAAACCCAAAAATATTTCCTACTTCTTTTTAGTTTTCCTTTCTAGCTTAATTTAATTGTAGTATCAAAAGAAAACCCAAAAAGATTTCTCGCTTCTTCTTTTACTTGTTGGGGGCTTTCCCGTGTAAATAGTTTTTCTCATTTTTGTTTTTCCCTCTTTAATTTGCGTTCTTCTTGAAAAACCAAAAACTCCAAAAATATTTCAGTGTGTTTCTCTGAAATTCTTTTCCTTTTATTTGAGTCGTACTAATAAGTCTCCAACGTATCTATAATTTTTGCTTGTTCCATGCTGTTATATTATCATTCTTGGATGTTTTACAATCATTTTATAGCAACTTTATATCATTTTTTGGGACTAACCTATTGACATAGTGCCAAAGTGCCAGTTGCTGTTCTTGCTTGTTTTTACTTCGCAGAATATCAATACCAAACGGAGTCCAATATCTACAAAACTTTTTGGAGATTGTTTTTGGGCCAGAAGACATCCAGTGGGCCAAAGAAGTGCCAGAGGGGAGGGTCGAGGAGACCACAACCCACCAGGGCGTGCCCTGATGGGTTGTGCCCTCCTCGGGACCCCTCTCCACCGCCTCTGACGCCTATAAATTCCCAAATATTCCAGAAACCCTAGAGGAGTCAACGAAAAACACATCCAGCCACCGCAAGTTCCAGAACCTCGAGATCCAATCTAACACCATCACTGAGGGGTTCATCATCCTCATTGGTGCCTCTCCGGTGATGCGTGAGTAGTCCACCATAGACCTACGGGTCCGTAGGCAATAGCTAGATGGCTTCCTCTCTTTGTTTTGATTCTCAATACAATGGTATCTTGGAGATCTATTTGATGTAAACTTTTGCGGTGTGTTTGTTGGGATCCGATGAATTTTGAGTTCATGGTCAGTTTCTATCCATGAATATTATTTGAGTCTTCTTTGATCTCTTATATGCATGATTACTTATAGCCTCGTATTTCTTCTTCGAATCTTTGGTTTAGTTAGGCCAACTAGATCGATTTTTCTTGCCATGGGAAGAGGTGCTTTGTGATGGGTTCGATCTTGCGGTGTCCTCTCCTAGTGACAGAAGGGGCAGCAAGGCACGCATGTATCGTTGCTATTAAGGATAACAAGATGGGGTCTATTCCTACATGAATAGATCTTGTCTACATCATGTCACCGTTCTTATTGCATTACTCCGTTTTTCCATGAACTTAATACACTAGATGCATGCTGGATAGCGGTCGATGTGTGGAGTAATAGTAGTAGATGCAGAATCGTTTTGGTCTACTAATCTTGGACGTGATGCCTATATAATGATCATCGCCTTGGATATCGTCCTGATTATTTGATCTTCTATCAATTGCCCAACAGTAATTTGTTCACCCACTCTGTGCTATACTCATGAGAGAAGCCACTAGAGAAACCTACGGCCCGCGGGTCTACTTTTCCAACATATTGCTTTTCGATCTATCTTTTTGCCACTTTTGTTTTCAGATCTATTGTTCCAAAAACCCAAAAATACCTTGCTGCACTTTTTATTTGCTCTTTTTATTTTGTGTTCTTGAGAGATCTATCTCTCCAATCTATCACTACCTAATCTATCTTTTTACCGTACAGAGATTGACAACCTCTCTTTCACGTCGGGTTGCAAGTATTTATTCTTTGTGTGCAGGTGCTATTTACGTAGTGGTGGTGATCCTCCTACTGGTTTGATACCTTGGTTTCATAACTGAGGGAAATACTTACCGTCGCTGTGCTGCATCATCTCTTCCTCTTTGGGGAAATACCGACGCAGTCTCAAGCCACGTCAAAGTAGTTTCTGGCGCTGTTGCCGGGGAGGAAGCGGTCTCTTCTACGTGCTAATCTTCTGCGCCGAGGAGACACCATCATCATCTACCAGGTTCCTAATCACAAATCTCATCTCCTTTCAATTTACATTATTTGCCATTTGCCTCTCGTTTTCCTCTGCCCCACTTCACAAAATTTGTCCTTTTATTCGCCTTCTTTCTCGTTCGCCTTTTTCTTGCCGGATCTCTTTTTGTTTGCTTGTTTGCTATCTTTGCTTGTGTTGCCATGTGCCTTCTATTTGCTTGCATCTTCGCTTGCTAAAAATCTATTGATATGGATCCTCCTCCACTTGCTAATCTTTTCAAAAGACCAAATTATGAGGAACCAATTGCTAGTGAGTTGAGTGCACTTGATTATCTCTATGAAGTTTTTTTGAAAATCATGAATCTGAACATTTTGATGAAGTGTTCAAAGAAGAAATTTATAAGGTGATTCATGATAGCTCCTTGATTGAAAAGCATGATTGCAATGATGTTACTATAAATTCTATTAATGTCAATTATGTTAATGATATGCAAAACTACAAGCTTGGGGATGATAATTTTGTCATGTCCACTTCTTATTGCAATGATCATGATTGGGGTGATAATGCTTCTTATGATCTTGAAAATTTATTTAAGCCTCATGTTGAATATGTTATTGATAATAATGTTTGCAATAGTATCAAAAGTGGGTTTGGGAGAGCGTCAACTTTAGGTAAAAAGAATCACACATATTTGGAGAGTGTTCAATCTTATGAATTTTTTGATAAAAGTGGGTTTGGAGAGGTCAAAACTTTAGTTGATGATAATCCCACTATTTTGGAAGATGATACAAACTTTATGCATGTTTATCATAAATAGAGTATTGTTTATGATAGCTATATTGTGGAATTTGATTATGATCCTACATGTAATTATTATGAGAGAGGAAATTATGGTTGTAGAAAATTTGATGATACTAAATTACCTCTCTTCATGTTGAGATTGCTATTGTCTCTTTCTTCTTCGTTCCATATGCTAGTTTTTACTTGCCTTGATAATTTGTTTGCTTATTAAATGCCTATGCATAGGGAGTATGTTAGACTTAAGAGTGTTTTCCATATGCTTCATGATGCTCTCTTTGTGTTGATATTATTTTTCATGAGGGCATCATTGAAATCTCAAGCTTGTTGGGAGGCAACCCAATGAATAAAATTTATTTTTACCTTTTCTTTCTGTTTTTGAGTGTTGAAACAATTATGCTACTGTTATGATTGTGTTTTTTATGTTTTAATTAGTGTTTGTGCCAAGTAAAGCCACTAGGATGATTCACAAGATGAGTAGAAACAATGCTGAATCTGAAACTAAAACTTTGACTCCAGTGCAGAAATTTTCAGTTTTTAGTGGAGCGTGATAATGAGCTAAAATTTTAACACAGTGTTTCTATACAAAGTTTCCATGTTGTCCTAATTTTTCAGAATTTTTAGAATTACAGAAGTACAGTTAGAGTACAGATTACTACAGACTGTTCTGTTTTTGACAGATTCTGTTTTCGTTGCATTGTGTGCTTGTTTTGATGAACCTATGGTTTGTATTGAAGGGTATAAGCCATGGTAAAGTTAGAATACAGTATATATAATTCAATAATAAAATATGAATGGGTTTGCAACAGTACTTAAAGTGGTGATTTGCTTTATTATACTAACGGATCTCACGAAGGTTTTGTTGAGTTTTGTGTGATTGAAGTTTTCAAGTTTTGGGTGAGATCACGATGGATGAAGGAATAAGGAGTGAAAAGAGCCTAAGCTTGGGGATGATACAGAACCCCCAAGATAATATCCAAAGAGAAACAAGCAACTAAGCTTGGGGATGCCCCGAGTGGCATCCCCTCTTTCTTCTAACGACCATCGGTATTTTACTTGGAGCTATATTTTTATTCGTCACATATCATGAGTTTTTCTTGGAGCTTCTTGTATTATTTGAGTCCTTGCTTGATTTGCTTTTTAGTTTGTCACAAGTATCCTTGCTGAACACACCTATTTGAGAGAGCCAAAATTATGCTATGATTTGTTAGAATTGCTCTATATGCTTTACTTAAATTTTTTGAGCTATGGAATTGCTCTAGTGCTTCACTTATATCTTTTTGAGCATGGTGTGCTTTAAATTTTTGAAGAAACACTCTCAAGATTCACTTAGATTAATTTGAGAGTTAGTAAATTTTGAAGAAATTCTCTCATGCTTCACTTATATTATTTTGAGAGATGAAATTTATCTACTCATGTTCTTCACTTAAATTTATTTGAGCTTGTAAAAAGCAATGGCAATATATGAAACTAGTCCCAAAGTGATAGATATCCAAGGAGGATATAATAAAAATGTTCATGAAGATCATTTGACAAATTAAACTTGATTCCTTGTAATAGTTTTGAGACATGATGATAGTAATATGTGAGTCATGTTAGTGAGTAATTATACTTTAGTAGGAATATTGGTGTTAAGGTTTGTGATTCCCTATGCAAGTACGAAAGTCAATAGTTATGCAATGAAATTACATCCTACTTATGGTGCATTATTCGGTGTTAGTTATGCTCAATGCTCGCTTATGTCAATTTTCGTTTCTTGGTTGGTTGCTTCTCAATCTATTTGCTAGCCTCCACTTGTACTAAGTAGAAATACTACTTGTGCATCCAAAATCCTTAAACCCAATTTTGCCTTATGAGTCCAGCATACCTAACTATATGCGGTATTTCCGTGCCGTTCTAAGCAAATTTGTATGTGCCATCTCTACTTTTCAAAATAAATTTCCTTTTTGTGTGCTCGTACCGCTCATGAAACGGTAGGGGGTGTCCAATATTTTTCCATGCTAGATGTGTTATTCTCAAGATGAGTGTTTATTCACTTGCCATTGCACGAGAGTACGGCGGTAATATGGATGCCCAGTCCCAAAATGAAAAAAATGAAAAAAATTACTTTATGTTGTCAAATAATAAATTCCTTGGAAAGTGTTGGTATAGAAGGCAACCATGGATACGGCCAGCCATGGATTGTGAAAGAATGGTGGAAAAAGGAATAAACTTTATTTTCTGTTTGGGAACCGCCTATGATATATCTAGCAGGGAAAGTATTGTGAACTACTTTGTCATTTTCGTTGACAGGAAAGGCATGCCACTCAAAATATTTTTCTCTCTCAATATAAAACTTTGAGCTCTGGCACCTCTACAAATCCCTACTTCCCTCTGCGAAGGGCCTATCTATTTACTTTATGCAATTTTTATTTTTACTTTGAGTCTCCATCTTCTCTTATAAAGCACCAACTAGGGAGCACAATGATCGTACTTGAGCATTGGGTGTAGCTAATATTTGAGTGTGTTTCATGAATGGATCAATGATTAAGCATGATGGGCTAGGGATAACTTTCTTTAGTGTTGATATTTTGAAAGACATGGTTGCTTGTTGGCATGCTTGAGTATTGAAGTCAGTATGTCAAAACTAGACTATTGCTTTGAATCATCTAAAAGTCCAAATGTCCATGCTACAAAAGAAAAGAATACGTGATGAACATGTTAGGCAGCATTCCACATCAAAATTTCTGTTTTTATCATTTACCTACTCGAGGACGAGTAGGAGTTAAGCTTGGGGATGCTGATACGTCTCCAACGTATCTACAATTTTTGCTTGTTCCATGCTGTTATATTATCATTCTTGGATGTTTTACAATCATTTTATAGCAACTTTATATCAGTTTTTTGGACTAACCTATTGACATAGTGCCAAAGTGCCAGTTGCTGGTTTTGCTTGTTTTTTACTTCGCAGAATATCAATACCAAACGGAGTCCAATCGCTACGAAACTTTTTGGAGATTTTTTTGGGCCAGATGATATCCAGTGGGCCAAAGAAGTGCCCGAGGGGAGGGTCGAGGAGACCACAACCCACCAGGGCGCGCCCTGATGGGTTGTGCCCTCCTCGGGACCCCTCTCCACCGCCTCTGACGCCAATAAGAATCAAGATGCCTTACTAGAAATATTTAACTTTGTGCAAATTGAAGAAGAGAGTCTCCCACAAGCTTGGGGGAGTCTTCTCCAATCGCTTAATGCTTTGCCTGATCACCCTCTTAAGAAAAATGAAATAATTGATATCTTCTATAATGGACTAATTGATGCTTCTAGGGACTTCCTAGATAGTTGTGCTGGTTGTGTTTTCAGGGAACGAACTGTTGAACAAGCTGAGGAACTATTGAATAATATATTGAAGAATTATGATGATTGGACTCTCCCTGAACCACCACTTAAACCCACTCCGAAGAAGAGGGGTATCTTATTTCTCAGTCCTGAAGATATGCAAGAGGCAACGAAATCTATGAACAAAAAAGGTATTAAAGCTGAGGATGTTAAGAATTTACCACCTATTGAAGAAATACATGGCCTTGACACACCACAACCTCCACAGGTAGTAGAGGTAAATTCTCTATTAAAGTTTGATGAAAGTGATATCCCTTACAATAAACATCCTAGTCAATGCTTATATGAGTTTGATAACTACATTATGAAGCAAGATCACTTCAATGCAAATGTTCTAAAACAATTGAAATATAATTCTGATATGATTGCTCGCTTGAGTGACTTACTATTTAGAATCAATAATGATGTTAGAGGTGTAGGAAAGCATGCCTCTATGGTTCAAACCCAGTTAGAACAAGTTGCTAAATCTCAAAAGGAATTGCTTGATGAAATGAATAATAATATGAATGATTTTGCTGCTAGAGTAGTAACAAGAGGAGGTAGATTATAGTTGCAATGACAATTAGAGATTATAGTTGCCCATGCCATGCTTAAGTAGCTAGGAGTGTATAAGGATTTATCTTGGATGTCAACATGTATTAAAATGACTTGGCACATGTTCAAGCATGTAATTGAATCAAAACCAACATATCCTTCATGATATTTATGGTCATGGTGTCCATATCCTACTCATGCTAGTGTTCAATGTTTATTATGCATAATGCATGCTCATGACCATTTTCGCTCTCTAGCTGTCCGCTTCTCAACTATTTGCTAGCCTTCACCTGTACTAAGCGGGAATACTGCTTGTGCATCAAAATCCTTAAACCAAAGTTATTCCAGATGAGTCCACTATACCTACCTATATGCGGTATTACCCTACCGTTCCAAGTAAATTTGCATGTGCCACCTCTAAAAATTCAAATGAACATCTGTTTTGTGTGCCTAGACCGCTCATGGAGCGGTAGGGGGCGGTTAGTATCTTCCATGTTAAGTGGGTTATTCTCATGATGAGTGTTTATTCACTCGTCCTTGCACGACATGGGTGGTAATAGGGATTCCCAGTCCCGAAATCAAAAATTACAAATAAATTAACAAAACTCCCCCAAGAATGTTGTTGGTATGGACGGTACCCATGGATTCTGCTAGCCGTGGAGTGTGATTGTTGGTGGAGGGGGAGTAAACCTTTAATTTTACCGCTTGGGAACCGCCGCTAATGTGTTTAGCATGGAAGATATTGATAACTCTTGGTCGTAACGTTGACAGGAAGGGTGTACCTCCCAAAATTATATCTATCTCTTATTTAAACCTTGAGCTCTGGCACCAATGCAAATCCCTGCTTCCCTCTGTGAAGGGACTATCTATTTACTTTTATGTTGAGTCATCACCTTCTCAAATAAGCGCCAGACCTGAGAGCACTATTGTCATCCTCATGTATTGTCTATAGTTAATGTTGGGTGTAGCATGACTGGATCTTTTCTACCATGAATTACATTGTTTAGTCGCTGCTTGAACTTTGGAGGTGCTCTGCATTTATGTTTTGCGGTCTCAGAAAGGGCAAGCGAGATACCACTATTGTCATATTACATCACGATTGTTTTGACAAAGTGTTGGTGCTTGAGATATTTTATTATTGCTCGCTTGTTGCTTATGTCATTGATATGAGTTAATATAGTTTCTAAGAGTTATTGCTGGCATGGTTAGTCATAATCTTTGCTAAAAACCTAGGTGCTACTTAAGCATATATATGTAAACAAGAACAAAAGAGTTCATAAAAGTTTTTGTTTATCACTTTCAATTTGTCAACTGAATTGCTTGAGGACAATCAATGGGTTAAGCTTGGGGGAGTTGATACGTCTTCATTGTATCTACCTTTCCTCATGCTTTTGCTCTTGTTTTGGACTCTAATTTGCATGATTTGAATGAAACTAACCCGGACTGACGCAGTTTTCTGCAGAACTACCATGGTGTTGTTTTTGTGCAGAAATAAAAGTTCTCGGAACTGGACGAAACTTTTTGGAGATTTATTTTACAATAAATAAAAAATACTGGAGCCAAGAACCTCCGGAGGGGGTGCCCTGGTTGGGCACGATACACCAGGGCGCGCCACCCCCTCCAAGTGTGCCCTGGTGGGTTGGGCCCCACTGACCCTAATTCCAACGCTATAAAATCCTATTTTCGGAGAAAAAAAGCAGAGAGAAAGTTTCATCATGTTTTACGATACGGAGCCGCCGCCACCTCATGTTCTTTGTCGGGAGGCCAGATCTGGAGCCCGTTTGGGGCTCCGGAGAGGGGAAACTTCGGTCTTCGTCATCATCAACCCTTCTCCATCGCCAATTACATGATGCTCCCCACCGGGAGTGAGTAATTCCTTCGTAGGCTTGATGGCCGGTAAGGAGTTGGATGAGATTCATCATGTAATCGAGTTAGTTTTGTTAGGGCTTGATCCCTAGTATCCACTATGTTACGAGATTGATGTTGCTATGACTTTGCCGTGCTTAATGCTTGTCACTAGGGCCCGAGTGCCATGATTTCAGATCTGAACCGTTTATGTTATCACCATTATATCTATGTTCTTGATCCGACTTGCTAGTCATACGCACCTATTACGTGTTATGGTCCGTAAACCCCGGAGTGACAATAGTCGGGATACTTTCCAGTGATGACCGTAGTTTGAGGAGTTCATGTATTCACTATGTGTTAATGCTTTGTTCTGGTTCTCTATTAAAAGGAGGCCTTAATATCCCTTAGTTTCCTTATGGACCCCGCTGCCACGGGAGGGTAAGACAAAAGATTTTATGCAAGTTCTTTTCCATAAGCACGTATGACTATTTACGGAATACATGCCTAGATTACATATATGAACTGGAGCTAGTTCCGTGTCACCCTAGGTTATGACTGTTACATGATGAATATCATCCAACGAGTTCACCGATCCAGTGCCTATGAGTTTTCCACATATTGTTCTTTCTAAGTTACTACTGCTGCTGTTACTGTTCCAACTGCTACAAAACTATTGCTATCACTGCTACTATTACTGTTACTTCCATTATTGCTATCAAAACTATCATACTACTGTGCTACTGATCACTCTACTGCAGATATTTAATCTCCAGGTGCGGTTGAATTGACAACTGAGCTGCTAATACTCACAAATATTCTTTGGCTCCCGTTGTGTCGAATCTATAAATTTGGGTTGAATACTCTACCCTCGAAAGCTGTTGCGATCCCCTATACTTGTGGGTTATCAATTTCCTCCTCTAGACCCGCGCCGACGTCGGTAGGGTTCGGGTGGCGACAACTGGAGGGAGTCGTGCAAGGCTCCTCCATCTTGCCCTAGCACCGAGTACTTCTAGACTCGGTACTTCGACAATTCCGATCTATGGAGACCGGAATGAAGGAGGCTTTTAAGGCCCTGCACCACGGCTTCGAGGTATGTCACTGATATGTCTCTGTCGTATCTATAATGTTTGAATGTTTCATGCCATTATTTTACAAGTTTTATATACTTTTGGCAACACTTTATATGATTTTCTTTAACTGACATATTGATCCAGTGCCCGGTGTTAGTTCCTGTTTGTTGCATGTTTTTTGTTTCGTTGAAATCCATATCAAACGAAGTGCAAACACGATAAAAATTTACGGAGATTTATTTTGGAATATATGTGATTTTTGGGAAAAGGAATCAATGCCATACGATGTCCAAGTGGCGCACGAGCCACTAGGGCGCGCCCTACCCCCCAGGGCGTGCTCCCTGGCTCGTGGCACCTCGGAGGTCAGTTGGGGTGTCCTCCGGCCACAAGGAAGCTAATATCCGGATAAAAATCCCCTCAAAATTTCAGCCCAGTCATAGTTACGGATCTCCGATAATTTAAGAAATGGTGAAACGCCAGAAAACTGGAGGGCAAAACAAAAGAGAAACACACACACACACACACACACACACACACACACACACACACACACACAGAGAGATCCGATCTCGGAGGGGTTCGTCCCTTCTGAGAGCCATGACGGCCATGGATCAGAGGGGAAACTCTCCTCCCATCTAGGGGGGGCAAGGAAGAAGAATAAGGAGGGGGTCTCTCTCCCCCTCTCTCCCGGTGGCGCCGGAGTGACGCCGGGCGAACTAGTGTGGCGGCGATCCACACCAACAACTCTGCCGTATTCCTCACCACCACCATCACCTTCCCTCATCTATTTACAGTGGTCCACTCTCCCGCATCCCGCTGTACCACCTACTTGAAAATGGTGCTTTATGTTTCATATTATTATCCAATGATGTGTTTCCATTCTATGATGTTGGAGTAGATTTCTTTTGTCCTATGGGTTGATTGATTGTTTTGACTGGTTTGAGTTGTGTATTTTATTTTGGTGTTGTCCTATGGTGCCCGTTGTTTCACGCAAGCGTGTGGGATCCCCGTTGTAGGGTGTTTCAATACATTAATGATTCACTTATAGTGGGTAGCGAGGGTGACATCAGCTTATACCTTAGTAAGGAGGTCGTTGCGTATGGGAGTAAAGGGGACTTGTTACTTAATGCTATGGTTGGGTTTTACATAATGATCTTTAGTAGTTGCAGATGCTTGCTAGAGTTCCAATACAAGTTCATATGGTCCAAGTACGGAAAGTATGTTAGCTCATGCGTCTCCCTCATATAAAAGTGCAATAATGATTACCGATCTAGTTAATTGCCAAGGACACTCTCGCAAATCCTACCACCACTTTTCCAAACTCGCTATATTTACAATTTACTTAGTTGTTCTTTTCTTAAAACAGCACCTAACTTTTATTTCCATGTTCTTTATTATCTTGCAAAACTATCTTCTTACACATACAAAGTACTTCTAGTTTTATTCTCGCAAAGTAGTTTATTTCTTGTACTAGGTATAGTGAACATTGTTGCACTTAGAGTTGTATCAGTGGTCGATAGAACTTGAGAGAATATTAATTCCTTTAGCTCCTCGTTTGGTTCGACACTCTTACTTATCAAAAAAGGCTACAAACGACCCCCTAAACTTGGGGGTTATCAAGACATTTTTCTAGCGCCGTTGCCGGGGAGCGATAGCGTTGGGTGTATATTCTCGTGTGTGCTTGTTTGCTTTATCACTAAGTAATTTTATTTCTGTTCTAAGTTATTTTACATCTTTAGTTATGGATATGGGACACGAAATACCAAAAAATAGTTGTACTTGCTACTCATGAAGATGGGGAACCTGCTAAAACCCTCGATATTGGTTATGTGGAAAACATTAAATACTACTTTGATAATCCTGATAAATATCCATTCAACTTGATAATGGGATATACTTTGGACCACTGGGAATACTTTAGGGATTATCGCTTAACTGAAAAAGGGAAACACTTAAGGAATAAAATTAAAATGTGCGTTCGTATGCTTGGAATTTATGCTTAAGATATGATTATACTTGTTTCTCTAAGATGAAGGCTCCACACCTTCCCTTTCAATGTTAATTTAATAATAATAAAACCTTGGTTTCGTACGCTAATGGTGTATATGATTACTATGATGTGTAATAAATAGAAGAATTTGTTGCCTTTAAGGGTGCTTATGAAATTGAATCTTTGTTTGAGAAGTGTGAAAATTGTGGTGATGCTCCTTATAGATTTGAAAATTATGCTATACTTAAACATTGCTATGAGAATTATGAATACAATGCTTCTATTGATAAATTTATTGTGGAAGTCTCCGCTGCCCAAGAAGAGACTAATATTTTGCAGAAATCTATGGAAGAAGAAATTGCTGAAACTATGAGCAAATTAGATGAAAAAGGTGAGGAGGAGAGCGAAGAACAAAAGGAGGAAGAGCGGATTAGCTACCCGTACCCACCTTCTAATGAGAGTAACTCTTTAACTCATACATTGTTTAATTTCCCTTCGTGCTTACCGAAGGATGAATGCTATGATAATTGCTATGATCCCTTGGATTTGTTTGAAATATCTCTGTTTGATGAACTTGATGCTTGCTATGCTTACGACAATGATGCCAATATGAATTATGCTTATGGAGATGAATTTACTATTACACATGATGATTTTGATGGATTAATATGCATGTTCTTTCTGCTCCTAATTGCAATTATTATGAGAGAGGAACTACATCTTCACCTCTCTAAATTTCCAATATGATAAAATTGCAAGAATCTGTTTATACTATGCATTGGCGTTTACTTTGTGTGAATGAGTTGTTCTTCTATGACATGCCAATGCACAGGAAGAGAGTTAGACTATGTTGTTACATGATATATGTTGCTTTGTGCTCACTACTAAATTACAAATCATTGTTAATTAAAATTGGCTTTGATATACCTTGGGATCCGGATGGATCAATTACTTGAGCACTATATGCGTAGCTTAATGGCTTTAAAGAAAGCGCTGCCAGGGAGACAATCTGGAAGTTATAGAGAGTCATTTTATTCTATTGTGTACTTTGAAAAAAAAATAGAAACAAAATAATATAGTGGGGAACCTTAAACTTTTTTGAAAAAGAGAAGCGATTGGAAAGTTATGCATTGGGGAAGCGAGGGTCGACCTTGAACACTTGAGTTCATGCTCATGGAAACAATGTAGAATTTTTCATTCAATTATCTCACAAAAATTATTACCCCCTTGTACAAATCCATACTATTATAGAAATAAAGTGCCAAGATTTACCTTTAGGATGTTTTAATTGCTTGTTTGATGTGTGTTGTGCAAAAATAGAAACTTTGTCTGTAGTGTTTGAATTTTTACATTTTACTGGAGCGTGAAAAAATTCTGAAATTTATACAGAGTACTTTTATGAAAATTGTTTAGTATGTCCTAAGTTTTCAGAATTTTCTGAGTTGCATAAGTATATGTTTCATCTGCATCTTTACATATTGTCCTGCTTTTCACAGATTGGTGTTATAGTTTCTTTATCTGCTTATGTTTGAAATCTTGTTGAGCCGCATTGATTTGGGAGCCATAGAATTGTTATATAATACAGTGGGTAATGTTGGATTATAATTATACAATAATTTTATAGCAAGACCTGATGTGATTTGATGATATGTTAAGTTTTGTGTGGATGAAGTGTTCGAAGATCGAGGAGGTACCGATATGAGAAGGATAACGAGAGGCAAGAGTTCAAGCTTGGGGATGCCCAAGGCACCCCAATGTAATATTCAATGATACTCAAGCGTCTAAGCTTGGGGATGACCCAGAAGGCATCCCATCTTTTTTTCTCGACAATTATCGGTATGTGATACGTCTCCAACGTATCTATATTTTTTGCTTGTTCCATGCTGTTATATTATCATTCTTGGATGTTTTACAATCATTTTATAGCAACTTTATATCATTTTTTTGGACTAACCTATTGATAACCCACAAGTATAGGGGATCACAACAGTTTTCGAGGGTAGAGTATTCAACACAAATTTATAGATTCGACACAAGGGGAGCCAAAGAATATTTGAGAGTATTAGCAGCTGAGTTGTCAATTCAACCACACCTGGAGATTAAATATCTGCAGGAGAGTGATCAGTAGCACAATAGTTTGATAGTTTTGATAGCAGTAGCAACAGTAACGGTAACGGTGATAGCAGTAGTTTTGTAGCAAGTGTAACAGTAGCATTAGCAATAGTAACTTAGCAAGAAGAATATGTGGAAAACTCGTAGGCACTGGATCGGTGAACTTGTTGGATGATATTCATCATATAACAGTCATAACCTAGGGCGACACAGAACTAGCTCAAGTTCATAAATGTAACGTAGGCATGTATTTCGTAAATAGTCATACATGCTTATGGAAAAGAACTTGCATGACATCTTTTGTCCTACCCTCCCGTGGCAGCGGGGTCCATAAGGAAACTATGGGATATTAAGGCCTCCTTTTAATAGAGAACCGGAACAAAGCATTAACACACGGTGAATACATGAACTCCTCAAACTACGGTCATCACCGTGAAGTATCCCAAATATTGTCACTATGGGGTTGACGGATCATAACACGTAATAGGTGCATATGACTAGGCAAGATCGGATCAAGAACATAGATATAATGATGATAACATAAATGGTTCAGATCTGAAATCATGGCACTCGGGCCCTCGTGACAAGCATTAGGCATAGCAAAGTCATAGGAACATCAATCTCAGAACATAGTGGATACTAGGGATCAAGCCCTAACAAAACTAACTTGATTACATGATGAATCTCATCCAACTCCTCACCGACCACCAAGCCTACGAATACTCACTTCCGGTGAGGAGCATCATGGAATTGGCGATGGCGAAGGGTTGATGTTGACGAAGGCTGAAGATTCCCCTCTCCGGAGCCCCAAACGGGCTCCAGATCTAACCTCCCGATGAAGAACAGGAGGTGGCGGCGGCTCTGTATCGTAAAACGCGATGAAACTTTCTCCTTGATTTTTCTCTCCGAAAATAGGAATTTATAGTGCCGGAATTAGGGTCAGTGGGACCACGAGGTGGGCACAACCCACCAGGGCACGCCTGGGGGGGCTGGCGCGCCCTGGTGTATGCTGCCCAGCCTGTGGCCCCCCTCCGGTGGTTCTTGACTCCTGTAATTTTTATTTATTCTAAAATAAATCTCCAAAAAGTTTCGTCCAATTCCGAGAACTTTTATTTCTGCACAAAAAACAACACCATGGTAGTTCTTCTGAAAACAGCGTTAGTCCGGGTTAGTTTCATTCAAATCATGCAAATTAGGGTCCAAAACAAGGGCAAATGTGTGAGGAAAAGTAGATACGACAGAGACGTATCAACTCCCCCAAGCTTAACCCATTGCTTGTCCTCAAGCAATTCAGTTAACAAACTAAAGGTGATAAAGAAAAACTTTTACAAACTCTTTTGTTCAAGTTTACATATATATGCTTAAGTAGCACCCAGGTTTTCAGCAAAGATTATGACGAACCATGCCAACAATAACTCTTAGAAACTATATTAAGTCATATCAATAACATAAGTAACTAGCGAGCAATAATAAGATATCTCAAATACCAACACTTTGTCAAAACAATCATGATACAATATGACAATAGTGGTATCTCGCTAGCCCTTTCTGAGACCGCAAAACATAAATGCAGAGCACCTCCAAAGTTCAAGCAGCGACTAAACATTGTAATTCATGGTAGAAAAGGTCAATCATGGTGCACCCAACATCAACTATACACAATGCATGAGGATGACAATAGTGCTCTCAGATCAGGCGCTTATTTGAGAAGGTGATGACTCAACATAAAAGTAAATAGATAGTCACTTCGCAGAGGGAAACATGGATTTGTAGAGGTGCTAGAGCTTAAAATTTAAAAGAGAGATAGATATAATTTTGGGAGGTACACCCTTCCTGTCAACGTTACGACCAAGAGTTATCAATATCTTCCATGCTAAACAAATTAGCGGTGGTTCCCAAGCGGTAACAGTAAAGGTTTACTCCCCCTCCACCAACAATAACACTCCACGGCTAGCCGCATCCACGGGTACCGTCCAAACCAACAACATTCCTGGGGGAGTTTTGTTTAATTATTTTTGATTTTTGATTTCGGGACTGGGAATCCCTATTACCGCCCTCTCGTGTTAGGACGAGTGAATAAACACTCATCATGAGAATAACCCGCATAGCATGGAAGATATTGACCGCCCCCTGTCGCTCCATGAGCGGTCCAGGCACACAAAGCATATGTTCATTTGAATTTTCAGAGATGGCACATGCAAATTTACTTTGGGACGGCATGGTAATACCGCATATAGGTAGATATAGTGGACTCATCTGGCATAACTTGGTTTAAGGGTTTTGATGCACAAGCAGTATTCCCTCTTAGTACACGCGAAGGCTAGCAAATAGATTGAGAAGCGGCCAGCTATAGAGCGAAAACGGTCATGAACATGCATTACATATAATCAACATTGAATACTAGCATGAGTAGGATATGGACACCATGAACATAAATATAATGAAGGCTATGTTGGTTTTGATTCAACTACATGCGTGAACATGTGCCAAGTCAAGCCACTTGAAACATTCGGAGGAGGATACCATATCATCATACCACATCACGACCATTTTAATGCATATTGATATCCAAGATAGGTCATTATCCACTCCTAGCTACTTAGGCATGGCATGAACAACTATAATCTCCAATGGTCATTGCAAACATGTTTGATCGTAATATGTTGAATCAAGGATACTAGGTTAAACATATTTACAAAAACAAAAACAAGTTGAGTTCATACCCGCTTTTCTCTGCCACAGTCAATTCATCAAATATCGTCATTATTGCCTTTCACTTGCACGACCGAATGATAAGAAAATAATAACAGTGCAAGAGTGTCGTGGACTAAGCTATTATCTGTAACATTTTATTCAAGAGGAGAAGACAAGGTAAAATGGGCTCTTTGTTAGATTAACAATGGTGCATATGAGAGCCACTCAACATTTTCATCGTGGTCTTCTCCTTGGTACGACTCAAACAAAGGGAAAAGAATTTCAGAGAAACACACTGAAATATTTTTGCAGTTTTTAGTTTTTTCTTGAAGAAGGCAAATTAAAGAAAAGCAAAAACGAAAAAAACTATTTACACGGGAAAGCTCCCAATAAGTAAAAGAAGCGAGAAATATTTTTGGGTTTTCTTTTGATGCTACAATTAAATTAAGCTAGAAAGAAAAACTGAAAAGAAGTAGGAAATATTTTTGGATTTTCTGAAAGTTTTTCAAACACACAAGAAGAAAGCAAGAAAACGAATTTAGCATGGATATTACAATGAAAAAGTATGAACACTGACAACTGGAATGAAATGTGTGAACATGAATGTAATGTCGGTGGAAATACGTACTCCCCCAAGCTTAGGCTTTTGGCCTAGCTTGGTAAGCACCATCCGTAGAAGCCATCCGGTCCCAAGTCAAAGTGAGGTGGAGGCGGCACCTGAGCGTCCCACCCCTGGGGCTCCTCCTCAACAGCTGCTAAGTTGTTTCGGTAGGCTGTAATGTCATCTGGCATGATCATGTATCCGTTCCTGGCAATAGAATCAAACAAAGCAGGTGCAGGCAACGGGATAACATCACGCGTTTCTACGCTGAATACTAAGTTGTAATGAATGTCACGGAAAGAACCAGTTACATCGAGAAATTGATGATCCTGCAATGACTTGTGATCTAGGTAAACTTGGGACAAGAGATAATCATGTGGGCGAATCTGAACATTAAAGTGTCTCGCTAAACGAGTAGCATAAATACCACCATGTATCTTTCCCTTAGTCTTGTTAAGGTTTAAGCGACGTGCAATAATAGCCCCCATACTAAAGGTGTGGTCATCATATAGTGCGCGGCGTAAAATAGCGAGGTCGGGGGCACTGAGTGCGCCGACCTTCTCCCTAGCGGTTAAACACTTCGTGATGAACAAAGCAAAGTAATGTATTTAGGGACACTGCAAACTGGTAGCAGTAGCGTTTGACACGCCTCTATCTTCACCCACTGTTAAAGTGAGGAGAAAATCCTCAAACTCTCATGGTCTAGGTTCTCTCAATTCCCCATCAGAGGGAATCAAGCATATGTCGCAAAAGTCAGTTAACGGCATTTTGTAAGTTTCAGCATAAAGGTTAAAGTGCACCTCAAGGGGATTATTCTTTCTCAGAAAATGAAAACCTTGCACAAAGGAATTTGTAAGGATGTGATATTGGTCACACTTAGCTGCGAGGAACTCGGTCAGCCCAGCGTTTGCAACAAATTGAGCGAACTCTTGGTGAAACCCGGCCTCCTCCATGAAGGCATCATGCGGCCATTCGCACGGCCGCACCTCCGCCCTTCTCGGGGTGTGAAGGTCATTGTCCGATGATTCCCCCAAGGACTCCTTTGGCATTTTTCTTGGAGGAAAACTTCCTAAAGAAATCCATCTTGTTCCTATAAAAATTCTGAAAAATTCTAGTCCACAAAAATTTTGTCAACAAAACTTTGTAAGATTGATAGCAACTACTCCTAAGCATGCATAGAGGCCATATTGAGCATTCAAACTACTTAGAGCTCTAAGAATTCAACATGCAAGATCATCTACAGCAGCACCAAGAGTAGCTAATTACTCTAAAAATAACCCACTAATTCAAAAACTAATTGGAGCAATGGAGGAGTCACATACCAAGAAGCAATCCCTCCAAACAGTTTCAGAAATGGAGCTTCGAGCAAAGAGATCAAAATCCGCGAGTTTGAGAGCAAGAACACGGGAATGGTGGCTGTGGTGATTTCTTTCTAGAGGTAGGGGATGATGTGGGCTAAAGAGATAGGTGGTGATTTCTTCGAGCAATCCAGCCTGGGGGTGCTGGAGCGCCCTGGTGTGTTGTGGGCACCAGGTGCACCCCCCTCTGGTATTATTTGCACCAGAAAATCAGAAATATTCGGAAAAAACCGTGTCAAATTTTCAGGTCATTCTGAGAACTTTCATTTTTGGGTCATTTTTTATTGCACGGCGAAAACAGAAAACAGGATAAGCATGGCATTTTATTTTATTTAACTAACTAAAACAGAAAAATAAAAGGTGGGAGCACAGAGTTGTGTTTACTGGATTCATCAACTTCATACCTCTAAAAAATGATCCATTAATAAAGTTGATCAAGTCTTATTAACAACCACTTCCGATTAGCATGAAACCGAAGAACTTTCGTAAAACACTAAGTTACCTCAATGGGGATGTGCATATCCCCAATAATAAGTATATCATATTTCTTTTTGTGAGTAGGTAAAGGTAATTTAAAGCTTCCAATAGTGATGGTCGGAGATTCTTCAATAACATTTATACCATTCACTTGGAATTGTTTCTTCGGAAAGTGCACCGTGTGCTCATTACCATTGATATGAAAAGTGACTTCGCTTTTATTGTTATCAGTAATAGCCCCTGCAGTATTCAAAAAGGGTCTACCAAGGATAATCGACATGTTGTCGTGCTTGGGCATCTCAAGAATAACAAAGTCCGTTAAGATAGTAACATTTGCAACAACAACACGCACATCCTCACAAATACCGATAGGTATGGCAGTTGATTTGTCAGCCATTTGCAATGATATTTCAGTAGGTGTGAGTTTATTCAAGTCAAGTCATTTATATAAGGAGAAAGGCATAACACTAACACCGGCTCCCAAATCACACAAAGCAGTTCTGACATAGTTTCTTTTAATGGAGCAAGGTATAGTTGGTATTCCAGGATCTCCAAGTTTTTTAGGTACTCCATCCTTAAAAGAGTAATTAGTGAGCATGGTGGAGATTTCAGCTTCAGGTATCTTTCCTTTATTAGTGATGATGTCTTTCATATACTTTGCATAAGGGGCCATCTTTAGGATATCAGTTAAGCGGGTACGCAAAAAGACCGGCCTAATCATTTCAGAAAAGCGCTCAAATTCTTCATCATCCTTTTTCTTAGTCGGCTTTGGTGGAAATGGCATGGGTTTTTGAACCCATGGCTCTCTTTCTTTACAATGTTTCCTAGCCACAAAGTCTCTTTTATCATAACGTTTATTTTTAGGTTGTGGGTTATCAAGATCAGCAGCAGGCTCTATTTCAACATCATTATCTGGTTCTTTATCATTATTAGGTTGAGCATCTTCATGAACATCATCATTATCATTTTCATTATCACTAGGTGAATATTCATTATCAGACTGAGTTTCAGCATCGGAAATAGAGACATCATTATTATTAGGAGGTTTTTGTGTCTCGGGTTCACTAGAGGTATGCAAAGTTCTATCATTTTTCTTTTTCTTTTTCTTTCTAGAAGGACTAGGTACATCAGTATTAATTCTCTGAGAGTCTTGTTCAATTCTTTTAGGATGGCCTTCAGGATAAAGCGGTTCTTGGGTCATACTACCTCCTCTAGTTACTACTCTAGCAGCAAAATCATTCATATTATTATTCATTTCATCAAGCAATTCCTTTTGACACTTAGCAACTTGTTCTAGCTGAGTTTGAACCATAGAGGCATGTTTTCCTACACCTCTAACATCATTACTAATTCAAAATAGCAAGTCACTCAAGCGAGCAATCCTATCAGAATTATATTTCAATTGTTTCAGAACATGTGCATTGAAATGATCTTGCTTCATAATATAGTTGTCAAACTCATATAAGAATTGACTAGGATCACTACTAGGGAAAACCTTATACACAGAACCTTAGCAGTAGCGCTGGATAAAAAGCGGCGCTACTGCTACATAGCCGTAGCGCGTGTCTAGAACAGGCGCTACTGCTAACTACTTAGCAGTAGCGCATCAATAAAAAAGCGCTACTACTAATATTGCCCAAACGTTGCCGTCAGGCTAGGTTTAGTAGTAGCACGCCCAGGATAACCGTGCTACTGCTAACAGAATAGTAGTAGCGTGTTTTTTGGGTAGGGCGCTACGGCTAAGTTTGAACCTGGCCACATGGCGGGCCCCACTTTGCAGTAGCGCCTCTCCCAGGGGCGCGCTACTGCTATCTTTTTTGCAGCAGTGTGTTTTACTACCCAGCGCAACTGCTAAACCGCACCCACCACCTTTTCCCTCCCCCCTCCCCCATCCTCTCTTCCTTCACTTTCCCCTAGCTCCCACCCCCTCTCTCCCTCACTTTGCTTCTTCCTCACTAGTTCTCCCCCCCATTACTCTCCTTCTTCTACCTCCCTCCCTCTCTCTCTCTCTCTCTCTCTTTATTGCTCCTAGCTAACTACACCACCTCCATTAATGCATCTCCTTTCTCTTTTTCCGCCCCCTCCACTAGGTAGTTGAACTCATCTCCTTCCCAAACTAGCTAGGTAGATCTAGCATTTAGTGAAGTGACCTATGTACCTCCCTAACTAGATCTAGCCATGTTAAGAAGTAAGCTTTGTCCACTTTTGATCATTCCCTAGGTGTGTGGCGACACCGATCGACATCATCATCACCGTGCTCGATCTTGAGATAGGTGATTAAAAATTTGTGCTTTTGCAAGAACGGACATATGTGTATGTGTGCGATATGACATAATCGGGCGATATGATGGAAATTGTGTGTGTGGCATGAGTTGCCGCCGAATTGTGCTTGAGTTGCCTATGTTTTGCCGAAATGTCAATTTATTTCCGTTTCGGCGAATTTCGGGCAAACTCTATATGTCCTATTTTTAGGGAAGGTCATGCCGAATTTTTGTATGACTTTGATGCATGCATGCATTTTTATAATCAATTTGTTTATTATTACCGTGCATGCGTTCATGATGGTCAGTGGAACGATGGTTGAAAGGTGGTTGCGGTCGGCGGTGCAGGACATGAATGAAAATAACCGGACAGAGATTATATGTCCGTGTCGAAGATGCAAAGGAGGAGTTTGGCTCGACCCCTATGAGGATGGTCGTGTGATGGCGCACCTGCTCATGACTGGTTTCATGGATGGCTATACTCGGTGGATAATTGAAGATGATGATGATGAGGAGGAGGAGGAGTACGCCGACGGGGCAGGCAATGACGACACGGGGCAAGACGAAGAGATGACCGATAATGGCAGCGGAGAAGGGGCCGGACATGGCGGCGAGGAAGAGGCCGGACATGGCGGCGGAGAAGAGGCCGGACATGGCGGCGGAGAAAATGTGGACTCCACGCCGCACACTTCGTCGGTACTAAGTTCAATTGTGCGGGACCCTCATGTTCAAGAACTGCTTCGCAAGGAGACAAGTACTGACAGAGTTGCTTCTAGAGAGGAGGCCAAGCTGCAGCAGCTGGTGGTAGACTCGAACAGTCCATTGTATGATGGTTGCGATCCCGAGGTGACCCGCCAGGTGTGCCACGGATATTGCGAATGCACGCGGTGCCTGGATGATACAACATCTCAGCAGCTAACGTCAACGAAAGATTGCGGGTCTGGGAAAATCGTGTACATGGGGCATCGAAGATGGCTCGAGAAGGACGACCCGTGGAGAAACCGTGCAGATCTATTCAATGGTGAGGCTGAGCATCGAGGACCTCCACGTAAGCGGAGCGGCGCCGAAATCGATGAGCTGTTGAAAAACTGGGAACAGTGCCCCGCGCCGGGAAAGACGATGAAAAAGGCGCCGGAGGCGCTGCTGAAGGTATGGAAGACGAGGTCTGTTTTCTGGGACTTGGAGTACTGGCACAAACTCGGCATGCCACATTGCCTTGATCAAATGCAGATCTGTAAGAATGTCCTTGAGAGCTTGCTTGCTACACTGATGAACATGCCAGATAAGACCAAGGATGGGCCGAAGGCAAGAAGAGACTTGCAAGATTTGAATATCAGGGCAGATCTGCACATGCCGCCCCGTAAAAAGTCAGAGGAGACAGAAACGGAGACGGAGGCGCGGGAGAAGAAGGGCAAAAAGTGAAGGAAGAGGATTATTGCCCCCATTCTTGCTTCACCTTAAGTCCGGCTGAGTCGATCAATTCTTCAAGTGCCTTACCGGAATCAAAGTTAGTTCCGGTTACTGTGGGAAGATAAGCAGATTTATAGACACGAAGAAGAAAAGGTTCAGCGGGATGAAGTCCCATAACTGTCATGTGATGATGACACAGATACTACATGTTGCCCTTAGAGGGATAATGGACAAGCACATCCGTGACACGCTTATTGGTCTCTGCAACTTTTTCGACGTCATCTCTCGAAAGTCGATCAGTGTGAAGCAGCTCCGAAGGCTACAGGAAGAGATCGTTGTGATACTAAATGAGCTTGAGATGTACTTCCTGGCCACGTTCTTTGACGTCATGGTGCATCTGTGTGTCCATATTGTGGACGACATAATAGACCTGGGGCCGTCATTCCTGCACAACATGATGCCATTCGAGAGGATGAATGGGGTCATCAAAGGATTCGTTCGTAACGTGTCCCGTCCGGATGGAAGCATCGTCCAGGGCTATCTGATGTAAGAGTGCATTTCTTTCTGCGAGAATTATCTATATGGCAGAGACCGGCCTGGTGTTGGTTTGCCCATTAAGAAGCACCTTGGGAGGCTCGAAGGAGAAGGTCACTCCAACGGTCACAGGGAACTACATGTGGCCTACTCGGATCGACGCAACGACTTTGACAGAGCAACTTAGTAGTGCTACAACACCTAGACGAGGTAGATCCTTTCGTTACACTGCACAAAGAAACCATCGCAAAGAAGTATCGTGACCGGGGGCTATGCAGGACGGACGCCGAAGTTACTAGAGAGCACAACTCCACTTTCCTCCATTGGTTCAAAGAGCATATTCTTGCTAATCCCCCGGAAGAGGGCTCTAAGGACGGATTGCTCATATACGCGTTAGCACATGGCCCCTCGGCCAACCTCACGACCTATCAGGCATACGATATCAACGGATACACGTTCTACACAAAGGCCAAAGATATGAACAGTGATTTTCAGAACTCAGGGGTGGCGATGGAATGCATGACCGACAGCGACAACGGCGCAAATGAGAGATTTTACGGAAGGGTCGAGGAGATCTGGGAGCTTGACTACTCTGGACTGCACAGCGCAACGATGTTCCGTGTCATATGGGCTAAGAATGTCGAAAGAGAAAACTGGTATTTCACTACCATGACTATACCCGACGCCAAGAGTGCTACCGTGAACGCCATCGCAAAAAAAGAGCCATGGGTACACTCTATGCACATGACAAAATGCTTCTTCATAACCGACTCGAGCAATCCCAGCTGTGTTGTCGTCAGGAGAGGCAAAAGGAACATCATAGGAATGGATGGAGTCGCCAACGACGAAGACTACGACCAGTACGGCAACCCAATGAGGGAAAATGACGATGACGATGAAGTATACGTCAAAAGAAGAATCAATACAACATTACCTAAGAAAGATCGTACTCCATGGAAAAGTAAAAGTCACAACGAGGGGCTCAATTATTCATCAACGAACAAGAAGGGAAAGAAGCTCACTCAAAAACGAAAACATCGACGCTGATCGAGAAACCGTTATCGGTCAAATGATGTAATATATATGTTCCTATTTTGTGTACACACTTAACCGTTATGCATGGGTCAAATGATGTAATATATATGTTCCGATTTTGTATACACACTTAACCGTCAAATGATGCAATATATATCGCCTTAGTTATATACATTGTATCACCCTCCTTTCGTTCCTGCTCTCGGAAAAAAAAGAAGAAAAGGAAAGGAAAAGAAAATAGAAGAAACAAACAGGAAAAGAAAAGAAGAGTAGTAGATCTGGTTAAGGAGTGATAGCAGTAGCGCGTTTTCCTAAAACGCGCTATAGCTATGTCAGGTAGCAATAGCGCATTTTATAGAAACGCGCTACTGCTATCTTGACATAACCCCCGCGTGGGCTTCCTCCTCCACTTCTTTCCTCCATCCCATTCCCCATTCGATCCCTCTCCTCCGACGCCGCCGTCGCCCTACGTCGCCTGCCCGCGCCCCGTCCGTTGCCGCCCTCCTTCCCGCGCCCCGTCCGTTGCCGCCCTCCGTCGCCTGCCCGCGCCCCGTCCGTCGCCGCCCTCCGTCGCCTGCCCGCACCCCGTTCGTCGCCTCCCGCTCCTCCACCCTCACCCGTCTCCCCCGATCTCCACCTCGCCGCCGGCATCTCCCCCGAGCTCCACCTCACCGCCGACGTCTCCCCTAGCCCCTTGTAAGTCCTCTGCCCCTCCTTCTCTCTCTCTGTCTCTCTGCCTAAGGGTTCTAGGGTTCATGTAGTTAGGTTCTAGGGTTCTAGGGTTCATGAAATAGCTAGGTTTAATTTACAATTGAAAAACAGTAGGTGAATTAGGTTGGTGTTAGGAGATGATGTTGTGAATTAAAAATTCAGAAAATTGTGAATTCAAATTTTAGGAAACGTGTTGATGAAATAGCTAGTATGATCCCTATAGTTAATTAGTTGGTATATGCAAATTTGAAGTGGACATGTGATATGTGGACATGTGATTTGGACATGTGATGTTTGGAATTTGGACATGTGATATTTTGGACATGTGATGTTAGGAAAATGATGGTTATGTGCACGGTAAATGATCCGAGTGGCCTATGCTTCACCGGAATGTTGATTCATTTCCGTCCCGGTGAATTTCAGGCGCTCGATATGTCCACTTTTTAGCAAAGGTCATGCCGAAATTTCCCGTGAATTTTGGCATGACTTGTGCTAGAAAGTAGGCATATCGAGTGTCGGGATTTGCTGGGAAATGGCATTCCGGCAAACCATAGACCTTTTTTTATGTCATTACTCATTTTTATTATAGTTTAAGAATTAAACAAGGAGACTTAATCGTAGGAAACATGTCGAACAACGAAGAAACCGGGCCTTCTGACAACGATGCAGACGAGATGGATTATGAGCGTGAACAACAGTACCTCGACTTTCTGTCTGCTAAGCACAGTCAAGGTTTGCAGGGCGGCCTCGATGATGGTACTGACTCCGACATCGACACCGATGGCAGTGCCGAGACCGGCGGGGAAGGTACCGGCGGGGAAGATACCGACGGGGAAGGTACCGGCGGGGAAGGTACCGGCAGGGAAGATACCGGCGGGGAAGGTACCGGCGCCGAAGTCGCTACCGAAAAGAAGAAGCAGAAGAAGCAGAGGATACGAAAACCTAACAAACTCGGCATCGGACGACTGGTGATCACAAAGATGGCCCCTGGCAAGTTTGAGCCATTAGAGCCGAAAGAACCTCACAAGTGCTACGGGAACCAAGTCGGATGCATCCTACGGGAGTGCGCGAGCATCAACGACGATAACTTAAGGGGTAAAGAACATTTGATGCAGTTGGTCCTGACGAAGCTGCACAAGAGATTCAAGTTCCCCGATCGGGATGACGACATAGAACACCCGTGGGATGATCCAAAGATGAAAAAGATTAACAATCACGCCATGGGCATGTTCAACAATGATTTGGCCTCCTGGAAAGGGAGGGTGAAATGAGCTATTGAGGCTGAGGAACCCCTGTCCAAGATTCTGGAGGAAAATCCGACACTTACGGAAGAGGAGTTCCAAAAGTTCAAGGACACTTACGCTACCGAGGCAGCCAAGGCTAAGGCTGCGAAATTCAAGAAGCTTCAGCAAAGGAACACAGGGAACCAACGCCTCGGAAGCCGTGGCTACCTTGGCAAAAGGCCCATATGGGATAAGGAGGATGCGGAACGTGAAGCCGCGGGTCTCCCAGACCCCTTCACGAAGTTCACCAACCCCTTGGAGCATGACTTCATCAGGGCCCGCTACAAGTGGAACAAGGAAAAGAAGGTTTTTTACACGGACAAGATCACGAGGAAATTTATTAGAATACTGGTAATTATTCTTTTACCACCTTACATTTAGCTTCTAATCAAGTCGACTACACATTCATAAATGATTCACGTTCCTTCTGCAGGACAAGCAACACAAGCTTGCAGCCGAAAGCCAGTCTTCGTCAATGAGGCCCAAGTGGGACACCCCTCTCAACCGGGCCTTGAACGAACTTAAGGGACTCCCTTTGGACCAGCGGCCGCAATATGGACGTGTGCACGGCGCCGGAGACGGCGCCACGTGGAAGGTCTTTTACAACGAGGGCCCAGAGGCCAAGAAGCAGAAAAAGAAGTTTAGTCAGGCGGACATCGACGAGAAGGTGACGCTTGCGTTCGAGAAAAAAGCAGCTGAGGACGCGAAAAAAGCAGCCGAGGAGAAAAATGAGTTGCTACAGCAGGCAGTCGCTGCAGCTGTAGATGCCTGCAAAAATGATTTCGCTACTAACTTGATCCCGGCTATCATCAACTGGTTGAAGGAAAATCCAGACAAGACGGTAGATAATTTCCCCATGCCCAGCTTCGTCGGGAGCAACTCGGTGAACAACACAACCGCACCATCTCCTGCTCACGCAACCGCGCCTGCTCCCGCACCCGCACCCACACCCGCTCATAGCAGACCGTCCTCAGTCTCTGGCGCGCTAGGCAGGCCTTCGTCTTTGGCTGAGCTCGACGCCCTCACGGTAATTACATGTCGCACCAACATATATCTAGAATATTCCGTTTTCGTTGCCTTTCGGATGTTTTACGCCGCAGACATGTCTTTGCAGGGCGGCGAAACCCCGTGCACCGTACTCTACTTGATCAAAGGCCAGAAGGTGGACGTGGGAAAGGCGGTGATAACGAAGCCCTTGGAACTCATGTTCCACGGCCAGCCGATGCCCGGTGGGCACTTCATGGTTACCTTGTCGAGTGTGAAATCGGGGCACGAGGATTTGCCTCCTCCAGTATGGCTAGGGGGAGAGTACGACAAGACCCGTCCGCGGCTTGGAAACTGCAAGGGTTGGGTGCTGCTATGGCTGAAGAATCTTCTTCGTCTGGAGCCGGCCGAGAGCACACCAATAACCACACATCAGCAAGCAGGTATGAACACCACCACCCCGCCTATGCAATGACCGGCGCCTGTAGTGCCGGGTGAGAGCGGCGGACGACGCGAGGAAGGGGGGGTCCAATAGTGGCTAATGTAATCGCCCCCGTAGAACAAAGAATGGATGATGAGATGGACGATGACCCTCATCAGTTCCTCAATACAGGCACCTATGACGATGACTTAGAATTGATGAGTCAGCCATATGGCGACTCAGGCTATCAGCATGCTAATGATATGGATGATCTTCCCGGGCAGGAACGTCCTAGCAGGGTTGATTGCAAGAAGTCTCTCTTCATGGAATCCTCACAGGACACGCCTGAAGATGTCGCCTCAACACAGGCTCAACTAGCCGTGGGTCCTATAGTGCTTAGCCAGACAACACTGGGGCATGGGTTAAGGAAGGTTCTGGAAGGTCAACCCAAGAAAAAGGAGAGGAGGAGACCGGCGGGGAAAGGCTCTGCTGCCTACAAACAAGCCAGAGCACAAAGCAGCCAGACGGCGGATTTTGAAGAGCGTGTACCCGTGAAAGGTGCGGCCATGTTCCATGTCACGGGCGAGCCGATGCTACCGCCGAAACCGCTGGAGGCAATATCAGGGTATCTCAGGAGACTGCACGACCATGTGCTGTCGACTGAGAAAAGCCTACTAGCCTCGAAGGATCCATGATATCTGACATACGTGGCTCGTGTGCCTGAGGGGAAGTGCTACGTCGACACACGGCCCGCAGAGGTGTTCTTCCTACGGTTTGAGCATATCTTCGAGATGTTTCTGACAAGGCGGCTCGATTTTACAATCGTCCGCCTTTTTGCGCTACATATGAGCTCCGTCATGAAGAGAGAAGAAGTCTCGCAAATCTGTGTGGCGGATCCATACTAGATGCATGAGTCCTTCTTGAGTCTCGGCGACTTTGAGCGTAAAACTGCTAGGGAGTACCTCGAAAACTTCATGGTACAGAATAAGGAACAGGAAATTGTCCTCCTGCCTTATCATCCAAAGTAAGTCAGTGCCGGACAACCCTTTTGTACATTTCGATCATTCCTTCTCGCTCATATGGAGAATAATTTGAGATGTTCTTTTCCCCGCAGCAACGGGCGCGCCATCCTTATCGTTCTTTACCCGCGAGTCTCCCATGCCATGTATTTCAACCCTACCAGAAACTACGAGAAGAAGGACTACACCCACGTAATGAATATTCTAGATGATGCTCTCCAAGGCTTCAGCTTGAGGGGTGGCCACCTGCAGATCAGGAAACAAAGGAACCGCAAGACGGGTTTCTCGCATAAAACTAACTTCTGCGACATCCATGTCCCGAAACAAAGTAGGAACGATGGATTCTACCTCCTCCATCTTCTGATGGAGTTCAGAAGGGATCACCAAAAGCTTCGCATGACAACCAGAAACGATGATCATATCCGCAAGTGGGTAGAATCTCATGGAGAAGCGGATTATAAACTTAGAGATGACTTCTTTCACATCCAGAGGGACATTGCGACGATCATCATGAAAGAAGTCGTCGAAGAGAAGGGGATGTTCCACCACGGCCCTATATCGCGAGCTGACGTCCGAACTCACATAGGCATGCAACGTCAGGACCTCACGCCATTCAAGAAGCTAGGGTGCATCCTCGATGATACAGAAGGATGGAAGTTCTAGTGATTTACGATGCCGATGATGATGATATGTGTAGGCTGAAATTGTATACTTTTTGTAGCGATGAAACTTTGTGATGTCCACGGTCCCTGCCGAACTTGCGTAATGCTACTTTGTAGTTTGGGTACGATGACCTGCGTACCTCTAGTTAATTAGTTTGCGTACGATGAAACTGCGTTGATTATTTATGTTTACTATATGTTGCATCTAGTTGCTAACCCTTTCTTTTCGTGTCGCTCAAGTATATTTTGTTGCATATGATTGTACATTCTCTTTATGAAGATGCATCTCTATCGGGTACCTAGATCCTTGCTGGCGAAGAAGCCGTGCTATGTTGTGTACATAGGGAAGGTTCCGGGAGTGTACGACGAGTGGCACGAGTGTCAGGCGCAAGTGGAGGAGTTCTCAGGCGCTAGCCATAAAGGCTTCAAAAGCAGACACGAAGCAGAAGCTAGATACTTGAGGTTCACGCTAGCGCGAGAGAGGACTCATAACCGCCGCCTCATGTACTGCATAGTTCCGCTCTCACTCATAGTGATATCTTTTCTCGTGTATATCATTGTTTAGATGGATGACGATGTAGTTGCAAGTATTCGACACTTGTATCGCTATTTTCGAGATGATGACGAGAGACAACTTTGTGTTGGATGATGATTATGATGATGACATGATTTGATGAGACTATTTGTATGTGTATGCTATGATTACATTTGTATGTGTATGATATGCTAGAGATTATTGTATAAAGCATGTACAAATACAAAACAAATATGCAGAAAAAAAATCAGAAACTAATAAAACTAGCAATAGCGAGGGGAGTAAAGTTAGCAGCAGCGCGCACTTAGCAGTAGCGCGGCTTACTGTAGAGCGCTACAGCTATTAGCAGCAGCGCGTCCCGGTAAAGCTCACTACTGCTACGCATGTATAGCAGTAGCGCGGGTCAACACGCGCTATTGATACAAGTTAGCTGTAGCGCCGTATCAGTAGCGCGGGTACCCGCACTACTGATACACCTAAGACCCACGCTACTGCTAGGCTTTTCCCTAGTAGTGGATGTTTATTGTAAGGGATATCACCTTCATCAAACTTTAATAGAGAATTTACCTTTACCACTTGTGGAGGTGGTGGTGTGTCAAGGCCATGTATTTCTTCTATAGGTGGCAAATTCTTAACATCCTCAGCTTTAATACCTTTTTCCTTCATAGATTTCTTTGCCTCTTGCATATCTTCAGGACTAAGAAATCAGATACCCCTCTTCTTCGGAGTGGGTTTGAGCGGTGGTTCAGGAAGAGTCCAATCATTATAATTCTTCAATATGTTATTCAATAATTCCTCAGCTTGTTCAACAGTCCGTTCCCTGAAAACACAACCAGCACAACTATCTAGGAAGTCCCTAGAAGCATCAGTTAGTTCATTATAGAAGATATCAAGTATTTCATTTTTCTTAAGAGGATGATCTGGCAAAGCAATAAGCAATTGGAGAAGCCTCCCCCAAGCTTGTGGGAGACTCTCTTCTTCAGTTTGCACAAAGTTAAATATTTCCTGTAAGGCAGCTTGTTTCTTATGAGCAGGAAAATATTTTTCAGAGAAGTAGTAAATCATATCCTGGGGACTACGCACACAACCAGGAGTAAGAGTATTGTACCATCTCTTAGCATCACCCTTTAATGCGAACGGAAATAACTTAAGGATGTAATAGTAGCGAATCTTCTCATCATTAGCAAAGAGGGTGGTTATATCATTCAGCTTAGTAAGGTGCGCCACTACAGTTTCAGTTTCATAGCCATGGAAATGATCATATTCAACCAAAGTAATTAACTCTGGGTCGATAGAGAATTCATAATCCTTATCGGTAACAAAGATAGGTGAAGTAGCAAACTTAGGATCACATTTCATTCTAGCATTCAAAGTCTTTTCCTTATACTTGCGTAGCAATTTCTTAAGATCGTTTCTATCCTTGCAAGAAAGAATTCTCTAGTTACCTCTTCGTCCATAACATATCCTTCAGGTATCTTAGTGTCAGTGCACTAGTACAGGGGTACCCAGTGCCCCTGACTTATGCACAGGCGGTAGTAGCAAAAAGCCGACGAATGATCAAAACCAGACTCCAGCAAACCCAACGCGGCAGCTCAAGCCTGGACTGCAATGCACCAGGCACGACCCCGGCACTTGCCGGGGACCAAGACATGCACACCTTCCTGAAGACCCGGCAAGCCATTCTTCGGCAAGCACGAGCTAACCAACCACCGCTCCACCGCATCGCTACGCCAGTCACTTGTCGATGCGGTGTCGAGCCCTCAAGCGGCTAATCAGCTCTCGCTAAGCACGTGGCGACACACCGGGAGGCAAGTTATACTCAGTTGACACCCGCCCTACAACGTGTCAAGAGCATAAGCAACGGCCGGCCAAGCGGTGGCAAGAGCTTGCAGGGGATGCACCTCCGAGCGCCACCTAGGCAGGTAATCATGGTATTTTGTCCTAAATGCCAGAGTTAGGTATGATAGCTCTCCTAAGCTATCTAATCAATAGATAATGACTGTTTTGCCATTGTGGTAACCCCTTGCACTATAAAAGGAGGCCCAAGGCTACCTAGCTCAGGATTCGGACCCCCGAACACTTGTACTCGCGTAGCAGCTCTTTCCCCAACAGCAGTCCTTGCCGGGGTTAGGCGCTGTGCAATCTTCGTGTTCCTCCAATCAATCCGCCAAAAAGCAGGAGTAGGGTTTTACGCTTAGCAGCGGCCCGAACCTGGGTAAATGCTTGTGTCCTGATCGTCGCGCCGTCTCATGCTCTCCGCTCTTCGTGCAACGTGACCCCCCTTGTCGAACCACAAGGGACCTCTGGTCCCATAGGTGATCGTGAGCATCCGTGCCCTGACATCTTTGGCACGCCAGGTAGGGGACATGCATCATTTGCGCGAACCCGAGTTCGTGAACGGCGAATCGATCTTCATCAACATCTTCTTCAACATTGGCTCCCAAGAAGAAATCCGGTGCGGCCACACATCCCTCCAGTTCGAAGGCTCCCTCACACGCGGTCGCTGGCACCGTAGACGCCGCGGCAGCTGCGGGCGAGGCGGGCATCATGGACGACGCGGTCAGCGCAGGCGACGCCCCCGTCCAGTCCTTCGTGGCCGGAGATGGAGCAGGACGCACCGGAGAGGAGCAACTACAACAACAACATGGCGAGCTTGGCCCCGACGCCACGGGCGAGGGAAACAACCGTTCATCACCTCCCCGCCACGCGGATGGCCGAGGCCGCCTCAGCGGCGCCCGGTCCGGTGCGAGCCGTGACCCACCGGCCGCACCCGTCGCCAGAGAGATTATTGGGTGTGCACCTCGTGCGGAACGAGACAGAGCACCGAGCGGAGCCGCAGCCCCGCAGGATCGGCCCACTGCCCACCAGAAAGCTTCGGCGAGTGGCGCACGGCATCAAGGACACGACGACGCTTCTCTTGGCCCTACCAGGAGTCGAGCGACGTCGCGGTCCGCCTCTTTCGTCATGCCGAGCACCGTTGAGGAGGCCATGGCACAAATCCGTATGCTGCTCAACTTCATGCCAGCAGCTGATAAGATGGACGAATGGAGAGCCACCATTCATAGTTTGATTTCTTTCGTTGAAGCCAACAAGCCCCATCATGCAGAGCTGTCGCGAGGTACGCGAACCGCAGCAGCAGCCCGGGCCGGCGAGCGCGTTGAAGGGGCCACTCCAACGGTGCAGTCCCCTCCGCGACAACAGGCCCAGAGGCAGCCACAGCAAGCTTCGCTTGCTGATGAGCACGACGAGGCGTCCATAGTCTCGTCTTCCCCACGCGACCGCCAGGATCAACGGCGTGTCCTTGAAGACCGGCGGAAAGAAGACGCGCGCATCACCATCGAGCGACGCCGGGAAGCGCACCGTCAATCCGACAGGCGCAACGGTCCAGACGTCAGTGACCCCGCGCCCAGTGCTGGCGGGTACCTTCCCTACGAGGTTGGTTGCCCTGCCTTCACTAACGAGCTGCGACGGGTCCGCTGGCCGTCGACACGAGCTTTCAAGCCTGAGCTGCTTGAGAAATACGATGGGAAGCTGAACCCTGCAGAGTTCTTGGGCATATACATGATAGTTGTTCAAGCTGCGGGAGGAAGAGATGAAAAGGTGCTCGCCAACTATTTACCTTTGGCACTCAAGCCAAACGTGAGATCGTGGCTGATGCATCTGCCGGAAAATTCAATTTCGTCTTGGGCTGATCTATGCAACGAGTTCGTTGGCGCCTTCACCAGTGGTCATCAAGAACCAGGCCAGCCCAGCGATCTCCAAGTCCTCCCGCAAAAGGAGGGTGAAACCTTGAGGAAGTATATCCAGAGATTCAGCCGAGTGCACCGCAACATCCCAGAGATCCATCCCGCAGCCGTAATTGCCGCATTCCATTCGAACGTGCGCAATAGGAGGATGCGAGCCAAGATGAATGTCAAGCTCCCCAAGACTGTTAATGAGCTTTACACCTTGGCGGATAAATGTGCTCGAGCTGAAGAAGGAAGGCGACTTCCCGGGGAAGAGGCGGGCGTCGAAGTGGACTCCGATGATGACGATGATGCCCCCGACCCGAAGGGAAGGAGCAAGAAGCGTAACAAGAAGCGTAAGGGAAAAGTAGTATTGGCTGTCGAGAGCTCTGGAGACCTCAGTGCAGGCAAGAAGGCGAAAGCCGAAACCCCCGGCAAGGGAGCTGCCGCGTGCGTTGATTGCCGGGAGGCTGCTGCCGCTGAGAACACCGGGAAGTTCGACGAGCCGTATTGCAAAATTCACCGCACCAAGGGCCATGATCTTCGAGAATTCCGACAGGTCGAGCAACTTGTTGAGAAACAGAGGGCCGAGTACGAGAAGCGCGACAAAGAAAAAGGTCAGGACGGCGCTACCGGGAAAGGCCATGGCGGCAGAGGAGGTCGCCGCGGCAAAACCCCGCAGCAAAAGGAAAATCCCGCCAGAGGCCGAGAGAAGAAGGAAACAAACGATATGAGTGACGATGAGGATGATGATGAGGATTCCAGCGACAGGGAGTTTCAGAAAGCAACCAAAGCCATGTGCGTTGACGGGGGTGCATCCTTTCATTCCTCTCGCCGTCGGCTCAAGCAGTGGGCACGCGAGGTCAATGTTGTGGAACCTACTACAGAATCTAGGAAGCCACTTAGATGGTCCCGCACGCCTATCATCTTTGACGAAGAGGATCATCCTGACCGTACTACTATGGTCGGATGCTTGCCGTTGTTGGTTTCTCCAACAATTCGCAACCTCAAGGTGTCCAAGATGTTAGTTGACGGCGGGGCAGGATTGAACTTAATCTCCCCTAGAGTGGCTGAGAAACTGCAGATCCTTGATGAAGAGCTCGAAGCTACGGGTACATTCCAGGGAATCAACCCCGGCAAGAGCCAACCCAAGGGAAAGATCCCCCTGCCTGTGACATTTAGCAGGGAGTTGAACTTCCGGACAGAGAGGATAGTGTTCGATGTCGCCGAGATCCCGCTGCCTTACAACAGAATCCTTGGCCGCCCAGCTCTGGCAAAGTTCATGGCAGCATCCCACTATGCCTACAATACCTTGAAGATGCCAGGGGCCATTGGGGTCATTTCCATCCCATCTGACAAGAAGAACGCAGTTATCTGCGTGGACCAGATGTATCGTGACGCGGTAGCAGCTGAAGCCACAGAAATACGAGCTCCCACCAAGGACACAGAGAAAATGAAGAAGGCTAGCAAGAACACCGGCAAGGACTCCGGGAAGCGCGCCTCTTCGGAGTGCGCCGCACCCGACGATGACCTGCCGAAGAGTTCCGCTAGCAAGAAGACCAAGGCCACCTACCCTGAGACGAAGAAAATCCTGGCAAGGCTGGATGGCATTGGTGGCACGTTCACCATCAGTGCTACCCTTACCGACAAATAGAAAGCGCGCTCGTTACCTTCCTGCGGGAGAATGTCGATGTGTTTGCCTGGCAACCATCTGACATCCCCGGTGTTCCCAGGGAGGTAATTGAGCACCACCTTGATGTCTGTCCTCATGCCCGGCCCGTCAAGCAAAAGGTTAGGAAACAGGCCTTGGAGCGGCAACAATTCATTGCCGAGGAAATCAAGAAGCTTGAAGCAGCTGGTTTGGTCAGAGGGGTGGTGCATCCAACTTGGCTGGCAAACCCGGTGGTGGTACGAAAGGCAAAAAGGAAATGGAGGCTTTGCATAGACTTCACAGACTTAAACAAAGCCTGCCCAAAGAACCCTTTCCCCTTGCCGCGCATAGGTCAAATTGTTGATTCCACCTCCGGATGTGACTTGCCCTCCTTTTTGGATGCCTACTCCGGATACCACCAGATATTTATGACTAAGGAAGATGAGGAGAAGACCGCATTCATAACTCCCTGTGGCACGTACTGCTTTGTGCGTATACCCTTCGGGTTAAAGAGTGCTGGTTCGACCTTCGCCAGAGCTGTTCAAATTGGTTTTGGATCTCAGCTGCACAGAATGTGGAAGCCTACATGGATGACATCGTGGTCATGACCAAGGATGAAGCCACTCTCATACAAGATCTGGAAGAAACTTTTGCAAACTTGCGCAAAATCAACCTGAAGCTCAACCCTGAAAAGTGTGTGTTCGGTGTCCCATCTGGCAAGCTGCTTGGGTTCTTCGTATCTCAGCGAGGAATAGAAGCCAATCCCGACAAGATCAAGGCGATTGAACAGATACAGGCACCTAAGACCTTCAAGGATATCAGACGCCTAACCGGATGTGTTTCCGCGTTGAGTAGGTTCATCTCCAATTCTGCTGAGCGCGCCTTGCCGTTCTTCAAAATCTTAAAGTGATTGATGTGACTCCTATTGAATCTTTGTTTTCTAATGTAAATCTTGATAAAGATGGGACTGGAGATGATTCAACTTTAGTTAAAAGGCGTCCCAATGATTTGGAGTTTATAGATCTTAACGCTAAGGTTGATAAAAGTGGGATTGAAGAGGTCAAAACTTTAAATAGCAATGAACCCACTCTTTTGGATTTCAAGGACTTTAATTATGATAGTTGCTCTTTGATTGATTGTGTTTCCTTGTTGCAATCCATGTTGAATTCTCCTCATGCTTATAATCAAAACAAAGCTTTTACTAAACATATTGTTGATGCGATGATGAAATCTTTTGAAGAAAAACTTGAGTTGGAAGTTTCTATACCTAGAAAGCTTTATGATGAGTGGGAACCAATTATTAAGATTAAAATTAAGGATTATGAGTGCCATGCCTTGTGTGATTTGGGTGCTAGTGTTTCCACGATTCCAAAAACTTTATGTGATGTGCTAGGTTTCCGTGAATTTGATGATTGTTCTTTAAATTTGCATCTTGCGGATTCCACTATAAAGAAACCTATGGGAAGGATTAATGATGTTCTTATTGTTGCAAATAGGAATTATGTGCTCGTAGATTTCATTGTTCTTGATATAGATTGCAATCCTACATGTCCTATTATTCTTGGTAGACCTTTCCTTAGAACGATTGGTGCAATTATTGATATGAAGGAAGGAAATATTAGATTCCAATTTCCATTAAGGAAAGGCATGGAGCACTTTCCTAGAAAGAAAATAAAATTACCATATGAATCTATTATGAGAGCTGCTTATGAGTTGCAAACCAAAGATGACAATACCTAGATCTATTGTGTTTTGCTTAGCAAGGGGCGTTAAACAATAGCGCTTGTTGGGAGGCAACCCAATTTTATTTTTTTCTTTCTATTTTTTGCTTCTGTTTTGGTGTGTTTTCCACATTATTACTTTTGTAATAATTGTGTTTTCTTGTTTAAATTAGTGTTTGAGCCAAGTAAGACCTTTGGGATGGTCTACGGTGTTTGTTGATTTGATTTTGCTGAAAAACAGAAAATTTTGCTCTCAGTCCAGGAATTTTGTAAATTCACTGGAACGTGCTTTTGATCTGAAATTTTTACACAAGATTTACATACAAATTTCCCTAATTGTCCTAATTTTTCAGAATTTTTGGAGTTACATAAGTATTCTAAGTCTATAGATTGCTACAGACTGTTCTGTTTTAGACAGATTCTGTTTTCTTTGTGTTGTTTGCTTATTTTGATGAATCTATGGGTTGTATCGGGGGGTATGAACCATGGAGAAGTTAGAATACAGTAGATATTAAACCAATATAAATAAATAATGAGTTCACAACAGTACCTAAAGTGGTGATTTATTTTTCTTATACTAACGGATCTCATGAGTTTTCTGTTGAGTTTTGTGTTGTGAAGTTTTCAAGTTTTGGGTAAAGATTTGATGGACTATGGAATAAAGAGTGGCAAGAGCCTAAGCTTGGGGATGCCCAAGGCACCCCAAGCCATATTCAAGGATACCAAAAAGCCTAAGCTTGGGGATGCCCCGGAAGGCATCCCCTCTTTCGTCTTCAATCCATCGGTAAATTTACTTGAGGCTATATTTTTATTCACCACATGATATGTGTTTTGCTTGGAGCGTCTTGTATGATATGAGTCTTTGCTTTTTCGTTTGCCACAATCATCCTTGCTGCACATCTTTTTGAGAGAGACATGCTGATTCATGAATTTATTAGAATACTCTATGTGCTTCACTTATACCTTTTGAGCTAGGCAATATTGCTCTAGTGCTTCACTTATATCTTTTTAGAGCACGGTGGTGTTATATTTTATAGAAATTATTGAACTCTCGTACCTCACTTATATTATTTTGAGAGTTTCTTAAAACAGCATGGTAAATTTTTTAGGTTATGATTTTAGTCCTAATATAATGGGCATCCAAGAGGGATATAATAAAAACTTTCATATTAAGTGCATTGGATACTATGAGAAGTTTGATTCCTTGCATATAGTTTTGAGATAATGGAGATGGTAATATGAGAGTCATGCTAGTGAGTAGTTGTGAATTGGAAGAGATACTTGTGTTGAAGTTTGTGATTCCCGTAGCATGCGCGTATGGTGAACCGTTATGTAACGAAGTCGGAGCATGATTTGTTTAATGATTGTCGACCTTTGTGTGAGGGTCGGGAGCGCGCGATGGTTAACTCCTACCAACCTCTCCCCTAGGAGCATGCGTCTAATGCTTTGTTTGATAACTAATAGACTTTTGCAATAAGTATGTGAGTTCTTTATGACTAATGTTGAGTCCATGGATTATACGCACTCTCACCCTTCCACCTTTGCTAGCCTCTCTAGTACCGCGCAACTTTCGCCGGTACATCAAACCCACCTTCCTCAAAACAGCCACCATATATTTTCCTCAAAACAGCCACCATACCTACCTATTATGGCATTTCCATAGCCATTCTGAGATATATTGCCATGCAACTTCCACCGTTCCGCTTTTCATGACATGCACCACCACTTTCATAGTGCATATAGAGTCATATTTTGTCATAGGTATCGAGTTGTAATTTTTCTTTTGAGTTGTAAGTAAATAAAATTGTGATGATTTTCATTATTAGAGCATTGTCCCGTGTGAGAAAAGGATGATGGAAGCCATGACTCCCTGACAAGTTGGGATGAGTATCCGGACTTTACAAAAAATAAAAGAGGCCAGCGAAGCCCAAATAAAAAAAAGAGGCCAAAGATGCCCACCAAAATAAATAAAAAAGAAAAAAAAGAGAAAAAAATGAGAGAAAGAGAGAAGGGACAATTGCTACTATATTTTTTCCACACTTGTGCTTCAAAGTAGCACCATGATCTTCATGATAGAGAGTCTCCTATTTTGTCACTTTTATATAACTAGTGGATTTTCATCTTGCACGACCACTTAGTTTCCTTTTTGAGCTTTCATACACTTATAGCTCTAAGTGCATTTGTTGCATGGCAATCCCTACTCACTCACATTGATATCTATTGATGGGCATCTCCATAGCCCGTTAATACGCCTAGTTGATGTGAGACTATCTTCTCCCTTTCCCTTGCAACCTCCACCATATTCTATTCCACCTATAGTGCTATATCCATGGCTCGCGCTCATGAATTGCGTGAGAGTTGAAAAGGTTTGAGAACACCAAAAGTGTGAAACAATTGCTTGACTTGTTCATCGGGGTTGTGCATGATTTAGATACTATGTTATTTCGAAAGGACACGATTGCCTTGTTGGTGTGCTCGAAGTATTACTGTTTTTATGTCAATATTAGACTATTGTTTTGAATCTTACGGATACGAATATTCATGCCACAATAAAGAATATTACGCTTGGGGATGCTTGATACATCTCCAACGTATCTATAATTTTTGATTGTTCCATGCTATTATATTATCTGTTTTGGATGTTTTATATGCATTAATATGCTATTTTATATTATTTTTGGGACTAACCTATTAATCTAGAGCCTAGTGCCAGTTTCTGTTTTTTCCTTGATTTTGAGTATTGCAGATAAGGAATATTAAACGGAGTCCAAACGGAATAAAATCTTCGGAATAATTTTTCTTGGACCAGAAGACAACTACCAAGCTTGTAGACCAAGGCAGAGGAGCCGCCGTGTGGCCACAAGCCACAGGGGCGCGCCCTAGGGGGGGCGCCCCCCTGGCTTGTGGGCCCACGGCAACTCCCCCAACCCTAATCTTCGGCCTATAAATTCCCAAATATTCCCTGTATACCAGATAGAGCCACGAAAACACTTTTCCGCCGCCAGGAGCCTCGGTTCCCGTGAGATCCTATCTTGGAGCCTTTTCCGGTAATCTGCCGGAGGGGGATTCGATCACGGAGGGCATCTACATCAACTCCATTGCCCCTCTGATGATGCGTGAGTAGTTCACCACAGACCTTCGGGTCCATAGCTAGTAGCTAGATGGCTTCTTCTCTCTCTTTGCTCTTCAATACCATGTTCTTCATGATCTTCATGGAGATCTATCCAATGTAATACTCTTTTGCGGTGTGTTTGTCGAGATCCGATGAATTGTGGGTTTATGTTCAGATTATCTATGCATATTATTTGAGTCTTTTCTGAATTCTTATATGCATGATTTCATATCTTTGCAAGTCTCTTCGAGTTATTGGTTTGGTTTGGCCAACTAGATTGGTAATTCTTGCAATGGGAGAAGTGCTTAGTTTTGGGTTCAATCTTGCGGTGTCCTCACCCAGTGACATAGTAGGGGTAGCGAGGCACGTATTGTATTGTTGCCATCGAGGATAAAAAGATGGGGTTTTCATCATATTGCTTGAGTTTATCCCTCTACATCATGTCATCTTACCTAATGCGTTACTCTGTTCTTCATGAACTTAATACTCTAGATGCAGGCAGGAGTCGGTCGATGTGTGGAGTAATAGTAGTAGATGCAGAATCGTTTCGGTCTACTTGACACGGACGTGATGCCTATATGCATAATCATTGCCTTGGATATCTTCATAATTATTCGCTTTTCTATCAATTGCTCGACAGTAATTTGTTCACCCACCGTAATACTTGCCATCATGAGAGAAGCCTCTAGTGAAACCTATGGACCCCAGGTCTATTTTCCATCTTATACTTTCAGATCTAAAACCAAAAATACCAAAAATATCTTGCTGCAATATTTTTACTTTTGTTTTACTTTCCGTTCAAGCAATCTATTCTATCTATCTCTATTAGATCTCATCCTTGCAAGTAACCGTGAAGGGATTGACAACCCCTTTATAGCGTTGGGTGCAAGTGTTTGATTCTTTGTGTAGGTACACCTATTGGGGACATGCTTGTATCTCCTACTGGATTGATACCTTGGTTCTCAACAATTGAGGGAAATACTTATCTACTTTGCTGCATCATCCGTTCCTCTTCACGGAAACCAACGCATGCTCGAGAAGTAGCAAGGGTGCTGGAGCAGGCGTGCTCCTCATCGCCCCTACCGGAGAGCACCTCAAGTACGTCGTCCAAATGCACTTTCCCCGGGAGGAAGCCACCGACAATACAGCTGAGTAAGAGGGGCTCCTTGTCAGACTCAGAATCACGGTGGAGTTGGGAATAAAGAGGCTGATCGTCCGAGGAGATTCTCAGCTTGTGATAAAGCAAGTCAACAAGGATTACCAGAGCCCACTGATGGAGGCATACGTAGAAGAAGTGAGGAAATTGGAGGAGAATTTTGATGGACTGCAAACAGAGCATGTGCCACGGACAGAAAACTGCATTGCTGACCATCTATCAAAGTGCGTTGCGCAGAAACTTCCTGTGGAACCAGGAACCTTTGTTCTCCACCTCAGTCAACCATCAGTATCCCCATCAGGGATGTCCAAGAAGAGAAGAAAGCTAAACTCCGACAAGCATTTCCCGACAGAGCTTCCCAAAGCCGCTAGTAGAGAAGCTGCCGGGGAAAATCCCGTTCTGGTTGACGAGCAGCTCCCTCCCACAGGACTTCAGGGTCTAGCGGTTGAGACAAGCGCTCCCGGAGACGAGGAGATGCCTTTAGTCCTTGTTGTCGAACCACAGGCTCCAACCTGGGCGCAGCATATAGTCCATTTCCTTCAAACAGGAGAACTCCCCGAAGAGCAAGAGGAAGCCGAAAGAGTAGCCCGTGGGTCAAGTATGTACCGGTTTATCGATGACACCCTGTACAGAAGACGACCGAACGGTGTGAAATTAAGGTGTATCTACCGGGAGGATGGACTAAAGCTGTTGGCGGAGATTCACGGAGGAGTATGTGGTTCCCACATTGGATCAAGGGTCCTTGCCGGGAAAGCTTTCCGACAGGGTTTCTATTGGCCCACTGCCCTCCAGGACGCTACTGAGTTTGTCACCAAGTGTGAAGCCTGCCAGTTCCATTCCAAGAACATCCATCAACCAGCACAAGCCCTGCAAACAATCCCTCTATCCTGGCCATTCTCGGTCTGGGGGCTTGATATCCTGGGCCCCTTCCCCCGTGCTGTCGGGGGCTTTGAGTTCTTGTTCGTGGCAACCGACAAGTTCACAAAGTGGCCTGAGGTGGAACCGGTGAGAAAGGTGACCGCACAGGCAGCTATCAAGTTCATGAAAGGACTGGTGTGCCGCTTTGGAGTGCCTAACAGAGTGATCACCGACAACAGCACCCAGTTCACGAGCCGCACCTTCATGCAATATATCCAAAGCCTTGGAAGCAAGGTCTCCTTCGCCTCTGTTGCTCACCTGAGAAGCAACGGGCAAGTCGAGAGGATGAATGTTGAAGTGCTGTGAGGACTCAAGACAAGGACTTTTGATAAGCTGCGGAAGAGCGGCAGGCGCTGGATAGATGAGCTGCCGGTGGTTCTTTGGTCCCTCAGGACGACACCAAATTGAGCTACCGGCCAGACGCCCTTCTCCCTAGTGTACGGGGCGGAAGCAGTACTCCCCACGGAACTCATATATGGGTCACCTCGAGTGCTAGCCTACGATGACGTAGAGCAACAGCAGCTATAGCATGACGATGCCATGCTCCTCGAGGAAGATCGTCTCCGGGCTGCGGTGCGTGTTGCACGTTACCAGCAGGCCCTGTGCCGCTACCATAGTCGCAGGGTCCATGCCCGGAGCCTTGACGAAGGCGACCTTGTCCTTAGGCGTGTTCAGTCCACCAAGGGTGCAAACAAGTTGACGCCGAAGTGGGAAGGCCCTTACCGGGTAGTACGAGTCACCAGACCTGGCGCAGTCCGTCTGGAGACCGAAGATGGCACCAAGGTGCTTAACTCATGGAACATTGAGCATCTTCATAAGTTCTACCCATAAGGCGCGTCTGCCGGGCTCAGTCCCCGGCAGCCACCTTTTGTACAAGCCTTGCCGATGTTGCATATAACCCTTTGTACAAAGCCAGGCGCAGACCCTGTGCAACAATAATAAAGCTAGGCATTGCATCATATCATCATTTTTACATGCTCATTATGGATTTCTTTATGACTTCAATGTTATCGCTTTAAGGTTATAAAGATTTGCTAGAATAACTTGATGAGCCCGTAATCTTTGTTACTGTTCTCACCCTACACGTTTGACCATCGAGAAAATAGGGAAGGGGAACAAAGAAACAAGGATGGCGGCCCATCACACTCTCAAAGGGGACACTACTTGGAAAAGATAAGTATATCACATATCCCAAGTTTAGTACCTTTCGATTCCTTAAGGAAATCCTTAGTATCTTCTTTACTGCGGGTGGTGGAGTCATCCACGTGGTGAAAACCCTTGTCGGGACGAGCCGTCCCCCTATCCTTGTTTAACAACTATAGGGAGGGGGTGGCGGCGCCGACACCGACAAGGAGCTCTGCCGGGGAACAACGCCAACCTGTTGCCGGGGGCTCGTCTTACCCTCTTTGGCACTCGTGGTTCGAATGATGACCCGACAAGTAGCTCTGTGCAGCAAAGACAAAACATACCAATGCAGTATAAACTAGGAAAGAAAAGGATAGTACTTGCGGAAGAAACATAGCACCTTTTCTCATTCATTTCCGTTACAAGTGGATCAGAAATTACATTCTGATCAGCTACAATTTGGCAAACGCCTACGTTTTTGGCTTACAAAAAGATAAATGCCCCGTAGTGCCTTTCTTGTCCCTCTCGTCTTAGGGATTAGGTGAAGAAGGAACAGAGGGCAAAAGGAGTGCCTCGCCGGGATTCGACGCTTCCCAACTAGGACCAGAGGGACGCGTCCGGCGAGCAGAAGGGCCCCGTCCCCAGGCAGGGCAGACGAAGCCGGCGGAGCGGACAAGACCGACAAGGGGAAAGAAGGCGGAGGGCAGGTGCAGATGGTGGTGCTGCCGGAGCCCAGCTGGTGATGATGGTGCTGCCGGGGAGCGCGACGCGTCGGAGACTTCATCCGTGCTCCTGATGCGTCGGAGGTCCCCAACTGCTACCGTCTTCCTCATCGCCACCGCTCGAGGGAACGCCCCCGCTGTCACCCAAGCTCCAGGCGCGGCAACCCGGGAACCACACAGAGAGCATGGTCATCCCCGGTGGCCAAAGGCGGGGAATTCCATCCCCCACCTTAGAAGAACGCGCATGGATGAAGGACTCCCTCCCGTACGCTTCATCCACAACGCCGCGGGAGGAGAGCTTCACCGCAATGAACGACGATTCATGGCTGCAACCGTACGCACGCTCGTAGCGGCCGTGCGGGCAGTTTTTCTCCATCACCTTGAAGAAGGAATGCGAGAACCGCAGACCGCCGCGACGCTGCACCTCCAACATAGATCCCGGCGTGATGTCAATCGCATGGAGCTCCGTCAAGGCTAAAGAAACGGGCAGCGCGGTGGCAGGCGGCCCACCGCAGCTGTCCCCAACACAGCCACCACGCTGCCCGCTCCCCCATCCAAGGCTTCCCCGACCAGCCTTCAGTTCAGAACCGTCTGTCCATGACGGGAACTGATCAGGGGTCCGGAAGGAAGGCCCTGCAAACACGCTCGCTGAGCCCCTCCCCCTGAGCATCGAGGGGGAGGGGAGTGCGGCTCATGACAAGGAAGCAGAAGGGCGGGCTCTGTGGATTCGGACTCTAGGAGGAAGGAAGGATGGATAAGCATCGCCCCTCGCGACCCCCCAATTTATAGGGGAGGGCGCGGGGGCTGGCTTTCCTCCGCTCCAAGAGTCGCCACCCATCTCCACCAATTCCGTCACCCACGATCACGAGCGAACAGGTAACCGCCACGCCGCTCCAATACATGGCGCTGCGGTTTTTGCCATGGCCAGGTCTTTAAGTCACGCACGCCCATCGCTAACTCCCTGCTATGCATGCGGCGCGTGTGGCGGAAACGGCCTGAAGTGGTGGGTCAGTGCTGACCAATAAATTGGCAGTTACTCCCTCCCATTGCACGCCTGTTCATATATTTTGGGCCTAACCCAATGGCACTTGGCGAGAACGTGTGGGCCAGTCCCGGGGGCTCCTGTCGGTGCACTAGTATAGGGGTACCCAGTGCCCCTGACTTATGCACAATCGGTAGTAGCAAAAACCCGACGAATGATCAAAACCATACTCTAGCAAACCCAACGCGGCAGCCCAAGCCTTGACTGCAACGCGCCAGGCACGACCCCGGTGCTTGCCGGGGACCAAGACATGCACACCTTCCTGAAGACCCAGCAAGCCATTCTCCGGCAAGCACGAGCTAACCAGCCACCGCTCCACCGCATCGCTATGCCAGTCACTTGTCGATGTGGTGTCGAGCCCTCAAGCGGCTAATCAGCTCTCGCTAAGCACGTGGCGACACACCGGGAGGCAAGTTATACTTAGCTGACACCCGGCCTACAGCGTGTCAAGACCATAAGCAACGACCGGCCAAGCGGTGGCAAGAGCTTGCCGGGGATGCACCTCCGAGCGCCACCTAGGCAGGTAATCATGGTATTTTGTCCTAAATGCCAGAGTTAGGTATGATAGCTCTGCTAAGCTATCTAATCAATAGATAATGACTATTTTGCCATTGTGGTAACCCCTTGCACTATAAAAGGAGGCCCAAGGCTACGTAGCTCAGGATTCGGACCCCCGAAAACTTGTACTCGCGTAGACGCTTTTTCCCCGGCAGCAGTCATTGCCGTGGTTAGGCGTGTTGGGGAACGTTGCATGGGAAACAAAAAATTTCCTACGCACACACAAGATCTATCCATGGTGATGAGCATCTACGAGAGGGAGAGTGAATCTACATACCCTTGTAGATCGCTAAGCGGAAGCGTTAAGAAACGCGGTTGATGTAGTCGAACGTCTCCGCGATCCAAATCGCAAGTCGTCCCTCGATCCGATCACGAACTAGTGCCGAACGGACGGCACCTCCGCGTTCAACACACGTATGGTTTGATGACGCCTTCACCTCCTCGATCCAGCGAGCGATGATGAAGTAGTAGATGAGTTCCGGCAGCACGACGGCGTGGTGATGATGGTGAGGAACAATCTCTGCAGGGCTTCGCCAAGCACTACGGAGATTATGACGGGAGAACTAGAGGGTTAGGGTTGCCGACACACGGCTTGGGAAATCTTGATGTATCCCGTGTGCTAGCCCTGCCCCTCTATTTATATGTTGAGCCTTGGGGTCTAAACTTGGAGTAAAAGCCTCCTCCAGGTCAGTTTTGCCCGCACAAGGTCGGTTTGGCCCGCAGGGAAAGAGTCCAACTCGGATCCCTGCAGTATCGCGTACAAGCGGTAGTACCGCTTACGATAAGCGGTAGTACCGCCCGTAGCGGTAGTACCGCTTACGATAAGCGGTAGTACCGCCCGTAGCGGTAGTACCGCTTACGATAAGCGGTAGTACCGCCCCAGACGCCAGCAAAACTTCCTTTCGCACCTTGCCTAAGCCTCGTGGGCTTTACCCCATGGCCCAAATAAAGTGTTCTCGTATCCGAACATTTCGGGAAACATCCGGAACCTCTTCCGGTGAATTCCGGAACCCTTCCGGAAACCAAAACACTATTATCACATATATCAATCTTTACCTCCGGACTATTCCGGAGATCCTCGTCATATCCGGGATCTTATCCGGGACTCCGAACAACCTTCGGTCACCAACAAAATAACTCAACTATACTAATCGTCACCAAACGTTAAGTGTGTAGACCCTGCGGGTTCGAGAACTATGTAGACATGACCGAGACACCTCTACGATCAATAACCAATAGCGGGACCTGGACGCCCATATTGGCTCCTACATATTCTACGAAGATCTTTATCGGTCGAACCTCTATGTCAAGGATTCAGTTAATCCCGTATACTGTTCCCTTTGTTCTTCGGTATGTTACTTGCCCGAGATTCGATCGTCGGTATCTCTATACCTAGTTCAATCTCGTTACCGGCAAGTCTCTTTACTCGTTCCGTAATACAAGATCTCGTGGCTAACACTTTAGTCACATTGCTTGCAAGGCTCATTGTGATGTTGTATTACCGAGTGGGCCCTGAGATACCTCTCCGTCACACGGAGTAACAAATCCCAGTCTTGATCCATGCCAACCCAACAGACACCCTCGGAGATACCTGCAGAGCACCTTTATAGTCACCCAGTTACGTTGCGACGTTTGATACACACAAGGTATTCCTCCGATGTCAGGGAGTTGCATGATCTCATGGTCAAAGGAAAAGATACTTGACATGCAGAAAACAATAGCAATAAACTGACACGATCATATGCTACGTTCGTAGTTTGGGTCTTGTCCATCACATCATTCTCCTAATGATGTGATCCCGTTATCAAATGACATCTCATGTCAATGGCTAGGAAACCTTAACCATCTTTGATCAACGAGCTAGTCAACTAGAGGCTTACTAGGGACACAGTGTTGTCTATGTACCCACACATGTATTTGAGTTTCCAATCAATACAATTATAGCATGGATAATAAACGATTATCATGAACAAGGAAATATAATAATAACCAATTTATTATTGCCTCTAGGGCATATTTCCAACAGTCTCCCACTTGCAGTAGAGTCAATAATCTAGTTCACATCACTATGTGATTTACATTGTAATGAATCGAACACCCATGCAGTTCTGGTGTTGTTCATGTTTAGCCCTTGGAAGAGGTTTAGTCATCGGATCTGCAACATTCAGATCCGTGTGTACTTTGCAAATATTTATGTCGTCCTCCTTGATGTAATCGCGGATGGAATTGAAGCGTCGCTTTATGTGTCTGGTCCTCTTGTGAAATCTTGGTTCCTTGGCTAGAGCAATGGCACCAGTATTATCACAAAACAGAGTCATTGGGTTAAGTGCACTAGGCACTACTCCAAGATCTGTCATGAACTCCTTCATCCAGACACCTTCCTTCGCCGCCTCCGAGGCAGCGATGTACTCCGCTTCGCATGTAGAATCAGCTACCACGCTCTGCTTGGAACTGCACCAGCTAACCGCACCCCCATTAAGAATAAATACGTATCCGATTTGTGACTTAGAGTCATCCGGATCAGTGTCAAAGCTTGCATCGACGTAACCCTTTACGACGAGCTCTTGATCACCTCCATAAACGAGAAACATGTCCTTAGTCCTTTTCAGGTACTTCAGGATATTCTTGACCGCCGTCCAGTGTTCCATTCCTGGATCACTTTGAAACCTTCCGACCATACTTATGGCAAGGCTGACATCGGGTCTTGTGCACAGCATTGCATACATGATAGAGCCTATGGCTGAAGCATAGGGGATGAGACTCATCTTTTCTCTATCTCCTGCAGTCACTGGGCATTGAGTTTTACTCAACTTCATACCTTGCAAAACAGGCAAGAACCCCTTCTTGGACTGATCCATTTTGAACTTCTTCAAAACTTTGTCAAGGTATGTGCTTTGTGAAAGTCCTATTAAGCGTCTTGATCTATCTCTATAGATCTTGATGCCAAATATGAAAGCAGCTTCTCCTAGGTCCTTCATTGAAAAACTCTTGTTCAAATATTCCTTCACGCTTTCCAACATTTCTATATTGTTTCCAATTAGTAATATGTCATCCACATATAATATTAGAAACTCTATAGAGCTCCCACTCACTTTCTTGTAAATACAAGCTTCTCCGTAAACTTGTATAAACTCGAACGCTTTGATCACCTCATCAAAGCGAAGATTCCAACTCCGAGATGCTTGCACCAGCCCATAAATGGATCGCTGGAGTTTGCAAACGTTGTCAGCATTCTCTGGATCGACAAAACCTTCTGGTTGCATCATATACAACTCTTCCTTAAGGAAACCGTTAAGGAACGCTGTTTTGACATCCATCTGCCAAATTTCATAATCGAAAAAGGCAGTTATTGCTAACATGATTCTGACGGACTTAAGCATCGCTACGGGTGAGAAGGTCTCATCGTAGTCAACTCCTTGAACTTGTGAAAAACCCTTTGCCACAAGTCGAGCTTTATAGACGGTGACATTACCGTCCGCGTCCGTCTTCCTCTTAAAGATCCATTTGTTCTGAATGGCCTTACGCCCTTCAGGTAATACTTCCAAAGTCCACACTTTGTTTTCATACATGGATCCCATCTCGGATTTCATGGCCTCTAACCACTTCTCGGAATCCGGGCCCATCATCGCTTCTCCATAGCTCGTAGGTTCATCGTTGTCCAACAACATGACTTCTAAGACAGGGTTGCCGTACCACTCAGGAGCAGTACGCGTCCTTGTCGACCTACGAGGTTCGATAGCAACTTGATCCAAAGCTTCATGATCATCATCATTAACTTCCTCTTCAGCTGATGTAGGCTCTACAGAAACATCTTTCTGCGCTGCGCTACTTTCAGGTTGAAGTAAAGGTTCAACAACCTCATCAAGTTCTATCTTCCTCCCACTCAATTCTTTCGAGAGAAATTCTTTCTCAAGAAACGTTCCGTTTTTAGCGACAAACACTTTGCCTTCGGATCTGAGGTAGAAGGTATACCAAACTGTCTCTTTTGGGTATCCTATGAAGACGCATTTCTCCGCTTTGGGTTCCAGCTTTTCAGGCTGAAGCTTTTTGACATAAGCATCACATCCCCAAACTTTAAGAAACGACAGCTTTGGCTTCTTGCCAAACCAAAGTTCATATGGCATCGTCTCAACGGATTTCGATGGTGCCCTATTTAAAGTGAATGCAACTGTCTCTAATGCATAGCCCCAAAACGATAGTGGCAAATCGGCAAGAGACATCATAGATCGCACCATATCCAATAAGGTTCGATTACGACGTTCGGACACACCATTACGCTGTGGTGTTCCAGGCGGTGTCAATTGTGAAACAATTCCACACTGTCTTAAGTGACTGCCAAACTCATAACTCAGATATTCTCCTCCTCGATCAGATCGTAGGAATTTAATCTTCTTGTTACGATGATTCTCAACTTCACTCTGAAATTGTTTGAACTTTTCAAATGTTTCAGACTTGTGTTTCATTAAGTAAATATACCCATATCTACTTAAGTCATCAGTGAAGGTGAGAAAGTAACGATAACCACCGCGCGCCTCAATACTCATCGGACCGCACACATCAGTATGTATGATTTCCAATAAGTCACTTGCCCGTTCCATTGTTCCAGAGAACGGCGTTTTAGTCATCTTGCCCATGAGGCATGGCTCACATGTGTCAAGTGATTCAAAATCAAGTGACTCTAAAAGTCCATCAGCATGGAGCTTCCTCATGCGTTTTACGCCAATATGACCTAAACGGCAGTGCCACAAGAAAGTGGTATTATCATTATCAATTCTACATCTTTTGGCATCAATGTTATGAACATGTGTATCATTACTATCGAGATTCAATAAGAATAAACCCCTCACATTGGGTGCATGACCATAAAAGATATTACTCATATAAATAGAACAACCATTATTCTCTGATTTAAATGAGTAACCGTCTCGCAATAAACAAGATCCAGATATAATGTTCATGCTTAACGCAGGCACTAAATAACAATTATTCAGGTTCATCACTAATCCCGATGGTAATCGAAGAGCGAGCGTGCCGACGGCGATCACATCAACCTTGGAACCATTTCCCACGCGCATCGTCACTTCGTCCTTTGCCAGCCTCCGTCTATTCCGCAGTTCCTGTTTTGAGTTGCAAATATGAGCAACCGCACCGGTATCAAATACCCAGGCACTACAACGAGAGTTGGTAAGGTACACATCAATAACATGTATATCATATATACCTTGTTTGTTGTTGGCCGCCTTCTTGTCAGCCAAATACTTGGGGCAGTTCCGCTTCCAGTGTCCAGTTCCCTTGCAATGAAAGCACACAGTTTCTGGTTTGGGTCCAGCCTTGGGTTTCTTCACGAGAGGAGCAACTGCTTTGCCACTCTTCTTGGAGTTACCCTTCTTACCCTTGCCATTTTTCTTGAAACTAGTGGTTTTATTGACCATCAACACTTGATGCTCCTTCTGAATTTCAGACTCAGCGGCTTTACCCATCGCAAACAGCTCGGCGACTGACTTGTTCATCCCGTGCATGTTATAGTTCAACACAAAGCTCTTGTAGCTAGGTGGCAATGATTGAAGAACTCTGTCAGTGATAGCCTCTGGCGGAAGGGGCATCCCCAATTCAGCCAGACGGCTGGAGTACCCAGACATTCTGAGTACGTGATCACTGATAGACCCGTTCTCCTCCATCTTGCAAGCATAAAACTTATCGGAGATCTCATATCTCTCGATCCGGGCATTCTTCTGAAAGATAAACTTCAACTCCTGGAACATCTCATATGCTCCATGACGTTCAAAACGTCTTTGAAGTCCCGGTTCTAAGCCATACAATATTGCACATTGAACTATTGAGTAATCTTCAGAACGAGCCTGCCAGGCGTTCACAACGTCTAGAGACTCAACTGGAGCGGGTGGATAACCAAGCGGTGCATCAAGGACATAAGCCTTCTGGGAAGCCGTAAGGATAATCCTTAGATTACGGGCCCAGTCCACAAAGTTACTTCCATCATCTTTCAACTTAGCTTTCTCTAGGAACGCATTAAAATTCAGGGGTGCTACTGCGCGAGCCATGATCTACAACATAAATATAGCAAAGACAACTTAGACTATTGTTCAAGATAATGAGTTTAGTTAATTATATTACTTAAAAACTCCCACTCAAATTGACATCCCTTCGATCATTCGAGTGTAACATGATCCAAATCCACCAACTCAAGTCCGATCATCACGTGAGTTGAGGTGGTTTCAATGGTGAACATCTTCATGTTGATCATATCTACTATATGACTCATGTTCGACCTTTCGGTCTCTTGTGTTCCGAGGCCATGTCTGTACATGCTAGGCTCGTCAAGTTTAACCCGAGTGTTCCGCACGTGCAACATGGCTTACACCCGTTGTATGTGAACGTAGAGTCTAACACTCCCGATCATCACGGCGTGTCTCGAAACGACGAACTTTCGCAACGGTGCACACTCGGGGAGAACACAATTTATCTTGAAATTTAAGTGAGGGATCACCTTATAATGCTACCGTCGTCCTAAGCAAAATAAGATGCATAAAAGGATTAACATCACATGCAATTCATAAGTGACATGATATGGCCATGAACTTGTGCTTTTGATCTCCATCTCCAAAGCACCGGCATGATCTCCATCGTCACCGGCATGACACCATGATCTCCATCATCTTGATCTCCATCAACGTGTCGCCATGAGGTTGTCGCGCCGACTGTTGCTTCCACGACTATTGCTAACTCATAGCGATAAAGTAAAGCAAAAACGGCGAAAATAATTAAAGACAACTCTATGGCTCCTGCCAGTTGCCGTACTCATCGACATGCAAGTCGTGATATTCTATACAACACATGATCATCTCATACATCACATATATCTCATCATGTAATTGGCCATATCACATCACAACATACCCTGCAAAAACAAGTTAGACGTCCTCTAATTGTTGTTGCAAATTTTACGTGGCTGCTACGGGTTTGCAAGAACCGTTCTTACCTACGCAAAACCACAACGTGGTGTAGTGATTGCTTTTTGATCTTCTAAAAGAACCCTCTTCATTGAAATCGATTCAACTAAAGTGAGAGAGACAGACACCCGCTAGCCATCTTTATGCAACGAAGTTACATGTCAGTTGAAGGAACCTGTCTCGCGTAAGCGTACGCGTAATGTCGGTCCGGGCCGCTTCATCTCACAATGCCGCCGAATCAAGTATCAACTAGTAACGGCAAGCAATATGTATACACCCACGCCCACAACTCGTTTGTGTTCTACTCGAGATCTCATCTACGCATAGACCTGGCTCAGATGCCACTGTTGGGGAACGTTGCATGGGAAACAAAAATTTTCCTACGCACACACAAGATCTATCCATGGTGATGAGCATCTACGAGAGGGAGAGTGAATCTACATACCCTTGTAGATCGCTAAGCGGAAGCGTTAAGAAACGCGGTTGATGTAGTCGAACGTCTCCGCGATCCAAATCGCAAGTCGTCCCTCGATCCGATCACGAACTAGTGCCGAACGGACGGCACCTCCGCGTTCAACACACGTACGGCTTGATGACGCCTTCACCTCCTCGATCCAGCGAGCGATGATGAAGTAGTAGATGAGTTCCGGCAGCACGACGGCGTGGTGATGGTGGTGAGGAACAATCTCTGCAGGGCTTCGCCAAGCACTACGGAGATTATGACGGGAGAACTAGAGGGTTAGGGTTGCCGACACACGGCTTGGGAAATCTTGATGTATCCCGTGTGCTAGCCCTGCCCCTCTATTTATATGTTGAGCCTTGGGGTCTAAACTTGCAGTAAAAGCCTCCTCCAGGTCGGTTTTGCCCGCACAAGGTCGGTTTGGCCCGCAGGGAAAGAGTCCAACTCGGATCCCTGCAGTATCGCGTACAAGCGGTAGTACCGCTTACGATAAGCGGTAGTACCGCCCGTAGCGGTAGTACCGCTTACAATAAGCGGTAGTACCGCCCCAGACGCCAGCAAAACTTCCTTTCGCACCTTGCCTAAGCCTCGTGGGCTTTACCCCTTGGCCCAAATAAAGTGTTCTCGTATCCGAACATTTCGGGAAACATCCGGAACCTCTTCCGGTGAATTCTGGAACCCTTCCGGAAACCAAAACACTATTATCACATATATCAATCTTTACCTCCGGACTATTCCAGAGATCCTCGTCATATCCGGGATCTTATCCGGGACTCCGAACAACCTTCGGTCACGAACAAAATAACTCAACTATACTAATCGTCACCAAACGTTAAGTGTGTAGACCCTGCGGGTTCGAGAACTATGTAGACATGACCGAGAGACCTCTACGATCAATAACCAATAGCGGGACCTGGACACCCATATTGGCTCCTACATATTCTACGAAGATCTTTATCGGTCGAACCTCTATGTCAAGGATTCAGTTAATCCCGTATACTGTTCCCTTTGTTCTTTGGTATGTTACTTGCCCGAGATTCGATCGTCGGTATCTCTATAGCTAGTTCAATCTCGTTACCGGCAAGTCTCTTTACTCGTTCCGTAATACAAGATCTCGTGGCTAACACTTTAGTCACATTGCTTGCAAGGCTCATTGTGATGTTGTATTACCGAGTGGGCCCTGAGATACCTCTCCGTCACACGGAGTAACAAATCCCAGTCTTGATCCATGCCAACCCAACAGACACCCTCGGAGATACCTGCAGAGCACCTTTATAGTCACCCAGTTACGTTGCGACGTTTGATACACACAAGGTATTCCTCCGATGTCAGGGAGTTGCATGATCTCATGGTCAAAGGAAAAGATACTTGACATGCAGAAAACAATAGCAATAAACTGACACGATCATATGCTACGTTCGTAGTTTGGGTCTTGTCCATCACATCATTCTCCTAATGATGTGATCCCGTTATCAAATGACATCTCATGTCAATGGCTAGGAAACCTTAACCATCTTTGATCAACGAGCTAGTCAACTAGAGGCTTACTAGGGACACAGTGTTGTCTATGTACCCACACATGTATTTGAGTTTCCAAGCAATACAATTATAGCATGGATAATAAACGATTATCATGAACAAGGAAATATAATAATAACCAATTTATTATTGCCTCTAGGGCATATTTCCAACAAGGCGCTGTGCGTTCTTCGTGTTCCTCCAATCAATCCACCAAAAAGTAGGAGTAGGGTTTTACGCTTAGCTGCGTCCCGAACCAGGGTAAATGCTTGTGTCCTTATCGTCGCGCCATCTCATGTTCTCCGTTCTTCATGCAACGTGACCCCCCTTGCCGAACCACAAGGGACCTCTGGTCCCATAGGTGATCGTGAGCATCCGTGCCCCGACACTTAGGCATTTCAAACCTAGGAGAGCTAGGACTAATAAGTGTTTCATAGTCATCATCAGTTTCATAGGTTTCATCAGTTTCAGCAATCTCATCAGTTTCAGTAGTTTCATTCTCTTTAGCTCTAGAATTTTTTTCAGCAAGAAATTCTCCTAGTGGCACATTATCATCAAGCATGGTACTAGCATCATCATAAGCATCATTCATAGCAGAAGTAGCATCATCAATAACTTGCGACATATCAAGATTACTATCATGTCATGGTGTTGCAAGCTTACTCATAACAGAGGGTGAATCAAGTGCAGAGCTAGATGGCAGTTCCTTACCTCCCCTCGTCTTAGAGGGAAAAATCTTAGTCTTTGGATCCTTCAGATTCTTCATAGTGATCAATTGCTATAAATCCCAAGTGACTCAACAAATATAGCTATGCTCCCCGGCAACAGCGCCAGAAAAAGGTCTTGATAACCCACAAGTATAGGGGATCGCAACAGTTTTCGAGGGTAGAGTATTCAACCCAAATTTATAGATTTGACACAAGGGGAGCCAAAGAATATTTGAGAGTATTAGCAGCTGAGTTGTCAATTCAACCACACCTAGAGATTAAATATCTGCAGCAGAGTGATCAGTAGCACAGTAGTATGATAGTTTTGATAGCAGTAGCAGCAGTAACAGTAACGGTAATGGTGATAGTAGTAGTTTTGTAGCAAGTGTAACAGTAGCAGTAACAATAGTAACTTAGCAAGAACAATATGTGGAAAACTCGTAGGCACTGGATTGGTGAACTGGTTGGATGATATTCATCATATAACAGTCATAACCTAGGGCGACACAGAACTAGCTCCAGTTCATAAATGTAATGTAGGCATGTATTCCGTAAATAGTCATACGTGCTTATGGAAAAGAAATTGCATGACATCTTTTGTCTTACCCTCCCGTGGCATCGGGGTCCATAAGGAAACTAAGGGATATTAAGGCCTCCTTTTAATAGAGAACCAGAACAAAGCATTAACACACGGTGAATACATGAACTCCTCAAACTACGGTCATCACCGTGAAGTATCCCAAATATTGTCACTATGGGGTTGACGGATCATAACACGTAATAGGTGCATATGACTAGGCAAGATTGGATCAAGAACATAGATATAATGATGATAACATAAACGGTTCAGATCTGAAATCATGGCACTCTGGCCCTAGTGAAAAGCATTAGGCATAGCAAAATCATAGCAACATCAATCTCAGAATATAGTGGATACTACGGATCAAGCCCTAACAAAACTAACTCGATTACATGATGAATCTCATCCAACTCCTTACTGACCAGCAAGCCTACGAAGGAATTACTCACTCCCAGTGAGGAGGATCATGGAATTGGCGATGGAGAAGGGTTGATGATGACGAAGACCGAAGATTCCCCTCTTCGGAGCCCCAAACGGGCTCCAGATCTGGCTCCCGATGAAGAACAGGAGGTGGCGGCGGCTCCGTATCGTAAAACGCAATAAAACTTTCTCCTTGATTTTTTTCTTAGAAAATAGGAATTTATAGGGCCGGAATTTGGGTCAGTGCGGCCATGAGGTGGGCACAACCCACCAGGGCACGCCTTGGGGGGCTGGCGTGCCCTGGTGTATGCTGCCCAGCCTATGTCCCCCCTCCGGTGGTTCTTGACTCCAGTAATTTTTATTTATTCTAAAATAAATCTCCAAAAAGTTTCGTCCAATTCCAAGAACTTTTATTTCTGCACAAAAAACAACACCATGGTAGTTCTGCTGAAAACAGCGTTCGTCCGGGTTAGTTTCATTCAAATCATGCAAATTAGGGTCCAAAACAAGGGCAAAAGTGTGAGGAAAAGTAGATACGATGGAGACGTATCACCTAATGACATAGTTCCAAGTGCTAGCTGCTGTTTTTTGCTTGTTTTTACTTCGCAGAATATTAGTACCAAACGGAGTCCAATCGCGACGATACTTTTTGGAGAATTTTTTTGGACCAGAAGAAGGCCAGTGGGCCAAAGAAATAACCAGGAGGGAGCCCAGGCCGCCCACAAGACACCAGGGCGTGCCAGGGGCCCCGGGCGCATCCTGGTGAGTTGTGGCCGTCTCGGGAACATTCTCCACCGCCTCTGAGCTCTATAAATACCCAAATATTCCAGAAACCCTAGGAGAGTCGATGAAAAATACATCCAGCCGCCGCAAGTTCCAGAACCGCGAGATCCAATCTAACACAATCACGGAGGGGTTCATCATCCTCATTGGTGCCTCTCCGATGATGCGTGAGTAGTCCACCATAGACCTACGGGTCCGTAGGCAGTAGCTAGATCGCTTCCTCTCTCTCTTTTGATTCTCAACACATTGGTCTCTTGGAGATCTATTTGATGTAATGACTTTTTGCGGTGTGTTTGTTGGGATCCGATGAATTTTGAGTTCATGATTAGTTTCTATCCATGAATATTATTTGAGTCTTCTTTGATCTCTTATATGCATGATTACTTATAGGCTCGTATTTCTTCTTCGAATCTTTGGTTTAGTTAGTCCAACTAGTTCGATTTTTCTTGCCATGGGAAGAGGTGCTTTGAGATGGGTTCGATCTTGCGGTGTCCTCTCCCAGCGATAGAAGGGGCAGCGAGGCACGCATGTATCGTTGCTATTAAGGATAACAAGATGGGGTCTATTCCTACATGAATAGATCTTGTCTACATCATGTCGCCGTTCTTATTGCATTACTCTGTTTTTCCATGAACTTAATACACTAGATGCATGTTGGATAGCGGTTGATGTATAAAGTAATAGTAGTAGATGCAGAATCGTTTTGGTCTACTAATCTTGGACGTGATGCCTATATAATGATCATCGCCTTGGATATCGTCATGATTATTCGATCTTCTATCAATTGCCCAACAGTAATTTGTTCACCCACCGTGTGCTATACTCATGAGAGAAGCCACTAGTGAAACCTACGGCCCCCGGTTCTACTTTTCCAACATATTGCTTTCCGATCTATCGTTTTGCCACTTTTGTTTTCAGATCTATTATTCAAAAAACCCCAAAATACCTTACTGCACTTTTTATTTGCCTCTTTTATTTTATGTTCTTGCAATATCTATCTATCCAATCTATCACAACCTAATCTATCTTTTTATCGTGGAGAGATTGACAACCTCTCTTTCGCTTTGGGTTGCAAGTATTTGTTCTTTGTGTGTAGGTGTTGTTTACATAGTGTTGCATGATCCTCCTACTGGTTCGATACCTTTGTTTCATAACTGAGGGAAATACTTACCGTTGCTGTGCTGCATCATCCCTTCATCTTTGGGGAAATACCGACGCAGTCTCAAGCCACGTCAGTATGTCTTGGTTTTTGTTTTGTTCACATGATATGCGTAAATTCTTGGAGCTTCATGTGCATTTTATTTTTATTTTAGCAATGCACCATGCTGGTATGGGATAGTCCTAGGTTGATTTGTAGAAGGCTCTTTGCACTTCATGTATATCTTTTAAGTACGGCTTTATAGAATGCCTCGTGTGCATCACTTATATTTTTTTGAAGTTTGGATGGTCGCTTCTCTACTTTGGGAACACTGTTATTCGTAGAATGCAGTTTTGCTTCACTTATATTTATTAGGTGGCTTATGGTGGCTTATGTCCAAACCCCTTATGGTGGCTTATATACGTGAAGTAAAAGAGCATTCTACAAATAATGTTGTTCCCAATGTAGAGAAGCAAGCCTCCAAACTTCAAAACATATAAGTGAAGCACACAAAGCATTCTATAAAGCCATACTCAAAAGATATAAGTGAAAAGAAAAGAGCATTCTATAAATCAACCAAGGACTATCACATACCAGCATGGTGCATTTCTAAAATAAAAATAAAAGGCACACGACGCTCCAAGAATTTACGCATATCATGTGAACAAAACAAAAACCGAGACATACCGATAATTGTCGAGGAAGAAAGATGGGCTGCCCTCCGGGGAATCCCCAAGCTTAGACGCTTGAATCTCCTTGAATATTTACTTGGGGTGCCTTGGTAATACCCAAGCTTCAACTCTTGGCTCTCCTTATCCTTCTCATATCGATACCTCCTCGATCTTCGAAAACTTCATCTGCACAAAACTTAACATAACTTTCATTAGAAAGGTTAGTACATATAACATCAAATCCCATCATGTCCTGCCAAAACATTATTGTATAATTATTATCCAACATTAACCACTGTATCCTATAACAATTTCATGGCTCCCAAATAAATGGGGCTCAACAAGATTTCAAACATAATCAGACAAGGAAACTATAACAACAATCCATGAAAAACAGGACGGTCTGTAAAGATGCAGATGAAACATTTACTTCTGTAACTCAGAAAATGCTAAAAAATTAGGACAACATAAAAAATTACATAGTAGTACTGTGTAAAAAAATTAGAATTTTTCACGCGCCTGTAAAATACGAAAATTCAAACACTGCAGAAAAAGTTTCTGTTTTTGCACAACACACATCGAATAAGCAATTCAAACATCCTAAAGGTAAATCTTGGCACATTAGTTTTATAACATAATGGATTTGTACAAGGGGACAATTTTTTTTGTTGAAAAGTTTTTGTAATCAAGATTCACAAAGTTTCCATGGGCATGAACAAAATTCATGGCTAGCCCCCACTTCAACGGTGATCGTGTTTCTCACTTTCACTTTTCTTTTTGGAAACGTTTTAAATTCCCCACTTTATATTTGTTGTTTTTCAATATTTTGAAAGCACGCAACTGAAAACAATTACACTCTTAAACTTTTGGGTTGTCTCACTGGCGGAGTTTTCTTTAAGGCCATTAAGCTAGGCATATAGTGCGTGAGTAATTGATCCACCCAGATCCCAAGGTATATCAAAGCCAATTTTAATTAACAATGATTTGTAATTATTAGTAAGAACAAATTAACATAAATCATGTAACAACGAAGTCTAACTCTTTGCATATTCATTGGCATGTCATATAAGAACAATTCATTCACACAAAGTAACGGGCAATGCATACTATAAATAGTTTCTTGCAATTTTATCGTATGGGAAACATAGAGAGGTGGATATGTAGTTCATATCTCATAATAATTGCAATTAGGAGAAGCAAGCACATGCATATTATATCCATCAAAATCATCATGTGTAATAGTAAAACGCAACCCATCAACATAACCCTTAATAAGTGCAAACTTCTGCGATATAGTGTAGTTGGGAGAATTCAAAAAGATAATAGGACTATCATGTGTGGCTTCAATACCAACAATTTCATGCTTAATATAAGGAACTATAGCAAGTTCATCTCCATAAGCATAATTCATATTTTCATCATGGCCACAAGCATATCAAGCATCAAGTTCATCAAATAGGGATATTTCAAACAAATCCAAGGGATCATAGCAATCGTCATAGCACTCATGCTTCGGTATGTGCGAAGGGAAATTAAACAATGTATGGGATAAATAGTTACTCTCATTAGAAGGTGGGCATGGGTAGCTAATCCGCTCTTCCTCCTTTTGTTCTCCGCTCTTCCTCCTTTTGTTCTCCGCTCTCCTCCTCATCCTTTTCATCTAATGAGCTCACAGTTTCAGCAATTTCTTCTTCCATAGATTCCTGCAAAATATTAGTCTCTTCTTGGGCAGAGACTTCTGTAATAAATTTATCAATAAAGGCGTTGTATTCATAATTCTCATAGCAATATTTATGCATAGCATAGTTTTCAGATCTGTAAACAACATCATCAAAGTTATCACACTTTTCAAACAAAGATTCAATTTCATAAGCACCCTTAAAAGCAACAAATTCTTCTATTTGTTCCACATCATAGTAATCACTAGATCATCAAAGGCGCGCGTTGTAGCGCCCGTCCATTGTTACAATAGATTGCTAGGCAATTATAACGTGGAAATAAAATTTAAATGAATTATGCCTTCAAAGTAGCACACATTGATTTGTTTCTAGATAAACCAATATAGGGAATACAAAATATATTGAAAGTATAGAAATCTAACCGATTTACAAAAAATAAAAGAATTTATTGGTACTATTACTATAAGAAAAGAGACACATGCATGATGCACTCTGTCAAACAATTATCTTGTTCATTTTATTTCTATGGGATCATTAGCAGATAAGAAGCAAAATTTTAGAGAAAAATGTTTTTTGGTTAATTTTACCGTTTCTGGGTGTCCAAATCTTGCATAATAGCATAATGATGGCAACAACTATAGTTACACAGGTATACACAGGAGGATGAATAGCAGGAAAGCTCCGCATGAATAGCAGGGTTCTTCTGCAGCAAACCAAGCCCCCAACAAATAGCACTCCATTGTATTTGTATAACCATCACCGACGCCATCCTTATCAAAAGAGCGTAATGATAGATGAATAAATTAACACGGAAAGATAGAAGAATATTAGATAGAATATGCCACTTTTATAACCCATATCTAAGTGCCTTCTTGTTCCCAAATAACCAAAATTATATGGATAATAGACATGGGTAAGTGATTAATGGCGTTCCTTTAAAATAATTTGATAATGTCCAGCATGGCGATGAGGGAGCTTTGGCAGCCAAGAAAGGTTTTAGTATCCTGCAATCAGCTCCTTTGTCTCACCTTCTGTATGTGCAGGAATAGTAGGTGCAAATTTAATAAAATAACGCAGGCATATTGAGTCTATGCATATTTTGAAACTATATATGTCCTGCTATACAAACTTTACATCCTAACTTTGTAAAGTTACTACGAATAGCAGGAAACAAGATAGGATGAATAAATTTTGCAAATGACCACACTTAAATATTTAGATTGGTTACACAACAACAAGCATCTATACACAAGAAGGAAAGCTTCTATATCCTACAATGTCTAATGTAACAAAACTGGTCCAAAGATGACTAACAATCATAGTTCTTGGAATCAAAGTGGAACGCTCTGGTCCATCCGTGCCATGGCTCGTGTGGTGCCTCAACACGGTTGGATTAATCTAAAACGGACGAATTATTACACAAGGATCTAACTGAAACTCAGCAACAATGGCATGTTTTTACAAAGTCGGACAAGCCAATGGTATGGCCTTCATGCATTTTTTTTCATCCATTCATATAAATCGAGAATTGTGGGAAAAGGTAACATCAATATATAATCAATGATGATGCACATTGTCACGCCCGTGTATTTTACCAAAACATAAGGGTATTTCAAAATTATTTACATCCAAGTATTTTAAATTTATTTCCAACAATTCAAGCTATTCCTCTAAGTATTGAGAGGATTATTACAAAATAAGCTCAAGGTAATCGAAGTTTTCGATGCTGCATACACATGAATCGTACCAGCAGAAGAAACACAACATGCATGTACATGCTTATTAGTTCTGACTTCTGAGAACCATCACAAGAAATATGAAGGAAAATTGGTAACATGCAGGAATATCATCAAGTAGAACTACTAATTAAAACCAGTGTGCTAATAATCTGTGTAAAAGACCAGATAACATAGTAGCAACACTTGCATTTAGCTGTGAAGACTCATTCAGTTGAGAATAGCATATATGTGTATGAAAAATGGACAATATAAATATTCGATGGAGTTTTAACACATTAAATTACAATTCCTTGATAGAGGTGACAAACTATATTTATATGAAGTTACAAGTGATCCACTAACATATAATTTCTTAAGAAAATCATTCTTTACAACATCAAAAAATGTTTTTTACCAAAAGAATGTGCAATAAAAGCCGCTAGATTTTGAATACTCTCATGTTTTGTTTAAACTCTAAGAATAATGTGTTCGTGTTCAAGATTTAAAAAATAATGTAATGTGATCTCTTTTTACCAGGAATGCTCTAATGGGCTTCTAATATATCAACACATGGAACGATGTTGTGATGTCTTGTTTTGTTTAAGCATTTTAATAGAGGTGTTATGATCAACACCACTAGTTGGAATAGATTCTACTCACTTAGTAACATAATCAACAACAACTAAAATATGAGTATACCCAATAGAGGAAGGAAAAGGTCCCATATCATCAAAGCCCCAAACATCAAATGGTTCGATAACGAGTGAATAATTCATTGGCATTTCCTGACGTGTACAATATTACCAATTCTTTGACATTCATCACAAGAAAGGACAAACTCATGTGCATCCTTGAAGAGAGTAGGCCAATAAAAACCTGATTGTAATACCTTATGTGCAGTTCTGTCTCCCGCATCGTGTCCTTCGTATGCTTCGGAATGACACTTCTGTAGGATTTGTTATTGTTCCTGATTAGGTACACAACGTCTAATAATACCTTCTAATCCTTCATATAAATGTTGGTCATCCCAAAAGTAATGTCTCAAGTCAAAGAAGAACTTTTTCTTTTGTTGGTTTGTGAAATTAGGTGGTATATATTTAGCAACAATGTAATTAGCATAATCTGCATACCAAGGACTATTGCGAGAAGTAGAAGGATTTATAATAGCTAATTGCTCATCAGGAACACTATCATCAATAGGTAGTGGGTCATCAAGAACATTTTCCATACTAGACAAATTATCTGCTACAGGGTTTTCAGATCCCATCCTATCAACAATATGTGAATCAATCTCTTGTAGTAAAAGAAACCACCTAATTAGTCTAGGTTTAGCATCTTTCTTTTCCATAAGAAATTTAATAGCAGCATGATCGGTGTGAATTATTACTTTAGAATCAACAATATAAGATCTGAATTTATCACATGCAAACACAACTGCTAAAAATTCTTTCTCGATAGTATCATAATTCTTTTGAGCATTGTCTAGGGTTTTACTAGCATAATGAATAACATTCAATTTATTATCAGCTCTTTGTCCTAGAACAGCACCAACATCATAATCACTAGCCTCACACATTATTTCAAAGGGTAGGTTCCAGTGAGGTGGTTGAACAATAGGTGCAGAAATTAAGGCTTGCTTGAGTATTTTAAAGGTTTCTACACAATCATCATCAAAAACAAATGGAACACCTTTTTGTAAAATATTGGTAAGAGGCCTAGAAATTTTAGAGACAAGATTAGTTTCTTCACATCTATGCATAACTCGATCAAGGTTGTTTAAGCAATCATCAAAAGGGGTTGCGTAAACGAAAAAATTATCCATGAATACCTCAACAATCTTTTCACAAAAATCAGAGAATATAGCAGTCATACATCTTGGAAAGATAGCAGGTGCATTACATAAACCAAAAGGCATACGTCTATAGCATAGGTTCCAAAAGGACAAGTAAATGTGGTTTTCTCCTGATCTTCTTTTGCTACAAGTATTTGAGAAAAATCATAATATCCATCTGGGAAACAAAAGTATGTATGCTTAGACAATCTTTCTAACATTTGATCAATAAAAGGCAAGGGGTAATGATCTTTTCTAGTAGCTTTATTTAATTTCCTAAAATCAATTAACATCCTATAACCAGTTACAATTCTCTGAGGGATAAGTTCATTTTTATCATTAGGAACAACGATAATGCCTACTTTCATAGGGACATAATGAACATGACTTACCCATCTACTATTAGTTATAGGATAAATTATACTTGCCCGCGGAAGGATTAGTATTTCAGTTCTTACCACATCCTTCATTTTAGGATTCAAACGGCGTTGATGATCAACAACTGGTTTAGCATATGGTTCGATATTAATCTTGTGCTGGCATGAAGTGGGACTAATGCCCTTAAGATAATATAGAGTATATCCAATTACAACACAGTGCTTCTACAGAATTTTAAGTAATCTCTTTTCTTCATGCTCTGAAAGGTTAGCACTAATAATAACAGGATATATCTTCTTTTAATCAAGATAAGCATATTTCAATGTATCTGGTAGTTTATTTAATTCAAACATAGGATCACTCTTAGGAGGGAGAGGATCACCTAAAGATTCAACATGCAAATTATGTTTAACGATAGTTGTTTGATTAAAGAATATCTCATCTATTTCTTTCCTTTCTTTAATATGCATATTACTTTCATGGTCTAGCAAATATTGTTCTAATGGATCAGTAGGAAGCACGACAAAAGAAGCAAGACCAATTATTTCATCCTTACTAGGAAATTCTTTATCATGTGTTGTCTACTAAACTTGGAGAAATTAATTAAGGAGACACTTCACCAAAGTTAACAATGACCATTTCCTATTGTAATCAATTTTAACATTAACAGTATGCAGGAAAGGTCTACCAAAGACAATGGGACAAAAATTGTCTTGTAGTGATCCTAGAACTAGGAAATCAATAGGGTATTTGATCTTACCACATAAGACTTCACATCTCTAACAATCCCAAGTGGTGAAATATTCTCTCTGTTTGCAAGCTTAATAGTAGCATCAATATCTTCTAACTCAACAGGTGCAATATCATGCATAATTTCTTGATAAAGAGTAAATGGAATAGCACTTACACTAGCACCCATATCACATAAATCATGATAATAATGATCTTCAATCTTAACAGAAACAAAGGACATGTCGAACAGGTTTATGTTTATCTTTAGAATCCTGCTTAGCAATTTGTGATGCTCCATCACAAAAAAATATGACATGACCATCGACATTATCAACTAATAGATCTTTAATCATTGCAACTTTAGGTTCTACTTTTATTTGTTCGGAGGGTCTATGTTGTTTTGATATTATTCTTATTAACCATGGTTACAACTTTAGCATGTTCCCTAATCCTAACAGGAAAAGGTGATTTCTCAATATAAACAGTAGGAACAACTTGATCAACATTATAAATGATTGTTTCCTCTTTAGCTATAACAGGTTCCTTAGAAGTTTCTTCAATAGGTGGATGAAATTTAAACCATTTCTCCTTACGGAGATCAATATGAGTAGCAAATGATTTACATAAAGTAGCTACTATCTCAGAGTCAAGCACATATTTTGCACTAACTTACGAAATGTTTAAGTTTCCATAAAGGATTTAACACAATCAAACTAAAGAATTATACCAGACTCTTTACCTTTGTGAATTTCCCAATCTTGATAGTTGCCTTTAATTCTCTCTAGAAGATCCATCTGAATTCAATCGTTTTCATCATAAAGAAATCAGTAGAAGAAGTATCGAGCATTGATCGATCTTCATGAGAAAGCTGAGCATAAATGTTTTGTATAATTATTTCTCTTGGGAGCTCATGATTGGGGCATGTACGCATCATAGATTTAAGCCTCCCCCAAGCTTGAGCGGTAATTTCTCCTTCACAAGGCAAAAAGTTATATATATAATTCCGATCACGATGAACCAAATGCATAGGATAAAAAATTTGGTAAAATTCCAGCTTCGGTCGATTCCAATCCCATGTACCGGCATCATCCAATAGCCTATACCATATCAATGCCTTTCCCACAAAATATAAAGGGAAAACCTTCTTCTTAACACCATCCTGGGATAAACCTGCAAGCTTAAATAATCCACAAAAATTATTTATATAGATCGAGTGCATATAAGCATGTATTGTTCCATCTCCTGCATAAGCATTAGCTAGCAGTTTCACTAACATACCCGAAGGAATTTCATAGTAAATATTTTCAGTAGGTTCAGTAGGTTGAGGAGCAGATTTTGCCAGTTCCGGGCGAGGTGAAGATACCCCAAACAAGGCCCTCAAAGGATTATCCTCCATAGTAACAAGTGACAATAAATTTTAGAACATAACAAAAATGTTTCCTTACCAAATTCTACTTACCAAAGGCACTTCACTCCCCAACAACGGCACCAGAAAAGAGTCTTGATGACCCACAAGTATAGGGGATCAATCGTAGTCCTTTCGATATGTAAGAGTGTCAAACTCAACGAGGAGCAGAAGGAAATAACAAGTGATATTCAGCAGGATATTTTATGCAAGCACTGAAAGTAGCGGTAACAAATTGTTTTGTACCAAGGTCATTCGTAACAAGTAACAAGTAAAAATAGTAACCAAGGTGCAGAAAGGTGGCCCAATCCTTTTTATAGCAAAGGACAAGCTGGAATTTTCTCTCATACGTAGTAAAGCGCTCTCGACACATGGGAATTTTGTCTAGTCACGTTTCATCATGTTTAGTTAATTCGCGTTCGGTACTTTGATAATTTGATATGTAGGTGGCCCTGTGCTAGGGTGTTATTTTTACTCAAACAAACAACCCTCTTAAGATTACCCCCTCTCAGAAACATCTGCGACTACGAAAGAAGAATTAAGATAAATCTAACCATTTGATGAAACATCTGGATCCAAATCAGCCCCTTACGGAACAACACATAAACTAGGGTTTAAGCTTCTATCACTCTCGCAATCCATCATCTACTTATTACTGCACAATGTTTTGACTTAGGTCCAAGTATTGTGAAGTGTCATGTAGTCGACATTTACATGACACCACTAAAGGAAGAGCAACATAGACATCATCAAAATATCGAACGGATACCAACATCACATGATTACTTATAACTAGACTTCTCCCATGTCCTAAAGAATGAAAATAACTACTCAAAAATCATCATCATGTTCAAGATCAGAGGTGTAATGAATATGCTTAAGGATTTGAACATATAATCTTCCATCAATTAAACCAACTAGCATCAACTAGAAGATGTAATTAACACTAGGTTTGGAGACAAAGATTGAATACAAGAGATGAACTAGGGTTTGAGATGAGATGGTGTTGGTGAAAATGTTGAAGAAGATTGGTCCTCCCACGATGGAGGAAGTGTTGGTGATGACGATGTCTTCGATTTCCCCCTCCCACAGGAAAGTTTCCCCGATGGAATCGCTCCGTCGGAGAGAAAAAGCGCTCGTGCCCAGGTTCCGCCTCGAGAAGGCGGTGCTTCATCCCGAAAGTCTTCTTCTCATTTTTTTTCTAGGGCAACTAGCATAATATGGGAGAAGATGTGCAGTGGAGGCCTGCCAGGGGGCCACGAGATCAGGGGGCGCGCCTGGGGGTAGGGTGTGCCCCCAGGCTCATGGCCTCCTAGTGGGTCCCCTTCTGGTATTTCTTTTGCCAATAGTTTTCATATATTCCAAAACAATTCTCCATAAATTTTCAACTCATTTACAGTTCCAGAGAATATCTAACTCTTCGGTGGCCTTTTCGGGTCCAGAATTCCAGTTGTCGGCAATCTCCCTCTTTATATGAAACTTGCAAAATAAGAGAGAAAACGCATTAGGATTGCATGATAACGTGAAATAATAACTGAAAAAATATCAACACAAAAACAAGATGCAAAATGGATGTATCAGCAGTACTTCAGCTCTTTAGTGCTGTGATTTATACTGGTGGGGTCTGCACGGACTTTTCCACATGCACGGTAGTGGGTCGGCGGTAGAAAACGTGGGTCTTCCGCTTTAAGCGATAGTACCGATCCCTAGGGAGCGGTAGTACCACTTCAACTGTAGAGGTAGTACCGCCCCGTGCGGTACTACCGGCCACTCTGTCGTGCTGCGCTAGCCCCTGCCTCCCCTGTCTCCAACAAGCGGTAGTAGGAGCGGCAGTAGGTGCGGTAGTACCACTTGGTTCGATACTACTGCCCTGCATGCGTTGTTGTACCGCTTGCAATCCTGCAGTACCAGTCCAAGCGGTAGTACCGCTCGTATGAGTGGTAGTACCACTTTTGTGGTTCTTCGAGCTCATACCGGTTGGACTTGAACTGTTACTATATAAGGGAGTCTTCTTCCCCAAGAAGTCTTACCTCTTTGCCCCCAAAACTCCGTTGTTGCCTCGTAAGCTTATTTTCGCCTGATCTATCTCCCTAGCAATCAAAACTTGTCGATTCTTAGGGTTTGCTTGAGAGGGCCTCGATCTACACTTTCACCAAGAGAAATTTGATTCCCCAACTAATCCCTTGCGAATCTTGGGTGTTTGGGCACCCTAGACGGAAGATTTCACCTCGGAGCCACATTCCATTGTGGTGAAGCTTCATGGCGGTGTTGGAAGTCTCCAATTAAGTTGTGGAGATTACCCCAGCCCTGTTTGTAAAGGTTCGATCGCCGCCTTCAAGGACACCACTAGTGGAATCACGGCACCTTGCATTGTGCCAGGGCGTGAGGAGAATACGGTGGCCCTAGTGGCTTCTTGGGGAGCATTGTGCCTCCACACCACTCCAACGGAGACGTACCTCCCTTCCAAGGGAGGAAACTTTGGTAACACATCCTCGCCTTCATCGACTCCACTTGCGGTTACTTCTTACCTTTACATTGTGCAAGCGTTGTTGTGTTTGTATCTTGTGCTTGCTATTGTTGTTGTGATTGAGCTCATCATATAGGTTGTTCACCTAGTTGCGTATCTAGACAACCTATTTTATTGTTGAGCCTATTTGTTAAAAAGAAGCTAAAAATTGTTAGTCCCCTATTCACCCCCACCCCCCTCTAGTTGACCATACCGATCCTTTCAAAACGCGATCAGTGTTTTGTTGTCACTGATTGTAGTTGCGATAGGTAAAATATGCTAATAAAACGTAATGTGGTAACTTTTTTAATGACGCCAATAATGTGGTGGTTCTGTGCTAGACTATTTCCATGTTTTGCTCTGAACATGAATTTTAGGCTGCCTTAACCTGCATCATCATTTCATAAAAGAGAAAGAGTACATTTTTCTGGGTTAGTATAAATTTTCTACGAATTTCCAAATTTTAAAGGTCTTTTGAAAATTAGAAATGATTTCTGAAACTTAAAATCACCAGAAAACCTTTTGGACTCGTATAGTCTAGCCACAGTCAGTGACATGTGGAGCCAGTTAAATCTGAGTTAGTTTCAGTCAAACTGACATTTGGGGCCGATGTGATTAATTAATTTCTAACGAGAAATATAAAACAAGGTTAATTAACTTTACTTCGGTCAAGCATTCATCTGGTCCCATAAGAGGCCGAGAGGATCTGCCGGCTTCTTCACCTCCACCTCATCTCCAGTATTCAAGACGAGAGGAGCTCCTACCATGGGGCCATCGGATCTTTAGAGGTGGATTGAAAACGGGCGAGAGGGGATTGTCCAATTGCGTCAAAGAGGCAATGGATTGTAACACACCGAGGGAGAAGGGGGGTCGAGATCTAGAGTGGGTGAGAAGAGAGAGCGAATGGGGGTGAGTCTTGGAGAGGAAGAAAGTGAGATTGTAGATAAAGGTAAAGGATACATGAAATAGTTCAATTTTCACATACCTCTCGCTGCCACAGGTGACCATCTATATAACGAACACACGCACGCGACCCACCCTCGGAGTCTGCCCACTGGCATGCCAGGTGTGGTCAGGTGTGACATTCTCCCTCCCTTAAGACTGGCCCTCTCCTTGAGTCTCGTTGTCTTCTTGGTTCCAGATGGTTACCGTCGGGTAGCACTGACGGAGCACTTCATAGTCTTCCCAGGTCGTAGACTGTTGTGTGCCGTCGCCCCACTGCACCTTGAGTTGTGCGATCGCCCTGTTGCGGCGCTTCCTCATGCGTCGCTCCAGGATCAGGGATGGTTCGGCCGTCGAGGTGGATAGATCCGGCACGCGGGGCAGCTCGGCGTAGTCGGGCGTGAAGGGCTTCAACTGGGAGACGTGGAAGACAGGGTGCACGCGGCTCATTGCCGCAGGTCCAGCATGTACGCCAGGGGGGCAATCTTCTCCAGCACGGTGTAGGGCCCGAAGAACTTGAACGCGAGCTTGGCGCCGGGTCGACTAACGACGGGTTGCTAAATGTAGGGCTGTAGCTTCACGAGTACTATTCACCCACTTGGAATAGCCACTTCATGCGATTGCGGACAGCTTGCTTCTTGACACGCCTCTGCGCGCTCCAGCTGCGCCCGGATCTGCGCGGTGTGCGCCGCTGATACTTGTAATCCGCGTTGGGTTTTCCGTGAAGAGGAACGGGTAATTGCAACACAAAGTGGGTAAGTATTTCCCACAGTTATGAAACCAAGGTTTATCGAACCAATAGGAATATCAATCCTCAACCGTCTTCAGCGGCTGCACATAAATGAACAAACAACTTGCACCCAATGCGGGCAAGAGGGTTGTCAATCCCCTTGATCTCATTATTTGCAAGCAAATGAATTGTGTAGATAATTGTTGATAAATATAAATTGCAAAATAAAATAAAAGATAAATAAAGGCAGCAAGGTAATTGTAGCATTTATAAATATATAAGTGAATAGACCCGGAGGCCATAGTTTTCCCTAGTGGCATCTCTTATGTAGGCAGCGTGCGGTGGGTAACAAATTACTGCTGGGCAATTGATAGAAAAGTGGATAGTTATGCGATTTTCACGGCAATGATCATGTGTATATAGGCGTCATGTCCATAAACAAATAGGCCGACTCCTTCCTGCACCTATTACTATTACTCCACTCATCGACCGCTATCCAGCATACATCTAGAGTATTAAGTAAAACAGAGTAATGCATGGAGAACGATGACATCATGTAGACAAAGTAAACACAATATGAATAAAACCCATCGTGTTACCCTTAGTAGCAACAACACAAAGACACATCTTGTCCCCTACTTTGTCACTGGGATATAGAAACTCGCTAGGTTGAACCTACCACAACGCACCACTCCCACCAATGAAATATCAATCTACTTGGCCAAAGCACATCAATAGATCGGAGAGCATTACGAAGCTATAATGATCATGCAATTGAGATACAATATATATCAGAGGTATCTCAAATACTTTTCATGAATAATCTGAACATAAGCCCACAATTCATCGGATCCCAACAAACACACCACAGAATAGGATTACATCGGATAGATCAAAGCGAAGATGCGATGATCATTGTATTGAAGATCAAGAGATAGAGAGATTGCCATCTAGATACTAGCTATGGACCCTGTCGTGGGAACGTGCCTGACAGTAGATGGTAGGGGTACGAAAGGAGAGGGCAGAGTCCTAGCTACGGCGAGGGTGTACACACAGATGTATGAGTTCAGGCCTCACTCGGAAGTGATAACATCCCTACGTCTCAGGTGCTCCGGGGAGCTTACTCTGTCGAGTGATACGTGTGTTGTGTTTACAAAGGATTGCGAACCCTTGTGCCAGTGGGGAGGGGTGGCTTATATAGAGTGCGCTGCCCCTCATAAACGTCCGGCATCTAAGGGATTGATTGTGGGGAGTAAAGGGGGACGTTACTGGTAACGTATACAATAAATGCCAGTTAAGGCGGCGAGCGTAACGCCTGCCCGTTGGCCTCCCTGGGGAGACTCCCGGTTTTCTACAGTCGAGTGATTGGCGACCGCTCCGAGTGAGAGTTTACTGTCGAGTGTAGGGGGGTCTTCCGTGTGAACATATGTCGAGTGACTCATATGCCATGGCTAGTTCAGTCGGAATCTCTCTTGTAGTCTTGTAGTCTTGTAGTTCTCCAATGTGGTGTCCTTAGGTGGGGTATGTAGGACAGGCCTAATACCCTACCCTAGGTACATATCCTCGTCATTAGCCCCCGAATGGATCAGGGCTCGAGTGGAGAAGGGACAGTGCAGGTTCTGCCGAACTCAGCGTTCCGAATGAGCTTCGAGATTTTTCCGATACCTGTGACGACTGGGCCTTCCAACTTCTGCCTTGATCTATTCAGCTTGTCAGCTCTTCCGAGTGAATTCAGATGCAGGTTCGAGTCCGAATGGTCAACAGGATCTTGATCGTCAGGGCCGCTACCTCGGTGACATCGCCGGGGCAAAGAGAGGAAAGCGCGGAGAAGGACACGCCGGACGCAGCTACTTCTCGCCAAGGTATGGCATATTGTCATTTGACATTCTTTTCAAACCATTCGACAGTCATGTGATATGTCGACTGGTGACATGCAGAGCCAATGGATACCGACCCCGCAGCCCCGTCTCCGACTGTACCGATTACAGCACCGACCCAGATGGCCGTGGAGCTCGCCAGTCCGCCACAAGCGCCTGTCTCCCAAGCACCAGTCCTTCCGACTACATCACCGCTCCCTTCACAGACCATCTTCTCTCTGCACCGTGTTCCAGAAGACCAGACTGGAGCTGCTAAGGAGGCGATGATGCAGGCCGAACATATGATGTAGCGTACGAAGGAGGCGTACGAGGCCAGCAAGCTGGCTTACGACGCTAGCTCAGCGCTTCGGGCGAACGTCCAAGTAAGTGCACTTGTAAGTGCGCTTTTTGATTGTGTCGCTTTCCGTCTTCCATGACTTGACTTCTGCACCCGATGGGAGTTTTCTGTCTGTCGACTGGTAATCGCTTGTCACGCACTCGGCTAGGGCTGACCTGGTCGAGTGGACAATCTTTTTTTTTGTTCGGCCGTCACTCGGATCGGGCGGACCGTTCCGAGTGGATACCGTTCCGGTGGGGGCACGCTGAGTGCACCCACTGGGTGTAGTCCCCGAGACTGCCGTTGACTGTGGGCAGTCGGCGGGAGTCTTAGAACTTTTGTCTTGTTTTTTTTTTATGTTTGGCCGTCACTCGGATCGGGCGGACCGTTCCGAGTGGATACCGTTCCAGTGGGGGAACGCTGAGTGCACCCACTGGGTGTAGTCCCCGAGATTGCCGTCGACTGCGGGCAGTCGGCGGGAGTCTTAGAACTTGGACTCGAAGCCCATATTTCTGTCCACCGAATTGTTTTTGTCGTTGATCTCAGAAGGCCTGTGAGCTCGGTACTCGATACGCTGACTTGGAGAAGGAGAAGACTCAGCTTCAGCTCGACTTGGAACTGGCGAGGAGAGACCTGGAGCGTGCGCAAGCTGATCTGAAGGCTTCAGGAGGTAAACTTTGTTGATCGAGTACTTCATTATTTGTTTCTTCTATCTTTGAACCGAGTGACTCCACTCGAGCAGACGTGCGTGCTGAAAACCGTCGACTCCGAGCGCGACTCAACAATGCTATTTCTTTAGATATCATGAAGAAAGCGCTGGAGGACAAAGACAGATCACTCGCCGATGCTCAGAAGATGGCGAGGGAGAAGACTGAAGCTGCCGAGAAGAAGCTCGCCGCGGCCAGCAAGCTTGAGGAAGAGAACACGAAGCTGAAGCAGGAGCGAGCTGACTGGAGCGAAAGGCTTGACCATGCAACCAAGAGAGCAAAGGGCTTGGAGACCTATCTGGGGGATTACGCCCAGAAGATGTATGTTTTGCTTGAAGGTAATTTTCTCCAGTCGAGTGAATTCCGTTAATCCCAACTTTATCCAGTCGAGTGAATTCCGTTGATTTTCAGGGAACAGTATCATGACTAATTCTTTCCATCTTCTTCATGTAGAATTCTGCAAGGACTTCGAGAAGGAGACCGAGGCGGTCGAGCCCAATCTGGACCCTTCCAAGTCACCTGTCAGAGATGCTGTGGCTATGAACACGTTCCGGCTTGAAGCTCGAGTCGCAGGCGTCCGAGAGTACGTCGCTCGACTGCGAGGTGCAATGGAGAAGGTCGACAAGGAGCTGTGGCCGGAAGACTCACTTCAGGCTGACCTCGAGTCAATGATGACTCGGCTTGACGAGCTCCCTGGTCGAGTGCAGGCATGGAAGAAATCTGCTGCACGCTGCGGAGCTGACATAGCGCTCTCACTCGTCAGGGTCCATTGCAAGGAGGTCAAGGAGGACAAACTGAAAGCACTTCAGGTGGCCAACACAAAGAAGCTCCAGTTCGAGGACTTCATGGAGACCTTCATCGAAGCGGCCACTCAGATCGCTGACGGGATCGACCTGGACACCTTCGTCGAGCGTGCAAGTCCCACTGGAGCTTGAAAAAACTTTGCTGGTGATCAAAAACTTTAATTTACCTCAGTATGCCGAGTGGTGGTGTATCGTTAAAACTTCTTTCGGGTCTTGGGCCCGAGTACTTTCGTCATTTGCATGGGCAACTTTTATCCATGCTGAATACTCTGGATTTATCTGAATTTGTTTTTCAGTCCTTTGCTTGATTTCCTCTCGAGTAGATCAGGTCTTGTCGAGTGGTTTCTGGTCCAGTGGGGGCACGCGGAGTGCACCCACTGGGTGTAGTCCCCGAGACCGCTGTCGAGTGGCGGCGACATCGGCAGGGGTCTTAAATTTGTTTGATTGATTTCGGACTTAGGCGAGGACTGACTCGCAGCTAAGCCCCCCGAGTGAGAGGACCGCTCGTCATTTGGGAGTGAGTATCAGAACTCAGGCGAACACTGGTTCGCAGATAGCCTCTGAGTGAGAGGATTGCTCGTCACTCGGAGCAGTTTATAACTTAGGTGATGCGGAATCACGGCTAAGCCCCCGAGTGTGAGGATCGCTCATCACTCGGAGTAGCGTTTTAACTTGGGCGAAGCGGATTCGCAACCAAGCCCCCGGGTGAGAGGATCGCTCATCACTCGGAGTAGCGTTTTAACTTGGGCGAAGCGGATTCGCAGCCAAGCCCCCGAGTGAGAGGATCGCTCGTCACTCGGAGTATGTTTATAACTTATGCGAAGCGGATTCGCAGCCAAGCCGCCGAGTGTGAGGATCGTTCATCACTCGGAGTAGAGTTTTAACTTGGGCGAAGCGGATTCGCAGCCAAGCTCCCGAGTGAGAGGATCGCTCATCACTCGGAGTACGATTTAACTTGGGCGAGGCGGATTCGCAGCCAAGACCACGAGTGAGAGGATCGCTCGTCACTCGGAGTAGCGTTTTAACTTGGGCGAAGCGGATTCGCAGCCAAGCCCCCGAGTGAGAGGATCGCTCATCACTCGGAGTACGATTTAACTTGGGCGAAGCGGATTCGCAGCCAAGCCCCCGAGTGAGAGGATCGCTCGTCACTCGGAGTACATTTAAACTTAGGCGATGCGGAACCGCGGCTAAGCTTTCGAGTGATGTTATTCACTCGACGAGGTTCTGAACTTAGGCGACACGGAGTCGCAGCTAAGCCCCCGAGTGTGAGGATCGCCCATCACTCGGAGTAGATTTAAACTTAGGCGATGCTGAATCGCGGCTAACCTTTCGAGTGAATGCGATGCTATTCGCTCGAAGAGGTTCTGAACTTAGGCGACACGGATTCGCAGCTAAGCCCCCGAGTGTGAGGATCGCCCATCACTCGGAGTAGATTTAAACTTTGGCGATGCTGAATCGCGGCTAAGCTTTCGAGTGAATGCGAAGCTGTTCACTCGACGAGGTTCTGAACTTAGGCGACACGGAGTCGCAGCTAAGTCCCCGAGTGTGAGGATCGCCCATCACTCGGAGTAGATTTAAACTTAGGCGATGCTGAATCGCGGCTAAGCTTTTGAGTGAATGCGATGCTATTTGCTCGAAGAGGTTCTGAACTTAGGCGACACGGAGTCGCAGCTAAGTCCCCGAGTGTGAGGATCGCCCATCACTCGGAGTAGATTTAAACTTAGGCGATGCGGAACCGCGGCTAAGCTTTCGAGTGATGCTATTCACTCGATGAGGTTCTGAACTTAGGCGACACGGAGTCGCAGCTAAGCCCCCGAGTGTGAGGATCACCCATCACTCGGAGTAGATTTAAACTTAGGCGATGCGGAATCGCGGCTAAGCTTTCGAGTGAATGCGATGCTGTTCACTCGACGAGGTTCTGAACTTAGGCGACACGGAGTCGCAGCTAAGCCCCCGAGTGTGAGGATCGCCCATCACTCGGAGTAGATTTAAACTTAGGCGATGCGGAACCGCGGCTAAGCTTTCGAGTGATGTTATTCACTCGACGAGGTTCTGAACTTAGGCGACACGGAGTCGCAGCTAAGCCCCCGAGTGTGAGGATCGCCCATCACTCGGAGTAGATTTAAACTTAGGCGATGCGGAATCGCGGCTAAGCTTTCGAGTGAATGCGATGATGTTCACTCGACGAGGTTCTGAACTTAGGCGACACGGAGTCGCAGCTAAGCCCCCGAGTGTGAGGATCGCCTATCACTCGGAGTAGATTTAAACTTAGGCGATGCGGAACCGCGGCTAAGCTTTCGAGTGATGTTATTCACTCGACGAGGTTCTGAACTTAGGCGACACGGAGTCGCAGCTAAGCCCCCGAGTGTGAGGATCGCCCATCACTCGGAGTAGATTTAAACTTAGGCGATGCGGAACCGCGGCTAAGCTTTCGACTGATGCTATTCACTCGACGAGGTTCTGAACTTAGGCGACACGGAGTCGCAGCTAAGCCCCCGAGTGTGAGGATCGCCCATCACTCGGAGTAGACTTAAACTTAGGCGATGCGGAATCACGGCTAAGCTTTCGAGTGAATGCTATTCACTCGACGAGGTTCTGAACTTAGGCGACACGGAGTCGCAGCTAAGCCCCCGAGTGTGAGGATCGCCCATCACTCGGAGTAGATTTAAACTTAGGCGATGCGGAATCGCGGCTAAGCCCCCCGAGTGGAAAATCGCTCGCACTCGGAGTATTCTTGAACTCAGAATTGTGCGATCGGAATCGACAAAAGACTGCAGGAGTCGTATCCTTGATAATCAAAACAGTTTACTCTTATTACATCAGACAGATCAACCTTCAGGTGTAGAACCGACGAAGCAGATCCGCGTTCCAGGCCCGTGGCTCGTCAGCGTTCTTCTTGAGATTGAAGAGGTGGTAGGCTCCATTGTTCAACACCTTGGTGACGACGAAAGGGCCTTCCCACGCGGGGGCTAGCTTGTGAGGCCGCTGCTGATCCACTCGGAGCATGAGGTCACCTTCGTGGAAGGTCCGACTCCTGACGTGCCTTGCATGAAAGCGACGCAGATCTTGCTGGTATGCAGTCGACCGGATCAAAGCCATTTTCCGCTCTTCTTCAAGGAGATCCACAGCATCCTGGCGTGTTTGCTCGGCTTCAACCTCCGAGTAAAGGTCCACCCGAGGGGAATTGTGAAGAACATCACTCGGCAGGACAGCTTCAGCCCCATACACCCTGAAGAAAGGAGTGCGATCAGTTGACCGATTTGGAGTTGTCCTCAAGCCCCACAGAACAGACGGTAATTCTGTAACCCAAGCTCCAGCTGTGTGATCGAGTTCGCGCACGAGTCGAGGCTTCAACCCTTGAAGGATAAGGCCATTTGCTCGCTCGGCCTGACCGTTTGACTGGGGGTGCGCAACGGATGCGTAATCCACCCGAGTGCCTTGAGAGGAGCAAAAGGCTCTGAACTCTTCCGAATCAAAATTAGAACCATTGTCCGTGATGATACTATGGGGAACTCCGTATCTGAATATTATTTCCCTCATGAATTTGATGGCTGTGCGAGAATTCAGCTTCCTGATAGGCTTGGCCTCAATCCATTTAGTGAACTTGTGGACTGCTACCAGAAGGTGCGTGAAACCACTCTGGCCCGTGCGGAGAGGTCCGGTCATATCCAATCCCCATACAACGAACGGCCAGACGAGTGGGATGGTCTTCAAGGCAGACGCAGGCTTGTGCGACAAGTTTGCATAGAATTGGCATCCTTCACAGTGCTGCACAATATCCTTAGCCATCTCATTGGCGCGCGGCCAGAAGAAACCAGCTCGGTAGGCCTTGGCAACAATCGTCCGAGAGGACGCATGATGGCCGCAAGTTCCCGAGTGAATTTCCTCCCGAATCAGTCGACCTTCTTCGGGAGAAATGCATCGCTGAGCCACGCCGGTTATGCTCTCTCTGTAGAGCTGCCCATTCATAACAGTGAAAGCTTTGGATCTGCGGACAATCTGTCGAGCTTCAACTTCGTCTTCTGGAAGTTCTCGCCTGAGGATGTACGCGATGTAGGGCACCGTCCAATCGGGAGTTATCACCAGAATCTCACTGACCAGATCTATGACTGCTGGGACATCAACTTCAGTCGGATTGGAGGCACTTATAGGCTGCGGGGGCTCTTCGGTGAAGGGGTCCTCTTGTACCGAAGGAGAGTGCAAATGCTCCAGGAACACATTGCTGGGCACAGGCTTCCGAGTGGAACCGATTTTTGCCAGTTCGTCAGCTGCCTGATTCTTCACTCGGGGAACGTGATTGAGTTCCAAACCCTCAAACTTCTTCTCAAGCTTTCTTACTGCATTGCAATATCCGGTCATGGCGGGGTTTCTGACATCCCACTCCTTCATCACTTGATTGACCACCAAATCCGAGTCACCGTATACCATCAGGCGACGGACGCCGAGCGAGATGGCCATACGCAACCCGTAAAGGAGTGCTTCGTACTCAGCTTCATTATTGGAGGAATCAAAGTGAATCTGGAGGACATAGCTGAGTTTATCGCCCTTGGGAGACACCAATACCACACCAGCACCAGAACCGTTCAGCATCTTCGAGCCGTCAAAGAACATGGTCCAGTGTTCCGAGTGGATCTGGACTGGCTGCTGCTGTTCTATCCACTCGGCCATGAAGTCAGCAAGTGATTGAGATTTAATGGCTTTCTTCGCTTCAAACTTGATACCAAAATAAAGAAGTTCAATGGCCCATTTGGCCACTCGACCAGTCGCATCTCGATTGTTGAGGATTTCATTCAAAGGCGCATCACTGACGACTGAGACTGAGTGATCTTGAAAATAGTGCGCCACTTTCTTCGCTGATAGATATATACCATAGACAAGCTTCTGGTAATGTGGGTACCTTTGCTTAGAAGGAGTCAACACTTCAGAGATGTAATAAACTGGGCGCTGGACTTTGTAGGCCTTGCCCTCTTCTTCTCGCTCGATAGTAAGAACTGTACTGACGACCTGATTGGTGGCTGCAATGTACAGGAGCAGGGGTTCTTTGCTGTGTGGGGCGGCAAGCACCGGCTGGGTGGAGAGCAGGGCTTTGAGCTGGACAAACGCTGCTTCTGCCTCTGAATTCCACTCGAACGTATCGGATTTCTTCATCAGTCGGTATAAAGGGAGTGCCTTCTCTCCGAGACGAGAAATGAATCTGCTCAGCGCTGCCAGGCAACCGGTAAGCGTCTGGACATCGTGAATACGCTCGGGGTGTTTCATTCGGACGATGGCACCGATCTTCTCGGGGTTGATGTCGATTCCTCGTTCGGAAACGAGATAACCGAGTAACTTTCCACCTGGAACTCCAAAAGTACACTTGGTTGGATTCAGCTTGAGGTCATATCTTCTTAAGTTGGCGAATGTTTCCGCCAAGTCAGTCAGGAGGTCGGAACCTTTGCGAGACTTGACTACGATATCATCCATGTAGGCCTCGACATTCCGACTGATCTGGTCGAGGAGACACTTCTGAATCATGCGCATGAAAGTAGCGCCAGCATTCTTCAGACCAAAAGGCATGGTGATGTAACAGAAACACCCGAAAGGGGTGATGAAGGCCGTTTTTATTTCATCTGGACCAAACAGACGGATCTGATGTTAGCCAGAGTATGCATCGAGAAAAGACAAACGCTCGCACCCCGCAGTCGAGTCCACAATTTGGTCGATGCGGGGGAGCGGGAAATGATCTTTCGGGCAGGCCCGATTGATATGCTTGAAGTCTATACACATTCGGAGCGACTTGTCCTTCTTGGGGACCATGACGACATTCGCAAGCCACTCGGAGTGGTAGAACTCGCGAATGAACTTGGCCTCCAAGAGTCGAGCCACCTCCTCGCCGATCGCCTTCCGCTTCTCTGTTGCCGACCGGCGCAAGTGTTCTTTTATAGGCTTGGCCTTCGGATCAACTCTCAGACGGTGCTCAGCCAGTCCCCTGGGTACACCAGGCATGTCAGCGGGCTTCCATGCAAAGATGTCCCAGTTCTCACGGAGGAACTGGATGAGCTCGGCTTCCTATTTGCTGTCGAGTGTGGTTGAGATGTTGGTCGGAGCAGCAGTAGGATCTGTCGGGTGAATGTGCACTTGCTTCAAGTCTCCTGCCGACTGAAAAGCTGACTCGGTGGTGGGCTTCTTGGAACGCAACAGATCAGCGGGATCAGCAGTCTTCTTGTACTCTTCTAACTCGACTACAGCCATCTGCATGTCGGCGATCTTGGAGCCCTGTTGGAGGCACTCCTCAGCCCTCTGTCAATTGCCTGTGATTGTGATCACACCCTTGGGCCCGGGCATCTTCAGCTTGAGATACACGTAACACGGGCGGGCCATGAAACGTGCATACGTTGGACGGCCAAGGATGGCATGATATGCACTCTTGAAGTCTACAACCTCAAATGTCAGCTTCTCTTTGCGAAAGTTCTTGTCAGTGCCGAACACCACATCCAGCGCAATCTGTCCGAGTGACTTGGCCTTCTTCCCAGGGATGACCCCGTGGAATTGCATATTGCTTTCGCTGAGCCTGGACATCGGAATGCCCATCCCTTTGAGGGTATCAGCGTACAGAATATTCAGGCCACTTCCTCCATCCATGAGAACTTTGCGGAGCCGAGTGCCTCCAACCACCGGATCCACCACCAGCGCCTGTCGACCTGGGGTAGGGACATGAGCGGGATGGTCTGACTGATCGAAGGTGATAGCTGTCTGGGACCACTTGAGGTACTCGGGGGTAGCTGGAGCAGCCATGTTGACCTCCCTGTTGATGACCTTCAATCGACTCTTGCTTTCTACATCGGCAAAAATCACCAATGTGGCATTGATCTCAGGAAAGTCTTCTTTATCTTCGTCCTCTTCTTTCTCAGGATCTTTATCACTCGACTGCTCTCCCTTGAACCCTTGGATCAACAATCGGCACTGTCGAGTGGTATGCTTTGACAGGATCAAGTTGCCTTCTTCATCCTTCCGTGAGTGAATGGGACATGGCATATCTAGGACATCTGTCGACTGGTTCTTGGACTTCTTCTGAACAAACTGCCCCTTTGGCTTCACTTTCCCTTTCGCCGCCAGAGCGGCTACTTCTGCCTGGATAGAGCCGTCAGCTTTACGCTTTTGCTTCCGATTGGAATTTCCGCCGCCGGGATTACTGTCGACTGCTTTAGCCTTGCCACTGCGGAGGCGATCCTCCTCCTCGCCGTTGGCGTATCGGATGGCAATTTCCATCATCTTGCTCAGGGACATATCTCCTGTCCGACCAAACTTCAAATAGAGCTCTCTGTATCTGACTCCGGCCTTGAAGGCGCAAACAGCCTGGTGCTCGGAAACACCTTCCACCGTGTGATGAAGAGTGGTCCACTGCTGAATGTAATCCCTCAAGGTCTCATTCGGCTTCTGGACACAGTGCTGCAACTCGAGCAAACCGGTAGGGCGCTTGCAGGTGCCTTCGAAGGTCTTGACAAACACTCAGGCAAGATCCTCCCAGCAATAGATGCAAGAAGGAGCCAACTGATTAAGCCACGCCCGGGCCGGACCATCCAACATCAGGGGCAGATGCTTCATAGCCACGTTGTCGTTGCCTCCGCCGATCTGAACAGCCACTCGGTAATCGTCTAGCCATGTTTCTGGTTTCGACTCGCCAGTGAATTTGCTAATCCCAGCCGCCAACCTGAAGTTGGGGGGGATCTCAGCAGATCGGATGGCTCTGCTGAAACACTCTAGACCAGAAACAGCTATACCACTGCCACTTGGAAAATCTCTGTCATATCCACCTCTGTTGTATCTGCCTCTATCGACCCGGTTCTGAACGAGAACGGATCTCGCGTCAAACCCAGGGTCCCGATCATCACCGTACGGGCGCCTGTCATCATAGTGCCGGGGCACGTATGGACCACTCCGCGGAGGAGTAGGCACTCGACGGTGGTCATCACGGTGATGCCGAGGAGCAAACTGATCTCGCCTCTGATCTCTGTACTGATCGTTGCGGTAATCTCTGCCTCTGCGACGCTGAGGTGACCCTGGACTGTGGGCCGATTGGACTGTGTCTGCTCTAACTGATTCGTTGTGAATCCTGTTGCGCGACTGAGAGACAGCGGAGTTCTGCTGTCGAGCCACCCCAAGCAGGGTTCGGATCTGCTCGAGTCCTCTGCCGGCCTCTGAATCGGACGGCTGTATAGAATCTGCAATCCTAGCCGCCGCTGCAACATTCTGGATCGGAGTACGGTATACCTGACGATTGTCGTCGACTGGAGGGAACAACTGACGCTCGCGGCGCTGTCGAGTGCGCTCGTCGAGTGACCTCTGCATCCCCTCGAGGCGCGTGCGCTCTGCCAAGGTGGCGAGACGCGCAGCCTCCAGAGCCTGGGCTTCTGCAGTCGTGCCGACGATGGGGGTTTCGAGGACCTCCTCATCCCTGCGCTGCTGATCATTCGACGGGCCGCCACGCTCGCGGCCGCCACGGCCATAGCCGGGTGGGCTCTGATGAGAACCCGCCATCAAAACTTCTGCTGCAGGATCGCAGCTCTCGCACTCGGAAGGGAGCTCGGATGAATCTGATGCCGAGTCGAACGCGCCGTGAAGTGGCTCGGCGGGCTCGATTGCCGCGATCTGCAGAGTCGACGCCTGGCGCGCCGCCGCGTGCCTCACCCATCGCTGGAGCCGCGAACGACCGGATCGCTTGCGGCGACGAACAACGGGGAGAGTGGACGACGCTGGAGCCGACATGTACGGGGTCGACGGCTGACGAAGGAGAACGCCGCATGAACTCGCGCTGAAGTGCGTCGCCCCGCGGACGGGGAGAGCCTCAACGTCGAGAGGGGCTTCCTGGAGCCATGTGGAGTCATCGGCGATGAAGGTGAACGCACCGAGACGGATCTCGCAGCCCAGGATCAAACCGCCGTCGGGAGACATGGTGAGGATGAAAAACTGCAACCTCGCCAGAAGTCGCTTAGACACCTGCCCCACGGTGGGCGCCAACTGTCGTGGGAACGTGCCTGACAGTAGATGGTAGGGGTACGAAAGGAGAGGGCAGAGACCTAGCTACGGCGAGGGTGTACACACAGATGTATGAGTTCAGGCCTCACTCGGAAGTGATAACAGCCCTACGTCTCAGGTGCTCCGGGGAGCTTACTCTGTCGAGTGATACGTGTGTTGTGTTTACAAAGGATTGCAAACCCTTGTGCCAGTGGGGAGGGGTGGCTTATATAGAGTGCGCTGCCCCTCATAAACGTCCGGCATCTAAGGGATTGATTGTGGGGAGTAAAGGGGGACGTTACTGGTAACGTATACAATAAATGCCAGTTAAGGCGGCGAGCGTAACGCCTGTCCGTTGGCCTCCCTGGGGAGACTCCCGGTCTTCTGCAGTCGAGTGATTGGCGACCGCTCCGAGTGAGAGTTTACTGTCGAGTGTAGGGGGGTCTTCCGAGTGAACATATGTCGAGTGACTCATATGCCATGGCTAGTTCAGTCGGAATCTCTCTGGTAGTCTTGTAGTCTTGTAGTTCTCCAATGTGGTGTCCTTAGGTGGGGTATGTAGGACAGGCCTAATACCCTACCCTAGGTACATATCCTCGTCAGACCCATAGGTCTGTGGTGAACTACGCACACATCATCATGAGGGCAGCAAGGTTGATGAAGAGGCCCTCCACGGTCGATCCCCCCTCCGACAGGGTGCCAGAACGAAGCTCCAGATGGTCTCGCGACAGAACAGAGACTTGTGTCAGCGGAAAAAAGGTTTTGGGACTACCTTTAGGGTTTTCCAAATATTAGAGAATTTATAGGCCAGAGAGGGACGTCGGGAGAGCCACGAGGGGGCCACCACATATCAGGGCCCCCCCAGGGTGATCCCTGATGTGTGGTGGGGCCCTCGTGCACCTCCCGACCTCCTTCCAAAGCTTCGAGGTCTTCTTTTGGTCCAGAAAAAATCATCAAAAAGTTTTGTTTCAATTGGACTTCTTCTCGGAGTCACCGATTTTATTTCTTCTCTAAATCTGTGTTTCTTTAGTGATCTTACATGTGAGGTCTTTGTTTCTTTGATGATCCCTTCTTATTCAAAAAAAATTGGGGGGAGAAATCTTATTCAAGGATCCCTAACTCAAAGGAGGAGAAGTCTTACAAGCCATCAGTTTAGACAAAGGGAGAGAAATTATTTTCAATGATTCCCTCAATTTTCATTTCTATGAACCCTACATTCAATGACCCATGTTCTCAAGGACCCCTTCTTAATCAATGATCCCTGTATCTATCCCTGTGTATGACCTTTTTGGAAAATAATGCCAAAGGGGGAGAAATACCAAAGCTTCAATGCTAAAGGGGGAGATACATGCTTATGCAAAGGGGGAGATATAATCAAGGGGGAGAGCAGATATTAACGCTTACACTTATATAGACAAGGGGAGAATACCAAAGTAGGGGGACAAAAATATGTTTGGGAGAAATATATGTTTTAAAAAATTGTTATACTTTTCTCACCCTATCCAATCCCAATAACTACATACTAAGATTCAGGGGGAGAGGATGATCTACTATTTTCATATCCAAGGGGAGAAAGTTCTAAATGATCTTGGAGACATATCAATCTTAAGGAATACTATCTTCTATATGTTCTCCATATCTTGGTACTTTTGAGTTCTATTGCTTTTTGATTGGTAGAATACTCTTGTGTTTCCTAACATTGTTTTCTCAAGTGTATCTCTACTACTAGAATGCTCAAGAACTCAAGGTAAGTATATGCATCATATCCTTGATCAAGATGATCTCTTGCTTCTTGCACATATTGTTTGCAAGAGTGAAGTCTTGAACAAGGATGTAACTCATTCACATATATTTGATGCATATAGCCAAGATACACATGACTTCTGATATCCCTTCTATTATATGTGTATCCATGCATTCCAAAGCAACTATCCTTTAAAGGGATTGCACACATTTAGGGGGAGCAAGTCTAAGTCATGTGTCTCTCAAAGTCTTCATTATATCCATGCATATCTCTATTTGAAGCTTTGATTGTATGTTGTCATCAATTACCAAAAAGGGGGAGATTGAAAGCACAATGTGCTCCCTTGGTGGTTTTGATAATTCATGACAACATACATTGTCTCTTGGACTAATACTTTTACCTAGTGTATTTCAGATAAAAGTCCATGGAGAGATGGGTTGGCAAAAAGGGCTGTGAGGAGTAACCCCAAGATGCAAGGAAATGGATTGGCAAAGCTTCAAGCAAGAGGACTCTACATTTTACTTTGTGAGAAATCACTTTGAGTCCATAGGAAAGCCAATACTATTAAAAGGGGGTAAGGTATTGTTGGTGAGCAAAATGCTCATACGTGCACAAGTGATAGTCACCAAAAACACCCAAAAGCTCTTCCACAAAAGTGTGTCCAAAGCCAAATATCCAAAATCGGTGCAACCAACACATTCCACCCGCTGCCACCGATTCCCAAACTCAGACAGACCCATGCCAAACCCTAGCACATCGGTGCAACCTATTCCACTTCGGTGCCACCGAGTTTGGGTTGCCAGCTTTCTGTTACCTCGATTCACAAAATCAGTACCACCGAGTTTGTTGGATCGGCGTCACCGAGTTTGCGCAATCTGATCGTTGGTCACCAAATCGGTGCAACCAAGATTTATATATCGGTCTCGCTAAGATTCAAAAGTTGCTACCTTTGGAGCAACTCGGTACCACCGAGATTCACACATCGGTGTCACCGAGTTGGTCACTTTAGGTGTAACGGTTGGATTTTTGGAGATGCCTATATATACACCTTCACCACCACCTACTCGAAAGAGAAGCACTCAGAACTATTCCATACTTGCCCCATCATATTTTCTGAGAGAGAGCCACCTACTCATGTGTTGAGATCAAGCCATTCCACTCCAACCATATGAATCTTGATCTCTAGCCTCCCCAAGTTGCTTTCCACCAATCCAATCTCTTCCACCAAGCCAAATCTGTGAGAGAGTGATTGTGTGTTGAGGAGTCTATCATCTTGAAGCACAAGAGCAAGGAGTTCATCGACATTGCCGAGCCTATTACCTTTTGGAGGGTGGTGCCTCCTAGATTGGTTAGGTGTCGCTTGGGAGCCTCCTACTTCGTGTTGTGGAGTTGAACCAAGAAGTTTGTACGGGCAAGGAGATCGCCTACTTCATGAAGATCTACCCATAGTGAGGCTAGTCCTTCGTGGACGGAAGCCGTTATGGAATAGTCAAGGTTGCTACTTCGTGGACCCTTATGGGTGGAGCCCTCCGTGGACTCTCGCGACCGTTACCCTCCGTGGGTTGAAGACTCCATAAACGTGGACGTACGATAGCACCACCTATCGGAACCACGGGAAAAATCTTCGTGTCCCTCATGCATTTGATCTCCCTATCTCATCTCTTTACTTCATGTGCAATGTCTTTACTTTCCGCTGCTATACTCGTAGACATGCATGTGTAGGGTGTGGTAGACTTGTTATAATTGCTAAAATCTGCCAACCTATTAACTTGGGAAAAGGTTAGGTTTTAAATTCCTGCTAGTAGTCTATTCACCCCCCCCCCCCTCTAGACATTCTTCTAGTGATCCCACATATGCTCATTGAGAAAAGATAAATCAACAAATATTAACATAGCAATAATTAAAATGTAAGAAACAGAATCATCAATCCTTAAAAGTATACTATCCTTAAGGAATGTTTACCCCCGCCCATTCATCTTACTATATTAGCAAGGCATGGCTCCATCTTGACCACATTAATAAAAATGTCAAGCACCACAGTGTCCAAGCCAGGCAACTGGATCGTACTTTTTCAATATGCATCAACTTTTTATTCTTCACGCAATACATGAGTGTGAGCCATTGGACATAGCATTTAAGTGGAATAGAGTATGGTGGTAGATATCAAAGGGCTAGAAAGTGGAGAAGATAGTCTCGCATCAACTAGGCGTACCAACGGGATATGTAGATGCCCATCCAGAGATGTTAATGCAAGTAGTAGGGATTGCCATGCAAATGATGCACTAGAGCTATAGTGTATGAAAGCTCAAATGAACCTAAGTGGGGTGTGCATCCAACTTGCTTGCTCATGAAGACCTTGGGCATTTGAGGAAGCCCCTCATAGGAATATACAAGCCAAGTTTGTAAAATGAATAAGTGATTCCCACTAGCATATGAAAATGATATATCATGAGACTCTCTACATGAGGAGCATGGTGCCACTTTGAGGCACAAGTGTGGTAAAAGATAGTAGCAAAGTCCCTTATCTCATTTTCTCTCTTTTTTTGAATGGATGGTGGGCTCATTTGGTCTCCCCCATCTTTATTTTTTCGTCAGGAGTCTCAACTCGACTTGTGGGAGAATCATCGCCTCCATCATTCTTTCCTCACTGGGACAATGCTCTAATAATGATGATCATCACACTTTTATTTACTTACAACTCGATATGGAGAACTGATATGAAGATATGACTCTTATGAATGCCTCTGGCAGTGTACCAGGATGTGCAATGATCTAGCGTGACATGTATCAAAAATATGATGAACGGTGGATTTGCCACAAATATAATGTCAACTCTATATGATCATGCAAAGCAATATGTTGATGAATGAACTAGTCATGTGAAGTGATGATGGAATTTGCATGACAATATATCTCGGAATGGCTATGGAAATGCCATGATAGGTAGGTATGGTGTCTGTTTTGAGGAAAATATAATAAGGCTTATGTGAAATAGAGCGTATCATGTCACGGGGTTTGGATGCACCGGCGAAAGTTGCACCGATCCTCGAGGTGAGAACGGGCTATGCACGGTACCGAAGAGGCTAGCAAAATATAAGAAGGTGAGATTGTGTATGTCCATGGTTTCACATTAGTCATAAAGAACTCATATACTTATTGGAAAGTTGTATTAGTTTATCACAAATCAAAGTACTACTCGCATGCCCCGAGGGAAGAGGTTGGTAGGAGTTAACCATCGCGCGCTTCCGACCCGAAACAACACTAGGATATCAACGAGGAATAGAAATGCTCACACATCATCACCAGGCCTCTTTAATTTTTAGATGAACAAAAAGGTCAACCTCTCTTAATATCGGCACTTCTACGGTTTAACAATTGTGAACTCACGCATATTTCATATTACCACATCAATATCATTGACCCACAATTTCTCTATATGTGCTACATGATGGTTTTGATTATCACTCATTGAATACGTAATATTTTTGGACTAGTCTTATGACCCATGAAAATTAACGTCACTATTTATTAACTCTCAAACAAATATTTGTGAAGAACAAGAGTGAAATTATTTCTATAAAATCTTCACGCCACCGTGCTCAAAAAGATATAAGTGAAGTGCTAGAGCAACTGCTAAGCTCAAAAGATATAAGTGAAGCACATAGAGTATTCTAACAAATTATGATGAAGGTGTGTCTCTCTTAAATAGGTGTTTCCAGCAAATAATGATTGTGGCAAACTGAAAGTAAAAGCAAACAAAAGCAAACGACGCTCCAAGCAAAACTCATATCGTGTGACGAATAAAAATATAGCTTCAAGTGCCATACCGATTGATTTCAGACGAAAGAGGGGATGCCTTCCGGGGCATCCCCAAGATTAGACGCTTGAGTCACCTTTAAAATATTACCTTGGGGTGCCTTGGGCATCCCCAATCTTAGGCTCTTGCTACACCTTATTCCTTTGTCCATGACGATAACACCCAAAACTTGAAAACTTCAATCACAGAAAACTCAACAAAACTTCGTGATGTCCGTTAGTATAAGAAACATATTGCATACTTTAGGTACTGTTATAAATTGATTCCAATTTCATAAATGAATAATAGGTACTGTATTCTAACTTCTCCATCGCTTATACCCCCTGATACAATCCATAGCATAATCAAAACAAGCAACTATGCAAGCAAAAAACAGAATCTGTCTAAAACAGAACAGTCTGTAGCAATCTGTACAGAACCTATACTTACTTAACTCTAAAAATTCTGAAAAATAGGAAAACCTCGAACATTCGTATAGTAACACTGTGTAGAAATTGGAGATCATTCCTACACTCCAGTAAAAAATGAAAATTCCTGTACTTGAGTCAAACGTTTCTGTTTTGTTTCAGCATCAATTCTACTCATCTTGTGAGTCATCCCAAAGGCTTTACTTGGCACAAACACTAAATTAAACACAAGAACATAATCATTACACGGGCAATAATCATGTTATTAAAAATAAATAGAAAGTTTAAAGCAAAAATTTAAAGATAACTATTGGTTTGCCTCCCAACAAGCGCTATTGTTTTATGCCCCTAGCTAGGCATAATGCATAGTTTCAAGTATTGTCATCTTTGCTCACAAGGGATCCACTCCCCTTCATGTCCTTTAAAACTAGCTATTCTAAAATCTTACTTAAAAAATTTCCCTTCTCAAATTTACTGGAAGGGCTCAAGTGGTAAAAAGGATTTATAATATCATCACTAACATCATCATCATCATCATAGGGATCTTCATACAAAACATGAATTTCATCATTGATAGGTTCCCTAATTGTGTTTTCATGCCAATCTTCACTAAACACTTCATTTATTCCTTTAGCTACCCACTCAAATTTATCACAAGTATGAAGGAATAAAGCTTGCGTTAATTCTTCGGGAGAAACATTTCTCCTCATATTCTTACTAAAACCTTGGCAATTACTAGATTCCATCATACACAAAGCATCTTTATTATGTAGGATCACTTCTATAGGGGGAGTTTCAGATTTTACTCTATAAAAAGAAAATATGTCTCTTGCTTCCCGCACTATATAATCAAATTCATGCATAAGGATGATGGTAACAATTTTCTTAATCTTAGGATTACGAATACTCGGAAGTCCCAAAAATATCTTTTGGAGCATAGGATGGAGATGCACACATTTTCTTTCTAGATTCAATATTAACATTGTAATAGAATCCACATAACAACTTGTCTCTTCAATTATGGTTCCTTTAGTAAAAGGGATAGCTCCTGAGCACTCAAAAAATTCGTATATAATATGTTTCCCAATGATGTTCCCACTACCTACTTCATAGATTTTTTATTTTAAAACCGTGTGGGTATTACTACTAGGAACTTGATCTTTAGGAGATTCATGAATAGCATCAACAATATTTGGTCTCCCCTCTTCAGTGTCACTAGCACTATCTTCACTAGCGCTCTCAACAATAACTTTCTCAAACTCAGACATGATAACTACTTCAAACAAGCGAAGGAGTAAACTAGTGATACGTCTCCAACGTATCTATTATTTTTTATTGTTCCATGCTGATATATGTAACATCCCAAATTTTGGAATGTTATAATTATAATTGAATGATTGATTGTTTGATTGAGTGATTGAAATTGAGTGAAATTTGAAACTTTTTGAAACTTTTGAAAGAGAGGGAATAACATGACTTTCCCCTTGCTTTTGATTTCAAATTCATCCAATTCAAATCAATGACAGAAGATGACATGACTTCTTCAAATAAAAAGGGTTTGAAAAGTGGATTTGAAAATCTCTAAAATATTCTATTGGAATCCATTTCATATTTGGTTCTATATCAAAGTTTGAATGACTTCAAATCCATTTGCCCAAATTCAAAATCTTGAGAGGAGCAATATGACACTCCAAACCAGGGGCAACTGGAATTATATTTGAATTCATAAAAAATCAGAAAACTATTTGGAAAATATTTGAATATTCAAATTCAAAGTCATTCTTGAAGTGATTTTCTAAATTTGTTTTTCTCCAAAAATAAAATATATGGAAAATAGGGTAAAATGATTCCCTTCAATATAAAAATGGAGAGAAATGAATTTGGAGTTATTTTAGTATTTTCAAAATGTTTTCTTTGCATTTTATATGCAACAGTAGCACTGTTTGTATTTTCTGATTTTGTGGGAATTTAGTTTGACAGTGGAAATATGTTCATCTTTTAGAGTTTATTTTTCTGGTCATTTTGGTATATAATATGTCCATATAAAAGTATTTTAGTTTTCCTTTTATTCAACTTCCTTTTCTGTTTTGTTTTATAAAAAGGAAAAATTTTCTTTAAAAAGGAAACACCCGAGCCGGCCCAACAGCGAATCGGCCCGAATCCCTCTCGCCAGATCCGAATCAATTTTGGATCGGCCACCCGATCGCTTTGCCCCTCCCTCCTTTCGCTGACACGCGGGTCCCACTGGCCGCCCGAATCCCCGAGCGCCCTTCTCCTTCCTTTCCCCCACCTCCACCTTCCTTCGCCGGAGCCGCCGCGGATCCGCCTCGATCTCTCTCTCCCTTGCCTATTCTTCACCCCCGACCCCCTCTATAAAAGACGGAGCCTCCCCGCACCCGTTCCGCCCTAAACCCCTCTCTCTCTCCTCCCCCTCTCCTCACAATCGCTCGCCGAAGTCCGAAGCCGCCGCCGCGCCATTGTAGCTTCACCGCACACCTCCGGCATCCCCAACCGTCGCCGTGAACACCATCGCCACCGTCTTCACCGTCCGCGCCTCCCCGTGCACTCGCCCGAGCCCAACACCCCCCGGAGCGACCTCCCCGTCGACACCCGAACGCCATCCGCCGCCCACGAGCTCGCCGTCGTCAACCCCGTCGCTCCCAACCGACCCCGAGGCCACCATCGTGCTCGCCGTCGTCGTCCTCTTCGCCTGAGCACCTCTCCGTCGCCGGAGGACCCCTGGAACGCCGTCCCCGTCAAGCCCGCCGCCTCGGACATCGTCGGAACCTCGCCGGAGAATTCCTCCACCGCGGTAAGTCACCGGAGCACCCGTCACCGTTAGATCTCGATCCTAAGGCCAAGATTAGATCACTTATTAGACCGAATCGTTTTCTATTAATTATCGGCCGTCTGCCCGAAGCACTCGCTCACGCACACCCCTCGGCAAATCAGAAGCCGCCACGTGTACCTCGGTATTAGTGTGTTTTATGTTCCTGAACAATTTGAGAATTTTTAGAAATTTTAAATAGGGTTTCAAACAAAACAGATTCTGTTTTAGTTCTTTTTAGGTTTATTTCTATTTCTTTTGTTTTAAATTGTTTTAATTTATTTTCTTTTATATTAGTTGATAAGTTTTACTTTGTTTTCTGTTAGTTAGCAGTAGTATTTCAACCAAGTTTATTTTTATGTTATGTATTATTTTTGTTTGCATGAAATCAATTCTAGTTCAGTTATAACTTGCAATTGATTTTCATTGCTAGATTGATTTCCTATTTGAAACTATTTTTATAAATTGTTTTATAATTTTTACTTTCTGTTAACTTAGCTGTTTTATATTTTGTTTTCTCTTATGTTAGTATTTATTGTTTTTCTTGTTGTTAAGTTTATTAGACAAAAAAATTATGTTGTTAGGGTGTTGTTTTCATAGTTCTCACTTGTTCTTCAAAAGTAATTCTTTTTGCTAGTAAAAATATTTGCTAAATGCCTTTGCTAGATTTTACTTTGTTGTTGTTTTGTTGCAGTTGATAATAGGTTAATTGTAGGAAAACCTTTTCTTAGTTGCTTAATGAAGTTTTGTTGTTTTAAATTTTGTCTTAAGTATTTCCTTCATCACAACCCTTTTGGTGTTTTGTTTTTGTGTTGCCTTTTGATTGATAATATTGATTGCTAGTATGATTGCTTATATGAGTGCAATGTTTGAGTTATATAGATTTTCATCGGAGAGTGACGAATAGTTCTATCAAGTTATTTCTGAGAGCGATATTTATGTTCATCAACCTTACCAGGCAAGTTCACTTTGATCATCAATTTCATACCTATGTTTTATTGCATGTAGTGACATCATTCAACAAATCCCTCCAGTAGTATTATTGAATTCTTGTAGTTGAGTAGAATGCATGAGGTAGGAACCCACTCCTTGTTACTGAAGCCCCAGGACGTTATTTGTCTTACTGCTATGCTACGCTAAAGTAGACGGGGTTGGTATGAGTGTTCGAGAGTGGTGTGAGGTGAAGGACTCTACGTCAAAGACGACAACTTCATGAAGGCATCTTCAAGTCCTGCATCTTCAAGACCTCAAGACTTCGAGACTCGAGAAACAAGTTTTCAATACACACTACTGGGTGAGGGATGGATTTGATGGGCACCCTGGAGTAACCAGTGGATGGCCGGGATGCATGCAGAAGCTCCATGACATCTTGCGGAAAGCCTCACCCAGACTCAAAGAGACGGATGGATACTTCATGCCCGGAAGCTTACCTGTGTAGCCACAAGTCATTATTGGCTCTGGCTTGGTTGATCTTTGTTGTGACTCTGGCTGGGCAGTGCTACGAGATGTAGTCGACGTTAGGATTGGATGGGCACTGACAGTAGTCAGGGAAACACTCTGAAAGACCATGTTTCGTTCGTCCTGTTCTCAAACACCCGGCAGTGCGAGGACTTACAAGGAGGGAACGAATCTTGTGGGTAAAGTACACAACACTCTGCAGAGTTAAACCTAATCGATTAGCCGTGTCCCCGGTTACAGACAATTTGAGCCTCTGGACTTGGATCTATCTCTGAACTCTCAACACCAGACTGATAACTAATTGTGGGCAACTTTCGATACTCGTGGGCATTGAGACATCGGTTGGCGGAACCATGTCATAATAGATATTTCCATAGTAAAAACTCCTGATACTCCTTTGTTGTAGGAAAAGAAAATAAAATCAGCTTTTGTGCAAAAACTCAGACACAGAGCCACAAAGCTTTATTGCATATAGAATAGTCTTATCATCTGTTTTCTCTTATGGTGATCTTGCCAGTACATTCAATGTACTGACCTACACGGCTGCAACGTCTTATGTTGCAGATAAGTTTCTACGACGAGTAAGAGTATGATTCAGGGTTACAGTCTACACTCAACCTGCCGTTGGTGTTTATTGGGACTCCACTCCCGTTGACTGTTTCCGCTGAGATTTTAAGGTATATATCAGTTTACGTTAATTACATGTGATTGCACTTTGATATATACATTGATGTACTGTGTGTGCCAGCATAACTGATCCAGGGATGGCACGGTCACACAGAGGCTTGACTCGTTTTGAGTCGGGACGCTACAGAAATGATATCAGATTACATGTCGACTGTAGGATGTAACCCTAGGAAATGGCTTAGAAATAGGAAGACCTTGATAGGAACAATTATTATTTTCACTACTCCCATATCCTCTTGATTTTTCTTCTACTGAACCCTCCTTATTTCAACTATAGATGGAGAGCTACATTATGAACGAAAGAGATCACTACGAGGATGTTCTTGGAGGTCCATTCCTCATGGAGCTGGTCCAGATGATGAAGCTACCGATACCAGAGATTAAGGTGACTAAGTGGAAGTCTGGATTCTGGGGCATCAGAACTAAAGTTTTTGGACGTAAAGAAGAATCCAAGACTGAAGACATCAACTATGGCACATTGAACCATGACTGTGACATGGGCATGAACACTACCGTCCAGGATGCTATCGCACGCTTGAGCTATCGTCATCGTGCTGAGTTAGGCACCCACTATTTTGGAAGGCTCGGATGGCAGAAGCCTGATGGAGCATACATCATCCTGACAGACGAACAAAAGAGGAAGTGTTCACCCGTACTGGTGTATAATCAAGAACTGGAGGAGTATGTCAAGAAACTTCAAATGGACCTTCTGGCAGCCTTATTTGAGCAGGAAGCACTTCGTGAGGATCTCAAGACCGAGAAGCTAAAGGTAATCAATCTGAAGAAGCATGATCCTGAGATTCAGAAGCTTCGTCAAGACTTGAAGAACAGTCAGTCCATGGCACATGCTGGTGATGTTGAAATCCAGAAGCTCAAGAACCAACTCCTGGAACTACAGGGACGACACAGGAAACTCCGCATCAACAGGGATAATCTGGCCAAAGAACTTGAGAAGATCAAGCATGACCAGAAGAAGCCCACTGAAGACGAAGACATGATATAGACTAGCTTAGTAGTAGCCCCACCATGAGAGAAATAAAGATGAACGTTTTTACGATTTGTGTGATCGACCATACCAACCTTATGAGGATGGTGATACTATAGTATTGATTGAACTTTATGAATGTGTGGACTTGAGATTTTGATGTTTTGTGTCTTTGAGTTGTTTGTATCCTTTCCCTCTCTCTCTTACCCATCTCATCCCCAAAACCTTGAACCCAATAGATGATGAATGAAGCTGGGCTCGTGTATTCTGGATCGATGACTCAGTTGGAGATGGAAGAATGGATTCAGAACATGGAGGATCACCTAAGGAGTAACCATGTTACAAGGAACGAGATGGTCCAGTATGCTCTTCGGTACTTTGCAGAAGGTGCTGCAAATTGGTGGAAGATGCATGAAGCTATCCATGATAGGCAAGCATCAATCACTTGGGAAGAATTCAAGATGACTCTGCAAAAATCTCATGCTGTCAGCAACACCCAGAAGCCCCGTTACAAAGATGTGAAGGACCCTTGTGCATGCAAGATCTGTGGAGAAATAGGACACACCCAGGAAGAACACAAGGATGGATGCCCTCATTGTGAAGAAAATCACCCAGCCGAGGAATGCCCAACTGGGCAGGTGACATGTTTCTTGTGTGAAGGAACCACTCATTTTCCGGCACAATGTCAAATATACCCCAAGGTACAAGAAGTCATGAAGCAGCAGAAGGAAGCAATGAAAGAAGTCCTCGGGAAAAAGTTAGAAGAACCCATGAAAATGGGAGATATACCAGACCCAATCGTAGATACCAAGTCATGTTATTCATGTGGAGAAGGACATATTTCCCTAAATTGTCCGAACGAGTATCTGGGAGATTTCCCGACAGCAGAAGTGCAATATGATCCTCAGGAGATAGAAGGAATGATCAACCTGGACAAGAAGAAAGGCCAAGTAAGCGGAGGCATTAGATGTTTGCATTGTAGATTGGAGAGGCCACACTGTTTTTGCAAGAGGTATGAGCCAAGCATCAGGAAAGGAACCCAACCCAGGAAGAAGAAGAGGACTCCGTGGTTTTCTACACGGAAGGATCTGAGCCACATCACTTGTCATCAGTGCAACAAGACCGGACACTACTCCTATACCTGCCCGGAGAAGAAGACTAAACATGAGTAGTTGAGTTTTGGATTTTGGAAGTAATAAATGTAATAGGAAGCTCTTTTATTTTTCTTGAAGTTATGAAGTTGGATTCTGTAACGGAAGTCTCAGAGATTGTAATAACTTCATGAATCAATAGAATTTATTGTGTCCTGATTTCATATGTTGAATTGTATGAGTTGTTACTCGGTGAACAAAGATCTCCGACCATTTTCGAGGATATGAGAAAATATGGTCTATGCAGGCATGTGTACATTTCATTTTAAGTGTGGTAGTAACCTGTAAAACCACATGATCCAAGGAAAAAGAATGTACCATTCATGCCAAGGAGTCTGGACACTATGGGTGAAATGAAGGAAATGCTGGACCATATCAAACTATGTGGATGACAACATTTGCAACAAAGTACTTTTGAAGTTGGAATTTTGATAATAGAATAAGGATGAAATGAAGGAATGATTATGATGAACCAATACCTAAGGGTAAACAGACCAATGGAAAGGAAAATGAAATTCCACGGAGTGGAGTCTGTAACCAGAATAAGTCTGTGATTTATTACCCCGGAGGTATGATGGAATGAATTGAAGTAATGTTGGAATATGAAATGATAGTAACCCCAAGGGTGAGTTAAAGCTGTTCAAGTATTCAAGTGAGCCCCAACTCACAGACCTCAGGATTGATAAGGATCAAGCACTACCCTTATGAAGGAAGGAACTTGGAAGAAGCTTTGACTGGTCAGCAGACGTTTTTCCTAGGAGGATACGAAAACCTGAGAGTGGTGAAGAAATGATAGATGTTTTTGTTCAGCTTGCAGAATCAATGGATTTATCCGAACTTCGTTCGTTGAAAAGAGAAATTTCTGCAACGCTTGTGTGGAAGCCCAAGTGTTAGAATACGAGATTCACTAAACCTTATACAAGGTAATGATTTCAGTGCGACATGGCTTGGCCACCATGACGACTTACTCTTATCATTTCTCTTGCTATTCAGAATGGTAAATCTGAGTGACTTACCCATAGTAAAGAGACGACGTTCTTTGAAGCTTTTGTTTAAGCCTTAGAATGGTATGATGGAAGCCCCTTGTACATGGCAGTTGTTGTCAAACGTAGGAATATGTTACGGTGAGGATGAAGCCAATAGCCATTTCACTGCTGGAAAGCCACAAATGGTAGACCACCATGAGGTCATCGATAAGTTATTTAGAATGATCACGAAACTTGTCAGTTAAGAAGACCCAGTAACGAAAGAACTTTGTATTGACCAAGGAAACACTGGAATTTGAAGGAAACCTTATGAAGAACATCAACAAAGGAGTTATTGTGGAGAATGTGAAGGGAAAAACATTTGCCAAGGACCCTAGAGGATTGTCATAATATTGAGGGACTAGTAACTCTCATTTTAAGTGTGGTAGCCCCACACTTCCAGGTCAAGGGATTTGCTAGAAGACCCCCAAACCCTAACCTTTTCTTTCTAGCCCTTTCGAATCTCGAGGACGAGATTCATTTTAAGTGTGGTAGGTTTGTAACATCCCAAATTTTGGAATGTTATAATTATAATTGAATGATTGATTGTTTGATTGAGTGATTGAAATTGAGTGAAATTTGAAGCTTTTTGAAACTTTTGAATGAGAGGGAATAACATGACTTTCCCCTTGCTTTTGATTTCAAATTCATCCAATTCAAATCAATGAGAGAAGATGACATGACTTCTTCAAATAAAAAGGGTTTGAAAAGTGGATTTGAAAATCTCTGAAATATTCTATTGGAATCCATTTCATATTTGGTTCTATATCAAAGTTTGAATGACTTCAAATCCATTTGCCCAAATTCAAAATCTTGAGAGGAGCAATATGACACTCCAAACCAGGGGAAACTGGAATTATATTTGAATTCATAAAAACTCAGAAAACTATTTGGAAAATATTTGAATATTCAAATTCAAAGTCATTCTTGAAGTGATTTTCTAAATTTATTTTTCTCCAAAAATAAAATATATGGAAAATAGGGTAAAATGATTCCCTTCAATATAAAAATGGAGAGAAATGAATTTGGAGTTATTTTGGTATTTTCAAAATGTTTTCTTTGCATTTTATATGCAACAGTAGCACTGTTTGTATTTTCTGATTTTGTGGGAATTTAGTTTGACTGGAAATATGTTCATCTTTTAGAGTTTATTTTTCTGGTCATTTTGGTATATAATATGTCAATATAAAAGTATTTTAGTTTTCCTTTTATTCAACTTCCTTTTCTGTTTTGTTTTATAAAAAGGAAAAAATTTCTTTAAAAAGGAAACACCCGAGCCGGCCCAACAGCGAATCGGCCCGAATCCCTCTCGCCAGATCCGAATCAATTTTGGATCGGCCACCCGATCGCTTTGCCCCTTCCTCCTTTCGCTGACATGCGGGTCCCACTGGCCGCCCGAATCCCCGAGCGCCCTTCTCCTTCCTTTCCCCCGCCTCCACCTTCCTTCGCCGGAGCCGCCGCGGATCCGCCTCGATCTCTCTCTCCCTTGCCTATTCTTCACCCCCGACCCACTCTATAAAAGACGGAGCCTCCCCGCACCCGTTCCGCCCTAAACCCCTCTTTCTCTCCTCCCCCTCTCCTCACAATCGCTCGCCGGAGTCCGAAGCCGCCGCCGCGCCATTGTAGCTTCACCGCACACCTCCGGCATCCCCAACCGTCGCCATGAACACCATCGCCACCGTCTTCACCGTCCGTGCCTCCCCGTGCACTCGCCCGAGCCCAACACCCCCCGGAGCGACCTCCCCGTCGACACCCGAACGCCATCCGCCGCCCACGAGCTCGCCGTCGTCAACCCCGTCGCTCCCAACCGACCCCGAGGCCACCATCGTGCTCGCCGTCGTCGTCCTCTTTGCCTGAGCACCTCTCCGTCCCCGGAGGACCCCTGGAACGCCATCCCCATCAAGCCCGCCGCCTCGGACATCGCCGGAACCTCGCCGGAGAACTCCTCCACCGCGGTAAGTCACCGGAGCACCCCTCACCGTTAGATCCCGATCCTAAGGCCAAGATTAGATCACTTATTAGACCGAATCTTTTTCTGTTAATTATCGGCCGTCTGCCCGAAGCACTCGCTCACGCACACCCCTCGGCAAATCAAAAGCCGCCACGTGTACCCCTGTCCGTTAGTTAGATTTGTTTTTTTTTCTGTTTCTGTTTAAAAAAAACAGAATAGTCTCCGTTTTGTAAATTAGATATCTCTTAGGATTTTTATTGTTTTAATTTGATTCTTTTTGAATTGTGTCAAAAAAAATTTCTAGTTTCTGTAGATATAAAGTTTGACCATGTTTGAATATTTTAAATTCAGTTTCAAACAGATTTGAATTCAAACTTGTTTTGCTTATAACTTGAGTTTAAAAACATATTTTTGAGTGATTCTTTTTGCTACTGTTTGGTATTAGTGTGTTTTATGTTCCTGACCAATTTGAGAATTTTTAGAAATTTTAAATAGGGTTTCAAGCAAAACAGATTCTGTTTTAGTTCGTTTTAGGTTTATTTCTATTTCTTTTGTTTTAAATTGTTTTAATTTATTTTCTTTTATATTAGTTGATAAGTTTTACTTTGTTTTCTGTTAGTTAGCAGTAGTATTTCAACCAAGTTTATTTTTATGTTATGTATTATTTTTGTTTGCATGAAATTAATTCTAGTTCAGTTATAACTTGCAATTGATTTTCATTGCTAGATTGATTTCCTATTTGAAACTATTTTTATAAATTGTTTTATAAGTTTACTTTCTGTTAACTTAGCTATTTTATATTTTGTTTTCTCTTATGTTAGTATTTATTGTTTTTCTTGTTGTTAAGTTTATTAGACAAAAAAATTATGTTGTTAGGGTGTTGTTTTCATAGTTCTCACTTGTTCTTCAAAAGTTATTCTTTTTGCTAGTAAAAATATTTGCTAAATGCCTTTGCTAGATTTTACTTTGTTGTTGTTTTGTTGCAGTTGATAATAGGTTAATTGTAGGAAAACCTTTTCTTAGTTTCTTAATGAAGTTTTGTTGTTTTAAATTTTGTCTTAAGTATTTCCTTCATCACAACCCTTTTGGTGTTTTGTTTTTGTGTTGCCTTTTGATTGATAATATTGATTGCTAGTATGATTGCTTATATGAGTGCAATGTTTGAATTATATAGATTTTAATCGGAGAGTGACGAATAGTTCTATCAAGTTATTTCTGAGAGCGATATTTATGTTCATCAACCTTACCAGGCAAGTTCACTTTGATCATCAATTTCATACCTATGTTTTATTGCATGTAGTGACATCATTCAACAAATCCCTCCAGTAGTATTATTGAATTCTTGTAGTTGAGTAGAATGCATGAGGTAGGAACCCACTCCTTGTTACTGAAGCCCCGGGACATTATTTGTCTTACTGCTATGCTACGCTAAAGTAGACGGGGTTGGTATGAGTGTTTGAGAGTGGTGTGAGGTGAAGGACTCTACGTCAAAGACGACAACTTCATGAAGGCATCTTCAAGTCCTGCATCTTCAAGACCTCAAGACTTCGAGACTCGAGAAACAAGTTTTCAATACACACTACTGGGTGAGGGATGGATTTGATGGGCACCCTGGAGTAACCAGTGGATGGCCGGGATGCATGGAGAAGCGCCATGACATCTTGCGGAAAGCCTCACCCAGACTCAAAGAGACGGATGAATACTTCATGCCCGGAAGCTTACTTGTGTAGCCACAAGTCATTATGGGCTCTGGCTTGGTTGATCTTTGTTGTGACTCTGGCTGGGCAGTGCTACGAGATGTAGTCGACGTTAGGATTGGATGGGCACTGACAGTAGTCAGGGAAACACTCTGAAAGACCATGTTTCGTTCGTCCTGTTCTCAAACACCCGACAATGCGAGGACTTACAAGGAGGGAACGAATCTTGTGGGTAAAGTACATAACACTCTGCAGAGTTAAACCTAATCGATTAGCCGTGTCCCCGGTTACGGACAATTTGAGCCTCTGGACTTGGATCTATCTCTGAACTCTCAACACCAGACTGATAACTAATTGTGGGCAACTTTCGATACTCGTGGGCATTGAGACATCGGTTGGCGGAACCATGTCATAATAGATATTTCCATAGTAAAAACTCCTGATACTCCTTTGTTGTAGGAAAAGAAAATAAAATCAGCTTTTGTGCAAAAACTCAGACACAGAGCCACAAAGCTTTATTGCATATAGAATAGTCTTATCATCTGTTTTCTCTTATGGTGATCTTGCCGGTACATTCAATGTACTGACCTACGCGGCTGCAACGTCTTATGTTGCAGATAAGTTTCTACGACGAGTAAGAGTACGATTCAGGGTTACAGTCTACACTCAACCTGCCGTTGGTGTTTATTGGGACTCCACTCCCGTTGACTGTTTCCGCTGAGATTTTAAGGTATATATCAGTTTACGTTAATTACATGTGATTGCACTTTGATATATACATTGATGTACTGTGTGTGCCAGCATACTGATCCAGGGATGGCACGGTCACATAGAGGCTTGACTCATTTTGAGTAGGGACGCTACAATATATTATCATTCTAGGATACTTTTTGGGTCTTTATTTACCAATTTATAATATTTTTGAGCACTAACCCATTGACCCAGTGCCCAGTGCGAGTTGGTGTTTTCTGCTTGTTTTTGCCTTTTCAGGTTACAGTACCAAACGAAGCCCAATTGCCACGAAACTTTTTGATGATATTTTCTAGACCAAAAGAAGACCTAGAAGCATCGGAAGGAAGTCGGGAGGCGCACGAGGGCCCCACCACACATTAGGGCGCGCCCTGGGGGGGGTCCGCGCCTGATATGTGCTGGCCCCCTCATGGCTCTCCCAATGTCCCTCTTTGGCCTATAAATTCTCTAATATTGCAAAAACCCTGAAGGCAGTCCTGAAACCCTTTTTCCGCCGCCGCAAGTCTCTGTTCCGTCACGAGGTCATATGGAGCTCCGTTTTGGCACCCTGCCGGAGTGGGGATTAATCACGGAGGGCCTCTACATCAACCTTGATGCCCTCATGATGATGTGTGAGTAGTTCACCACAGACCTACAGGTTCATAGCTGGTACCTAGATGGCAATCTCTCTCTCTCTCTTATGATCTTCAATACAATGATCATCGCATCTTCGCTTTGATCTATCCGATGTAATCCTATTGTGCGGTGTGTTTGTTGGGATCCGATGAATTGTGGGTTTATGTTCAGATTATTCGTGAAAAGTATTTGAGATACCTCTGATATATATTGTCTCTTAATTGCATGATCAGTATAGCTTCGTAATGCTCTCCGATCTATTTATGTGCTTTGGCCAAGTAGATTGATATTTCATCGGTGGGAGTGGCGCGCTGTGGTAGGTTCAACCTGGCGAGTTTATATATCCCAGTGACAAAGTAGGGGACAAGATGCGTCTTTGTGTTGTTGCTACTAAGGATAAAATGATGGGGTTCATTCATATTGTTTGAGTTTACTTTGTCTACATCATGTCATCGTTCTCCAAGCATTACTCTGTTTTACTTAATACTCTAGATGCAAGCTGGATAGCGGTCGATGAGTGGAGTAATAGTAATAGGTGCAGGTAGAAGTCGGCCTATTTTCTTATGGACGTGATGCCTATATACACATGATCATTGCCATGAAAATCGCATAACTATCCGCTTTTCTATCAACTGCCCAACAGTAATTTGTTACCCACCGTATGTTGCCTACATGAGAGATGCCGCTAGGGAAAACTATGGTCCCCGGGTCTATTCAATTATATATTTACAAACACTACAATTACCTTGTTGCCTTTATTTATCTTTTATTTTATTTTGCAATTTATATTTATCAACAATTATCTACACAATTCATTTGCTTGCAAATAACGAGATCAAGGGGATTGACAACCCTCTTGCCCGCGTTGGGTGCAAGTTGTTTGTTCATTTGTGTGCAGCCGTTGAAGACGGTTGAGGATTGATATTCATATTGGTTCGATAAACATTGGTTTCATAACTGAGGGAAATACTTACCCACTTTGTGTTGCAATTACCCGTTCCTCTTCACGGAAAACCCAACGCAGATCACAAGTATCAACTAGTAACAAGCAAAGATAAATATTTTTGTATTTTTTATTTTTATGAGATAAGCTAAATATAACAGCAAATAAAAAGATAAACAAGTGAATGAAAATTTGTGTGAAGTTACTTGATAGTTGATGATGATATCCCCCGGCAACGGCGCTAGAAATCCTTACTGATACTTGTGATCTGCGTTGGGTTTTCCGTGCAGAGGAACGGGTAATTGCAGCACAAAGTGGATAAGTATTTCCCTCAGTTATGAAACCAAGGTTTATCAAACCAATCAGAATATCAGTCCTCAACCATCTTCAGCGGCTGCACACAAATGAACAAACAACTTGCACCCAACGCGGGCAAGAGGGTTGTCAATCCCCTTGATCTCATTATTTGCAAGCAAATGAATTGTGTAGATAATTGTTGATAAATATAAATTGCAAAATAAAATAAAAGATAAATAAAGGCAGCAAGGTAATTGTAGCGTTTGTAAATATATAAGTGAATAGACCCGGAGGCCATAGTTTTCCCTAGCGGCATCTCTCATGTAGGCATCATACGGTGGGTAACATGATAGAAAAGCGAATAGTTATACGATTTTCACGGCAATGATCATGTGTATATAGGCATCACGTCCATAAAAAAATAGGCTGACTCCTGCCTACAGCTATTGCTATTACTCCACTCATCGACTGCTATCCAGCATGCATCTAGAGTATTAAGTAAAACCGAGTAATGCAAGGAGAACGATGACATGATGTAGACAAAGTAACTCAAGCAATATGAATAAACCCCATCGTGTTATCCTTAGTAGCAATAACAATAAGACGCATCTTGTCCCCTACTTTGTCAATAGTATATCGAAACTCGCCAGGTTGAACCTACCACAACGCACCACACCCACAGATGAAAAATCAATCTACTTGGACAAAGCACATCAATAGATCGGAGAGCATTACGAAGATATAATGATCATGCAATTAAGATACAATATATATCAGAGGTATCTCAAATACTTTTCATGAATAATCTGAACATAAACCCATTATTCATCGGATCACAACAAAAGCACCGCACAATAGGATTACATCGGATAGATCAAAGCAAAGATGCGATGATCATTGTATTGAAGATCAAGAGATAGAGAGACTTCCATCTAGGTACTAGCTATGGACCCATAGGTATGTGGTGAACTACTGTCACATCATCATGAGGGCAGCAAGATTGATGAAGAGGCCCTCCGTGATCGATCCCCCCTTCGGCAGGGTGCCGGAACGGATCTCCAGATGGCCTCGCGACGGAACAGAGACTTGCGGCGGCGGAAAAAGGGTTTCGAGACTGCCTTTAGGGTTTTTGCAATATTAGAGAATTTATAGGCCAGAGAGGGACGTCGGGAGAGCCACGAGGGGGCCACCACATATCAGGGCGCCCCCCCCCCCAGGGTGCGCCCTGATGTGTGGTGGGGCCCTCGTGCGCCTCCCGATCTCCTTCCGAAGCTTCCAGGTCTTCTTTTGGTCCAGAAAAAATCATCAAAAAGTTTCGTGGCAATTGGACTTCATTTGGTACTGTAAACCTGAAAAGGCAAAAACATACAAAAAACAGCAACTGGCACTGGGCACTGGGTCACTAGGTTAGTGCTCCAAAATATTATAAAGTGGTTAATAAAGTCCCAAAAGTATCCTAGAATGATAATATATCAGCATGGAACACTAAAAAATTATTGATATGTTGGAGACTTATTAGCCGCCCAGTTCATGTCCTCGCCCACGGGCGCTTCGTCCCGCCATGCCTCCATAGCGCCCAGGTTGGCTTCCTTGCCGTTAAGCGCCTTGAATGGAGTGAAGTTGAGAATGGAATGGAAGGTGGAGTTGTACCAGAACTCCGCCATGGGAAGCCAGCGGCGCGTCGTGCATCGCGTATCGGAGGTACATCTCCATGCACTGATTGACGCACCCGCTCTGGCGGTCCGTCTGCGGGTGGTACGCGGTGGAATAGAGCAGTTTTGTGTCGGATCCAGCGAGCAGCTGCGCCAGAGGTTGCTGGTTGATACGTCTCCAACATATCTATAATTTTGATTGTTCCATGCTGACATATTATCATTCTAGGATACTTTTTGGGTATTTATTTACCAATTTATAATATTTTTGAGCACTAACCTATTGACCCAGTGCCGAGTGCCAGTTCCTATTTATTGTGTGTTTTTGCCTTTTCAGAGTTACAATACCAAACGGAGTCCAATTGCCATGAAACTTTTTGGTGATTTTTTCTGGACCAATACAAGACCTAGAAGCTTTGGAGTAGGGCGAAGAGATGCACGAGGGGCCCACAAGCCATTTGGCCGCACCCCAGGGGGGCGCGGCTAGATAGGTGGTGGCCCCCTGGAGCGTCTCCCGACGTTGTTCTCTGGCCTATAAATTCACATCTACCCTAAAAACACCAGAAGCGCTCCCGAAACAGTTTTTCGCCGCCGCAAGTTTCTGTTCCGACGGGAGGCCATCTACATCTCCGTTCCGGCACCCTGCCGGAGGGGAGATCGATCACGGAGGGCCTCTTCATCAACCTTGCTGCCCTCACCATGATGTATGAGTAGTTCACCACAGACCTACGGGTCCGTAGGTAGTACCTAGATGGCAATCTCTCTCTCTCTCGATCTTCAATACAATGTTCATCGCATGTTTGCCTTGACATATCCGATGTAATCCCTTTGTATGGTGTGTTTGTTGGGATCCGATGAATTGTGAGTTTATGTTCAGATTATTTATGAAAAGTATTTGAGTCAAACTTGATTACTATGATTCTTATTTGCATGATCATCATAGCTTTGAAATGCTCTCTGATCTATTGAGATAGTTTGGCCAACTAGATTGATATTACTTCGGTGGGAGTGGTGCATTGTAGTAGGTTCAACCTGACGAGTTTCTATATCCCAGTAACAGAAGGGGACAAGTTGCGTCTTTGTGTTGTTGCTACTAAGGATAAAACGACGGGGTTTATTCATATTAGTTGAGTTTACTTTGTCTACATCATGTCATCATTCTCCAAGCATTACTCCGTTTGTCATGAACTTAATACGTAGGGAGGCAAGCATAGAAGCACTCTTGAACTGGAGTAATAGTAGTAGGTGCAGGTAGGAGTCGGCCTATTTTCTTATGGACGTGATTCCTATATACACATGATCATTGCCGTGAACATCGCATAATTATTCGCTTTTCTATCAATTGCCCAACAGTAATTTGTTTACCCACCGTATGCTTTGCTTATGAGAGATGCCACTAGAGAACTCTACGGCCCCCGGATCTATTCACTTATAAATTCACAAACGCTATCATTACCTTGCTGTTATTTATTACCTTTTATTTTATTTTGCACTTTACTATTATCTACAATTATCTACACAACTCACTTGCTTGCAAGTAACGAGATCAAGGGGATTGACGACCCTCTTGCCAGCGTTGGGTGCAAGTTGTTTGTTCTTTTGTGTGCAGCCCCTGAAGACGGTTGAGGATTGGTATTCCTATTGGTTAGATAAACCTTGGTTTCGTAACTGAGGGAAATACATACCCACTTCATGCTGCGATTACCCGTTCCTCTTCACGGAAAACCCAACGCAGATCACGAGTATCACGAAGGATTTGTGGCGCCGTTGCCCAGGAATACCATCACCAACTATCAAGTAACTTCGCACAAAATTTCATTCACTTGTTCTTCTGTTTATTTGTTGTTGTATTTAGTTTGTCTCATAAAAATCAAAAATACAAAAATATTTACCTTTGCTAGTTACTAGTTTGCTTCTAGTTTCCTTTACTTGCTAGTTTGCTTGAGTTGCTATCATGTCTGATTTTCAGATTAGTGGTGTCTCCGCCTCTAGTGCGGAAGTCCTTGAGCTTCTAACTTCACCTTGTGCTAATAATGCTAAAAGGAATTTTGATAAAGTTGCTAAGGAAAAACTTGATAACCTTGCGGATGATGATCCTTCTAAAAGTGAACCTATTATGCAAACTAAGAAACTCCGCATAGGTAGTGGGAATATTATTGGAAAAAGTGTTATTCAAGACTTTTTCACTTGTGCGGGATCATTGCCATTGATGGGAGGTACCATTGTCACTAGAACTACAAGTTATGTGGATGCTATATCTTTGCTCATAACACAATTGGAAAGACAATTTGTTCATATGCATCCTTTCATACAATGGTTATTCCTAAAATTCTCTAATACTCCCTCCGTTCCTTTATATAAGGTGTATTTGTTTTTTGATAAAATTCCAGAATGTAAGGTGCATTTGTTCTAATTCCCCATAATTCCCTTGCTAGCCCTCCTAAAAAAAGGAAAGCATCTCTTTTCTGATTGTCTGGATCTCTCCTTATAGCAAAAGAAGGAAACTATCTCTTTGTCGATTGCATGTATCTCATATTTTTTTGGACTAATTGATTCACTTTCCACTAACCAACAAATTTTCCAAGGGTAATTTAGTCTTAACATGTCTATAATTAGGTGCCTTGGTCACCGTGTCGAAAATAATACACCTTACATAAAGGAACGGAGGGAGTATTGAGGAAGCTTCTACTAAACATCTAGCTACTATTTTTCTTGTTCAAGAATTTGACCTTAGCATACAAGAAGCTACAAATATATTTGCTCATTATAGGATTAATTGTGAGTGTCCGCCAATAGAAGGAATCCTTTATGAGTTAGAAGTTATGAGGAAATTGAAGTCTACGGATTATGTTGCTTATGATGAAAATCTTAGAAAGAAGGTTCCACCAAATGTACTAGTTGATAAAATTTCTAAACACAATGATCAATTTGGTATACCAAAACTTGGAATGGGTTATGAACATGAGAGAGCATTGAGGAAATATCTTTTTCGAAACTTATACAATGAGGAGATAGCCTTCACCTATGAGAAACCAAAGGAGGAACCACCTATTCCTTCCGAAATAGACCTCTCGGACACTTGTGTTGTGAAGTTTAGTCCCTTCAATTATTTTTGTTTACATATTAGTAAGCTTGCTGCTAAAAGAAGGGAATATGATTTTAGCATGACGGATCGTCCTCATGATTACTACAACACTAGAAACTATCCATTATGCCTAGCTAGGGGCATAAAAGAATAGCGCTTGTTGGGAGGCAACCCAATATGTATATTTATTTTTTATTTTACTTTATATTTTTTTGTGATAACATGATTGTTGCCTCCGTAATGATTGTGTTTTTTATATTTTAATTAGTGTTTGTGCCAAGTAAAGCCTTTGGGATGACTCACAAGATGAGTAGAAACGATGCTGAATCTGAAACAGAAACTTTGACTCCAGTGCAAGAATTTTCATTTTTTTTAGGGAGCGCGATAATGATCTGAAATTTTAACATAGTATTTCCATACAAATTCTTTATGTTTTCCAAATTGTTCAGAATTTTTAGAGTTACAGAAGTATGGGATCTTTACAGGTTGCTACAGACTGTTCTGTTTTAAACAGATTCTGTTTTGCTTGCATAGTTTGCTTGTTTTGATTATGCCATGGACTATATCAGGGGGTGTAAGCCATGGGGAAGTTAGAATACAGTACCAATTATGAAAAAATGAATTTGAATCAATTTATCACTGTACCTCAAGTATGCAATATGTTTCTTATACTAACAGATCTCACGAAGTTTTGTTGAGTTTTGTGTGATTGAAGTTTTCATGTTTTGGGTGTGATCACGATCGATTACAGAGAAAGGAGTAGCAAGAGCCCAAGCTTGGGGATGCCCAAGGCACCCCAAGTATAATTCTAAGGAGACTCAAGCGTCTAAGCTTGGGGATGCCCCGGAAGGCATCCCCTCTTTCGTCTCAATCCATTGGTATGTCACTTGGAGCTATATTTTTATTCATCACATGATATGTGTTTTTCTTGGAGCGTCGTTTGCGTTTGTTTACTTTTACTTTCAGTTTGTCACAATAATCATTTGCTAGACACACCTTCATGATAATTTGCTAGAATACTCTATGTGCTTCACTTATATCTTTTGAGCTAGACAGTTGCTCTAGTACTTCACTTATATCTTTTTGAGCACAGTGGCGTGTAGATTTTATAGAAATAATATGCTCTCGTTCTTCACTTATATTTGTTTGAGAGCTGAGTAATAGTGACGGTAATTTGCATGGGTCATAAGACTAGTCCAAAGAATATTAGGTATTCAATGAATGATAATCAAAACCACCGTCTAGCACATGTAGAGAAGTTGTGGGTTAATGACATTGATGTAGTAATATGAAAACGATGTGAGTCCAAAAAATTTGATTCGAAGAAGTGTTGAGATTAAGAGGTGTTAACTTGTTATTCATCTAAAAAAATTAAAGAGGCATGGTTATGATGTGTGAGCATTTATATTCCTCGTTGAAATCCTAGTGTTGTTTTGAGTCGGGGGCTCGCGATGGTTAACTCCTACCAACCTCCTCCCTCGGGGCATGCGAGGAGTACTTTGATTTGTGATAAAACTAATAAAACTTTGCAATAAGTATGTGAGTTATTTATGACTAATGTGACACCATGGACATACGCATCTTCACCTTCTCATATTTGCTAGCCTCTTCGGTACCGTGCATAGCCCATTCTCACCTCGAGGATAAGTGCAAATATTCGTCGGTGCATCCAAACCCCGTGACAAGATACGCTCTATTGCACATAAGCCTCATTATATCTTCCTCAAAACAGCCACCATACCTACCTATTATGGCATTTCCATAGTCATTCCGAGATATATTGCCATGCAAATTCCACCGTCACTTCACATGACTAGTTCGATCATCATCATAATGCTTTGCATGATCGTATAGAGCTGACATAGTATTTGTGGCAAAGCCACCGTTCTTCATATTTTTGATACATGTCACGCTAGATCATTGCACATCCTGGTACACTGCGAGAGGCATTCATACATAGTCATATCTTCCTATCAGTTCTTCATGTTGAGTTGTAAGTAAATAAAAGTGTGATGATCATCATTATTAGAGCATTGTCCCAGTGAGGAAAGGATGATGGAGACTATGATTCCCCCACAAGTTGGGATGAGACTCTGGACAAAAAATGAAATAAAAATGGGGGAGGCCAAATGAGCCCACCATATATAAAAAAAAGAGAGAAAATGGGGGAGGCAAAAAAAGAGAGAAAAGCCCACAATAAAAAAATGAGATAAAAGAGAGAAGGGACTTTGCTACTATCATTTACCACACTTGTGCCTCAGAGTGGCACCATGTTCTTCATATAGAGAGTCTCCTATGTTGACACTTCCATATGCTAGTGGGTATTACCTTTTCATATAATAAACTTGGCTTGTATATTCCTATAACGGGCTTCCTAAAATGCCCGAGGTCTTCACGAGCAAGCAAGTTTGATGCACACCCCACTTAGCTTCAGTTGAGCTTTCATACACTTATAGCTCTAGTGCATCATTTGCATGGCAATCCCTACTCCTTGCATTGATATATATATCGATGAGCATCTCCATAGCTCGTTGGTACGCCTAGTTGATGCGAGACTATCTTCTCCACTTTTTACCCCTTTGATACCTACCACCATATTCTATTCCACCTATATGCTATGTCCAATGTTTCACGCTCATGTATTGCGTGAAGAAAAAAAAGTTGATGCATATTGAAAAAGTACGATCCAATTGCCTGACTTGGACACCGTGGTCTTAACATTTGTATCTATGTGGTGAAGTTGGAGTCATGCCTTGCTAATATAATAAGATGAATAGGGGTAAAACATTCTTTTAGGATCGTATACTTTGAAAAATTATTTATTTATTTTCGTATACTTATAAATATTACAATGTTGCTGTTTGTTAATTCATCATTTCTCAATAAGCATACATACCAAAGATTACATAATGGGTAGCATGTCAAATAAAAAATTCTGTTTTTATTATTTACCTACTCGAGGACGACCAGGAATTAAGTTTGGGGATGCTGCTACATCTCCAACGTATCTATAATTTTTGATTGTTCCATGCTGACATATTATCATTCTAGGATACTTTTTGGGTATTTATTTACCAATTTATAATATTTTTGAGCACTAACCTATTGACCCAGTGCCCAGTGCCAGTTCCTGTTTTCTGCGTGTTTTTGCCTTTTCAGAGTTACAATACCAAATGGACTCCAATTGCCACGAAACTTTTGGGTGATTTTTTCTGGACCAATACAAGACCTAGAAGCTTCGGAGTAGGGCGAGGAGATGCACGAGGGGCCCACAAGCCATTTGGCCGCGACCCCAGGGGCACGACCAGATAGGTGGTGGCCCCCTAGAGCGTCTCCCGATGTCGTTCTCTGGCCTATAAATTCACATCTACCCTAAAAACACCAGAAGCGCTCCCGCAACACTTTTTCGCCGCTGCAAGTCTCTGTTCCGACGGGAGGCCATCTACATCTCCGTTTGGGCACCCTGTCGGAGGGGAGATCGATCACGGAGGGCCTCTTCATCAACCTTGCTGCCCTCACCATGATGTGTGAGTAGTTCACCACAAACCTACGGGTCCATAGGTAGTACCTAGATGGCAATCTCTCTCTCTCTCTCTCTCGATCTTCAATACAATGTTCATCGCATCTTTGCCTTGATATATCCGATGTAATCCCTTTGTATGGTGTGTTTGTTGGGATCCGATGAATTGTGAGTATATGTTCAGATTATTCATGAAAACTATTTGAGTCAAACATGATTGCTATGATTCTTATTTGCATGATCATCATACCTTCGTAATGCTCTCCGATCTATTGAGATAGTTTGGCCAACTAGATTGATATTTCTTCGGTGGGAGTGGTGCATTGTAGTAGGTTCAACCTGACGAGTTTCTATATCCCAGTAACAGAAGGGGACAAGTTGCGTCTTTGTGTTGTTCCTACCAAAGATAAAACAATGGGGTTTATTCATATTAGTTGAGTTTACTTTGTCTACATCATGTCATCATTCTCCAAGCATTACTCCGTTTGTCATTAACTTAATACGTAGAGAGGCAAGCATAGAAGTGCTCTTGAAGTTGAGTAATAGTAGTAGGTGCAGGCAGGAGTCAGCCTATTTGCTTATGTACGTGATGCCTATATACACATGATCATTGCCGTGAACATCGCATAATTATTCGCTTTTCTATCAATTGCCCAACAGTAATTTATTTACCCACCGTATGCTTTGCTTATGAAAGATGCCACTAGAGAACTCTACGGCCCCCAGGTCTATTCACTTATAAATTCACAAATCCTATCATTACCTTGCTATTATTTATTACCTTTTATTTTATTTTGCACTTTACTATTATCTACACAGCTCACTTGCTTGGAAGTAACGAGACAAGGGGATTGACGACCCTCTTATCGGCGTTGGGTGCAAGTTGTTTGTTCTTTTGTGTGCAGCCGCTGAAGACGGTTGAGGATTTGTATTCCTATTGGTTTGATAAACCTTGGTTTCATAACTGAGGGAAATACTTACCCACTTTGTGCTGCGATTACCCGTTCCTCTTCACGGAAAACCCAACGCAGATCACGAGTATCACTGGTGAAGACCTTGACGCGGTCGGAGACAATGGACGTGGGGATGCCATGGAACTTCACCATATTGTCCCAGAACGCGCGCGCGACTTGCACCGCGTGGAAGGGGTGGCGAAGAGGGATGAAGTGGGCAAACTTAGTGAAGCGATCCATGACCACTATGATCGTGTCGAAGCCCTCGGATGACGGCAATGCTTCCACGAAATCCATGGTCAGGTCCTCCCATGGTGCTGCCGGAATTGGCAGAGGTGCAAGGAGTCCTAATACGTCTCCAACGTATTTATAATTTGTGATTGTTCCATGCTATTATATTATCATTCTAGGATACTTTTTGAGTAATAATTTACAAATTTATATTATTTTTGAGCACTAACCTATTGACCCAGTGCCCAGTGCCAGTTGTTGTTTTCTACGTGTTTTTTACTTTTCAGGTTTACAGTACCAAACGAAGTCCAATTGCCCCGAAACTTTTTTATGTTTTTTTATGGACCAAAATAAGACCTGGAAGCTTCGAGAGAAGACCAGAGGCCGCACGAGGGAGGCACAAGCCAACGGGGCGTGCCTAGGGGGTCGGCGCGCCCTAATGGCTTGTCCCCCTGGTGGCCCTCCTACCCCCGTTCTCTGGCCTATAAATTCACATATATTCCAAAAACCCTAGGGGCATCCCGAAACACTTTTTCCGCGCTGCAAGTCTCTGTTCTGCCGCGATCCCATCTGGAGCTCTGTTCCGGCACCCTGTCGGAGGGGGACCGATCACGGAGGGCCTCTTCATCAACCTTGTTGCCCTCATGATGATGTGTGAGTAGTTCATCATAGACCTACGGGTGATACGTCCATTCCGCATCATGATTTTCTATTACTATCTACCTTATTCTTGTCCATTATTCCACATTATCATACAATTCTTATGTTTATTCTCTCTGAATATGCAAGGTACATCACAAGGAGGGAAATATCTGGAAACTTGAATTCTGGACCGAAAAACCGTGAAAAAGGCAGAAAAATCACCAGTCTCAGAATGACCTGAAAAATTATGGAGAATATTTTTGGAATATTTAAGAATTTCTGGAGCAAAAATATACCGGAGAGGGGCTGCCAGGAGGCCACAAGCCAACAACCCCCCCCCCCAGGGGGCGCGGTCAGATGGCTTGTGGGCCCCCTGTTGGCCCTCCGATGCCCCTCTTCTCTTATATGGTGTGTTTTACCCTAGAAAAAACCATAAGCAACCTTTTGGGATGAAGCGCCGCCGTCTCGAGGCCGAAACCTGGGCAGAGGCCCTTTTGCACTCCGGCAGTCAGATTCTGCCGGGGAAATCCCTCTCCGGGAGGGGGAGATCAAAGCCATTGTCATCACCAACGCTTCCTCCTTCATGGGAGGACCAATCTTCATCAACATCTTTACCAGCACCGTCTCATCTCCAACCCTAGTTCATCTCTTGTATTCAATCTTTGTCCCAAAACCTCATATTGGTACATGTGGGTTACTAGTTGTGTTGATTGCATCGCGTAGTTCATGCTTGTTGGATTACTTGGTGGAAGAGATTATGTTCAGATCCTTAATTATCATTATTACTACTCTGATCTTGAACATGTTGATGATGTGTGAGTAGTTACTATTGTTCATGAGGACATGGGAGAAGTCTTGTTATAAATAATCTTGTGAAGTTGGTATGCGTTCGATATTTTGATGATATGTATGTTGCTACTTCTCTTAGTGGTGTCATGTGAACGTCGACTACATGACACTTCACCATGTTATGGGCCTAAGGGAAGTCATTGTGGAGTAACAAGTAGATGATGGGTTGCGAGAGTGACAGAAGCTTAAACCCCAGTTTATGCGTTGCTTCATAAGGGACTGATTTGGATCCACATGTTTCATGCTATGGTTAGATTTATCTTAATTCTTCTTTCTTAGTTGCGGATGCTTGCGAGAGTGGTTAATCATAAGTAGGTTGTTAGTTCAAGTAAGAACAACACCTTAGCAACAGTCCACCCACATATCAAATTATCAAAGTAGTGAATGTTAATCAACTAAACACGATGAACATGACTAGACAGAAATTCCCATGTGTCCTCGGGAGCACTTGCTTAATATAAGAGTACTTTCAGGTCTGTCCTTTGCTACAAAAGGGATTGGGCTACCTTGATGCACAATTGTTACTATTGTTACTTGTCACTTGTTACAAATTATCTTGCTACAAAACTATCTACTGCTGTTACTCACAGCACTTGCACAGAATACCTTGCTGAAAACTGCTTATCATTTCCTTCTGCTCCTCGTTGGGTTCGACACTCTTCTTATCAAAAGGACTACAATTGATCCCCTACACTTGTGGGTCATCAAGACTCTTTTCTGGCACCGTTGCCGAGGAGTGAAGTGCCTTTGGTAAGTGGAAATTGGTAAGGAAACATTTTCTATACCTGCTGAAATTTACTGTTGCTTGTTACTATGAGCAGTCACCCTTTGAGTGGCTTGTTCAGGGCATTTTCGCCCCGAATGGAAGATGAGCAAATTGTTCCTCCACCTATTGCACCTACTGAAAATATTTATTATGAGATTCCTTCGGGTATGCTTGAAAAACTATTGTCTGATCCTTATGATGGTATGACTCATCCTGATTTCCATTTGATATTCGTCGATGTGGTTTGTGGATTATTTCAGCATGCAGGTTTGTCCAGGGACGAAGTTAAGAAGAAAGTTTTCCCTTTATCTTTGGAGGTAAAAGCATTAATGTGGTATAGGCTATTGGATAATATTAAATCATGGGATTGGAATCGCTTGAAGCTGGAATTTCATCAGAAGTTTTACCCAATGCATCTAGTTCACCGTGATCGGAATTATATATATAACCTTTGGCCTCGCAAGGGAGAAAGCATCACTCAAGCTTGGGGGAGGCTTAAATCTATGATGCAAACTTGCCCCAACCATGAGCTTCCAAGAGAAATGATTATACAAAAAAATTATGCTCGACTTTCTCAGGATGATGAAAAATTATTGGATTCTTCTTCCTCGGGATCATATATGAATTACACTATTGAATTCAAATGGGATCTTTTCGAAAGAATTAAACGCAACTCTGAAGATTTGGAGCTCTACAAAGGTAACGAGTCAGGTATAAAACTTAATTTTGATTGTCTTAAATCTTTTATGGAAACCAACACCTTTCATGGGTTTAGCAACAAATATTGTATTGACTCTGAAATAGTAGCTACTTTCTGTGAATCATTTGCTACTCATGTTGATCTTCCCAAAGAAAAGTGGTTTAAATATCATCCTCCCATCGAACCACCATTAGAGAAACCAATTAAAATTGAGAAAGAGGAGATAATTGTTAGTCATGATGATCCTGTTGTTCCCACTTCTTACATTGAGAAACCTCCTTTTCCTGTTAGAATTCGGGAACATGCTAAAGTTACAACTGCGGTCAATAAAATTCATGTTAGGACATCTACACCTCCTGAACAAATAAATGTTGAACCTAAAGTTGCTATGATTAAGGATCTCTTAGTTGATAATACTGATGGTCAGGTTATCTACCTCTGTGATGAAGCTGCTAGAATTGAAAAACCTGGTAGAAACGAGCGAGATGAGCTCGATAAGAATAAACGAGTCATAGGCATGCATGTTGTCTCAGTTAAAATTGGAGATCATTGTTATCATGGCTTGTGTGACTTAGGTGCTAGTGTCAATGCTATACCGTTCACCTGAAAGCACATTTGCTCCCTTGGTGGTTTTGGTAATTAATAACAACATATATGTCATTGAACTAATGTTTCCACTAAGTATATTTCAGGAAAAGTTCAATGATGGGTTGGCAAAAGGATTGTGGAGAAACCCCAAGATGCAACGAAATGGATTGGCAAAGCTTCAAGCAAGAGGACTCTACATTTTACTTTGTGAGAAATCACTTTGAGTCCATAGGAAAGCCAATACTATTAAAAGGGGGTAAGGTACTGTTGGTGAACAAGATGCTCCACGTGCACAAGTGATAGTCACCAAAAACACCCACAAACTCTTCCACAAAAGTCTGTCCAAGCTTATCTTGAAAATCAGTGCTACCAACAATTCCCACTCGGTGCCACCGATTCCCACCTCAGACAGACCCATGCCAAACCCTAGCACATCGGTGCAACCGATTCCACTTCGGTGCCACCGAGTTCAGCTTGCCAACTTTCTGTTACCTCGATTCTTAAAATCGGTACCACCGAGATTTTGGATCGGCGTCACCGAGTTTTGGTAAACTGACCGTTGGTCACCTTATCGGTACCACCGAGTTTTATGTATCGGTCTCACCGAGATTCAAAAGTTGCTACCTTTGGAGCTACTCGGTACCACCGAGTTTTACACTTCGGTGTCACCAAGTTGGTCACTTTAGGTGTAACGGTTGGATTTTTGGGGATGCCTATATATACCCCTTCACCACCACCCACTCGAAAGAGAAGCACTCAGAACTATTCCATACTTGCCCCATCCAATTTTCTGAGAGAGAGCCACCTACTCATGTGTTGAGATCAAGACATTCCATTCCTACCCTCTACTACATATGATTGTTGTTACTTTCCGCTGCTATACTCTTAGACATGCATGTGTAGGGTGTACTTGAGTTGCTATCATTGCTAAAATCTGCCAACACTTAAAATTGGGAAAATGTAGAATTTTTATTTGATCAAGTAGTCTAATCACCCCCCCCCCCCCCTCTAGACATACTTTTGATCCTACAAGTGGCATCAGAGATTTGGTCTCCATTGCATTGGTCTCACAACCTAGGAGAGTATGGCGTCTAGTGAGGGAAATTATCACCGTAGAGGTTCGTACTTTGATGGCACAAATTTTGCTAGTTGGAAGCACAAAATGAAAATGCATATTCTTGGTCATAACCCCGCCGTTTGGGCTGTTGTTCGTTTTGGCTTGCAAGGTGAATTCTTTGGTGATGGAAAGGAACCGGATCGTGAAGCGACCGCGGATGAATTGAAGATGTTACAATACAACGCTCAAGCATGTGACATTCTCTTCAACTGCCTATACCCCGAAGAATTCAACAAAATCAGCCGTCTTGAGAATGCCAAAGAAATTTGGGATACTTTGGTTGATATGCACGAAGGTACCGAATCCGTGAGAGCATCCAAGTTGGACGTTCTTCAATGTCAGCTTGACAAGTTCAAGATGAAGGATGGTGAAGGAGTCGCAGAGATGTACTCTAGGCTAGCTCTCATCACAAATGAGATTGCCGGCTTAGGAAGCGAAGAAATGACCGACAAATTCATCATCAAGAAGATACTTCGAGCTTTGGATGAGAGATACGACACCGTGTGCACATTGATCCAAATGATTCTCAACTACAAAGATCTCAAGCCTACGGAAGTCATTGGAAGGATTGTTGCTCATGAGATGACACTCAAAGACAAAGAAGAGCTTCACAACAAGTCTAGCGGTGCTTACAAAGCCACAAGTGATGCTCTCGCAACTTCAAGCGACAACCTTGTCACAAATGAAGAGATAAGCCTCATGGTCAAGAAATTCAATAAGTTCTACAAGAATAGAGGCAAAGAATGAAGCTCCAACTCAAGATATGAAGAGAAGCGTTCGTCAAGTCATGACCGAAACTGCTACAATTGTGGGAAGCCCGGACACTACTACAATGAGTGCACGGCTCCCTACAAACGAAGAGAAGAGTCACCTAGAAGACGAAGCTCAAGAGATGGATCGCCTCGTAGAGAGAGAGGGAGTAGAGATGATCGTTATGAACGAAGACCCTCAAGGAGAAGTAGGGACTCGGAGAAGAAGGACAAGTACATCAAGAGCTACACAAGAAGAAGACATCAAGCTCATGTTGGTGAAAGCGTTTCCGGCTCCGAATCCGACAACCACTCCGAGAGAAGCTATCACTCCAACTCCGACTATAGTCAAGATGAAGGTGTTGCCGGAATTGCACTAGTGACTATCAACTCCTATGATCTATTTGATTCACCAAATGAAGGGAGTGGAAGTTGCTTCATGGCTAAAGGCCCCAAGGTATCACACCCCGAGTATCTTGATTTCAATAGTGATGAAGATGATTTACTTGGTGATGATGACTTGCTCTTTGATAAAACTAGTGATGTTAGTCAAAATGAACTTGATAATTTTCATACTAGTCAAGATAAGTCGGTTGATGATGATAAGATGGAAATAGAACGACTAACTAAAGAATTAAACACTCTTAATTTAGCCCATGAATCTACTCTCGAAGATCATAGAGAGCTTGTAAGGACTCATGAGAAGCTCACCTTGGAGCAAGAACATGAGTTTCTTAAAGCTATCAATGACGATCTCCGAAAGAAGACTTCATCTTATCTAGCCAAACGAGTACTCTTGTCTACATTCATGCCACAAGTTAAACCTAGACAAACTAGTAACAAAGGCAAGAAAGGTTCTTCATCTAGTAGCAACACTAAAAATGCTAAATCTAATGATGTTGCTTCTAGTAGTTCTATTGATTCCACTAATGATGATTCTCTTAGCCAAGTTACACTTGATCAAGAAAATAAACTTTTGAAAAGGATTATAGAGAAAGGTATCTACAAGAGTCTTGCCGGGTGTAAGCAATTTGAGGAGATTGTACGCAAGCACGGAGGATACCGGAAGAACCATGGCATTGGCTACTTCAACGCAAATGGAGTTGAATGGGAAGAAGGTCAATACCCCAAGCCCAAGTTTGTTCCTCAAAGGGAGAAGTATGAACATACTCTTCCCAAGGTAACAAACACTCAAGATGACCTTCCACCACAAAACCACAAGCTCAAGGGCAAGAGGACATTGACTCATATGAAGATGAATCCCATGCTTTGGTGAAGTGGGTTCCCAAGGCTACTTCAAGCTCAACTTCTACAAGTTTCACTTCAACACCAAGAATCCCCATCAAGTTGATGTGGGTCCCCAAGAAGAAGAACTAGAGAAGTTCTTGAGGGGTGACTCCGCCAATGAAATTCACTCATATTCATTATTGGCAAGAACTAGTTGCAATCAATGTCAACATCATGCAATAGTTCAAGGAGTCACACATTCCCTCAAAGGTAAGCAAGGGACAAGGTAATCAACAAATCCATGGACATCATCATGTATGCTTTGCACTCCATGTCCATAGATATCCTTGTATTTTTCTCTTGTGTGTTGGGACTAACCCATGTAGGTGACAAGAGTAAGGAAACAACAAGGATGCTCCCAACTCTTGGTGATCTTCATCAACCTTGAGTATCCACCACTACATCACCCACATGAAGTCTTCTACGACAAACCCAAGGTTAGTTTATCCCTCCTATCGGGGGTGTCACATCAAGGGGGAGCTTTACTCTAAGACTTGAGTTAAAACATCTCTTAGAATGTGACAACATCAAATGCTTTATGTAAAAGTGGTAACCCCACTTGTGCTTAAACGATGAGTATGACCTATGATCAAGTATTCTTACTTGGCTTCTAAGTCAATATACTCACATATAGATGACTCCGTCATCGCCAAAATGCTTGATAGATGCTAGTATGTATGTGCATGTTTGCCATGATTTCATTTGACATCTTATTGTGTGAGCATGTTGGTCTACATTTCTTTAACCATTCGAGGACATCCAATTGTAGCTATTTGGTTTTTGATTTTTCTTTTGCCAATTGGATGGACAAGAATGCCTAGGACCACTCTCTAGCTATCTATGCTTTCTCGTCTCATATTCCATTCTTGCTGCATCACAAAATTTGAACAAGGACTTTTCGATCTCTCTGTGTGAGGAGCACTCGGAGTTCCGTATCGACAAAGGACTGACCATTAAAACCTCCCAAGTGCACCTCTGTGAAACTAACTCAAACTTCTCGGTCTCACTGAATGCCTAGGGTTGATCTGGTTTTCACACTCGGTATCACCGATTCCATCTTCTCGGTTACACCTAGTTTCCCTATCAGCTGACAGTAGAGAAACTCGATGACACCGAAAAGTTAGAACCGGTGTCACCGACACCCACGGGTATATAAAGAGGCGGACCCGACTTTTAAAATTACTTTCTCAAACGTCATCCCCTCCAAAACCCTAGCTGTCGAACAAGGACCCCTGGTCATCTCCTTCGTCTTCCCGAGCGTCTCCGCCGTTGGAAGTCCACGCCGTCGACGGAATCTTCACCACCGTCGCCGCCGTAGCGAGATCTTCACCGAATTAGGGTACGGTTTTGACCCCTCGTGTGCTCCTCCCTCCAAATCTTGCGCATTAGGACTTTTCCATCGATAAGACAAGCTTTGAGATTGATCTATCCACAAGAACCTCCAGTAGAATAGCAAACGAAAGATTTTTTAGGGTTTGCCGTCCGCAAATTGAATCTCGGTGGAACCGATGCAAAAGAATCGGTAGCACCGATTCCCTTTTCTGGTCACCTGAGAACAACCTCGGTGAAACCGAGTGCCAATTTTCGGTCTCACCGAAAGTGGTGCCAAGTTTCTGTAATGCAGGTTGTTTGTCTCGGTGGGTCCGAAAATTTTGTCTCGGTTGTATCGATATTCACTTGGCAGAATGCAAATCTTGAGAAATTTTAATTCAAACCTTTGAAAAATTGTCTGCATTTTGTGATGACTCAACCCTTCCACTCTTCTATACTCTATTTCACAGGGTTAGAGATGTCAGGTTCTGATGATAGCCAGAATGACTTCAGAGAGAAAAATGTTGACATGAGCTGAGGCACTAGTCCTGAAGGGAGCTATGATGATGTTCCTAGCTCACCTGATCTGCCCAAAGCTGCAACCAGTGCAACAAGAAAGCTCAATTCTGATGAGGAGGATGAAGACTTTATTCTAGAAGAGCTGCCCAAGAAAGACACATCTGTCAAGAGCACTACTGCTGCCACTACTTCCAAGAGAAAGGCTATAAGGAAAGAGTATGCTAGCTCAGAGTCAGTGAGAGCACCAGAGAGTGCTAGGGCAACAATGATTGTTGAGCCCTCAAAGAATTCTATGCCTAAGAAGGCAGGAGAAAAGAAGAAGTCCAGAAAGAGGATCATACATGTCATGGGCAGGCCTACCTCTATGTATGAGGATCCAAAGGCTGAGGCTGAGGAGGAGGAAGAGCCAGCTGCCAAGGCTCCTCCTAAGAAGAAGAAGAACCTCATGGCTGATGCTATGCCTAAGGATACCTCATCCAAAGGCACCAAGACTGCCCCCAAGAAGGCTATTGCTGTTCCCAAGCCCAAGAGGTTTTCCAGAGACATCCCAGCTACTTCCAAGAACAAGACCTCCACTTTTAGGGAAGCTGAAGATGATGCACAGTTTGTTTTGATGAAGCTTAGACCACACCTTCCAGAGCACAATGCTAGCCATCATGTTGCTCAAGACATGAAGAAGAGGAAGGACTCATGTTTGAGAGAGTGGAGAGCTATTGATCACTACTCTCAGAGGAGGAGGACTGATGTGGACTACAGGTTCTATACAAAGGAGCAACAAGATTTCTATGAAACAGTTTTGCTTGACAAGAGCCCCGTAGTGAGTGACATGAGATATGTGGATTGGAAGCACATCAAGGATAATGAGGACTACTTCCCAAGTGTGCAAGATAACTTCCACTGCATTGGTCTTGATGAGTTTGTTGGTAAGGAGTTTACCGCTTGTAACGATGAGATGATCATGCAATTCTACTCCATGACACATTTCTATGGAGATGGTAGGATTGTGTGGATGACAGAAGGCACCAGATATGAATCCTCAGTTGAGGAGTGGGCAGCCATCTTAGGAGCTCCACAGGTGCAAGACGGAGACTTGGATGTGTACTCCAAGTCCAAGGCAAATCATAATGGTATGAAGAACATGTACAATGAGATCCCTGCTGCAAACTTGCCATCACACAAGTTTGGATCCATTTACTTCCTCCAGGCTGGTCTACGCACGATCAACACTATCTTAAGGCATACTTTGATGCCTAAGTCTGGAGATGAGAAGATGATAAGAGGCTATTCTATCAACATGCTGCTCCATCTTGATCAACATACCAGATTCAGAGTGATGGACTTAATCATTGAAACAATGAAGAGGACTGCACCAGATCAGAAGAGGTCGTGTGGATACGCTCCATATATACAGATGCTTATCAACTCCAAGCTGGAGAAGCACATATATGCACTTGATCGACCACATTTGCCACTCTTGCCAGAGCTAGAGGACAACGTTGTGGTGATGGACCCAGACCATCCCACCTCAGCTACAGCACAGGCACATGCAGAGGCAGCCAGAGACTCTAGTTCTCATGTGCCAAAGACTAGGAGTGTGCAGATGGATCTTCCACTTAGCTCTATGCTCAGCATGCAGAAGGACATTGGAAACATATTGATGAACCAGGAGAGCCTCTCGAGGATTGTTGACACCAAATTCCATATTCTCAACAACAAGGTGGATGAGCTCACAGTGACTGTGAATGAGCTCAAGAAGGAAGTTGATGGCGTGCCCAGTCCCCACACTACTGATGATGATGAGGATAGTCCACCTCTCCAGACAGCCACTCAGTTCAGGACTCAGCTCAGATCTGCCACCGTGCCAGTTCCAGAGTCTAGACCTTCTTCATCAGCACCTGCCACAGCTCCTTCAGCTCCTGCAGCACCTCCAGTTGCTACTCCGACTCCGTCCATGACGTCTGCAGACATCTTCGCTGATGCCGTTCTCTCGACTCTTTCATCGGCCACCGGAGGAGATCAGCCCCAGAAGAGCGCTTAGTTATATACCTTTGAACTTTTTGGTAACTTGTTTCCAAAGGGGGAGAAGATGTATATAGATCTTTAGGCTTCGAGAGAGAGAGAGAGCGTTGCTTTTTTATCACTTTTCAAAACATTGATATCTTTTGGTTGGTTTTCTTGTGTTAAACTTAGTTGGTGTTTGATCATACACTTGATGTGAATTGCTACTATTTCATATCCTTGTGATGCTTATGAGATGATCATTCACCTTTACTTGATTGTGTTGTGCTATGATATTCATTCTTATTACTCTCGCACACCACCAAGTTGTATGTGACATGAAAGAGTGCCCCATGTACCTAATCGATTGTGCATTTGCATTCAAACGCAAATTCAAAATAATGCACAAATTTAGGGGGAGCTCTTGCTTATCACATACTTCTCAAAGCGACAATTATATTCATTGATTATATCATATGTCGAAGCTTTGATCTATATGTTGTCATCAATTACCAAAAAGGGGGAGATTGAAAGCACATTTGCTCCCTTGGTGGTTTTGGTAATTAATAACAACATATATGTCATTGAACTAATGTTTCCACTAAGTATATTTCAGGAAAAGTTCAATGATGGGTTGGCAAAAGGATTGTGGAGAAACCCCAAGATGCAAGGAAATGGATTGGCAAAGCTTCAAGCAAGAGGACTCTACATTTTACTTTGTGAGAAATCACTTTGAGTCCATAGGAAAGCCAATACTATTAAAAGGGGGTAAGGTACTGTTGGTGAACAAGATGCTCCACGTGCACAAGTGATAGTCACCAAAAACACCCACAAACTCTTCCACAAAAGTCTGTCCAAGCTTATCTTCAAAATCGGTGCTACCAACAATTCCCACTCGGTGCCACCGATTCCCACCTCAGACAGACCCATGCCAAACCCTAGCACATCGGTGCAACCGATTCCACTTCGGTGCCACCGAGTTCAGCTTGCCAACTTTTTGTTACCTCGATTCTTAAAATTGGTACCACCGAGATTTTGGATCGGCGTCACCGAGTTTTGGTAAACTGACCGTTGGTCACCTTATCGGTACCACCGAGTTTTATGTATCGGTCTCACTGAGATTCAAAAGTTGCTACCTTTGGAGCAACTCGGTACCACCGAGTTTTACACTTCGGTGTCACCGAGTTTTACACTTTGGTGTCACCGAGTTGGTCACTTTAGGTGTAACGGTTGGATTTTTGGGGATGCCTATATATACCCCTTCACCACCACCCACTCGAAAGAGAATCACTCAAAACTATTCCATACTTGCCCCATCCAATTTTCTGAGAGAGAGCCACCTACTCATGTGTTGAGATCAAGCCATTCCATTCCTACCCTCTACTACACATGCTTGTTGTTACTTTCCACTGCTATACTCTTAGACATGCATGTGTAGGGTGTACTTGAATTGCTATCATTGCTAAAATCTGCCAACACTTAAAATTGGGAAAAGGTAGAATTTTTATTTGATCAAGTAGTCTAATCACCCCCCCCCCCTCTAGACAAACTTTCGATCCTACATCACCTTATATCAAGAAATTATGAATGACATAGCACCCTCTACTATTGAAGATATTGATGTTACTATTAAACTTGCAAACCGAGACACTAGCCACTTGGGATTGTTAGAGATGTTGAGGTTTTATGTGGAAAGGTCAAATACCCTGCTGATTTCTTAGTTCTTGGTTCAAAACAAGATAATTTTTGTCCCATTCGGTAGGCCTTTCTTGAACATTATTAATGCTGAAATCAATTGTGCTACTGAAAAGGTTAAAATAAGATTTGGTGATGAGTCTCATGAATTTAATTTCTCCAAGTTTACTAATCAAATGCATGAGAAATAATTACCTAGTAAAGATGAAATGATTGGTCTTGCTTCTATTCTCGTACCTCCTACTGATCCTCTAGAATAATATTTGTTAGACCATGAGAATGATATGCAAATTAATGAAAGGAAGGAAATAGATAGGATTCTCCTCGAACAAACACCTATTCTCAAACACAACATACCAGTTGATATTTTAGGGGATCCTCCTCCACCTAAAGGAGATTCCGTGTTTGAATTAAAGACTTTACCTGATACTTTGAAATATGCTTATCTTGATGAAAAGAATATATATCCTGTTATTATCAGTGCTAACCTTTCAGAGCATGCAGAAAGAAGATTACTTAAAACTCTGAGGAAGCACATGCCTGCTATTGGATATACTCTCGATGATCTAAAGGGCATAAGCCCCACTCTATGTCAGCACAAGATTAATATGGAACCAGATGCTAAACCTATTGTTGATCATCAACGCCGCTTAAATCCTAAGATGAAGGAAGTGGTAAGAGCTGAAATACTAAAGCTTCTGGAGGCAGGTATAATCTATCCTATTGCTGATAGTAGGTGGGTAAGTCATGTTCATTGTGTTCCTAAGAAAGGAGGTATTACTGTTGTCCCTAATGATCAGAATGAGCTTATTCCACAAAGAATTGTAACTCGTTATAGGATGGTAATTGATTTTAGAAAATTAAATAAAGCAACTAAGAAAGATCATTACCCCTTGCCTTTTATTGATCAAATGTTAGAAAGGTTATCCACGCACACCCACTTTTGTTTTCTTGATGGATATTCTGGATTTTCTCAAATACCTGTGTCAAAAGAGGATCAAGAGAAAACTACCTTTACATGTCCTTTTGGAACTTATGCTTATAGACGTATGCCTTTTGGTTTATGCAATGCGCCTGCTACGTTTCGAAGATGTATGACTGTTATATTCTCTAAACTTTGTGAAAAGATTGTTGAGGTTTTTATTGATGATTTTTTTCGTCTATGGGACTTCTTTTGATGACTGCTGGAGCAATCTTGATCGAGTTTTGCAGAGATGTGAAGAAACTAGTCTCGTCTTGAATTGGGAGAAGTGCCACTTTATGGTCAATGAGGGCATACTGCTTGGGCATAAAATTTCTGAACGAGGCATTGAGGTAGACAAGGCTAAAGTTGATGCCATAGAGAAGATGCCATGCCCGAAAGATATCAAAGGTATAAGAAGTTTCCTTGGTCATGTTGGTTTTTATAGGTGTTTCATTAAAGATTTCTCTAAGATTTCTAGGCCATTAACTAATCTTCTTCAAAAAGATGCTCCTTTTGTTTTTGATGATGATTGTGTAGAAGCTTTTGAAATACTTAAGAATGCTTTAATTTCTACACCTATTGTTCAACCACCTGACTGGAACCTACCATTTGAAATTATGTGTGATGCTAGTGATTATGCTGTTGGCACTGTTCTAGGGCAGAGAGTACACAAGAAGTTAAATGTTATCCATTATGCTAGTAAAACTCTAGATTCTGCTCAAAGGAATTATGCTACCACTGAAAAGGAATTTTTAGCAGTTGTTTTTGCTTGTGATAAGTTTAGACCCTACATTGTCGATTCCAAAGTAACTATTCACACCGATCATGCTGCTATTAAATACCTTATGGAAAAGAAAGATGTTAAACCTAGGCATATTAGGTGGGTACTTTTACTTCAGGAGTTTGACTTGCATATCATTGATAGAAAAGGAGTTGAAAATCCCGTAGCAGATAACTTGTCTAGGATGGAAAATGTTCTTGATGAACCACTTCCTATTGATGATAGCTTTCCTGATGAACAACTTGCTGCTATAAATACTTCACGTAGTGCTCCTTGGTATGCTGATTATGCTAATTATATTGTTGCTAAATACATCCCACCTAGTTTCACATATCAACAAAAGAAAAAAAATCTTTTATGACCTACGACATTACTTTTGGGATGACCCACATCTTTACAAAGAGGGAGTAGACAATATTATTAGACGTTGTGTACCTAAGCATGAACAGGAGCAGATTCGTCGGAAATGTCATCCCGAAGCTTATGTAGGACACCATGCCGGTGACCGGACTGCACACAAGGTATTACAATCTGGTTTTTATTGGCCTACTCTTTTCAAAGATGCTCGTAAGTATGTCCTTTCATGCAATGAATGCCAGAGAGTTGGCAACATCGGTAAGCGTCAGGAAATGCCTATGAATTATTCACTTGCTATTGAACCATTTGATGTCTGGGGCTTTGACTTTATGGGACCTTTTCCTTCCTCAAATGGGTATACTCATATTCTAGTTGTTGTTGATTACGTTACTAAATGGGTAGAAGCTATTCCAACTAGTAGTGTTGATCATAACACCTCTATTAAAATGCTTAAAGATATTATTTTCCCGAGGTTTGGAGTTCCTAGATATTTAATGACTGATGGTGGTTCACATTTTATTCATGGTGCTTTCCGTAAACTTCTAGCTAAATATGATGTTAACCATAGGATTGCATCACCTTATCATCCCCAGTCTAGTGGTCAAGTTGAATTGAGTAATCGAGAAATAAAATTAATATTGCAAAAGACTGTTAATAGATCTAGGAAGAATTGGTCTAAGAATCTAGATGATGCACTTTGGGCTTATAGAACTACTTATAAGAATCCTATGGGTATGTCTCCGTACAAAATGGTCTATGGGAAAGCTTGTCATTTACCTCTTGAGTTAGAACACAAAGCTTATTGGGCAATTAAAGAACTTAACTATGATTTTAAACTTGCCGGTGAGAAGAGGTTATTTGATATTAGCTCACTTAATGAATGGAGAACACAAGCCTACGAAAATGCTAAGTTATTTAAAGAAAAGGTTAAAAGATGGCATGACAAAAGGATTCAAAAACGAGAATTCAATGTAGGAGACATAGTGCTTTTACACAATTCTCGTTTCAGATTTTTTGCAGGAAAACTCCTCTCAAAATGGGAAGGCCCATACGTTGTTGAGGAGGTTTACCGCTCCGGTGCTATAAAAATCAACAACTTCAAAGGAAAGAACCCGAGAGTGGTGAATGGGCAAAGAATTAAGCATTATATTTTAGGTGCACCCATTAATGAAGAAACAAATGTCATCCAAGTCATCACACCGGAACAACACATCAATGAAGTCTTCCGAAACACTCGAGAAACCTGAAAAAGGGGTAGGTATGTTGTACGGTAAGTAAACCGGCCCCAAAAATTCCATAAAAATAATTTCTATCATTTTTGGTATTTTAGAAAAATTACAAAAATAAAACGGAGTCGGAAGGACCCACAAGGGAGGCACAAGCCAACAGCCCCCCCCCCCCCCGGGGATGCGGCCAGATGGCTTGTGGGCTCCTTGTGTGGCCTCGGGACTCCGATTTCTTCTGGAACACGTATTCTGAACTAGAAAAAGTCATTATATATACTCCCGGGTGTTTTGACCACCGCATCGCGAGATTTTTCCTCTATTCTTGTTTCGAGTTGGGTTTTTTTTGGCAGAGCGGAAAATATGTCATCCCAAGATTCGGAGGGAGAGAGCTATGTATCCAATTATAATGCCAATCCAAAGATCTTTGAGGATATTTACCCTTATCAATGGTCCTCGGAGGAGGAAGAAGACACCGACTTGGAGGAAATAGAAGATGCTGGCCCGTATGCTAGCTCGGATAGAGATGAAACTCCATTACCTCAACTTGGAGATATGTACATGGAGTTCAAGAAGTCAAGCCTCCCTAATGGGGGGGAACAAACCTAATACCCAGTTTATCCCTTCTCGTTTTCTACAGGAAAGCAAGGCAGCTCTATGCAAGAGGATATTGAAGCTTGAGCAAGAGAACGATGATTTAAGGGAAGAAAACTTCATCCTCAAGCATAAATTGGAGAAGAAGAATACTACCACAACACTACCGCCATCACCGAAGAACACTTGAGTACATGGGTATGGGCACAATCCCTAGCTTGTTCCAAGCTTGGGGGAGGTGCCCCGGTATCGTATCACCATCACTTTTTCACCACTATCTACCATTAGTTCGATCTTCAGTTTTTCGTGATTTAGGGAGTTAAATTTCAGATTTGCTTCGTTTAGAGTTTTTGCTTTGAGTTCTACCTATCCTTGTAATCGAGTGTGAGAGTTATATAATAAAGTTAGTTGAAATCGTGTTTCCCTTCTTCACTTGCACCCATCATCTTAGCAAGGCAATAAAAAGAATAGAAAAGAAAAATCATATGCCTATCTCTTGAGAAGTAATGACTTCACATAGAAAAAGAGGTATAAGAAATAAGAAGTGTTGGAAACCAACAAACATAATGTTAGTAATTGATATGATCTACGCAAAAGTGTGGTAGAGAAGAGGAGATTTACATACAAATATACTATCATGAACACCTTCTATGATTGTGAGCTTCCATCAAAATATTAGATAATTATCAAGTGTTGAAGTGGGACATGGAAGACAACATAATGATCATGTTTGTTTACATTTGCATAGAAGTTATATGGTATTGAATCCTTTAACATGTGATGCTTGCTTAGGACCCTTTGCTAGCCCAAAGATTTGCACTAAGTAGAGATACTACTTGTGCATCCATAACCATTAAGCCGAGTTTCTTGCCATGAGAGTCCACCATACCTACCTATGGATTGAATAAGATCCTTCAAGTAAGTTGTCATTGTTGCACAAGGCAATAAAAATTGCCTCTAATCATGTAAGATCTTTTATTGTAAGGGAAAGTAAGCTTTGTAAGATCTTGTGATGGTGAAGTAATAAAAGCGGTGGAATGCATAATAAAGTTCGTTATCACAAGGGGCAATATGAAGTGATGTTCCTTTATGTTAAGAGATTAAACATATCAAACAAATAAAATCTCAAGACAACCTCTGCTTCCCTCTGCGAACGGCCTATCTTTTACATTCCTGCAAGTTTTATTTTCATGCAAGAGTCAATAATATTTCCCTTGTTCTTATTCTCCAAACTATTTAGTGGCAACCATTATATGTTGAGGAAAGATTCAAACAAAAATATCCATCTTAATGTAAATAATCATGTTCCATTATTGTTGACATTATCCTTGAGGTAAATAAGTTGGGTGGCAAAAACATTAAAGTCCCCATCTTCCTATGTGTCCCGCGGAGTCACTTGTTCCAAAAATATGCAATGTATGTTAGCAATCATAGAAGGTTACATCATAGTTGAATATGTGAACTTGCTAGAAATATAAGCTCTTACATAGACTTTTCTCTCGATTGCAAAAGCTATGATCATCTTAAGGACTAATTGCATTGCTTGTTGGTTCCCAATAAAGATTTTGCCCTATACTTCTTCAGTTGTGAATGGATTGTTACTTGTTCATGGGAGGTTATATGATTGAAAACTTGCTGCTATGATGATATTCATGATACTCTCATGTCTGTATTCTGTTTTTATCGACACCTCTCTCTCAAATTATGTGGTCATTATTTTAGAGTTCGGCTTTCGCTTGAGGACAAGCGAGGTCTAAGCTTGCGGGAGTTGATACGTCCATTCTGCATCATGATTTTCTATTACTATCTACCTTATTTTTGTCCATTATTCCACATTATCATACAATTCTTATGTTTATTCTCTCTTAATATGCAAGGTACATCACAAGGAGGGAAATATCTGGAAACTGGAATTCTGGACCGGAAAACCGAGAAAAAGGCAGAAAAATCACCAGTCTCAGAATGACCTGAAAATTTACGGAGAATATTTTTGGAATATTTAAGAATTTCTGGAGCAAACATATACCAGAGAGGGGCTGCCAGGAGGCCACAAGCCAATAGGCCGCCCCCCCAAGGGGCGCGGCCAGATGGCTTGTGGGCCCCCTGCTGGCCCTCTGATGCCCCTCTTCTCCTATATGGTGTGTTTTACCCTAAAAAAATCATAAGCAACCTTTTGGGACGAAGCGCCACCGTCTCGAGGCGGAAACCTAGGCAGAAGCCCTTTTGCACTTCGACAGTCAGATTTTGCCGTGGAAATCCCTCTCTGGGAGGGGGAGATCGAAGCCATTGTCGTCATCAACGCTTCCTCCTTCGTGGGAGGACCAATCTTCATCAACATCTTCACCAGCACCATCTCATCTCCAACCCTAGTTCATCTCTTATATTCAATCTTTGTCCCAAAACCTCAGATTGGTACGTGTGGGTTACTAGTTGTGTTGATTACATCGCGTAGTTGATGCTTGTTGGATTACTTGGTGGAAGAGATTATGTTCAGATCCTTAATTATCATTATTACTCCTCTGATCTTGAACATGTTGATGATGTGTGAGTAGTTACTATTGTTCCTGAGGACATGGGAGAAGTCTTGTTATAAGTAATCTTGGGAAGTTGGTATGCGTTCAATATTTTGATGATATGTATGTTGTTACTTCTCTTAGTGGTGTCATGTGAACATCGACTTCATGACACTTCACCATGTTATGGGCCTAATGGAAGTCATTGTGGAGTAACTAGTAGTTGATGGGTTGCGAGAGTGACAGAAGCTTAAACCCCAGTTTATGCGTTGCTTCATAAGGGGCTGATTTGGATCCACATGTTTCATGCTATGGTTAGATTTATCTTAATTCTTCTTTCGTAGTTGCGGATGCTTGCGACAGTGGTTAATCATAAGTAGGTTGTTAGTTCAAGTAAGAACAACACCTTAGCACCGGTCCACCCACATATCAAATTATCAAAGTAGCGAATGTGAATCAAATCAACACGATGAACATGACTAGACAGAAATTCCCATGTGTCCTCGGAAGCACTTGCTTAATATAAGAGTACTTTCAGGCCTGTTGTTTGCTACAAAAAGGATTGGGTTACCTTGCTACACAATTGTTACTATTGTTACTTGTCACTTGTTATGAATTATCTTGCTACAAAACTATCTACTACTGTTACTCACAGCACTTGCACATAATACCTTGCTGAAAACTGCTTATCATTTCCTTCTGCTCCTCGTTGGGTTCAACACTCTTACTTATCGAAAGGACTACGATTGATCCCCTACACTTGTGGGTCATCAACAGGTCCGTAGTTAGTACCTAGATGGCTATCTCTCTCTCTCTCTTTGATCTTCAATACAATGATCATCGCATCTTCGCTTTGATCTATCCGATGCAATTCTTTTGTACGGTGTGTTTGTTGGGATCCGATAAATTGTGGGTTTATGTTTCGGATTATTCATGAAAAGTATTTGATTCACCTCTGAATATTATGATTCTTATTTGCATCATCATTACAGCTTCGTAAATCCCTCCGATCTATTGAAATAGTTTGGCCAACTAGACTGATATTTCTTCAGTAAGAGGGGTGTGTTGTAGTGGGTTCAATCTGGCGGTGCTCTATATCCCAGTGACAGAAAGGGACAAGACATGTATTTTTATTATTATTATCTACACACTTTACTTGCTTGCAAATAACGAGATCAAGGAGATTGGCAACCCTCTTGCCGTGTTGGGTGCAAGTGTTTGCTCTTTTGTGTGCAACCGCTGAAGACGGTTGTGGATTGATATTCCTATTGGTTCGATAAACCTTGGTTCTTAACTGGGATAAATACTTATCTATATTGTGTTGTAATTACCCATTCCTTTTCATGGAAAACCAACTTAGATCACAAGTATCAGGAAGGATTTTTGGAGCCGTTGCCGGGGAATATCATCACCAACTACCAAGTAGCTTCACTCAAATTATCATTCACTCGTTCTTCTTTTTATTTGTTTATTTTGCTTCATAAAAAACAAAAATAGAAAAATATTTATCTTTGCTTGTTACTATTTTACTTGTTGCCTGTTACTATGTCTAGTTCTTCTTGTGTTCTCGTTTCTCCCGATAATGAGGTACTAAATTTCAAACAAAGGGGAGGAGAAAATTTGAAAGATGCATGGTATAGGATTTGCAATGCTCAAAATAAATCAACTCATAAGCAATCCACCACTACCTTGCTTCGTAATTTATATGTGGGTGTGACAACTTGGTATAGGTTTATTCTTGACACCATAACCGGTGGCAATTTCTTAGTGAGTCACACTTTAGTTGCTTATAATGCTATTGAAAATCTTGTAGGAGCACCACCTATTATCATTAATGAAACTATTTTGACCTTGCAACATGTTATGCAAAGGCGTGATGCTATTGAAAAGAAAATGATTACTAATGAAAAAATTGAGGAGTTAGATAAAAAACTTCGTAATCATATCACTCAATTTGGGTCATGGGTAGGAATGACTTTGAAAACTTTAATGGAGAACGACACAATTATTAATGAGAGGGTAGAACAAAGTTTGAATAGGATTGATAAAATGGAGGAATTCATTGATAAAGTAGGCTCCGCTTTCACACCCTCGAAAGCAAATGCTAGTACTTCTCGAAATAAAAGCCCCAAGTTCATCTATATTCCCAAGAGCATTAGTAGTCCTCCTAGCAAAAGAAACGAAGATCTCAAAATGATTAGTGTGCATCCCAACTTTATAAACCTGATAAAACACCCTATTTTCAATCCTCCTATTGTTCCTAATAATAATTGTGTTATCAAGGAGCTTGATGTCAAAGATGACAACACTTGAAACTATGCATTATGCCTAGCTAGGGGCATAAAACAATATCGCTTGTTGGGAGGCAACCCAAGAGTTATCTTTATTTTTACTTTTAAATTTTTGTTTGTGTGTGAAAACATGATTATTGCCTCTATAATGATTGTTTTTTATGTTTCAATTAGTGTTTGTGCCAAGTAAAGCCTTTGGGATGACTCACGAGATGAGTAGAATTGATACGGTCCAAAAACAGAAACTTTAGCGTCCAATGCAGAATTTCTCTGATTTTACTAGAACGTCATTTTATTCTGAATTTTCTATACAGTATTGCTATACAAATTCTTCAGGTTTTCCTAATTTTTCAGAATTTTTAGTTACAGAAGCATAGTTTCTTTGCAGATCTTTACAGACTGTTCTGTTTTAGACATATTCTTTTTTTGCTTGCATAGTTTGCCTGTTTTGATGATGCTATGGATTATATCGGAGGGTATAAGCCATGGTGAAGTTGGAATTAAGTAAATATTATGAAATAAAAAATATGAATCAATTTATAACAGTACCAAAAGTATTTGATATGTTGCTTATACTAACGGATCTCACAAAGTTTTGTTGAGTTTTGTATGATTGAAGTTTTCAAGTTTTGGGTGTTATCACGATGGACGAAGGAATAAGGAGCGGCAAGAGCATAATCTTGGAGATGTCCAAGGCACCCCAAAGTAATATTCTAGGAAGACTCAAGCGTCTAAGCTTGGGGATGCCCCGGAAGGTATCCCCTATTTCGTCTCAATCAATCGGTATGTCACTTGGAGCTATATTTTTATTCCTCACATGATATGAGTTTTGCTTGGAGCGTAGTTTGCTTTTGTTTGCTTTTATTTTTAGTTTGACACAATCATCATTTTCTGGACACACCTATTTGAGAGAAACACACCTTCATAATAATTTATTAGAATACTCTATGTGCTTCACTTATATCTTTTGAGCTTAGAAGTTGCTCTAGTACTTCACATGTACTCCCTCCGTTCCTAAATATAAGTCTTTATAGAGATTTCACTATTGGACTACATACGGATGTATATAGACATATTTTAGAGTGTAGATTCACTCATTTTGCTTCGTATGTAGTCCCCTATTAGAATGTCTAAAAAGACTTATATTTAGGAACGGAGGGAGTATCTTTTTTAGCACGGTGGCGCATAGATTTTGCAGGAATAATTGCACTCTCGTTCTTCACTTATATTTGTTTGAGAGTTAATAAATAGTGACGGTAATTTAGATAGGTTATAAGACTGGTCCAAAAATAATAGGTATTCAATGAGTGATAATCAAAACCATCATGCAGCACATAAAAGAGAAATTGTGGGTTAATTATATTGATGTGGTAATGTGAAAAAGATGTGAGTGCATGATTGTTGATTCGTAGAAGTATCGGTATTAAGAGGTGTTAACTTCCCGTTTGTCTAAATATTAAAAAGGCATGGTGGGGATGTGTGAGCATTTCAATTGCTCGTTGAAATCCTATTGTTGTTTTGGGTCGGAGGCGCGTGATGGTTAACTCCTCCCAACCTCCTACCTCGGGGCATGCGAGTAGTACTTTGATTTGTGATAAAACTAATAAAACTTTGCAATAAGTATATGAGTTTTTATGACTAATGTGAACCCGTGGACATGCGCAATCTCACCACCTCATATTTTGCTAGCCTCTTCGGTACCGTGCATTGCCCATTCTCACCTCGAGGATCGGTGCGAACTTCGCCGGTGCATCCAAACCCCGTGGCATGATACGCTCTGTCACGCATAAGCCTGCATATATCTTCCTCCAAAAACCACCATAACTACCTATTATGGCATTTTCATAGCCATTCCGAGATATATTGCCATGCAAATTCCACAATTACATCATATGACTAGTTCATTCATCATCATATTGCTTTGCATGATCATATAGAGCTAACATAGTATTTGTGGCAAAGCCACCGTTCATCATATTTTTGATACATGTCACGCTAGATCATTGCACATCCTGGTACACTGCCAGAGGCATTCATATTGAGTCATATTGTTTCATAGTTCTTCATATTGAGTTTTCATATTGAGTTGTAAGTAAACAAAAGTGTGATGATCATCATTATTAGAGCATTGTCCCAGTGAGGAAATAAAAATGGGGGAGGCCAAATGAGCCCGCCATAAATAAATAAAATATGAAAAAAATAAAAATGAGAGAAAAAGAGAGAAGGGACTTTTCTACTATCATTTACCACACTTGTGCCTCAAAGTGGCACCTTGTTGTTCATATAGAGAGTCTCATGTCATTTTCATATGCTAGTGGGAATTATTTTTCATTATTAGAAACTTGACTTGTATATTACGATGACGGGCTTCCTCAAATGCACAAGGTCTTCATGAGCAAGCAAGTTGGATGCACATCCCCACTTAGCTTCAGTTGAGCTTTCATACACTTATAGCTCTTGTGCATCATTTGCATGGCAATCCCTACTCCTTGCATTGACATCTATTGATGGGCATCTCCATAGCCCGTTGATACGCCTAGTTGATGGGAGATTTTCTTCTCCACTTTATACCCCTTTGATATCTACCACCATATTCTATTCCACATTTATGCTATGTCCATGGTTCACGCTCATGTATGCGTGAAGAATAAAAGTTGATGCAAATTCAAAAAGTACGATCCAATTGCCTGACTTGGACACCGTGGTGCTTGACATTTGTATTAATGTGGTGAAGACGGAGCCATGCCTTGCTAATATGATAAAATGAATGGGAATAAACATTCTTTTAGGATCGTATACTTTGAAAGATTGATGATTTTGTTGCTTGTGCTTATAAATATTACTATGTTGATGTTTTTTAATTCATCATTTCTCAATGAGCATACATGCAAAAGATTGCATATTGGATAGCATGTCACATCAAAAATTCTGTTTTTATCATTTACCTACTCGAGGACGAGCGGGAATTAAGCTTGGGGATGCTGATATGTCTCCAACATATCTATATTTTTTTATTGTTCCATACTATTATATTATCATTCTAGGATACTTTTTGAGTAATAATTTACCAATTTATATTATATTGTTCCATGTTAAGCACTAACCTATTGACCCATGCTGAGCACTAACCTATTGACCCAGTGCCCAGTGTCGGTTGTTGTTTTCTGCGTGTTTTTTACTTTTCAGGTTTACAGTACCAAGCAAAGTCCAATTGCCCCGAAACTTTTTTATGATTTTTTTGGACCAAGAGAAGATCTCGAAGCTTCGGCAGGAGACCAGAGGTTGCACGAGGGAGGCACAAGCAAACAGGGCGCGCCCAGGGGGGTCGACGCGCCCTGATGGCTTGTCCCTCCCTGGTGGTCCTCCTACCCCCGTTCTCTGGCCTATAAATTCACATATATTCCAAAAACACTAGAGGGCATCCCGAAACACTTTTTCCGCCGCCACAAGTCTCTGTTCGACCGCGATCTCATCTGGAGCACCATTCCGGCACCCTGCCAGAGAGGGGATCGATCACGGAGGACGTCTTCATCAACCTGGCTGCCCTCATGATGATATGTGAGTAGTTCACTACAGACCTACGGGTCCATAGTTAGTACCTAGATGGCTATCTCTCTCTTTTTGATCTTCAATACAATGATCATCGCATCTTCACTTTGATCTATCCGATGTAATTCTTTTGTATGGTGTGTTTATTGGGATCCGATGAATTGTGGGTTTATGTTTCAGATTATTCATGAAAAGTATTTGAGTCACCTCTGAATATTATTATTCTTATTTGCATGATCGTTATAGCTTCGTAAATCTCTTCGGTCTATTGAAATAGTTTGGCCAGGTAGATTGATATTTCTTCAGTGAGAGGGGTGCGTTGTAGTGGGTTCAATCTGGCGGTGCTCTATATTGTAGTGACAGAAAGGGACAAGACACGTCTTTGTATTGTTGCCACTAAGGATAAAACAATGGGGTTAGTACATATTAATTGAATTCTATTTGTCTACATCATGTCAATATTCTCCAAGCATTACTCTGTTTTACTAATACTCTAGATGCATGCTGGATAGCGGACGATGGGTGGAGTAATAGTAATAGGTGCAGGCAGGAGTCGGCCTATTTGCTTATGGGTGTGATGCCTATATATACATGATCATTTCCGTGAATATCACATAACTATGCACTTTTCTAGCAATTGTCCAGGAGGAATTTGTTAACCCACCGTATGTTGCCTACACGAGAGATGCCGCTAGGGAAAACTATGGCCCCCGGGTCTATTCACTTATATATTCAAAAAATCTATCAATACCTTGCTGTCATTATTTACCTTTTATTTTATTTTGCAATTTACAATTATCTATTATTATCTACACACTTCACTTGTTTGCAAATAACGAGATCAAGGGGATTGACAACCTTCTTGCCGCGTTGGGTGCAAGTGTTTGCTCTTTTGTGTGCAGCCGTTGAAGACGGTTGTGGATCGATATTCCTATTGGTTCGATAAACTTTGGTTCTTAACTCAGGGAAATACTTATCTGTATTGTGCTGCAATTACCCGTTCCTGTTCACGGAAAACCCAACGTAGATCACAAGTATCAAGTCCCGCCGGCTTGCAGTGCTCGTGCTTGGCCTGTTGGCAGGTCGAGCACTGCTGCACGAATTCTTCGATGTCCCACTTGAGGCCTCTCCAATTGAAGTGCTTACGCACCCGCTGGTACGTCACTGTGGAGCGTGAGTGCCCTCCCACCGCGCTGTTGTGGAGCGCAGTGATGAGCTTGGTGTGGAGCGCGGTGTTGGCGCTGATTCAAAGCCGCCTGCCATGGCGAATGATGCCACGGTGGAGTTTGTATCCGTCTGCGTCGGGGCTAGCGATGGCGAGCTTATGCACGTGATCTTGCATGTCGGCATCGGTGGAGTGGAGTTGACCACCTCTTGGATCCATGCGGGTTGGCAGGCTGACAACGCGGCAAGGGCCAGCTGCTTGCCCACGCGTCAGAGCGCGTCCGCGGCGCCGTTGTCCAGTCCGCGCTTGTACACTACAAGAAATATGTCAACTTGTGACCTTCTCTTAGTGACCCCAACTGAATTGGACATAAATCCACGGCAATTTCGCTAGGAAGGGCTCAAACCCTGAAATTACCTTACACCAAATGGTCATAAAGCAGACAACAGTGGTCGACGACCTTATTTCTACCTGATTACGACCAATATAAATGGTCATGAGGTTGTGAACGTGGATGCATTGGTACTTAAGGCCACCTCCTTTTTATATGTATACAAAAAATGTACAACGTGTAAAACCAAATATAGAGATCAAAACGTATGTATGAAAAGATGTTTTTTTGTTGGGAATTTATGAAAATATGTTAATCATGTATTTGAAAAATGTTAAACATATATAAACAATCCATGTGAGCTCACAATCCAATCTTTGTTTCTGGTAATATTTTCAGTCTATGAAGCAACTATATTTTATATTGCTTTATAATTGCTGAAAATTTACCAGGACATGACCCTACCCATAGAACCTCCCTCCACCAAATTTTAGCTCATTTAATTTATCCAATTTCCCTAATATTTTTCTTAATTTTCTGTTTAGTGGAGAGCATTCTGAAGGAAGTACTAGTTTTATTTATCCAAATGGTATGAAAATTTTACAGTGCCTTCATATGCCCAAATTATCATCCTTCTCCAAATTGCAGCTCAATCCAATCATCTATGTGAGCCCAGCATCAATTTCTATTTTTTGTCCAGATTGGCACATTGCAAAGCAAGTGCTATCTAGACCCCTCCTATTTCCCTCAAACTTGTTGGGCTCTCTTCCATATTTAAACATAAAAGATGGTTGGGCAACTCGCCTCCCTGGTTGTCCCCCGATTTGAGCCTTCGTTGCCCGTCCGATCGGCCTTCTCGCGTGTCTGAGCCGTTGGATCTTCACAACAGTTAAACTCGATTTTCACTATGCGGTTGTTTTTGCTGGCCAATGACATGTGGGCTCGCGTTACGCGTTGGTTGGCTGGGTTCGTCCGCTCCGCGTGCACTAGGTTTTTGGCCAATCTGCTCCGCGCATCTCGCAGCCAATCCCGCGCTCGCCTCGTCCCACTCTCACACGAGCCGCCAGACAAACCCTAGCCCCTTTCCCCTCATCTCCACAGCCTCTCCCGACTCCTCCATCCCTCCTCCTCGCGCCGCCATGGCCTCCGCCCTTGAGCCTCGCCGACGCGTGTTATTCCTCCTCCCTCATCTCTGTCCGTCTCTGAGGACCGGCTCACCCCACAACTTCTTCTCCACCCATGACCTAGGGTTGGGGAGGCCGGGTCTTCTTGCTGGGGAGGGCCAGGAGGCCGGCGGTGGGGAGCAGCGAGGCCGGCCTGCCGTCTCTCCCCCGGTTCTGGTTAGCGGCCGAGTTGGCTGGCTGGGATAAGGAGTTCGTCCTCCTTGCGGGTAGCCATGGGGCTCGGCCGCCGTGGGCAGCAACAGGGTTAGGTTCCAGGCGGCGCACACTTCATGAGGTGTAGGGGAGGACAGGGTGACCACCAGGGCCAGGCAAGGAAGTAGGGGGTGACGGGGTCGGATCTGGCGGTGGTGGGTCGGAGCTCAAGCTAGAGGCCGAGACGGGGAAGGTCTGAAAATGGAGAGACCGGATGGAGGTGCTGTAGGCGGAGGAGGCTTGAGCTGGAAATGGTGAGATCACCCTCCCCATATCCATTATCTCAGTTTTTCCATCTCCAAACCTTCACTGATGGTCTCTCTCCCTCAGCACAACTAGCGTCACCGGCCATCCCATGGGTTGGAGCACGGGGTAATGCTCCCGTTGCGATATGGTGGAGTTGTAGAAGGGGGAGGCTGGTGACAGGGAACCGGGCAGGGGAGAAGGCAAGGTATGTATTGTCCCGTGTTTTTTTCTCTTTGCATTGTTCTCCTACCATGCATCTATTTGTTGTCAGAGTGGATTCATGCCACCAAATTCTTGGACAAATAATGAGTGCCAAGATATGTATGCTGACATGTGAGTTTATTATTATTTGGAAAATAATCATATATGTATTGCCAACAATTTTTATATTTGAAGCAACCAATTTTGTGATAAGAGTAGAGAGAAAGATACGTGCGCAATTTTCTTGATGTTACAGCAGATGGATCCCCGATGTTTCAAGGTCATATATAATTTACTACGTATGATTCATATGAAAATCGTGCATATATAATTTACTACGTATGATACATGTGCAATTTTCTTGATGTTACTACATATTTAATAAATGAAAGGTGGTTCGTTTTGCTCACTGTTTGCTAACAGTAATGAGTATAGATGTATGAATCGTAGATCGTGCACTGCTGCTACGGGTTCCATGTTGTTTAAGCTAGACAACGCGACGGTGCTTGCGTTATGTATAGTTGAAGTGGTAGTTTATTATTCTTTGCTCGATGCTTGTGTTATATGTGGTTCAAGGAACAACCCTGTTAGTTTGCATGGTCTATGTTGGGACAATACAATGCTTGTTAAGTTTGTTAATATTCTGATGGCTGTTGAATTTTGGTCAATGGAGATGTGAATTTCTTATGTAGATAGGTACTAGCCATAGAATACTTTACTCACCGGTGATAGGTAGTTTAAGAGAACTTCTGAAAATTCCAATCCAGGTTTTCTGTGTTCCATGAAGGAAGAGCGCAAAGTCTGCACCGGGGTATAAAATTATTTACTGCTTACCTTTGTGCCTCGACAAATGCTTGTGATGTATTGTCCAACCAGAGGCCAGCTTTATCCAGTATCATAGCGATGCTACAACTGCCTTATTTACTGCTTACCTTTGTGCCTCGACATATGCTTGTGATGCATCGTCCAACCAGAGGCCAGCTTTATCCAGTATCATAGCGATGCTACAACTTCCTATTGCTTACTCCACTTATTCTCACCTGATTTCTCATATATAGGTATTAATTTCCTTTCATGGAAGGCCTTCATTACATTTCAGGATCTGGCGAGAATTAATTTGGATAATAGTCCAGGGGTAGAACATGGAAACATCTTTGACTGAATGAAAACACTTAATGACATGATTTATAAGTCATTTTCAGAATGGTTTGTTTGCTTTGACAACTATTTACAGTGTGGTTTCTTTTGGTTTCACCATATTTGTATGTGCATATTTTCGTAGGTTGTGTATTGCATAGGATCTATTGATAAAACTTGAATGTCTACGGTATAGTGGCAGCGAGATGTTTAACACGAGGTGTTGCAGGTAGGTACCTACTTCACCCGTTATTGTGTCCATTCTGCACCTACTACTTTTGATTTTAAAGGATGTTTAGAATCAGAACAAAACTACATTTGGCTCTATATGACTGATTTGATTTGCACACAGACCTCAGTCAAGTAAAATCTGGAAGGAGGCGTAAAGCAATCAAAGAAAAGTAAAGATTCACAATAAATTTTCGCTCTTACAAAATATTGTTTGCTTTTTCACATAGATTGTTCTTGGGTTCAGCTTTTGCTGGCATGTTGTTGTAGGCCGGCATTTCTATCACGACGGGTGGGAATATTAGAATGTTTTTTTACCAGAGTTAGCCATGTCTCTTTGAATTGCCATATGTACTCCAAACTCTTATTATAAATTATTTAACTATCTAATGATTGAAACTTCAGTACTCAGCTTTATTAGGTAGGACAATCACATGTTAGTTGTCCTTTTCTTGCTACATATGTAGTATTAATTCTTATTATTGAGGCTTTTTGGCTCTTGTGCTCCATAGGAGGTTACCCAAGAGGTTGATCCAAGTTAACTTCTATGTTCTATGTAACAACATTTTTTACAGTGTTGGCCTAATCAAAGTGAAAACTTATATAATATATTTTGTTTGTGCGAAGACTGTGTGTCACCTCCATGCTAAACCTATCCAACTAACTACGTATCTGCACCACGATTATGCGTGGGGGAATAGAACATAGAAGCTTTGGGGTTGACGTTAAGGTACCATAATTTAAAGCAAGTGCAACTTGTTTTAAATTATGTAGTTAGTTGATTTATATAAGGTACATATACGTACTAATACAATATAAGTGGATTTTTTTAGAAGTTAAGGTACCATAATTTAAATCAAGTGCAGCTTGTTTGCTTCCTTATTATTTTATTGCATTAGATATCTTTAGTATTATGACCGTCTAAAAATGCAGAGCAGATCTTTAGTATTTTGAATTTTCAGTTACATCTGTTCATGAGTTGTGAGATGCATATGATTCTGGCTTCCTTCACACGGCATTATAGTAGACCATTCCTGTGGTTCATTCGGTTTGGTTGGTTGATGCTGCCACTTTCATTTTTATTAGGCTTGCCATTTGGTTATGTGGTAGAGTGTGAATCTGGTGGCTGCCCAGATCTGAACTGCGTGTGGGGGTGGGTGTTCTCGGCCAGAGTTGGGCGTTCTCACTGACTTTCTGTCTAACCTATCCACAGGTATACTAGACCATTTCTATTTCTTTGATTTTCCTTTCCAAGTACATGCTTTAGTTTATCCTGGTTTGCGTACCTTTTTTTATGTTACCTTGGTGGTCGATGTAGAATCACAAATGCAAAACGAGAGATGCAAATGTGAGGATAGACCCATGATACAGTTTTACAACTTGTTCTTGTTAAAAGAACTACTCTACATGTTCGTTGCAAGTTAATTGTGAGGATATGATACCTTATAGAAATGATGCCTTAGTGTTTCTTGCTTGCATCTGCATCGTTACATGCCATGATTGTGTTCTGACCAGTTATTTTCTGTATTTTACAGGTTGTACGATCTCGTCCGTTGCTGCATTTCTGTTCTGCTCGTTGCTTCATCGCCGTTGAAATTTTTGAGATATGTAAGCTGACGTCTTGAATAGTTTAGAACAGTCAGTCGGAACTGCAGGAGCCATGTTGACCTTAATCTAAAAGAAAAGGTTTTCCTTTTGCTGGACCTCTAAAAAATCTGCAAGGGAGTAAGCGTTGGCATTACCTATTGCTCTGGTTTTTGAAGTTAATTGCAGCTGGCAAAGCTTGCACTGATGTTTTGAGTTCCACCGCTCGCTGTGTGGAAGCGACAGAATTCTATAGTTCTGTGGAATGCTTGTTCTGGTCTGGCCATCTTGTAATTTTATTTTTTGCAGCTTGACGACTGTAGGGTAGATAGACTCTATACATAATGAAGAAATGTGCCTGTCCGACGGTCCTTCATGCCCAGTTGCAGTGATAGCTTTGGGTGCTGTGTGCACCCTTTCATGTAATTGTATTACCCGAAATTTATAACTACGATCTCACATATCTTGTATTGAGTTTATGAGGAAACAACTGGACTAATGTTAATGATCCAGTGTTGAGAATAAAAAAAGGTGGAAGCACATTGAGTGGCTTTAGTTTTGTTCCCCGACAAACAATGTACCTTTACTTTTTGAGTGAAGCAAAGAATTTGAAAACTTAAAGCTATATAAGTGAAGCAAAGAATTTCAAAACTTACACCTCTTTTTTTTCATGAGTTGTTGAAGCTTGATTGATAGTTTTTCAACTATGATGAAGTGGTTAGGATGATCAAGTTTTGCAGATTCTGGAGATCGTTATACCTTCTGTAAAATGCACTGTTATTGATTCAGATAAACTGGGAGTGGTGCATGCCTTTGTATTGTGTTCCTGAACCTTGCTTTCTCTATGTCAAGTATTTTGTTCTAAGAAACAAACTCTTTTGTGGCATCCACATTAACCATATATATTTCTATTTCCATTTTCAAATTGTAATTTGTAGCTATCTAAAACTTGTTGGTACAAAATAAAGGCCTTAATTTGCAAATAGCTCTTGGTTTAAATCTGGGCCTTGTGGCATCTGGTGGAGAAGGACGTTTGGCACACATTCTTCTAAGCTATTTTCTCCTCTGATTGGGTCCAGCCCAGTAAACATTCATGTGCCGAATAAGCTATTCTTGGAAGCTTTGGTATATATTTTGATTCAAATATTTCTTTTTTTAACATAGTACAATCGAAGACGCTCACATATATGAGCATATACTTATCTATATGAACGCACGCACACACATCCTATCAATATGAGTATTTCTGAGAGACTGAGCTGACACATCATCTTGAGATTGACGAAGTCGACACAAACATCTTTGTAGTCGACGGGAACGTCTTCTTTCACCGAACGTACATCGCTGGAAGGCCTAAAATAAATCCAGGAAAATGCAAACACCAATGTCAAGTCTGGGACTTGAACTCTGATGGACAAGGGATACCACTCTATTCCTAACCATCCAACCAAATGTTGGTTTGCATTTCTTTAATGCATAATAGAACATCCAACAACACATCAATATATGTAAAACCTTTGGCACCATTGGCATATATTATAGGATAAGAAATATCCTCTACCATGCTAATCATCATTTGCAAAGTTATCTAAAAATATCATATCAATTCAAATAACAAGGCCATTGTACCAAGATAACCCAAGTGCATTCTTATGTTAAGCAAAATACTTGCATTTAATTCTTTCTTTGCCATTTGGCACAACAGGAGTTTGCATGTTTGGATAGCCATATCTTAATAAATTATGGGTTTGATCTCCAAATGTGCTTGGACATAATCAAGTCAAGGAAGATGTCGCGTCGCATCTTCGTGGAATGTAAAGTTGTCTGTCATATACCTACCTTGCGTCATTTGGACAAAAATGTTTTCTTTTAAACTCAGATTTCTCAGTGTAGTAACCATATTTTCAACTAAAAAATGCTTCCTTAACTGGTCTATACATATTATACAAATATGTTTGTTTACCAAACTCAGGTTCCTTAGCGAGATAAACATATCGAATATGTACTTGCAAAATGTAACTATTTTCATCGACAACATGGCTTTAGCGGGTCTCTGCGCCATTTGGCGCAACGGGTCAACTAGTTCAAATAATTGCCACATGCCAATATTCAACTCCATTTGCCCAGTAAATCTTCATCAGCAAATTTCCAAAGTTTCTATCCAGAGAGAAGCTTTGTGAAGAAAGTACTGGCTAGGATTATCTAAATGATCTGAGATTTTTCCAAATGTTTTAGATACTGAAATAATCACTCTGCACAAAATTTGAGATTTATCCAGCAATCCATGTGAGCTCATCATCCAATCTTTTATTCTGTCATATTTTCAGTTTGTGAACCAACTATATTTTATATTGCTTAATTATTTCTGAAACTTTAACAGGGCATGTTTCTACCTATATAACTTGCCTCCACCAAATTTGAGCTCATTTCATTTAGCCAATTTCTCTCAATAATTTTCCCAAGTTTCTGTCTAGAGAAGAGTATTGTGAAGGAAGTACCACTTTGGCATTTCCAAATGGTATGAAATTTTTACAATGCTTTCCTATTTCCGAATGACTATTCTCCACCAAATTGCAGCTCAATCCATTCATTCATTTGAGCTCACCATCCAATATTTGTTTCTGATAATATTTTCAATTTGTGAAGCAACTATATTTAATATTGCTTTATAATTGCTGAAAAATTACCAGGACATGACCCTGACCATAGAACCTCCCTACACCAAAGTTTATCTGATTTTAATTTAGCCAATTGTCCTCAATATTTTCCCAATTTTCTGTTCAGTGTAGAGCATTGTGAAGGAAGTACCATTTTTATTTATCCAAATGGTATGAAATTTGTACAGTTCCTTCATATGCCCAGATTATCATCCTCCTCCAAATTGCAGCTCAATCCAATCATCTATGTGGACCCAGCATCAATTTCTATTTTCTATCCAGAGAAGAGCATTGTGAAGGAAGTACCACTTTGGCATGTCCAAATGCTATCAATTTTTTACAGTGCCTTCCTATGCCCAAATTAATAGCCTCCACCAAATTGCAGCTCAATCCATTCATTCATTTGAGCCGAGCTTCAACATTCATATTTCTGTCCAGTGTGGTACTTTGCAAAGCAAGTGCCACTTAGGCTCCTCCATTTGAGCAGAAAATTTGCCAAGACAGTCTCCTTAGTAGATGATCATCCTCAGCCAAAACCCAGGCCCATTTTCCATGTTCATTTCCCCCACCGCTAATCAAACATTTGGCTGCTAATTCATGTTTGAGCTTAGTTTAGTCTCCTCGTGAGATTCTTCTATTGTATTCTTCTTCCTAGCACCTACTGGGGGAGTGCCCAACCAATCAGACATGCATAGGCCACCCAGAACGCGTGGCAACGCTAAGGTCACGCGATGACCATGCGACTGGCATGCCAATTTGTGCGCTATGGAGTTGGGGCCATCGTCCACCGTCCAAACCTCGATGTCTCGGCACCAAACCATGTATCTATGATTAAATAGATACTTATGTAGCTAGAAATTATTTTTGGAAAAAAACATGAGCAAACTATAAGGCAGCTGTAGTTCAAATTTGACCCGCTTCCTGTTGAATCGGCGGAAATTTGTTTTTTTATGAGAGGTGGCTCAAATCTTTTGACACCCAACCATTCAGTCAATTGTACATTAAATATGACGTAATATTTTAGAAAATTGATTCGGTCCAATTTTGCAACAAATATATGGTAGGTCCTTCACAAAAAAACTCATTTTGGGCACTCGAAAAATGGAAAAATGAATTTTTCGTGAAAAGAAAATGAAAACTTTCTTAGGCAACATTGTTTGCCATTCCAAGAAGCACCCTTGTGCAAAATATGATATCATTTGAACAAACAATGCCATTAATGTTGCCATAACAGTGGTCGTTTGCCTTGAAAGCCACGGATCTTCATATATGATAGCTCATTTCTGAGAACACTTTTTAAAAATAATCGCCGTATTACAAGTTTATTATTTTTCCTGAAAACTTGTTCACATACAATGACACAATGCAAAGGTTTTCCAATTTTTGATTTTTTTGAATTTCTTATGCCGGTTTCAAAATGCGGTCAAAACGACGGGCATGACCGTTCCTAGCTAGGGGTGGAATCTTGTGAAACTTTTGGTGTTTCTATGATGAAATAGATACTTGTGTACCTAGAAATGATTTTTGCAAAAAATTGTGAGCAAACTATGAGGCAGCTGTACTTCAAACTTGACCCGCTTCCAACTGAATCGGCAGAAATTTGTCTTTTCGTGAGAGGTGGATCAAAGCTTTTGACACCCAAACATTTGGTCAATTGTACATTAAATATAGCCTGGTATTTTAGAAAATTGATTTGGTCCAATTTTGCAAAAAATACATAGTAGGTCCTTCACAAAAAAACTCATTTTGGACACTCAAAAAATGATTAAAAATAGCTAGAAAGATCAAAAATGCATAAAAAATGGTGCTCATCCATAAAATGTAGTCTAACTTGAGTGAAAATTTGTGTGATGCCCTTTTGCAATATATTTTTGATAGCTGCTTCACAAAACCCCCCTATTTCTAGTACTTAGAAACTATTTTAAATCACATATTTTCCGAACCAATCAGGACGCTTCCCACGGATCACCACACTATAGCCGATCTGAAGCGTCCACACCCGGCGGATCCAACATCTCTCGCTCATCTGACCTGAACGCATGCCGTCCAACCCAAAACCCTAGCAGCGTGCGGGACACTTTCGTCCCTCAACCATTCCTCTCCCTCCCCCTCGTCTGTCGCCGCTACCGCTGTCTCCACCGCCGGCGCCTTACTCCCTCTCTACCCCACGTCGGCCCCCTTCCCTTCCCACCACCATGCCCCTCACCTCCACTTCGCCGGCCCCACCCCACCCTATCCCTCTCCCCTGACCTCCCAAACCTAGGCCCCAGATCCGGCAGGCCATGGCGCAGCAGCGGTGCTTCCCAAGAGATTTGAGGTGCTTTTCCACCCTAGCCGCCGCACCCAAAGGCGGCGCCCCCCTCCCCCCCCCGCGCGCATCACAACAGCGGCGGCGGGCGCATGGGACCGGAGTTGTCGGGCTCGACGCCGCGGGTGGTGGTGGTGACCTTGGGAAAGGGCGGCGTGGGGAAGACCACCACCACAGCCAACCTGACGGGCTCCCTGGCGCGGCTGGGGCTCCCCGTGGTGGCAGTGGACGCGGGCCCTGGCGAGGAGTCGATGCTGGCGGTGGTGCAAGGCAGAAAGGCAGTCCGCGCCTCACCTCCCTCTCCCGCGGTTCCTAGAAAACACGCTCCTCTCTCCTTGGGTGGCTTCTCAGGGCTCGCGTGGGAGCAGCGCACGAAGGGGGAGGCCCCTGGAGGAGAAGCGGGAGGAGCCCGGGCGTCCTCGTGCGCCCGGCCTGCGGCATCCCCCCGCCCCCGCCATGGCCGTCACCATCCCGACCCACAAGGTAAACCCGGCCACTTTGTTATCAGCATCCCCCCGAGCATTCAAATTGATTCCACTCCGTCTATGTATGCCGCAGATGCCATGTAGAAGAGGCCGACACGGGCTGCATCATCAGCAAGGCCGGCTCCATCGTCCACGCCATGGAGGCCCGCTCCGAGGCCCACATCAAGATCTCCGCGAGAGGTCGGCCCCTCCCCGGCACGGACCGCAGGGTCATCTTCGTCTGCGGCCTCTTTCGCGCCGTCATGGACGCCGCAGACCTCGTCCTCGAGAAGGTCTTCTACCTGGTACGGTAAATCCGTCAGCAAAACATTCAAGTTCAGGGCCCTCGCCCTCTGCCTCTCTGTAAAGCATTTCTTCAGAGTTACACTTGGTTGACTGATTTGGTTCCTGCAGCTCATCACCCTTCCTCTTGATTGATGGATTGATCCTCTGCTCTGCTCTGCTCTGCTTGCAGGGTAACCAGGTGATTGACACTAAGCCTACTGTGGTGCTCGTGGTGCCTGATGCCTGTTGCGGCGCGCTCATCGGCAAAGGAGGGGAGGTCATCAAGTATGATTACTTACTTACATTGCCTTCCTGTTCTCATGCCCAATATTCCTGTGCTTGAAATGAACCATATGGTATATGCTCTCCACTCCACACATGGCCCAAGGGAGCGCGCAATGCAAGTGACCCCCTTGCTCTCTATCTACCTACACACATGTCTGGTTTACGACAGTGTAATTGCATGTTTGGCAAGCCTTTCTCTGGTGCCGTTGCTGAAATGTGATCATGAGTTTTATTCGTTCAGTGGGATAATTCATAAAACAGTTTGCAGCACATTACTACCTGGTCTATAATCTTTGTATCTACCTGGTACATCTGATTGGCCGTTGTGGAATTGCATATTTCGGACCCTTGTTAAAATACGTCTGTCGGCATTGCTAAAATGCAATGCAAGTGACCCTTTTATCTGTATCTCTTCCAACAGTGCTTCTGCTATTGTTAATTTTTTTTGTATTTAAGCCATGTTTGTGTACGTCATCACATATGAACAGAGGCGCGCTGTGCATTCCAGCTTCAGCTCTGCTTCTTCAGTTCCACTATTTGAGAGCATAGGCAGTTTTAGCTTCCATTTACTATTCGGAATATTAGCTTGCGTTTACTATTTAGGGGCCTGCCCTCCACTAGCACCCGTCTTCATATTTCTTCTTCTTTAGTTCTACATTTCAGATATTCCAAGTCTGATATCTGTTTCCCCCTTTGGCCATCCACCAGGTCCTTAGAGCATCTACAGCCGTTTCCCCCCCCCCCCCCCCCAGCGCGCCTGGCAAGGCCGCAAAACGTCCAAGCCGGCGCTATTTTTGCCCTGGGGGGGTTAACTTCCCAGTCGCGCCCCGAGGTTCGGCCACAAAGTGCATGCAATTTAAACTTCTCATTTTCCCGCTACCCAAAAAACGACGCGAGTTCGGCGATCATGCCATAGTTCGGCGTCGGTCATGCCACACACATAGGTCCGACGATCGCCACCACAGGTCCGGCGATCAAAACATGCCAATAGTCTGGCGTACAAAAAAGGCGGGAGACGTGAACATAGAACTCCTCAAACGGCTAGCTCCTCGTCGTCTCCCGGAGTGACGGGAGAGGTCGGCGTAGCGGTCGGCGTCGGCGACGCCGGAGAGGGCACGTTCGGCAACGTCAGAGAGGGCGCGTTCGGCGACGTCGGAGACGAAGGCGCGCTCGGCGGAGGTGTGGGCGGTGCGGAGGGCGCCGGCATGAGGTTGGGGATGAGGTTGCGCTCCGCTGGGTACCACGCCTTGACCTGTGGGTCTATTTCCGCCGGGACGCCTCCCATGAGGAACGCCAGGTCGGTGTTGCGTTTCTTCGCGGCGACGTTGGTCCTGAGGAGGTCGAGCTTGGCGTCCTTCTTCGTCATCAGCGCCGACCACCTCGCCTCCACCTCCTCCTCCCTCAGGGCAGAGTGGGTCTTTGCGTCAGCGATGCATTGCTCGATCGACGCGTGCAGCCATTCGACAGCTGGCGCATCGGTCCTCCCTTCTTCGCCTTCTTGTTGCCATCAGGCCGCCCCTCTGACGCCCCCGGAACAGGCGCGTCCGGGCTGTACACGCCGTCCTTGTTGGCGAGTGCAAGCCGGACCTCGGCCCATTTCTCGCACGACTCGATCCGGGTGAACACATGGAGGAACTTGAAGTCGGAATCGGTGCCGCTGTCCCGGCGATACAAGTCGAACATCCGAACCATCTGCAGGAAAGGACAAGTGTCGGTGAACACGTCGAAGGACGGCGAAGGTGGGTGTTCGAACGTACCTGTTGTTCGACGTTCGCGCCGCTTTTCGGGCGAGCATGGACCTGTTCCTGGATGCCATGCCACTTGTTGCACGCCGTTTGAATGCTCGCCCAATGGTTGGCCATGGCCTTCGCGCCGCGCTCCACGTATGTGCCGGTGAACTCTGGATCGACCAACTTGCGCTCGTCGAAAGCCGCCTTGATCCTCGTCCAGTACGTGTCGGTGTTCTGGTTCGCGCCGATGATAGGGTCCTGGCTGACCTGCTTCCATGCTTCGGCGAGGCACACATCCTCCTTCACCGTCCACTTGATGCGGGGCTCGCCCGGCTTCCCGTTGGCAGACCTTGGCTTCTTCTTTTTCCCTTTGCCCTTCGCCGGCGGCGCGAGTTCCACCGGCTCTTTCTCCTCCATCTCCTCCTCCTTCTCGGGCTCGTCGCCCTCGACGTCGTCCATGTCACCGATGTCCTCCGCCTCTTGCGTACCAAACCCGGGCACGACACGGCCGCGCTGGAGCCGGTGTTGGTGATCTCCTCCATCTCGGCCTCGGCGTTGTTGTACTGTGGGACTGCGCCGGGCGCGAAAGGCAGGGGGCCGCACCACAGAGCCGTCGCGGACGAGCCGGAGTACGTCGGCGAGGGCACGTAGCCGTACTGGGCGTTTGGGTGGCCGGCGAAGAAGGCGGAAGGTGTGCGCGGGAAGGTGATGTTGGGGTTGAATCCGCCGAGGGCGTCACCGTCGACGTACTCCGGCGAAGGCGCGTAACCACCCCACGCCGGCGAAGGGAAGTTGGGGTTGGCCAGCGACGCAACGCTTTGCTGGCTGCCCCACGCGCCTTGTGGGAACGGGCCCGCCTGCTGCCGTCCCGGGAAGATCGGCCGCTGAGACGACACCTCCTGCTCAACCGCCGCCGCCGTCACCGCCGCATCCTTGGCTTTCTTCATGAGGAGCCTGTTGCGGTGATCGGTGGTCACCGCCTCCCTTCGCTCGATGTCGGCCTTCCACTCCGCGTTTGTCAAACCCGGCAGCCTTGCCATCGGCGCACGGGCCTTGCGCGGCTTGGCGACGGCGGGGGCGGTGGCTTGGCGAGGGGCGGTGTACTTCTTTAGTGGCATGGCAGCAAAGGGAGGGAGGAAATGGAGGGAAATGGAGCGAATGGTGAGAAGGACCGGGGGGAAACGGCGGGAGAGAGAGAGGGAAAAGAAGGGGAAATGGCGGGAAGTAGCAGCCGGTCTCGTCGACAGCTCGGCCCCACCTGGCTCTTCGCCTCAGCCGGCGCCCCCAGCGCCCTGGGTCGGCCTGGATTCGCCGGCTCAAAAAAAGGGCCCAACCGGCGAAAATCGGCGTCTTGGGGCCGCGGCTGGGAGTTTTTTCGCCCGCCGGCACTAAAAAGAGGTCTGGGGGGTCCTTTGGGGCCGCGGCTGGAGATGCTCTTAGCTGAGGAATCAAATACTGGAATCACGGTCTCACCCTACGACATCTGCTACGGTTTCCATGATAGACTGGTTTCTATATATGATCCCTTTTTTTAACTTTAGCGATTTCGGTTTAGATTTGTGCATGGACTGCATGGGGTTTGATTTGTTGTTTTGGATGTTTCCTCTTTTGTATGCATGTGTTTGTATGCGGGGGCCCCTTGTTACATTTACATGTGTGCATGGGGTGATTCAATTTGCATGTGACCTGTTTTTGGTGCTGCTTGTGCATCTGCTGCTGATTCAATACTTATATTTGTGTGCTAGTGCTAGTGCTACTTGTTAACATGGTTGTAGATGTCCATCTGTTGTACCACTATGTTTTTGTTGCCCATACACACTGTGGTTGGAGTTTCTGTCCAACAGTATATACTATTACTGTTGTCAGTTAGCTGCTGATGCCATCTGTTGACATATACAGGTAGTACTGTTTTTAGTTCTATTAGCATGTTTGTCTTGTTGTATATAGTTTCTAGGTTGTGTCTTGGGCCAGCTGGACTCACAGTGACAACTGTGCCCCTTCAATTATAACTTTGCAAATGAGTTGGTGCTGTGGTTATGGTGTTTGTGGTTGTTACTTATTGGTCACTCCTGTTTTATTACTCCTGTTTTTATTACCCCTGTTTTTCTTGCATCTAGAGCTTTGTTGAACTCCAGGTATGTTCTTCCTGGAGTGGGCAATTAGTACAATAGTATTGTAGCCAGTGCCTCACTTTTTATTTCTCCTTCTCATGCGCTCCTCTGGGATACACTGATCGGTGTTGGGGTGTCTCTGTTTTGACTCGAGTGGTTGTTTCTGCTCACGTTTCAGAGCTCCTCTGGGATACACCGATCGGTGTTGGGGTGTCTCTGTTTTGACTCGAGTAGCTATTTCTGCTCAGGTTTCGGAAGGATCAGGAGGCTCGTCGCCAGGGTCGCACTCCAGAGCGACGATGTCGAGCTCGTCGCCGTCAACGACCCCTTCATCACCACCGAGTACATGGTATGCCACTCGATCAGCGATTTTCACTCGCTTCGGTAGCTAGATCTAGTGGTCTAAAAGGTTTGAGATTGGTTTCACCTGCGATTTCTACTGTTAGCAAACCTGCTTCTGCTGTTCCATGTTAGCATACAACTGCTAATTTTGTCATATGTGCCAATTCAATTCCCAATTTTGATGAATAGGCATATTCTAGATAAGTAGAATGATCTTGTTAAAAAAATAATAAGTAGAATGATAATATACTAGTGTATCTTTAGTTTTTATTTTGAAAGTACTTGTGTAATATTTCTTCTAACTGTGACATACCTTTTCTTCTCTTTTGAATGCTCAGATGTTTTGCATCAGCCTGTCATTGCTAAGGAAGAAGCAAGACTTGGAGAAGAAATCTTTCCATTAAGCAGATTACATGTTTTGTCGCTGTGAAGTACTAGATAGGCTAGTTCTATTTTTTTACTATCCTGGAGTATTTTACATATTGCTTGTAACCGTGTCATATGACAGAAGGAGCCCAGTATTGTGGAGCTTGTAATTTTGGTTGTCATTGTATCTGTAACAGATTGATTCTCGCTGCTATTGTTTGAAGTATTACTTGTGTTTTCTGTCTGCTCTTATTTAAATATGGTTATTTATTTTTGTCAAATTGAAATCTGAAGAATATGATGCTGTCAAAAGTGTCCCACTTGAATAGAACCTGGCAACCGGGACCCATCTAACTAGTGGACCCTTCTTTTGGAAAAAAACTAAATTTGTTGATTCAAAAAGGCCATGGCCCAAAAAATGAAAAGGCCAAATTATTGGGCTTGGCCCATGAGGCTGACCAAAATTAACAAGAAAAATAATATTAAATGGGCCAAATTGTTATGCTTGGCCCATATAAACGCATGAACTGGACCGGGCTGATTCTTATCAACGACCAATTCAATTGGTCGCAATTTTGCCATGTCAGCTTGCCACGTTGGATCCGACGTGGCCCGGGCAGGCTGCCAGTGACCAAAACACTTGGTCGTAGAACCAATGACCTTTTACATATCACAAAGAAGGTCGTTAAGTTTCATTAAAGACGGTCAGCTTTTGACCAACTGTTTTTGGTCACAAAAAGGTTAAAAATGAAAAACAATGACCATTCAACGACCAATATTGATGGTCGCAAGTTAGCATATTTCTTGTAGTGGTACTGAAAATTGAATTGTAGTCCGACGAGCTTCGCCATGGCCTTGCGCTGCAGCTCCGTCTCCAGGTGTTGCTCGCCCAGATTGCAGAGGGACTTGTGATCGGTGAGGATGTCGAAGGGGTCACGCTGCAGGTACAAATGCCACTTGTCGATCGCCATCATCACAGCGAGGAACTCCTTCTCGTAGGTCGATAGCTTCTGGTTGCGGACACCAAGAGCCTTGCTGAAGAAGGCGACGAGGTGGCCATCCTAGACTAGCACCGCGTCAACGCCAGTGTCACAGGCGCCCGTCTTGATCGTGAACGACCTGTCGAAGTTGGGCAGGGAAGAGCAATGGTGTGGTTGTCATTGCTATCTTGAGCATGTTGAATGCGGCCTGTGCTTGCTCGTTCCACGCGAAGCCCTTTTTTGTGAGGAGCTGCGTGAGAGGCCTTGCGATGGTGCCGTAGCGCGGCACGAATTTCCTGTAGTATCTTATAAGGCCTAGGAACTCGCAAAGCTCGGTGGCATTCGTCGGCGTCGGGCACTGCTCCATGGCATGCGTCTTCTCTTTGTCTGTGGCCACGCACTCCTTCAAAATCACATGGCCGAGGTAGTCGATGTTGTCGCAGGCGAAACTGCACTTCGATTCCTTGACGAATAGTTGGTGCACACGGAGGACCTTGAAGATGATGTGCAGGTTCTCGAGATGCTCTTCCATGGTTTCACAGAAGACAAGAATGTCATCCAGAAAGATGATAACGAATTTGCAGACACCGTTACTGAAAATAGCGTTCATGAGGCACTGGAACATCGTCGGAGCGTTGGTGAGACCGAATGGCATGACACAGAACTGGAAATGGCCGTGGTGAGTCTTGAACGCCATCTTGGATTCATCCTCCTCGCGCATGCAAATCAGGTGGTACCCTGCACGGAGATCCAATTTAGAGAACACGGCCGCACCGGCCAGTTCATCCAGGAGTTCGTCGATGATGGGCAAGGGAATTTTTTTTAATGGTGCAATCGTTGAGGCGGCGGTAGTTGACGCAGAACCGCCATGTTCCGTCCTTCTTCTCCACCAGTAACATGGGTGCGGCGTACGGGCTGACGCTATGTGTGATCACGCCGGCGTCGAGCATCTCCTTGACTTGGCGCTCGATCTCATTCTTCTGGAGCGGCGAATACCGGTACGGACGCGTGTTGGTGGGGACCGAGCCCTCCACCAGAGTGATGGCATGGTCGTACTGGCGATGAGAAGGAAGCCCGTGTGACGTCACGAAAATGTCGGTGAACTCGTCAAGCAGGTCGGTAAGGGGGGTGTTGCTGACGTCCTTCCGTACTGGTGGCGGAGGCTGGCCACAGGTTTGCACCATGTCCATGGCCCAAACATCGTTGCCCGCAATCATCTTGCGAGTTTGTCAGGTGTCATGGCCTTGAGTGTCGTGGCTATTGTCGATTGTGTTGGAAATATGCCCTAGAAGCAATAATAAAATGGTTATTATTATATTTTTTTTGTTCATGATAAATGTTTATTATCCATGCTATAATTGTATTGATTGGAAACTCAAATACATTTGTGGGTACATACACAACAATGTGTCCCTAGTAAGCCTGTAATGGACTAGCTCGTTAATCAAAGATGACTGTGGTTTCCTAGCCATGGACAAGAGTTATCATTTGATAATGGGACCACATCATTAGGAGAATGATATGATGGACAAGACCCAAACTATGAACGTAGCATATGATCGTGTCAGTTTATTGCTATTGTTTTCTGCATGTCAAGTATATGTTCCTATGACCATGAGATCATATAACTCATTGACACCGGAGGAATACCTTGTGTGTATCAAACGTCGCAACGTAACTGGGTGACCATAAAGATGCTCTACAGGTATCTCTGAAGGTGTCTGTTGAGTTGACATGGATCAAGACTTGGATTTGTTTACTCCGTGTGACGGAGAGGTATCTCAGGGCCCACTCGGTAATACAACATCACAATGAGCCTTGCAAGCAAAGTAACTAAAAAGTTAGCCACGAGATCTTGTATTACGACGAGTAAAGAGACTTGCCGGTAACGAGATTGAACTAGGTATGGAGATACCGACGATCGAATCTCGGGCAAGTAACATACCGATGAACAAAGGGAACAGCGTAAGGGATTAGCTGAATCCTTGACATAGAGGTTCAACCGATAAAGATCTTCGTAGAATATGTAGGAACCAATATGGGCATCCAGGTCCCGCTATTGGTTATTGACCGCTGAGGTGTCTCGGTCATGTCTACATAGTTCTCGAACCCGCAGGGTCTGCACACTTAACGTTGGGTGACGTTTCGGTATTATTGAGTTATGTATGTTGGTGAACCAAGGTTGTTCGAAGTCCCGAATGAGATCCCGGACGTTACGAGGAGCTCCGGAATGGTTCGGAGGAAAAAATTGATATATAGGAAGTTCCGTGTTGGTCACCGGAAAGGTTCAGGCGTCACCGGTAATGTACCGGGGGTGCCGGAAGGGTTTCGGAGTCCATCGGAAGGGGCCCGCCAGCCCCGGAGGGGCCCATGGGAAATGAGAGGGGGCGCACCAGCCCCTGGTGGGCTGGCCGCCCCTCCCACAAGGCCCATGCGGCCAAAGGGTGGAGGGGGGAACCCTAAAGGGGGCCGGCCACCTTGCCTTGGGGGCCAAGGCACCCCTTAGCCGCCGCCCCCCTCTCTTGGCTGCCGCCCCTAGGGGTGGGAACCCTAGGGGGCCTCCCCCTCTCCCTCTCCCCCTATATATATGAGAGGGGAGGGAGGGCTGCCACACCAAAAAGCCACGGCACAGCCCTCCCTCTCCCCTAGATCATCTCTCCTCTAGTTTTACTCGGCGTTGCTTAGCGAAGCTCTGCCGGATCAGCTCCACCACCGCCGCCACCACGCCGTTGTGCTGCCGGAGAACTCATCTACCTCTCCGCCCTCGCTTGCTGGATCAAGGAGGCGGAGATCGTCATCGAGCTGTACGTGTGCTGAACGCGGAGGTGCCGTCCGTTCGGCGCTAGATCATGATTGGATCGCTGGACGGCTTGCGATTTGGATCGCGAAGACGTTCGACTACATCAACCGCGTTTCTTAACGCTTCCCGCTTAGCGATCTACAAGGGTATGTGGATCCGATCTCCCCTCTCGTAGATACTCATCTCCATGGATAGATCTTGTATGTGCGTAGGAAATTTTTTGTTTCCCATGCAACGTTCCCCAACAGATTGCACGCCACGGAGCGGGATCATCTCGTCGGTGTGGTGGAACTTGACCCACTTGTCTTGCCAGTGGCAAGTCATGGGGTTGTGCTGGCGAGCCAGTCCATTCCCAGAATGTCGTCGTATGCCCCGATCTCCCACTCGCACATTGGCGTGGAGAACGTGTGCTCTTGCATCCACCACTTGAGATCAGGCACGATGCGATGGCACGTGAGGCGATCGCCATTGGCCACACGCACATCCAACGGAGCGATTTCTTCGGTCATGGCGCCGATGTGCTCGACAAAGGACTGGTTGACGAAGCTGTGAGCGTTGCCGGAGTCGAGCAGGAGCAGCATCACTTGATTGCCCACCAGCGCGCGTAGGCGGATGGTGGTTGCCGAGTCGGTGCCGTCCAGCGCCTGCGAGGAGAGGAGACAACACTCCGACGCGCCTGTTGGAGGAGCGGGTGGTAACGCGCCCGGGCCTGGATCGTCGAGGAGCTCCAGTGCGTGGATGGCGTCGTCAGAGAGGACCTCGTCGTGACCCCCCACGCGAATGGTGAGCAGCTGGGCGGGTTGGGCACACCTATGCTCTCGTGAGTAATGATCGCCGCACTTGAAACACAAGTTGTTGGCGCGTCGGAAGTCGCGCAGCTGTCGCTCGCGCGCGTAGTCGTCCCCTTGGGCGCCGGGGTCTCCGTTGGGGGCCTTCTGGATGGTGTGATGCGGGGGCGCGCCCGCGTCGTTCCCAGTTCCTCTTCCTTGATGCGGGCCAGCACGGAGGCACGCGTGATGCTTGACGGAGCTTGGAGGCGCACCGCGGCGCGGAGCTCGTCCTTCAGCCCGAGGAGGAACTGCGTGACGAAGAACTTGGTGTTGATGGTGGGATCGAGCGCGAGCAGATGGTACATCTGCTCGTCGAAGGCGGCGCGGTAGTCGGAGAGGGTGCCGGTCTGACGAAGCTGCAACAGCTTGTGCATGACCAATTCGAATTCATCGGCGCCGAAATCCTCCAACACAGACGTGGTGAACGACTCCCAAGTGACGTTACGATGTGTTTGTCGAAATGCTTGCAGCCAGTGCACGGCCTGGCCGTCGATGTACAGGGCCACGGTGGCCACCCAGTTGTGCGACGCCACCTTGTAGAGCTCGAAGTAGGCGAGGCAGCGATCGAGCCAGAGGTACAGGGCAATGCCATCACACCGCAGAAAACCGTGCTTCGACGGCTTGTGGTACTCCCCATCAGTGTAGAACATTGTTGGTGAAGTAGCCGGACACGTCGGCGGGGCGCCGCCTGCGGGCGGGGTCGGGATGAGGGGCGGACGGTTGTCCCCCAAGTACGCATGTGGAGTCGCCGGGCGACCCAGATCCGGAAGGGTGCGCGGAAACGGGGGCCGAGGTCGTGGTGGTGGCTCCTCCCAACCAGCTCATACTAGCACTCAATAGCCTCCAAATATGAAGACTACGTACTTGTTTATGCTCATAAAATTTGGACCAAATCACCATATTGCAATTTATTATGGCGATCGGGGCCATACAGCCACTCTGCTATGGTTGCTCTTGGTCTAATCTTTTTACGAACACCCTGTAATTTGTACAGTTCGCCTCCCTCCAGCTCCAGGGCTCCAGGCCGCGGCATCTTCTCTTTTGAAACTTTCGCCCATATATAACTTTCATATAAAGTAGCCTTTCCTAGTCACTAGTCAGGTGCGGAGCGGAGAGGGGAAAGGAAAGACCCAACGTACTCCTGCCGACACGAAGGCAAAGCTAGAGAGTTGGATCCCATCGTGGAACTGAGACATGGTCCACCCCCTGCGGCTGCGCGTGGGGCTAAACCCCGACGTGCCCAGCGGAGCTCACCGTACTAATTTGCTTCATATGGGTCTTCAGAACGGGAGCACGGCAAATGAATGCCACCTTTAGCTGGTAGCCGCGATGCGTGCTCTCCGACGGTGGACCTGCGTCTCCACGCGGCCACACGCGTCCGCGTCTCCTGTTGGTGCGTATGCCATGTTTGCTCAGGACAGCTCAAAGTTCTCGTAGAAAACAAGAGAAAATACAACACACGTAATGCGCAGAGATAGTAAATCATATCGCTGAGATCCGATGACAGTACGTTTTTTCTTGTATAATAAATAATAAGTTGACAACGCTGGCTATATTCCCCACGTGGGGATAATGGTGATTATTTTTGGGTGCCAAGTTAGGGTGGGAGTATCGTAATGACCTCACCCGCACTATACCCTAACCTTATAGACCGGCCGTCATTTTTTCTAATGTTTACATATCACAATCACCCGATAAAAGAAGCATATCGTCTGCTTGGCTTAGAGAAATGTCAGTCACAAAAAGGTTGGCACGTCATCGATGGATACTAAACTCGTTACAAAAAGGGGGCCAAAAGCGAGCACGGTGTGTGAACTTCAGTGGTCCAGGACTGAACCGCAAACCCAAACCCATTGCTCACTTTCTTGATTTCACAGGTCTTGCTTTAAAGCATCTACAACCGGATTTTACAAATCCGGCCCCTCAAACGTCCACGGACGCGTCCGGGTACGTCCGCGGACACTGACCGGGCACGCCTCATATTTGGTACTCTGCATCCGCGTATCTCATATCAGACACCCTATATCCATATTACACATGCAACATTAAACTACTCTACGTGATCAAACATCGGACAACAAAATCAAAAGCAAACGAACAACAAGATCGGCTGCAAACGGACATCAAACATCACCCAAAAGATCATCTTAGTTCACTGGACATAGTTCTTCAATTTCTACAACTAAAAATTATATAAACAATGGGCGGGGGGGGGGGGGGGGGGGGGGGGGGGGGGGGGAGGGGGCAGATCACCACTTCCTCGCCGGCCCTTTGCCCATTGGGTCGCTGACGCAGTTGTAGCCGTCCGTGGCTGGCGGAGGGTCTTCGTCGTCGTCGTCGGAGGTGCAGCTGTCCTCGTCGTCGGAGTCGGAGTCGGAGAGGACGATGAGGCCCTTCATTCGACGGACCGTCCTGTCCTGCTCCCGGTTCAACTTAGCGAGCCGGGCCTTCTCCTCCGCTGTCTCATTCGCCTCGCGCTGCGACTGCTCAATAGCAAGCCGGAGCACCTTGGCATTCTTCTGTCGGAGGTGTCGAGCGTCCGTCTCTGCCGTTGTGAGAGACCGGCGGTACACCCATGCGAGGAGGCGTTCGTCCTCGTCGGGCTCCGTTGGCATCCCGCGGCGGCGGCACACGGATTTCTCCACTTCCCTCTCCCTTGCCCGCTGCCTCTCACGGCGGGCGGCGCACGCCTCCGATTTCCGAGGGCGCATGCGGGTCGGCGACGCGGGCACAAGCACCCAATGTTGCCCGCGTCGAGGAGAGGGCGGCAGGGGAAGGAGAGTGTGTGGGGTCGGTGCGGACAGCGTAGTTTTGGCGGAGCTGCGCGCGGGCTGAGAGGGTCCAGCTCCGGCGTCCACGCTGCGCAGGCGCGCGGGGAGCTACGACTTAGCTCCAGATCCGGAGCTGCCGCCCGTCTCCACCTTGGACCGCTCCAAGGCGATGAGGAGGGCCAGCTCCTCGGAGTCGACATCGGAGCCGGAGCGGCTGCCGGAGCGACTGCCGAAGCTCGACATTGGAGTGGATGGGATCGGAATCGGAGAGGGAGAGGAGGGGACGGAGCGAGAGAGAATGAGCTAGGGTTCGGAGTGAGGCGCCCGGAGTGAGGATTTTGTGGGACAACGGTGGGGTTAGTGGTGGGTCGGGCCTGTCAGGCGGACGCGCCCGGGCATGACCGGGCTGCCCATATCCGCCCTATATTATTCGTCCTCGAAGATGTCCATGGCATGCCTGGTAGTTGGGCTCGTCAGAGGGCTCCTCCTCCTCCTCACCATCATCCATATGTGCAAGCATCTCGTCGACGTCTGCGGCGTCCTTCGCCTCCTGCATATGTCGCCGCTTAGCCTCCGTCGTAGATTCGGACCGGATGGAATCGAGAATTGTCAGCTGCTCTGCAACCCCAGCGCCCCCCATGTCCTCCCCATCCGCTCCTCCTTCCCATCCTCCTCCCCAACCTCATCCTCCTCCTCCTCCTCCTCCTCCGGATGCGTTGGATCCAGAGGTAGCCCCGTGGTGATTCAGGCTTCACGCCTTGCCTTGGTCTGCTCAAGGATCTGAAGACGGCGTTCCGGCATTAGATACATTTACCCAGCGGCATGGGGGCATGGTTACGAGTGGAAAGTGGCAGATGGCGAGCGACAAGTGGCAGTCACTGATGTCTACTACACAACTTTATTCTTGTAGGCTCGAGTTGGGCCTCCAAGCGCAGAATTTTGTAGGACAGTAGCAATTTTCCTTCAAGTGGATGACCTAAGGTTTATCAATCCGTGGGAAGTGTAGGATGAAGATGGTCTCTCTCAAACAACCCTGCAATCAAACACAAGAAATCTCTTGTGTCCCCAACACACCCAATACAATGAAAAATTGTATAGGTGCACTAGTTTGGCGAAGAGATGGTGATACAAGCATAATATGGATAGTAGAAATAGGTTTTATAATCTGAATAAATAAAAACAGCAAGGTAGCAAGTAGTAAACAACAAATAAAACTATATATTAATGATTGGAAATAGGACCTAGGGTTCATACTTTCGCAAGTGCAATCTCTCAACGATACTAATATAATCGAATCAGATAATCATCCCTCAACGCGTGACAAGGAATCACTCCAAAGTTCCTATCTAGCGGAGAACATAAGATGATATTATTGTAGGTAGCAAAACCACCTCAAAGTTATCATTTCCGATCAATCTATTGAGCCATCCCTATAAGTGTCATAAACAGCCCTAGAGTTCGTACTATAATAACACCTATGATATGCATCAATCAACCCTAATGTCACCTAGATACTCCAATGTCACCACAAGTATCCGTGAGTTAATTATTTGACATGCATCAAACGATTTCAGATTCATCATATTCAATCCAACACAAAGAACTTCAAAGAGTACCCCAAGATTTCTATCGGAGAAAGTAGGACAAGAACATGTATCAACCCATATGCATAGATTACCCCAATGTCATCGCGGGATCCGCAAGTTGATTACCAAAACATATATCAAGTGACTCAATAGAACTCCCCATTGTCACCACGGGTATCCACATGCAAGACATATATCAAGTGCTCTCAAATCCAAAGTATTCAATCCAACATAACGAAACCTCAAAGGGAAAGACTCAATTCATCACATCAAGATAGCAAGGGAAGAACACCATATGATCCAACTATATTAACAAAGCCCGTGATACATCATGATTGTGACATCCCAAGAACACAAGAGAGAGAGAGAGAGAGAGAGAGAGAGAGATCAAACACATATCCACTGGTATATACCCTCTGCCTCAAGGGTGAACTACTCCCTTCTCGTCATGGAGACCGTCGGCATGATGAAGACGGCCTTCGGTGATGATTTCCTCCTCCGGCAGGACACTTGAAAAGGTCTTCGGCTGAGTTTTCTTCGCTACAGAGGCTTGCGGTGACGGAGCGCAAGTTCTAGGTTTATTTCTGGGGGTTTCTCTATTTATAGTAATTTTCAGCATTGGAATCACGCGGAATGAAGCCACGGGGTGGTCCCAAGGTAACAGGGCGTGGCCACCCCCCTGGGCGCTCCCTGTTGCCTTGGCACCCCCTCGTGGGTCCCCTGGTACTCCCTCGAAGCTTCCTGGGCCTCTTTCCTTTCAGAAAAAATCATCAAAAAGTTTCGGGCAATTCCGAGAACTTTTATTTTCTGCACAAAAACAACACCATGGTAATTCTGCTAAAAACAACGTCAGTCCGGGTTAGTTCCAATTAAATCATATGAAGTGCATCAAAACCATATAAAAATATTGTAAACATAGGTGAATTTGGCATGGATACTTCATAAATTATCGATATGTTGGAGACGTATCAGCATCCCCAAGCTTAATTCCTACTCGTACTCGAATAGGTAAATGATGAAAGAAATATTTTATGAAGTGCGAATGCTACCATAGTGCAAAAGCTTTATAAATGATAATTTCAGTCACCTTTTCTAGCATCGTTATAAATATCATAAACAGTAACTCATTTATCATACAACTTCTCATGATCAAGTAGCACGCTATTCACATGTTAAAGTATAGACCATAAACTTTCTTGAAAACCAACAAACTATGTTTTCAGTCATCAAACAATTACAATTCATCTTATTTTCAGGAAGGGTCTATGTAAAAGCTTTGATTTGGCAAATTCCACATACTCAATTATTATTTAGTCTTCCATGATTGCTGACACTCAAAACATATTTTTAGAACGAACAGTTTCAGTCAAACACATAGGAAGATAGGGGCTTAATGCTTCGCCTCTCAACTTATTTATCTCAGGGATAATGTTAACAATAATGAATCATGATCACCTATATTCAACTGGATATATGTGCTTGGATCTTTCCCCCACCACATGATGCTTGTCAACTAAAGAATTAATAGATTGGAATAGAGATGAACATTATTGACTCTTGCATAAAAGTAAATATAGAAAAGTAAATACATAAAAGTAAAAGATAGGCCCTTCGCAGAGGGAAGTAGATGTTGTCATGCGCTTTTTGTTTTTGGATGTGCAAGCTCTTAATGGAAAGGAACGTCACTTTATATTGCCCCTTGTGATAGCAACCTTTATTATGCAATACGTCGCTTTTATTTCTTCACTATCACAAGTTCATATAAAGCTTATTTTCCCTTCCAATAAAAGATCATACATATTTAGGAGCAATTTTTATTGCTTTTTGCACCGATGACAACTTACTTGAAGGGTCTTATTCAATCCATATGTAGATATGATGGACTCTCATGGCAAGAAACTAGGTTTAAGGATTTTTAGATGCCGAAGTAGTATCTCTACTTAGAATGAACTTTTGGCTAGTAAAAGATCCTAAGCAAGCACCACATGTTAGAGGATCCATGACAATATAACTTCTATGTGAATATAAACAAACATAACCATTATGTTGTCTTCCTTGTCCAACATCAACCACTTGATCAACTTTGAAAATAATTAATGGGGCTCACAATCATACAAGATGTCCAAGATAGTATATTTATATGTGAAATCTCTCTTCCTTCAATATTCTTTCATGAATTGTTCAAGTGAGCAATGCTATGTTTGTTAACTTCCAATAAATTTTACCGCTTATACTTCTTGTATGTGAAGTCACTACTCCCCATGGTACAAACATATGAAGTATACATAATTTCATATTTATGACATTCAATTCATTCAACATTTTCTCTTAGGATATTAGTGAAGCACAAGAGTGAACATCAAACTACTCTCAAAAAGATATAAGTAAAGATCAATGAGTAGTTTAAACAATTAAGTAGCTATGTGAGGACTCTCTCTCAATAAAGACTTTCGTATCTGAGATTTATTTCAAACAACAAAGAAAACAAAAATACACTCCAAGAATAGCAGATATCATGTGAGCGAATAAAAATTTAGTCTCAACATAGGCTAACCGATAGTTGTTGACGAAGAGAGGTGGGATGCGTAGCATCCCCAAGATTAGATGCTTGATACTTCTCATAATATTGACTTGGGGAGCCTTGGGCATCCCCAAGCTTGAGCTTCTATGTATCTCATTAAATCCTCTCATATCACGGTTTCCTAAATCTTAAAACTTCATCCACACAAAACTTGACAAGAACTCGTGAGATAGGTTAGTGTACATAAGAGTAAATCAATACTTTATGTACTACCAACACAAGTTGCATAATAATTTTCAAATATTATCTGCTGTTTACTATCACTTCCACAATTTATATCTACCAATATAAGATATGGAAACTATAGGATAAGTAGATAACAAAAGTATCACAACAATCTGTCTAAACAGGACAATCTGTAGCAATTAATTCAAAAGGTACACTTGTGTAACTTAAACAATTCTGAAAATTTAAGACATGATAAATAATTTGTATGAAAACTCTATGTAAAAATTTCAGAAACTTTGTATGCTCCGATAAAATATAAAATTCAAACACTACAGCAAAAGTTTCTGTTTTTACACGGCACATATCAAACATGCAATTAAGACATCTTATGGAAATTCTTTGAACGTTTTATTGAAAACATGATTGTAAATGACATCTAAAGGAGAACAAAAAATAAAATGACGCTCGAAGCAAAACACATATTACGTGACGCATAAAAATATAGCTCCAAATAAGATATACCGATAGTGTTGAAGACGAAAGAGGGTATGCCTTTCCGGGGCATCCTCAAGCTTAGACGCTTTAGTATTCCTTGAATATTTCTTTGGGGGTGCCTTGGGAATCCCCAAGATTTGGGTATTTCTACTCCTTATTCTCCTCATATCGTTATCTCACCCAAAACTTCAAAACTTCAATCACACAAAACTCAACGGAACTTCGTGAGATGGGTTAGTATAATAAATATAGATCATTCACTTAGGTACTGTCAAGACATGATTCATAATTGTTATGACATAATACCTACTGTATTATACCATTCACATAATTTGTATCACTCAATATAAGCTATGGGAACACTAAAACAAGCAAACTTTGCATGCAAAACAGAATCTGTCAAGAACAGAACAGTTTGTAAAGATCTGAATAAAAACCATACTTCCCTGACTCTAAAAATTCTACAAACTTAGGACAGCGCAGAAAATTTGTAGAGAAATACTGTGTAAAAATTTCAGAGTATTTTGCGCTCCAATAAAATCAGGGAAATAATATACTGGAGGCAAAAGTTTCTGTTTTTTGCACAGAATCAAATCAACAAGTGTCCACACTATCCCAAAGGCTTTACTTGACACATTATTGAAATAAAAGGAAAAAACATGATTACTACATTAGCTTAATCATGTGAACACACAAAAACAGTAAGGATAAATATTGGGTTGTATCCCAACAAGCGCTTTTCTTTAAAGCCTTTTAGCTAGGCATGATGATTTCAATGATGCTCACATAAAAGTAAAGAATTGAAACACAAAGGGAGCATCATGAATCACATGGCAAGCACATTTAAGTCTAACCCACTTCCTATGCATAGGGATTTTGTGAGCTAACAATTTATGGGAGCAAGAATCAACTAGCATAGGAAGGCAAAACAAGCATAACTTTGAAACTTTCAATGCATAGAGAGAAAACTTGATATTATTGCAATATATAGAAGCATATGTTCCTCTCTCATAATAATTTTGGTCATATCATGAAGGAATTCAACAATATAACTATCACATAAATCATTATCTTCATGATCCACATGCATAGAAAAATTATTACACTCCACATAAGAAAATTCCTTTGCATTCATGGTAGTGAGAGCAAACTCAAGAAAATAACTATCATGTGACACTTGAATTGTCATAACCAAATTGAAAATTAAAATCATGATGACAAGTTTCATGGTTATCATTACTCATTATAGCATACATGTCATCACCATAATCATCATAAATAGGAGGCATGCAATCATCATAATAAATTTGCTCATCAAAACTTGGGGGACAAAAAATATCATCTTCATCAAACATAGCATCCCCAAGCTTGTGGCTTTGCATACCATTAGCATCAAGGAAATTCAGAGAAGACATACTAACATTGCAATCATTCTCGTCATTCAAGGATTTAATGTCAAACATTTCATTGAACTCTTCTTCTAACACTTTGGCACAATTTTCCGATCCATAATTTTAACGAAAGACATTATAAAGACGAAGCATTTGAGGCCATCTCAATTCCATTTTTTGTTTTCTTTTATAAACCAAACTAGGGATAAACAATAAACTAAAAGATTTAATTGCAAGATCTAAATATATACCTTCAAGCACGCACCTCCTCTTTAACGCCAGCAGAAAAGAGCTTGATGTCTACTACACAACTTTATTCTTGTAGATTCGGGTTGGGCCTCCAAGCGCAGAGTTTTGTAGGACAGTAGCAATTTCCCCTCAACTGGATGACCTAAGGTTTATCTGTGACGCCCCCAATTTCGACCGTACGCTAATCATACACACAATGCGTACGACCAAGATTAGGGACTCACTCATTGATATCACAACACAACACTAGACACAAATTAAAATCATACAGCTTCATATTACAAGCCAGGGGCCTCGAGGGCTCGAATACAAAGCTCGACAAGCACGAGTCAGTGGAAGCAAATAATATCTGAGTACAGACATAAGTTAAACAAGTTTTGCCTTAAGAAGGCTAGCACAAACATAAGCAGCGGATCGAAAGAGGCGAGGCCTCCTGCTTGGGAACCTCCTAACAACTCCTGAGCGTCGGCACTCTCCACGTAGTAGTAGGCTCCAGCGGTGGTGTAGTAGTCGTCTCCGGCGTACTCCATCTCCTGGGCTCCATCGTCTGAACGGGGAATCGTATCGAGGGGGAAAGAGAAAGCAAAGCAACGGTGAGTACTCATCCAAAGTACTCGCAAGACTGGCATCAGAACTATGATAAATATGCATCTTTATCAAGGGGAGGGGTTATATCTGGACTGACTGCAGAAAGAAAGAATAGGGAGAAGGCCTAGTCCTATCGAAGACTAGCATCTTCAACATCTTGCAGCATTAGAAGAGAGTAGACTGGTATCTCATATATAGTCATATTATTGTAGCAATTTTATTAAGTAACCACGCCCAGAGATTCTTCCTCGACTCCCTGCGAGGAAGCAATCTCGGAGCCAACATTCATTTCAATTTAAAGTCACAATTATAGTTGTAGAAGGTCAAGGTACAACTCCAAGTCGTCCTGTTACCATGGACACGGCTATTCGAATAGATAAATTCTTCCCTGCAGGGGTGCACCACATTCCCCAACACGCTTGATACCTCTGGCCGGACACACTTTCCTGGGTCATGCCCGGCCTCGGGACATCAACACGTCGTAGCCCTACCTAGGCTCAACGAAGAGGCCAGCCCGCCGGTCTAAATCCTAAGCGCGCAGGGGTCATGGGCCAATCGCCCTTTGCACTCCTGCATGATGCGAACGCGGCCGAGGTCAGTCCTAGCACCCCTTAGTAACAAGCGCAATGCCGTTGCGGACCACTCGGGCGCGCGCCGCTCCATTGCTGACGTCCGAAGAGCTTCGGCTGATACAACGACGCTAAGTACCCATAACTTCCCCACGTGAAGGTAAGTGCGTAATAAGGCCAATGACCCAACTCAGATGAAATACCCAACCCATTAGCATTTTATTAATGCGGGGCAAGCGTGACCCATAAATTGCGGTCCCGTCGTCCCGTCTCGAGGATGTGTGGCAAGGGCCTCTCCTGCTCGTCCACGCCTCATCATCATCAAACCATGGGCACCCCTTAGGGCCGACCCATCACCAACATGTTTCTGTAACCAGGTCATAGTAACTGTGTGTATAAAACATCAAGACGGAACCTGAGGAATCACCCTCAAAGGGCCCCGCTCGATGAAACCGTCAAGGTGGACTTAGAGGAATCACCCTCGAGGGTTCCACACTTGAGGGGTTGCACGACAGATTCATCGTCGGGAGTGGTGAAGGAGGAATCACCCTCGTTAACCACGACCGACTAGCTGCACTACAGAGCTAGCATCATGAGTACTTCACGAGGTGTCACCCTCGGTACTCGATAGTAGCGCTGCAGAGTCGTACAACTAAGGGGTGTGCAGTGATGTGAGGGGCCTGGCTTGTCGGTCGGTTGACCGAGTCTTCGAGTCTTCGGGTTGTTGATGAAGAAGCAGGGGCAACTGGGACTAAGGGGTCACTGGGGATTCATTGATCAACCTATACTAGGCAGTTGATACGATTGCAGGTATAGTAGCAGTTTATCAAAAGCAGGCTATGCATCAGAATAGGAGCTAACTATTACAGTAGCAAAATCTAATGCAAGAATAAGAGGGAAAGGAATAGGCGATATCGGAATGCTCAAGGGGGGGTTGCTTGCCTTGCTGCTCTGCTGCAAAAGGCTGATCATCAACGGTGTAGTCGTACCCGGCAGCACCGTCAGTCTCGGGCTCTACCGGTAAGAAGAGGGGGGAATAAACAATAAATATAAAGCACAGATGCAATCACGATGCATGACATGGCAATATGCGGAGCTAGGCATGCACTAACGCAGTACTACACGTTGTAGACGGAGCGGGAGAATATCTGACGATATTTCCCGGGTCTTTGAATTTATCGGACAAACGATCCGGAGGGGGAAAGTTCCATGTTCATCATGCTAAGAGCATGTGACAGATGAACGGACAGCGTATTCGGATTCGTGGGATTTTTCTGATCAACTTTCATGTTCAAAACTTTTTCATCCGAGCTACGGTTTATTTTATATTAATTTTTAAAGTTTTAATAATATTCTGGAATTTCTTTTAATTATTAATCCTAATTATCCAAAACAGTGTTCTGCGACATCAGCATGACGTCATCATTGCGTCAGCGGTCAAACCCAGCTGACCAGGTCAAACCTGACCAGTGGGTCCCACTGGTCAGTGAGACAGTGGTTAATTAGTATTTATTTAATCTGATTAGGATTAATTAAGGGTGGGGACTACTGGTCAGTGAGTGATTAAATGTTTTAGTTAATTAACAGATTAATTAACCTTTTATTTATTTATAAAATCAGTTAAATTAGCGCGGGGCCCACATGTCAGTGACTGGGCCAGCCCAGTCAGCAGTTGACTGGGTCAACTGGGCCCAGTGGGACCTAGTTGCAGTGGCACAGCGGTGGGGCCCGTGGCTGCCTTGTCAGCGCCACGTCGGACGGCGACCGGAGTCGCGTCGGCGAGCTCGTACGCGGCGGAGGCTCGCCGGACTTGGCCGGAAAACGGTCACAGACGGCCGTTTGTCGCGGGGCTTGGCGCGTTCAGAAGCTAGCGATGGGCCGCATCTAGTGGGGGTGGTGGCGTCGCCGGAGACGCACTGGAGCGACGGCGGCGAGCGCGGAGGCGGACGACGGCGCTCGGGCGTGATGGCAAACGGCAACGCGGGCGCGCTCGAGCCAAATGGATAGGCCAGAGAGCATCTACGCGCGCGCGCGAGCACAAAGGGCACTAGCCCGAGACCATATGGTCATCGGAGGCTCGCCAACGACGAGCTCCGCGGCGATGCAATCGGGCGCGAGCAAGGCTACGGCTGTGGGGAGAGGACGGGGAGAGGGGGAGAAGATGCAGCAGCTTACAGTGGCCCTGCAGATGTGCGAGAGTGTGCTCGGGGAAGGGCGACGGTGGCGATGCGGGTGGCCGAAGTGGAAGACGAGGCCGTGGGAGACGGGGTGGCGGCTCCGAGCTCGAATGGCTAGCCGCGATCGACGTGGTCGAGGACGGCGGAGATGGTGGGCGTGGTGCAGCGACGAGACGGAGGCGGTGGCCGCGTGTGTCACGGCGGCGAGGCCATGGCGGCGCTCGGGTGCGGTGGGGAGACGAGGGAGAGAGGGCGTGGAGCGGCTAGGGTTCGCCCACGGGGTCGGGGAGGGGTCCTTATCCCCTCCAGAGGCGCGGACGAGGCCGATGTCGGCCAGGGAGAGGGGGGGCCTGGCGCGGGTGCGCGCGCGCGGCGACAGCAGCTCAGGGAGGAGCAGTGCGAGGTGGGAGACGACCGGGGAGTGGGCTGGGTTGTGCACTGTAGCTATGGGCTTAAGTGCACAGTCCGGTTTCTGTTTTATTTTCCTTTTCCTTTTTTGTTTTCTTTCACAACTTTTGTTTTATTTCTTTTTAGCATTTATTTCCTTTAGCAAAAAAAATGTGTGACTTGGTCCAATAAACATCTTGCAATATTCTGCATGGCTATAACAAGTTTGGGCATTTTTGGTATCTGTTCTAATTTTCCATTGAATTAAAAGGGCATTTTAAATGCAATTTGGCTCTGTTATTGATGATGGGGTCCATACCAACATCAAGGTGATGTTGTTTTCCTTAACATCATTTGTTTTGTGATTTTTCACAAGTGTGCAACATTTTTCCTTTGCTGTTTGCCAACTTATTTTATTACCATAAAATTCAATGCCCTTTTTAATGGAATTTGAAATGAGATATGAATTTTCAACTTGATCATATCTTGTTTAGCAAAATGATTAGGCACTGATCATGGTCATCACTGTGCTTAATTACAATGATCATTGTAGCCAAAATCCAGGGTATCACAACTCTCCCCTACTAAAAAGAATTCTCGTCCCGAGAATTAAGAAGTAGAAGGAAAGAGCCCGGGGTATTCTGCACGAAGATGATCTTCGCGTTCCCAAGTGGCTTCATCTTCGGAATGGTTCGCCCACTGCACTTTGAAGAACTTGGTAACCTTCTGACGAGTCCGACGTTCAGTTTCATCGAGAATGCGGAGTGGTTGCTCGTTGTAAGAGAGGTCTTGTTGCAGCTCAAGCATATCATTATCCACTGTTCGGATAGGATCCTTGAAGCAGCGACGAAGCTGTGACACATGGAACACATCGTGAACCTGAGAAAGGTTTGGCAGTAGTTCCAGTGGATATGCCACCTTGCCACGCCTTTCGAGAACAGTGAAAGGACCAATATATCGAGGAGCCAGCTTGCCCTTGATCCCAAAACGGTGTGTACCTCTCATTGGCGTGACTCGAAGATAAGCCTTTTCGCCAGGTTGATAGACCATATCTTTGTGATGACGGTCATACTGACTCTTCTGACGAGACTGAGCAGCCTTCAGATTTGCATGAATAATGCGGACTTGATCTTCGGCATGTTGGATAATATCCGGACCGATAAGTGTACGTTCCCCAGTTTTTGACCAATTCAGAGGAGTCCGACACTTACGTCCATATAATACTTCAAAAGGAGCCATCTTCAGACTAGCTTGATAGCTATTGTTGTAGGAGAACTCAGCATACGGGAGAGATTCCTCCCATTTCTTGCCGAAAGAAATGACACAAGCTCGAAGCATGTCTTCGAGAATCTGGTTGACTCTTTCAACTTGTCCCTGGGATTGAGGGTGAAAAGCGGTGCTGAATGACAAATGAGTTCCCATAGCTTCCTTGAAACTTGCCCAGAATCTTGAAGTGAATAAGCTACCACGGTCTGAACTAATAACCAGTGGAATACCATGAAGTGAAACAATCCTGGACATGTAGAGAGTTGCCAGCTGACTAGCAGTGATCGTTTCTTTGACGGCTAGAAAATATGCAACTTTGGAAAGTCGGTCAATGACGACAAGAATAGCATCATTACCTTTCTGCGATCTGGGAAAACCAGTCATGAAGTCCATTTCAACATGATCCCATTTCCATTCAGGTATAGAAATAGGCTGTAGAGTTCCAGCAGGCTTTTGATGTTCTGCTTTGATCCGACAGCAAATGTCACATTCAGCAACATAGCGAGCAATGTCTTGCTTCATGTTAGACCACCAGAATCTTTGACGAATGTCTTGGTACATCTTGGTACTATCAGGATGAATAGACAGCGGAGTGTCATGTGCTTCCTTCATGACCTCCTGAGTCATATCATGGTTTTTCTCCTTACTCGGTACCACTAGGCGGCCTTTGAAGTACAAAGCGCCATCCTCAGCAATAGTGAAGAATGAGGGTTTACCTTCCGCCAGGTAGCGTTTAATCTTTTCGACTTCATTGTCACACTTCTGGATCCACTTGATGACGTCCACAAGGTCTGGTTTAGCAACCAGGGTATTAAGAGAACCCTGGGAAACAACGTGGAGGTTCATTTTGTAGGGCCCTTCAGGAGGGGGAGCGAGATAACCCTGAGGAACAATATGGAGGTTCAGCTTGCGAAATTCTTCTTGAAGAAGGGGGTGAACCTTATGGACCTGAAGGTGATTGCAATAAGACTTGAGGCTCACGGCATCAGCCATTACATTAGCCTTGCCTGGGGTATAAGAAATACCCACATTGTAGTCTGATATGCGCTCCATCCATCTCTGTTGACGGAGATTCAAATCTAGCTGAGTAAACAGGTACTTCAGACTTTGGTGATCGGTGTAGATCTCGCAACGATTTCCAACAAGGTATTGCCGCCACTCTTTCAGTGCATGAATTACTACAGCAAGTTCAAGGTCATGAACTGGGTAGTTCTCTTCATGAGGACGCAATTGACGAGATGCATAAGCAACCACTATGCGTTCTTGCATTAGGACACAGCCCATTCCTTGACATGAAGCATCACAATAGATGACGAAGTCCTTACGAGTATCCGGAGGAGCAAGCACTGGAGCAGACGTCAGTTTGTCTTTAAGTGCCTGAAAGCTCTCCTGACATTTTTCTGTCCACTCATATTTAACACCTTTGTGAAGCAAATTGGTTAAGGGCTTTGCAATCTTGGAGAAGTTCTCGACGAATCGACGGCAATAGCTGGCGAGTCCGAGAAAACTTCTGACTTGCTTGACATTCTTCGGGGAGTCTAGTTGAGAATAGCCTGAACTCGTTCAGGGTTGACCGCAATACCATCCTTGGAGATCACATGACCAAGGTAGGTTACTTTGTCCATCCAGAATTCACACTTTGAATACTTTGCATAAAGTTGATGTTCTCGAAGCCTCTCCAGTATAAGACGAAGATGTTCAGCATGCTCTTCTTTATTCTTGGAGTAAACCAGGATATCATCCAGATAAACCACGACGAATTTATCGAGGTAATCCATGAATATATAGTTCATCAGTCGAGAGAAGGTTGATGGAGCATTTGTTAAGCCGAAGGACATGACGGTGTACTCGTATGAACCGTAGCGAGTAACAAATGCAGTCTTCGGAATATCCTCTTCACGAACCCGGATCTGATGGTAACCCAACCTCAAGTCCAGTTTCGAAAACACTGCTGAACCAGCAAGTTGATCATACAGATCGTTGATCCGAGGAAGCGGATATTTGTTTTGAATCGTTGCTTGCTTGATGGGGCGATAATCTTGGACCAAGCGATTCGTACCATCTTTCTTCTTGACAAAGAGAGAAGGTGCTCCCCAAGCAGAGGAACTTCGACGAATGAACCCTTGACGAAGCGAATTGTCAATTTCTTGTTTCAGTTCAAGGAGTTCATGCGGAGGCATCTTATATGGCCGCTTGGCAATAGGGGTGGTGCCTGGCACTAAGTCGATGACAAACTCGACAGCTCTAGCAGGGGGAATCCCTGGAAGTTCTTCCGGAAAAACATCTTGGAAATCCGAGACAACTGGAATGTTTTCAATCCCTTCAAGAGGTGACTCATTTAATGCATTCAGGGCATATAGTCGGGCTTCAGCATCTCGAATAAGATGAGCATGGTAGTTGACTATCTCATTCGAAGGATGCAGAAGGTGGACAATTTTGGTGGCACAAACGACGGAAGCAGTATGTGCTTTCAACCAATCCATTCCCAGAATAAGGTCGATCTTGGAAGACTTCAATATAATGGGGGAAGCATGGAATTCCAGTCCTTCTATTTCAATGGGGACATCTGGACAAACCATGGAGGTTTGACATTGGCCAGCGGGGGTGTTTATCACTATTGGAATGTTCATCTCCTCGTACTTAATGCCATGCATGTATGCAAAATCTTCAGACATGAAAGAATGCGATGCTCCTGTATCAAACAATATAGAAGCTGGTACGGAGTTAACGAGAAGAGTACCCATCACAGTAGCAGGCTGGTCTTGAGCTTCATTCATTTCAGCATTGTTAGCTTGAGCACGACCCTGAGCAGGCCTGGCATTGTTGTTGCGGGGCTGGTTGGAAGGCAGTGCAAGTTGATTCTGATTCTGCCTGCAGTCTCTAGCACGGTGTCCTGGACGACCACACTTGTAGCACAACCCATCCTCAGGACGAGAAGGGGGAACAGGAGCTCGTGGTGGTGGAGCTGGGAGCCTCGGCTGCCTAGGTGGGGGTGGAGGCAGACGAGGTGCAGCATAGGACGGCCTCGGAGCAGGAGGCGGTGCATGGTACATGTTGTGGGGGATCCAGATCTTGCGCTTCTGAGCAGATGAGCCCGAAGATGAGCCCGTGTCACGATTGTGCTTGCTGCTGTCCTTGTAGTCCTGCAGACCTGTTTCCACCAGAATGGACTTGTTCACCAAGGTGGCAAAGTTATCGAAGTCTTGAACAAGGAGTGCCAGCTTGATATCCGGGTGGAGACCTTCACAGAACTTCTCCTGCCTACGAGCATCAGTTGCAATGTCTTCTTCAGCATAGCGAGATAAGTCCAGAAATTCCCGCTGATAAGCATCCACAGTCTTGTTGCCCTGGACTAGGTTGCGGAATTCTAGCTTCTTCTTATCCATCAGTCCCTGAGGAATGTGGCAAGCACGGAACGCAGCTTGGAACTCCGGCCAGGTGATGATTGTTCCAACAGGCTGTGAGCGCCTGTGGCTATCCCACCATTGAGCAGCGGGACCCTTTAGAAAGTACGAGGCAAAAGTGACATAGCTAGCCACTGGGGCGCCTGAAGACTCCAGCTCATAAGTGATGTCACGGAGCCAGTCATCTGCGTCAAGCGGCTGAGTTGAGCTGCGGTAGATCGTAGGGTTGAGACGCATGAAGTCTTGCAGAGTCATTGGGGTTGGCTGTTGATTCATATTCGGCCTCGGGAACTGGTCCATAAGCCCTTGCATAAACTGGCGATTCAGTTCAAACTACTGCATCATACCAGCCATGTATTCCGGTGGCGGTGGTGGTTCAGGTGCACCACGACCACGACCAGCTGGCCTAACCATTCTGTTAAATTTTAACAGTGGTAGTTTAGCATTGGGTAATTGCAAAAACAATGAATCATTCATGAAGTAAATTGCACAAATAAGAAGGTGCAATAGGTTCAACATAGTAGTTCGAATTTAACATCCAGATCCATACATAGGTCTATTACAAACCATAAGTTCGTTACGAAATAGACGATAGGTCCGGCATGAAAATAACCTAGACAACTAGGCGGCACGCAGGCTCGCGATAGAGGGATACAACAACGAGGCATAGCGATATGCTACATCAACGTCGGGGACAACGAAAGAACCAACGGAACTGCACGTGACCCTGAATGTGAAACCTGGGGGCAGGGTTCTGCATCCCGTGCACACCCTGATGCATAATTTGGTGATCAAGCGGGAGCGCAGGTCCACGTGCCGAAGTACGACCTCCAACCTCAGGCCATTCAAGACCCGAAGGAAACTCAGTCCGACGCGGGTGAAGAATCTACTCTGGATGCATCCCCGCAATGACTGCTGGCAACAACTGCTCCATAGCCTGATAAAGATGAGCTCGGGTGGCGTACAGCTCGACGTTAAGAGCCCTGACAGTGCGATCCAGAGCCTCAGTGTACTGAACCAGAACCTGTGGGTCGTAACGACGACTCGCGTAGGGGGTGCAGATAGCAGTGTAGGACCGGTCGTTGCGCTGCCGCGCGAAAGGGGTCAAGACCTCAGCGTTGGCGGCAGTATCAACTCCAGTAGGAACATACGGGATGTATCTGTATGCCGTCTCCTCTAAACAAGGGTTCGCTGCACGAAGACGAACAATAGCAGCATAGGCAGCATCCTGTATTGCCATCTCAACAGTCACTCCAATGCCACGGAAGGTGTGCAGCTCAGTGATGGAGAGGTCCTGTCGATCCCAGATAACCATCTCAGCCTCATACTGTTCCTGGTTGAACTCACGGTAGTCCTCGTAAACAATGTACTCGGGGTACCAGCGATATCCCAGCTTCTTCAAGAGGTCGACTAGAATGGCCAGGAACCCAGTCGTGTCGTGAGCAAAAGTCAGACGAACGACCTGCCTAGCGGGACGCATCTGTAACAAGAAGATTAAAGATGTCAAATGACAGTGTGTGCATCATACTTCAAGGGAAAACAATTGTCAACGAAACAAATCTCCGGTGGATGTGATCACGAGAACCTAATGTTAGATTTAGCAAAATCTTTAGCCCGAAAGAGAAGAGAGATCAGAACCCAGAGTATAGACGAGGAATAAAAGATCCTAATACCACCCGATTGAGATGTGGGCCCGTAACCCACACAACTATGTTAGTAAAAGTTTTCAAGTACTAGACTCAACTTCAGCCAAGGAGTTGGAAGGGGGGCTACCTACAGGCAGTCGGCTCTGATACCAACTTGTGACGCCCCCAATTTCGACCGTACGCTAATCATACACACAATGCGTACGACCAAGATTAGGGACTCACTGATTGATATCACAACACAACACTAGACACAAATTAAAGTCATACAGCTTCATATTACAAGCCAGGGGCCTCGAGGGCTCGAATACAAAGCTCGACAAGCACGAGTCAGCGGAAGCAAATAATATCTGAGTACAGACACAAGTTAAACAAGTTTTGCCTTAAGAAGGCTAGCACAAACATAAGCAGCGGATCGAAAGAGGCGAGGCCTCCTGCCTGGGAACCTCCTAACTACTCCTGAGCGTCGGCACTCTCCACGTAGTAGTAGGATCCAGCGGTGGTGTAGCAGTCGTCTCCGGCGTACTCCATCTCCTGGGCTCCATCGTCTGAACGCGGAATCGTATCGAGGGGGAAAGAGAAAGCAAAGTAGCGGTGAGAACTCATCCAAAGTACTCGCAAGACTGGCATCAGAACTATGATAAATATGCATCATTATCAAGGGGAGGGGTTATATCTGGACTGACTGCAGAAAGCAAGAATAGGGAGAAGGCCTAGTCCTATCGAAGACTAGCATCTTCAACATCTTGCAGCATTAGAAGAGAGTAGACTGGTATCTCATATATAGTCATATTATTGTAGCAATTTTATTAAGTAACCACGCCCAGAGATTCTTCCTCGACTCCTTGCGAGGAAGCAATCTCGGAGCCAACATTCATTTCAATTTAAAGTCACAATTATAGTTGTAGAAGGTCAAGGTACAACTCCAAGTCGTCCTGTTACCATGGACACGACTATTCGAATAGATAAATTCTTCCCTGCAAAGGTGCACCACATTCCCCAACACGCTTGATACCTCTGGCCGGACACACTTTCCTGGGTAATGCCCGGCCTCGGGACATCACCACGTCGTAGCCCTACCTATGCTCAATGAAGAGGCCAGCCCGCCGGTCTAAATCCTAAGCGCGCAGGGGTCATGGGCCAATCGCCCTTTGCACTCCTACACGATGCGAACGCGGCCGAGGTTAGTCCTAGCACCCCTTAGTAACAAGCGCAATGCCGTTGCGGACCACTCGGGCGCGCGCCGCTCCATTGCTGACGTCCGAAGAGCTTCGGCTGATACAACGACGCTGAGTACCCATAACTTCCCCACGTGAAGGTTAGTGCGTAATAAGGCCAACGACCCAACTCAGATGAAATACCCAACCCATTAGCATTTTATTAATGCGGGGCAAGCGTGACCCATAAATTGCGGTCCCGTCGTCCCGTCTCGAGGATGTGTGGCAAGGGCCTCTCCTGCCCGTCCACGCCTCATCATCATCAAACCGTGGGTACCCCTCAGGGCCGACCCATCACCAACATGTTTCTGTAACCAGGTCATAGTAACTGTGTGTATAAAACATCAAGACGGAACCTGAGGAATCACCCACAAAGGGCCTCGCTCGATGAAACCGTCAAGGTGGACTTAGAGGAATCACCCTCGAGGGTTCCACACTTGAGGGGTTGCACGACAGAGTCATCGTCGGGAGTGGTGAAGGAGGAATCACCCTCGTTAACCACGACCGACTAGCTACACTACAGAGCTAGCATCATGAGTGCTTCACGAGGTGTCACCCTCGGTACTCGATAGTAGCGCTGCAGAGTCGTACAACTAAGGGGTGTGCGGTAATGTGAGGGGCCTGGCTTGTCGGTCAGTTGACCGAGTCTTCGAGTCTTCGGGTTGGCGATGAAGAAGCAGGGGCAACTGGGACTAAGGGGTCACTGGGGATTCATTGATCAACCTATACTAGGCAGTTGATACGATTGCAGGTATAGTAGCAGTTTATCAAAAGCAGGCTATGCATCAGAATAGGAGCTAACTAATACAGTAGCAAAATCTAATGCAAGAATAAGAGGGAAAGGAATAGGCGATATCGGAATGCTCAAGGAGGGGTTGCTTGCCTTGCTGCTCTGCTGCAAAAGGCTGATCGTCAACGGTGTAGTCGTACCCGGCAGCACCGTTAGTCTCGGGCTCTACCGGTAAGAAGAGGGGGGAAGAAACAATAAATATAAAGCACAGATGCAATCACGATGCATGACATGGCAATATGCGGAGCTAGGCATGCACTAACGCAGTACTACACATTGTAGACGGAGCGGGAGAATATCTGACGATATTTCCCGGTTCTTTGAATTTATCGGACAGACGATCCGGAGGGGGAAAGTTCCATGTTCATCATGCTAGGAGCATGTGACAGATGAACGGACAGCGTATTCGGATTCGTGGGATTTTTCTGATCAACTTTCATGCTCAAAACTTTTTCATCCGAGCTACGGTTTATTTTATATTAATTTTTAAAGTTTTAATAATATTCTGGAATTTCTTTTAATTATTAATCCTAATTATCCAAAACAGTGTTCTGCGACATCAGCATGACGTCATCATTGCGTCAGCGGTCAAACCTAGCTGACCAGGTCAAACCTGACCAGTGGGTCCCACTAGTCAGTGAGACAGTGGTTAATTAGTATTTATTTAATCTAATTAGGATTAATTAAGGGTGGGGCCTACTGGTCAATGAGTGATTAAATGTTTTAGTTAATTAACAGATTAATTAACCTTTTATTTATTTATAAAATCAGTTAAATTAGCGCGGGGCCCACATGTCAGTGACTGGGCCAGCCCAGTCGGCACTTGACTAGGTCAACTGGGCCCAGTGGGACCCAGTTGCAGTGGCACAACGGTGGGCCCCGTGGCTGCCGCGTCAGCGCCACGTCGGACGGCCGTTTGCCGCGGGGCTCGTACGCGGCGGAGGCTCGCCGGACTTGGCCGGAAAACGGTCACAGACGGCCGTTTACCGCGGGGCTTGGCGCGTTCGGAAGCTAGCGATGGGCCGCATCTAGTGGGGGTGGTGGCGTCGCCGGAGACGCACCGGAGCGACGGCGGCGAGCGTGGAGGCGGACGACGGCGCTCGGGCGTGATGGCAAACGGCGACGCGGGCGCGCTCGAGCCAAATGGATAGGACAGAGAGCATCTATGCGCGCGGGGGAGCACAAAGGGCACTAGCCCGAGACCATATGGTCATCGGAGGCTCGCCGGCGCCGAGCTCCGCGGCGATGCGCTCGGGCGCGAGAGAGGCGACGGCTACGGCTGTGGGGAGAGGACGGGGAGAGGGGGAGAAGATGCAGCAGTTTACAGTGGCCCTGCAGATGTGCGAGAGTGTGCTCGGGGAAGGGCGACGGCGGTGAATCGACGGCGGCGATGCGGGTGGCCGAAGTGGAAGACGAGGCCGTGGGAGACGGGGTGGCGGCTCCGAGCTCGATTGGCTAGCCGCGATCGACGTGGTCGAGGACGGCGGAGAAGGTGGGCGTGGTGCAGCGACAAGACGGAGGCGGTGGCCGCGTGTGTCACGGCGGCGAGGCCATGGCGGCGCTCGGGTGCGGTGGGGAGACGAGGGAGAGAGGGAGTGGGGCGGCTAGGGTTCGCCCACGGGGTCGGGGAGGGGTCCTTATCCCCTCCAGAGGCGCGGACGAGGCCGCTGTCGGCCAGGGAGAGGGGGGGCCTGGCGCGGGCGCGCGGGCGCGGCGACAGCAGCTCGGGGAGGAGCAGTGCGAGGTGGGAGACGACCGGGGAGTGGGCTGGGCTGTGCACTGTAGCTATGGGCTTAAGTGCACAGTCCAGTTTCTGTTTTATTTTCCTTTTCCTTTGTTGATTTCTTTCACAACTTTTGTTTTATTTCTTTTTAGCATTTATTTCCTTTAGCAAAAAAAATGTGTGACTTGGTCCAATAAACATCTTGCAATATTCTGCATGGCTATAACAAGTTTGGGAATTTTTGGAATCTGTTCTAATTTTCCATTGAATTAAAAGGGCATTTTAAATGCAATTTGGCTCTGTTATTGATGGTGGGGTCCATACCAACATCAAGGTGATGTTGTTTTCCTTAACATCATTTGTTTTGTGATTTTTCACAAGTGTGCAACATTTTTCCTTTGCTGTTTGCCAACTTATTTTATTACCATAAAATTCAATGCCCTTTTTAATGGAATTTGAAATGAGATATGAATTTTCAACTTGATCATATCTTGTTTAGCAAAATGATTAGGCACTGATCATGGTCATCACTGTGCTTAATTACAATGATCACTGTAGCCAAAATCCAGGGTGTCACATATCAATCCGTGGGAGATGTAGGATGAAGATGGTCTCTCTCAAACAACCTGCAATCAATACAAGAAATCTCTTGTGTTCCCAACACACCCAATACAATGGCAAATTGTATAGGTGCACTATTTCGACGAAGTGATGGTGATACAAGTGTAGTATGGATAGTAGAAACAAGTTTTTATAATCTGAATAAATAAAAACATCAAGGTGGCAAGTAGTAAATAACAAGCAAAACGATATATTAATGATTGGAAATAAGGCCTAGGGTTCATACTTTCACTAGTGCAATCTCTCAACGATGCTAACATAATTGAATCATATAACCATCCCTCAATGCGCGACAAAGAATCACTCCGGAGAACTTAAGATGAAATTGTTGTAGGTAGCAAAACCACCTCAAAGTTATCCTTTCCGATCAATCTATTGAGCCATCCCTATAAATGTCACAAACAGTCCTAGAGTTCGTACTATAATAACACCTATGATACACATCAATCAACCCTAATGTCACCTAGATACTCCAATGTCACCACAAGTATCCGTGGGTTAATTATTCGACATGCATCAAACAATTTCAGATTCATCATATTCAATCCAACACAAAGAACTTCAAAGAGTACCCCAAGATTTCTATCGGAGAAAGTAGGACAAGAACGTGTATCAACCCTTACGCATAGATTACCCCAATGTCACTGCGGAAATCCGCAAATTGATTACCAAAACATATATCAAGTGACTTAATAGAACACCCCATTGTCACCACAGGTATCCACATGCAAGACACATATCAAGTGCTCTCAAATCCAAAGTATTCAATCCAACATAACGAAACCTCAAAAGGAAAGACTCAATTCATCATATCAAGATAGCAAGGAAGAACACCATATGATCCAACTATATTAACAAAGCCCGTGATACATCAAGATTGTGCCATCTCAAGAACACGAGAGAGAGAGAGAGAGAGATCAAACACATAGCTACTGGTACATACCCTCAGCCTCGAGGGTGAACTACTCCCTCCTCGTCATGAAGACCGCCGGGATAATGAAGATGGCCTCCGGTGATGATTTCTCCCTCTGACAGGACACCGGGAAAGGGCTCTGAATGAGTTTTCTTCGATACAGAGGCTTGCGGCGGCGGAGTGGAAGTTCTAGGTTTATTTCTAGGGTTTCTCTATTTATAGGATTTTTCAGCGTTGGAATCATGCGGAACGGAGCCACAGGGTGGTCCCAAGGTAACAGGGCACGACCACCCCCCTGGGCGCGCCCTGTTGCCTTGGCACCCCATCGTGGGTCCCCTGGTACTCCCTCGAAGGTTCCTGTGTCTCTTTCCTTCCAGAAAAAATCGTTAAATAGTTTCGGGCGATTCCGAGAACTTTTATTTTTTACACCAAAACAACACCATGGTAATTCTGCTGAAAACACATCAGTCCGGGTTAGTTCGAATTAAATCATATAAAGTGCATCAAAACCATATAAAAATATTGTAAACATAGGTGAATATGGCATGAATACTTCATAAATTATTCAATACGTTGCAGGCGTATCAGCAGCAGACGGGAAGGGGAAAATGTGGATGGATAGGCTTTCAGTGTCGGTGGCCGGCATAAATAGCCGGGCTAGGGCACTACACGGCCTGCCAGGGCGGCGCCACGTCTCGACAAAGGAGACGCCCGTCGGACTGTTGGGTTTTCGGACGATTTTGTGTGGGACCTGGCCGTTAATCTGACGTGGCGGACGTGCCAGATCGCGCTCGGGCCTCCTCATAGCCGCCTCGAAATTTCGTAACCAGTCAATGACAGGACCGTCCGCCCAGGCGTTTGAGGCGGGTTTGGGGCGCCTAGCTGTAGATGCTCTTAGGTTCCGACATCGGCCGGACACGATGGATTTTCTATCACTGTGTTATACTCGCTTTCTCTTTCTTTGATATACCTTGTAAGTCTGAGAAACTAATATATTTTTGCTCTTTGTAATGGGAAGGGGGTAGCCCGGTTCAAAAAAAAAACAAGTCTTGGATTAGATGCAGTAACTAATAACAAAAGGAGATCTAGTATAGTTAGCATCTACAGTCGGACGCCCCAAACCCGCCTCAAACGCCCAGGCGGATGGTCCTGTCATTGACTGGTTACGAAATTTCGACTCAGAAGGGCGCCTCAAATGGGCCTCAAACGCCCAGGCTGACCGGCACCCCTCATATCCAGCCCAAATATGGGGCGGATATGGGGGTGTCCGGGTGTGTCCGCCACATCGTACTGATGAACCGGTCCCATGTGAAATCGCCCAAAAACCTGGCGGTCGGACGGACGTCTCCTCCGGTGGGGTGGGGGGTGAACGCCGCCTGGCGCCACTCCAGCTCCCCGCCCGAGGCCAAATCCGTCTATTTAAGTTGGTCAACGTCCCCCAACCCTAGCTCATCCACATCCTCCCTCTCCGCGCCGCCAGCCCGAACCCATCCACCTCCTCTCTCCCGCTCTGCCGCTCTTCCCACGCTCTCCGGCGGCGCCATGGTCCGGCAGAAGATAATCACGTATGCTATGCTCACGGCAGAGCGCCGGTACCAGATTGAGCAGGAGATCCGGGCGAGGCGCGCCGCCCGCATAGCTGTCGGGCTGTCTCCAGACTCGCCGGAGCCAGAAGAGGAGGAGGAGGAGGAGCAGGAAGTGAAGGAGGAGGGAGAGGAGCAGTAGCTCGTTCCGATGGGGGAGGAGCAGGCGAACGAGGAGGCGAGCAGTCGGAGCAGGAGATGTCGCCGGCTCCGGGCTTCAACACTGACCAGACGGAGGCGGAGTTCGTCGTCGCTCGGGCGAACGAGATGGCGGAGCAGCAGGCCATCCTGGAGTCCATCCAAGATGAGGCATATGTGGAGGCCAACCGATGCTCTTTCCGCCGAACTCGACGCAGAGATGGATGCGGAGGCCGACCCGGAGGAGCCACAGGAGCAGGCGGACGAGCAGTCGGAGCAACCGGAGCCGGGCATGAAGATAGTGGACATCATTGACGAGAATTAGGGTAGTTGATCTATGTAGTATGTAGATTTTTTTTTTTACTTTGCATGCTTTCGCACGGTTTTAAAAGATGTATTATGAGGTATCCGGATGTGAACGAGAAAATTTAAATACTGACCGATAAGTACGTGTGGATGGGCCTGAAGCATCCGCGGCCCTGGCCCGGATTAGCCGGTTGTAGATGCTCTTACAAGCGTGCGATGACCGGCGCTTGGGTACCGCCTGTTTTCATTGACTCCATAGCAGCAGTTTCGCAATGGCAATAGATCACCCTGTCCTTTTCTGCACACCATATCCATTTTTTTGGTGCGCCAAATGAACATTTAGCAAAAATCAACCAGGATAGAGTGGGATTAGAGAGTACATGGTGCCGGTTTCAGAAATTTTGAGTTCAGGGTTTAATTCAGACTTACAATATGAATTCAAGGTTTATTTAGACTTTTCCCGAGAGAAAGAATCTCACTTACCGTGCCCACCCGGGATCGTTCGGGATTTCCCATTTTCACTATGTTGCTATTGCCCACTTGCACATGTTGCTCACTCCCAACGAAGTGGACAAGTGATTAACAAGTGGGCGAAAGCCATTACCCGATTTATTGAGAGCGAGAAAGCACCAGCTTGGATCTGTATCCTTCTGTTTTTTTTTTTTGTCAAGACAGTCAAGTGGCATGAACAGTTTTGAGCCGAGGCAGGCCACAACTTTGGAGCTCGGGATTTCAGAACAATTCTACGGATAATACCGCCACATAATCTTTGTAGGAGAGCTGCAAAATCCACGTGTACAAACGCAAGTTGAGCTGGCTCCAACGTTGTTTCCTTGTGTCGTGTACTCTTACTGTGTTGATTCGAAAAAAAGGGTACTCCTATTATGTTTACGGAGTTGTACTACCAGTAGTCGAGTACCCCCGGCCCAGACATACAGAGGCTTGCGGGGCTGATAGAAACTTTAAAGCTCATCTTGATTTCTTTGTACTGGTGGTATAATCTATTCCATCTGTATCACAATACTTGTCGAAGGAGAATTTATACTGGTTTTTCCCGACGACAAATATTTCGGTACATATGTAGTACCCGTTTTTTTTCGAAACGAAAGCAAAAGATTTGCCTCATCAATTAAATAAAAAGAGAATAGAGTTTTAGAGTGTTACAAAGAGCCCCTCATATGCAGCATGACAACTACTCATGCAAAATAATGTTCCCTAATTTCTTAGCGCCGCGGTGATCCAAAACTTTTCTTAGTTTTAAGTTAACCGTAACTCTTTTGTGTTATCTAAATGATAGCATTTTCCCTTCATCAAGGAAATTGTAGGGTTTTCTTTGTCCTACCACATTTGTCACAAAAAGGCGATTTTAGCCATTATAACATGTCCAAACCATGTGAACGTCAATATTGTCCGCAAACAAAGAAAATCTTCAAGAAAGAAGAATAGGCGTGTACAAGGCTTTTGAGCTCATGTCATGCCACACGAGTGTAGCAGCAAATAGAGTGGTTGATCAAATGATTGAAGGAAAAGAATATGTAAGATTTACGTTGTAAAAGTACACATGAACGACGAATGGTGAAGCATTGACTCACGAAAAAATTATTGTTACACTGATGCACAAAATAAAGGGTGGTCGCCGGACTCTATGAAAGCGCTGCACGTCTACTTAAGCCATTTTCAAGTTGACCCGTTACAAGAAATGTACTTGCCATGGTTGACAAGCGATGTTTGTATCCAAGGGCAACTAGCACAGTATCCATGATTAATGGAACTCCTTACAAAATGCTTGATGCCGAATCGGCGAAGAAGAACACACACTGTTGATGCATTTCTCCAATGTAACAAAACCCAACCGCTGCTGAACGATCACCGGCAGGGCACTAGCACGGCTCGGCATCACCGTGCGAGTATTTAGGGCATCTCCTCACCCGCAAAATTCCCTCACGCAATCAATCTGCGGACATATAGACTAATCCATAGACACGGATGTGGGAGCTGGTAATCTAACGCTACTCGCATACAATTCAAACGGCATTTTAACAAACCCGACAAAATTCATACAAAATGACTGATTTTCATACAAATCGGAGCACATTCATTACAATTCGGATATTTTTTATTTAAAAAAGAGCGACCGGACCAAAACCTATCCTACGACGCCGCCGGTCGTCCATTTACTTTGTATTCCACATCGACGACCATGTCCTCCATCTGCCATCTCCATGAGCGTCGGTGGGGTTTAAGACTCGTGAAGTGAAGGTGTGGTCTCTCGCGAGAAAGAGTAGGACATGGGAGATGGACCGACCCACTTGGGACACAATGCCCTGCCGCCTCCCATATCCTACTCATCCTTTGAGGAGTCTGCCACATGTCCGTCGCCGGTGCCGATGGACGTGAGGTCGATGATGGACGTGGACGGTCCGTCACTGTCCACCTGCCACGTGCGTCAGTGAAAGTTGGACACCGGCGTTCCCGTCCTCGGCTGCCTGTGCCGCCAACGCATGTGTTGTCGCATTCGCGTTCGGCTGCGTCGGTTGTTCGTTGCAAGCGACACATTGAGCAAGCGCGCCCTCGTAGAGCACCCGCTGCTCCGCAATGAAGTTCAGGTTCGCCGCGACCATGACGATCAAGGCCTCCTCGCTTGCACGCTCGCCGTAGATCTGGCCCTCCACCAGCCGGTGCTGCTCGAGAAGGAACATGTTGTACCCTTACTCCTCATGCGCCTGCCAGAACGCCAACATAGGAGCCGACGCAGGCTGCTCCTCCTCCGTCATGGATGCCTCATAGTGCGTCTGTTCCTGTTCCTGTGTCAGTTGTTCGAGCCCGTCTCAATCGTGGGATCGTCGTCGGAGACCTCAGGAGAGCTAGTCGGCATGTCATGCTCGATCCGCTTGGCGCGATGGGACTGCTAGGCGGCTGCAAGGGCTGCCATCTCGTGCTTCATCGTCGACGACAGACTATCCCACAGAGCCCATGGTCATGGTTGGTGTGGCGCAAGGGAGGTGGATGTGTTGTGGTGTGGAGAAAGCAGGTTCTGGCCGCCTTTAAATAGCGGATTCTGGTGAGGCCAATCATCTCGGTGCGTCAATGCGCGGCGTCGGAGTTGGTTCCTCAACCGACGAGCCTACTTAATGGCAGCATACGGACGAACGGGTTTCGAACGAACGTGATAGATATCCGTCCCGTCCCGTAAACTCCTCTCCGACATTGAACAGACGTGGACAACGGGGACGCGTCAAGGGCGATACTCCTGATCGGCAAGTCGCATCGATGATGTCGCTAGTGAGAGGTCGCTTCTGCTATGGGCCGACGTCAATTCAAGGTGGCCGCTCTACAACGGCATGAATGAGGGGAGCTAACGAAAGGGTAGGAATGCGTGCGGGTGGAGGTTTTTGGTGGGTCGGGATAGTCAGGCACCGCGTGGTAGCGTTTCAGATGCCCACACCCCCCTGGTGAAATATGGGGTGGGCTTTAGGCCCATCCACCAATTTCTGAAAAATCTCCAAGGGCCCAAGTAGGTGTCATGACAAGGGGTGGTGAGAAGTTTAGTACCACCCTAAGAGTTGGAGAGGACTTGGATCTCCTTATCAGGGATTCTCTTTCACATGCTATTGGAGCTTGAGAAGAGAAATGGTCATCGTGCACTCCTCCTCCGCTGCCCGCCTTGCCACGCCACGCCTCATCACGGCACGCTACGGGTTGCGGGATTGAGCCGAACCGACCTCATAACTATGTGCTTATTTTTGTCGGTCAGGAACGGAGAGGCGTAACAAACGCTTCACGTATCCGAGACGTCGGTTCGTGGGCTGTCACCGACTCGGACGTGGGTCCAGCCCACGTCTTTCCACCCAGACACGCATATATATGTGAGGCATCAGCCAACCCTAGCGGCCACGAGAACAGATCACATCTGCTCCACGCGCACCACTCATGTCGTTCCTTTTGTTGCTGCTATTGCCGACGACTCCATCCCGTTCACCGCGTACATGGTTGACGGAGAAGCAGGCCTCCAAATCCCTGCCTCTCAGGATCCTGTACGGGAGAGGGACGATTCAGTTTTTGGGGAACAATCTTTCACGCTGCTCGCCGCCGTTCGTCTGCTTCTTCTACATCTGCGTCACCTCCGTCATCATCATGTCCACCGACACCGAACGTTCCACCTCCAAGCAGCTTGAAGCCTAGAAGAAGGACACTGAGGACATTGTTGCTGTTGCCGCCGCCGCGGCCTCTGACGTGGCTTGAGACTGCGTCGGTATTTCCGCAAAGAGGAAGGGATGATGCAGCACAGCGACAATAAGTATTTCCCTCAGTTATGAAACCAAGGTTATCGAACCAGTAGGAGGATCACCACCACCCAATAAGCAGCACCTGCACACAAATAACAAATACTTGCAACCCGACGTGAAAGAGCGGTTGTCAATCTCTCTATGGTAAAAAGATAAATTAGGTAGTGATAGATAGGAGAGATAGATCTCTCAAGAACACAAAATAAAAAGAGCAAATAAAAAGTGCAGCAATATGTTTTTGGATTTTTTGGTTTAGTAGATCTGAAAACAGAGATGCAAAAAGATAGATCGGAAAGCAATATGTTGGAAAAGTAGACCCGGGGGCCGTAGGATTCACTAGTGGCTTCTCTCATGAGTATAGCGCACGGTGGGTGAACAAATTATTGTTGGGCAATTGATAGAAGATCAAATAATCATGACGATATCCAAGGCGATGATCATTATATAGGCATCACGTCCAAGATAAGTAGACCGACTCCTGCCTATATCTACCACTATTACTCCACACATCGACCGCTATCCAGCATGCATCTAGTGTATTAAGTTCATGGAAAAACGGAGTAATGCAATAAGAACGATGACATGATGTAGACAAGATCTATTCATGTAGAAATAGACTCCATCTTGTTATCCTTAATGGCAACAATACATGCGTGCCTTGCTGCCCCTTCTGTCACTGGGAAAGGACACCACAAGATCGAACCGATCACAAAGCACCTCTTCCCATGGCAAGAAAAAATGATCTAGTTGGCCTAGCTAAACCAAAGATTCAAAGAAGAAATACGAGGCTACAAATAATCATGCATATAAGAGATCAAAGAAGACTCAAATAATATTCATGGATAGAAACTGATCATGAACTCAAAATTCATCGGATCCCAACAAACACACCGCAAAAGTTTACATCAAATAGATCTCCAAGAGACCATTGTATTGAGAATCAAAAGAGAGAGAGGAAGCCATCTAGCTACTGCCTACGGACTCGTAGGTCTATGGTGGACTACTCACGCATCATCGGAGTAGCACCTATGAAGAAGATGAACCCCTCCGTGATGGTGTTTAGATTGGATCTCGAGGTTCTGGAACTTGCGGCGGCTAGAATTGTGTTTCGTCGACTCCCCTAGGGTTTTCCGAATATTTGAGAATTTATAGGCATCAGAGGCGATGGAGGGGGGGCCCGTGGAGGGCACAACCCATCAGGGCGCACCGGGGGCCCCTGGCACGCCCTGGTGGGTTGTGCTCTCCACAACCCACCTTCCTGGCACTTCTTTGGCCCACTGGGTGTCTTCTGGTCCAGAAAAAAATCTCCAAAAAGTTTCGTCACGATTGGACTCCGTTTGGTACTGATATTCTGCGAAGTAAAAAACAAGCAAAAACAACAACTAGCACTTTGGCACTATGCCAATAGGTTAGTCCCAAAAAATGATATAAAGTTGTTATAAAATGATTGTAAAATATCCAAGAATGATAATATAACAGCATGGAACAAGCAAAAATTATAGATACGTTGGAGACGTATCAGCCTCTGCCTGGCCGATCGAAGGGTATGGCATATTTAACCCTCTCATGTTTATTTTTGTTCTAGAAGTATCAGCGATGCACGTAGATCTTTCTATTATATGTGTTGTAGATGCTAGTCTGGTTCGTAATCAATATGTCAATAATCTTGTCAATGCCATGATCATGATTTATTCCTGGATTAGTTTAATAAAAATTGCCTATTTACTCAACCCAAAAACCTAATATGTGTAGGCATTTTTCGGCCCATGGCGTTGCCGCTGCACTAAAGACGGATAAGTTTACCGGTGCATATTTTAAGTGTTGGCAGACCAAAAGCACCTTATGGCTCATAGCTATGAACGTGTTTTGGGTCGCCGATGTTACTCCCGCGGGAACGATTGCTCCAGATAAGGAAAAGGCATTCACGGAGGCTACCACCATCTTTCTTGGAGCAGTTCTTAGTGTGATCGGAGATAAGTTGGTTGATGCATATTTACATATGTAGGTTGCCAAGGACTTGTGGGAAGCTCTCGAATCTAACTTCAACGCAACCAATGCTGGTAGCGAGATGTATGCCATCGAGTAGTTCCACGATTACAAAATTGTCAATAATCGTTATGTATTGGAACATGCTCATGAGATACAATGCATAGTTAAGGAGCTCAAGCTTCTTAAGTGTGTTTTACCGGGCAAATTTTTCATGGGTTGCATCATCGCTAAGCTGCCAACTTCCTGGAGGAACTTTGCTACAACTCTGAAACATCAAAAACGGGAATTCTCAGTTGAGGATGTCTTCGGTCATCTGAGTGTTGAGCAGAACTCGAGAGCAAAGGACTCGCACGAAAAAGGGGCCGGGGGAACTTCTGTTGCCAATATGGGACAGAGAGGCTCCAACTGCCACCAGTTCAAGGGGAAGAATTATGTCCAACAAAATACCAACTTTAAGAAGAAAGGCAAGAAGACCTTCAAGAAGAACAAGAAGGGAGATGGTTGCTTCACTTGTGGTTCAGAGGAACATTGGGCCAACAAGTGCCCAAACCAGTACACGAATCCAGGACAGGACTCCAAGTCTATCAACATGATTGTGAGCAACAATGAGAGTGGTGCATCTGTGTACGGTAATTTGTTTAATGTATTTTCGGTTTGTTAATCTACCGATTGGTGGGTTGACACAAGTGCAAATAGTCATGTGTGTGCTGACATTTCATTGTTTTCTTCTTACCAGGCCACGGGTCACGGGTCCATATTGATGGGGAATGGCGCGAGTGCTTCTATTCTTGGTGTTGGCATGGTCGATCTGAAGTTTACTTCGCAGAGGATCGTGCAGCTAAAGAACGTGCATCATGTCCCCACCATCAAGAATCTTGTTAGTGGCTCCCTTCTGTATAGAGAAGGGTTTAAGTTGGTCTTCGAGTCTAATAAAGTAGTTGTTACGAAATATGGATTTTTGTTGGAAAAGGTTATGAATCGGAGGTATATTCTGCCTTTCCCTCGTAGATTTTTGTAATAAAGTCGTGAACAATATTCATTTGAGTGTTAATGAATCTGAAGTTTGGCATTCACGTCTTTGTCACATTAGTTTCAGTTATGACATGGCTAGCTAAGTTGAATTTAATCCCGGGTTTCACTTTAGCCAAAGGTTCTAAATGTCATTCATGTGTGCAATCTAAGCAACCTCGCAAGCCTCACAAGGCCGCGCAGGAGAGACACTTGGCGCCATTAGAACTCATACATTCTGATCTTTTTGAGATGAGTGGTGTGTTGACTAAAGGTGGAAAGAAATACTTCATGACATTGGTAGATGATTCCACTAGATATTGCTATGTTTATCTGTTAAATACTAAAGATGAGGCTCTACACTACTTTAAAATCTATAAGACAGAAGCTGAGAATCAACTTGAAAGAAAATTAAATGAGTTTGGTCAGATCATGGTGGAGAGTAATTCTTGAATGAGTTTGATTCATTTTGTGTGGAACACGGCATTATACATGAGAGGACGCCTCCGTATTCACCCCAGTCAAACGGGGTTGCCGAACGAAAAAATCGTACTCTAACTGATTTGTTTAACGTCATGTTAGATACATCGGGTTTATCCAAGGCATGGTGGGGGAGGCTATATTGACTTCATGTAATGTCTTGAATAAGGTTCTGACAAAAGATAATGAGAACACTCCCTATGAGCAGTGGTAGAAGAGAAGGACGACACTCTCCTACTTACGTACTTGGGGTTATTTGGCGAAAGTCAATGTGTCGATCCCCAAAAAGCGTAAGTTTGGACCAAAGACCGCGGACTGTGTTAATTTGGGCTATGCTAAGAATAGTGTTGGCTATAGATTTTTAGTAGTGAAATCTGAGGTACCCGACGTGAAGGTCGGTACAATTATGGAGTCTAAGGATGCAACATTCTTTGAGGATATTTTTCCTATGAGAGATATGCAAAGCATTTGTAGACATGAATTTGAGGAGACTCCTGAGCCTGCCATCCGTATGAAATATTATGAACAAACACATGATGAAAATCCTGAGGAGGATGACGAGCAAACCCTTGCTAGGGGCAAGAGACAAAAAACTGCAAAGACCTTTGGTGATGATTTTCTCGTGTACCTCGTGGATGATAATCCCACCTCTATTTCAGAGGCGTATGCATCTTCAGATGCTGACTACTGGAAAGATGTGGTCCGTAGTGAGATGGATTCCATCATGGCTAACGGGACATGGGAAATTACCGAACATCCCTATGGTTGCAAACCATTGGGATATAAGTGGGTGTTCAAAAAGAAGCTTAGGCCTGACGGTACGATTGAAAAGTACAAGACTAGGCCTGTGGCCAAGGGTTATGTCCAGAAAGAAGAAGAAGATTTTTTTGATACTTATTCACTTGTGGCCAGACTGACCACCATTCAAGTATTACTCTCGTTGACGGCCTCGCGTGGTCTTCTTGTCCACCAGATGGATGTTAAGACGTCTTTCCTAAACAGAGAGCTAGACTAGGAAATTTACATGCAATAGCCAGATGGCTTTGTAAGATGGCCATGAAGGAAAGGTGTGTAAGTTGCTAACATCTTTATATGGCCTAAGACAAGCACCTAAGCAATGACATGAGAAGTTTAATACAACTCTGACATCTGTCAGCTTCGTTGTTAATGAAGCTGACAAATGCGTATACTATCGCCATGGTGGGGGCGAAGGAGTTATACTGTGCTTGTATGTTGATGACATACTAATATTTGGAACCAACCTCAAAGTGATTGAGGAGGTTAAGTCGTTCTTATCTCAGAACTTTGAGATGAAGGACCTTGGGGTAGCTGGTGTTATCTTGAACATCAAGCCATTGAGAGATGATGAGGGTGGGATTACACTTCTGCGATCACATTATGTTGAGAAGATTTTGAGTCGTTTTGGATATTAGGACTGTAAAATTTCTCTAACACCATATGATCCTAGTGTGCTCATTTGGAAGTTTGAAGGCAAAGCTAAAGATCAATTGAGATATTCTCAAATTATTGGTTCACTCATGTATCTAGCGAGCGCAACGAGGCCTGACATCGTGTTTGCTGTGAGCAAACTGAGTCGGTTTGTGGCCAATCTGGGTGATGTACATTGGCATGTCGTTGAAAGAATTATGCGCTATCTGAAAGGTACTACGAAGTATGAACTATGGACTTCACTATACTGGGTACCCGTCGGTACTTGAAGGGTATAGTGATGCGAATTGGATCTCTGATGCTGATGAGATGAAGGCCACAACTGGGTATATGTTTACTCTTGGAGGTGGTGCCTTTTTCCTGGAAGTCTTGCAAGCAAACAATCTTAACAAGATCGACAATGGAAGCAGAATTAACAACATTAGACACATCTGGTGTCAAAGCAGAATGGCTTTGAGATCTTTTGATGGACTTGCCAGTGGTTGAGAATCCGGTTTTGGCTATCCTTATGAACTGTGATAACCAGACAGTTATTGTCAAATAAAGAGTTCAAAGGACAACATGAAATCCAACAAACATATAAGAATGAGATTGAAATATGTGAGACGTTTAAGAAACTCCGGAGTGATGGCGTTGGATTATATCCAAACGGCTAAGAATCTGGCAAATCCCTTTACTAAAGGGCTATCACGTGTTGTGATAGAAAATGCATCGAGGGAGATGGGTATGCGACCCACATGAGTTGCCCTGGTGGTAACCCAACCTACGTGATCGGAGATCCCGTGAAGTAGGACCTGGGAAAACAAGTCAGTGGTGAACTGAGAAGAGTAACATTACTAACCATCTCCGTTGGAGATGCAATACTCTCGAAAATTGTATGGTAGGTTGACTGATGTCTTAATGTGTTCCAAAGCTTATATAAGCAAGATGCTATCATACAGAGCGATCTTTGAAGGAACACAACTATATGAGCTTGACTGCTGGTCACACTCTATGAGATTTGGGTGATCTCTAGCAAGCTCATGAATAGGCCAGGAGTGTGACTAATATGCTCCACCCGAGGGGTCGGACTTCGGCAGCCTAGTACTAGTAAGACATGTGGTAAAATTTCTTTACACCAAACTGACAATTCAAGGCATACACCATTGTTGAGTTGTGAAGGAGTGTGCTACTTGCTCTAGGTGAAGTTCAACCTTAACAGGTCTTCAGTAAAATACTGGTATATCGAAACAGTGATTGGAACAGAGGACATAATGGACCCTTGAGATCTGGTGGGGGATTGCTGAAATATGGGATGGGCTTTAGGCCCATCCAACAATTTCTGAAAAATCTCTAAGGGACAAGTAGGTGTCATGACAAGGGGTGGTGGGAAATTTAGTATCACCGTGGCAGTTGGAGAGGAGTTGGACCTCCTTATAAGGGATTCTCTTTCGCATGCTATTGGAGCTTGAGAAGAGAAGTGGTCATTGCGCACTCCTCCTCCGCCATCCGCGTCGCCACGCCTCATAGTGACGCGCCGCGTCCGGGTTGCGGGATTGAGCCGAGCCGAGCCGAGCTCATACCTGTGTGCTTATTTTTGTCGGTCAGGAACGAAGAGTCTGTAACAGACGCATCACGTGTCCGAGACATCGTTTCGTGGGCTGCCACCGACACGGACGTAGGTCCAGCCCACGTCTCTCCACTCGGACGCGCATATATATGTGAAGCATCGGCCAACCCTAGCCGCCATGAGAACATATCACATCTGCTGCACGCGCATCGTTCCTGTCGTTCCTTTTGCTGCTGCTGTCGCCGGCGACTCCATTCCGTTCACCGCGTACACGGTTGACGGGAGAGAAGGCCTCCGAAACCCAGCCTCTCCAGATCCTATACGAGAGAGGAGCGATCTTACGCGACTGCTCGCCTCCATTCCTCTGTTTCGTCTACGTCCGCGTCGCCTCCATCATCACCATGTTTACCGACGCCGACCGTGCCGCCGCCGAGAAGCTTGAAGCCGAGAAGAAGGCCACTGAGGACGCTGTTGTTGCCGCCGCCGCCGCGGCCTCTGCCTGGCCGATCGGAGGGTATAACATATTTAGTCCTCTCATGTTTATTTTTGTTTTATCAGTACTAGCTATGTTTGTAGATCTTTCTACTATATGTGTAGTACATGTTAGTCTGGTTCGTAATAAGTATTTCAGTAATCTTGTCAATGGCATGATCGTAATTTATTCCTGGATTAACCCCCCCTCTCCCGTCTGTCCAAATTGACATACAGAACGATACAAGCTTGTATTGGATGACGAAACACGTCCGAAATCCAACGGTTGCGGGTGATTCGAGAGTTCCGGTTCGAGGTTCTTTACCCACTCCATTGCTACACCTTGTATACTCGAGAGTCACCTGTACTCCAGTGCACTGAAGTAAAACTCATCCATATGCACTGGCAATTACTGCTACGATTGGTGTCATTGGATGTTAGGCTGGTTCCAATGCATCGGTGCTAAGGATGCCACATAGGCAAAAAAGTGATGTGGCAAAGCAATTAAAGAGGAGAGAGAGCATTATGGTGACCCCAAGAAGAACCGGTTCTAAGCACGTGAACCTATGTAAAATGACTAGCAACCAATGCATGAAGAAGTTTAACTATTCAACAATTCCATGAGGGAAGCTTAGCAACAAAAGCTAAGCACCTATGCATTGGGAAGACTAGTTGCTAAGAGCATCTACAACCAGACCTCTCAAACCCGCCTCAAACGCCCGGGCAGGCCGCCCGGGCAGTGTCCGGTCACACAATTTCGACCCAGACGGGCCTCTCAAACGGCCCTCAACCGCCCGGGCTGACCGGCACCCCCCATATCCAGCCCAAATATGAGGCGGGTATGGGGGTGCCCGGGCGCGCCCAGGCACGCCCGCCACGTCGGACTGACAGCGTGGCCCCACACGGACTCGCCGGGAAACCCGAAGGTCCGACGGGTGCCTCGACCGTCGCCGCGGTGTGAACGCCGTGTGGCGCCGCTCAGCCTCCCCGCCCGAGGTCGGGGACGGCTATTTAAGCTGTCCGGCGCCCCCAGCCCTAACACATCCACCTCCTCCCTCTCTCCGCCGCCAGCCGAGCCCTTCCGCCTCCTCTCGCTGTTCCCTCTCCGTCAGGATGGTCCGCCGGCTCATCACCACCTACGCGCAGCTGACGCCAGAGCGGCGCCGACAAATCGAGGAGGAGTACCACGCTCGCCGCGCCGCCCGCATCGCTGCGGGTCTCCCTCCGGACTCGCCGGAGACGGAGGAGGAGGTGGAGGAGGAGGAGCTGCCGGAGCAGGAGGCTCCCGGCTTGACCATGGCGGAGGCGGACGCGGAGTTCGTCATCGCCCAATCGGACGAGATGGCGGAGCAGCAGGCCATCCTGGATTCCATCCGGGATGAGGCCGAGGTGGAGGCCAACCGCCGGCTCATCCGGCAGAGGCGGGCGGAAGCCGACGCCCTCTTCGACGAGCTGGAGGCCGAGATCGAGGCCGAGGAAGCCGCAGCGGAGGGAGCAGCAGCGCCGGCGGGGCGGACCTGCGGCGCGCGCACATCTATCCGTCGGAGGGGACGGAGATCGTCCACATCTCCGATGAAGAGTAGATAGCTTTTCACATAGTACGTAGGTTCATTTTAGTTGCATGCTTTTGTATGGATTTGAGGAAGAAATATGAGATGTCCGGATGCAACGAGCTTTATTTGAGACGTGATCGGTCAGTGTCCGCGGACGCGCCTGGACGCGTCCGCGGGCGTTTGAGGGACCTGATTTGCAAGGTCCCGCTGTAGATGCTCTAAGATTTTTAATACACTTAGCACCCCTTTAAGCATCAGTCCATTGAACCAGCCTTAGCTTTTCACCCGGGACCACAAGGGCGTTTTAGTTTACTGGCTGGGACCAGTTGGTGCTGGTGCTACCGACGCAGCCACACATGAGGAAGCACGATGAGCACGTGTGGCGGCTGGGAGTGGAGGTCACGTCGGACGGCCACAGATCGATCGTCCTTTGGCTACGTGTACGGACCTGATCTGTGTCGGCCCTTCCTAGGCCAGTATATTCCCTTGCATCGCATCGACAGGTGGCACAAGCGGTTGAGCTGTTCTCTTCCTTCTCTACTCATCCTTCGATGGAACGAGTTTGAGCGATCCGCGAGCAAACACTGCTCCATCATCAACTAACTAAATTTGGTAGGGGCTGCATCTAATTTGACATACTAAATAAATACACGAGCCCCCTTATTCGTGGCCATTTGTGTCCTGAAGTAGTAGTGGAGTACCAGGCAACACCCAGCCAACAATTGTTACCCTGATGAATTCGCATACAATGAGGTAGTAGTACCGTGCCCTGCTACCGCGGCAACTGGCAAGGAGAAAACCAGCCCAGCCGGTGTGTCTCTGAGGGCAGAAACCGAAGGGAGCTGGAAATTTCGTTGACAAACATCCAAACAGCCTGTGTGTGTGTGGTTGCAGGAAAAAGGCCGTGCTACTGCTGTCAAGTCGAGGAGACGACGACTCATACAAAGATACTAGATAGAGCCAACGAAACAGTAAGCGTAATTAATTGGTCATTACTCTTCAGCTGTCCATGTCTGTCCATGAGCAGGACGATTAAAGGACTACCAACTGAAAGGAAAAATACCCTCAAAAGAAAAAACTGAAAAGGAAACGTGGGCATGAGGGGGTAAAAAGCGGGAGGGTGTAAAAAAAATCTGCTGCAGATTGCAAAGAAAGCGCTTCTGTTCTGTTCTGGGCGTGTGAACACGGCAGGGCCTGTGTTGCGCGTCCTTTGGCGTGAGGTGAGCGTGCGGGCGAAGCTACACTACACTACACAGCCTGGGGATGTGGGGCCGCACGTGGACCCCGCCCATAAGGCAGCACGTGGTTGTGCTTCAAGCTCCGCTCCGCCCTACGCTGCGGCGGCGGCTACGGATTTCAAGGCCGTCAAAGTTAACCAGATTTGATGATGATGAAAATATGGTTCCCTGCCCATTTTGCCCCGCCGAACACAAAGCAGCCTGGTACTGGAGCTGCTGATCCTATGTGCATTGTTTCACTGTAGCCATCATCCAACGGTCACAAGCATAAGGGCACGAAAGTTAAGGGCTCCTTTGATTCAAAGGAATTATATAGGGTTTTTGGAGGATTGAGATCCTTAGGAACTTTTCCTACATTGGTCCTTTGATTCATAGGATTGGATCCCATAGGATTTTTTCCTATGGATTATTTTGTACTACATTTCATAGGAAATCTAACATCCACTCTAACCACTTTTTATAATTCCTTTGTTTTTCCCGTGGCATCAAACACTCCTTGCTAATCCTATAGGGTTCAAATGGACATGCCACTCCAACCATGTACTTTTCCTATTCCTGTATTTTCAAAATCCTACGAATCAAAGAGGCCCTAAGATTTTTTTTCCAATGACTAGATAATTGCCCATGCATTGCAACCGGTGTAAATATTTTATATCATGTTAGCCTATGATTATCTTTCGTATTAGCATGATTGTATAAATAATATTCATTAATAATGCATGCGATTATGTTAGCCAACAATTACCTTCCATATTAATGTGATTGTCTAAATTATTATTTATCAAGTAATGTCTGTGATTTATGTTAGCCCAGGATTACCTTCCATATTAGTGTGATTGTCTAAACAATTGTTTTGCAAATCATGTCTGTGATTTACCTACCTAAGCAAAATTTAGGATTTTATTTGGTAAAAAATATTGTCTTGCCAAAGAAAACATAAGTTTATTAGGTAAGCCAGCCAAAGACGAGAGGGAAGAGGGGAATGTTGGACGAAGCACGAGATGGACGACAAAACCTTAAGTTCTTTTTAAGTAGGAGAGATACCTACCTAAATAAATTTTAGGACTTTATTTGGTGGGAAATCATTGTATTGTCAAAGAAAACAATTTTTTATTTGGTAAAAATATTGTCTTGCCAAAGAAAACATAAGTTTATTAGGTAAGCCAGCCAAAGACGAGAGGGAAGGGGGAATGTTGGACGAAGCACGAGATGGACGACAAAACCTTAAGTTCTTTTTAAGTAGGAGAGATACCTACCTAAATAAATAGGACTTTATTTGGTGGGAAATTATTGTATTGCCAAAGAAAATAATTTTTTATTTGGTAAAAAATATTGTCTTGCCAAAGAAAACATAAGTTTATTAGGTAAGCCAGCCAAAGACGAGAGGGAAGGGGGAATGTTGGACGAAGCACGAGATGGACGACAGAACCTTAAGTTCTTTTTCAGTAGGAGGGATACCTACCTAAATAAAATGTAGGACTTTATTTTGTAGAAAATTATTGTATTGCCAAAGAAAACATAATTTTATTTGGTAAAAATTATTGTCTTGCCAAGGAAAACATAAGTTTATTTGGTAAGCCAACCAAAGACGAGAGTGAAAGGGGGAATGTTGGACGAAGCACGAGATGGACGACAAAACCTTAAGTTCTTTTTAAGTAGGAGAGATACCTACCTAAATAAATTTTAGGACTTTATTTGGTAGAAAATTATTGTATTACCAAATAAAACATAATGTTATTTGGTAAAAATTAGTGTCTTGCCAAAGAAAACATAAGTTTATTTGGTAAGCCAACCAAAGACGAGAGGAAAGGGGGAATGTTGGACGAAGAACGAGATGGACGACATAACCTTAAGTTCTTTTTCAGTAGGAGAGATACCTACCTAGATAAAATTTAGGACTTTATTTGGTAGAAAATTATTGTATTGCCAAAGAAAACATAATTTTATTTGGTAAAAAATATTGTCTTGCCAAAGAAAACATAAATTCATTTGGTAAGCCAACCAAAGACGAGAGGGAAGGTGGAATGTTGGACGAAGCACGAGATGGACGACAGAACCTTAAGTTCTTTTTCGGTAGGAGGGATACCTACCTATATAAAATGTAGGACTTTATTTTGTAGAAAATTATTGTATTGCCAAAGAAAACATAATTTTATTTGGTAAAAATTATTGTCTTGCCAAAGAAAACATAAGTTTATTTGGTAAGCCAACCAAAGACGAGAGGGAAGGGGGGAATGTTGGACGAAGCATGAGATGGACGACAGAACCTGAAGTTCTTTTTAAGTAGGAGAGATACCTACCTAAATAAATTTTAGGACTTCATTTGGTAGAAAATTATTGTATTACCAAAGAAAACATAATGTTATTTGGTAAAAATTAGTGTCTTGCCAAAGAAAACATAAGTTTATTTGGTAAGCCAACCAAAGACGAGAGGGAAGGGGGAATGTTCGACAAAGCACGAGATGGACGACATAACCTTACGTTCTTTTTAAGTAGGAGAGATACCTACCTAAATAAAATTTAGGATTTTATTTGGTAAAAAATATTGTATTTCCAAATAAAATATATTTTTATTTGGTAAGCCAACAAAAGACGAGAGGGGAGGGGGAATGCCGGATGAAGGACGATATAGACGACATAACCTTACATTCTTTTTAACTAGACCAGAAGAGAAGAGATACACCATGTAGAGGTGTACCATTTAAGCTAACCTAAACAAACGATGCATGCAATATTTTTATTTTGTTTGAAAGGAGGCAAAAACCTTTGCCTCATCATTAGGAGTTTTAAAATAAATATTTACATACGTGAGAAATGCCACAAGTGGACTACTCTTCCAGCATAGTGCAACTCAAATCGCACCGCGACACACCGATTTGTCACCTCTTGCTGAATCTTAACGGGGATAGTTCTTGGCATGGTGGATATGTTGTGGAACACTAGGGTGTTGCGTTCACCAAAACTCTCCGAAATGGTGAGCATTTGAAGGATAGAAACCTCCTTTTCCTATGCTCGCTACTCCTTGACCGATATGTCATACTCCAAGCGGGTATATCCAAGTTGTTTGAAGAAGCCAAAATTTAATCATGATCTACACCCGCATCGAGAACCGTCATTTGAATAGGAGCTAGGCGACGGTCTGGCTCTCTCTTGAATAATTGGAAAAGACCACAATTGGCCACTGGCAATGTTGAAGCCAGTTCGAAGCCCATACCCGGTCTTGAATGACAAGCCAAGTGAAAAACTTGCACTTGGGCACACAATTCTTTCAAATCATCGGATTTAGGATGTTGGTGGGGAGGGGGCACTCGAACTGCCCTATAGGCTGACTTGATTTCATACACGCCAGATGCATGAGATTCCAATATCCAAGATATCTCGTTGGGGGCATCGACCCAACACATCGTGAAGGTACCCCAAAGGTTCACAAAGTTGAGGCAGTGTCACATCATGGATTTTTTGTATGTTTCAATCTTTTATAAATCCATATGTTATCCTCATCTAACGAAAATGAGGAAAGTGGGAGGAGCGACATCGTAGTCGCTTCCCCCCTGGCCGGTAGCCTCTTAGAAAAAATAATGCATGTTGTCCACTTCATATGGTATTCTTCTAAGACCACTCCATGCCCTAGTCGGGTAACTCCACCTCACCACGTTGATAACCAAGCGCAAAAAAAATGTTTTGGTACTTTCCAATGTGGATGTGAAAGTATGTAGCACCAATACCATGTGGCAGCTAAAGGTAGGAACCATCTTCTCTCTAGCTCTATCTGCGAGTGATACAACCTTCTGTACACTTTAATGTTTACTTTGCATGGATTCTCTAACAAAATAATTTACAAGTGTGACATGTGAAGTGTGCAAGGTTATAGTGCAAATAAATAAATGTTAAGTACTGAAATTGAAAGTTGTAACAAAGTAAAAAAAGATAGCGCATATGAGTGTAGTAGTGGTTATGGTTGTGGAATCATCCCTAGGTAATTGGCTATGATAATATAATCAATAGGTATATTTGTAGTTGATATGTGGTGGAAGCCTACACCAACATGCTACAAAATCCACCGACTCACATGTACTTATGATCGAACACTTACCAAAGATCCGCATGTACAAAATATCATTAAAGTAAACCCAACCATAGCATTAAGTACTATGGGCCTTCTTTATCCCACGTGTTACGCCTCCTCTACATCACAATCAATAAGAAAGTGAAAATTGTCATTTATGTTCCAACCCGACCAAATTACCAAGAAGATTCAGGTCCACCTCACTGACACATCCAAGACGACAGAGATCAGAGGCGACTTGGATCCAAAATGGGAAAGCACACTCAGTGACTTTCACCGTGAGAAATGGGAAATCTTCGCATGATAACTATCTGATATGACCAGAGTCCAAGTGGAGCTCGATGAGCACACCCTTGTGACGCTCCTTTCTCGACCGTACGCTAATCATACAAACAATGCGTACGAACAAGATTAGGGACTCACTGATTGATACCACAAAACAACACTAGACACAAATTAAAGTCATACAGCTTCATATTACAAGCTAGGGGCCTCGAGGGCTCGAATACAAAGCTCGACAAGCACGAGTCAGCGGAAGCAAATAATATCTAAGTACAGACATAAGTTAAACAAGTTTTGCCTTAAGAAGGCTAGCACAAACATAAGCAGCGGATCGAAAGAGGCGAGGCCTCCTGCCTGGGAACCTCCTAACTACTCCTGAGCGTCGGGGGCAGCCTCCACGTAGTGGTAGGCTCCAGCGGTGGTGTAGTAGTCGTCTCCAGCGTACTCCATCTCCTGGGCTCCATCGTCTGAACGCAGCAACGTATCGAGGGGGAAAGGGAAAGCAAAGCAGCAGTGAGTACTCATCCAAAGTACTCGCAAGACTGACATCAGATCTATGCTAAGTATGCATCATTATCAAAGAATGGGGTATATCTGGACTGACTGCAGAAGCAAGAATAGGGGAAAGGCCTAGTCCTATCGAAGACTAGCATCTTCAACATCTTGCAGCATTAGAAGAGTGCAGATTGGTATCTCACATATAGTCATATTATTGTAGCAATTTTATTAAGTAACCTTGCCCATAGATTCTTCCCCGACTCCCTGCGAGGAAGCAACCTCGGAGCCACAATTCATTTCAATTTAAATCACAATTTTAGTTGTATAAGGTCAAGGTACAACTCCAAGTCGTCCTGTTACCGTGGACACGGCTATTCGAATAGATTAATCATCCCTGCAGGGGTGCACCACATATTCCCCAACACGCCTGAGTCACCTCTGGCCGGACACACTTTCCTGGGTCATGCCCGGCCTCGGGATATCAGCACGTCGTCGCCCCACCTAGGCTCAACAAAGAGGCCAGCCCGCCGGTCTAAATCCTAAGCGCACAGGTTCGTGGGCCCACTTGCCCTTGCACTCCTGCACGATGCGAACGCGGTCGAGGTCAGTCCTAGCACCCCTTAGTAACAAGCGCGATGCCGTTGCGGACCACTCGGGCGCGCTCCGCTCCATTGCTGACGTCCGAAGAGCTTCGGTGGATACAACGACGCTGAGTGCCCATATCTTCCCCACGTGAAGGTTAGTGCGTATTAAGGCCAACGACCTAACTCAGATCAAGTACCCAACCCATTAGCATTTTATTAATGCGGGGCAAGCGCGACCCATGAAGTGCGGTCCCGTCACCCCGTCTCGAGGATGTGTGGCAAAGGCCTCTCCCGCCAGTCCACGCCTCTTCATCACCAAACCGTGGGTACCCCTCAGGGCCGACCCATCACCAACATGTTTCTGTATCCCCGTCATAGTAACTGTGTGTATAAATCATCGAGACGGAACCTGAGGAATCACCCTCAAGGGGCCCCACTCGATGAAACCGTCAAGGTGGACTTAGAGGAATCACCCTCGAGGGTCCCACACTTGAGGGGTTGCACGACAGAGTCATCGTCGGGAGTGGTGAAGGAGGAATCACCCTCGATAACCACGACCGACTAGCTGCACCACAGAGCTAGCATCATGAGTACTTCACGAGGTGTCACCCTCGGTACTCGATAGTAGCGCTGCAGAGTCGTACAACTAAGGGGAGTGCGGTGATGTGAGGGGCCTGGCTTGTCGGTCGGTTGACCGAGTCTCCGAGTCTTCGGGTCGTCGAGTCGTCAATGAAGAAACAGGGGCAACTGTTACTAAGGGGGGTCACAGGGGGTTCAGTGATCAACCTATACTAAGCAGTTGATAAGATTGCAGGTATAGTAACAGTTTATCAAAAGCAGGCTATGCATCAGAATAGGAGCTAACTAATACAGTAGCAAAATCTAATGCAAGCATAAGAGGGAAGAATGGGCGATATCGGAATGCTCAAGGGGGGTTGCTTGCCTTGCTGCTCTGCGGCAAAGGACTGATCGTCGGCGGTGTAGTCGTACCCGGCAGCACCGTCAGTCTCGGGGTCTACCGGAGAGAAGAGGGGGAAGAAACAATAAATATAAAGCACAGATGCAACACGATGCATGACATGGCAATATGCAGGGCTAGGCATGCACTAACGCAGTACTATACGTTGCAGACGGATCGGGAGAATATCTGACGATATTTCCCGGGTCTTTGGATTTATCGGACAGATGAACCTATTGCAAAATGTCCATGTTCATCATGCTAGGGGCATGTGACAGATGAATGGAGGGCATAATCAGATTCGTGGGATTTTTCTGATCAACTTACATGTATAAAGTTTTTTGATCTGAGCTACAGATTATTTTCTATGATTTTTCAAAGTTTTAATCATTTTCTGGAATTAACGGAATTAATTTAATTCGAAAAATCCTTTATGACATCATACTGACATCAGCATTGCATCAGCAGTCAACAGTCTCAGCTGACTGGTCAATCTGACATGTGGGACCCACATGTCATAGACTCACTTTTTAAACCAGTGTTAATTTAATCTAAACAGGTTTAATTAGGGGAGGGCCCCACTGGTCAGTGTCACATTAGGCAAATTAATTAGTTTTAATTTAACCTATTTACTAATTAATCTACTCACAGACGTGGCCCACATGTCATAGAGACAGGGGTCTTGGGCCCCACTTGTCATTGGCTGGCCCTGCCCAGTCAGCCAGTTGACCGTGGTCAACTGGTCAATAGGGGGCCTGGGGACCCACTGGCAGTGACCCTGGGGGTGGCCCCAGGTCAGCCACGTCGGCGGTGGCCGGCGACTGGCCGCCGGTGACCAAAAACGCGGCGGCGCGGCTCGGACGTCGTCGGAAAACGCCTACAGGCGGCCGTTTGGCGCGCGGCCAGGCGCGTTCGAACGGCCACTCGACCGTGCGTCGAACGGTGGTGGTCGGAGCGGTTGGTGTGGTCGGGAACGTCGCCGGCGTTGAGGTTTGGCGGAGGCGACCTAGGCGAGCTAACAGAGGAAGGGGAGGTCATGCGGTGCTCACTGACGGTGACGGGAAGGCCCGGTGCAGTGACGGGGCAGCGACGGCGACGACTCGGCGACGGCGAGCTCCTGGATCCGAGGAGGAAGACGATGGCGTGGGCGCGATGCAGGGGCTCTGGAGCTCGGGCTTGTGGTCGAGGAGGACGGGGAGGTCGCCGCGGTGCTTGTGGATGGCCCAGCGAGGCACGGGAGGGCGTGTGGCTGCGGGTTCTACGGTGGCCGCACCATGGCAGCGCTCGGGAGGGAGGAGAGCAAGCGGGGGAGAGGGAGAGAGGAGAGGCAGAGGCGTCCAGGGGGGAGAGGGCGTTCCCTCTTATCCATCCACGCATGCGCGAGGACGAGGGAGCGAGGGGGGGCCCGGGTGTGCGCACGCGCTCTCTCTGGCGTCGACAGCGCGCGCTGCGGCGTCAGGAGGTGGGAGACGACGCTAGGCGTCCTGGGCCGGCTACTGTAGCCACTGGGCCTAAGTGCACAGTGCACTTTTCCTTTTTATTTCCTTTTTCTTTTTCTGGTTTCTTTTCCAGCTTCTGTTTTATTTCTTTTCTGCACATTTCTCCACAGAAAAATTGTGGGACTTGGTCCAAATAATATCTTGCAATATTTTGTAGGGCCACATTTATTTTGGGCATTTTTTGGAAACTGTAGGAATTATCCACAGAATTAAAAGTGCACTTTAAATGCAAAAATGATTCTGTTTTGATGGTGGGGTCCACACTCAGGCTGGCAATGGGGATTACCCATGCGGGTATTGGACTCCCATCCCCGTCCCCGCGAGAGCCTTCCCATACCCGTCCGCGGGGATAAAAATATTCCCATCCCCATCCCCGTGGGGTTTTGTATCCCCGTGGGGAAACCCATGTACGCAATCAGCAAGAACCTTCGATAGAATTTCAGTAGAAATGATTAGCATTTCAGCACAATAAATAATATATTGTGGCTAGGTTAGATTTTTTAGGGTTTTTTGGCAAAATTGATGAGATGAATAGAAATTTGGGTGGGTAAGGACAGGAATTACATGGTGTCTAGTAATTTTAGATGACACATGTAAGGGCTTCATGGGTAAGGCGGGTAACGGGCATGGGTAATGTTATCCCATCCCCATCCTCCTCTTGCGTGCTGGGTAAGGTATTTGACCCACCAACTTCCCCGTGGGCATTAAAGTTGGCATATCCCCTCCCCTGATAGAGTAATTACCCGTGGGGATGCGGGTAACGGTTAACCATTGCCAGCTTGAGTCCACACCAACATCAAGGTGATGTTGTTTTCCTCAACAACATTTGTTTTGGATTATTCCACAATTGTGCAACATTTTTCCCATGCTGTTTGAGGATTTAAATTATCACATTAAAATTCAAAGCCTTTTGGAGTGGAATTTGAAATGATATTTGAACTTCAACTTGATCATATCTTGTTTAGCAAAAATGATTAGGCACTGATCATGGTCATTACTGTGCTTAATTACAATGATCACTGTAGCACCAAACCAGGGTGTCACAATTCTCCCCTATTAACAAGAATTCTCGTCCCGAGAATTAAGAAGTAGAAGGAAAAAGCCCGGCGTATTCTGCACGAAGATGATCTTCGCGTTCCCAAGTGGCTTCATCTTCAGAATGATTTGCACACTGCACCTTGAAGAACTTGGTAACCTTCTGTCGAGTTCGACGTTCAGTTTCATCGAGAATGCGGACTGGTTGCTCTTTGTAAGAGAGGTCTTGTTGCAGTTCGAGCATATCATGATCCACTGCCCGGATAGGATCCTTGAAGCAGCGACGAAGTTGTGACACATGGAACACATCGTGAACCTGAGAAAGGTTTGGCGGTAGTTCCAGTTGATATGCCACCTTACCACGCCTTTCGAGAACAGTGAAAGGACCAATATATCGCGGAGCCAGCTTGCCCTTGATCCCAAAACGATGTGTACCTCTCATTGGCGTGACTCGAAGATAAGCCTTTTCGCCAGGTTGATAGACCACATCCTTGTGATGACGGTCATACTGACTCTTCTGACGAGACTGGGCATGTTGGAAATATGCCCTAGAGGCAATGATAAATTAGTTATTATTATATTTCCTTGTTCATGATAATCGTTTATTATCCATGCTATAATTGTATTGATTGGAAACTCAAGTACATGTGTGGGTACATAGACAACACTGTGTCCCTAGTAAGCCTCTAGTTGACTAGCTCGTTGATCAAAGATGGTTAAGGTTTCCTAGCCATTAACATGAGATGTCATTTGATAACGGGATCACATCATTAGGAGAATGATGTGATGGACAAGACCCAAACTATAAACGTAGCATATGATCGTGTCAGTTTATTGCTATTGTTTTCTGCATGTCAAGTATCTGTTCCTATGACCATGAGATCATGCAACTCCCTGACATCGGAGGAGTACCTTGTGTGTATCAAACGTCGCAACGTAACTGGGTGACTATAAAGGTGCTCTACAGGTATCTCCGAGGGTGTCTGTTGGGTTGGCATGGATCAAGACTGGGATTTGTTACTCCGTGTGACGGAGAGGTATCTCAGGGCCCACTCGGTAATACAACATCACAATGAGCCTTGCAAGCAATGTGACTAAAGTGTTAGCCACGAGATCTTGTATTACGGAACGAGTAAAGAGACTTGCCGGTAACGAGATTGAACTAGGTATAGAGATACCGACGATCGAATCTCGGGCAAGTAACATACCGAAGAACAAAGGGAACAGCATACGGGATTAACTGAATCCTTGACATAGAGGTTCGACCGATAAAGATCTTCGTAGAATATGTAGGAGCCAATATGGGCATCCAGGTCCCGCTATTGGTTATTGGCCGTAGAGGTGTCTCGGTCATGTCTACATAGTTCTCGAACCCGCAGGGTCTACACACTTAACGTTTGGTGACGATTAGTATAGTTGAGTTATTTTGTTGGTGACCGAAGGTTGTTCGGAGTCCCGGATAAGATCCCGGACATGACGAGGATCTCCGGAAGAGTCCGGAGGTAAAGATTGATATATGTGTGATAATAGTGTTTTGATCTCCGGAAGAGTTCCGGAATTCACCAGAAGGGGTTCCGGATGTTTACCGAAGTGTTCGGGTGTAGCAACACTTTATATGTGCCAAAGGGGTAAAGCCCACGAGGTATTGGAAAGTGCAAAAGGAAGTTTTGCTGCTGCCTTAAGCGGTACTACCGCTGGTAAAGGCAGTACTACCGCGTAAGCGGTACTACCGCTTGTTGGAAGCGGTACTACCGCCCAAGCGGTACTACCGCTTGTGTGAAGCGGTACTACCGCTCAAGCGGTACTACCGCTTGTGAGCGGTACTACCGCTTGTGCGCGGTACTGCAGGGATCCGAGTTGGACTCTTTCCCTGCGGGCCAAACCGACCTTGTGCGGGCAAAACCGACCTGGAGGAGGCTTTTACTCCAAGTTTAGACCCCAAGGCTCAACATATAAATAGAGGGGCAGGGCTAGCACACGGGACACATTAAGATTTCCCAAGCCGTGTGTCGGCAACCCTAACTCTCTAGTTCTCCCGTCATAATCTCCGTAGTGCTTGGCGAAGCCCTGCAGAGATTGTTCCTCACCAACATCACCACGCCGTCGTGCTGCCGGAACTCATCTACTACTTCACCATCGCTCGCTGGATCGAGGAGGTGAAGGCGTCATCAAGCCGTACGTGTGTTGAACGCGGAGGTGCCGTCCGTTCGGCACTAGTTCGTGATCGGATCGAGGGACGACTTGCGATTTGGATCGCGGAGACGTTCGACTACATCAACCGCATTTCTTAACGCTTCCGCTTAGCGATCTACAAGGGTATGTAGATTCACTTTCCCTCTCGTAGATGCTCATCACCATGGATAGATCTTGTGTGTGCGTAGGAAAATTTTTGTTTCCCATGCAACGTTCCCCAACAGGGCAGCCTTCAGATTTGCATGAATAATGCAGACTTGATCTTCGGCATGTTGAATAATATCCGGACCGATAAGTGTACGTTCCCCAGTTTCTGACCAATTCGGAGGAGTCCGACACTTACGTCCATATAATACTTCAAAAGGAGCCATCTTCAGACTAGCTTGATAGCTATTGTTGTAGGAGAACTCAGCATACGGGAGAGATTCCTCCCATTTCTTGCCGAAAGAAATGACACAAGCTCGAAGCATGTCTTCGAGAATCTGGTTGACTCTTTCAACTTGTCCCTGGGATTGTGTGTGAAAAGCGGTGCTGAAGGACAAATGAGTTCCCATAGTTTCCTGGAAACTTGCCCAGAATCTTGAAGTGAATAAACTGCCACGGTCTGAACTGATAACCAGGGGAATACCATGAAGTGAAACAACTCTGGACATGTAAAGATCTGCTAGCTGACTAGCAGTAATAGTTTCTTTGACAGCCAGAAAATGTGCAACTTTGGACAACCGGTCAATGACGACAAGAATAGCATCATTACCTTTCTGCGATCTGGGAAAACCAGTAATGAAGTCCATTTCAACATGATCCCATTTCCATTCAGGAATAGAAATAGGTTGCAGAGTTCCAGCAGGCCTTTGATGTTCTGCTTTGATACGACGGCAAACATCACATTCAGCAACATAGCGAGCAATGTCTTGCTTCATGTTAGACCACCAGAACCTTTGACGAATGTCTTGGTACATCTTGGTACCACCAGGATGAATAGACAGCGGAGTGTCATGTGCTTCCTTCATGACCTCCTGAGTCAAATCATTGTTTTTCTCCTTACTCGGTACCACTAAGCGGCCTTTGAAGTACAAAGCGCCATCCTCAGCAATAGTGAAGAATGAGGGTTTACCTTCCGCCAGGTAGCGTTTAACCCTTTCGACTTCATTGTCACACTTCTGGATCCACTTGATGACGTCCACAAGGTCTGGTTTAGCAACCAGGGTATTAAGAGAACCCTGGGAAACAACGTGGAGGTTCATTTTGTAGGGCCCTTCAGGAGGGGGAGCGAGATAACCCTGAGGAACAATATGGAGGTTCAGCTTGCGAAATTCTTCTTGAAGAAGGGGGTGAACCTTATGGACCTGAAGGTGATTGCAATAAGACTTGAGGCTCACGGCATCAGCCATTACATTAGCCTTGCCTGGGGTATAAGAAATACCCACATTGTAGTCTGATATGCGCTCCATCCATCTCTGTTGACGGAGATTCAAATCTAGCTGAGTAAACAGGTACTTCAGACTTTGGTGATCGGTGTAGATCTCGCAACGATTTCCAACAAGGTATTGCCGCCACTCTTTCAGTGCATGAATTACTACAGCAAGTTCAAGGTCATGAACTGGGTAGTTCTCTTCATGAGGACGCAATTGACGAGATGCATAAGCAACCACTCTGCGTTCTTGCATTAGTACACAGCCCATTCCTTGTCGTGAAGCATCACAATAGATGACGAAGTCCTTACGAGTATCCGGAGGAGCAAGCACTGGAGCAGACGTTAGCTTGTCTTTAAGTGTCTGGAAGCTCTCCTGACATTTTTCTGTCCACTCATATCTAACACCTTTGTGAAGCAAATTGGTTAAGGGATTTGCAATCTTGGAGAAGTTCTCGACAAATCGACGGCAATAGCTGGCGAGTCCGAGAAAACTTCTGACTTGCTTGACATTCTTCGGGGGAGTCCAGTCAAGAATAGCCTGAACTCGTTCAGGGTTGACCGCAATACCATCCTTGGAGATCACATGACCAAGGTAGGTTACTTCGTCCATCCAGAACTCACACTTTGAATATTTTGCATAAAGTTGATGTTCTCGAAGCCTCTCCAGTATAAGACGAAGATGTTCAGCATGCTCTTCTTTATTCTTGGAGAATACTAGAATATCATCCAGATAAACCACGACGAATTTATCGAGGTAATCCATGAATATATAGTTCATCGGGCGAGAGAAAGTTGCCGGGGCATTGGTTAAGCCAAAGGACATGACGGTGTACTCGTATGAACCATAGCGAGTAACAAATGCAGTCTTGGGAATATCCTCTTCACGTACCCGGATCTGATGATAACCCAACCTCAAGTCGAGTTTCGAAAACACTGCTGAACCAACAAGTTGATCATACAGATCGTTGATCCGAGGAAGCGGATATTTGTTTTGAATCGTTGCTTGGTTGATGGGACGATAATCTTGGACCAAGCGATTCGTACCATCTTTCTTATTGACAAAGAGAGAAGGTGCTCCCCAAGCAGAGGAACTTGGACGAATGAACCCTTGACGAAGCGAATTGTCAATTTCTTGTTTCAGTTCAAGGAGTTCATGCGGAGGCATCTTATATGGCCGCTTGGCGATAGGGGTGGTGCCTGGCACTAAGTTGATGAAAAACTCGACAGCTCTAGCAGGGGGGATCCCTGGAAGTTCTTCCGGAAAAACATCTTGGAAATCCCGGACAACTGGAATGTTTTCAATCCCTTCAAGAGGTGACTCATTTAATGCATTCAAGGCATATAGTCGGGTTTCAGCATCTCGAACAAGATGAGCATGGTAGTTGACTATCTCATTCGAAGGATGGAGAAGGTGGACAATTTTGGTGGCACAAACGACGGAAGCAGTATGTGCTTTCAACCAATCCATCCCCAGAATAAGGTCGATCTTGGAAGACTTCAATATAATGGGGGAAGCATGGAATTCCAGTCCTTCTATTTCAATGGGGACATCTGGACAAACAATGGAGGTTTGGCATTGGCCAGCGGGGGTGTTTACCACTATTGGAGCGTTCATCTCCTCGTACTTAATGCCATGCATGTATGCAAAATCTTCAGACATGAAAGAATGCGATGCTCCTGTATCAAACAATACAGAAGCTGGTACTGAGTTAACAAGAAGTGTACCCATCACAGTAGCAGGCTGGTCTTGAGCTTCATTCAGTTCAGCATTTTTAGCTTGAGCACGACCCTGAGCAGGCCTGGCATTGTAGTTGCGGGGCTGGTTGGTAGGCAGTGCAAGTTGATTCTGACCCTGCCTGCAGTCTCTAGCACGGTGTCCTGGACGACCACACTTGAAGCACAACCCATCGTCAGGACGAGAAGGGGGAACAGGAGCTCGTGGAGGTGGAGCTGGGAGCCTCGGCTGCCTGGGTGGGGGTGGAGGCAGACGAGGTGCAGCATAGGACGGCCTCGGAGCAGGAGGCGGTGCATGGTACATGTTGTGGGGGATCCAGATCTTGCGCTTCTGACTTCCTGAGCCCGAAGATGAGCCCATGCCACGGTTGCGCTTGCTGCTGTCCTTGTAGTCCTGCAGACCTGTTTCCACCAGAATGGACTTGTTCACCAAGGTGGCAAAGTTACCGAAGTCTTGAGCAATGAGTGCCAGCTTGATATCCGGGTGGAGGCCTTCACGGAACTTCTCCTGCCTACGAGCATCAGTTGCAACGTCTTCTTCAGCATAGCGAGATAAGTCCAGAAATTCCCGCTGATAAGCATCCACAGTCTTGTTGCCCTGGACTAAGTTGCGGAATTCACGCTTCTTCTTATTCATCAGTCCCTGAGGAATGTGACGAGCACGGAATGCTGCTTGGAATTCCGGCCAGGTGATGATTGTTCCCACAGGCTGTGAGCGCCTGTGGCTGTCCCACCATTGAGCAGCGGGACCCTTCAGAAAGTACGAGGCAAAGGTGACATAGCTAGCCACTGGGGCGCCTGAAGATTCCAGCTCATAAGTGATGTCATGGAGCCAGTCATCTGCGTCAAGCGGCTGAGTTGAGCTGTGGTAGGTCGTAGGGTTGAGACGCATGAAGTCTTGCAGAGTCATTGGGGCTGGCTGCTGATTCATATTCGGCCTCGGGATCTGGTCCATCAGTCCTTGCATAAACTGGCGATTCAGTTCAAACTGATGCATCATACCAGCCATGTAGTCCGGTGGTGGTGGTGGTTCAGGCGCACCACGACCACGACCAGCTGGCCTAACCATTCTGTCAAATTTTAACAGTGGTAGTTTAGCATTTGGTAATTGCAAAATCAATGAATCATTTATGAAGTAAGTTGCACAAAGAAGGAAGTGCAATAAATACGACATAGTAGTTCAAATTTCAACATACAAATCCATACATAGGTCTATTACAAACCATAAGTCCATTACAAAATAGATGATAGGTCCGGCATGAAAATAACCTAGACAACTAGGTGGTACGCAGGCACGCGGTAGAGAGATACAACAACGGGACATAGCGATAAGCTACATCAACGTCATTGACAACGAAAGTAACCACGGAACTGCAGATGACCCTGATTGTGAAACCCGGTGGCAGGGTCCTGCATCCCGTGTACACTCCGATGCAGAACCTGCATATTAAGCGGGAGCGCAGGTCCACGTGCCAGAGTACGACCTCCAACCTCAGGCCATTCAAGACCTAGAGGAAACTCAGTCCGAGGCAGGTAAAGGATGTGCTCCGGATGTATCCTCGCACGGACTGCTGGCAACAAGTGCTCCATAGCCTGATGAAGACGAGCTCGGGTGGCGTACAGCTCGACGTTAAGAGCCCTGACAGTGCGATCCAGAGCCTCAGTGTACTGGACCAGAACCTCTGGGTCGTAACGACGACTCACGTAGGGGGTGCAGACAGCAGTGTAGGACCGGTCGGTACGCTGCCGTGCGAAAGGGGTCAAGACCTCAGCGTCAGCTTCCGTATCAACTCTAGCAGGGACATACGGGATGTACCGGTATGCCGTCTCCTCCAAACAGGGGTTCGCTGCACGGAGACAAACAATAGCAGCATAGGCAGCTTCCTGTACTGCCATCTCAACAGTCACTCCAATGCCACGGAAGGTGTGCAGCTCAGTGATGGAGAGGTCCTGTCGATTCCAGATAACCATCTCAGCCTCATACTGTTCCTGGTTGAACTCGCGGTAGTCCTCGTAAACAGTGTACTCGGGGTACCAGCGATATCCCAGCTTTTTCAAAAGGCCGACCAGAATGGCCGGGAACCCAGTCGTATCGTGCGCGTAGGTCAGACGAACGATCTGCCTACCGGGACGCATCTGTAACAAGGAGATTCAAGAAGTCAAATGACAGTGCCTGCAGCATAACTTCAAAGAAGACAACTTTCGACGAAACAATTCTCCGGTGGATGTGATCACGAGAACCTAATGTTAGAGTTAGGAAAATCTTTACCCGAAAGAGAAGAGAGATCAGAACCTAGAGTATAGACGAGGAGTAAAAGATCCTAATATCATCCGATTGAGATGTGGGCCCGTAAGCCACACAACAATGTTAGTAAAAGTTTTCCAATGACTAGACTCAACTTCGGCTAAGGAGTTGGAAAGGGGGCTACCTACAGACAGTCGGCTCTGATACCAACTTGTGACGCCCCCTTTCTCGACCGTACGCTAATCATACACACAATGCGTACGATCAAGATTAGGGACTCACTGATTGATACCACAACACAACACTAGACACAAATTAAAGTCATACAGCTTCATATTACAAGCCAGGGGCCTCGAGGGCTCGAATACAAAGCTCGACAAGCACGAGTCAGCGGAAGCAAATAATATCTGAGTACAGACATAAGTTAAACAAGTTTTGCCTTAAGAAGGCTAGCACAAACATAAGCAGCGGATCGAAAGAGGCGAGGCCTCCTGCCTGGGAACCTCCTAACTACTCCTGAGCGTCGGGGGCAGCCTCCATGTAGTAGTAGGCTCCAGCGGTGGTGTAGTAGTCGTCTCCGGCGTACTCCATCTCCTGGGATCCATCGTCTGAACGCAGCAACGTATCGAGGGGGAAAGGGAAAGCAAAGCAGCGGTGAGTACTCATCCAAAGTACTCGCAAGACTGACATCAGATCTATGCTAAGTATGCATCATTATCAAAGAATGGGGTATATCTGGACTGACTGCAGAAGCAAGAATAGGGGGAAGGCCTGGTCCAATCGAAGACTAGCATCTTCAACATCTTGCAGCATTAGAAGAGTGCAGATTGGTATCTCACATATAGTCATATTATTGTAGCAATTTTATTAAGTAACCACGCCCAGAGATTCTTCCCCGACTCCCTGCGAGGAAGCAACCTCGGAGCCACAATTCATTTCAATTTAAATCACAATTTTAGTTGTATAAGGTCAAGGTACAACTCCAAGTCGTCCTGTTACCGTGGACACGGCTATTCGAATAGATTAATCATCCCTGCAGGGGTGCACCACATATTCCCCAACACGCCTGAGTCACTCCGGCCGGACACACTTTCCTGGGTCATGCCCGGCCTCGGGATATCAGCACGTCGTCGCCCCACCTAGGCTCAACAAAGAGGCCAGCCCGCCGGTCTAAATCCTAAGCGCGCAGGTTCGTGGGCCCACTTGCCCTTGCACTCCTGCACGATGCGAACGCGGCCGAGGTCAGTCCTAGCACCCCTTGGTAACAAGCGCGATGCCGTTGCGGACCACTCGGGCGCGCGCCGCTCCATTGCTGACGTCCGAAGAGCTTCGGCGGATACAACGACGCTGAGTGCCCATATCTTCCCCACGTGAAGGTTAGTGCGTATTAAGGCCAATGACCTAACTCAGATCAAGTACCCAACCCATTAGCATTTTAGTAATGCGGGGCAAGCGCGGCCCATGAAGTGCGGTCCCGTCACCCCGTCTCGAGGATGTGTGGCAAAGGCCTCTCCCGCCAGTCCACGCCTCATCATCACCAAACCGTGGGTACCCCTCAGGGCCGACCCATCACCAACATGTTTCTGTATCCCGGTCATAGTAACTGTGTGTATAAATCATCGAGACGGAACCTGAGGAATCACCCTCAAGGGGCCCCGCTCGATGAAACCGTCAAGGTGGACTTAGAGGAATCACCCTCGAGGGTCCCACACTTGAGGGGTTGCACGACAGAGTCATCGTCGGGAGTGGTGAAGGAGGAATCACCCTCGATAACCACGACCGACTAGCTGCACCACAGAGCTAGCATCATGAGTACTTCACGAGGTGTCACCCTCGGTACTCGATAGTAGCGCTGCAGAGTCGTACAACTAAGGGGAGTGCGGTGATGTGAGGGGCCTGGCTTGTCGGTCGGTTGACTGAGTCTCCGAGTCTTCGGGTCGTTGAGTCGTCGATGAAGAAGCAGGGGCAACTGTTACTAAGGGGGGTCATAGGGGGTTCAGTGATCAACCTATACTAAGCAGTTGATAAGATTGCAGGTATAGTAACAATTTATCAAAAGCTGGCTATGCATCAAAATAGGAGCTAACTAATACAGTAGCAAAATCTAATGCAAGCATAAGAGGGAAGAATGGGCGATATCGGAATGCTCAAGGGGGGTTGCTTGCCTTGCTGCTCTGCGGCAAAGGACTGATCGTCGGCGGTGTAGTCGTACCCGGCAGCACCGTCAGTCTCGGGGTCTACCGGAGAGAAGAGGGGGAAGAAACAATACATATAAAGCACAGATGCAACACGATGCATGACATGGCAATATGCAGGGCTAGGCATGCACTAACGTAGTATTATACGTTGCAGACGGAGCGGGAGAATATCTGACGATATTTCCCGGGTCTTTGGATTTATCGGACAGATGAACCTATTGCAAAATGTCCATGTTCATCATGCTAGGGGCATGTGACAGATGAATGGAGGGCATAATCAGATTCGTGGGATTTTTCTGATCAACTTACATGTATAAAGTTTTTTGATCTGAGCTACAGATTATTTTCTATGATTTTTCAAAGTTTTAATCATTTTCTGGAATTAACGGAATTAATTTAATTCGAAAAATCCTTTATGACATCATGCTGACATCAGCATTGCATCAGCAGTCAACAGTCTCAGCTGACTGGTCAATCTGACATGTGGGACCCACATGTCATAGACTCACTTTTTAAACCAGTGTTAATTTAATCTAAACAGGTTTAATTAGGGGAGGGCCCCACTGGTGAGTGTCACATTAGGCAAATTAATTAGTTTTAATTTAACCTATTTACTAATTAATCTACTGACATACGTGGCCCACATGTCATAGAGACAGGGGTCTTGGGCCCCACTTGTCATTGGCTGGCCCTGCCCAGTCAGCCAGTTGACCGTGGTCAACTGGTCAACAAGGGGCCTGGGGACCCACTGGCAGTGACCCTGGGGGTGGCCCCAGGTCAGCCACGTCGGCGGTGGCCGGCGACTGGCCGCCGGTGACCAAAAACGCGGCGGCGCGGCTCGGACGTCGTCGGAAAATGCCTACAGGCGGCCGTTTGGCGCGCGGCCAGGCGCGTTCGAACGGCCACTCGACCGTGCGTCGAACGGTGGTGGTCGGAGCGGTTGGGGTGGTCGAGAACGTCGCCGGCGTTGAGGTTTGGCGGAGGTGACCTAGGCGAGCTAATAGAGGAAGGGAAGGTCGTGCGGTGCTCACTGATGGTGACGGGAAGGCCCGGTGCAGTGACGGGGCAGCGACGGCGACGACTCGGCGACGGCGAGCTCCTGGATCCGAGGAGGAAGACGATGGCGTGGGGGCGATGCAGGGGCTCCGGAGCTCGGGCTTGTGGTCGAGGAGGACGGGGAGGTCGCCGCGGTGCTTGTGGATGGCCCAGCGTGGCACGGGAGGGCGTGTGGCCGCGGGTTCTACGGTGGCCGCGCCATGGCAGCGCTCGGGAGGGAGGAGAGCAAGCGGGGGAGAGGGAGAGAGGAGAGGCAGAGGCGTCCAGGGGGGAGAGGGCGTTCCCTCTTATCCATCCACGCATGCGCGAGGACGAGGGAGCGAGGGGGGCCCCCGGGTGTGTACGCGCGCGCTCTCTCTGGCGTCGACAGCGCGCGCTGCGGCGTCAGGAGGTGGGAGACGACGCTAGGCGGGCTGGGCCGGCTACTGTAGCCACTGGGCCTAAGTGCACAATGCACTTTTCCTTTTTATTTCCTTTTTCTTTTTCTGGTTTCTTTTCCAGCTTCTGTTTTATTTCTTTTCTGCACATTTCTCCACAGAAAAATTGTGGGACTTGGTCCAAATAATATCTTGCAATATTTTGTGGGGCCACATTTATTTTGGGCATTTTTTGGAAACTGTAGGAATTATCCACAGAATTAAAAGTGCACTTTAAATGCAAAAATGATTCTGTTTTGATGGTGGGGTCCACACCAACATCAAGGTGATGTTGTTTTCCTCAACAACATTTGTTTTGGATTATTCCACAATTGTGCAACATTTTTCCCATGCTGTTTGAGGATTTAAATTATCACATTAAAATTCAAAGCCTTTTGGAGTGGAATTTGAAATGATATTTGAACTTCAACTTGATCATATCTTGTTTAGCAAAAATGATTAGGCACTGATCATGGTCATTACTTTGCTTAATTACAATGATCACTGTAGCACCAAACCAGGGTGTCACAACCCTCAACATCTGAACACGTTTCCGGTAAATAAAGCAAACCCTCTGCCGGTTTTCGAAGCTGAAGTGGCGCGCGATGAGCGGGAAGATAACTAAACTGCTTGAGGCCGGCTTCATAAAAAAGCCAAACATCTAGACTGGTTGGCTAATCCAGTTATGGTACCCAAGAAGGATACACCCTTGTGTATGTCCATTGATTAGACAGATCTCAATAAAGCATGTCCCATGGACCCGGTTCCTGTGCCCCGCATCGATCAGGTGATCAATTCCATCACGGTTTATGATCGATTGTCTTTTCTCGTCGTGTACTCCGAGTACCACCAGATCTGTATGAGGGAGTCCACCGCGGGTTGCTAGCAAAGGTTGCTAGATCTGCATAGTGCAAGTCCTCAACATGGCAATGGGCACCCGTGAACCCGACGGGTAAAACCCTATTAAGGCAAGGGTTTGAAAAGTAATAAGGGCTCCTTTGATTCAAAGGAATTGCATAGGAATTTTGGAGGATTTGGACCCTTAGGAATTTTTCCTTTGATGGACGTTTGATTCGTAGGATTGGCATCCTTAGGAATTTTTTCATAGGATCCATTTGTATTACATTTTGGAGGAAAATTTCCATCCACTCAAACCTCTTTGTAGAATTTCTTTGCTTTTCCTGTGCTATCAAACATTCTTTCAAATCATGTAGGGTGCTATAGGACTGCTATCCTATTCCTGCATTTTCCCTATTCCTTCGTTTTGAGAATCATGCGAATCAAAGAGGCCCTAATTACCCACGGGTTTATAAATGGAAAAAGTATTCGGGTAAGTCGGGTACATGTATGGGAAGGCAACACCCATACCCGTGTACCCTCATACCGATATGCTCATTCATTCTGACAGGTAGGCCATGTATGTCATTTACCAAAAATATGAAAACCCTAGCGTTACTTTACCTAGTCGCAGTCTCAATCCCATATCCCTCCCATAGCCCCTACCCCCCGCGCCGTCACTCTCACACCACACCACAGAAAAACGCTCGCCTCCATCTCTCTCTCGTCGCAAATCCTAGAGAGGAGGAGCCACCGTCGCGGCGCTGCCTGCAGCGACATGACCGTCCACCTCCCTCATATCCTCGTCTCCACTATCCACCTCTTGTCCTCCACGCGACCAACGTCATGCCGTCTCCCTCTCTCCACCTCGTGTCCTCCACCCCATCTCCTCCACGCGAACACATCGGGCTGCCGGAGCACCTCCTTCCGCCAAGCCTCGAGCTCCAGTGGACAAACACATGGAGCCCGTCGAAGAGGACATCGAGGAGGCGCATCACTCCAGCGCAGATGCAACTGCGGTGGACGGGGAAAATTTTGAAGAAGAAGGCACCAGGAGCGGATCTCGTGCGCCGACACCTTCGCCTATCCGCTCATGCGTCTTCGGCCACCTTCGATGGGGCAGGTTCCCGGGTGCCGCTCCTCTCTACCCAGTTACAAGGTGGGATGTGGTCGTGGCCGTGAGAGGGCTACACTTGCGACGGCATGCACAACATCCGGCGGCGTTCGACACCAACTCCGGCTGAGTAACTTCTACGGCGGCAGCAAAGCTTCCAATTCGGTGAAGAGTTCATCACCATTTTAAATGTGTTAATTAGATCTGTTAATGAATATTTGAGTGTGTTGAATAGTTAATCAATCTTTTGTAGATGCTCACACGGGAGAACCTAGATTTTGGACTTGCCTTCAAGACATATAAGAAGGGATGCAGGTTAGTACTTGGTAGTAATACTTATTAAGAATTACAAATCAAACATATCTTGTATAGTTAAAACTCCCGGCTAGCATCCACATAGACCCCCAAACGAGCAAAATGGTGTAAGAAAACACATCCTAGTAAAAAAAAAAGACCTATCGCGCGCTGCGCGCAGAAGATCATGGCCGATCAAGTCGAGAGAGAGTCCACCATAGGGCAAAACCGTAAACTTTGGTTCGGGTTTGTCCGTAGCTCACGCGCTCCCCGGTCCTGGGGCCCCACGCGTCACAGGGAGAGAGGCCACCCAGCCTTTCTTTAAGCTCGCCGAGGCCGGGCGGCGCGCTGTCGCGGCCGTGAAATTTCAGTTACCACATCGCAGCGGCGGTCGTGCGTGGGACTAGTACCATTTTTTTCTCTACAATAAAAGGGGGCGATTATAAGATGGAAGGGGTCCCTGTCGCTGTTGCGCCCGAGCGCCACCCACACCCACACCCACGCCCACTTGCCTGTTATTAGCTGCTTTGTGCTCTTGCGCCGTGGTCCCCTTCGCCTGTTCTTATCTGATCTCCCGTCTCCTCTCCTCCCTCTCCTCGTGCCTTCTTCTCCCCCCCCTTTCCCCCACCCTCCCTCCGCTGTTTTTCCCTCCTCCTAGCTCTCCCAGGTCATGGCAAAGGTGAAAAGCGGATAAAACTAGCAAGTGGGAGATCGACGCAGGTGAGCTCATGCTGCCATCTCCCTCCCTTTTGCGTTCATGCGTGCCTGCTTATGCTTCTTCTTCCTCCAATCCTTGTACGATGATGCGTTTTGTCCGTGCTCTTGATTGGCTAGAGGGTCTGAGGTAGGCTAGCTATGCGACCACGCCTCGTTCTTTTGGGTATTTTTCTCTCTAGACTAGATATTTTCGGGGATCCTAGAGTTGCTTCTGCAGCTAGCAGTTATCAATTCCAGTTTGTGCTTCTTTGCTCTTCGTTTTCATTGCTCCGGGGAGATATTTTCGGATAAGTCCATGCCAGAGTTGCAGCTTTACATGTTCTAGGATGGTACCAGCCAATTTCCAGAGTCCCCTTCTTTCTTTTCTTTTCTTTCGGAAATCTGGAATATATAGCACCTAGAGTTTTTGGAAGGATTTTACTTTGTTTTGTCAGGAAGAGGAATGGAATGCTCCCTATTACCAGGAGATGGGAAATTTCCCGTCTCTTCTCCGTTTCGATGCCTGCTTGATCCATTTTTTCTCTTCTCTATTGTTTTCTTCCCCTTTTGTAGACTATACTACTACTTTGTTTCCTTTTCGGCGAGCACATGGGTACATGTTCTTGTTTCCAACTGTCCATACCCGTTTGGCTTTGGCTAGGGTACAAGTAAATATATTCACATAAAAGATGGCTTTCTTCCCTTGAAAAGTGCCCCCCCACCCCCCTGCTTTCTCATCATTTTCGCCAAGCCCATGTGATTGGATCAAAGCAATCTTTCATACGCTTAAACATGATCACTAGAAAGGAAACACATGCTTCAGTTTCTTCCTTGATCTGCTATATATGCTAGGACTAGGACCCGTTAAAAACATGGAAACCAATTATGTTTGGTAAAACCCTGTGTGGACAGGACAGATGCGTTCATGCTTCAATCATTTGCCTCGTTCTTCCGTTAGTGTATTATATGGTCATGCATAACACACCCATTTCTGTTAGTTATGCCGTCCGATATGATCATGTCACAGAGAAAAACAAGATAAGCTCGTGTTAGATTAGATGGCTCGGCTAGTTGCGTGCGCTGCCTTCCTTAGGTTGATGATCTGTTTGTGAAGAGGATCATAGCAGAGGTGTGTGTGTGTGTGGTGTGTGGGTTGGATAAGATCAGAGTGCGTTTTGTTTGGCCAAACACATGCAGGCCGGGCCTTCCGGTGCTTGCTTCAATTGGCAAACTTGCTTTTATGCCACATGATTGTCTCCGCTCCGGGTTATGTAGATCTGGGATGTTTTGTGAACTAATACTGGAGCACATATGTCTTTAGTCACCGTCTAATTACCTAATTAAGTTACTAGTATTATGGCTATTTTAAGCTCTATTGCTCTTTAACTGTAATTGCCTCTTTAACACTAATAATCTTGTTGCACATGTTGCCTAGTTATTGCGTTCAGACTCACCAAGCAATAAGTTGGTAATTAACCTGACCTCTTTGCTTGCTTCTGTGCAGCTGAACACCACAGCTACAAGTAGTAGAGGAAGTGGAGTTTATCTGTGGAAAAAGAGAGTTGCTTGAGTGACCATGATGGGAGGCGGGCTGCTGATGGATCAGGGCATGGCCTTCTCCGGCGTGCACAACTTCGTGGATCTGCTCCAGCAGAACGGCCCCGACAAGAACCTCGGCTTCGGCTCCCTTATGCCACAGACTTCCTCCGGCGACCAGTGCGTGATGGGCGAGGGCGACCTCGTGGACCCGCCGACGGACAACTTCCCCGACGCCGGGGAGGACGACAGCGACGACGATGTGGATGACATCGAGGAGCTGGAGCGCCGCATGTGGCGCGACCGCATGAAGCTCAAGCGCCTCAAGGAGCTGCAGCAGAGCCGCGGCAAGGAGCAGGCCGCCGGCGGCGGCGGAGTGGGCGACGGGTTGAAGCCGCGGCAGTCGCAGGAGCAGGCGCGCCGCAAGAAGATGTCGCGCGCGCAGGACGGCATCCTCAAGTACATGCTCAAGATGATGGAGGTGTGCCGCGCCCAGGGGTTCGTCTACGGCATCATTCCGGAGAAGGGCAAGCCGGTGAGCGGCGCCTCCGACAACCTCCGCGCTTGGTGGAAGGAGAAGGTCCGCTTTGACCGGAACGGCCCGGCCGCCATCGCCAAGTATCAGGCCGACAACGCCGTGCCGGGCTCCGAGAGCGAGCTGGCTTCCGGCACCGCCAGCCCGCACTCGCTGCAGGAGCTGCAGGACACCACGCTGGGCTCGCTGCTCTCGGCGCTCATGCAGCACTGCGATCCCCCGCAGCGAAGGTTCCCTCTCGAGAAGGGCATCTCTCCTCCATGGTGGCCGTCCGGCGACGAGGAGTGGTGGCCGGAGCTTGGCATCCCCAAGGACCAGGGCCCGCCCCCGTACAAGAAGCCCCATGACCTGAAGAAGGCCTGGAAGGTGAGCGTGCTCACTGCTGTCATCAAGCACATGTCCCCGGACATCGAGAAGATCCGGCGCCTCGTCCGCCAGTCCAAGTGCCTCCAGGACAAGATGACCGCCAAGGAGATCTCCACCTGGCTGGCCGTGGTGAAGCAGGAAGAGGAGCTGTTCATGAGGCTGCACCCGGGCGCTCGCCCTCCAGCGTCTGCAGGCGGCATCGCCAGCGCCATATCATTCAACGCCAGCTCGAGTGAGTACGACGTTGACGTCGCCGACGACTGCAAGGGCGATGAGGCCGGCACCCACAAGATGGCCATGGCCGATCCAACCGCGTTCAACCTCGGCGCGGCCATCCTGAATGACAAGTTCCTCATGCAAGCGCCCATGAAAGAGGAGACCGCCGACACGGAGTACGTCCAGAAGAGGAGCGCGGTGGCCGCCGAGCCGGAGCTGATGCTGAACAACCGCGTCTACACCTGCAACAACGTCCAGTGCCCACACAGCGACTACGGGTACGGGTTCCTTGACCGGAATGCGCGCAACAGCCACCAGTACACCTGCAAGTACAATGATCCCCTCCCACCAAGCGCGGAGAACAAGGCAGCGCCACCTCCGCCGCCGCAAGTCTTCCCGGCAGCCTACAACCAGCAGAGCCATGGGCTCAACAACCTGGATTTTGGCCTGCCCATGGACGGCCAGAGGTCCATCGCCGAGCTGATGAACATGTACGACACCACCTTCCCGGCCAACAAGAACATGAGCAACGACGACGTCACCATTATAGAGAGGCCTAATGCCCTCACCCCGGGAACGCAGATGGACGAGGGTTTCTTTGGACAGGGCAACGGAATTGGAGGCAATGGCGACAGTATGTTCAGTGATGTCAGTAACATGATGCAGCAGCAGCAACAGCAACCACAGCAGCAGCAGCAGCAGCAGGCCCCGGCGCAGCAACAGTTCTTCATCCGTGACGACGTGCCGTTCGGAAACCAGATGGGCGGCATCTCCGGCGCATCGGATTTCAGGTTCGGGTCTGGCTTCAACATGTCTGGCACCGTCGACTACCCGCAGAAGAACGACGGCCCCAATTGGTACTACTGAAGAATAAGCTTAAGCTTGTAGGGTCATATAAGCTTTTAAAATGTGAGCTCTTGGTGGCAAAACCTTGTGTTTCCATGGGGAAGTGTCGTCGTCTCCTAAGAAGTGGGTAATTCTATAGGTCTTCTCTTAATTTTCATATAGGTTTTGCAGTAGTTGCAAATAGGCTGGAACTTGGAACTGGTTATATACATGTATGTCCATCCAGCTGGTGAACCTCTTATGGAAAACTTAATTTTATTCCTAGTTTCATTTGTTAGCTAAATGCTGTTCATATGACTGGCTGGCTGTCAAATTGTTTGTGTGTTTGTTGATTCCGTTCCTTGTGATTGATGAATGTATGAACTGGTGCTCTCTTAGGTCAACTCTCACCGTACGATTTTCAATAGGATTTTTTTGTTGTTGCAAAACTTCCATGCCGGGAAGTTCTGGTAAATAGACAGCTACGTTTGTTTGTCAGGCTAGTGGAAATTTTGCTTGAATTAGGTTCACTTGGATGTCGGTATAGAAACGGACCAACCAAGATCGTTTTCTTCCCCTGATCTTTCCAGTAAAATAAATTCATCCTGGTGAGTTGCTTCTTTTTATGTCGTGCGAGAGATCTAGTAACTTTCACATCAAGACGCGTAGAAAGTGAGTATTTGATCCTCACTTTGCCTAAAGCCGGGTCAATTCAAAGTGGCAAACCTAAGAAAAGTTAGGCAGCGCTTTGCAGTGTTTTTGGTGCTCGCCAGAAAACAATCTTTGCTTGGTCATCTTGAAAAGAAAGAAACATGGATCGGATTGGATTGGATGGTCCTCGCTTTGATCACAAGAGCCACCATCCCCTTTATTGCTTGGTGGCACCTATCATCCGTGCCCGTGCATCTTATCCCTTTGGCCTGTCAAGGCAAGGTAGTGGTGGGACTTGTGACCCCCCCTCACATGCTCTCTTCACTCTCAGAGGTGCCCCTATCGTGCTGATTTACGTGGAGGCAACGCATCGGCGCGCTAACAACAATCCGATTGAGGCAAAATTTGGTGTTTTGACCTTTTTACGAAAGTTTAGTTGGATGTAACCATGTTTTTTTTAAGACAAAAGTTGGATCTAACCATGTTCAAAATTTTTTTGGGATCTGATCCTTTTCCTACCGTCGAGGTCGATGACGGTAGGCAGTGACGGACCTAGCCCACTGGACCAGAGTGGGCCAACAGTGCTACTATACATATACATTTATTTATTTTATTTTATTTTATCACCTTTCTCCTATGATATAAAAAGTATTTTCAAATCCCAGGGTGGGCCATGGCCCACTTTGGCCACCCTCTACCTCCGCCATTGGCGGTAGGTTATATCAGTCTACTGCCGAGGCACATGGCGGTAGGGGTACGCCCTAGCGCAAAAAAAATTCTAAATATCAAATACAGTGCGTGTACGCACCTATCGCCGGGCACCTCGGCGGTAAGGTTGCACAGGATACCGACAACCTTTGTAGCGGTAGGGGTGCGCTAAGCTGACGTGGATAAGTTTTCTACTGCCAGGGAACTTGGCGGTAGGCAGCTATACCCTACCGTCATCGACCCCGGCGATAAAAAAGAGTCAGATCCCGAAATATTTTCGAACAGGGGTTAGATCCGGCTAAACTTCTGCAAAAGGTGAAAACACAAAATTTTGCCTCCGATCGAGTGTTTGATGACCGAGGCTGAGGTGCATATGAGGGTGACAAGTTTCTTCTCTAGGTGACAAGTCTCTGAATGACCTAATGTGTTCAACTAATTGACAACTTTCTGAATGACCCACTGTGTTTTCAGTCATAATCCTCGTTGATGGAAGTTGTTAAATCATGTGATGTATCGTACTATTAGGGAGCTAGAGTACATGCTGAAAAACATCTCAAAATTGACAAAGATGCATGTTGAAAAAGGCCACAAGAGTTTCTAGCAAGTCTCTCTTACGAAGAGTTTCTGGTTGGGGTGATCTAAAATAAATATTTTTTTGACACTGAGGGAAAGGGTTAACGGTTGAGTTAGTTGTAAGCCAAGGTTAAGCGTTTTATGAGGGTACCAAAATCCAGCCATGTGGGCTCAAAATCGTTCTCGAGATGTAGCTAATCTGCCCCTTAAAATAGGTTCCAGACAAGGAGCAAGATAATATAAGAAAAACAAGTGGCTTATGTGACTCTAAATGGTCAATTTGTCCCTTGGATATTCTTGTGGAACGGCTTGACCAAGAATTGTCCGCAACGCCTAAGCTAAGGAACCTGTAAACTATCTACTCTTTTGGATCAGTGACGTGCAACGATGGTGAGAGGAAGTAGCAAACCACTCCTGAAATTAACTATTAGAGCAAAGATGCACTAGAAACATATGCTTAAGCACTTTTTCTTTTTCTTTGGGTCACCAATTTTTCTGAAAGTTGGACTGGGCAAATCAAATGAGCATAATAATACTATTAGAGAATCATCATCATCAGGTGATAAAAACGTGAGTTATGAATCGATTGGTTGTTGGAGAAGGGTCTTGATTGGTTGGAGAAACAAAGCGCACCTAACAAAAGCGGGCACCATCATCAACTGGACACAGCTCAGCAGCATTAGTGATTAGTGTGCAGAGACAAATAATTATTTGAATTTCCCGGGAAGGTTTACAGTGATAACTTGACATGAAACAGTAGGGTTTCTGGTGGAAATCCGAAATGGTCCGCAGGGCATGACATCTGACACAGAGACAGGGTGCCGCGCAGCACAGTGCGGCAGGACACCGAGGATGGAGATGGTTCCATTCCACGGGACCGGAGGAAGAAGATGATGAACAGGAAGAGATAGTGGTGGCTGAATTGGGTGCATGCACCAAGTGGCATGGCCTGCCTTGCCTGAAAGCAACGGGTGAGGAGAGGAGAGGAGAGGAGCCCCGCGGCGTGGGCACCGGAGGCCGGCCGCGCCGCGATCCGCGTCGACGTGTGACGCGCGGTCCAGCCAGCCTGGCTCGACAACTCAGTACGACCCGACCCGACGGAGGCGAGGCGAACCAGTCAGGACTGTGGACGCTGAAATCAATCCATTCATTGCGATCAGTGTGGCTGCGACATGGGCTCATCAGTCATCAAATCGGATGATCGATGATTCGATCGTGGCCTGACAGGGATGTGCCCGTGTAGTACATCACTGGCTACTGACCATCTCTTAAGCTGCTCAGAGTGCAGCACATTTAGTACAGTACCCACTGTAGCTTTTCCTTCTGTTAAAAATCTCTGGATTTGAGCTGCAGAGCTGCCTAAAATTGTGCCACACGGCTTCCATGTACTGGCCAGTGGTAGTGGATGGGGTGTGGTTGCCCTTGCCCGATGATCCCAGATTTGAGGGCAAGGCTGGGACTGCCGAAACAGGGAAGGGAAGGGACGCCGGCCGCCGGGTGAGGTGGGCGAACTGTTCCTGGGGGACTCCATCTCGATGGATCCGATCAACTTGTGCGGGCCAGGATATTCATCATGATGCGTACGCGCAATGGAGAATGGCGTCGCAGAGACCGGGCTCCAGGAAGCCCGGTTTACCAAAAAAAATCAAGATATACTTAAAAGTTTCAAAAAATATCAATTTTTTTATACGAATACATATGCATGGTAGTCAAGTATGTAAAAAGTTTCATCAGGTAATTCGACTGTTCGCATACTACACAAAAAAGATAAATATCTGGTCCAAATACAACAAAGATAAAGCCCATTTTAATCTGTGTATTTGTCTTTTTTGTATGCGTTACATGAGAGCATATGTGTTCGTGAAAATTTATACGCGTGTATTACGAATACTCATCTGTGTATATACTTTTTTTCAGATTTTTTCAGTGTGTGCAAATAGTATTTCGGCTGAAAAAAAATACCGAGCTATGTGGAGCTCGGTCTCTGCAGCCATTTATCGACGCGCAATGCCTCTATAGTCTACTAGCAGGCGGAGGCACGGCGGCACGTTGTGCCCGTTGTGAAGCATGTGTGTGGTTGTGCTTCTTTCCTTATCTATCTATCTACTATACCCCTATAAAAGCACGAAAGGGGCAGATCCAAATCATCTCAGCCGTTTAACAACACGATCTAACGATCCAAAACATGTCAGTGTTTAACACTAACCGTGGCTTGATCCCACGAGTCCACACACGCGATCTCTTCCACCGCCAGGTCTACCCCCACCCACGATCTCCTTTTCCTCCTCCTTTTTCTCCCGATCTATCCCTCCCCGTCTTCCTGAGAGTACAACCACGCTAGGGTTTCCCGCTGCAGCCCTCAATCCCCTGCTTACCCATGATCCGGACCTCACCATCGGCAGCAGCTACTCGGGATCCCTTAACTACGAGGCGGATGACATCGAGTGGGGGAGGGAAGCCGAGGCAATGGCCGGGCTGATGTGTCCGCTTCCGACCTCACCATCTCGCGCTCGCCCCGTGGTCGAAAACGCCACCAAGCGGAGAACGGGCGACTGCGAGATGTGACGAGGTCGCTCGGAGTTTGTCCGGCGGCAGCGTCAATCTCACCATGTATCTCCGGAGTTAATGCACGGTGATTTGCACCCCCCGCCCCCCCCCCCCCCCCCCCCCCCCCCCCCCACACACACACACACACACCGCACATACAGGAAAACAAATAGGGCAGAACCACCAGGCAGTGTGATGGTGAGGGCAACGAGAGCGGCCACGCCTGAAGCCTTCTTCCTCTCCTTCCCTTCCCTTCCCTTGGTTTCCTGTATCTCAGTTGCCCCTCTCCCCCCTCCCCCGTTTTCTTCTACCATTTTTAGGATTTATTACTAAATGCATCAACCTTTCTTATCCAAGCAGCATGTGTAGAACAGAGAAAAGGATACTCAAGCCATGCTTGAGTAGGCTAGCAACAATTTTGTACCCGTGCAGATTTTAAGAACACAACTTGCTGAAATCATGATAGCATGCTATTAGCAGAGGATCCTCTCCCACGATGCTTCCATTGGTTAACCATTTTGAATACCGTAAGTGCTATTTTTTCCAGCATTTATTTAATCATTTTTAGCAGATAACACTTCTATGCAGTTTAGATTCTATCTCCCAAATATTTAGTAATTGGTAGACGACTATTAACCAGGTTAGTCAATATGATCTCCCAAATATTTAGTAATTGGTAGACGACTATATATAATTTGGCACACCCGCATTTTGGTAGGACTGGTGCAGGCACAAACTGAATGACCCTGAAATCCTCCAGTCTTGTTACCTTTGAAGATGTATTTGCTACTACTATGAGTTGATGTCGCCCAATTTTCTACATACTTTCCCTATAAAAAAAAGTTAAGTCTGCATACTTGTACAAGCATGTTTTTTAAATTGAACTTGTACAAGTATAATATCTAGGATATTTTTAACTGAACTTGTCAGTGGTGCCTTTTGCTTGGATTACATTCAGTTGTGTGTGTCTATTTGATAAACATGTGATCTGCATTAGTTTGTCGGTAGCATGTGAGGCTAATTTGGCGATGAGGGGATGTGAGATTGAACATATTATTTTCCTAATTTGTGTATGATTCAAACCTCACAATGCAAACAACAACGAATATTTTTGTCTTCAGAAATTCTCTACTGTTTTTTCTTCGTGATATGAAATAAATTGTGACTGGTGTATCCATAATCAGCTGTGATGTTGTGATGCACACTATATATGTTTCATTGGCTTTCATGTTGTCTCTGTCGAGACACTTCCATCTATATTTCCCTCTTTTATAACCAGGAATGAGAGGGATTATGGTTCTTTTCATTAAAATAATAAATTGATACTTCTACTTGTCATACTCTAAAGTTCACATGTACTAAGTGTTAGCTTTCTTACTCATCATCTACTTCCCCGAGATACATAAGGATGAAAGATAACTTTGCTTTCATGTAGACAGTGTGTTTAAATTTCAGGACTTATTCCATCATGTTATCACATCGCAGATAGTTTATTTCTAAAATGCAGAACGAGTTGTATCTTTTAGTTATTAACTGGTACATGCATGTATGCCCGCAAACAAAGCCTCCAAACTGTTTTGTCTCTTATACTTTACTATACGTCGTTTTTTTATACAGTTGGTTTAATTTTATGTTAGTAGACTTAAGTGCAGAAAATAATCACACATAGTTTGAGTGGCTCAGAAGGATGGGCAGCTCTAGAACATGCTTTATGGGCTTTCACTATTTATGTCAAGAAATCCGGCCTACATGCTACAAAGGATTATAAGGGTTTCTTACTAACACATCCAGTGAGGTCTTGTTAGTGTTGTTTCCTTTAAATAATTTATAAACACTACATGAAAGAGAGTAAGAATACGACAGTTTAGTTTCTGCTATTGCTCTTGTTGTAAAATTGGCCTACATCCAGAAATGGTTTCCAACAAAGATCATGTGTTCTTTTTTTTCAAATGGGTATATGTGGTATTGTGGTGTTCTCATTATTTTTATTTTTCCAGTACCATTGAATGGTTGCACACCTCCGGGATCTTGCAAACTTGGCAAAGTCACCATAGGGACAGTCCAAGAACATGCGGCGAGGGAAGGATCTCGGGGGAGGAGGGAAGCTCGAGGGGTGGCGGCTGGGCAGCGCCTTGAAATATCAATGTTCAAGTTGGCCTGAACTACATTAGTAAATATATATTATATATATTAGCAAACTGCAGATTACTACGAGCACACACCTTTTAACTATTGATATTTACTAACAAACTGCAGTCTCAAACTTGCATCAGCAGATGTGCTTCTCCTATTCCCTTGTTTACGACGTACTAAGTGTGTGCCTATTGCATATATTTTCTGCTCACTCCTACACTAGAGGCCCTTCGAAAGCTAACTAAGATATTGTTAGTTTACAAGCCTTCTGAGGAGACTTAAGTATGTGTGATACGCCTGACAGTAACAAAGATCTTTTCATATGTGATGATTTGCTGAATGTGTTGCTATAATAGATTTAACATTTTTCTTGACATGAGTTGCAATGTCCGATTACCATTTTTGTAGGACAACGTACTAGCGTGTGTCTATTGCATATTTTTCTGCTCATTGTTGCACTAGAGGCCCTTCTGAACCTAATTAAGATATTGTCAGCTTACAATCCTTCCGATAAGACTTTGTATTATGCCTGAGAGCGATAAAGATCTCTTTAGATTCCCTAAATAATTTATTGCACTTATTTTCATACCTCTATTTATAAATGCTTGATGTCCTGAACTAATACTTCTAATATTCGGTTGTGCAGATTCTATTATCAGGAAGTGGAACACCCTCCCCCCTCCAAAAAAAGTCTGGTGTGAGGTGTTACTTCCATAGCGAATGATGGTCTTAAGGTCATTAGAGGCGAACCAGTAGACACCCGGATAATAACAAGTGACACTAAAGAACGGAGGTTCTTTGCATTGGATCTATTCTGCAAGGTTCGCCAGCGTGGACGCACACGGAAAGCTACGCCGGTTACAGTTGTAGCCAACCAGAAGTGTAAGTGTGTGCGTTACCAATGGGGAAAGAGGTCGATAACTCCATGATGTCTACCTTCGATGTGAATTATACTTTATGATTTTTCGATTCTAAAACGGACATTTTCATGGTAATGTTTTTGCTTCCCTAGATCTACTAAAATGTCCCTTGTACTAGGAATATTTTTCTCAAATAATCACTCTTGTATTAAACAGGAGGAGCTCAAGGGATCATAATGAACAAATAGCCAGGTAGGAGACTTAATCATATGATATGATGTTTTCTTAACAAAGTATTTGATGCCATTCATTACCTCCTATCATATGACAGTTTTATTTTCTGGTTATGGAAAGAGAGATTGCACTGCTTATACATTATATCTTGCCAGCCTTACAATTTTATTGACATGTTTTATAAATCAGTTATAGGTAGTCAAAATTTTCAGTCACATATTCTAAAGATATTCAGATTGCACTCTTGTTGCCTTTTCATTTTCTTTTGGGAGTAATGTCCGCCTATCATGTTAAAGCAATTTCTCATCCCAAATAAATGTTACCAGTGTGTAAAAAAAATCTGATTATGTTTTTTAAAGTTTCTTCTGAATATGATTGTTATCCCCATTTCTAAACTGTTGACACTCTGACCTATTACATGTGAAGTGAAAGACTTATAATTTTGATTGACTCTGGATAAAGACGCATAAGCTTGTAAAGGAACTGGTGCTCCACCTTGCTATGAATTGCTCTATTTTATCCATGTGTTGGAGTAGATGATATTTGATAACCTTGCAGCGGTAGAGTTTCCACAACACTATGTATGATCTAAACAATGGCTGATAATATTTATTGGATCATTTGTTTCAAACAAATAATTTTTTTGGGAGATATTTCTAATATTTTTAGTGTGTGTGATATACTCCCTCCGTCCCACATATGTAAGGCCTAATGCGTTTTTCAAGGTAGCCTTCGACCAATGATAAAATTATTAGTACATGAGATGTACGATATAAAAGTTATATCATTAGAAAATCCTTTCACATACAAATTTGATGATATGCTTTGTGTAACATGCATGTCATATATTATTGTGCTAACCCGTGGTCGAAGGTAACCTCGAAAAATGTATTAGACCACATATATGTGGATGGAGAGAGTATTTAAATTTTTTGTGAAAATGTACAACATCCAATAATACAGTAGTTATTAACATTTGTAGTGGTTATGTTATTGCAGTTAGCAAAACATTTAAAATTTACTTGAACTCTGGTGCTCTGGTGTTATCATTGTCCTCTTAACCATTTGACCATAGATTAATTTGTTCATATAATAATTATTAACATTTATAGTGTTTATTAACATTTATATTTGTCAAGACGTGCGTTGCATGTGCACGTTTACTAGTAGAATAAAAGAAGGCAGTGGATAAGCGAGCTGGCATTTGGTAATGTGAAAGTCAATTTAACATAGGTAAATACCGAAAGGTGCCAAACAAACAGTTCACTCATGGTTATAGTCACTTACCTATATATCTTAAATGTTCCACCCAAAGTTGTTCCTACTATGATAGTCAAAGTTTGTTCAACCAAAAGTTGTACGAAATGAAGCTTCTTTCAAACCAAAGGAAAATTGTTCTAGTATACATTTTAAAGATATCATTTTACAGATAATACACATCTTTCAACAGATGGAAATTTGTATTAGTGTGCGAAGCAATATAAAGAAAAAGCAGAAACACCAGAAAAATGAATTAACAACAATGTCATTCTTTCCTGTAATGCATACAAATTTTTGTTCACAAAACAGTAAAAGATGAATGAAACCTTTGGTATTACAAGTGCATTGACGATTTTTTATACACGGTATTTTGAGTAAGATTTGTTGCATCTCATAAACCTTTGTCATGATAAATACCATGCATAAGTAACAAAATTAGAGATGCATTATCAATCAAAATCAAGCCTAATTCTAAGAGTCTAAATGGATACTCTTTGATTTGCTTATTCTATCTTTTCCTGCAGAAAACTATGTATCGCATCATAATTAACCTAATTTTATATAGAAGGTGGAATGAATAAAGAATACTACACCTTGTAATACTCACAACGTTATATGGATAGGGTGTACATGTGTGTGCATTTATAGGGATGTGTGTATGTCAGCATATGTGTGGTGCTCCCATTTTTTGGATTTATTTCAGGCTTTTTCATAGCGTTATAGATGTAGGGTGTGCATGCATGTGTTCATAGAAATGAGTGTATATAGTCATCTACGTTGTACCGTGTTGAAAACAGTAACAAACACAAAAGAAAAACCTAGTAGTAACCAAACAAAAAATCACCATGTGTTAGCTTGGAATGCACTGACACCAAACTACTTCAAACACATGACATCAGCGCTAACTTAGTAGCTAACGATATTAGCGCCAATCTGAAGATGTTGTATCGGATTAGTATCTTGAAGGTTTTCGTAATTACAGGATGTGCGTACATGTGTTTTTAGGGATGAGTGTATATGCGTATATATAAGCATTTACGTTGTACTGTGTGAAAAAAGGTAGCTAACACAAATAGAAAAAACCCAGTAATGAACAAAATAAAATATCAATGTGAGCATCTACGTTGGTGCTCACATTTTCGTGGATTTATTTCAGGTTCTATGGCAATATTCGTTTAATGGAAGGAGACGTTTCTGTCGACTACAAAGACGCTCGTGATGATTTGTCAATCTCAAGATGTTGTGTTGGCTCTGTATGTTAAATATTTTCAAAAGTGTAGGATATACGTGCATGCGTTCGTAGAGTGAATGTATGTGTGTATATATGAGTATCTGGTGTATTGTACGTATTAAAAATAGTAGCAAACACACAAAAATAATAGAAAAAACCAGAGCCACGTGTTCACACGAGAGGGTGTGCTAGCTAAATTTGGAACTCATGGGAGGAGTCCCTGCTTAGCAGCTTTAATATATAGTTATATATCCTATAACACTAATCTCCTTAGAATTGGAGAGCCCACATTCAATTGAGGTCTCCAATTGATATTGGGACACCCGATTTTGATTGAGTCAACAATTTCTCAAAGCTCTTTCATTTAATTCTTTTTATACTCATCTATAACACTATGCTTCTTAGTTTAAAGAGTCCACATTTGTTTGAGGTCTTCAATTAAAATTGGCTCACTCGATTTTGACCGGGTCAACAATTTCTAAAAGCTCTCTTATTCAGTTCTTTAGACAATACACTATGCTTCCTAATGAGTTTGGTTTACGATTCTGACCGGGCCAATAATTTTTCAAATCAATCAACAAAAACCGGCCTATAAAAACATATCAATCACGCGCATGCTGCCACCGACGTAGAAATTTTCGCACATATATATAAGGTTGGTTAGCATATAATACAGAATAACTCCACCCATCAAATCACAGAATTATAAATAAAAATAAAACACACTCTATAATCTCCCCCATCCGTCAAACATGTTCCATTAGTTCCAAAATATAAGGGGTATTTTGCTTTTCGAAAAGTCAAATTCTTCTACTTTGACCAAGTTTAGAGCAAAAATATAGACATCCACAATATTAAACAAAAATGTATGAAAATTCATTTCATGATGAATCTAATCATAGAGATTTGATATTATGAACTTTGATATATTTATCTACAAATTTGATCAAACTTAAAATGTTTGACTTTTCAAAAAAATAATACACATTGTATTTCAAAACAAAGCGATTAGTTTTTAACCTAGCGGCGCAGCAAAGCGCGTCCATCCCTTCTAGTATAACACTAATCTCCCTAGAATTGGAGAGCCCACATTTAATTGAGGTCTCCAATTGACACTATGACGCTCGATTTTGACCTGGTCAACAATTTCTCAAAGCTCTCTCATTTAATCATTTTATATATACTATTACACTAATCTCCCTAGAATTGGAGAGCCCACATTCAATTGAGGTCTTCAATTGACATCGTGACACTCGATTTTGACCTGGTCAACAATTTCTCAAAGCTCTCTCATTTAATTATTTTATTTATACCTTTATAACACTATACTTCTTAGTTTTAAAGAGTCGCATTCAATTAAGGTCTCCAAGACTCCAACTAAAATTGGATCACCCGATTTTGACCGGGTCAACAATTTCTCAAAACTCTCTCGTTCAATTCTTTAGACAAATACAATATGCTTCCTAATGGGTTTGGTTTACGAGTTTGACCGGAACCACAGTTTTCCAAATCAATCAACAGCAGCCGGCCTATAAAAACATATCAATCACGCTCATGCAGCCGTCGATGTAGAAATTTTTCCACATATATAAGGTTGGCTAGCATATAATATAAAATCACGCCATGAAAGGCCCATCAAATTATCGAATTATAAATAAAAATAAAACACACTATGTCATCTCCCCCACACATCAAACAAAATATTACATTAGTTTCAAAATATAAGGGGTATTATGTTTTTGAAAAGTCAAATTCTTCAACTTTGACCAAGTTGAGAGCAAAAATATCGACATCCACAATATTAAATAAAAAATATGAAAATTCATTTAACGATGAATCTAATCACGACAATCTGATATTATGGATTTTGATATATTCATCTATAAATTTAATCAAATTTAAAAGGTTTGGCATTTAATACATATTGTATTTTGAAACAGGGTGATTAGTTTTTTTAATCTAATGGCGTGACACAGCGCGTCCAGTCCTTCTAGTATATAGTTATATACAACAAGAGCATCTGGATTCCCCTGCCTATGACATGACGGATTCCCAGTCCCCGCACCTCTGTGCTGTGCTGTAGATCTTCCTTCTTTTTTCGAGAGTAGACCTTCCGTTTTTTACTTTTCTTTTGTAAAGTTTATTTATATGATTTGACCCCTTTTCAAAAGTTTAGCACACCAAACTCACATGGCACAAACCCGAAAGAAACAGCAAGAAAGATGCCAACCAGACGAGCAGGCAAGTCGCACGCACTCGCAGAACTGCCCCCACCCCAACCCCCGCGTCCCTCCTTGAGGCGACACAGGGGGAACCCTAGAACGCGGGCGCCGCCCCTCCCCTCCTCCCCCGTGTCCCTCTCCTCCCCCTTGCTACCGTCGAGGGCCACTGTCGGGCTTCTCCTCGGCGCGCCCCCCTCCTCTTGCGCCCTTCCGTCGGATGAGATTGACGGCGTGGAGCAACGAAGTTCCGGAGGCGGCTCGGCGTGGTGGCCGCCGACGGGACATGACGGGAGGCGTGGAGGAGTGGTGGTCTTGGAGGGGACACATAGTGGTGTGGTGAGGTGGACTGGCGCGACGACGTGTCTGGAGGCGACAACGTGATCCACCGACCAGATTCGTGGCACCGCTGTGATGGCTCAGCTAGGATGGAGTTCCTGGCGAGCAGCGAGCGTCAGGCCACCCCTGGGTTATGTGGCGAGCGACGTTGCTCTCCCGGTGGTGCCGACGTGGCAGGTATCCGTGGTTAGGTGCCGGGTCGTCGAAAGGCTGTCCATTGGAGTGGGTGATACCCTTCGCGGGCGGTCCATGCTCTTGCCGGAGGTGTTGGGTGGTTGTTGTCCCTCGGCCATGTGGAAGGAGTTGGTTGGATTGCGCTTCTCTCCGTCGTGTGGTTTGTCGGCGGCCCTCGGCTTTGCAGCTACGACGGCGAGGTGTTTCGGTGGCAGCGGTGCAAGGCTACTTGGACAGTGCTACCCAATTCCTTCGAGGTGTGGTGATGTGCGATGATCGGATAAAAATCTTGCACGACTTCTGCCAGGCCGGCGGCGATGGCACCCGTGGGTTTCGTTCCCCTCCTTGGAGGCGACGTCGAGGTATGTTCGACATATCCCTCGCTCGTGTGGAGTTGGTTGTTGTTCCGTGAAAAAGCCTCGATTCGATGTAGGATCGGCACGATGGTGGCTTCCTCGACGTTTTTCCTTTGTTAGGAGCATCTTGTTTGGAGACACGGCTTGGTTCCTCGTTGCCTCTTCTGGTGTTTGTCACGGTCCTATTTTGATCCTCGTCGGCGCTATGTACGGTTGTCGCCGATGTGTCCAAGCTTATCAAGTCCTGCTATTCCCTTGCCACCTTCTCTTCAACATTCAGGATGGATGGTGCGTTGACAAGCAAAGTTCATTGAGAGCTGGTGGTCGTCAGAGGTGCCCAGGGGTGGTCGTGGTCGTTGTTCTCAGTTAGGGCATGCATTTTTTGCATTGTAGTTTTGTTTGGCCGTTGGTGGTTGTATTTGGTCTTACCTGGATATGGTGTTCGTGCTACGCTTGTTGTAAGGAGTGGTAGTATTTTTGTACATACAAATCTGCCTTCTGTAAAGCCATGGCACGTCTGGATGTACTCTAAAAAAGAAAGTTTAGCACGATCTGATCTTTTTTTCAAAAAATTAACACAGTATAGACTCAAGCGCTCATATATACGTGCATACACTCACCCCTATGAACGCACACACGCACACCTGCCCTGTGAGCACCTCCGAGAGACCGAGCCGACATATCATCTTGAGATTTACAAAGTCACCGTAGGCGCCTCGTCATCGACGGGAACATCTCCTCTCACTGAATGCGCATTGCTAGAAATCCTGAAATAAATCCAGAAATAATGCGAGCACCAGAAGTTAAACCCTGATGTGCTAGGAATACCACCATCCCTCTAATCATCTAACCACATGTTGGTTCGTAATCTGATATTTTTTAATGATATATCATTTATCATGGCATTGGCGTTGCACGGAGGACGCCACGGTCTATCACGTTTCCTTTCTGGCATTTCCCTCACATATTCGGTGTTTCTGTCCGGGACGAAACACCACGGCCACGTCGTGCCAATCAACCCACATGCCACTAGTAACCAGGCAGGAAGAAAAATCCTTTTTACTTTTGAACGTATTGGCCAGGTTACTCGTGGCAATGTCCATTAGCCGGCACAACAATAATAAGTAGTTATTAGTGGCATGCAGTTTTTGGTGCCGCCGCTGGAATTTTGTCCAGTTATCAGTGACGTGAAAATTTATGACCGCACCACTAATAAATTATTCCTATAAAGAGTGTTCTACTATTGAGTTTGTGATTTTCGGGAGCTTTTAAGTCACGCAGTTGTGTCCGAGCTCGCTGTGAGGGCTTGGGACTCGTCCAAAGAACTATCCCTTGTGAGAGGGAACTTGGACATTCATTGACAAGGTTCTCGGATACAAAGATGAGACATTCGTTGTCGTGGGAACATTCTTTATTTCCCACATCTCCACCAGAGATCAGTACTCCCCCAAAAGCGTGTACTCCAGATTACATGTTTGTGGCCATCACTTTTGGCTCTCTTAACCCTCTCTTTACTAGTTGTTATTAATTACTTAATTAATCATCTTGTTTAGCTTATTGGCTTGTTATAACTCATAATATAGGGTGTATCATCTACTTACATATCTAGAGAACTTACATTTTTGCAGTAGCCTCTAAAAGCAACTAAGAAAAAAGAATGGTGGTCGCCTATTCACCCTTCCCACCTCTAGTAAACATTTAGCGCTATTTTGGTCCTTCAACTATGTACCGCCCGTTGTAAACGATACACAACAATTACTTGCAACACACCAATAAACCCGCCCAATAGTGTAGACTAAGTTGTTTGTGCAATTTTTGTGATATGCGATTTCCTACCGATTTCCTAGATCGATTTTTCATCAACTTTTTATCTATTTTCTAACATTCCTTTATATTTTTTGTTCCTGAGTGTAAGCAATTTTTTTACATTCATCATGAAATTTTAAAATAAGGGTTCACACATTTAATTTTTCTCATCACGTACATTAAAAATTGTTCACCATTACCTAAAAACATTCGTCGTGTATCAAAAAGAGAGTTAAACATGTATTTTAGAAAATTATATAGTATATTTAGGAAATCTTCTACATATACTTAAAACAGTTTGTCATGCATTAAAAAAATGGCCATCCTGTATTTTAAAAGATGTTTAACATGTATTCAAAATAAATTTCATCATGATTTTTTTTGTTATGGATTTAAAATAATTAATCATTTATTTAAGTTAATTGTGTAATTAATTTTTCTTGAAATAAATACATCCCCTATTATTAAATGTTCAAGGTGCATTTTAAAAATATTTATCGTGTATTAAAGAGAGTTTAATGTTGTTTATTTCTTTTGTCGTGTGTTTAAAAAATTTCATCGTGTATGTGAAAAAATTCAATGTGTATTTGATATTTGTAAAATATTCGACGTGTACTTAGAAAATGTTTGCAATGCATTTAAAAAGCGTTAAGTATATATCTGATTATTTGTAAAAATGACCAAATCTGTGTTCGAAAAGTATTTGACGTGCATTTTAAATATATGAAAATATATTTGAAAAATGTACATCATGCTTTCAAAAAGAAACATGAAAGGAAAAACGGAAACAATAAAAGAAAAGGACCAAAAACGAAAAAGTAAACATAATAAAAGAAATAGAAAAATGGGACGCCTGTGTTTTCGGTGCCATGTGGGGCTGTTGTATGCCCATATACAGTCGACCAGCGAATCCTTAGAGCATCTCTAGCAGACCCCGTAAAACACCGACCCGCAAAACTCGTTTACAGTTCGCGAAAAAGGGTTTTGCGGGCCGACACGGGCTGCGGCCGAGCAGACCCCGCATAGCCAACCCGTAAAACAACATATCAAAATATTTGTTTTACGGGTTGGCTATGCAGGGTCTGCTCGGCCGCAGCCCACGTCGGACCGCAAACCGAAAACCCTAGATTAGCCAATTTGACAGCGATTCCGACGATTGAGTTCAAATTCGATGAATAAAACATAGTTCGCGCGGAAATAAAAGCATAGTTTTCTACGACAAACGCAAAAGGACTTCATGCAAAAGCAACGATCACGTCCATCATCATCTTGGTCGCTTTTCACCCATCGTCATGATCTTCACTCCGCACCACCGCCATCGATACCATCGCCGCCTCCGAGTCCATCACCGGCACTTGTTACAACTCCGGCACCGAAAGCATCGCCGGGCACTCTGAAAGCATCAAGGCACTGGTTCCAACTCCTAATGGGAAAACATCACCGACACCGAAACACCCACCGGCCGCCGCTAGCATCCTCCTCTTCATGATGTCTCTCCTTGCCATATCATGCCATTCTTTGGTGATGTCGTCTATGTCATCGCGGTTCAATGTCATGATCCTGTTCTCCTCGGCAAGAAGCTTGGCCATGGCTTTGGTCTCATCGGCAAAGACTCTTCTCTCCTCAATGGCCGCCTTGCGCAACCCCTCGTCCTTGAGCAATTGGCACTTCTCTTGCTTCTCTTGTGCCTTCTTCTCCGCCAACTCTTTCTTTGCCTCCAATGTCTTCGCCAACATCAACTCGTTTGATTGTACCATGGCATCTATCTTCTCCCGCAAGCTCGATGCCTCGTGTTCCCTCTTGATCATTCCTCCCTTGTCTTCTTGTATCCATCGGGCTTGTTCAAGTTTCGTGGGCCATCATCATCTTCATCATCATCCATGTTCGTAAGTGAACCTCTCTTTGGTGGGGATTCTTTCCCAATCAACTTCCACTTAGCACACTTTTTTAGCAATTCCCAACAATGCTCTAGTTTAAATAATTTGCCTTCGGAAGCTTCCATGTCTTTGTATCATTGTTGGGCAATTTTGTCCTACACAATTAAAACAATGTCAAATGTGTTGGGGAACGTTGCATGGGAAACAAAAATTTTCCTACGCACACGCAAGATCTATCCATGGTGATGAGCATCTACGAGAGGGAGAGTGGATCTACATACCCTTGTAGATCGCTAAGCGGAAGCGTTAAAAAACGCGGTTAATGTAGTCGAACGTATTCGCGATCCAAATCGCAAGCCGTCCCGCGATCCCATCACGATCCGTCCCGCGATCCAATCACGACCCGTCCCGCGATCACGATCCTTCCAATCTAGTGCCGAACGGACGGCACCTCCGCGTTCAGCACACGTACAGCTCGATGACGATCTCCGCCTTCTTGATCCAGCAATAGGGAGCGGAGAGGTAGGTGAGTTCTCCGGCAGCGCGACGGCACGGCGGCGGTGGTGGTGGAACTATTCCAGCAGGGCTTCGCCTAAGCGCTGCTGAAAACTAGAGGACTAGATCTATTGGGGAGAGAGGGCTGCACCGTAGCTTAGGGTTTTCTGGTGCGGCTGCCCTTTCTCCCCTCCAGTATATATAGGAGGAAGGGGAGGGAGGCCGGCGCCCCTAGGTGCGGCCGAAGTGGGGAGGTGGAGGAGTCCAACTCCAATCCTACTAGGAGTAGGATACCTCCTCCCCCACTTGGAAACTCTTTCCACCTTTGGGTTTTCCCACCCCTAGCCGCATGGGCCTTAGTGGGGGGGTTCGGCCAGCCCACTAGGGGCTGGTTTGACTCCTCCCACAGCCCATGAGACCCTTTGGGGCGAGAGGCCCCTCCCGATGGTCCCCCGGTACCCTCCCGGCACTCCCGGTACACTACCGAAATACCCAAAACTTTTCCGGTGACCAAAACGGGACTTCCTATATATCAATCTTTACCTCCGGACCATTCCGGAGCTCCTCGTGACGTCCGGGATCTCATATGGGACTCCGAACAACCTTCGGTCACCACCATACATAACTCTATACTACCGAAACGTCACTGAACCTTAAGTGTGCAGACCCTGCGGGTTCGAGAACTATGTAGACATGACCGAGACACCTCTACGGTCAATAACCAATAGCGGGACCTGGATGCCCATATTGGTTCCTACATATTCTATGAAGATCTTTATCGGTTGAACCTCTATGTCAAGGATTCAGTTAATCCCGTATGCTGTTCCCTTTGTTCTTCGGTATGTTACTTGCCCGAGATTCGATCGTCGGTATCTCTATACCTAGTTCAATCTTGTTACCGGCAAGTCTCTTTACTCGTTCCGTAATACAAGATCCCATGGCTAACACTTTAGTCACATTGCTTGCAAGGCTTATTGTGATGTTGTATTACCGAGTGGGCCCTGAGATACCTCTCCGTCACACGGAGTAACAAATCCCAGTCTCGATCCATGCCAACTCAACGGACACCCTCGGAGATACCTGTAGAGCACCTTTATAGTCACCCAGTTACGTTGCGACGTTTGATACACACAAGGTAGTCCTCCGGCGTCAGTGAGTTGCATGATCTCATGGTCATAGGAACATATACTTTGACATGCAGAAACAATAGCAATAAACTGACACGATCATATGCTACATTCATAGTTTGGGTCTTGTCCATCACATCATTCTCCTAATGATGTGATCCCGTTATCAAATGACATCTCATGTCTATGGCTAGGAAACCTTGACCATCTTTGATCAACGAGCTAGTCTATTAGAGGCATACTAGGGACACGGTGTTGTCTATGTACCCACACATGTATTTGAGTTTCCAATCAATACAATTATAGCCTGGATAATAAACGATTATCATGAACAAGGAAATATGATAATAACTAAATTATTATTGCCTCTAGGGCATATTTCCAACAGTCTCCCACTTGCACTAGAGTCAATAATCTAGTTCACATCACCATGTGATTGACATTGTTATGAATCTAACACCCAATGAGTTCTGGGTTTCGATCATGCTTTGCATGTGAGAGAGGTCTTTAGTCAACGGTCTGCAACATTCAGATCCGTGTGTTCTTTGCAAATCTATATGTCATACTGCAGATGCTACCACGCTCCACTTGGAACTATTCCAAATGGCTGCTCTACTATACATATCCGGATTGCTACTCAGAGTCATCCGGATAGGTGTCAAAGCTTGCATCGACGTAACCCTTTACGACGAACTCTTTATCACCTCCATAATCGAGAAATATTTCCTTAGTCCTCTAGTTACTAAGGATAATCTTGACCGCTGTCCAGTGATCCACTCCTGGACCACTCTTGTACCCCTTGACAGACTCATGGCAAGGCACACACTAGGTGCGGTACACAGCATGGCATACTATACAGAGCCTATGGATAAGGCATAGGGGACGACCTTTGTCCTCTTTCTTTCTTTTGCCGTGGTCGAGCTTTGAGTCTCACTCAACTCCACACCTTTACACATCAGGCAAGAACTCTTTCTTTGACTGATCCATTTTGAACTCTTTCAAAATCTTGTCAAGGTATGTACTCATTGAAAGTCTCATCAGACGTCTTGATCTATCTCTATAGATCCCGATGCCCAATATTTAAGTAGCTTCATTCAGGTCTTCCTTTGAAAAACTCCTTTCAAACAACCCTTTATGCTTTCCAGAAATTCTACATCATTTCCGATCAACAATATGTCATCCACATATACTTATCAGAAATTCTATAGTGCTCCCACTCACTTTATTGTAAATACAAGTTTCTCATAAACTTTGTATAGACCCAAAAACTTTGATCACCTCATCAAAGCGTACATTCCAACTCCGAGATGCTTGCTCCAGTCCATAGAAGGATCACTGGAGCTTGCATACTTTTTAGCATCCTTAGGACTGACAAAACCTTCCGGTTGTATCACATACAACCTTTCCTCAAGGAAACCGTTAAGGAAACGATGTTTTGACATCCATCTGCCAGATTTCATAATCGAAAAATGCAGCAACTGCTAACATAATTCCAACAGACTTTAGCATCGCTACGGGTGAGAAAGTCTCATCGTAGTCAACTCCTTGAACTTGTGAAAAACCCTTTGCCACAAGTCGAGCTTTATAGATGGTAACATTGCCGTCCGCGTCCGTCTTCCTTTTAAAGATCCATTTGTTCTGAATGGCCTTTCGCCCGTCAGGTAATACTTCCAAAGCCCATACTTTGTTTTCATACATGGATCCCATCTCGGATTTCATGGCCTCTAACCATTTCTCGGAATCCGGGCCCATCATCGCTTCTCCATAGCTCGTAGGTTCATCGTTGTCCAACAACATGACTTCTAAGACAGGGTTGCCGTACCACTCAGGAGCAGTACGCGTCCTTGTCGACCTACGAGGTTCGATAGTAACTTGATCCGAAGCTTCATGATCATCACCATTAACTTCCTCTTCAACTAACGTAGGCTCCACAGAAACAACTTTTTGCGTTGCGCTACTCTCTGGTTGAAACAAAGGTTCAACAACCTCATCAATTCTATCTTCCTCCCATTCAATTCTTTCGAGAGAAACTCTTTCTCGAGAAAGGACCCGTTTTAGCAACAAACACTTTGTGCTTGGATCTATGATAGAAGGTTTACCCAACTATTACGTTAGGGTATTCTATGAAGATGCATTTGTCCGCTTTTGGGTTCGAGCTCATTAGGTGAAAAACCCTTTTTCACATAAGCGTCGCAGCCCTAAACATTTAAGAAATGACAGCTTAGGTTTCTGTCAAACCAAAATTCATACGGTGTCATCTCAACGGACTTAGATGGTGCCCTATTTAAAGTGAATGTAGTTGTCTCTAATGCATAACCCCAAAACGATAGTGGCAAATCGATAAGAGACATCATAGTTCGCACCATATCCAATAGAGTACGACTACGACGTTCGGACACACCATCACAGTATGGTGTTCCAGGTGGCGTGAGTTGTGAAACAACTTCCACATTGTCTTAAGTTATATACCAAACTCGTAACTCAAATATTTACCTCCACGATCATATCGTAGATATTTCATCTTCTTGTCACGATGATCTCAAACTTCACTCTGATTTTGTTTGAACTTTTCAAATGTTTCAGACTTGTGTTTCATTAAGTAAATATCCCTATATCTACTTAAATCATCAGTGAAGGTAGGAAAATAACGATATCCACCGCACGCTACAACACTCATTGGACCGAATACATCAGCATGTATCATTTCCAACAAGTTACTTGCCCGCTCCATCATACCGGAAAACGGGGTCTTAGTCATCTTGCCCAAGAGGCATGGTCCGCATGTCTCAACCGATTTGAAATCGAATGAGTCCAAAGATCCATCAGCATGGAGTTTCTTCACGCGTTTTACACCAATATGACATTTAGCGGCAGTGCCACAAGTATGTGGTACTATCATTATTAACTTTGTATCTTTTGGCATCAATATTATGAACATGTGTATCACTACAATCAAGATTCAATAAACCATTCTCATTGGGTGCATGACCATTGGAGGTATTATTCATGTAAACAGAATAACCATTATTCTCTAACTTAAATGAATAACATATTGCAATAAACATGATCTAATCACGTTCATGCTCAATGCAGACACCAAATAACATTTATTTAGGTTCATCACTAATCTCGAAGGTAGAGAGAGCGTGCGATGGTGATCACATCAACCTTGGAAACACTTCCAACACTCATCGTCACCTCACCCTTAGCTAGCCTCCATTTATTCCGTAGCTTTTATTTTGAGTTACTAACATTTAGCAACCGAACCGGTATCCAATACCCAAGTGCTACTAGGAGTACCAGTAAGGTATACATCAACAACACGCATATCAAATATACTTCTGTCGACGTTGCCGGCCTTCTTATCTACCAAGTATCTAGGGTTGTTCCGCTTCAGCGACCGTTCTCCTCATAATAGAAGCACTTAGTCTCGGGTTTGGGTTCAACCTTGGGTTTCTTCACTGGAGTAGCAACTGACCTGCCATCCATGAAGTTTCCCTCCTTGCCCTTGCCCTTCTCGAAACTAGTGGTTTCACTAACCATCAACACTTGATGCTCCTTCTTGATTTCTACCTTCGCGGTGTCAAACATCGTGAATAGCTAGGGGATCATTAATTCCATCCCTTGCATTTTATAGTTCATCACAAAGCTTCTAGTAGCTTAGTGGCAGTGACTTGGAGAACTATATCAATCACTATCTTATCTGGAAGATCAACTCCCACTCGATTCAAGCGATTGTAGCACCCAAACAATCTGAGCACATGCTCACCGATTGAGCTATTCTCCTTCATCTTGCAGGCAAAGAATCTTGTTGGATGTCTCATACCTCTCAACACGGGCACGAGCCTGAGATCCTAATTTCAGCTCTTAGAACATCTCATATGTTCCGTGATGTTCAAAATGTTTTGGAGCCTCAATTCTAAGCCGTAATGCATGACGCACTGAACTATCAAGTAGTCATCAGAACGTGCCTGTCAGATGTTCACAACATCTACGGACGACGCTTGAGGGGGTGGCGCACCGAGCGGTGCATTAAGGACATAAGCCTTCTGTGCAGCAATGAGGACAATCCTCAGATCACGGACCCAATCCGCATTATTGCTACCATCATCTTTCAACTCTATTTCTCTAGGAACATATAAAAATTCAAGGGAGCTACATCGCGGGCTAGTAATCTACAACATAATTTGCAAAGACATTTTGACTATGTTCATGATAATGAGTTTAGTTAATCATATTAAAAACTCCCACTCAAATTGACATCCCTTCGGTCATTCGAGTGTCACATGATCCAAATTCACCAATTCAAGTCCGATCATCACGTGAGTTGAGATGGTTTCAATGGTGAACATCTTCATGTTGATCATATCTACTATATGACTCATGTTCGACCTTTCGGTCTCTTGTGTTCCGAGGCCATGTCTGTACATGCTAGGCTCGTCAAGTTTAACCCGAGTGTTCCGCATGTGCAACACTGGCTTGCACCCGTTGTATGCGAACGTAGAGTCTATCACACCCGATCATCACGTGGTGTCTCGAAACGACGAACTTTTGCAATGGTGCACACTCGGGGAGAACATACTTTTATCTTGAAATTTCAGTGAGGGGTCACCTTATAATGCTACCGTCGTCCTAAGCAAAATAAGATGCATAAAAGGATTAACATCACATGCAAATCATAAGTGACATGATATGGCCATGAACTTGTGCTTTTGATCTCCATCTCCAAAGCACCGGCATGATCTCCATCGTCACCGGCATAACACCATGATCTCCATCATCTTGATCTCCATCAATGTGTCGCCATGAGGTTGTCGCGCCAACTATTGCTTCTACGACTATTGCTAACTCATAGCGATAAAGTAAAGCAAAACGGCAAAAATAATTAAAGACAACCCTATGGCTCCTGCCGGTTGCCGTACTCATCGACATGCAAGTCGTGATATTCTATACAATACATGATCATCTCATACATCACATATATCTCATCATGTAATTGGCCATATCACAACACAACATACCCTGCAAAAACAAGTTAGACGTCCTCTAATTGTTGTTGCATGTTTTACGTGGCTGCTACGGGTATCTAGCAAGAACAATTCTTACCTACGCAAAAACCACAACGGTGATACGCAAATTGCTATTCAACCTTCTCAAGGACCGCCTTTGTCGAATCCGATCCAACTAAAGTGGGAGAAACAGACACCCGCCAGCCATCTTTATGCAACGAAGTTACATGTCAGGTGATGGAACCGGTCTCTCGTAAGCGTACGAGTAATGTTGGTCCGGGCCGCTTCATCCCACAATACCGCCGAATCAAGAAAAGTCCAAGGGAGGAAGCAATCTGAATATCAACGCCCACAAACTCCTTTGTGATCTACTCGTGATCTCATCTACACATAGACCTAGCTTTGATACCACTGTTGGGGAACGTTGCATGGGAAACAAAATTTTTCCTACGCACACGCAAGATCTATCCATGGTGATGAGCATCTACGAGAGGGAGAGTGGATCTACATACCCTTGTAGATCGCTAAGCGGAAGCGTTAAGAAACGCGGTTGATGTAGTCGAACGTCTTCGCGATCCAAATCGCAAGCCGTCCCGCGATCCCATCACGATCCATCCCGCGATCCAATCATGATCCGTCCCGCGATCACGATCCTTCCAATCTAGTGCCGAACGGATGGCACCTCCGCGTTCAGCACACGTACAGCTCGATGACGATCTCCGCCTTCTTGATCCAGCAAGAGGGAGCGGAGAGCTAGGTGAGTTCTCCGGCAGCGCGACGGCGCGGCGGCGGTGGTGGTGGAACTATTCCAGCAGGGCTTCGCCTAAGCGCTGCTGAAAACTAGAGGACTAGATCTATTGGGGAGAGAGGGCTGCACCGTAGCTTAGGGTTTTCTGGTGCGGCTGCCCTTTCTCCCCTCCAGTATATATAGGAGGAAGGGGAGGGAGGCCGGCGCCCCTAGGGCTGCCCCTAGGTGCGGCCGAAGTGGGGAGGTGGAGGAGTCCAACTCCAATCCTACTAGGAGTAGGATTCCTCCTCCCCCACTTGGAAACTCTTTCCACCTTTGGGTTTTCCCACCCCTAGCCGCATGGGCCTTAGTGGGGGGTTCGGCCAGCCCACTAGGGTCTGGTTTGACTCCTCCCACATCCCATGAGACCCTTTGGGGCGAGAGGCCCCTCCCGATGGTCCCCCGGTACCCTCCCGGCACTCCCGGTACACTACCGAAATACCCGAAACTTTTCTGGTGACCAAAACGGGACTTCCTATATATCAATCTTTACCTCCGGACCATTCCGGAGCTCCTCGTGACGTCCGGGATCTCATCCGGGACTCCGAACAACCTTCGGTCACCACCATACATAACTCTATACTACCGAAACGTCACTGAACCTTAAGTGTGCAGACCCTACGGGTTCGAGAATTATGTAGACATGACCGAGACACCTCTACGGTCAATAACCAATAGCGGGACCTAGATGCCCATATTGCTTCCTGCATATTCTATGAAGATCTTTATCGGTTGAACCTCTATGTCAAGGATTCAGTTAATCCCGTATGCTGTTCCCTTTGTTCTTCGGTATGTTACTTGCCCGAGATTCGATCTTCGGTATCTCTATACCTAGTTCAATCTCGTTACCGGCAAGTCTCTTTACTCATTCCGTAATACAAGATCCCGTGGCTAACACTTTAGTCACATTTCTTGCAAGGCTTATTGTGATGTTGTATTACCGAGTGGGCCCTGAGATACCTCTCCGTCACACGGAGTAACAAATCCCAGTCTCGATCCATGCCAACTCAACAGACACCCTCGGAGATACCTGTAGAGCACCTTTATAGTCACCCAGTTATGTTGCAACGTTTGATACACACAAGGTAGTCCTCCAGCGTTAGTGAGTCGCATGATCTCATGGTCATAGGAACAGATACTGTGACATGTAGAAACAATAACAATAAACTGACATGATCATATGCTACGTTCATAGTTTGGGTCTTGTCCATCACATCATTCTCCTAATGATGTGATCCCGTTATAAAATGACATCTCATGTCTATGGCTAGGAAACCTTGACCATCTTTGATCAACGAGCTAGTCTATTAGAGGCATACTAGGGACACAGTGGTGTCTATGTACCCACACATGTATTTGAGTTTCCAATCAATACAATTATAGCATGGATAATAAATGATTATCATGAACAAGGAAATATGATAATAACTAAATTATTATTGCCTCTAGGGCATATTTCCAACAAAATGATGTAATCACTTCAAATGCTACAAATGATTTGCACAACTTGGGACGTTAAAACGAACTCACATAGTCGGATTCCACGGTTCCACTTGGAGGTGCATTGAGAACTTGTTCCAAGCAAGCAGCCCAACGACTACAAATCGGCTTGATCACGTCCCAACGATCTTGGAGTGACCGAAAGGTGCGCGGAGTCCTATTGGGATACCTTGCCATCATGCAGAAGTATTGATCTTCGATCCTTTGCCAATACCTCTTGGCGGTTTGAAGTGTGCTGGTGCACGCATCAAGAGACACCGCACTCCAAGCCTTGATCAAGATTTGGTCTCCGAACAGTGTGTAGTTCATGGATCTCGCGCCTTTTTTGCTTGCGATGGTCATACACCCCCTCGTCTATCACCTCCACCTCATCTTCACCACCTCGACCATCCACGCCACCATCCATTTCATTAAAATCAAAATCAGCGATCGGGGCTTGATCGATGTCGATGGTGTTGGTGTCCAAAAATTTGACGAACTCGGCAGTGACATCGTTTGAACCGGCGCTACAGTGAGTGTCATCAAGTCACAAGCTACCGCAATGGCGAAAAGCGAAGCAAGTAGAAGAAATCGAAGAAGCATACCTTCCGGCCATTTCGTCGAATACCTCGCTTGCGGTGGAAGCAGCGCCGTTGAAGGGCATCGTCGGGTACCTCTTGCCGGGGCGAAGGGAGAGGATGAAGTTGCCGGCCTTTTCGTAGGAGCCTTCTTGCGCTTCACGCCCGAAACCTTGCCCTTCTTCTCTGGCGGTGGCCGGGCAGATCGCGCAGCGGCGGCGGCGCCGGGCGCGCGTGCCTTCCCGGCGGGGCCAGCCGGATTTCCGCCCTGCACGACGACGTTGCCTTGCCGCTTGCAGACATGCGTGGTGGTGCCTTGAGCGACGAAGGGGGTGACATGGCCAGCGACGAGATCGGCCGGAGGGGATTGATGGGGAACGTTGCATGGGAAACAAAATTTTCCTACGCACACGCAAGATCTATCCATGGAGATGCATAGCTACGAGAGGGGGAGTGTGTCTACATACCCTTGTAGATTGCAAAGCGAAAGCGTATATAACGCGGTTGATGTAGTCATACTCTTCACGATCCAATCGCGATCCGATCCGATTCAGCGCCGAACGGACGACACCTCCGCGTTCAGCACACGTACGGGTCAATGACGTATCCTCCTTCTTGATCCAACAAGTGAGGGAGGATAAGTAGATGGGATCTCAACCAGCACGACGGCGTGGTGGTGGTGGTGGCACCGAAACTCCGGCAGGGCTTCTCCAAGCGCGTACGGAGAAACGTGGGAGGAGTTGGGAGAGCCAATGGGCAAGGGTGAAGGGGCGGCTGCCCCCATGCACCTCCCCCATATATATATATATATATATATATATATATATATATATATATATATATATATAGGCTAGAGGGCAGGGGAGGGCGTCCAAAAGCCTCCTAGGGCCGGCCACAAGGGAGAAAACCCTTTAAACATGAAGATAACATCTTATCTCTAGATTCAACCCTTTAAATTTAGAGATAAGATCTTATCTCTAGATTTAAACGACATGTGCCTTGGGGAATGGTGCCGCATGCCCATCTGGGTTGTAGTCCCACCCCTCGGTCCATGTGGGACCTTCCCGGGTCATTGGGCCGCATGGTGGAACCCCCGGAACCTTCTAGAACCTTCCCGGTACAATACCGGCAAAACCCGAAACTTTTCCGATAGCCAAAATATGACTTCCCATATATAAATCTTTACCTCCGGACTATTCCGAAGCTCCTCGTGACGTCCTAGATCTCATCTGGGACTCCGAACAACATTTGGTCATCAACGTACATATCCCAATACTACTCTAGCGTCACCGAACGTTAAGCGTGCGGACCCTGCGGGTTCGAGAATCATGTAGACATGACCGAGAACCAATAGCGGGACCTGGATGCCCATAGTGTCTCCTACATATTCCACAAAGATCTTCATTGGTCGAACCATGATGTCAAGGATTCAGTCAATCCCGTATGCATTTCCCTTTGTCCATCGGTATGTTACTTGCCCGAGATTCGATCGTCGGTATCTTCGTACCTAGTTCAATCTCGTTACCGACAAGTCTCTTTACTCGTTCTGTAATACAAGATCCCGTGACTAACTCCTTAGTCACATTGCTTGCAAGCTTCTTGTGATGTTGTATTACCGAGTGGGCCCAGAGATACCTCTCCGTCAAACGGAGTGACAAATCCCAGTCTCGATCCATGCCAACCCAACAGACACCCTCGGAGATACCTGTAGAGCATCTTTATGATCACCCAGTTATGAAGTGACATTTGATAGACACAGGATATTCCTTCGGTGTCAGGGAGTTGCATGATCTCATGGTCTTAGGAATAGATAATTGACATGAATAAAGCAGTAGCAATAAACTAAGTGATACGATCATATGCTATGCTTACGGTTGGGTCACGTCCATCACATCATTCTCCTAATATTGTGACCCCGTTATCAAATAACAACTCATGTCTATGGTTAGGAAACCTTAACCATCTTTGATCAACGAGCTAGTCTAGTAGAGGCTCACTAGGGACACGGTGTTGTCTATGTATCCACACATGTATGTGAGTTTCCGATCAATACAACCCTAGCATGGATAATAGACGTTTATCATGAACAGGGAAATATGATAATAACCAATTTATTATTGCCTCTAGGGCATATTTCCAATAGTCTCCCACTTGCACTAGAGTCAATAATCTAGTTCACATCGCCATGTGATTCACACCCAATGAATTCTGGGGTTTGATCATGTTTTGCTTGTGAGAGAGGTTTTAGTCAACGGGTCTGCAACATTCAGACCCGTGTGTACTTTGCAAATCTCCATGTCATATTGTAGATGCTGCTACTACGCCTACTCGGAGCTATTCCAAATGACTACTCCACTATATGTATCCGGTTTACGACTCAGAGTCATCCGGATCGGTGTCAAAGCTTGCATCGTCGTAACCCTTTACGACGAACTCTTTATCACCTCCATAACCGAGAAACTTTTCCTTAGTCCTTGATACGTCTGTTGGAAATATGCCCTAGAGGCAATAATATATTAGTTGTTATTATATTTCCTTGTTCATAATAATCGTTTATTATCCATGCTATAATTGTATCGATTGGAAACTCAAATACATGTGTGGGTACATAGACAACACTGTGTCCCTAGTAAGCCTCTAGTTAACTAGCTCGTTGATCAAAAGATGGTGAAGGTTTCCTAGCCATGGACATGAGATGTCATTTGATAACGGGATCACATCATTAGGAGAATGATGTGATGGACAAGACCCAAACTATAAACGTAGCATATGATCGTGTCAGTTTATTGCTATTGTTTTCTGCATGTCAAGTATCTGTTCCTATGACCATGAGATCATGCAACTCCCTGACATCGGAGGAATACCTTGTGTGTATCAAACGTCGCAACGTAACTGGGTGACTATAAAGATGCTCTACAGGTATCTCCGAGGGTGTCTGTTGGGTTGGCATGGATCAAGACTGGGATTTGTTACTCCGTGTGACGGAGAGGTATCTCAGGGCCCACTCGGTAATACAACATCACAACAAGCCTTGCAAGCAATGTGACTAAAGTGTTAGCCACGAGATCTTGTATTACGAAACGAGTAAAGAGACTTGCCGGTAACGAGATTGAACTAGGTATAGAGATACCGACGATCGAATCTCGGGCAAGTAACATACCGAAGAACAAAGGGAACAACATACGGGATTAACTGAATCCTTGACATAGAGGTTCGACCGATAAAGATCTTCGTAGAATATGTAGGAGCCAATATGGGCATCCAGGTCCCGCTATTGGTTATTGATCGTAGAGGTGTCTCGGTCATGTCTACATAGTTCTCGAACCCGCAGGGTCTACACACTTAACGTTTGGTGACGATTAGTATAGTTGAGTTATTTTGTTGGTGACCGAAGGTTGTTCGGAGTCCCGGATAAGATCCCAGACATGACGAGGATCTCCGGAATAGTCCGGAGGTAAAGATTGATATATGTGATAATAGTGTGTTGATCTCCGGAAGGGTTCCGGAATTCACCGGAAGGAGTTCCGGATGTTTACCGAAGTGTTCGGGTGCAGCAACACTTTATATGAGCCAAAGGGGTAAAGCCCACGAGGTATTGGAAAGTGCAAAAGGAAGTTTTGCTGCTGCCTTAAGCGGTACTACCGCTGGTAAGGCAGTACTACCGCGTAAGCGGTACTACGGCTTGTGTGAAGCGGTACTACCGCTCAAGCGGTACTACCGCTCGTGAGCGGTACTACCGCTTGTACGCGATACTGCTGGAATCCGAGTTAGACTCTTTCCGTGCGGGCCAAACCGACCTTGTGCGGGCAAAACCGACCTTGTGGAGGCTTTCTCTCCAAGTTTTGACCCCAGGGCTCAACATATAAATAGACGGGCAGGGCTAACACACGGGACACACCAAGATTTCCCAAGCCGTGTGCCGGCAACCCTAACCCTCTAGTTCCTCCCGTCATAATCTCCGTAGTGCTTGGCGAAGCCCTGCAGAGATTGTTCCTCACCACCATCACCACGCCGTCGTGCTGCCGGAACTCATCTACTACTTCATCATCGCTCGCTGGATCGAGGAGGTGAAGGCGTCATCAAGCCGTACGTGTGTTGAACGCGGAGGTGCCGTCCGTTCAGCACTAGTTCGTGATCGGATCGAGGGACGACTTGCGATTTGGATCGCGGAGACGTTCGACTACATCAACCGCGTTTCTTAACGCTTCCGCTTAGCGATCTACAAGGGTATGTAGATTCACTCTCCCTCTCGTAGATGCTCATCACCATGGATAGATCTTGCGTGTGCGTAGGAAAATTGTTGTTTCCCATGCAACGTTCCCCAACAACGTCTCCAACGTATCTATAATTTATGAAGTATTCATGCCATGATTGCCTATGCTTACAATAATTTCATATGGTTTTAATGCACTTTATATGATTTATTTAGAACTAACCCAGACTGACGATGTTTTCAGCAGAATTACCATGGTGTTGTTTTTGTGAAGAAAGTGAAAGTTCTCAGAATTGCCCGAAACATTTTGACGTTTTTTTGGAACAAAATAGGTACTAGAAGCTTCGTGGGAGGGCCAGAAGAGCCACGAGGTGGGCACAAACCACCACGGCATGCCAGGCCCCCCCGGGCTTGTGCTGGTGGGTTGTGCTCCGCTCGTGGCCCATCTTCGCATGAAACCGATGCCTAAAAATCCTATAAATATAGAAACCACCAGAAATAACCCTAGACGGGAAGTTCCGCCACCGCAAAGCCTCTGTATCAGCGAAAAACCAATCTAGAGAGAAAACAGTACCCTGCCAGAGAAGGGAAATCATCTCCGGTGGCCATCTTCATCATCCCAGCGGAGGCCATGATGAGCAGGGAGTAGTCCACCCTCGGGGCTGAGGGTATGTACCTGTAGCTATGTGTTCAATCTCTCTCTCTCTCGTGTTCTTGAGATGTCATGATCTTGATGTATCACGGGCTTTGTTAATATAGTTGGATCATATGGTGTGTTCCCTCTCTATCTTGTTGTGATGAATTGAGTTTTCCCTTTGAGATTTCGTTATGTTGGATTGAATATGGGATTTGAGAACACTTGATATATGTATTGCATGTGGATACCCGTGGTGACAATGGGGTGTCCTATTGATTCACTTGATATATATTTTGGTACTCAACTTGCGGATTCCCGAGGTGACATTGGGGTAATCTATGCATAGGGGTTGATACACGTTCTTGTCCTACTTTCTCCGGTAGAAATCTTGGGGCACTCTTTGAGGTTCTTTGTGTTGGATTGAGTATTATGAATCTGAAATTGTTTGATGCGTATCGTATAATTAACTCATGGATACCTGTGGTGACATTGGAGTATCTAGGTGACATTAGAGTTGGTTGATGTGTATCATATGGTGTTATTCTAGTACGAACTCTTAGATAGATCGAACGGAAAGGATAACTTGATGTGATCTTAGTACGAACTCTTGAATAGATCGATCAGAAAGGATAACTTTAAGGTGGTTTCGTACCCTACAAACAATTTCTTCTTATGTTCTCCGCTAGATAAGAACTTTGGAGTGATTCTTCATTGCACGTTGAGGGACGGTTATGTGATCCAATTATATTAGCATTGTTGAGAGATTGCACTAGCGAAAGTACGAACCCTAGGCCCTATTACCAAGCATTAATATACCGTTTTGCTCGTTGTTTACTATTTCTTACTTTGCTGTTTTTATATTTTCAGATTACAAAAACCTTTATCTACCATCCATATTGCACTTGTATCACCATCTCTTCGCCGAACTAGTGCACCTATATAATTTGCCATTGTATTGGGTGTGTTGGGGACACAAGAGATTTCTTGTATTTGATTGCAGGGTTGTTTGAGAGAGACCATCTTCATCCTACACCTCCCACGGATTGATAAACCTTAGGTCATCCACTTGAGGGAAAATTGCTACTGTCCTACAAAACTATGCGCTTGGAGGCCCAACAAGAGTCTACAAGAATAAAGTTGCGTAGTAGACATCAAGCTCTTTTCTAGCGCCGTTGCCGGGGAGGTGAGTGCTTGAAGGTATATCTTTAGATCTTGCGATTAAATCTTTTAGTTTCTTGTTTTTTTACTAGTTTGGTTTTATCAAAGAAAACTACAAAAAAATGGAGTTTAGGTTGCATCAATTGTCTCGTCTTTATAAAATCTTTCGTGAAAATGATGGTTCGGAAAATTGTGCTCAATTAGTAGAGGAAGAATTTATGAAAATACTTAATGAGAATTCCTTGAATGATGAGCATGATTGCAATGTTGCTAGTATGGATTCTCTGAATATACATGATGCTAATGATATGGAGATCCACAAGCTTGGGGATGCTATGTTTGATGAAGATGGTTTTTTTTGTCCCTCAAGTTTTGATGAGCAAATTTATTATGATGATGGCATGCCTCCTATCTATGATGATTATGATGATGACATGTATGCTATAAAGAGTGATAGTAACCATGAAACTTGTCATCATGATTTTAATATTGAATGTGGTTATGTCAATCAAGTGTCTCATGATAGTTATTTTGTTGAGTTTGCTCCCACTATCATGGATGAAAAGGAATTTGCTTATGTGGAGAGTAATGAAAATTCTATGCTTGTGCATCATGAAAAGAATGATTTATGTGATAGTTATATTATTGAATTTCTTCATGATGCTACTGAAATTTATTATGAGGTAGGAAAATATGCTTGTAGGAATTGCAATAATATCAACTTTCCTCTCTATGTGTTCAAAGTTTTGAAGTTATGCTTGTTTTGCCTTCCTATGCTAGTTGATTCTTGCTCCCATAAATTGTTTGCTAACAAAATCCCTATGCATAGGAAGTGGGTTAGACTTAAATGTTCTTGTCATGTGATTCATGATGCTCTCTTGCATGTTCCAATTACTACTTTTTACGTGAGCATCATTGAAATCATCATGCCTAGCTAAAAGGCTTTAAAGAAAAGCGCTTTTTGGGAGACAACCCAACAATTTTACTTTATGTTTTTGTGTGTTCACATGATTAATCTACTGTAGTATTCATTTTTTGTGTCTTTTATTTCAATAATATGCCAAGTAAAGCCTTTGGGATGACTCACAAGATGAGTAGATTTGATGCTGAACCAAAACAGAAACATTTGACTCCAGTACAGGAATTTTCATTTTTTACTGGTGCGTGATAATGATCTGAAATTTATACAGAGTATTTATATACAAATTCTTCAGGTTGTAATAATTTTTCATAATTTTTAGAGACAGGGAAGTATGGTTATACTACAGATATTCACAGATTGTCCTGTTTTTGACAGATTCTGTTTTGCATGCATAGTTTGCTTGTTTTAGTATTCCCATAGCTCATATTAAGTGATATAAATTATGTGAATGGTATAATACAGTAGGAATTATGTGAGAACAATTATGGATCTTGTCTTGACAGTACCTAAGTGAATGATCTTTATTTATTATACTAAGCCATCTCACGAAGTTCTGTTAAGTTTTGTGTGATTGAAGTTTTCAAGTTTTGGGTGAGACACCGATATGAGGAGAATAAGGGGTGAAAATAACCTAAGATTGGGGATGCCCAAGGCACCCCAAGGTAATATCCAAGGAAGACTCAACCGCCTAAGCTTGGGGATGCCCCGGAAGGTATCCCCTCTTTCGTCTTCAACATTATCGGTATATCTTACTTAGAGCTATATTTTTATTCGTCACATAATATGTGCTTTGCTTGGATCATCATTATATTTTTTTATTTTATGTTAGGTGTTATTTATAATCTTGTTTTTCAATAAAAAGTTCCAAGAATTGCCTTAGGATGCTTGCATTGCATGTTTGATGTGTGTTGTGTAAAAACAGAAACTTTTGATGTAGTGTTTGAATTTTCATATTTTACTGGAATGTGGAAAGTTTCTGAAATTTTTACACAGTGTCATCATAAAAATTCTTTATCACTTCATAAATTTTCATAATTTTTTGAGTTACAGAAGTACACTGTTTTCATAAATTTCTACAGACTGTTCTGTTTAGAGAGATTGCTGTCATAGTTTTGTTATCTACTTATCCTAGAGTTTCCATAGCCTATACTGGTAGATATAAATTGTGGAAACAATAGTAAACAGTAGATAATGTTTGAAAATTATTGTGCAACTTGTCTTGGCAGTACATGAAGTGTTGATTTGTTCTTATGTGTACTAACCTATCTCACGAGTTCTTTTTGAGTTTTGTGTGGATGAAGTTTTTGAGACTTAGGTGAAACCGGGATATGAGAGGATTGAACGAGATACAAAATCTCAAGCTTGGGGATGCCCAAGGGACCCCAAGTAAATATTTCAAGAAGTCTCAAGCATCTAAGCTTGGGGATGCTACGCATCCCACCTCTCTTCATCAAACAAATATCGGTTAGCCTATGTTGAGCCTAAATTTTTATTTGTCCACATGATATGTACTATTCTTGGAATGAATTTTTATTTAGTTTGCTGTTTGAATAAAATACTCAGATCTGAAAATATTTATTGAGAGAGAGTCCTCACATAGCTACTTAATTGTTTGGCTACTCATTGATCATCACTTATATCTTTTGAGAGTAATTTGATGTTTACTCTTGTGCTTCACTTATATCCTAAGAGTAAATTGTGAATGAATGAAATATCATAAATCTGAAATTATCAATGTGCTATATTCTTAGAAGCAAGTTCACATTGGGTTTAGAAAGTGAAATCTTTTGAAGCTTGACAATCACAATATTGGTCATACAAGCAATTCATGAATGATTAGTATAAGGCAGAGAACTTTCACATACAAATATATTATCTTGGACATCTTCTATGATTGTGAATACCCATTAATTATTTTCAAACTTGAGCAAATTAGTTGAAGTTGGACAAGGAAGACAACGTAATGAGTTATGGTTGTGTATATTTTCATAGAAGTTATATTGTTATGGATCCTCCAACATGTGGTGTTTGCTTAGGATCTTATGCTAGCCAAAAATTTGTACTAAGTAGAGATACTACTTGTGCATCCAAAAACCCTTAAACCTAGTTTCTTGCCAGGAGTGTCCACCATACCTACCTATGGATTGAATAATATCCTTCAAGTAAGTTGTCATCGGTGCAAAAAGGCAGTAAAAATTGCTTCTAAATGTGTTTGATCATTTAGTGTAAGATAAAATTGAGCGGTGTACGAACTTATGATGGCAAAGTAATAAAAGCGACGGACTGCATAATAAAGGTTGCTATCATAGGGGGCAATATAACATGACATTCTTTTGCATTAAGGGATTTGGCATACAAACAAAAAGCGCATGACAACCTCTTCTTCCCTCTGCGAAGGGCCTATCTTTTACCTTTCAGTATTTACTTTTATGCAAGATTCAACAGTATGCATTCTCATTTCAACCTCAATTATTATCTAGTTGGCAAGCATCATGTGGTGGGGAAAGATCTAGGCACATATGGCCAGTCAAATATATTTGATCATGACTTATTATTGTTGACAATTATCTCTATGATAAATGAGTTGGGAGGCGAAACATTAAGCCCCTATCTTTCTCTGTGTTCGATGGATGCCATTTGTTCTAAAAATATGCTTTGAGTACTAGCAATCATAGAAGACTATATGACGATTGAGTATGTGGAGCTCTTACTTAGACTTTGTTGAGAATAAGTTGAATTGCAATTGTTTGGTGACTAAGAACACATGTTGTTAAGTTTCAAGAGAATTCATTGTTTGAACCATAACATGTGAATTGGTTGCTACTTTATCATGATGAGTTTTATGAGAAAAAGTTGATGTTATGATGCTAGGAAAAGTGGTTGAAATTATCATTGATCAAACTTATGCACTATGCTAGCATTCACACTTCATAAATTATTTCTTTTATCATTTACCTACTCGAGGACGAGTAGGAATTAAGCTTGGCGATGCTGATACGTCTCCAATGTATCTATAATTTATGAAGTATTCATGCCATGATTGCCTATGTTTACAATACTTTTATATGGTTTTAATGCACTTTATATGATTTATTTAGAACTAACCCGGACTGACGCTGTTTTTAGCAGAATTACCGTGGTGTTGTTTTTGTGCAGAAAATGAAAGTTCTCGGAATCGCCCGAAACTTTTTGACGATTTTTTTTGAACAAAAGAGGCACTAGAATCTTCATGTGAGGGCCAGAAGATCCACGAGGTGGGCACAACCCACCATGGCGCGCCAGGCCCCCCAGGCTTGCGCTGGTGGGTTGTGCTCCACTCATGGCCCATCTTCGCGTGAAACCGACGCCCAAAAATCCTATATATATAGAAACCACCAGAAATAACCCTAGACGGGAAGTTCCGCCACCACAAAGCCTCTGTATCAGCGAAAAACCAATCTGGAGAGACAACAGTACCCTGCCGGAGAGGGGAAATTATCTCCGGTGGCCATCTTCATCATCCCAGCGGAGGCCATGACGAGGAGGGAGTAGTCCACCCTCGGGGCTGAGGGTATGTACTTGTAGCTATGTGTTCAATCTCTCTCTCTCTCTCTCTCTCTCTCTCTCTCTCTCTCGTGTTCTTGAGATGTCACGATCTTGATGTATCACGGGCTTTGTTAATATAGTTGGATCATACGGTGTGTTTCCCTCTCTATATTGTTGTGATGAATTGAGTTTTCCCTTTGAGATTTCGTTATGTTGGATTGAATATGGGATTTGAGAACACTTGATATATGTCTTGGATGTGGATACCCGTAGTGACAATGGGGTGTCCTATTGATTCACTTGATATATGTTTTGGTACTCAACTTGCGGATTCCCGAGGTGACATTGGGGTAATCTATGCATAGGGGTTGATACACGTTCTTGTCCTACTTTCTATGGTAGAAATCTTGGGGCACTCTTTGAGGTTCTTTGTGTTGGATTGAGTATTATGAATCTGAAATTGTTGATGCTTATCGTATAATTAACTCATGGATACTTGTGGTGACATTGGAGTATCTAGGTGACATTAGAGTTGGTTGATGCGTATCATATGGTGTTATTCTAGTACGAACTCTTAGATAGATCGAACGGAAAGGATAACTTGATATTATCTTAGCACGAACTCTTGAATAGATCGATCGGAAAGGATAACTTTAAGGTGGTTTCGTACCCTACAAACAATTTCTTCTTATGTTCTCCGCTAGATAAGAACTTTGGAGTGATTCTTCGTTGCACGTTGATGGATGGTTATGTGATCCAATTATATTAGCATTGTTGAGAGATTGCCCTAGCGAAAGTACGGACCCTAGGCCTTATTAGCATACATTAATATACTATTTTGCTCACTGTTTACTACTCCCTCTGTCCCAAAATAAGTGACCCGACTTTGTACTAACTTTGTACTAAAGCTAGTACAAAGTTGAGTCACTTATTTTGGGACAGAGGGAGTATTTGTTACCTTGCTATTTTTATATTTTCAGATTACAAAAACCTTTATCTACCATCCATATTGCACTTATATCACCATCTCTTCGCCGAACTAGTGCACCTATATAATTTACCATTGTATTGGGTGTGTTGGGGACACAAGAGATTTCTTGTATTTGATTGCAGGGTTGTTTGAGAGAGACCATATTCATCCTACACCTCCCACAGATTGATAAACCTTAGGTTATCCACTTGAGGGGAAATTGCTACTGTCCTACAAAACTCTACGCTTGGAGGCCCAACAAGAGTCTACAAGAATAAAGTTGCGTAGTAGACATCAGTCCTCTTTAGGTACCTAATGATAATTTTGACCGTTGTCCAGTGATCCACTCCTGGATCTCTCTTGTACTCCTTCTGCCAGACTCATAGCAATGCACATATCATGTGTAGTACACAACATGGCATACATTATAGAGCCTATAGCTGAGGTATAGGGGACGACCTTCGTCCTTTCTCTTTCTTCTGCCGTGGTCGAGCTTTGAGTCTTACTCAACTTCACACCTTACAATACAGGCAAGAACTCCTTCTTTAACTGATCCATTTTGAACTCCTTCAAAATCTTGTCAAGGTATGTGCTCTATGAAAGTCTTATCAGGCATCTTGATCTATCTCAATAGATCTAGATGCCCATATGTAAGCAGCTTTACCCAGGTCTTCCTTTGAAAAACTCATTTCAAACAACCCTTTATGCTTTCTAGATTCTACATCATTTCCAATCAACAATACGTCATCCACATATACTTATCAGAAATGCTATAGTGCTCCCACTCACTTTCTTGTAAATACAAGTTTCTTCATAAACTTTGTACAAACCCAAAAGCTTTGATCACCTCATCAAAGCGTGTATTCCAACTCTGAGATGCTCACACCAATCCATAGAAGGATCGCTGGAGCTTGCATACCTTTTAGTGTCCTTAGGATCGACAAAACCTTCCAGTTGTATCATATGCAACCCTTTCCTTAAGGAAACCGTCAAGGAAACGCTGTTTTGACATCCATCTGCCAGATTTCTTAATCGAAAAATGCAGAAACTGCTAACATAATCCCAACAGACTTTGGCATCGCCACGACTGAGAAAGTCTCATCGTTGTCAACTCCTTGAACTTGTCAGAAACCTCTTTGCGACAAGTCGAGCTTTATAAATGGTGACATTACCATCATCGTCTGTGTTCTTCTTAAAGATCCATTTGTACTTAATGGCCTGCCGGTCATCGGGCAAGTCTACCAAAATCCATACTTGGTTTTCATACATGGATCCTATCTCGGGTTTCATGGCCTTAAGCCATTTGTCGGAATCCGGGCCCACCATCGCCTCCTCATAGTTCGTAGGTTCACCGTTATCTAACAACATGACCTCCAAGACAGGATTACCGTACCACTCAGGGGCAGGACGATTCCTTGTTGACCTACGAAGATCGATAGTAACTTGATCCGAAGTTTCATGATCACTATCATTAGCTTCCTCTTCAACTGGTGTAGGCATCATAGAAACATATTTCTATGTTGCGGCACTCTCTAATTGAAGTGAAGGTTCGATAACCTCATCAAGTTCTATCTTCCTCCCACTCACTTCTTTCGAGAGAAACTCCTTCTCTGGAAAGGATCCATTCTTGACAACAAGACTTGCCTTTGGATCTGTGATAGAAGGTATACCCAATTGTTTCCTTAGGGTATCCTATGAAGACGCACTTCTCCACTTTGGGTTCGAGCTTATCAGGCTGAAGCCTCTTGACATAAGCGTCACAACCCCAAACTTTAGTAAACGACAACTTAGGTTTCTTGCCAAACCATAATTCTTATGATGTCGTCTCAACGGATTTAGATGGTGCCCAATTTAAAGTGAATGCAATTGTGTCTAATGCATAACCCCAAAACGATAGTGGCAAATCAGTAAGAGACATCATTGATCGCATCATATCCAATAGAGTACAATTACGACATTCATGTTAGGTTTCGTAGAAGCGTCTCAACCCTCCAACATGGAGAGCCCGCGTATATATATTGATTGGGATGAGGCCAGCTCTCGCAAAGGCATACAGATTCGGTTTCAACCAACCGGGAGAGATACAATGAGATAAGAAGAAGAGATTACAAGTTAAACGAAAACAGATATATCTCCTCAACTACCTAGACTTGTATCACAAGTATTTCCTATATGTGACAATGTTTAACACTCCCCCTTAATCACAACTGTACCAAGTTGAGATTACGCCTGAACTCTTCAAAGCTTCTGGTTGGCAAGGCCTTTGTAAGTCAATCTGCAATTTGCTCCTTAGAAGGAATGAATCTGACTTCTAGTTGTTTATTAGCAACACGTTCTCTTACAAAGTGAAAATCTATCTCAATATGTTTTGTCCTAGCATGAAAGACTGGGTTAGCTGATAAATATGTAGCACCAAGATTATCACACCACAAACAAGGAGGTTGAGCTTGTGACACTCCAAGTTCCTTGAGCATAGACTGAACCCAGATAATTTCTGCAGTTGCATTAGCCAGTGCTTTATATTCTGCTTCTGTGCTTGACCTAGAGACAGTGGCTTGTTTCTTTGCGCACCATGAGATTAAGTTTGGACCATAGAAAATGGCAAACCCACCTGTTGACCTTCTATCATCCAAGCAACCGGCCCAATCTGCATCTGAGAAGGCACTGACCAGGGTAGAAGATGACTGTTTGAATGTGAGACCAAAGGTGATTGTGCTCTTTATATACCTTAGGATTATTTTGGCTGCTGTCCAATGAGCTGTGGTGGGTGCATGCAAAAACTGACATACCTTATTAACTCCAAAAGAGATGTCAGGTCTAGTCAAGGTTAAATACTGTAGTCCTCCAACTAAACTCCTGTACCCAGTAATGTCCTCTTGATCCAAGAGATTTCCTTCAGTCAAGCACAATGTTTCTGAACTAGATAAAGGTGTTGGTGAAGGTTTACAGTTTTCCATTCCAATTATGTTCAGTAGTTTGGTTGCATATTTTGCTTGAGATAGATGAATACCATTGCTTATCTTATTTACCTCAATACCCAAAAAGAAGTGTAGATCTCCCATATCCTTGAGAGCAAACTCAGACCCTAGATCTTTAAGCAAAGCTGTGACTGGTCCATTTGAAGAACTAGTGACAATAATATCATCAACATATATGAGAATAAATATGATAGTTTGACACTTGTTGTAGATAAACAAAGAGGTGTCAGATTTTGATGGAACAAAACCAACTGCTTGGAGTTTTGTGTTCAACCGCGAGTACCATGCTCTAGGTGCTTGTTTTAATCCATACAAGGCCTTGTCAAGTTTGCAGACATGAAGAGGTGCATCTTTGTTCTCAAACCCAGGAGGTTGTTTCATGTAAACTTCCTCTTCCAGAACACCACGAAGAAACGCGTTCTGCACATCTAGCTGCCTAAGACTCCATCCTCTAGACACAGCAATTGACAGTACAAGGCGAATTGTTGCAGCTTTAACAACGAGACTGAAAGTATCCTCATAATCTATGCCATACCTTTGCTTGAAGCCCTTGGCTACAAGCCTTGCCTTGTACCGGTCAACCGTGCCATCAGATTTCTTCTTGATTCGATACACCCACTTGCAATCAATAAGATTTCTACCTTGCCGAGGAGGAACAAGATGCCAAGTCTTGTTTTTCTTTAATGCCACAATTTCATCTTCCATGGCTGCTTTCCATCTGGAATCATCAAGCGCTTCTTTCAAACTGTTAGGTTCACCAGTAGTACACAACATACCAAATTTTGAGATTTTTTTGTAATTTAAGCGAGTAGTAACTCCCCTTTGAAGTCTGGTGCGTGGTGCCACAGGGGAGATCACAGGAGGCGGCAGCGCAAGCGATCCATAAGTGGGTGATCCTTCGGCGTCAGCGTCAGGTGCTGGCGACTCCAAGCCCGAGGGAGATTTTGTCGCTGCTGCAGGGGATCTGTGTGGTGCTGGCGACCGAGGCGGGGAGCGCGATGCGGACGTCGGGCGCGTTGGAGAATGGTCCACCCTGGTGGGACCGGGCAAATCTGGCGCTCAAGTGCGTGCCGCGTCATCGTCCTGTTGGCACGGTTGGGCGCTGTCGCTTTCGTGACCGCCAGCCTGCATGCGGGCGCCTGGGTCCACACCCTGGAGCATAGAGACCGAGGAGGGACCAGGTGCTGTACACTCGGATCCCGGAGCGGATCCACCTGCCGCCTGCAGGGGCGATCTCGAGAAAGATCTTTCTCGTGCTCTCGTGTCCCCGGCTGGGTGACACATAAAATGACGTCCATTTTCTTCACTGTTAACATCATTGGAGTCCAAATTTTGTCCTGGATCTGCAGAAATAAGCTCAGGCAAAATATGATGAGTAGTCAAAGGTAGTTGATCAATGCTATTTGTCTCACCCCCGTGATCAATACCGGTTAGTGAGGAGGGAAGAAGAAGGATTTCTTGTTTGAGTAAGGCACCGGCATTAAGATGGAGTTTTTGAAACGGGAATTGTGTTTCATCAAAGATAACATCACGAGAGATATACACGCGTCGTGTGGCAACATCAAGACACTTAACACCCTTGTGTTGTGCGCTATAGCCAATAAATACACACTGGTTTGAGCGAAACATGAGTTTTCGATTATTGTATGGACGGAGATTGGGCCAACAAGCACAACCTGTTGTGGGAAACGAACACCTATGGGATCAAGAAGATCCCTTACGGTTCGGCAAGGGGAGAGGATTGCACGAAGAGCAGAACTAACGAACAGCACACGGGGATTTACCCAGGTTCGGGCCGCACGGATGCGTAAAACCCTACTCCTGCTTTGATTGTATTATTGTGGATGTTCTTGGCCAAGTTCTGGGAGCTACAGTAGCAGCTATGCATGCAGAATGGGCCTCCAGAAGTGCCATCCCCCCCCTCTGTACGTCTCGGGCCTCCTTTTATATAAGTCAAAGGGGCTACCACAGTGGCGTACGAGATAAGGCATGAGGTGGAAAGTAGCTACAGTGTTACCACAGTGTTATCATACCTAACCCTGACGGCTTAGGACAAACTCATTAAATGCACCGTGAGGTGTCCGTCGAGGTGTCCCTTAGCGTCTCGGGCTTGGAAAAGCTTTACAGGGGATGGGCAAAAGCAGCCATCCCATCAGCACCGCTTAAGCATCTCGTGGCCAGCATTACGCCACGTCACCATGAGGACAAGCCCTAAACGATAAGGCTGGCCGCTGCACTGGAGCGATAGCGCTGCACTGTGCAGAGCCTTGCCGGGACCGAATCCTTGCCGGGCCCGGGGCTTGCCGGGACCGGGTCTTGCCGGGTGCGAGGCCTTGCCGGCAAGGGTCCTGCCGGACGCGAGGCCTTGCCGGCAAGGGTCTTGCCGGGCCTCCGCAACCCTTTGGTCTTCTGTCTGGTCGTTGACTTGAACGTCTCCTTGGCATCTTAGTCTCGTGATTACTCCTAGCTATTCCCTGGCAAGGCTTGCCGCGGTACGGCTACAACTGCCCGTGCACAAGTAAGGGGTACTAAAAAGACCCATACTTTAGTACACCGACAGGAGCCCCCGGGCCTAGGCCACACATGGGTGCCAGGCCTGTTGGGCTAGGCCCCA